>CM055128.1:34632391-37032391 GCA_029206835.1 Rana muscosa
AGGAAGGAAGAGGCACGAAGGAAGGGGCACAGGAGGGAGGAAGGAAGGAAGGAAGGAAGGAAGAGGCACGAAGGAAGGGGCACAGGAGGGAGGAAGGAAGGAAGGAAGGAAGGAAGAAAGAGGCACGAAGGAAGGGGCACAGGAGGGAGGAAGGAAGGAAGGAAGGAAGGAAGGAAGGAAGGAAGGAAGGAAGAAAGGAAGAAAGAGGCACGAAGGAAGGGACACAGGAGAAGTAAGGAAGGGGCACAAGAGGGAGGGAGGGAGTGAGGAAGTAAGGAAGGGGCACAAGAGGGAGGGAGGGAGGGAGGGAGGAAGTAAGGAAGGGGCACAAGAGGGAGGGAGGGAGGAAGGGAGGAAGTAAGGAAGGGGCACAAGAGGGAGGGAGGGAGGAAGTAAGGAAGGGGCACAAGAGGGAGGGAGGGAGGGAGGGAGGGAGTAAGGAAGGGGCACAAGAGGGAGGGAGGGAGGGAGGAAGTAAGGAAGGGGCACAAGAGGGAGGGAGGGAGGAAGTAAGGAAGGGGCACAAGAGGGAGGGAGGGAGGAAGTAAGGAAGGGGCACAAGAGGGAGGGAGGGAGGGAGGAAGTAAGGAAGGGGCACAAGAGGGAGGGAGGGAGGGAGGGAGTAAGGAAGGGGCACAAGAGGGAGGGAGGGAGGGAGGGAGTAAGGAAGGGGCACAAGAGGGAGGGAGGGAGGGAGGAAGGGGCACAAGAGGGAGGGAGGGAGGGAGGAAGGGGCACAAGAGGGAGGGAGGAGGAAGGGAGGGAGGAAGTAAGGAAGGGGCACAAGAGGGAGGGAGGGAGGAAGGAAGGGGCACAAGAGGGAGGGAGGGAGGGAGGGAGTGAGGAAGTAAGGAAGGGGCACAAGAGGGAGGAAGGAAGGGGCACAAGAGGGAGGAAGGAAGGGGCACAAGAGGGAGGAAGGAAGGGGCACAAGAGGGAGGGAGGGGCACAAGAGGGAGGGAGGGAGGGGCACAAGAGGGAGCGAGGAAGTAAGGAAGGGGCACAAGATGGAGGTCGGGAGGGAGGGAGGAAGGAAGGGGCACAGGAGGGAGGGAGGGAGGAAGTGAGAAAGGAAGGGGCACAAGAGGGAGGGAGGGATGAAGTAAGGAAGGGGCACAATAGGAAGGAAGGAAGGAAGGAAGGAAGGAAGGGGCACGAAGGAAGGGGCACAGGAGGGAGGAAGGAAGGAAGGGAAGGGAGGGGAGGGAAGGGACACAGGAGAAGTAAGGAAGGGGCACAAGAGGGAGGGAGGAAGTAAGGAAGGGGCACAAGAGGGAGGGAGGGAGGAAGTAAGGAAGGGGCACAAGAGGGAGGGAGGGAGGGAGGAAGGGGCACAAGAGGGAGGGAGGGAGGAAGGAAGGGGCACAAGAGGGAGGGAGGGAGGGAGGAAGGAAGGAAGGGGCACAAGAGGGAGGGAGGGGCACAAGAGGGAGGGAGGGAGGGAGGGAGGAAGGAAGGGGCACAAGAGGGAGGGAGGGGCACAAGAGGAAGGAAGGGGCACAAGAGGGAGGGAGGGAGGGAGGAAGTAAGGAAGGGGCACAAGAGGGAGGGAGGGAGGAAGTAAGGAAGGGGCACAAGAGGGAGGGAGGGAGGAAGTAAGGAAGGGGCACAAGAGGGAGGGAGGGAGGGAGGGAGGAAGTAAGGAAGGGGCACAAGAGGGAGGGAGGGAGGGAGGGAGGGGCACAAGAGGGAGGGAGGGAGGAAGGGGCACAAGAGGGAGGGAGGGAGGAAGGGGCACAAGAGGGAGGGAGGGAGGGAGGAAGGGGCACAAGAGGGAGGGAGGGAGGAAGGAAGGGGCACAGGAGGGAGGGAGGGAGGGAGGGAGGAAGTAAGGAAGGGGCACAGGAGGAAGTAAGGAAGGGGCACAGGAGGAAGTAAGGAAGGGGCACAGGAGGAAGTAAGGAAGGGGCACAGGAGGGAGGGAGGGAGGGAGGAAGTAAGGAAGGGGCACAGGAGGGAGGAAGTAAGGAAGGGGCACAGGAGGGAGGAAGTAAGGAAGGGGCACGGGAGGGAGGGAGGGAGGAAGGAAGGGGCACGGGAGGGAGGGAGGGAGGAAGGAAGGGGCACAGGAGGGAGGGAGGGAGGAAGGAAGGGGCACAGGAGGGAGGAAGGGGCACAGGAGGGAGGGAGGGAGGAAGGGGCACAGGAGGGAGGGAGGAAGGGGCACAGGAGGGAGGGAGGAAGGGGCACAGGAGGAGGGAGGGATGAAGTAAGGAAGGGGCACAGGAGGGAGGGAGGGATGAAGTAAGGAAGGGGCACAGGAGGGAGGAAGTAAGGAAGGGGCACAGGAAGGGAGGGAGGGGCACAAGAGGGAGGGAGGGAGGGGCACACGAGGGAGGGAGGGAGGAAGGGAGGGGCACAAGAGGGAGGGAGGGGCACACGAGGGAGGGAGGGAGGAAGGGGCACACGAGGGAGGGAGGGAGGAAGGGGCACACGAGGGAGGGAGGGAGGGGCACACGAGGGAGGGAGGAAGGAAGGAAGGGGCACGGGAGGGAGGGAGGAAGGGGCACGGGAGGGAGGAAGGAAGGGGCACGGGAGGGAGGAAGGAAGGGGCACGGGAGGGAGGAAGGAAGGGGCACGGGAGGGAGGAAGGAAGGGGCACGGGAGGAAGGAAGGAAGGGGCACGGGAGGAAGGAAGGAAGGGGCACGGGAGGAAGGAAGGAAGGGGCACGGGAGGAAGGAAGGAAGGGGCACGGGAGGAAGGGGCACGGGAGGAAGGAAGGAAGGGGCACAGGAGGAAGTAAGGAAGGGGCACAGGAGGGAGGAAGTAAGGAAGGGGCACAGGAGGGAGGAAGTAAGGAAGGGGCACAGGAGGGAGGAAGGAAGGGGCACAGGAAGGGGCACAGGAAGGGAGGAAGGAAGGAAGAGGCACAGGAAGGGAGGAAGGAAGGGGCACAGGAAGGGAGGAAGGAAGGGGCACAGGAAGGGAGGAAGGAAGGGGCACAAGAGGGAGGGAGGAAGTAAGGAAGGGGCACGGGAGGGAGGGGCACAGGAGGGAGGGACGAAGTAAGGAAGGGGCACAGGAGGGAGGGACGAAGTAAGGAAGGGGCACAGGAGGGAGGGACGAAGTAAGGAAGGGGCACAGGAGGGAGGGACGAAGTAAGGAAGGGGCACAGGAGGGAGGGACGAAGTAAGGAAGGGGCACAGGAGGGAGGGACGAAGTAAGGAAGGGGCACAGGAGGGAGGGACGGAGGGAGGAAGTAAGGAAGGGCACGGGAGGGAGGAAGTAAGGAAGGGGCACGGGAGGGAGGAAGTAAGGAAGGGGCACGGGAGGGAGGAAGTAAGGAAGGGGCACGGGAGGGAGGAAGGAAGGAAGGGGCACGGGAGGGAGGAAGGAAGGAAGGGGCACGGGAGGAAGGAAGGAAGGAAGGGGCACGGGAGGAAGGAAGGAAGGAAGGGGCACGGGAGGAAGGAAGGAAGGAAGGGGCACGGGAGGAAGGAAGGAAGGAAGGGCACGGGAGGAAGGAAGGAAGGGCACGGGAGGAAGGAAGGAAGGGCACGGGAGGGAGGAAGGGCACGGGAGGGAGGAAGTAAGGAAGAGGCACGGGAGGGAGGAAGTAAGGAAGGGGCACGGGAGGGAGGGAGGAAGTAAGGAAGGGGCACGGGAGGGAGGGAGGGGCACGGGAGGGAGGAAGTAAGGAAGGGGCACGGGAGGGAGGAAGTAAGGAAGGGGCACGGGAGGGAGGAAGTAAGGAAGGGGCACGGGAGGAAGGAAGGGCACGGGAGGAAGGAAGGAAGGGCACGGGAGGAAGGAAGGAAGGGCACGGGAGGAAGGAAGGAAGGGCACGGGAGGAAGGAAGGAAGGGCACGGGAGGAAGGAAGGAAGGGCACGGGAGGAAGGAAGGAAGGGCACGGGAGGAAGGAAGGAAGGGCACGGGAGGAAGGAAGGGCACGGGAGGAAGGAAGGAAGGGCACGGGAGGAAGGAAGGAAGGGCACGGGAGGAAGGAAGGAAGGGGCACAGGAGGGAGGAAGTAAGGAAGGGGCACAGGAGGGAGGGAGGGAGGGAGGAAGGAAGGGGCACGGGAGGGAGGAAGTAAGGAAGGGCACGGGAGGGAGGAAGTAAGGAAGGGGCACGGGAGGGAGGAAGTAAGGAAGGGGCACGGGAGGGAGGAAGTAAGGAAGGGGCACGGGAGGGAGGAAGTAAGGAAGGGGCACGGGAGGGAGGAAGTAAGGAAGGGGCACGGGAGGAAGGGCACGGGAGGAAGGAAGGAAGGGCACGGGAGGAAGGAAGGAAGGGCACGGGAGGAAGGAAGGAAGGGCACGGGAGGAAGGAAGGAAGGGCACGGGAGGAAGGAAGAAGTAAGGAAGGGGCACAAGAGGGAGGGAGGGAGGAAGTAAGGAAGGGGCACGGGAGGGAGGAAGTAAGGAAGGGGCACGGGAGGGAGGGAGTAAGGAAGGGGCACGGGAGGGAGGGAGGAAGTAAGGAAGGGGCACGGGAGGGAGGAAGTAAGGAAGGGGCACGGGAGGGAGGAAGTAAGGAAGGGGCACGGGAGGGAGGGAGGGAGGGAGGAAGTAAGGAAGGGGCACAGGAGGGAGGGAGGGAGGAAGTAAGGAAGGGGCACAGGAGGGAGGGAGGGAGGAAGTAAGGAAGGGGCACAGGAGGGAGGAAGTAAGGAAGGGGCACAGGAGGGAGGAAGTAAGGAAGGGGCACAGGAGGGAGGAAGGGGCACAGGAGGGAGGAAGTAAGGAAGGGGCACAGGAGGGAGGGACGAAGTAAGGAAGGGGCACGGGAGGGAGGGAGGGAGGAAGTAAGGAAGGGGCACGGGAGGAAGTAAGGAAGGGGCACAGGAGGAAGTAAGGAAGGGGCACAGGAGGAAGTAAGGAAGGGGCACAGGAGGAAGTAAGGAAGGGGCACAGGAGGAAGTAAGGAAGGAAGTAAGGAAGGGGCACGGGAGGGAGGGAGGAAGTAAGGAAGGGGCACAAGATGGAGGGAGGGAGTAAGGAAGGGGCACAAGATGGAGGGAGGGAGGGAGGGAGGAAGGAAGGGGCACAGGAGGGAGGGAGGGAGGGAGGAAGGGGCACAGGAGGGAGGGAGGAAGTGAGAAAGGAAGGGGCACAAGAGGGAGGGAGGGAGGAAGTAAGGAAGGGGCACGGGAGGGAGGAAGTTAGGAAGGGGCACGGGAGGGAGGAAGTTAGGAAGGGGCACGGGAGGGAGGAAGTTAGGAAGGGGCACGGGAGGGAGGGAGGGAGGAAGTTAGGAAGGGGCACGGGAGGGAGGGAGGAAGTAAGGAAGGGGCACGGGAGGGAGGGAGGGAGGAAGTAAGGAAGGGGCACGGGAGGGAGGGAGGAAGTAAGGAAGGGGCACGGGAGGGAGGGAGGAAGGGAGGAAGGGGCACGGGAGGGAGGGAGGAAGGGAGGAAGGGGCACAGGAGGGAGGAAGTAAGGAAGGGGCACAGGAGGGAGGAAGTAAGGAAGGGGCACAGGAGGGAGGAAGTAAGGAAGGGGCACAGGAGGGAGGAAGTAAGGAAGGGGCACAGGAGGGAGGAAGTAAGGAAGGGGCACAGGAGGGAGGAAGTAAGGAAGGGGCACAGGAGGGAGGGAGGGAGGAAGGGGCACAGGAGGGAGGGAGGGAGGAAGGGGCACAGGAGGGAGGGAGGGAGGAAGGGGCACAGGAGGGAGGGAGGAAGGGGCACAGGAGGGAGGGAGGGAGGAAGGGGCACAGGAGGGAGGGAGGGAGGAAGGGGCACAGGAGGGAGGAAGTAAGGAAGGGGCACAGGAGGGAGGAAGTAAGGAAGGGGCACAGGAGGGAGGAAGTAAGGAAGGGGCACAGGAGGGAGGAAGTAAGGAAGGGGCACAGGAGGGAGGAAGTAAGGAAGGGGCACAGGAGGGAGGAAGTAAGCAAGGGGCACAGGAGGGAGGAAGTAAGCAAGGGGCACAGGAGGGAGGAAGTAAGGAAGGGGCACAGGAGGGAGGAAGTAAGGAAGGGGCACAGGAGGGAGGAAGTAAGGAAGGGGCACAGGAGGGAGGAAGTAAGGAAGGGGCACAGGAGGGAGGAAGTAAGGAAGGGGCACAGGAGGGAGGAAGGAAGGGGCACGGGAGGAAGGAAGGAAGGGGCACGGGAGGAAGGAAGGAAGGGGCACGGGAGGAAGGAAGGAAGGGGCACGGGAGAAAGGAAGGAAGGGGCACGGGAGGAAGGAAGGAAGGGGTACGGGAGGAAGGAAGGAAGGGGCACGGGAGGAAGGAAGGGGCACGGGAGGAAGTAAGGAAGGGGCACGGGAGGAAGTAAGGAAGGGGCACGGGAGGGAGGGAGGAAGTAAGGAAGGGGCACGGGAGGAAGTAAGGAAGGGAGGGAGGGAGGGGCACGGGAGGGAGGGAGGAAGTAAGGAAGGGGCACGGGAGGGAGGAAGTAAGGAAGGGGCACGGGAGGGAGGGAGGGAGGAAGTAAGGAAGGGGCACGGGAGGGAGGAAGTGAGGAAGGGGCACGGGAGGGAGGAAGGGGCACGGGAGGGAGGGAGGGAGGGAGGAAGTAAGGAAGGGGCACGGGAGGGAGGAAGTAAGGAAGGGGCACGGGAGGGGAGGAAGTAAGGAAGGGGCACGGGAGGGAGGAAGTAAGGAAGGGGGCACGGGAGGGAGGAAGTAAGGAAGGGGCACGGGAGGGAGGAAGTAAGGAAGGGGCACGGGAGGGAGGGAGGGAGTAAGGAAGGGGCACGGGAGGGAGGGAGGGAGGGAGGAAGGAAGGGGCACGGGAGGGAGGGAGGAAGTAAGGAAGGGGCACGGGAGGAAGTAAGGGAGGGGAGGGGCACGGGAGGGAGGGAGGAGCACGGGAGGGAGGAAGTAAGGGAGGGGCACGGGAGGGGGGAAGTAAGGAAGGGGCACGGGAGGGGGGAAGTAAGGAAGGGGCACGGGAGGGAGGAAGTAAGGAAGGGGCACAGGAGGGAGGAAGTAAGGAAGGAGGGAGGGAGGGAGGAAGTAAGGAAGGGGCACGGGAGGGAGGGAGGGAGGAAGGGGCACAGGAGGGAGGGAGGGGCACGGGAGGGAGGGAGGAAGTAAGGAAGGAAGTAAGGAAGGAAGGGAGGGAGGGAGGGAGGAAGGGAGGAAGTAAGGAAGGGGCACAGGAGGGAGGAAGTAAGGAAGGGACACAGGAGGGAGGAAGTAAGGAAGGGGCACAGGAGGGAGGAAGTAAGGAAGGGGCACAGGAGAGAGGAAGTAAGGAAGGGGTACAGGAGAGAGGGGAAGTAAGGAAGGGGCACAGGAGAGAGGAAGTAAGGAAGGGGCACAGGAGAGAGGAAGTAAGGAAGGGGCACAGGAGGGAGGAAGTAAGGAAGGGGCACAGGAGGGAGGAAGTAAGGAAGGGGCACAGGAGGGAGGAAGTAAGGAAGGGGCACAGGAGGGAGGAAGTAAGGAAGGGGCACAGGAGGAGGAAGTAAGGAAGGGGCACAGGAGGGAGGAAGGAAGGAAGGGGCACAGGAGGAAGGAAGGAAGGAAGGGCACAGGAGGAAGGAAGGGGCACAGGAGGGAGGAAGTAAGGAAGGGGCACAGGAGGGAGGAAGTAAGGAAGGGGCACAGGAGGAAGGAAGGAAGGAAGGGGCACAGGAGGAAGGAAGGAAGGGGCACAGGAGGAAGGAAGGAAGGGGCACAGGAGGAAGGAAGGAAGGGGCACAGGAGGAAGGAAGGAAGGGGCACAGGAGGAAGGAAGGAAGGGGCACAGGAGGAAGGAAGGAAGGGGCACAGGAGGAAGGAAGGGGCACAGGAGGAAGGAAGGGGCACGGAAGGAAGGAAGGGGCACGGAAGGAAGGGGCACGGAAGGAAGGAAGGGGCACGGAAGGAAGGAAGGGGCACGGAAGGAAGGAAGGGGCACGGAAGGAAGGAAGGGGCACAGGAGGGACGAAGGAAGGGGCACAGGAGGGAGGAAGGAAGGGGCACAGGAGGGAGGAAGGAAGGGGCACAGGAGGGAGGAAGGAGGGTAAGGAGAGGCAGAAGGAAGAGGCGCAGGGAGAGACGAAGGGAGAAGGGAGAGACGCAGGTAGAAGGGAGAGACGCAGGGAATTGAAGATGGTGGGAGGATAGGAGGTTGGGAGTGCTGCTGTGCTAGGGAACTGACTCTTCCTCGAGTAGCCAAATTTTCTAGTAATTTCAAAGCCAGATTTTAAAATTTAGGGAATAAAAAATGCTGCAAGACAACGCGTAAAATACTTTTTCTATGCTTTTACCTGCAATTTTTGCTGGTAAATTAATTTATGCAAAAGAAGGTCTCACTGTACACATGACTGGTATCGCTTAAAAAGGGGAGAACAAATGCTGGCAGGTACACCACCATCTAACAGTATGCAGTGAAACATCCATAAGATCGGAGCTATACAATACTAAGTGTTATGAGTGTTACGATTAAACCTGTAATTTTAATTTAATCATAGCTGGTGACACAGATCAAAATAGGAGTGCCTACTGTCACTTTGAACAAGTTGCTAGCAGGCTTTGCACGACTTGAAAATGGACTGAAGCCTGCTAGCAGCTTGTTTATAGAAACAACCAGCCCTCTTATTTAGATCTGAATTTAAATTCTTCAAACTGGAGCAGAAGGTTGCTTTAGTCTTCATCAAAACTTTGTAAAAAGCTTACTGTACGCACTGCTCTCAAATAGGCTAAAGCTGTGTGTACAAAGTCTATAACCCTTGGCTAGAAAAGAAGCCATTAGTTTCCAGCACATACCTGTAATCTTACTGGCTTGAACCACCAGAGCTACCTATGCAAATATGGTCTTTCTGAAAAACGTATCGAAGTACCTCCATAACCGCATTGCATTATGCAACCTATCAGGAGGCCTGGTCATCGTCATGTGGGATGAAAAGTGAAACACTGACAAAACGCAAGCAAATAATCCAACATATGTATAGGATTTCACTTGATTTATACCAGAATAATAGCAGCTTACAAGTACTAATTTCCATGAAAGTAAAAGAATAGATCACCAATTTTTTACCTGCTCAAAACGCATAACCTATTAGGTGTTTTTTTTTTTTTTTTAACCATTGAATTCATACTGGTGAGCTGCTTTAACATGGAATGAGATCTTATCCTTATGGTGTATGTGCTAATCAGTTTTTAACTTGTTCTCACGAATTGGACACTCAGATCGTGCCCTCCTTTCCAGCTGGTCTGTAAAATTGTCACTCTTTCATTTTTGGGCTTCTGTAGGTGGTGCTTACACCCAGGCTTACACAAAGTCAGCAAAACAACAACAGGTATGTACTAGCAAGTTATGATGCCTTCTCTTCCAACTCCATACCCAACCCAGGTTGGGTTATGAAGTGTTTTTTTCTCTGCAAGTTTACTTTAAAATATATAGATTTATAGATTGATTACACTTACATCTGGTGATAATGGACCTGAAATAGAATACAGTGCTTAGTCAGCAGATAAATATATCACGAAAAATGATCAGTAGCAAACTAGCAATAAAAATATCACAAGTGAATTTGTAGTAAGCACTTTAGCTTTGCAAATCTGGGCTTCTGCCTAATGGTTCTCACTAAATACACCCTCTTCCCATGTGTACATAAGATCTTCCGACAACCCGAAAACATAACAGTAAGCTTAAAGTAAAGCCGTTGCCAGGCTATGGATATTAAAAGATTGAGATATTCTTAAAGCGGTTGTATACCCTAATTTTGAACTTTTACCTACAGGTAAGCCTATAATAAGGCTTACCTGTAGGTAAAAAGAATATCTCCTAAATCTGTACAGTTTAGGAGATAATCCCCTCACAATGAGCTGCTGAATGCAGTGGCGCATGCGCATCGGGGATTCTCGGCTAAAGCCCGGCAGCCGCCGGACCTTGCCAACACGTGGGATTGACGACATCGCCGCTCCAGCCACTCACAGCGCTGGATCGGCGATACCCGGAAGACACGCCGGAGCAAGATGGCATCTCCCTCGGCGTGGACCAGGTAAGTTCCCGACGCCTCGTTCTAAGGTAAGCATTTCATAATGAGCTAGTATGCGGTGAAGTTTCTCCTGTAGAAGCAACACTGTTGCCTGAACTTTGTTCAGGACTAGACCCAAATACTTCAAACAATGTGTCACTTCCAGCACCAATTTCTGAAGGTTCAGAATCCATTAAAACTGGAAAGCCCCAACCACACTGCCCGACAGCACCCTTGCTGACTGTTCACTCAACAATGGGTCATCCAAGTTAGCACCAAGACCCACCCCTTCTGTGGGTGGAAACAGGAAGGAAGTGGGGTAGTAGTGCCCGACGACCAATCGAAATGAGGAATTCCTGTTGCATAGCCCAACCAGCCTACTAACAGAGTGGGTCTTTATATAAATGGAAAGCGTGGAGGAAATGCCAAGGGCTCTGGATGTAGAAAACACACAGCGACCAACTTCTTACTAGAATTGAGTCTTGTAAAGTGCCTGAAAGTCACTTCCAGGCTATTCCCGCAATGTGCAGTCCTGCGGGGTTTGGACATAGCAATGCAAAAAAAAAAAAGGACAGATAAGCTCTAGCAGCGATGCAGAAATTATGTCTTATCCTGGGCTTGTCTACAGCGTCCAATCCACCTGTGGATGGCAGTAAAACCCGAAAAAGGTGAAACACTTCCCATTTCCCTAACTGGACGAGAAGGAAAACTTGTTTTCTCCATTTCTCTTTCCAGTAGTGTTGCCTGCTGCTCTGTTTATATGTCCTTTTATGAGCAGACACCACCCTAACACTCCCAAACTTCAATGCATCCATCAAAAGGTAGGCACTACTACAACATATAAATTATTAAATGCAAACAAAGATAATCTTCATACAAGCCCCATCAGTGTTATTGTACTCTTCATAGAAAGATCCTTTCACCGTGCAAGGAAATGTGTGCTATTCATATGTCTCTCCCTATAGTGCTCCACCAACACGTGTGAAAAATGCACACTTACCAACCTTTAAAATGAAAAATGCTTTTTCAGATAAATCCAGCCTTATTGTATCCGGCAGTTCCTATGGTGGTATGCGTACAAGTGATTAGGTTGGCGCCGTATCTTTTTTTTTCATTTTTGTAGTTCAATGCATCTATTATGAAATATAAAGGCCAACTGCAGGGAGGCCCCCAGGTGTAGGAAGGACTCAAGTTCACAAACACTCTTGTGCTACTGCTCCAGCCTTTTCTGCTGTGGAGTACAGGCTGTGCTGGCAACTGCCTCTTCAAATCTAAACACTTTTATCAATGCTAATGTAATTACAGTCATAGCAATTGAAAAAAAAAAAAAAGATTCTGAAAACAGCTGATCTCATGGGACCACACAAAATACTCCAAAAGTCAAATTCAAATGAACATGAGCAGCAAAGATACAGTGGGGAAAATAATTATTTGATCCCCTGCAGATTTTGTAAGTTTGTCCACTTACAAAGAAATGAAGGGTCTAGAATTTTTATTATAGGTGTATTTTAAATGATGGGAGATAGAATATCAATTAAAAAATCCAGAAAAAACACAATACAAATGATATAAATGGCGTTGCAGTTCAGGGAGTAAAATAAGCATTCGATTCCCAAGCAAAACGTGACTTGGTACTTGGAGAAACCCTTGTTGGGAAGCACAGAGGTCAGACGTTTCTTGTAGTTGGTGACCAGATTTGCACACATCTCAGGAGGGATTTTGGTCCACTCTTCTTTACAGATCTTCTCCAAATCCTTAAGGTTTCTTGGCCGTCGCTTGGCAACTCACAGTTTCATCTCCCCCCATAAATTTTCTATAGGATTAAAAGGGGTTGTAAAGCCTTGTGTTTTTTCACCTTAATGCATCCTATAAAAAACACCTGGCAATCACCGCCCCCCCCCCATTTTACTTACCTGAGCCCCTTCATCTCCTCGGCGGGGACGCGCTGTCCCTCTCTCTACGGGGTCCCAGCTCTTGATTGGATAGATAGCAGCGCAGCCATTGGCTTCCGCTGCTGTCAATCAAATCCAATGATGTGGGCGCCGGGCCGAGTCCGGCATTCGTGTCTATAGACGCAAAATGCTGGACTCGGGAGCAAGGCCGCAAGGTAACCCCCTCGGGAGAGCGCTTCTCCTAGGGGGGGTTATCTGATGCAGGGAGGAGCCGCGAGAGTAACCCAGAGGAGGATGCGAAAACGAGCTGCACAGTGGATACAAGTATGACATTTGTTTTTTGTTACCGTATTTAATCGGCGTATAACACGCAACCTAACTTTAAGAGGGAAGTTTCAGGGAAAAAAAAAAAAAAAAAAACTTTCCACAGCCCCCTGCGTATAACACGCAGACACAGTTTACCCTCTATTTTTCAGGGTAAAAAGAAGTGAGTGTTATACGCCAATAAATACAGTATTTAAAAAAAACAAACAAAAAAAACGATCCTTTACAATCACTTTAAGGTCTGGAGACTGGCTTGGCCACTCCTTGACCTCAATGTGCTTCTTCTTGAGCCACCCCTTTGTTGCCTTGGCGGTATGTTTTGGGTCATTGTCATGCTGAAAGACTCATCCATGACCCATCTTCAGTGTTCTGGCTGAAGGAAGAAGGTTCTTATACAAAATTTTATGGCCCCATTCATTGGCCCGTCAATGCGGCAAAGTCGGCCTGTACCTTTAGCAGGGAAACCGCCCAAAAGCATAATTTTTTCACCTCTGTGCTTGACTGTAGGGATGGTGTTCTTAGAGTCGTAGTCAGCATTTTTATTCCTCCAAGCACAGCGAGTCTCCCTCCTCAAGAAGGCACATGTACAGCCATGCCAATGAACATCTAAATGATTTAGAGAAGGATTGGGAGAAAGTGCTGTGGTCAGATGAGACCAAAATTTAGCTCTTTGGCATTGACTCGACTCGCCATGTTTGGAGGAAGAAAAATGCTGACTATGACCCTAAGAACACCATCCCTACAGTCAAGCACGGAGGTGTAAACATGATGATTTGGGGCTGTTTCTCTGCTAAAGGTACATGCCGAAACATATATTGTAAATTCTTGGATGAGAACCTTCTTCTCTCAGCCAGAACACTGAAGATGGGTCATGGATGGGTCTTTCAGCATGACAATGACCCAAAGCATTCCGCCAAGGCAACAAAAGGAGTGGCTCAAGAATAAGCACATTAAGGTCATGGAGTGGCCAAGCCAGTCTCCAGACCTTAATCCTATAGAAAATTTATGGAGGGAGCAGAAACTTTGAGTTGCCAAGCGACAGCCGAGAAACCTTAAGGATTTAGAGAAGATCTGTAAAGAAGAGTGGACCAAAATCCCTCCTGAGATGTGTGCAAATCTGATCACCAACTTCAAGAATTGTCTTACCTCTGTGCTTTCCAACAAGGGTTTCTCCACCAAGTATAAAGTCATGTTTTGCTTGGGGATCAAATACTTATTTTACTTACTGAACCGAAACTCAATTTATAACATTTGTATCATGTATTTTTTCTAGATTGTTGGTTGATATTCTGTCTCCATCATTTAAAATACACATATGATAAAAATTATAGACCCTTCATTTCTTTGTAAGTGGGCAAATCTACAAAATCTGCAGGGATCAAATAATAAAATTTTCCCCACTGTATGTGCCAAGGGAAAAAATTAACAACCCCCAAAAAATAAATGAAAAAGGCTAAAACATTTTTGGACTAGTTTGCACGTGACATGAGTTTGAAGCAATGTGGAGAAGAGAGTGTGAGCCCACTCCATAGGATTCAATTTAAGATTCAAACTGACCTTAAAAGCGAAGTTCCACCCAAAAGTGGAAGCTCTGCTTATCTGCTCTCTCCCCCCCCGCCCTCCGGTGTCACATTTGCCACCTTTTGGGGACAGGTACCTGTTCCCCACTTCTGGGAGACCTAGCTGCGGCGAGGTCCCATGGAAGTTCACCCCCCCTCCGCCGGGCCATTCACAAAGCGCAGCGCGCTTCGCACATGCGCAGTAGGGAACCGGCTGTGAAGCCGCAAGCCTTTGCTGTCGGTTTCCTTTACAGGCAATGGTGGCGGCAGCACCCGAGAGCCGATCGAAACATATTAGGACACTTGCCAGGACAGGTAAGTGTCCTAATATTAAAAGTCAGTAGCTACAGTATTTGTAGCTGCTGACTTATTTTTATCGTGGGGGGGCTGGACCTCTTTAAATACCCACCACACTAGCCCTGGGTGAGTCTAACCTTGCAGATCAAATAAGTTTGTGTAACCATTCCCTGTCGAACGACAACCAACCAAGGAGATATCTCCTAATTAGATTTTAACTTCCACACGATCTGAAACTAAGAAAAAGTTTGGCCTGGAGTAGGATTAAAAAGGATAAGTTCACGTTTAAAAAAAAAAAAAAAAACACAAAAAAAAAAATGCACATCTTTTCGCAGGTAAAAAAAAAAAAAAGTGCATTACTTGGAGCCTGTAAAGCATTGCACCCGCAATCAGCAATTGCAGGCCATGAAGGACTCCTGCAGACTTGTCAGTGCATCTGTCTGCTTGTACCTCATAAGGGCAGGCAGATACACACTGACAGGGTCAATGAACTACCAGAACACTTAAAAGCGCCATGGTAATTCATTGAGACCTATAAGCCGACAGCAGCAAAGGCGATCGGTACTTGTAGATTCACATTCACAGAAATTGGAGCGTAGCAAACATGTAACATGTTCCAAAAAGTGAACTTATCCTAATCCTTAAGAAACAAGATGTTTGAAAATTTGTTTAAACCTACTCAGCCTCTAGAAAATTAAAAAGCCAAAAACAGCAGCACTCTGTGAAAAAGAGGATTACCTGTAATTGCCTTTCTGGATTGTGGAGACTCCAATCCTGTCCTATTCATCCGAGAAAATTGGTGTTGCCACCATCCCAGTATCTTGTTCATTACCAAAAAAAAATAAAAAAAAATGCAGAAAGTGCTTTTTTGTGCATTGAAACCTATTAATTTTGATTGGGCTGCCCGATGCTGGGACCGGTTACCTACATTGATGCACAAAAACACATGCATTGAAATGTAATGGAGCCTTATTCTACAGCAGAGCTATGGGTGACACTTGAAAATGACACTTCCAGAAGTGTTGGATACCTGCTCACTGAAATGGGTCGGATGGAAACAGAGGGGGCACACTATTGGGCACATGTGAAAGTGTCCGATTTAAGCAGTGGCCAAAGCACTGCAAGTGAGCAAAGACTAAATAGTAGCTCTCCAGAAAGGCAAGTAAAAGTAATAGTCATTTTCTGTGTGTAGCCGTTTCACTTTGTGTCTGTACAGAAAAAAAAAAAAGTTTAAATGTTGCCCTTACAAGAAATCACAATTCCCTATAAAGGAATAGCCCAAAAAAGTTGATATTTGTTGTGGCAGTGAAAAGGCAGTACTCACTTTTTTTGTGTCCTTTGTACTGTTGTGACTTAGATTTTTTCTTCTGTTTGGTTACGTTCGTCTGGTTGTCCTTTGCTGCAGCGAAATTACGGTATAAATTAAAACATTTAATTATATAAGAGCAATTATACCAATTGAAAAGTCTAAAGGCTTAATAAACAAACATGGAGAGCATTGTGGACTTCCGCCTGAAAGGTCTACCTGCTTTAATTCCAGACTCCATTCCTATTTTAAAAGTATTCCCTCCCACCTTTGTGTATTCCAGTGCCTCCTGTGACATTTTCCATAATAAAACTAAACAAAAATAGAACCCTGCAGGTAAAAAGGAAACCCCTCCTAATGGGCTAAGCAGGTATACAAACCTGGGAACTCAGTGTAAAGATCTAGCCAACAGAATCCTGGTAAGATAGGAACCAGTCGGTGTTGGGGGGGGGGATGTTTGGAATACTGCACACAGTAAAAACAAAGTTATATTTACTTACATTGTGGCGCTGGAGGTTGTAGCTGGTATCCCGTTAACTGACACCATCCAACGGGATAGAGGTCTGGAGATTCACAGTCAACCCACTGATCATACTCGTCTTCCCAGCCATCAAAATGGATCCTTAGAAGCCTGTGTATGATGCGTGTGACTGTGGCTACACACACCAGGCGAGGCTCCATGAGGTCCACAGCTTCAAGCTTCATCCCGACGCGGAAGCCGTGATTGGGGACTTCCTGGAGAGGCAAACAGAACTGCATTTGTTAAGAAGCCTTTAAAAAAAGGAATATTTTAATTATTGCACAGCTAGCAATAATAAGAGGAAAGCTGTACAGTAACAAATATATAGGCTGCCATAGTCAATGCAAGCTGCCTGGCTGTCTAGGTCTTCAGCATTTTCTGAGTCACTGAGGAACAGATTGAGGAGCCTTATGGGAGACCCCTTGTACAAAGGCATTAAATAGCGAGACACAGAAGGCCTCTTCTTTCACAAAATAGGGTATTGTTGAAAGCCAAACGCTGGTCCAAATCCAGCTGTAGGAAGAAGTAGACCTCCTGGATTTAAGCAACATAGAAATCAGATTCAGGTTCTCCTGTCCCTTAGAACCTGGGCTTCAACAGCAATGCCATTAAATCCTGGGATCGAGAAGCAGGATGGGCCCTTTGGTTTAAAGATCTTGACAATTTAGTAGTGCCCGCAGGGTGCCAAAAGTCTTGCCAGGTTGGCATACCAAATTCTCCTGGGCCAGTCTGGAGCAAGGAGGATCAGAATGCCCCTAATCTCAATCCTGAAATGCAGACAAGCAAGAAGTTTAAGAACATGCATAGATCTGGGTGTATTAATCAGGGTGCAGAGTGTACTGTTGAACCTGGAGACCGGGACGTCTACATTCAGGTGCAGTGTCAACTCTCCCAGATCCAAGCTCTGCCAGCTGAGAAAATCTGCCTGCCCAATTGTCTATGCATAAAATGTCCATGTGTAACATTGCAGGAATGTGAAGGTCAGCCCAAGAGAGAATCCACTCTCTTTTGCCAATGATGTTTGGTTCCTCCCTGATGGTTGATGTATCCCATCGCCTTGGTGCTGTTCAACTGAATCCAGATCAGATGACCCACCAATAGGGTGTCTAACACTATAGGGAAAGGCAAATCGCCCACAGTTACAAGATGTTTGTCAAGAGGCAAGATTTCACAGACAAGGTGACCAGGATGCCTCCCCAGCCTGACCGTATGCTGTCCGTCAGGAGAATCTGCCAAAAGATGGGAAGAAAGGATTTTCCTTGTCCACAAAACCAGGGATAGCCTTGCCTTTGGCATCAACCTGTCCAAAGACAGACAGGCACTCATGTTACATTTCATCTGGAAAGAAATTAGGCGAAGGGGACTGCCTCAAAGAAAGGCTACCATTAGCCCAAAGGCTCTCATGCAAAGCGGAGGAGGTCAGCTAAGAGTTTCACAATGGATGGTCCAACACTGAAGGGGCAGCCAAATTGCCCAAAACTCTAGGATGTTTATCAGGATTAGGAAGCAGGATTCTTCAACAGCCAAAGTCCCCTGCACCAAGTGCCGAGGGCTACTCTCCAACCCAAAAGGTTGCCGTTCTCCAGGAGAAACTACCAAACAACAGGAAGAAAAGGATTTCCCCCCTACTCCAGAAAGATTCCTGAACCACCATGCCAGAGACAGCATAGTCTCTGACACTAACCAAATTGACCTGTTAAGATACAGGACTGACTTGCCCCCTGGTGATCTAGGTCTCTCTGGTTGAGCAAGGCAATAAAGGATTTAGTGGACTTCATCCAAAATGTTTGGACTTGAATGTCAGTCAGAGCCATGAGATAAGATGGGGCAAATGCCCCCCTTCGTTTGGGTACAGTAAACATGCGGGAACCTTGGAACGGTTTTGCCTTGGTGACTGGGGGAACCAATACTCTAATCAAGAATATCAACCTAAGCAATAGCTAGATCATTTTTAAAGTGATTTAGACCAATCAATCAGACATGGTTTGACAACGTAAAAGGTCACATCCAGGATTGGGTTTACAGCTGGATCCTCCAGAGAAAATAAATCTTTTAAAGGGGCTTCCAATGACTTATAAATTGGGTCCTTCAAGAGAGGTGCATATAGTAAGAGCCTTGTTATGGAAAGATAATGGCCAGATCCACAGTGGGAATGGACTGTTTTCCTGAACAAAGTCCTCGCAAAACGGATACAAGACTAACGCTTGGGGGAGCAAAATTCTTATTAGGCTGCTTCCAATCTTCGAGTTGAAAAATCAGGGGTATAGAAATTTCTAAATGCTTTGTAGCCTTAAAAGTTTTAAACAACCCAAAACTAGAAACAGAACTGGTAGCAACAACAGGCTGATCCTCTAGTTTCAGAGTTGTATGCACGGCATCATAAAGAGCCTAAAGGATTTACCTAAATTAGCAGTAATAGCAGAAGACTGCAACTCCTCTGGGTTAAGCTCATAGGACTTGAGCGACTCAGAAACCAGACAGAGTCTCAGTAGCCAATGGCTCAGAAACTGTTAAGGCTGCCTGTAAGCCAGATACAGTATCTGCTGGAGAGGGGGTGGAAGCACAATTGTGGCCTCTGCAATCCAAGTCAGCAAATAAGTAGGTAACTTGGGTAATAAAGTCTTGCATGACCGTGATAAAGACCTCAGCCAAAAGGGCAGAGGGCCCAGCCACACCCGACAGAGCTAAACGGTGGAATAAAGAAGTTGGAAGACTCTAAAGGCCCCTTTCACACTGGGGCGGGATGTACGGTGGCGGTAAAGCGGCCCCCCCGCTAGCGGCCAAAAAAAGGGTAAATACCGCCGGCAATGTGCCTCTGCAGAGGCGCATTGCCGGAGGTATAGCCACGGTGTCCCATTGCTTTCAATGGGCAGGAGCGGTAAACACACCGCTCCTTCACCGCTCCAAAGATGCGGCTAGCAGGACTTTTGGCGCGGTCCTGCTAGCGCACCGCTCCAGTGTGAAAGCCCTCAGGCTTTTACACTGGAGAAACAGCAGCCGCTGTTTCAGGTCGGTTTGCAGGCGCTATTTTTAGCACAATAGCGCCTGCAAACCACCCCAGTGTGAAAGGGGTCTAAAGGGAGACCATAAGTGATGCAATTTTCTTTCCTGCAACCATAGGTTGCAGGAAAGACAAAAATGCTTTATTTCCCCATCAACCCAGCCAGTGTTGATGGGGGAATCCTTCCCGGATCGCTATTGCGTTCTGCCGGCGGAGAGTCTTCCCTGCTGGAAAATTACGATTACTGCAAGCGGCTATAGCTGCCAGCAGCAATCACACGCAAACCAAAAATAAGCCAATAGGCTGGTTTCCAGCGATCTACTTCAGTAAAACCAGTCTGCCTATAAATGGATCGAATCTTGGCGTGTCCCTGCTTAACCGGCCAAGACTGGCTCCATCTATGGCTGGCTTAACAGAAGAGGATAACATGATTCCAGGCTGCAGACATTGGCATCATTAGTAACCTCGCTGTTTCTTGATTGGATCGGTTGATAGGTTAGTCTTTATAGCAGCAGAGTTGAAGAAAAGATGTCCATCATACTAGGACATCAAAATTGAGGCGTGCTGATGGCAGGGAGGGATTATCTTGCGATGGCCTACAGGTTCTTATATTTGCCAGTGTCCAATCCTCCTGTAGGCAGCAGTATAACCTAAAGCTTAGACTTCTCTATGACCCTCAATGGAGGAGAAAGAAAGACAGCATAAACATTATCTCTATATATTATATTCTGCAAGCTAGAATCATCAATCCACCAAATAATGAACAATAAAATAACAAAGGCAGACTATTAAAGTTTAAATGATTGAAGGACAGAAGGTGTGTTATTCACAGCAGTACCAAATGAATAATAAAAATAAAAAAGTAACCACATCTAAGGACTGGAAATCTACAATATATTACATTACATTTTTGTTTTTTGCGATGCATCAAAAGCATTCACGCTCCCAAGTACCATCGATGCCATCTTTACTAGCTTTAAGTTACCTTGTTGAAAAGCTTCACAGGAGCTGCTATGGATCCAGTTTCCCTGAGGTAGTCAAACCATTTGAAAGGTAGTTTTGTATATCCTATAAAAAAACAAATAAAAATTAATCTTCTGGTTTTGAGATTACTGTAAAATATGCCATACATAAAAACATTCTCAATTCAGTTCAACCAGTACCCAGTTAATATTGGTCTGCTCATTAGTGCAGAGACCACTGCAATTGAAAAGCAACAAGAGAAGCATCTCCAGGCTTTTTTCTACCCATTTCTGATTTAGTTTAATAATGCAATTCCATAGCAGATCATATGGAATGTCTGTCTGCATTTTGTAGAAACAATATAATAAAAACAATCCGCTGTGTCTCTGAGTCTACACAGCTAAGGAGTAGGATCTCCTTATTTGAACAAAGTCATTATCTATCGTTCACCCCTGGGGTGCCTTTGAGGTTTCTTCAGGGGTGCCTTGGCAAAATGCCTAAAAATTGCCACAAAAAAAATTGTATACAAGCCGGCGTGTGGATAAAACGCGCCTTTTAGTTACACAAAGACACAGATTTTCATTGTGCACTATTACAACCTGCTAGCTGCCAACCTCCTAACAACCAATGACATCATCAGTTGATAAGGAGAATGTCAACTGCCTGCAGATCATCCTTGTTTGACCTGCACTTGCCCCCTCTCAATCAGCTTTGGGGTCTCATTAGCTTATTGATGGAGAAAAACTGAGGGAGAAAAGAAACAATGGCCTACTAGTCAGTACCAGTTTGCAAAAGCATATTTGCTTTGAAAGAATAAATCACCCCCAACGCTGGGTGTCTTATGTGTGGATGTTGCTGCATTATGTAAAACTATTAGAAGTTTTACATTTTAGAATGGGGTGCCTCAAGACTGTCCACAATTTTGGAGGATGCCTCGAGATTGTCCATCATTTTAAAGGGTGCCTTGACTGAAAAAAGGTTGAGAAACACAATTCTAGAATCCCAAAAGAACAAAGAACGGTTATCTTGAGATTATACATTTTATCATGTGCTTCGTATGTGAAGATACCATCAGAAAATGCAATCTCTTTGTACTTGAAGCGGTGTTCCAGTCGTTTTTATCTGCTGACTTCTAATAAACAGACACCCACCTGTCCCACGGTCCAGTGAATCCTCACTCCTCTCCCTCTCCACGGCGCCAGCATTACAAATGTGGGGACCAGGCTGTGACAGCTTGCGGCTTCACAGCCGGGTGCGCACTGCGCATGCGTGAGTCGCGCTGCGCCTTTCCAGTGGTCGTGCAATCTTGTGGGAGCTGTGACGTGTCCCAGAACATTGCAGGGAGGGGGAGGGGAGAATTTCCGCTCGAGTTGCCTAGGCGGCATGAGTTAAAGTCAGAGCTGGGTACCGGTCAAAACTAGGTACCCCCCCCCAAAAAAAAAATGACATGCCAAATGTGACATGTAAGGGGGGTGAGGAGTGCTTAAAGTGGAAGTTCCACTTTTGGGTGGAACTCCGCTTTAAAAAAAAAAAAAAAAAAAAATATCTTCAAATTTTATAGAAACTATTGAAAAAGGAAAGCCCAAGCTAGACACTATCACTATGACTGTTCTCAGAGACCAACGGCCTTCTGGGTCATGACAAAGTGACTTGTACTGAGAAGAGATGGAGCAACTTCTATTCCATTTAAAGTGTTACTAAACCCAGGACCCTGCCTTCACTATATCTGGTCTCCCACAGTACACAGAACATGGAAATGCAATTATTTTAGTAAATATAAACTGCTAAATACCTTTTCTCATCAGCAGTATAGAGCAGTCTTGTGACTAGTATAAGTGTCTGGTTAAAGCTTGTATAGTAGGAGTTTCATTCTCCCATGAATGTCCGATAAGGATGCAAGACCCCTGACCCTCTGTCTAGACAGTGCCGATTGGCCCTGTGCTGATCACATGCATTCTCCCAAGAAAAAAAAAAAAAACTCTACCAATACACCACACTGAACATGTGCAGACTGACTCCAGTAAATCTGTCTTATCCGTAGATGTTTTGGGGACAGTGGCAGAAGAGGGAGGATCTGTGCATACAGGATCAAACAGCCTTTTTACACAATGTAGATGATTAACCCCTTAGGTTTCACAGCGAATATAACAAGCATGCTTTACTGCATAAAACAGACTGATTTTACTGTTGTGGGTTTAGTAACACTTTAAGGAACCAAAGACTGGAGTTGATTTACTAAAGGCAAACATTGTGCATTTGCAAGTGCAGCTGCACTCTTTTTTTTTCTTAGTAAATGTCAATGTGGGTAAAGCTTCACTTCGTAAAGAATGCCCAATCAAAAAAAAAAAAAAAAAAAAAAAAAAAGGCATTTTTGCTTGCACACGATTGGATGGAAACCAGCAAAGCTTTACCGCATTTACTAAGCTCTGGAGGAAAATGAGTGCACAGTCTATTTGCCTTTAGTAAATCACCCTGTGAGTCATGAGAACACCCCGTAATAAATATTTGAAATTGGATATATAACCTTACCTCGTGGCGGAGTTAGTTCAATCTTGTTAATTTCACAGAAGCCAACAGGGAATATTGAGGGTGATAAAGCATGATAACAAAACCAGTCTGAACCATCTGCTGCTTCTGACCCGTCAATTCCAATCATCAGGTAGCCGTCGGCTAACACCTTAAAGGTGCACATAAAACAAATGTGTTAAGATGGTCGGAAACAGAATTTCTTGGTTTAATCTAACAGACAGATATTGAGCAACCTATATTCAAGTGTGTGCCGATACCTAAATCCAAGCCAATAAACATGCAACTACAGTAACATGAAAAAGAATCACCTTTCTAATGGTGGCTACACATATCGCAGAGAGGTTTAGTGGATCGATAGCTTCCAGTTTCATCCCTTCCTTGAACCACTCAGAATTTTGGTCAACATCTTTGACCTAATGAAAACAAAAAGAACACATCTTCATTTAAAAGTGGAACTATGGGCAAAAATCAAAGCAGCAAAATGAAACACCCAATACATCTGGGTACGGGGTTCATACGACTTGCTCACCTTCCTCCCACAGGGGCACCGATGATTGCCAGGGATTGGAGGGGGGAGTACTCAAAAACTGAATCATACAAATATCTTACAAAAGTGAGTACACCCCTCACATTTTTGTAAATATTTTATCTTTTCATGTGACAACACTGAAGAAATGACACTTTGCTACAATGTAAAGTAGTGAGTGTGCAGCTTGTATAACAGTGTAAATTAGCTGTCCCCTCAAAATAACTCAACACACAGCCATTAATGTCTAAACCACTGGCAACAAAAGTATGTACACCCCTAAGTGAAAATGTTGTCACATGAAAAGATATAATAAAATATTTACAAAAATGTGAGGGGTGTATTTACTTCACAAGCATTAACACTGACTTTGTTGCAACACTGCTTTATTACCTGTTCAGCCTGCCAATCGATCTGTTATTTTTTTCACCACTACCTTTTTAACAGGGCAACAACCCTGTTCATTCAGCATCATCACCACTGCAGAGGGGTTTAAAGGCCAAGTTCACCTTTAGTCCCGGTTCACACATATCACATGCGGGAACCAGCACGATTCCAGTACGGGTTCCTGCACTGCATGCCACTCGCCGGGTAAAGTTAATGACACCCCCAGATTGGTTCGCAGACCGCAGTGTGAACTGTGAAATGGTGCAGGAATCAGATTGCATAGGTGTGAACACCCATGCAATCAGATTCCAGTGCGGACCAAAAAAAAAAAAAAAAAAAAAAAAAAAAAGGGGGTCCTGCACTATTTTGGTGTGAATGCGATTTTAGCCACACAGTTTGTACGGCTGATTTTGCAGTGCACAGACATCGCATGTGATCTGCACAGCAATGCAGTGCAATTCACATACGATTTCTGGTCGCACAAGTGTGAACGCAGCCTTAAAAAGATCATATATGCATATAATTTGGCATAAACAAATTTGCACTTTTATTATTTATTTTCTTATACAAGGGCCTGCAAAGCATTGCACCCATGATCAGTGGATTGCAGGTGCAATGCAAGACTACTGCAAACTATCTCTGCAGTTTTCGGCCTGTACCTCTGTACAAGCTTTCAGTTACTAAGTTGTAGGAAGTGTCAATGGACCACAAGTGCTCCAATTACCATACTTGTTGTTGATTGAGAATTACAAGTCCATTTACTGTGATGGCAGGTGAGACTTGTAGTTTACTCATTCACAGCCCCGTACAGCCACAGTCCTGTCAAATACTATTCAAGCTTAAACCTGCTCCCACCCCCATTCTAAGCCCTATACTGACTAACCTGTAAAAAGCAGGGGTCTCAAACTGGTGGCGCTCCAGCTATTGCAAAACTACAAGTCCCATGAGGCATTGCAAGCATGACTCCCACAGGCAGAGGCATGATGGGACTTGTAGTTTCGCAACAGCTGGAGGGCTGCCAGTTTGAGACCCCTGCTGTAAAGGAAAGAGGTCTATACTTATTTATTCTGAAGGCTCTCTGGTCCGGTCACATGATCGGCTCCCAGCGCCGGCTTCAGTGGAGAGGAGGGACAGCCAACAACAGATTCACCATAGTAAGACTATGGGTGACATCACCCAGACTCTGCAGCCATTCTTGGTAATCTCTCCTCTACACTGAAGCTGGCCGTTTGAGTGATCATATGACCGCACCAGATCAGGTAAATATAGACATCTTTCCTTTACTTGATAGTTGGTATAGGGCTTAGATGGCAGTAGACTGGACTTCTACTTTCACCTGTCAGATTGTTACTGCCATCGCAGGCTTCTTTAGAGTAAACTACCCACACTTGCTGTCCAGCTGATATCGATTTGTCAGACAGACAATAAAGTGAGAGAAAGTGTTCAATAGCAACACAGGCAGAAATAAAAATGCTAGAAGAAATATGAGAAGGCTGGAAATCTGGTCAAATTTTGACTGCTGTGTGTGTCCCTGGTATGGATTTCCCTTCACTTCCTGTCTGGTGAAACAGTGGTCAGCAGGACAGGAAGTGAGGGGGAACCATTTAGGACACAGCCACGGTAACTAAGCAGTAAGGACCGAGCAGGAGTTCCAATCCTTCCCCCACTCGATCCAAAAGTGGCTTGTACACTTTAACATTTAGCTACAGCACTATTTTAGGTGTTTCGTTTGACATCAAATCCACTGGAGGTCCGACTGGTGGGAGTCAAGTACTGCAACTTACACCGCTGAACCGCAAGTGGAACACGGATATTCAAATCTGATAATTTTCCAACACAGACAGTACCGAATAAGGCCTCGTTTACATGGGGCAGACTAACAACCACACATGGAAAGCCGCGTTAATCTGCATGGGGATGCACAGGTGTTTTCGTGCATCGTCATGCAGGCAGTTCCATTGATGTGAATTGGGGACACAGCTGCTGCACCCAATCTGAAATTCGTGTGGGTGCGTATCCCTGAACTCACACCAGTATGTATTCTGCGCACACACCCACATGGATGTCCAAATTGGGAGCAGCGGCTGTGTTCGTGCAGCTGCTGTGCCCCAAATGACATCAATGGGGTTCGCAGAACACAGGACGCCCAATGTGAATGAGGCCTAAATGATGCCACCTACACAAAAGAACTTCGAGGTTTAGGAAATAGTGCCAGGAAAGATGTCTAATATTGAATATTTACCTTTATAAATAAGTGTGAAGGCGCATTAAAGTGAGATTCATTCTTCTTTAAGATGTCTGAAAAGAATAAAACACATCAGTTTGATTCTACCCTTTTTTTTTTTAGTTTTAGAACTCTAAGGAATAAATGTACAAGAAGTCACAAAGCTATAGGCTTTGACTAGCATTGTCATATGCAGCCACTACTTGGCTATATATTGTGGCAGATGTGTGTAAAATGCAAAACAGAATTTTAAATATTTTAAATTTCTTGGTAAAACTGCACAGTATATATGTATTCCATTGTTTGATTGCAGCTTTGATTTAATGTAGAAGAATAATGAAAGGCCCACAGAAAACATGACCCAGCTTTGCATGTACCTGATCTCTTAAACCGATGGCCTATGCTTCGAGACCATCCAATAGGATGAATGAGAGGGCTGTACATGTGACACCAGAAGTCGTCAGTCTTGTCCTCGCTCTCCTCGTACACCAGTCGCAGCCGACCCCCGATTACGCTGTCTACGACTGCCACCCGCGTCCGGCATAGGTGCGTTTTGTCGACAACTTCTACCCTCATTGAAGGCTTGAAGGGATACTGCATACTCTCTGACACCTTTTAATAAAAAGAAAAAAGAAGGGGCACAATAACTTAAAAATGGTTGTAAAGACAAAAGATTTCTAATTTTAATGCATTCTCTGCATTAGGGTAAAAATCCTTCCAATACTAGTAATGGCGGCGATCTGTGATTTTTTTAAAATCAGGACTGCGACATTATGGCAGACACATCGGACACTTGACACATTTTTGGGACCATTGACAATTTTACAGCAATCCGTGCTATAAAAATGCACCGATTACTGTAAAAATGTAACCGTCAGTGAAGGGGTTAACACTAGGGGGTGATCAAGGGGTTAACTGTGTCCCCTAAATGTGTACTATCTGAAGGGGGGATGGGACTTACTAGGGGAAATGACAGATCGCTGTTCATACTTAGTATGAACACACAATCAGGCATTTCTCCCCTTAAAGAACCCAGGAGCTGTGTTTACACACACACACACACACACAGCTCCCGCTTCTCGCTCTGTCACAAGCGATCATGGGAGCCCAGCGGTCATCGCGCCCACCGGGCACTCGCATCGGCTCCGGGGGACGAGCAGCGGGCACTCCCCTTGTGGCCACAGGGAGAAGCGACGCAACATAACGTTGTTTCACCCAGCCGAGCCATGTTACCGCAGTAAAACTGCGGCGGCTGGTCGGCAAGTGGTTAAAAGCACTTACCAGAGTTCTGTATCGATCCAGCACTGTTCCCTTTTTCAGTTATTCTCTCCCCCGACGCTCTCATACGCTTGGCTGAGAGCAGCGGGAGCCATTGGTTCCGGTTGCAGTTAGCAAAACCAAGTGAGCAGGGGGTGGGGGGCATGGCTGATCCATGCTGTATGTGGGTCTATAGACGCACACAGCCCAGCTCAGGAGCGAGCCTGTATGTGTGCGTCTTGCTATGGAGGCACACGGAGAGGAGGAGCTTGGGGTACAGGCATTCAGCCAGAGTTGGATTATCAGCAGCACATGAATAACTGCCCTCATTCAGTGAATATTGACAAGACAAGTGATCTGATCCTATGGGGGACATTTCCTAAAACTGGTGCACACAGAATCGGCTACATCTGTGTATAGTAACCAATCAGCTTCTAAGTGTTCTTGTCAAAGCTTAATTGAACAATCTGAAGTTAGAAGCTGATTGGTTACTATGCGCAGCTGTACCAGATTCTGTGTGCATTGGTTTTAGTAAATCTACCCCTATTAGTCTACCATATGACCACTTGAAGTGGACCTGAAGTTCAAAAGTTAGAATTGGACCTTCCATGCCAAAACGGGAAGGTCCACTTTTTTGCAAGACCTCTCTGCCCCCACCCCTCAACACGAAAAGCCGTGAGAGGGAACTCTATCCCATTGAAATCCTACAAGAATGCCGTCTGGCAAACTCCCAGCTCTGCCAAAGAACATGGAAACATCACCTAGGTCTCCCAAAAGCTATGAAGACTGGTGTGTCAAGGTATTTTTTTGGCATTTTGTTAATAAATGGCTCTTAAAAAGACATTGTTGTAGAGTTGGCAAGGGCATGGCAAAAAAAAAAACAAAAAAAAAAAAACAAAAAAAACACAGCATTTAGCATGGAAGGTCTGCTTTAAAATTTGCCATCTTCTACGGAATATCTAAAAATGATAGTCATGCCTAAGCAGCGCCCTGAAAGATTCACCCTTTGTCTGGAATTCTTCCTGAAAACAGCAGTGCACTTCTTGGCGTGCAAGTGTGCCTAAAGCCTTATAGCTGTACCTCTTGCTGGATTGACCCCCTTCACACCGCAGTCACATGATCGAAACGTTGCCGATCGCAAGTATGCATTGGGAGCTTTCCGGTACCCGCCGGTAACTGTGCTGGGAGCGCACAGGGCACACTCCGTACAGAAAGAGGTTTACATAGGTCCACATATATCCAGCCTCTCAACGTTAAAAGCCCACCTGCTGAGAGGCCGCATATATGAGTACGGCTGGCGGGAAGGTTAAAAAAGGCACTGTTGTCTGTAAATTGCTAATCTCACAAAATTTAGAGTGAGATTTGGTGACATTGCTAACATGCTGCTCACTGTTTTCTGTGCCGGAGAAAAAGCTTCCATGTAATGAGCTCCTTGCTTTTGCTTAATCCAGACTATGCTTTGTGCAACTCTTCTGCTCAGGGGCGGCCTGTCCATTAAGGGTGCCGCCCCCCCTGTCCATGCGTCCAGCCCCTTTCAGGACACCGGCATATGGATTCCAATGTGGAGGGGCGGTTTTTTTTTTTAAAGTACCGATTAGAGCCAGAGGCTCCAATAGGCTTCAATATAGTGTGGGCTCGGGTCGCAGAGATGCGGATTTTGACACCGATCACCTGATTGGCTGAAAGGAAGGACAGGCAATCCTATTGGACGCGCAGGAGGAGAGCAGGAGCTGGAAGCCGCCATTGAGGACTTGGAGCCGAGCCGCTGCACCATCCGCCACGATAGGGTAAGTGCCAGACCGGTAGCAGCAAGCAAAATCCTGATGGTGACCTCCACAGGGCAAAATAAGGCATGGTAGGTCAGGAAAGGAGAACCTACCAGCTGCAGGGAGCCCACAGACAATACTGGCAACTAATCCTTTGCCCTATGCTTGCCTCTTCTTTGGCACAGCTTTTACAGTACGTTACCTCATTAACCACTTGTGGACCGCCCACTGTATATACACGTCGGCAGAATGGCACGGACAGGCATAATCACATACCTGTACGTGGCCCTTTAAATGCCTGCCGCCTTCCCCGTGAGTCGGACCGCGGGTCCTGTGGACTCGATCGCGGCGGGGATCCCAGTGATTGTCTCACGGAGCTATGATTAAGCACTGACCTTCAGTGTGAAACATGTAAGCAGTTACCCTGGCTATGCTGTGATGAATTTTGGTGTAATTTTCCATCTTTTTACAATAAAGGCGACCGGCAAAAGGTTTTTTGGAGTGCGGCTGTCCATATTTTTTATTTTTTCCTCTTCAGATCGTCTCACGGAGGTATAGAGCGGGGAGATGCTTGTGTAAACAAGCATCTCCCCGCTCTGACTGGTGACAATGACACCGATCTCAACTCCGTGTACTCGGAGCGGAGATCAGTGTCATGTGACACAGAGCCCATCCCCCCTACAGTAAGAAACACTATGCAGGGAACACTTACAGCGCCACCTAGTGGTTAACCTCTTTACTGCCAGTGCCATTTTCACAGTAAACAGTGCATAAAACTAGCTCCCATTTTGAAAACTGTGTAAAACTTTTGCGCAAACCAATCAATAAACGCTTATTGCGATTTTTTTTTACCAAAAATATGTAGAATACGTATCGGCCTAAACTGAGGAAAAAAAAAATATATGTTTTATATAATTTTTGGGGATATTTATTATTATAGCAAAAAATACTGAATTCTTTTAAAAATTGTCGCTCTATTTTTGTTTATAGCGCAAAAAATTCAAACCGCAGAGGTGATCAAATACCACCAAAAGAAAGCTCTATTTGTGGTAAAAAAAAACGACGTCAATTTTGTTTGGGAGCCACGTCGCAATTGTCAGTTAAAGCAACGCAGTGCCGAATCGCAAAAAGTGGCCTGGTCTTTGACCACTCAAATGGTCCGGGCTGAAGTGGTTAAAATTTAGCATTCAGTCATTAAACAGGGAATGGGGTTGTGCTTGTATGCAAAAAAAAAAAAAAAAAAAAAAAAAACAGAAATAAAGACCTACAGGATCTAAAAAGATTTCTTACCTTTTGAGCAAAATCTGCAGGTAGTGTCTTGGCACCAGTTAGCCGCTTGACTAAGAAAGCTTTCCAATTTGAATATTTGTTTTGAATGGCTGTAAAAAAGAAGGACAAAAAACAATTAAAATACAGCTCATAAAAAAAAAAAAAACACAACAAACACAAAAAGCAAAAGTTAAATTTACATTGTTTCCTAAGATTACAGCTAAAAGCCAGAATAATACCGTATTTATCGGCGTATAACACGCACTTTTTTCCCCTTAAAATCAGGGGAAAATCGTGGGTGCGTGTTATACGCCGATACTCCGTCGAATTCCCCTGCTGAAAACGAGCGAGAGGAGCGAGCGGAGCCGAAGCCGAAGTACAATCGGCTTTACTCGGCTCCTCTCGCAGTCCCGCCCATCTCTGACTGTGCCGCTGACATAGAGAAAGCCGAGTGTACTTCGGCTAGTCTCGGCTCCTCTCGCAGTCCTGCCTGTGAGCAGAGCCGAGTCTAGCCGAAGTACACTCGGCTTTCTCCGTCAGCGGCGCAGTCAGTGGAGATGGGCGGGACTGCGAGAGGAGCCGAGTCTAGCCGAAGTACACTCGGCCCCGCTCGCTCCTCTCCACAGAAATCGGCGCCAAATTTTAAAAACCGCCGGGACTGACACGATCGCAAAGGCACTGGGCAAGGCTGCAGATGGACAGATGAACACTGGGCACGGCTGCAGATGGACACTGGGCAAGGCTGCAGATGGACACTGGGCAAGGCTGCAGATGGACAGATGGACACTGGGCAAGGCTGCAGATGGACAGATGGACACTGGGCAAGGCTGCAGATGGACACTGGGCACGGCTGCAGATGGACAGATGGACACTGGGCAAGGCAGCAGATGGACACTGGGCAAGGCTGCATGCTGCATTTAAATGTAAGTTTTTTTTTCCTTGAATTTCCCTCCTAAAAGTTTTTTTCCTTAAAATTCCCTCCTAAACTTGGGGTGCGTGTTATATGCCGGTGCGTGTTATACGCTGATAAATACGGTAATTTACAAGCATTTTTTCTGCCAAAACACTGCTGCCCCTGGACATACTGGCAGTGTTTTTTTTTTTCCCCTGCCTCTAAAAAAGCCCCTGCTACTAAACGCTGCTAAAAGTCTACATGTGAACTGACACATAGGCTAACAGGCACAGGAGTTTAGAGGCAGAGGGAAAAAAAAAAAAAAAAGAAGAAAAAAAGAACGCCCCTAGAAGCAGCTGCAAAAACGTTCAGTGTACGCGAGGTCTAAAAGATGAGAGGTTTACAGAAGTATGGAAGCTGCTGTAGCTGCCATGGTCTGAAAATGCTAGTTCCCTGGCTGACTGCCGCAGAGCTGGAACAAGTACACTAATGAGGAGTTCGGACATTACCGACTTTCCTGATCTGCATGCTTGTTCCAGATCAGCAACTTGTCATAAACCGCAAGACAACTAGCATTTTCAGAAGCAGGTCAGTGATACCAGTCTCTAATTCTCTTGATACGGATTTCCATTACAGCAGGACCATCTGAAAATAAGATAAAAGTGAACTACCCATTAAAATATAAAATAACAAAACCAGCTTTAGCTGCAGTATTCACTTTCACTACAGAGAATTCTCCTACAGTATTTTTTTTCTAGCACTAGATGTCCTCAGTGTTGTGGCCAGCATCATTTAACCTACCTTCCTCTGAGCCTAGGTGCCCTTGGATGTGCCCCCAGCCTGTGACTGGACAGTGAAAAAGGATAAGCAGCACAGTACTGAGCCGTCCCAGCCGGGATAACACACAGTGATAATTGCTAGTGACTATGAGGTATACCATCATACATCTGATAAGTTTACTTTAGCCTAAGGCAGGCCATAAACGGTGTGATTTTCTTTCCTTCTACTTCGTGTTGCCGACTGTGCTGATGAGGGGAATCCCTCCCCTTGAGCTATTGTGCGGCAAGCTGTCTCTGCCAGGAGAACAGTTATTATTGCTAGCAGCTATAGCTGCTGGCAACAATCACGTGAAACATCTGACAGGCTGGTTGTACCCAAGTTGGTTCGATAAACTTGTGTACAAGTACAATCAGCCTGCCCATACATGGTTCAAATCTCAGCTGGTCCATGCTGAACTGGTCAAGATTCGAACTGTCCTTGGCTGGCTTAACCACTTGCAGACCAGCCACTGCAGTCTTACTGTGGCAGCATGGCACGGCTGGGCAAAACAACGTTATGTTATGTCGCTTCGCACCTGTGGCCACTAGGGGTGCGCACGCCCGCTGCTCGCCCCAGAAGCAATGCAAGTGCCTGGCCATCGCTCGTGACACAGCCAGAACCGGGATCTGTGTGTGTAAACACACAGATCCCGATTCTTTAAGGGGAGAAATGACTGATCGCTGTTCATACTTTGTATAAACACACGATCTGTCATTTGCCCTAGTCAGTCCCATCCCCCTTCAGTTATAACACAGAGAGGGAACACAGTTAACCCCTTGATTGCCGCCTAGTGTTAACCCCTTCACTGCCAGTGGCATATAAAAATAGCACTGATTGCTGTAAAATTGTCATTGGTCCCAAAAATGTGTCAAAAGTGTCCGATCTGTCCACCATAATGTCGCAGCCTTGATAAAAATTGCAGATCGCCACCATTATTTGTAAATAAAAAAATAAAAAAGTAAAAATGCCATAATTTTATCCCCTATTTTGTAGACGCTATAACTTTTGCGCAAACCAATCAATATACGGTTAGTGCGTTTTTTTTTTACCAAAAAATATGAAGAAGAAGAATACATATCGGCCTAAACTAAGGGAAAAATGTGTTTTGGAAAAAAACGTGGGATATTTATTATAGCAAAAAGTAAAAGTGTTTTTTTCAAAAATTGTCACTGTTCTTTTGTTTATAGCTCAAAAAAAAAAAAAAAAAACGCAGAGGTGATCAAATACCACCAAAAGAAAGCTCTATTTGTGGGGGAAAAAGGCCGCAAATTTGGTTTGCGTACAGGGTCGCACGACCGCGCAATTTTCAGGTAAAGTGACGCAGTGCCGAATTGTAAAAAGTGCTCTGGTCAGGAAGGGCGTAAAATCTTCCGGGGCTGAAGTGGTTAACAAACCTGAACTTGTTCTCAGCAAATTATATATATACACACACACACACACACACACACACACACACACTGTATTTATTGGCGTATAACACTCACTTTTTTACCCTGGAAATAGAGGGTAAACTGTGCCTGCGTGTTATACGCAGGGGGCTGTGGAAAGTTTTTTTCCTGAAACTTCCCTCTTAAAGTTAGAGTGCGTGTTATACGCCGATAAATACGATATATAGATATAGCTTTTTTTTCCGTCTCATTCGTTATGATCGCAATTTGTAAATTCGAAAATTTTAAAGAATACCCAACTAATAATAACTATTAAATTATAGGCATTTCAAATTTGTCTGTTAGTGAACGTAACGAATACGAATTTATCCGAAGTTACGAATTATCCGAAATAACGAATGCCGCATCTAAAACAAATGGAACGAATAATATTTTTTTTTTATTATTGTTAATTATTATTAAATTCATTGCATTCCTTTAGTTTAGATACGGAATTCGTTATTTCGGATAAATTCGTATTCGTTACGTTCACTAACAGCCAAATTTGAAAGGAAATTCCAATACCTATAAATGTAATAGTTAGTTATTATTTCAGAGTTCCGAATTCCAAATTTCCGAATACTTGCAAAAACTCGTTAAACGTGTTTTCGTAAATTCGGATGTTTCTGAATCAAACAAAATTTGTTACAAAAAGAAAAATCGTAACGAAACAAAATTGCACATGTTCACTTTTATATACTACTAGCTGGTAGCAAAGGACTGTTGCAAAGTAGAAACAGGGATACAGGATTCTGATTAGTTGAGAAAGGCATCACTTCCACTTTTATTAGTTTGACAACCCTATGAAATTGGGACATGGCGGCTTCCCCAAGGAGAAAGAAAATCCTGTGTAAGAAAAAGAAATAAACATACTTTGGGGTGGGACTAGTGGCTTCCCGCTGCTTGCACACCAACCGACTGGGTGAACGTCATTACTACAAATATTACACCAGAAGTCCATACTGACGTCGTTCTCAAACCCTTCGTATCGCAGTAAGACGTTGTAGCCTGGAGACACAAGAGAGCAAAAGGGATTTTTAAAAACACAACAGCACATGATGGAGATGGAGGCACAAAAAAGGTAAAATTGGTTTTTAATCCTTAAAATTCTTTTTTTTTTTATCTGGTTTTGGACACAGCAGCAAAGAATTAGAACCCCCGGTAAGGCTTTTACTGCTATCCAGGCAGCAAGTGAAGGAAAACTTGCAACAAGGATTAAGACAGAAAGAAAACCGACAGGGGTTCTTGATTTCTTCTACTTGACTAAAAAAAAACAAAAAAACAAAAAAAAAACAAAAAAAAACACATATTTCTCTTTGTTGCTTTTGGAGTTCCCCCTTTCTGGTTAAAATGAAAGCACAGACCGGAATGGAGGGCAACAGGGCCCAGACAAGCAGTAAAACCTGGATGATCCTGCTGCTCTCCATCTCCCTCTTCTGTTCATGTCCCCAATTCAGCTACAGAACTTGCAGCTGTGGTGGCAACTCTGCACAGTCTCAGTTTTCAGAGAGTTTCTATGCGGAACATTTCCTTCCTATTACATGTGAGCAGCCCATGTCACTATAGAGTCACACATGTGGGTGTATACACAGTGGTAAATGACAGCCCACCCCCTCTCCCCTCTCCTCTATGCCCACTAACTAGCTAAACACAAGGAGGGAGGGATATTACATGTAGATTAATGGTGGCTTCACCTTCCTGTCAGATCAGACCCCGTGTAGCCCGTCCTGTCTGCAGGAAAGTAGTAGAGAGAATGCAGAGGGGAGTTCTAAGCCCTGATCTGGTGAGGCGGCGAACGGGAGATCGTCATGCTGCAAGTCAGCGGGACGGTGGAGGGGGTGGCCGGGGAGGAGGGGGTCCTGTGTACGTTCACATAAAGTAAAGGTGAACTTACACTTTAAAGTAAAAAATAAAACTTCAGTTTTTCTATGCAATTTCAGCAGTTGATTCAATCACTTAGGCTTGGTTTCACATCTCTGCAAGCCGCATTTCTGCAGGCATGGCAGCTCATTCATTTGAATGGGTTGCTGTGCCTGCCGTTTATGCAGGAAAAAAAAGGTCCCTGCACCATTTTAAACTGCAGGTTGGAGGGAAGTCGATTGCAAGTTCCCGAACCCGCACTCCAGTTTCAAACGTGTGGGGGGGCCATTAGGAATGAATGGCAGCCCTGCATGTCTGCGAAGGAGCAGCACGGTTCGGCTGCAGGAACAGGTGCGATTTACCCGCTGTCCCATACAGGTGTGAACCTGCCCATACTGAGTATGCAGCTTCTTTTATCGTTTTATCCTTGCCAGTGTTCCTGCTTCAGCTGGTGCCAAGACCGGACAGTGAACATGATCTGAAACATCTACCGTTAGACTGTGCCCTGAATTTACTTTCTGATTTGTCTACAGGTTAGAGCACATCAGAGGATTATATAGATCTGATCCTCATGATGCATGCTGTGGTTCCTCCTGCATTAATATTGCTGTGATATATGTTTGAAGGCATGTGCTTGAGTCCCTCTGCATTCAGAAGAAAAAGCCAGCGTTTGACAGCATTATCATGCACAAAAGCTATTATATTAAATCAGAAACCAATGAAGAGTAAAACAAAAATATATATGTATAAAAAAAAAAAACACTACCTGCCAGTTTCACTATCACAGCAATCCAAAACACTTTTGTAGTCAACATCTGATCTGTGTTGAGGACTTCGACTCGCACACCTTCAGCTATGTCCCCCCAGCAGTTGCCCATTGGTGCCTGTGATGGGAAGATAATGTTAGATGTGTTGTCCATAGGGGCCTACCAACCATTTTGCAACACAATGTAAATACATACCAGCCTTTTGGGGTTTTTTTTCTCTAGAATTTTTTATAAAATACTGCCTACATTTTTATGTACATTATCAGTGCATTGGCTTGCATGTCTTTTCCCCCTTAGACCTAGGGTTAGCATATGTGATGACATGATGGAAATATTGTGGGATATTAACCACTTCAATACAGGGCACTTTCACCCCCCTTTCTGCCCAAGCCATTTTTTCAGCGCTGTCAGAATTTGAATGACAATTACGCAGACCCCCAAATTAAATTTTTATAATTTTTTCCCCACAAATAGAGCTTTATTTTGGTGGTATTTGATCACCTCTGCGGTTTTTATTTTTTGCGCTATAAAACAAGAGATACAAGTTTAAGAAAAAAAAAAAAACATTTTCTACTTTTTGCTATAATAAATATCCTTTTTTTTTTTAAACAAATTTTTTCCTCAGTTTAGGCCGATATGTATTATTCTACCAAAAATATCGCAAGCATATATTGATTGGTTTGAGCAAAAGTTATAGCGTCTACAAAATAGGGGATAGATTTATAGCATTTTTATTATTATTTTTTTTTACTAGTAATGGCGGCGATCAGCGATTTTTATCGTGACTGCAATATTGCGGCGGACACATCGGACACTTTTGACACCATTCACATTTATACAGCGATCGCTGCTATAAAAATGCATTGATTGCTGTATAAAATATGACTGGCAGCGAAGGGGTTAACACTAGGGGCCGATCAAGGGGTTAAATGTGTTCCCTGGGAGTGATTCTTACTGTGGGGGGAGGGGACTGACTGGGGGAGGTGACCGATGGTTAGCCCCATGTACAAGGGACACACCATCGGTCTCCTCTTCCTGACAGGACGTGGATCTCTGTGTTTACACACAGAGATCCACGGTCCTGCTCAGTTACTGGGCAATCGCGGGTGCCCGGCGGCCATCGCGGCCGCCGGGTACGCGCATTGGGTCCCCAGTGACGCGGCGGCTAGTGGCTTGGGAAGGCGATCACGTCATATGACGTCCGCCCAGAAAAACAGGGTCTTCCTCCCACCGTTATATGATGGCGGGCAGTGGACAACTGGTTAAAGAGTAATAACTCTTTTGTGGAGGAAAAAAATATAATAAAAATCACCAAATTAGTGCAAGACGGAGTAGCACAGATTTGAACGGTTCCGGGTTCGACTTGCCATGCAATTTTTGAACTGTCAAATTGCATTAAAAGGCGCACCGGTGAGAACGGGGGCGCAACAAACTTTGTTGCAGATTCCTATGTTTTGTTGTTCTGAAGGAATAGCTGTTTGTGTCCAGGTGGAAAGTGAATCTGTATGGGAGTGCTGCAACGGCAGGGCTCTAATGAGGAAAGTGGCAGGGTCTGCACCCCTTTAGACGCAATTTCCCTAAGACTCCTTCCACAATGGCCAACGACAAACAAATACTCCTGCGCACAAGTGGAATACCGGACAGTTTGAAAGTGAACAAATGGATGACACTTGGCTTTGCTGCCTTCACAGATAGGGGTATCCTAGTGGTAAATAACAAGAAAAGAAAAAGAAAGGCGCACCAGCCTCGTGCATTACCGTTGGATAAATTTATTATAGCGAATAAAAGAATCCTACTTACAAACGAAAAAGCCATGCGTATACAAGGAACCACAGAGGCGCAGCAATGCGTCCAAAACGAATCCACTCAAATCGGTCACGGAGGGATTGACAAAGATCACTGCTGGCTGACGCGTTTCGAAGACAAGCCTTCTTCCTCAGAGCTCAGCAGTGTTCCTCTCTCTGACTACCCAATATATACACGCATATGCACACTCCCCTAGCAATGGACAAGGGGTGGAGTACCCACTAGTGTGGGCGGTACATAGTCAATAGACCAGCCCACACTGAATGATAGTTGGAGATGGAGGGGGGGGGGGGGGGAGAGAGAGGAGGAGGAAGGGGGGAGGAACGATAAGGGAGGGGAGGGAATGAGAAGTGGTAGGACAAAAGCTTACACAGGCATCAAGCTGCTAGTAAAGTACCCACATTAGCCATAAAAAGAACTAAATGTATAAAAATGACATATGAATAAATGGCATATGGATTAGTAGTTCAGCAGCCGGAGGACAAAATATACAAATGATGATATTGACATAAGGAAGTGTCAACCTACCTCTACAAGGTAGAGACATCTGGACGCATAAGGTGTAGTGACCGCGACCTGACAGTCCGCTGCTGTAATGGCGCGGTGTACATTGATAGAATCAGTGTCACTGCACCTGGAGTTAACCGACCTCACTCTACGATCTGGGACGCACGCTGTATAACAGGGGCCAACGCTACCTCAAGGGACTACGGCGTTTACATCAAAACAATGAGGCTGTGGATGACACAATAATGGCTAGAAGGGAGACTGATAGAAACAGCGGCCATCCACAGTCAATGTTCATTAAAAAAATTGTTGATGAAAGTGATTTAAAAAAAAAAAAAAAAAAAGGGGGGGGAAGAGGGGGGGGGGGAAGAGGAAAGGGGAAGGAGGAGGAAGGAAGTTGTATGCATAATGCGTGCAGCTACTGGCAACCAGAGAAAGAGGAGAATGTAAAAGATGCCAATAACCACAATACCAGTGGATTGTAAATACAGGCAAAGCAAATACACTATAAAACAGGTTCTACTACAAGTATTACATATACATGAAACAATAGTCATAAGAATGTATAGAAACCATTGCGGTAACTTGGATGTAGAACAAGAATCACATATAATAGAATAACTAAGTTAATCACTTTCATCAACAATTTTTTTAATGAACATTGACTGTGGATGGCCGCTGTTTCTATCAGTCTCCCTTCTAGCCATTATTGTGTCATCCACAGCCTCATTGTTTTGATGTAAATGCCGTAGTCCCTTGAGGTAGCGTTGGCCCCTGTTTTCCCGTTTCTGGGCTCACTGCTGTGACAGTCGAGGGAGCTTTCACTACCTCCTTTAGTGCAATACTTTGCTCATGCTATCATTCATGCTCTTGGTTTATGTTTCAGAGGTTTGTCCCATCGTTACCTCTAGAGGATAAGTCCTCAGCAAAATGGCGCCCGCTCAACCAATCACATTACACTATGTAGTGACGGCGGACATCCTGGATTCGACTACCTAACATCCGGACTGCTGGAGCGCAAGCTATACAGCGTGCGTCCCAGATCGTAGAGTGAGGTCGGTTAACTCCAGGTGCAGTGACACTGATTCTATCAATGTACACCGCGCCATTACAGCAGCGGACTGTCAGGTCGCGGTCACTACACCTTATGCGTCCAGATGTCTCTACCTTGTAGAGGTAGGTTGACACTTCCTTATGTCAATATCATCATTTGTATATTTTGTCCTCCGGCTGCTGAACTACTAATCCATATGCCATTTATTCATATGTCATTTTTATACATTTAGTTCTTTTTATGGCTAATGTGTGTACTTTACTAGCAGCTTGATGCCTGTGTAAGCTTTTGTCCTACCACTTCTCATTCCCTCCCCTCCCTTATCGTTCCTCCCCCCTTCCTCCTCCTCTCTCTCCCCCCCCTCCATCTCCAACTATCATTCAGTGTGGGCTGGTCTATTGACTATGTACCGCCCACACTAGTGGGTACTCCACCCCCTGTCCATTGCTAGGGGAGTGTGCATATGCGTGTATATATTGGGTAGTCAGAGAGAGGAACACTGCTGAGCTCTGAGGAAGAAGACTTGTCTTCGAAACGCGTCAGCCAGCAGTGATCTTTGTCAATCCCTCCGTGACCGATTCGAGTGGATTCGTTTTGGATGCATTGCTGCGCCTCTGTGGTTCCTTGTATACGCATGGCTTTTTCGTTTGTTTGCAAGTAGGATTCTTTTATTCGCTATAATAAATTTATCCAACGGTAACGCACGAGGCTGGTGCGCCTTTCTTTTTCTTTTCTTGTTCCTTCCACAATGGGGCTGCCCGTGCGTTAGCGGAAAAGCGCCGCTCATTTAAGCGGTGCTTTATCGCTGTTTAAGCAGCATTTTTTGGCTGCTAGTGGGGCGATTTTAACCCCTGATAGCGGCTGAAGGGGTTAAAAATGCCCATGTTGCGGTGTTTCCCCAAGCGCTTTGGAAGTGCTGCCCATTCATTGCAATGGGCAGGGAGTTTTGGGAGCGCTCCCCAACCGCCCTAAAGATGCTGCATGCAGGATTTTTCTAACGTCCCGCAAGTGCACCGCCCCAGTGGGAAAGCAAAAAAATCGGGCCCTCACATTCTGGCGGCACGAGAGGCAGTTTTCAGGTGCCATCTCTAGCGCTAAAACGCCTGAAAACTGTGTCAGTGTGAAAGGGGTCTTAGGGTGCATCTCAGTAAAAATTTATTTTTTGTTCCAGGAGATGCCAAAAAAAAAATAAAAAATCTGACTTTCATCTTAGTGTAGACTTCTGGAAAAATCAGTAAGCCAATCACACAAGCAAGAAATTACATATCTGGTGGGCGTTCTGTACAGCAATGGTTATCAACCTCAGTCCTCAAGTACCCACCAGCAGGCCATGTTTGCAGGTTTTCCTTTATCTTGCACAGGTGCTTTAAATCAGTGTCAATGGCTTGGTATTTTGGACAGCTATTTTATCCAAGAGAAACGCCCAAAACATGGCCTGTTGGGGGTACTTGAGGATTGAGGTTGAGAACCACTGCTCTACAGAATGCCTCCAGGTTGCCATATTGCAGAAAATCACAGCGGCTGTAGGTTGAAAAGGAAAGGACATTTTTAATAACATTCAATTAAAAGAAGACTTGTATAGCAATTGTACCGTACAAGCTAGATTATTACCATTTGTTAATTTTTTTTGTCCCCCCACAAAAGTGGGGTTACCCTTAAAGTGTTCCTAAAGCCTCCATAAAAAATAATAATGTAGCAGCATAACAATCATTATTTCCTGTGTGCAGTTTTTTTTTTTTTTTATTTCCACCTACAGGGCGGCTCCATTGCCTTGCAGGATTCTCCTGTAGGCTCTGTTTAACCATTCTAAGGGCTCATGCACACTGCAGCTCAAAAATAAAAAAAAAATAAAGCTTTTTACAGGCGTTTGAACTTTTATTTCTGCCTAGAAGAGATTGAAGAAGCTTGTTCTTTATTTAGCTCTTTCAAGCCCTTTCAAGCTTTTTTGAGCATAAGCATTTTTTTTTCACAAACCCTCCTGGATAGTATTTTCTCATCCACTGTATAAAAACAAAAAGCAAAAAGTTTTTGCGTGTTTTCACGCATTTTTTTTTTAGCTCTTTTGAGTACTCGCTAGTTTTTTTCTGCCTGTAGGAAAATATGCCTGAAAAAGCCCTAGTGTGCATGGACACATTGGCCAACATGGAGCGGAGTTTCTTTTTTTTCACTCAAAAAAGGGTTTTTATTGAGTACAGGTACATAATAGTTACAACATGAATGTACACGTTATTGGGACTAAATCACAGGTATACATCATACACAGAAGGATGAATAACGTCATTCTATTCCTTTCCCCCCCCTTCATATAATCAACAAAAAAAAAAAAAAAAGGGGGGGATATTACATTTATGGAGCGGAGTTTCTAGGCAGAAAAAATAAGAGCAAAAGCCTGTAGGAGCCGCTTCTTTGACCTGCAGTGTGCATGAGTCCTAATGTGCACTCCACCAGACAGCACTATATGGGAGCTTTCACAGCTTGGTGCCATGACTTGGGTGCTACAGACGTTGGTGGAGATCTACGAAAACTGGAGCACTCAGAATCTAGTGCAGCTGTGCATGGTAGCCAATCAGCTTCTAACTTCAGCTTGTTTAATTAGACCCCTTTCACACTGGGGCAGCGGCTGCGTTAGCACTAGAGGTCGACCGATATGGGTTTTTCTCTGGCCGATGCCGATAGTTAGAAATCGCGGCGGCCGATATATGATGCCGATTTTTTTTTGGGCCGATATGTTAGGCCGATTTTTAATCCCCCCCCCCTTCATCTCATAAAATCTAACAGTTAGACCCCTTTCACACTGGGGCGTTTTTTCAGGTGCGTTTGAGCTCAAAATGGCGCCTGTAAAGTGCCTGCAAAACGGCTCCCCTGCAGTCTCAGTGTGAAAGCCCGAGTGCTTTCACACTGAGGCGGTGCGCTGGCAGGACGTTAAAAAAAAGTCCTGCAAGCAGCATCTTTGGAGCGGAGTATACCGCTCCTCCACCACTCCTGCCCATTGAAATGAACTGGCACCGCTGCCGAAGCACCTGCGAAGCACTTCTGCAGTGGCGCTACACGTGAGCATTTAACCCCTTCATCGGCCGCTAGCTGGGATATAAGCTCCCCGCTAGCAGCCAAATAGCACCGCTAGAATGACGGTCCAGTGTGAAAGCAGTGGAGTTTTGCGAATTTTTTTTTTTTAAAGTCAGCAGCTACAAATACTGCAGCTGTTGACTTTTAAATATATGGACACTTTACCTGTCCTGGGCGCCCGCGATGTCGGCACCCGAAGCCGATCTCTCCCTCGGGTTCCTGCGTTGCCATATTCGGTAAGGGAATCAGGAAGTGAAGCCTTGCGGCTTCACTTCCTTGTTCCCTACTATGCATGCGCGATTCGCGCTGCGCGATCACACTGGCCCCTGCTGTCTTCTGGGATCGGTGTGTCTCCCACCAGAAGACAGCGGGGGGGGGGGGCGGAGTAGGCGCCAGATGTGGCGTAGGTCACTGCAGTGATCTATGCCCCGGAAGAGGGAGCAAATACCTGGATTACACAGGTATCTGCTCCCTCCTCCCCCTGAAAGGTGTAAAATGTGACACCGGGGGGGAAAGATTCCGGAAAAGCGGATGTTCCATTATTACTCCGCTAAGTAATAAGTGATGCAGAAAATTTCTTAAAATTTAAACATTTATTTTAAACACAACAAGCCTCCAATCAGTGCACTTGTATGTATAATATTAGATAGATATATATATTTTTATTTATTTCTCTTGGACGAAAAAAAAATATGGGCCAACTTTACTGTTTAGTTTTTTTTTTTTTTTTTATTCGTTAAAGTGAATTTAAAAAAAAAAAAAAAAAAATCGTTTGAAAGACCGCTGCGCAAATACTGTGCGACATAAAATATTGCAATCGCCATTTTATTTCCTAGGGTCTCTGCTAAAAGAATTATATTATATTATTATATATATATATATATATATATATATATATATATATATATATATATATATATATATATATAAATATAATAAATAAATATGTTTGGGGGTTCTAAGTGATTTTCTAGCACAAAATAAAGGATTTTTACTTGAAAGCAACAAGTGTCAAAAAAATATTTAGTCTTTAAATGGTTAAACTGAGAACTCCTACACACAGTCTTTTGAAGTTTAAACATTGTATCGGAGGGAGAAGTCGCTTCCACGGGAAACTTCTCAGGCAACTTGCATTTACTTCTATTACAGAAGCTATTTGCAAGTAGCGCTGAAGTTTAAAATCGGCTTTTTTTTTTTTAACAAATTGGCCGATGCCGATTAATAAAAAAAATGGCAAATATCGGCCGGCCGATATATCGGTCGACCTCTAGTTAGCGCTGCTCGTTTTAGTGGCAGTTTAGCGTTGTTTAAGCAGCGCTTTTCAGCCGCTGGCGGGGTGCTTTTAACCCCCAAAGAAAGGGGTTAAAAACTCATGTGTTGCTGAATTTCCAAATTTCAATGGGCAGGGGTGTTTTGGGAGAGCTAAATACAGTGTTCCCAAACCGCCCCAAAGATGCTGCTTGCAGGACTTTTCCAACGTCCCGCCATCGCACCGCCGGTTTTCAGGCGCTATTTCTAGAGCCAAAACGCCTGAAAACTGCCTCAGTGTGAAAAGGGGTCTAAGAGGGGGTTTCCTTAACCGCCTGCCTCACGCACTTATACATCGGGAGAATGGCACGGGCAGGTAAAGCAACGTGTGTATATACACGTTGCTTTGAATCTCCCGCCAAGCAGGTGCGTGCCCGCGGGACCCGATGTCCGCCGGTGTCCCGTGATCGGCAGAACAGGGGGGGGGGGATCCCGTTGTAAACAAGGCATCTCCCTGTTCTGCCTAGTAACAGGACACTGATCGTCTGCTCCCTCTCACCGGGAGCAGCAATCAGTATCGTATCACAGTAAGCCCTTCCCCCACACAGTTAGAACACATCCCTAGGACACACTTAACCCATTCCTCGCCCCCTAGTGGGTTAAGTGTGTTAAGCCCCCTAGCCGCCCCCTTCACTGCCAGTCACATTTACACAGTAATCCGTGCATTTTTATAGCACTGATCGCTGTATAAATGTGAATGGTCCCAAAATAGCGCCAAAAGTGTCCGCCATATTGTCGCAGTCACGATAATAAAAAAATTAAAAAACGCTGATCGCCGCCATTACTAGTAAGGCTGGGTTCACACTGGTACGACACGACAGTCATACAACTTTCATCCTACTTTGCTCTGCGACATCAGTCCTACATTGATCCTGCATTGGTCCGACATCCATCCGACTTTCATGAACAGGATACTCTTTGATCCAACTTTGTGCTAGTCTGACTTGTCCTTTGACTAATCAAAACAATCCCAGGGTGAGATAAATTCCTTTTACTGCTGCTGCAATCACCATGTCGGATGTCAAAAGTCGGATGGTTAGGACAAGGATCCTACTTTGATCCGACTTCAATGATATTCAATGGGCTGAAGTAGGATCAAAGTCGGACCAAAGTAGTGCAGGGAGCATTTTCAAAGTTGGGGGGGGGGATATTTATTATAGCAAAAAGTTTTTTTTTTTTTTTCAAAATGGGTCGCTCTATTTTTGTGTATAGCACAAAAAATAAAAACCGCAGAGGTGATCAAATACCACCAAAAGAAAGCTCTATTTGTGCGAAAAAAATAGGACATAAATTTTGTTGGGAGCCACTACACACGACCGCGCAATTGTCAGTTAAACAGTTAAAGCGACGCAGTGCCGAATCGCAAAAAGTGCTCTGGTCTTTGGCCAGCCAAATGGTCCGGGGCAGAAGTGGTTAAAGAAGAAGTCCCACTAGATGTTAAGTTAAATTCCCCCAGTTGACCCTGTGCACATAGCACTTGTCCCCATTAACAGCACCGCCCCAGTGTGAAAAGTCACACTGAAGTGAATGGGAGGCGGTTTACAGGTGCCATTTCTACCGCTAAAACCCGCCTCAGTGTGAAGGGGGTTGTAACGGCACCCCAAGTATGAAAGGGGTTAACGCCGTTTAGGATATTCCCTCTATGGACACACATCCACTGCAGATCCTCCACAGTCAGGCGACCGCTTCCCAGAGGATTAACCCTTCCAGACATACGAGACAAACGCTCTGTATCTTTCCAACTCGACTGACACTTTTTATTGAAACACTGCAAGTTTTATACACACAGAGAGGAGTTTCTTACTTTCCTCTCACAAAGCATTTTTGACCAGACCTAATTTACATGAGCTAATTAACTACAGCTGATGACTCAGACACATGACCTTTAGGCTAGCCTTACTGTCTCCTACATTACACATTATTTTGACATCTCTTAAGAGACAATAGGTGGGTTCGTTAGCTAATCCCTTTTCAGTTTAAATGACTAGGCCTGACCCTTTATATACACACACAAGTACAGAGTTAATTATCTCTATTCACAATGAAAGGATCTTTAGAACACATCAGCCCTTTTCAATTAACCTGTTGAGTTCAGGATCAACAAAAATTGTTATTTACAGATATCCTGGGAAATATTGTGGAATAATATTACAGACCCATTTTAAAGCAATCCAACACATATTCTCAATGTCCATTATTTCCTGGCTCATACTTTTTAAAAACTTCTGGGTTCCACGGGCCCACCCGTTACAGGGGTCTTAAGCTTTGGCAATACACTCTGGAAGCCGATTGGTTTCTATGCAGAGCTGCTCCAGGTTTTGCACTCTCCAGCGTTAGTAAATAAACCTCAGTCTGAAAGTTTTGGGAACAACCCATTCAAATGATATCCAAGCAGACAGGTGCTCATTATACACAGTTGTTGGCAATTAGGCAATCTGATAGGTCAGGATTAAGAACAAACAATCTGAGTGGCTAGCCATTGGGAGCAGCCCAGAGTGGTGAAGTCAAGTTTCTCAAAATCCATCACCTAGTAGGTAAGGACACATAAACCTTCACAGTGCTGCGTCCTCCAATGAATGATAAAGAAAGCGCGGTTAGCATTCGTACAAGCTATGACAGCTGCACTTACGTGTCTGAAGCAAGAGACTGGAGCTGCCAGCAGGTTTTTGCTAGTGATATAGGTACCCCAGCTAAATCCCTCTGCAGGGATTGCTGCAAAATAAGGAAAAAAAATAAATAAAATTACGAACTCAGTGCCACATAAGCAGGGGAATTGCACTTCTAGGAGATAGGACTTACCAGGTTTACTTAACGATTGATTCTTCAATGTAGCCCGATACTGCGCGTAAGCTGCGAGCTTAGCCACAAGAGGCTGTTTTTGGAGAACCTTTGCTCTTTTAGTGGGAGGTTTACCCTAAAAGAGGGAGAAACACATTAGAATAGAACATGCTGCAAGGCGGCAATGATCACTGGTAGGCTGAAATGAACTAAGCTGACTATGGACTTGGAGACCCGGTCACTCGCATATTCAGGGCAAAATGACAGGGTCTGTGTAAGACCTTATACACGCCTCTCAGGTGCTCTACTGCAAAATACCTGGTGCTTCTAGGTATAAGGGAGCATGTCACCTCCTCCCATTGATGCAGGACTCAGGTAAGTTCTCATACAGCAATGCATTACCAGAACCTCTAGTGGCTGCTAAAGGTTCTAATAGAGGTTTGTTGAATGTCAAAACTGAGGTCCAAATCAGACAAGTCAATGCCCTTGCTGCAGTCAGAGTGCCCAGAATGAGAGAAAAAAACAAACTTATGTCCCTTTATATATCATACATGGATACGTTTAATGACTAAAGCAGGCCATAGACAGTTCGATTTTCTCTCCTTTAACCAGTCAGTGTTGATGGGGAATTCTTTCTGTGGAGCCATTGTGTTCTCCCGGGGGGGGGGGGGGGGGGGGCTATAACCGCTGGCAATAATCGAATGCCAAAAATCCGACATGCTGTTTGTACTCAAGTCGATTAATGGCCTGCCCATAGATGATTCAAATTTTGTCCGGTTCAGCAGGGACTCTCTATGGCCAGCTTTAGTGAATTAGCTGTAATAAAAAAAAACAAAAAAAAACTGAAAAATCAGCACAAGGGACATAACTTACGTATCCCTTGTATGGAGTCTTCTTCTTTCAGTTGAAATCCTCCTCCGTACCTGCCACCCCCCATGACTGCTGCCATAATCTTCTGGTGTGGAAGGGATTAATACAATCAAGGTGCTGTCACAGGCTTTCATCAAGAGAGCCCGTCTATGTCCGCCCTTTATGCCTAGCTGCTCCATTCACAGAAGCCATACTACAACTATAATCAATGAATCCAGATCCACGATTGGATTGGGAGGAGCAATCAACACGTCCTCAATTCTTAGATCCTTTTCGATTCATAAAAGCTGTAGCACAGCTTCTATGAATGTTAAACGTGTCAGGGTAATAAATAAGCGCAGCGTAAAACGCATCTACCTGTACCCCCCTTGGGGGGTGCATCCAGCATGCTCTGTGACTGCTGTGTCCTTCGAACACAGCTGATCACAATAAAGGGCCAATCACAGCGGCCCTTTACCATGTGATAAAAGAAAGAAGAATCCATACAAGGCACACATCCTACTGACTAAGTTATGTCCCTTCTACTAATTTTTCTGTTTTTAATTTTAGCCATTCTTAGGCTTTAAAGACACATTGTCACTCCCTTGGTCCCATATATCAGTTCATATGCCCAAGCCCTGTAGCAATATCACACAGGAGGAAGTCACATGGTCTCCCATCCCCAGAAACACTGGATATATTCTTTAGGTGAGCATCAGTGGGAAAAAAAAAAAAATGGGTCCTTTTCACACATAGGGGAAGATTTACTAAAACTGGTGCACACAGAATCTGGTAAAGCTCTGCATAGTAACCAATCAAGTTTTATTGTTGAAACTTAAAGCGGAGGTCCACCCTAAGAAGAAGAAAAAAAATAAAAAATAAAAGCCATAAAGGCTCCAAAAAAATTGGATTTTTTTTTTTTTATATTTACCAGAAATGGCTGTTGCTAGGCAGATTGTCCTAATCTGCCACTTCCTCACCTGCGGTGATCTTCTCTCTTCTCCTCCTCGCGTTGCCTCCTGGGAAATGGGGCGCGCTGCCTTCTGTGTGTCTCCCAGAGGACAGCCGCCCAATCACAAAGCGCCGCGCGACTCGCGCATGCGCAGTAGGCTTCACTGCCTGTTTTCCTTAGTGAGGATTAGGGCGCTGGCACACGATCCGGAGGATGGATCGGCCTCGGGTGGTCGACATCGCGGGCACGCTGGACAGGTAAGTGTGCTTTTTAAAAGTCAGCAGCTACAGTGTTTTTGTAGCTGCTGACTTTTAAAAAAAGAAAAAAATCCCAGCTGGACCTCCACTTTAATTGAACAAGCTGAAGTTAGAAGTTGATTGATTACTATGCACAGCTGCACCCGACTCGGAGTGCTCTAGTTTTAGTAAATTTCCCACAGAATGTCACATTGCCCTAAATACGCAAAGTGACTGTGTCTCTTTAAAGAGCACCTGTACCTGTCAATGTAAGGCTGTGATGGAAGAAATACGGGACATCGTTTTTTCCAGGTATGAATGCTTCATCAGGTTTTAGAAATGCCAGAATTAGTCCGCAATAATCAGAGTGTCTTGGACTGGTATAATAACGCCACTTTACTTCTCAGAGGATTCTTTATTTTAGCCATTTACTTGTATTCTCTCCCTCTCAGAACAGAATTTTCAAAGTTAGTCCCCCGGTTCTCATGGCTGCGACTTTAAAGCCAAATCCCAGCGAGACTTCGGCACGACTTGCATGCAACGTCTTTAATAGAAGTCAATGCAAGTAGTACTTAAGTGGGACCAAAAGTAGTACAGGCTCTGTGACAGTGGGGTCACTTTGGACACAGGGTGAATAAAAGAAACCCCCGATATGGTCTGTGATAGCCATATTCAAGGCTGTATATACATTGTATATAGATTGGATGTATACTGTGTGTGTGTGGGGGGGGGGGGGGGGTTATGTAATCATTGCTGTGAGGAATTAAGGTGTTTTGCATTCTATTGTTCATTAAGTCTGTCCTTGTGTGTATTGTAAAGTGCCAGACAGACTGGCTGCCAACCCTTTGTGAGAAGATGTGTATTGTGTGGGATCTTTTGAAGCCTAGCAGACGTCAGGATGAGGTGTTGAGTCTTGGGATGTGTGGGTGGAGCTGGGCCCTTGTTCATGTTAAATCATGTGGATTGAATTGTGTATAAAGTTACAATGTTTCTCAATAATAAAGTGATTCCTATTACAGAAGAAGACAGAGTGCGTCTCGTTTTCTTCCAGAGGGATTGGTTCCTATGGGAAAGGGTCGTTTGGCTGTGGATATTGGTAGCGGAGTGGATGTGTGTCTAGGAGAGGGAACATCGTAAACGGCGTTTTACTCCTTGATATTGGGGTGCTGTTACAGGCTCATTTTTCTAATTCGGATTGACTCAAGTCGCTCCTATTAGAACGGTTCCATTGCACCGATATGAGTGCGACTTGTGGTGCAACAAGCGGTTGGAAGTCGGAGCGCTTGCTGCACCAGTGTGAGCCGAGGCCTAAGCCTGCACTAGCTTTTCCTGAGCTCATCAGGCCAAAACCTACAAGAAATGTGCTGTCAGAATTTCATGAATGAAAACTAAAGGCTTTGTTAATTTACATTTTTACCCTCCTAGAGCAGCCCAGAGATTGTGTTTGAGATCAGGGCTAAAAACAGACACGAGGTAAGCCATTCTCCTTGGGGGGCCTTACAGCCTGACTTACTTTGATGGGGAGAGAATACAAGCGAAAACACACATCTAGGTTCAAATCAAAGTCTACCTCCCATACTGCCATTTTTTTTATAAAACACTACAGGTGCAATTTTACATGTCAGACATTCACCAACGATCTGACAGCTGCAAGATCTCTGTCCACTCTTATAATCACACAGGTGTACATGGAACCCATCAGTAAGTGTGCTGTGGCCAAAATACCAGCCTCTGCCAACACAGACATGCTCCATAGCACTGCTACCAGCTATAGTGCTACACTCAATACACAGTGCTTTGGTATTTAAAGGGGAATTCCACTTTTAGATCAAAAAGAAACCTTTGCAACAATGTAATCAGCACTGCTTAAAGTGGACATTATGGCCCTGACCTCCCCCTTGGGTGCCAACGTCCACTTTAAGACTGTAGTGGAAAACCCCTTTAAGGGTTTGTATAGAAGTAAAAGAGGTTGTGGTTACCGTGTACCCGTGTTCGCCCGCATTGACCAGTCAGTGAACCACGGTCAACCCACCTGTATGGGATCAGCAAGCGTTGTATACGGGATTTCATGTTTAACTACGGAGTTTGTGAAAACAAGTGGCAGCCGTGATTGTGTGTGTGTGTGTGTGTGTGTGTGTGTGTGTGCGTGCGCGCTTTTTATTTTTCCCCCAGGTGTATACCTGTGCACAGGCATGCGGTCACATAGCGGTGAAATGACGGTGGTTCATCGTAAAGGGCAATGGAGCCCTGTTCATCTATACAAACCCTAAACCAAGTAGACGTGATAAGCAAGGGTGTTTTTTTTTTCTCAGCCTGCTACCTGTAGCCTCGCCAGGATGCTTGCCTTCTTAGAGTTTGAGGAATAGCTTCGGGAACAGGAGACACTGCAGAACCTCTTTGTCTTCGAGTAAAACGCATCCCTGACCCCGACCATTCCGCACATTTCACAGGTTGCTGTAAAAAAGGAGAAAAAAATAAAAAATGCATTAAGGCCCCAGATCACCTTTTAAATCATTTCTATCGCCAGCACAAACAATATGTACTCTATTTGAGAGCCTGGAGCTGAGCAATGGGAGAGGTTGGAGAAAGGAGATTGCTTTGCTGCAAGCAAGATCACAGTAAAAGGGCCAATCACAGCGGCCCTTTACCATGTGATCAGCTGATCACATGTAAACAGACTTGCTGGTTATTGGCAGTCCTTTCCTCCCACGCTGGGTCTGAGTGAAGAAAGGAGAGCAGTTAACTGGCAAAAAGGTCAGTGCATTGTTTAAGCTGATAATCAGGGCACTGATCAGTGCCACCTATCAAAGCTCATCAATGCTGCCATCAGAGCCTCCTCAGCAGTATTCTGAGCTGAGAGCATCTCTCTCATACAGCCTAGAGCCTGCACTGACAATTCCCTTTCCCTCACAGAGATGGGATCAAGTTGAGCTGCTTAGCTTCACACAGGAGAGGGGCAGGAGGAAAAGGATCGGCTCTCTCCTCTCCCATCTGTGTGGGGGGGGGGGGGGCCAGTACAGCCCAGTATGAGAAAGACGCTCTCAGCTCAGACTCCAGGGGGCCTTGGCGTGGCTCTGTGGCTCACGCATGCGTTTGCAAATGCGTGCGGACAAACCCCTGTTTTTAACGCATACTGTTAGACAGGTTAATTGGTTGTCAGCGAGCTGGTCGGTAAGTAGGCTTGGTTTTTCCCTGGGCATTCCCCAGGCCATGTTGTTATCTGCTTTAGCCTTCCAATGCTACTTACCGTAATAGCCAGCTATAGATGGGGGCGGTGGACATGTTTTTGTTTTCACCTATGGTGCTTGTATTGGTCCAGCAGTGCACCAACACCTTTGCTGCCATTGTGCTACGCTGGGTGTTTGGTGTGCTCCTGTACCTTTAAGGAGGGGTGGCTCCCCTTCAGTCCACCTGCCCTCATCTAACCATCAGAATGCATGTGCCTCCATTGTGGGGACACTCAATGTTAGTGTAGGACCACAGACTCCAGGGGGCCTTGGCGTGGCTCACGCATGCGTTTGCAAATGCGTGCGGACAAACCCCTGTTTTTAACGCATACTGTTAGACAGGTTAATTGGTTGTCAGCGAGCTGGTCGGTAAGTAGACTTGGTTTTTCCCTGGGCATTCCCCAGGCCATGTTGCTCTCAGCTCAGAGCCTTGCGGCAGCAACCCCCGCTGGGGCACCCCGACAGTGGCGGAATGATAGGGCCCGGTCGCAAATGCGACTTTTGCGACCCTGGTAGTTCCGCCATTGACTGGCACCCAATTCTTCTATCTGCTTTCCTGCAGAGGCTCTTACTGCCTAGGTGATGTGGACGCTTCTTCTGGGCTCCATTGCCAACAGTGCAGCATGATTGATGCCCATCCAATTGCAGCCTAGGAGGGGACAGGGAGGGGGCGGGACGAACGCCAAAAGATATAACATACAGAAGAAACGCCTGTTTTCTCTGCGGGACTCTTTTAATAGAAAGTTCTGCCTCCTTTGATGAACAGAACAGTCGTCCAATGGCAGCGCCAGAGACGGGACTTCCTATTACAGAGGCTGAGTTTGTGAAAAACAGAAAATACTCCTGTGTGTGTGTACGGCACTCGTCCCTCCTCCAAGGCAGCCAGAATGTATATCTTTTGTGGCTCCGGCGCTGGGAGATCGTTGGGGGCCACAAAAGATATATGTCCAGATAACCAGGCGGGCCGTTCATAACTGGAACGCAGGCCGGACTTTGGACATGCCTGATCTAGAGGCATTTATTCTAAAAACAGAAGCGCCGGCAGGAGACCCAAAAAGAGGGAGGTTCGCAGCCGCTTTGTGCAATTCAATTGCACAGAGCAGGTAAGTATAGACGCGTTTGTTATTTTTTTTTTTCAATTAACCTTTATAATCATTTTAAAGCTGAAAAATGACACAAATGAATGCATCTCTGTAATTGATGATACAACCATATTTTCTTTTTAATACAAGCAGTGCAAGTACCTGAGGTGATCTGATATCAGCCCCTTGTGGTCCCTGTACAGCATTTCTTGAGTGTAAAAACAAGAGGCACCACAAGACAAAGAGCCAATCAGTTCATGAGCTGACAAGAAGCCTGCTCATAGGAAGAGAAAGTAGAGTGACAGAGGAATTAGCACATCGCTGTTCTCCTTTTACTCCCCAGTTAGAGGTTGGGGGCTGGCCCAGAACAACCTGGGCTCAGAGGAAGTGGGTTGAATTAATGGGAGCCATCAGACTGAGGACATTCAGTGGTAGAAAAAAGTCATGCAGAGAAAAAAAAAAAAAAAAAACTTTAGGGGAAGCTAAATATTGCAGCAAAACTGAAAAGCACATCTTATAAATAGACATGCATGCACCATTTTTTTTCCCCACTCGCATTGCTCCATCTGCAAGGTACTTTGATGTGCACTTCAAATGAATGGCACCGCGTCACACGTGTGTTACTGCAATAAGATGATGTGAACAACCAGACTTTTCATTTTTATCTTTTTTTTTTTTTTTTACTACTGGAGTTCTGCTATAGATGCCTTATAAAAACAGGTTCATTATAGAAGGATCAGTCAAAAAAAAAAAAAAAGAAGAAGAACAAAAAAATTTTAAAAACACACTACACAGGAAAATAAAAATTGTGTCTTTCCTCCTTGAGCCAACCTGGAATCTCCTATCAATTTTAAACCTGCAGGAAAAGGGCAATATACTTTCAGTAAATGGGGAGCTCGGCACTTACCCATTCCAGATTTCCCATCGGGATAAGTGTACACCTGCCCATTGTTTTTTATAATGGGGAGGCTGGACTGTAGTGGTGCCACTTCCTCTTCACTCTCATCAGAGCTGGAGCTACTGCTGGTGTCCTCACTGCAGCTATCATACCCGTCAAACATTCCGAACGAATCCCGTCTCTTCCGCACTGTACTTGAATGGTCAGCCTGTCAGGAGATCAAGGTTGAAATATATGGAAAAACCTAACTGGATGACATAAAATTAAAAAAAAAAACACACACCACTAATTAATATATATATATATATATATATATATATATATATATTATTTTATCCTTTGCTGTAGGATTAGCATTATTGACCCTAAGTGGATTGTTTGCTGCCACTTTGTCTACGAGCCCTCTGCTAAATACAATGCCAACCTAAAAAGTGTTATTCAATTTTTTTTTAATATTACAATAAATTGCTTTGTTCAAATACAAAAACATACATTTCCCTAATATCAGTGTCACTAAACCCACATCATATGCCGTTCATACCAAGTCGCTATCAGATTGGTTTTCTTTATTCTGAAAAAAAACCTGGTTGATCCTGCTGCTCTCCATCTCCACCTTCTGTCCATGTCCCCAATGCAGCTAAAAAAAATTTGCAGCTGTGGTGGCAACTCTGCACATGCTCAGTTTTCAGTGAGTTTCTATGCTGAGCATTGCCCCCCCCCCCATCATATCTGAACAGCTCATGTGACTATAGGGTCACACATGTGGGTGTATACACAGTGGTAAATGACAGCCCACCCCCTCCTCCTCCATGCTCACTAACCAGCTAAACAGAATGGGGGGAGGGATATTACATGTAGATTGATAGAGGCTTTGCCTCCCTGTTATTCTAAGACACAGGTTTGAGGGGTGTGACACAGCCTGCGACTGGAAGAAATCCGCCCCCACACTGTGTTATTGCCAGAAAATAATAAAGATTTGATTTATTCATGTATGTATGTATGTATGTATGTATGTATGTATGTATGTATGTATGTATGTATATATATATATATATATATATATATATATATATATATATTTATTATTTTTTTTTTTTTAATGCCAATAAAAAAAAAAAAAAAAAAAAAAAAAACACACAACACGTAAAAAAAAAAAAAAAACAGTTTATTGATTTTATTTACTTTTTTTTTTTTCTGTGTATTGGAAAGACCTTCTTTTGAACATGAGACCTGCATCAGAGGACTAGAAGCTCCTCCTGCTTATGTTTCCCTGTAGACGGGCTAGGAGAAATCTGGGTCATGTGACAGCTGTATATCGATTAGAAAAAAAAAGTTCTTGGATGTCTCTTTTTTTAATTTTTTTTTATAAAAGTGCCATCATCCACATACAGAAATAGAAGGGACAATGTTTAATTTGCAGAGTGTGTTTACTATCACTTTAAATGTGCTAAGGTTTAAATGGGAGGCCCAAGGAGGCTGTGTAGCCAGCCATAGATGGTTTGAATCTTTGCTGAACCGGCTGAGATTTGATCCATTTGTGGGCAGGCTGGTTGTACTGAAGTGGATCCATCGGTTGGACTAACGCACGACCAGCCTGTAGGATTTTGTGCATGTGATTAGCAGTAAAGGCTATAGCCCCATCAGCAGTAATCATTGTGTTCTGCTGGCAGGTAAGACTCCACGCCGGTAGAACACAATAGCTCAGCTGGAGGGATTTCCCCATCAGCAATGACTGTGTTGATGGGGGAATCAAACTTTATTTTTCTTTGTGTTTACAGATCTGAATGGAGAAATTTTCTAAGGGCCCATGCACACAGTTGCATAAATATCCATAAACTTGCACTGCATTTAGATCCCTAAAAACCTGCACCTAAAGTCCTGTATATAAGGCTGGTCCAGACCAGATGCAGTCCAGTGTATTTAGAATCTGCATCAAAAATGCATACGCAGCGCTTTCCATGTATTCCAATGGACCCAGTTCACGCCAGTGCAGTGCATTCCAGTGCAGTTAAAAAGTAGAACATATTGCATTGTTTTCTGTATGGAACACATCTGGGACGTGGCAAAACACCATGGAAAATAAATTGCAGTGCATGTAAATACACATGTCCTAAATGCAGACGAAGAACAAAAAATAAATAAAAAACGCTTGCAGAAACTGACTGCATGGTGTGAACTACAGCCATTGGGAATACATGAAAAAAAACTCTGTGCATGCATTTTGTGCAGAAAAAAAAAAGAGGAAAGGGACTGCATCTGGTGTGAACTAGCACTAAATAAATAAAAAAAAAAAAAAAAAAGGGGAGGAACTGGAACGCGTTGAAAGTGTATAAAAAAAAAAAAAAAAAAAAAAAAAAAACACCATAAAAAACGCACATAAATGCATATGTAAAAACGCACCCGGAACAGATATTCTGGTGTGAACTAGTCCATAAACCGTATTTTACAATGAGCATGCGTAAATGTTTGTGCTAAAATTAACATGGGACGTACTTCAACCCCATTGGCCACTATTTCTGCTCAGGGACGGGTCAACATGTAAATATCAACAAAGTGTAGCCAGCGGCTGCCATTACTGTGTATTACACACGATTGAGGTTTACACGTTGGCCCTAAATGAATTATTGATGTGGAGGCGCAGAATGACCCCGGTGGATGCTGAATGACTGGAGGCCGAGGTTGCTCACCCCTTCCTGCATGAAGGACTTGTGTGTTTTCAGCGGTGGTGGTGGTGACCACTGGCTATGCATGGACATCTACTGTATATACCCGAGTATAAGCCGACCCAAATATAAGCCGAAGCACCTAATTTTACCACAAAAATAAAATGGAAAAATTTATTGACTCGAGTATAAGCCTAGGGTGTCCATCTGCATGCCTCACTGTGCCCATGACTAGACTGACGTTTAACATGGGAGTCTATGGAAGGGGTGCCCGGCTTTGAAAAATCGGTGCTCCCCGGCCGTAGGTCCCCTGGACAACAAACTTTGCAAACTTGTAGGGGGAAGAGTGGGGCTACATGTGTGCCAGGTTTGGGGTCCAGGGGCTTGTACCCAGCTGGCTGGTACCCGGTCCCCAAAGTCCAGGAGATCAGGCGCAAAAAGGTGACTTGAGTATAAGCCAAGGGGGGCTTACTTACGAACGGGAGGCTGCATGGCCACTTTGACGGCGGGCACATTCGACGGAACATTGGAAAACGACGTAACTGCGGTTCTGCGCATGCTTTTCCGACTTACGAACATATTCGACTTAAAGCGGAGGTTCACACAAAAAGTGAACCTCCGCTTTTTGGAACCCTCCCCCCTTCCGGTGTTACATTTGGCACCTTTCAGGGGGGAGGGGGGGGTGCAGATACCTGTCTAATACAGGTATTTGCACCACTTCCGGGTTCTGACGCCCTTTGCGTCACTACCCCGCTGTCTTCTGGGAAACACAGTTCCCAGGAGAGAGCGGGGGCCAGTGATGGCGCGCCGCGCTACTCGCGCATGTGCAGTAGGGAACCGGGCAGCGAAGCCGATTCCCTCACCGAGCATGGCGGCGGCAGCATCCGAAGACCAAGCGAATGCTCAGCCTCGTCTGCCGACTTCGCGGGCGCGCTGGACAGGCAAGTGTCCCTTTTTTAAAAGTTAGCAGCTGCAGTATTTATAGCTGCTGGCTTTAAAAAATAAATAAATAAATAAATAAATAAATAATAAAAAAAAAATTCGGGGGCGGCGACCCCCTCTTCAAGAACAAACCTACAGTCCCTAGCCCGTTCGTAACTCGGGGACTGCCTGTACATGCACACAGTATAAAATACGGCCCCAGGTGGAGCTTTGATCCATTTTTTTTATGCTGCTGAACACAGTGCAACATCAGGGGTACAGGTGCACTTTAAAAACATAGACTGATAACCACCACAAGATGTTCCTGCTGCTCTAGTGGAGAGAGCTGCTATCAAAAAAGGGAAGGTTTGAGAAACGCAACCCCACCAGGGAGGGACACAGCAGATCCCCCAGGAACCAACCAGTCTACTCACTGGCTGTCTAGGTGGATGTGAAGGCTGCAGCGATTCTTCAAGTCTGGAAGCCTGTTCAGACACGGAGCATGCGGTTGCATTTACATCTTTTGGAGGAGAGATCATATGATGCGTTGATTCTTCAAGTCTAAGAGTCTGGTTGGACACTGAGCATGAGGAAGAACTTCTATGGCTGGGCGGAGAGATCAAAGGCTGCACCGAATGTGCAAGTTTGGGCGCCTGGGAGGACACCGACCATGCAGACTCACCCACACAGTTTTGAGTGGACACCAGATGGGTTTCTGCAAATCTGGGGGACTGGTGGGACACTGAGCATCCAGATGCAGTTAAACGGTAGTGAAGAGTAAACTGAGGCTCCATTGGATCTTTAGGTCTGGAAGCCTGGTGACACACTGAGCAAGCAGATACACTTGCATGGTAGTGTGGAGGAAGCAAAGGCTGCAGAAGATCTCCAAGTCTGGGCGCCTGGTGAGATAGCAGGCTTGCGGATGCATTTGCATGGGTGGGAGGAGGAGAGATCGAAGGATGCAGTAATTCTGCAAATCTGGGAGCCTGGCGATTCACTGGACATGCAGAAACATTTGAATGGTAGTGTGGAGGAAGCAGATACTGCAGTGCACTTTCACACCTGGGCGCCTGGTGGGACACTGGGCCTGCGCATTCACTTGCATGGTAGTGTGGAGGCAGCAGAGGTTGCATTGCATCTTGAATTCTGGGGGTCCGGTCGCACACTGGCCCTGCAGATACATTTGCATGGTAGTGTGGAGGAAGCAGAGGCTGCAGTGTATCTCCACATCTGGGTGCCTGGTTGGTTACTGAGCTTACAGAAGCATTTACATGGGTGTGAGGAGACATCAGAGGATGCAGTGATTTTCCAAATCTGGTGGCCTGGGGGTTCACTGAGCATGCAGATATTCTTGTAGGACAATGTAAAGGTAGCTGAGGCTGCAGTGAATTCCCATATCTGGGCCCCGGGTGGGATGCTGAGCTTGCAGATGCACCCATAGGGCTGTGAGGAGAAAGGAAATGCTGCACTGCTTCTCCAACTCTGAGGTCCTGGTGGGACACCAAGCATTGAGACATACACACAGGGGGGTGGTGAGGAGCAAGCACAGGCTGTGGTGAAAATCCATGTCTTGGTGCTTGGTGGGACGCCAAGTAAGCAGTTGGCTGAAACAAAGAACATGTATTCTTGGGGGGCTTGTAAAGCTGTACCACCAGCATCTGGATGGGAATCTTCAATCTCCAACCTCCAAAAACACCAGAGCTGAGAACTCTCCTCTCTAGAAAACCCAAAGGCTGAGCTGAGGAGAACTTCCTGTCCATGTGCCTCGGAGGAGGGGCTAAACCTTCTGCATCTTGATGCCCAACCTCCTAAAAGCAAAACACCTACCTTGCACCCTACTCTGTTCTCCAAACAAGCTTTTTCTTTACTGCCCTAGCTTTCCATTTTACAATAATCTGAGTGCTCTACTGTTCAGCCCCAAGTTTCATATATTTCTGCTTTTATATACATTTACTGTCCTTGCATTTCTTTGTAAGCCTGTAAATGCTTTATACTAGTGTGCTACAGCACTGTGTATTATAACAAAATGGCATGTTTTTTAATAAAATGCTTGCTTAGGCTCTGTTGACATATATATGCGAATCAGATGCATTTTGAACCGCATCCGATTCACAGAACGTGAACCGGACCAGCTTTCAAAGGAGACGGTTCGCATTCATGCGGGACGGCTGTGGTGCAAATTTTTTAAAAGTGTCCTGTGCGCTTTTCAGTCCAGTTCAGGTTCAATTTTAGGCTCCATAAACCTATGTGAATCAAATACGTTTTGTATAGCATCCGATTGACATAACGTAAAAAACGGGACTGGCTTTAAAAAAAAAAAAAAAAAAACTAAACCCGGTTCACATACATGCGGTGTGAATTTGAAAAGGGTCCTGTGCATTTTTCAGTCCGATTCACTTTCGATTTTAGTGTCAAGTTGGCACCTGAACCAGTGAATGGAAACCGCACCGGACTCTGCACCAAAACCGCACATATATGTGACCGGGGCCTGAAACGCTCAACTGGCGAGTAGAAACCGCACTTGACTACACCAAAACCTCATCCGCAAATACGTGAACAGAGCCTCAAACGCTCCTGAACCGGTGAATGGAAACCGCACGGGGCTCTCCACCAAACACATACAGTATCTCACAAAAGTGAGTACACCCCCTCACATTTTTGTAGTTTTCATGTGACAACACTGGAGAAATGACACTTTGCTACAATGTAAAGTAGTGAGTGTACAGCTTGTATAACAGTGTAAATTTGTTGTCCCCTCAAAATAACTGAACACACAGCCATTAATGTCTAAACCATAGGCAACAAAAGTGAGTACACCCCTAAGTGAAAATGTCCAAATTGGGCCCAAAGTGTCAATATTTTGTGTGGCCACCATTATTTTCCAGCACTGCCTTAACCCTCTTGGGCATGGAGGTCACCAGAGCTTCACAGATTGCCATTGGAGTCCTCTTCCCCTCCTCCATGACGAAATCACGGAGCTGGGGGATGTTAGAGACCTTGCGCTGCTCCACCTTCTGTTTGAGGATGCCCCCCAGATGCTCAATAGGGTTTAGGTCTGCCCAGTCATCACCTTTACCCTCAGCTTCTTTAGCAAGGCAGTGGTCATCTTGGAGGTGTGTTTGGGGCCGTTATGTTGGAATACTGCCCTGCGGCCCGGTCTCTGAAGGGAGGGGATCATGCTCTGCTTCAGTATGTCACAGTACATGTTGGCATTCATGGTTCCCTCAATGAACTGTAGCTCCCCAGTGCCGATGTCTTGTCAATATGGGTCCCCCGTCGGATAATGCCCGGGCTGGACAGCGCAGGCGCAAACGGAGCCGCCGAAAATCTCTGAGGATGAACAGCTGTTCATCACCTGTACACGGCGCATGCGCAATCAACATGCCGCTCGCTCCCGATGCTCGGGGCGGGTTATTCATTGAATACAACAAGGGGCGGATGCTTTTCTCAAAGGGGCGGATGTATGGTTATTATACATTCAACACAACAAGGGGAAGAGGACGGGCATATATTATACATCCGCCCCTTTGAGAAATGCACTCCCATCGTATGAGCTCAGCCCATCATGCGGCCTCTTCTGTATGCATCTGCCCCTTGTTGTGTTCAGCGAATAACCCGCCCCGAGCATCTGGCAGCGTATTGCGCAGGCGCCGTGTACAGCTGGTAAACAGCCGTTCATCCTCTGCAATTTTCGGCTGCTCTGTTTGCGCATGCGCAGTCCAGCCCGGGCATTATACGACGGGGGACCCATATTGTCAGAACACTGGCAGCACTCATGCAGCCCCAGACCATGACACTCCCACCACCATGCTTGACTGTAGGCAAGACACACTTGTCTTTGTACTCCTCACCTGGTTGCCGTTACACACTCTTGACACCATCTGAACCAAATAAGTTTATCTTGGTCTCATCAGACCACAGGACATGGTTCCAGTAATCCATGTCCTTAGTCTGCTTGTCTTCAGCAAACTGCGGGCTTTCTTGTGCATCATCTTTAGAAGAGGCTTCCTTCTGGGATGACAAACATGCAGACTAATTTGATGCAGTGTGCGGCGTATGGTCTGAGCACTGACAGGCTGACTCCCCACCCCTTCAACTTCTGCAGCAATGCTGGCAGCACTCATACATCTATTTCCCAAAGACAACCTCTGGATATGACGCTGAGCACATGCACTCAACTTCTTTGGTCGACCATAGCGAGGCCTGTTCTGAGTGGAACCTGTCCTATTAAACTGATGTATGGTCTTGGCCATCGTGCTGCAGCTCAGTTTCAGGGTCTTGGCAATCTTCTCATAGCCTAGGCCATCTTTATGTAGAGCAACAATTCTTTTTTTCAGATCTCAGGGAGTTCTTTGCCATGAGGTACCATGTTGAACTTCCAGTGACCAGTATGAGAGAGTGAGAGCGATAACACCAAATTTAACACGCCTGCTCCCCATTCATACCCGAGACCTTGTAACACGAACGAGTCACGTGGCACAGGGGAGGGAAAATGGCTAATTGGGCACAATTTGGACATTTTCACTTAGGGGTGTCCTCACTTTTGTTGCCAGCAGTTTAGACATTAATGGCTGTGTGTTGAGTTATTTTGAGGGGACAGCAAATTTACACCGTTATACAAGCTGTACACTCACTACTTTACATTGTAGCAAAGTGTCATTTCTTCAGTGTTGTCACATGAAAAGATATAATAAAATATTTACAGAAATGTGAGAGGTGTACTAATTTTTGTGAGATACTGTACATGGAAAACTAACGCTCCTTTCACACTTGTGAAATTCGTGCGATTTTGACGCGACAAAGCAATGCCTGTGTAATCTTGAGGTCTATGGACCTCAAGTAGTATCAAAGTAAGACCAAAGTAGTACAGGGACTACTTTGAAGTCGCTGCGACTTGAAGATGCACAGATATAAAATGGTACTCATTGGAAATCATAAAGGTACGACTTGTCATGTGACTTTGTAGTCCCAAGTCGCAGGACAAGTCGCACAAGTGTGAAAGGAACCTTATACACATAAATGGGACTTTAAATATACCATAGAGCAGGGCTCGACAAACCCCGGGCGCCAGGTCGCCATTGCGACTAGAATTAGCGACCTGGCGCAGCACAGCTGGGGAATCCTGTCTCTCCGTGCCCCCCCCTCCGCGCCGCGGGATGGCGTCAGGCCGTGCCGGCCGGTAATTGAGGCCGCGGCTTTGCGGCCTTCTGCAGGCCTATGCTCCCTTCTGTGATCTAGCGCCATCTTGTGGTGGCCGTTGGTACGACAAGACAAATAGCAATGCTAATGAAGTTTCCCTGTCTGTTTTCACTGCCATCTCCTTCCCTCTAATTAGAACCCCCAAACATTATATATATTTTTTTATTCTAACACCCTAGAGAATAAAATGGCGGTCGTTGCAATACTTTCTGTCACACTGTATTTGCGCAGCGGTCTTACAAGCGCCCTTTTTTGGGAAAAAATACACTTTTTTTTTTTTAATAAAAAAATAAGACAACAGTAAAGTTAGCCCAGTGTTTTTTTATACTGTGAAAGATAATGTTACGCTGAGTAAATTGATACCCAACATGTCACGCTTAAAAATTGCGTCCGCTCGTGGAATGGCGACAAACTTTTACCCTTTAAAATCTCCATAGGCGACGTTCAAAATATTCTACAGGTTGCACGTTTTGAGTTACAGAGGAGGTCTAGGGCTAGAATTATTGCTCTCGCTCTACCGATGGCGGCGATACCTCACGTGTGGTTTGAACACCGCTTTCATATGCGGGCGCTACTCACGTATGCGTTCGCTTCTGCGCGCAAGCTCGGTGGGACAGGGCGCGTTCCTGGCTCCTAACTTTTTTAGCTGGCTCCTAGATTCCAAGCAAATTTGTCAAGCCCTGACTTACGCTTTAACTCCATCACCAAGCCCCATGGGTGAAATACGTCGGCAACATGGCCTGGAGTTGCTTTTTATCATGCACGGTCGGGTTTTGCTGCAAGTGCGGTATTTGGGACCTTTTTCATGGGAGCTCCCCAAGTCACCTTCCCATTGCTCCCTCACCCTTCTAATCAGGTGATGATAATGAAAAATACCCGATATTTCTGGGATACAGGGGGGAGCATAGGACTTGCTCTCCTTTTTTTCGTTATGAAAACACGCAGGAGGTCTGCAGCCAGTGAATAGAAACCCAACCAGTCCAGAGACTTCCAGAACAGTGTACAGCACCATCTGCATTGAAATGTGGATTTTTTTTGCCTAAATAGGAGAAATAAAAATATATATATATGTCCCTCTTTTTTTGGTCTTTTACCAACCTCTAATCCAGTGGTATCCAAGATGCGGAGCCAAATGCACTATTCCTCCCACTGACACCAACGATGGGGCACAATCCCTTCCAATGATACCAATGATGGGGCGCTATTCCTCCCACTTACACCAATGATGAGGCAGAATCCCTTCCAATGAATACCAACGATGGGGCAGAATCTCTTCCAATAAACACCAACGATGGGGCAGAATCAAAAGAAAGGTGTGATCCCTCGCGCTACCAAGTGAATAAACTGAATTGAACAAATTCAAATATTTAAATGAAAACTGCTGCTAGACCTTAAGTGTACAAAAAATGGATATAAGTGAATGGTGATCAGCACAACTTCTGTGGCCGAATACACCGAACGAACCGGATGTGATTTTTGTTACCGCTTTTAAATGTAAGAGTCCATATGGCCTTTAATAAAATCTTGTTTAGCTATACGTTTTTACGCTATGGGAGTTTTTTTCTCTTTGTCCTTACAAAATATATGAAACGTCGCAACAATCACTTGATTGGGAGCCTGAAAAGTCGCCATCGCCATTGAAAATCCTCAACTTAGACCAGCACTATCATGAACCGAAGTTTCCTTGAGGGATCTAGGAGTTGGAGATTTGACCTTACCCTAGGAGATCAATAAGGCTGACTGTATTCCTCATTGAGGTAAGAGCTCTGGGAGCATTAAGTTTGCAAGAATCACAAAGATTGAACACAGAAGAATCGTTTGATACATTATTTTTTGGCACATTGCTTGGAAGGACTTTTTTCACATTGCTGGGGCAATTATTTATTTACCGTATATACTCGAGTATAAGCCGACCCGAATATAAGCCGAGGAACCTAATTTTACCACAAAAAAAAAAAAAAAAAAATGGGAAAAACTTATTGACTCGAGTATAAGCCTAGGGTGTCCATCTGCATGCCTCACTGTGCCCATGCCTCACTGTGTCCATGCCTAGACTGACGTTTAACATGGGAGTCTATGGAAGGGGTCCCCAGCCGTAGGTCCCCCAGGCAACAAAACTTTGCACACTTGTAGAGGAAGAGTGAGGCTACATGTGTGCTAAGTTTGGGGTCCAGGGGACCTACGGCCGGCACCGGGTCCCCAAATCCGGGAGATCAGGCGCAAAAAGGTGACTTGAGTATAAGCCGAAGGGGGCATTTTCAGCACAAAAAATAAAATAAAAAATGTGCTGAAAAACTCGGCTTATACTCGAGTATATACGGTATACTATTTTGATATCGTGGACTTAGTCACAATCATTAAAAGTTATTTATTTACAAAGTTGTGCTGATGACGATAGTCTAAGGAATTCCTTACACTGACACCAACAATGGGGCATTATCCCTCCATTGGACTCCAACAATAGGGAACTATTCCTTCTACAGACACCAAAGATAGGGCATTGTTTACTCTCACTGGATGCCAGGACATTTTTTACTCCAACTGGCCCTAGTACGTTACCCCTAAAGTCTAAAAGGACAGTAAACTGGCCCTTTGATTAGAAAGTTTGGAGACCCCTGCTCTAGTCTAAAGAATTTCCCAATGGATCATATGAAGAGTGAGAGAGTGAGAGTGAGAGTGAGAGTGAGAGTGAGAGTGAGAGTGAGAGTGAGAGTGAGAGTGAGAGTGAGAGGAAGTTTACCTCACAACAATGCTCTGGGTGTCACCAGGACAGGAAGTTAGAGGAAACAGAACAGTGAGGGGCAGGCAGATGACCTAAACTTCATCCAAAACATCGATCATGTACATTATACAAGATTCCTTTCCCTTTCCAAATATGCAGCAGCTGAAAAAAATCATGGATGTGAACGTGTCCCATAGGAAACCATGTAAATGAACTGTAGTGTGCATCTGCAAAAAGCACCAAAAAACAGACGTGTGACCCAGGCCTGAGATGTTTAGCAACATAATGGAGTTAATTAAACTAAAATGAGTACAAAAAGAGCAAATAATCACTACTGTAAGGTAGGACTGGGCGATTTTCCCCCCCAAAAAAATCAGTGATTTTTTTTTATAAAAAAAAAACTTGATTTACGATTCGATTTTTTTTTTTTTTATTATATTAAAGTGCATCAACAAACAAAATCGCAAAGGCAAACCCTTTCTCTAACTGCAAAGTCAGTGTGCAACAAAGATTGTTAAACATCCAAATTATTAATACTGTATTTGGATTTAGCTAATAAAACAAAAAATCCTGAGGTTACTCTTAGCTGAATTGAACTGTGCCCGTGCCTCACTGTGCCCGTACCTGATGCAGATTTTCATGGGATACGGATTTTACTGCTACACCGGCGGCCATTCCAGTATTCAAAAGCCGCGCCTCCTCCTCGTCTGCGATAGGCAGAACACTCAATTTCCCAGCATTCAGTGTTCCGCCTATCACAGACATCCGCTCATCCTCATAACACAGACGAGGATGAGAGGATGCCCGTGATAGGCTGAACACTGCCTGCTGTGAAATTGTGTGTTCCGCCTATCACAGACGACGAGGACTCGGGAGGCGCGGCTTTTGAACACTGCAATGGCCGCCGTCTGTCTGCATGACACGCTGATCAGGTAGGCAGACGGCGGCTTGCGGTTAGTTAGCGTTACATTACATCTACTCGCGGCGGCTGCGGCGAGTAGATGTAATTGGGGTAACGCCGCCCATTGCAATTCCGGATACGCCCCCTGCAGCCCTGCTACGGAAACTCTGAAGGAAGGAAAAAAAAATAAAAAATCGATTGAGTTCAAATCAATTCAGAGTTGAAGGAACTTGATTCGAAATTAAAATCGATTTTTTTTCCCCAGCCCTACTGTAAGGGGTTCATTTGTTACTGTGGGACAGTAAAAGTAATATTTACAGTAGCGATTTGCTCTTTGTACTGTAAAGGACTAATTTTTTTTTCTTTTTAACCCCATTATGTTACTAGCCGAGTAATCGATTATGAAAATTGTAATCGATTCATTTCATAATCGATTAGTTGTCGATTAATTGTTTCGGCCCCAAACTTCAATTATAGGCCACATTATGCACTCATAGCGCCAGCAATTTACACAGTGCTTTACATACTGTACATGTCAAACCAGTCCTGCCCTCAAGGGTTTTACAATCTAAAGATCTTACATACACGCCAAGGTCAATTAACCTACCAGCACATCTTTAGAGTTAGGAAAACAAGTACAGTACCAGGAAGAAAACCCATGCAAAGGCAGAGAGAACATGCACTCACTCTATCTGCAGGTAGTGTCCTGGGATTTAATGCCACCCAGCACCTGCAAAGGCAGCGGATAGGGGGTGTTATGCTGCAGCAAAAATGATCCCCCAGCATGTTCGGTGGCAATACTACACAATCAATGCATGCAATGTATTTACAGCCTTCTCATCACCTGTCAAACACCCTCTGAAAAGTGATCCACTGCAGACCAGAATTCAGGGGTCTCCTGAGGACATAACAATTTGACGAAACACATAGGGGCATGGCCTGAGAGCGGTGACGGAACGTACAGCGGGTTCCTACCGATCCTTGCTGGAAGCCGGCTGAAATAATGAGATGTGCTTTTTCCAATTATTTTCTACAGTGCCTTGAAAAAGTATTCATACCCCTTGAAATTTTGCACCTTTTGTTGGTTACATTCAAAAACGTAAATGTATTTTATTGGGATTTTATGTGATAGACCAACACAAAGTGGCACATAATTGTGAAGTGGAAGGAAAATACATGGTTTTCAATTTTTTTTTTTTTCAAATGAATATGTGAAAAGTGTGGGGTACATTTGTATTCAGCCCAGCCCCCCCAAGTCAATGCTTTGTAGAACCTCCTTTCACTGCAATTACAGCTGCAAGTCTGAGGGGAATCACTGGACCGTGGGACAGGTGAGTGTCCAATTATTAAAAGTCAGCAGCTACACTTTTTGTAGCTGCTGACTTTTAAATGGGTGGAACTCCGCTTCAAGCTCTGTCAGATTGGATGGAGAGCGTCTGAACAGCAATTTTCAAGTATTTCCACAGATTCTCAATTGGATTTAGGTCTGGACTGTGACTGGGCCATTCTAACACATGAATATGCTTTGATCTAAACCAGGTCTCGACAAACCCCGGGCGCCAGGTCGCCATTGCGACTAGAATTAGCGACCTGGCGCCTGGGGCAGCACAGCTGGGGAATCCTATCTCTCCGTGCCCCCCCTCCGCGGGATCGCGTCGGGCCGCGCCGGCAGGTAATTGAGGCCGCGGCTTTGCGGCCTTCTGCAGGCCTATGCTTCCTTCTGTGATCTATCGCCATCTTGTGGTGGCAGTTAGTATGACAAGACAAACAGCAATGCTAATTGGGTTTCCCTGTCTGTTTTCCCTGCCATCTCCTTCCCTCTAATTAGAACCCCCAAACATTATATATATTTTTTATTCTAACACCCTAGAGAATAAAATGGCGGTCGTTGCAATACTTTCTGTCACACCGTATTTGCGCAGCGGTCTTACAAGCGCACTTTTTTGGGAAAAAATAATTTTTTTTTTAAATAAAAAAATAAGACAACAGTAAAGTTTAGCCCATTTTTTTTAAATATTGTGAAAGATAATGTTACGCTGAGTAAATTGATACCCAACATGTCACGCTTCAAAATTGCGTCCGCTCGTGGAATGGCGACTAACCTTTACCCTTTAAAATCTCCATAGGCGATGTTTAAAGATTTCTACAGGTTGCATGTTTTGAGTTACAGAGGAGGTCTAGGGCTATAATTATTGCTCTCGATCTACCGATCACGGCGATACCTCACGTGTGGCTTGAACACTGCTTTCATATGCGGGCGCTACTCACGTATACGTTCGCTTCTGCGTGCGAGCTCGGCGGGACGGGGCGCGTTCCTGGCTCCTAACTTTTTTAGCCGGCTCCTAGATGCCAAGCAAATTTGTCAAGCCCTGATCTAAACCATTCCATTGTAGCTCTGGCTGTATGTTTAGTGTTGTTGTCCTGCTGGAAGGTGAACCTCCGCCCCAGCCTCGTCTTTTTCAGACTCTAAGATTGCCCAGTATTTGGCTCCATCCATCTTCTCATCAACTCTGACCAGCTTACCTGTCCCTGCTGAAGAAAATCATCCCCACAGCATGATGCTGCCACCACCATGTTTCACAGTGGGGATGGTGTGTTCAGGGTGATGTGCAGTGTTAGTTTTCCGCCACACATAGCATTTTGCTTTTAGACCAACAAGTTCAATTTTGGTCTCATCTGACCAGAGTACCTTCTTCCACATGTTTGCCGTGTCCCCCACATGGCTTCTCACAAACTACAAATTAGATTTCTTATGGCTTTTTTCAACAATGTCTTTCTTCTTGCCACTTTTCCATAAAGGCCAGATTGTCCCACCTGAGCTGTGGATCTCTGCAGCTCCTCCAGAGTTACCATGGACCTCTTGGCTGCTTCTCTGATTAATGCTCTCCTCGCCCGGCTGGTCAGTTTAGGTGGACGGCCATGTCTTGGTAGGTTTGCAGTTGTGCCATACTCTTTCCATTTTCGGATGACGGATTGAACAGAGCTCCGTGAGATGTTCAAAGCTTGGGATATTGTTTTTTATAACCTAACCCTGCTTTAAACTTCTCCACAACTTTATCCCTGACCTGTCTGGTGTGTTCCTTGGCCTTCATGATGCTGTTTGTTCACTAAGGTTCTCTAACAAGCCTCTGATGGCTTCACAGAACAGCTGCATTTTATACCGAGATTAAAATTACACTCAGGTGGACTCTATTTACTAATACGGTGACTTCTGAAGGCAATTGGTTCCACTAGATTTTAGTTAGGGGTATCAGAGTAAAGGGGGCTGAATAAAAATGCACGCCACACTTTTTCACATATTTTTTTTGTAAAATATTTTTGAAACCCATTTATCATTTTCCTTCCACTTCACAATTATGTGCCACTTTGTGTTGGTCTATCACATAAAATCCCAATAAATTAACCATTTGATGCTCATATGCCTTTGAAATTTCATTTCAAACACTTGCAGTTATATTCGCATTATATGTACTGCTCTATGCAATTTCAATAAACCTCTTTATGGGAAAAAAAATTAAAAATCCCAATAAAATGTATTTATGTTTTTGGTTGTAACATGACAAAATGTGGACAATTTCAAGGAGAGAGATATATATAGATATATATCTTGTGGCATTGGGGTGTTTAGCTCAAGTGTATAGATACATTTTTATGCAATGAGTCCATATCAGACAGGCGTTCTAGTTAAGGGTCTGGTAGACCACGTTTATTAAAACAGAAAAAACAAAATGTCCATTCAGGATTCCCACGCAGGGTTCAAACTTCATTCAGCACACAAATAAAAAATAAAAAAAACACATACCAAGCCACCTGGCTCTCTTGTCAGCAGTTCCTCTGCCTGCTTTCAATATAAACGATTCTTTCCAGCCCCCTGGATTTACTGGCTTCCCCGGTCTCCCCGACTCAAGGCTGGCCAGCCTTTCCCAGTCCCTGGGCAAAGATTCCCCATTACATGGGATGCAGTCTCCCACAGGTCTGTCTTCACACAACAGTAACAAGCTGTTCACTCTCTGCCCTCACCAGCCCCTCATTATATTGGTTGAGTGCACCTGGGCACACACCCTGCTGGCTGTCCACAAGACCCGGACACAGGGTTGGAGACCCTGTCCCACCCAAGTCTCTGCAGGATCTCCAAACTACAGAGCCCCATCCGAACTTAGCAAAACCTGGAGAAAGCTGCCAAACAGTTTTCTCTGTTTCAAAGCTATGCTCGGCTGACATGCAGACTGTGTCAGTTTTTGCTCCCTTTCCATAGGGACAGGGACTCTCACTATGTGTGTGTGTGTATGTGTATGTGTATATATATATATATATATATATATATATATACACACATTCTCTCTCTCTCTCTCTCTCTCTCTCTCTAGCCAAGTTTTTCAGCACTTTTTTTGTGCTGAAAATGCCCCCCATGGCTTATACTCGAGTCTGTGTCCATCTTCACCTTTGTGCGCCTGATCCCGGCCAGCCGCAGGTCTCCTGGACCCCAATCTTGGCACACATGTAGCCGCACTCTTCCTCTACAAGTATGCAAAGTTTGTTGTCTAGGGGACCCACAGCCAGGGAGTACCGATTTTTCAAAGCCGGGCACCCCTTCCATAGACTCCCATGTTAAACGTCAGTCTAGTCACACAGCGCCAGAGATCGGACACAGTGAGTCATGCAGATGGACACCCTAGGCTTATACTCGAGTCAATACGTTTTCCCAGTTTTTTGTGGTAAAACTTGGTGCCTCGGCTTATATTCGAGTGTGTGTGTGTGTGTGTGTGTGTGTGTGTGTGTGTGTGTGTGTGTGTGTGTACACACACACACACACACACACACACACACACACACACAGGGCTTGACAAATTTGCTTGGAATCTAGGAGCCAGCTAAAAAAGTTAGGAGCCAGGAACGCGCCCTGTCCCGCCGAGCTCGCGCGCAGAAGCGAACGCATACGTGAGCAGCGCCCGCATATGAAAGCGGTGTTCAAACCACACGTGAGGTATCGCCGCGATCGGTAGAGCGAGAGCAATAATTCTAGCCCTAGACCTCCTCTAACTCAAAACATGCAACCTGTAGAATTTTTTAAACGTCGCCTATGGAGGAGATTTTAAAGGGTAAAAGTTAGTCGCCATTCCACGAGCGGACGCAATTTTGAAGCGTGACATGTTGGGTATCAATTTACTCAGCGTAACATTATCTTTCACAATATAAAAAAAAATTGGGCTAACTTTACTGTTGTCTTATTTTTTTATAAAAAAAAAAAAAAGTGTATTTTTTCCCAAAAAAGTGCGCTTGTAAGACCGCTGCGCAAATACGGTGTGACAGAAAGTATTGCAACGACCGCCATTTTATTCTCTAGGGTGTTGGAATAAAAATATATATAATGTTTGGGGGTTCTAATTAGAGGGAAGGAGATGGCAGGGAAAACAGACAGGGAAACTCCATTAGCATTGCTGGTTGTCATACCAACTGCCACCACAAGATGGCGCTAGTTCACAGAAGGAAGCATAGGCCTGCAGAAGGCCGCAAAGCCGCGGCCTCAATTACCGGCCAGTGCCGCCCGAAGCGATCCTGCAGCGCGGTGGGGGGGGGGGGGGGGTCACGGAGACACAGGATACCCCAGCTTTGCTGCCCCAGGTCGCTAATTCTAGTCGCAATGGCGACCTGGCGCCCGGGGTTTGTCGAGCCTATATATATATATATATATATATATATATATATATATATATATATATATATATATATATATATATATATACACACACACACACACATACACACACACACACACACATCCTATAACTGAAGGGCAGCATGCTTTAATTCGCATCCACAGTAAATAACACAAGGAAAACCCCACACATGTAACCGATTGGTAATATAATAATGAAAACACTGGATTCTAATTGTCCCATACAGCACATTATATGCAAATAATTAAAGGGTAACTCCACTTTCATGGGGGGGAAAAAATAGCAAATAAAGAAAAAAATAATATAGCATATACAATTGCAACACATGTCATTGAATGTTTAAAAAATGACCTTTTCTTTTCAATCTGCAATTTTCTGTAAAATGCAATATGGCTCCCTGGGGGTGTTCTGTACACAGAATGTATACAGAACACCCCCCCTCCCCCAGAAGTTTAATTTTCCTGCTTGTGTGATTGGCTCACTGATTTTGCCAGAAGTCTGCACTAAGATACAAGTCAGATTTCAGGCATCTCCTGCAACAAAATTCATTTTTGGTGAGCCACCCCCAATAGGAAAATCACATCTAAAAAGGAATGCAGACCCTGCCACTGTCCTCAGAGCCCTGCAGGTGCAGCAGCTGATTGATTATGAAACCACTCCCATTAGATACACTTTCCCACATGGACACTGACAAACACACAGGGTTTGCGTCAGAATAACAAAAAAGTAGGAATGATTTTTTTCTCTGGAAAAGTTATTATTTAAGCAACCATCACCACAGCAATGCAGAACATTCAACATTTTTAAATAATTCACAGTACAGGAGAATAAAACTGATCACGAATGGCAACCTCCAAAACTGACCATCACCAGAACCACAAGTCCCATAATCCCTGGCACACCAAAGACCAGTAAGACATGCTACAACACGTACAACCTCCTAATGCAGAAAAAAAATAAGTCAGTAATACAAAACTAGAGGATCCAGCACAGCCAGGGAAATGTAGTGAGGACCCTAAGTGGGTCTCTTCTGTCATAAATGCCTTTCCTGGCCTGTCAGCGGTAATGCACACTGTGCAGCTCAGAGTACATTTATGGCACCTGCTCGGTGTCCTGATGATGCGACTCCTGTGCGGAAGTGACGACATCATCATGGCCCAGCCATTCAACTGGCTGAGCAGAGCAAACCCGGAAGGAAGACCAGAAGATGGAAGTGCATCATTTGACAGAGAAGTCTACCATAATGTGCTGATATACTGTACACATGTGCATCTTATGGCCTAAACAACCCGGGGTCCATACATTTTTAAAAAAAAAAAAAAAATTACATACACACATACATTTTTTTTTTTCACACACACACATTATTGGCACCTTTAGTGCAATTACACTTTTCTTGAGGCTTTTCTTGTGCTAAAGGTGCCAATAATGGCCAACACTAAATTCATATAAAATTGATAAAAAAAAAGTCGAATGAATATAATACAATTATACATAAAAATATTTTTTTTTAAACGGTCACTCGGCCAAGTGCATCCTGGATTTTCGGTTTTGACACACCTCTAAACATATATATATATATATATTCTATTTATCTCTCTCTCTCTCTCTCTCTCTCTCTCTCTCATACACACCCAAACTGTATATATAGCAGTGTTTATTGGGCTTTAATGCAATCTACAGACAAAATAGCATATTAGAAAGAAGAAAAAAAAAAGTACTGTTCATAAAAAACAAACAAAAAAAAACTGTTACTTTAAAATAAAACGATACATTTCATTCTATAATTTGCCCTTTTTAACCAGTTTCGGACCACCCTCCACACATTTACTGCGCCAATGCGCCCCGAATGCATAAAACGACATACCCATACGTCGCTTTGTGCAGTAGCCTCTGGCAGCGCACGTGCTGATTGGACAGAGGGGGAGCCAATCAGCAGATGCAATGTCCGCCGGCCACCTGCAATCGTTCCCCAGAAAGGCAGATAACCGTTCTGACAGGGGAGAACATAGAGATTTGTGTTCCTGATCTCTGTGTTTCCCCAGTCAGTCTATCCCCCACACAGTAAGCCCTCCCCTGGGGACATTTAAACCTTTGATCGCCCCTGGTGTTAACTCCTTCCCAGCCCGTGTCATTAGTACAGTGACAGTGCATATCATTTAGCACTGATCACTGTATTGGTGTCACTGGCCCCAAAAAAAGGGGCAAAAGTGTCAGTTAGTGTCCAATCTGTCCACCGCAATGTTAAAGTCCCGCAAAAAAAAAAAAAAAAAACTGATCTCCGCCATTACGTAAAAAAAAAAAAAAAATTCCATAAAAATATCCCATAGTTTGTAGACGCTATAAAACTTTTGCGCAAACCAATCAATTTCCGCTCATTGGGATTTTTTTCCCCCAAAAACACGTAGCAGAATACATATTGGCCTAAATTGATGAAGAAATTCTATTTTTTCAAATTTTTTATTGGATACGTTTTATAGCAGAAAGTAAAAGAATATTGTGCGTCGTACATATTATTTGCAGGTTGCTTTACGGGACGTTTCAAAAATGTTGGTGTGAACTGAGCCTAACTGACATTATCTGCAGATTATCGCTTTGCTCTGCAGATGAATGAAACAGAGTGGATAGAACAGTAAAGGTGATTCCACACTGAGGCGTAAAGCGTCGCTTTACTGTAGTTTTTGCAGAGGTTTTCGGCCGCTATCGGTGCGCTTTTAGCCCCCCGCTAGCAGCCGAAAAATAAGTTAAAAACACACGCAAAGCGCCGCTTTGCCAGCGGTATGGCGGGTCTCTGCCCATTCATTTCAATGGGCAGGGGCGCTTTGGGAGCGGTGGAGGTGCGCTGTATACGCCGCTCCAAAGATGCTGCTTGCAGGAGTTTGTTTTTTTTGCATCCTGCCAGCGCATCGCCTCAGTGTGAAAGCCCTCGCACACACTGCAGGGGAGCCGTTTTTTTCAGGCACTATTTTTAGCCCAAAAGCACCTGAAAAACGCCTCCAGTGTGAAAGGGATCTAACAATGTTACCTTCTATCATCTCACAGCTGAACAATGATACTTTGTATCTCTCGGTTTCCTGTCTGAACTGCATTGATAAACACAGAAGGAGTCAGATGGCGTTTTTTTTGGTGACAGCAGCAGTTGCTGGAGCCGTATGAACAGCAACTCCCGGCATCATTTCCAAAGCCGAAAACCGCTGCAATTAAAGGGGCGGCAGAGGTGCAGAAGGATGGGGTGTTCTAAATGCATTCTGAGGAGGTTTTTTTTGGGCATGCATGGTACACCCAGTGTCCCCCTAGCGGTAGAGGAATACAGTGTAACTCTTGCATTATTCTTTGATCCGGTCGCACTGTGCAGAGCAACTCTACTGGAGAGCTTCACACACTGAAGTCACCAAGTATAATGTAGAGCCAACAGCCCTGTATTGTATGCGATGATGGCGAGGACCCGCCCACAACCGGTGATGGGGAGCGGAGGAGCCAGAAGAAAAGTATTACATCATATTTCTTCACCCCCACAATCAACCAGCATTTTACTCTTGAAGTGCGGGGGAAGGGGCACAAAAAGGATTTTTTTTTTTAAATCCCGGAGTTCTGCTTTAAAGTATAACCAAGGACAAAAAACGTATTTGTTTATTTTATTTTCTTAAGTGTTACTGAACCCAGGAGCCTGCATTCCCTATATCTGGTCTCCCACAGAACATGGAAAAAAAATATTTTAGTAAATAAAAACTGCTAAATACCTTTTCTCACAAGTATATAGCAGTCTTGTGACTTCTATCAGTGTCTGGTTAAAGCTTGTAGGAGGAGTTTTCATTCTACTCTGACTGTCCTATGAGGCTGCAGGACCCCTGACCCTCTGTCTGGACAGTGCTGATTGGCCCTGTGCTGATCACATGCACCCTCCCCAAAAAAAAACCCAAAAAAACTCTAGCAATCCATACCAAACTGAGCATGTGCAGAGTTGCTGATTGGTAGGTAAGTTGAGCTTGGATATTCTGTGTGTTTTTTATTGACATGCGTCCGCCCATCCAGTGCTCCTTGCTGTGAAGGCCAGTCATAGATGAGGGCAGCGACATTTTTGTGTTATGTGTTATGAGCATGTGCAGAGTGCCTCTAAGGCTCTGTACGATCAGGAGATGGATTGGGGACAGTGAAGAAGGGGAGGATCCGAGAAGACAGGATCAGTCTCTTTACACAATGCAGAAGATTAACCGCTTAGGCTCCACAGTGAGTATAACAGGCATGCTTTACTGCATATATAGACTGATTTTACTGTTGTGGTTTTAGAACCACCTTAAAGCGGACCTTCAGTCATTTTTTCATCTTTCCATCTATTAAATCTTCTGCCCTTGTTGTTTTAACTTTGGAGAGTAAAACATTTTTTTTCTGCCAATAAATAAGACAGCTCACTTCCTGTTTCTTGTCTGGTCATTAGCTTAGGCTTATGACATCATACACAGCGCTCTCTCACTCAGAGTTTGTCAGGAAGGGAGGGGGGATGAGTCATAAGAGGGCCAATGAGAGCTGGAGGTGTGTGTGTAAATCCAGGAAGTGAACAGGCAGCAGCTTCAGCTGCCCACAGTTAAAATGGCTGCAGCCAGACTCAGTGGAGGGAGATTTTTGCGGCATATTTGGCAAGTACAAAATCACAGTATATAGAAAATAATATGCAAAGTCGTTGGAGGGAAGCTTCAGAATGCCAAAGATGTTTTTATTACAAATTATGTGAGGAGAATGCAGTTCCTCTTAAAAAAATAAACAAATATGTTTTTTGTCCTTAAGTGTTACTAAACCCAGGAGCCTGCATTCACTATATCTGGTCTCCCTCAGTACACAGAAATGCAATTATTTTAGTAAATATGAACTGCTTAGGGCTGCAACTAACGATTATTTTCATAAATTGATTAGTTGGCCGATTATTGTTAAGATTAATAAACCTTTAAAAAAAAAAAATAAAAAAAAAAAAAAGGAATTTTCCTGCGATTTGTATTTTTACTATTTTTTGGGCCAATTTGTTGTTGGGCAGATTAAAAAACACAAATTGCCGCAAAAACGCATTATTACATGCTGTTCTGCAGCTTTTTCATTGAAGTTTATTAAACCAAAAAAACAAAATGGCACAGTTTTGCATAAAAATAAAAAAAAGTCCTTGCCTTTTCCAGATACGCAGCAGCTGAAAAAATCATGGATGTGAACGTGTCCCATAGGAAACCATGTAAATGAACTGTAGTGTGTTTCTGCAAAAAGCACCAGAGGAGTGACCCGGGCCTGAGAGGTTTAGCACTATAATGGGGTGAAAGTAATATTTACAGTAGCGATTTGCTCTTTTTTTTAACCCCATTATGTTACTGGCCGATTAATCGATTATGAAAATAGTAATCGATTAATTTCTTAATCGATTAGTTGTCGATTAATTGTTTCGGCCCTAAAACTGCTAAATACCTTTTCTCATCAGCAGTATAGAGCAGTCTTGTGACTTCTATCAGTGTCTGGCTAAAGCTTGTAGGAGGAGTTTTCATTCTCCTCTGACTGTCCTATGAGGCTGCAGGACCCCTGACCCTCTGTCTGTACAGTGCTGATCACATGCACCTTCCCAAGAAAAAGAAAAATAGGAATACACACAAAACTTAGCATGTGAAGCATACACCCCCCCCCCCCCCCCAGGGCTCTTTACTATTAGGAGATGGATTGGGGACAGTGGAAGAAGGGGAGGATCAGAGAAGACAGGATCCAACAGCCTTTTTACACAATGCGGAGGATTAACCCCTTAGGTCCCACAGTAAGTATAACAAGCATACTTTACTGCAGGGGTAGGCAACCTCGGCCCCTCCAGCTGTGGTGAAACTACAAGTCCCATGAGACATTGCCAGACCCCGACAATCACAGGCATGACTCCTAGAGGCAGAGGCATGATGGGATTTGTAGTTTCACCACAGCTGGAGGGCCCGAGGTTGATTTTACGGTTGCGGTTTAATAACACATTAAGCTTTGGAGAGGCAGGGAATAGTGGAGAGGGATTGGAACCCCTGTCAGGTCTTTATTGCAGCCAGTGTCCCCCCCCCCCCCGTAAAGGAGGATAAGCCTCTTCCATTTGTCCCAGCGACTTATCAATGAAAGTGGAAGCAAATCCCCAATGTTGGGTTGTCACCAGAGCAGGAATGGAGGGGGAAATCCTCCAATGGGGACACGGTGACAAGGAGAGATTCCCTCACTTTGGAGGGGTTTTTCCTCTCACTTCCTGTTTTGGTCATGGGACAGGAAATCTCCCCCATGAGACATCCCTTTCTCTATCCAAAAGCCTTTCGTTTTTACTGCAAATTATATCTGTAGGCAGAGAAGACCCCAATCTCCCAGCCATTGGTGTAATCTGCCCCCTCCATGGAGCCAGTGGCCCCAGCTTTTGTAATAAGACAGCGGGGGGCATGAACTACAAGTCCCAGGATGTCCAGGGCCCTCTACAGGGAACATGCTGAGAAGAAGGGACACTCCAGGGGGGGATGCAGTCTGGGCTGCCCAGCTGTGGTGGGACTACAACTCTCAGCATGCCCTGCTGCCTCCTCCCCCCACACAGGCTGAGCCTTGTAGTCCCAGCACAGCCCTTCTCCCCTTGTCAGGTACAGCCTGAGGGGGGGGGGTGTCAGGGAACAGGACCCCCCCAGCCAGGCCTCACTGCATCCCAACACTGACAACAAAGCCCCCCTCCCCCCACCACACCACACCTCAGGCCTGCAGCACTCACCAGCTCCTTGGCCTTTTCCATCAGACCCTCATTGGGCTCCCCTGTACGCTACCCCGGCGCCTCAGCCTCCCGCACACGGCAACGTGATCCCAGCTCAGCCTGAAAACAATGAACTCCTAGCACAACATCAACAAAACCCAGCAGCTTCCCCCTCGCCGCGCCTGCGCGCCCCGAGGCCGCTCATTGGCACCTGTCAGTCGCGCTCCACCCACTTCCGGCGGAAGGTTGGCGGGGCTTGGCGCAAAAAGGGCGGGAAGGAGGTGCAGTGAGGGCGGAAGTTGGGCAGGCATTGGCTCAGAAAAAGGGGGGAGGGCGTAACTAGGACGGAAAAAAGGCGTAACAGAGGCGTACCTAGCGTGTAAGGAGGGGGGAATTATTATTGGAGGAAGTCTGGGCGCAAAGGGGGTATAAGTGGTGGGGGGTGTCAATTGACAGGAAACATGTGACCTCCACTGCACCTTTTTTTAATATGAACTTTATTGTAACAAACATTCAAAACAAACATTGTGGTTATTCCACAACTCGTGAGTGGAGCTCCAGTCTGCAGCTAGACCCCACATGTGGCAGGAAACATGTGCCCTCCACTACACTTTTTTTTAATGAACTTTAATGTAACATAACGAGGAAGTGGAGGCAACGTTTCTATTTTTTTCATATGAACTTTAATGTCACAAACATTTCAAACAAACATTATGGTCATTCCACAACTCATGAGTGGAGCTCCAGTCTGCAGCCAAACCCCCCTCCCCCACGTGACAGGAAACATGTCACCTCCACTGCAACTTTTTTATTTATTTTTCAATTTGAACTTTATCATAAAAAAAAATTAAGTACTGTCCGTGATACTTTTTTTATTTGCACTAACATAGAATTTTTCAGGACAAGCTTTCGGGGTATGTCCCCTTCTTCAAGGTCCAAGCAGTACTGATTCACAATTTTTTTAGCAGAATGTTGAAACAAAACAAGAAAAAAAAAAAAAAAAATCTCAGAGGGAAAGGAAAAAAAACACATACAAATCAATGGTAATAAAGATAGCAGCAGAGTTAGTTAGTGAGATAAGACAGAGTTAGTGAGATAAGACAGAGGGAGAGCTATAGACTTGAGGGGGGAGATGCTAGTCACAGAGGGGGTCATAAAACCTTAGTATAATGGGTAAGGAAACCAATGTCTAAATTTAGGCCATTCGTTTTTGTGTTAAAAAGAATTATCATTCTTAGTTCAAATGTTTTCCTTTCCTGGATAGTTCTGAAATTCCCTTTAAGAACTAAAACATTGAGGTCTTCTATAGTGTGGTCTGGTTGTGAGAAGTGATGTCCCACAGGTGTGCAGAAACTCTCTTCTTTATGTTCCTTGATGGTATCCAGGAAAGGAAAACATTTGAACTAAGAATGATAATTCTTTTTAACACAAAAACGAATGGCCTAAATTTAGACATTGGTTTCCTTACCCATTATACTAAGGTTTTATGACCCCCTCTGTGACTAGCATCTCCCCCCTCAAGTCTATAGCTCTCCCTCTGTCTTATCTCACTAACTCTGTCTTATCTCACTAACTAACTCTGCTGCTATCTTTATTACCATTGATTTGTATGTGTTTTTTTTTCCTTTCCCTCTGAGATTTTTATTTTTTTTTCTTGTTTTGTTTCAACATCCTGCTAAAAAAATTGTGAATCAGTACTGCTTGGACCTTGAAGAAGGGGACATACCCCGAAAGCTTGTCCTGAAAAATTCTATGTTAGTGCAAATAAAAAAAGTATCACGGACAGTACTTAATTTTCTCTGTCACAATTGCACTAATACGGCTACAATTACGTCAACTTTATCATAACAAACATTTAATAAACATAACGCATGATAGGAGCTCAGGTGTTTCGTCAGATTCGGTGACCCGTCAGATTTTAGAAGTGACGTTCCATCGCCGCCATCTTGCTACACCCCGCACTCGGTCGCAGTAAGGATACAGTGAGAAGGCAGTGTTTCGTCCGATTAGGCGACTCGCCAGAATGTGTAATGGAAGTGACGTTCCGTCGCCGCCATCTTGCACTCCTCCATAGTAAGGAAACACTGCAAAGGGGAAAGCGGACATCTTGTTACACCCACCAGAGTTTTGAATTTTACACTTATTTTGAACAGTAAAGTGAGTGTTTATATAGTGAAATACAGTACTTAGAACTCCGTCTGACTGGTTAGATGTTGAATTTTAAAAGCAGCGGACTTCTGTCGGATTAGCAAACCTGTGAGATCAGCAGCCTTGCCCGCTGCTTTTAAAATTCAACATCTAAACAGTCAGGCGGAGTTCTAAGCACTGGATTTCACTATATAAACTCAGTTTACTTGTAAAAATAAGTGTAAAATACAAAACTCTGGTGGGTGTAACAAGATCAGGCGACCCGTCAGAAAGTATAATGGAAGTGACGTTTAGTCGCCGCCATCTTGCTACGCCCTGCACTCGTCCATAGTAAGGATACACTGAGAAGGGGGTGTTCCACCAGATATGACGACCCATCAGAATTGGTAACAGAAGTGACGTTTGTCGCCGCCTTATTGCTACACCCAGCACTCCTCCACAGTAAGGATACACTGAGAAGGGGACAAGCGGACATCTTGTTACACCCACCAGAGTTTTGCATTTTACACGTTTAACAGTAAACTGAGTTTATATAGTGAAATATTGAACTTAGAACTCCGTGTGAATGTTTACATGTTGAATTTTAAAAGCAGCGATCTTCTGTTAGATTGACAAACCTGTAAGATCAGCACACTTGCCGCAGCTTTTAAAATTGAATATCTAAACAGTATGACGGAGTTGTAAGTACTGTATTTCACTATATAAACTCATTTACCGTTAAAAAAAACGTGTAAGATGTAAAACTCCGGTGGGTGTAACAAGATGTCCGCTTACCCCTTCTCATTGTATCCTTACTATGGACGAGTCTGGGGTGTAGCGAAACGTCACTTCCGTTACACTTTCTGTCAGGTCGCCTAATCTGACGCAAAACTTGTTGTGGGGGGCCAAAACGTGACACAATTGTGTGCGAATAATAAGCACCGGGAAATGGGGCACTGGTTGTAACGAGAAGGGCAGGACGCGGGGCCTGTTTTGGCGCACTAGGGCCGGGGGTGGGGCTGAACGGTGATGGGTAGGACCGGAAACGGAGTGTTAGTTGCAACAAGAGGGCGGGGCTTGAAGCAGTGAGGCCGGAAGTGTGTGAGGCGCATGCGTGAGCTTTGCAGCCTATAGTAGTGTGTGTAACCGGGAGTCGAGACTGGGCGGGGACTGGTGAGGAGAGGAAGTCCTCGACATTCCTGATTGGTGGGGGTGGGCGTGGTTCCGCTCTGTAGGAAGAGGCAACAGGAAGCTCCACGTGCGTATCAGGGAGGTGAGTGCGGAGGTTGCCAGTAGCAACCCTTCATCTTGTGGCCCGGGGTTCTGGCTACATTGAACATAAATAGATGTGCGCTCATGTAATGTCCTGTGTATCCTGAACACTTTGTTCCCTAATAAAACCCTTGTTTTCATCTTTCTTTCCCTCCTTTGTTGCATGTCAGTGCTTCTGATCGCCTACAACCTCTCTGCAGCCACTTCCTGCCCACATGTAGTCCAGTAATAGCTGTAGTAATAGATGTGTTTTATTTCTTGGAGCCACGTTTGTAGTCCCCATCAGATATCCACGTGGCAGCGAGCGATGGCTGAGGCGTGTTTGGCTCCTAGTCCGCACCCACCTGAGTGAGCCACAAGGAAGCTGTGATTGTACCCGGCCAATCATGAGCATCCGAGGCGTTCCTTAGAGCCGGTTCACACAGGGGCGACTCAGCCACCGGACACGTCGCGCTCCGCTCTATTCAATGGAACCGTTCTAATAGGAGCGACTCAAGGTTCTTGTACGACTTTGGGGGGCAACTCGGGGCGACTTGCATTGACTTCAATACAGAAGTTAATTAGCAAGTCGCTTCTGAAGTGGTCTTGAGATCGCCTTGCCGAGTCGCCCCCAAAGTCGTGCCGCTCCTGTGAGAACCGGGTCTGACAAGAGCCATGTATACATGTGGCTGCTGGGAAATCATCCGATTATTATTGGCCGGGTACAATGACGGCATCCCCGTGGCTCACTCAGGTGGGTGCAGACTAAGAGCCGATCACACCTGAGCTCATCCCTAGTGACCACGTAAAAGCACAATTGGGACAAGGACAGAGTGTTGTCACCTTAAAGCGGAGGTCCACCCATTTTTTTTTTTTTAAAGCCAACAGCTACAAATAATGCAGCTGCTGACTTTTAAAAAATGGACACTTACCTGTCCAGCGCGCCCGCGATCTCAGCAGACGAGGCTGAGCAATCGCTTGGTCCTCGGATGCTTCCGCCGCCATCCTCGGTGAGGGAATCAGGAGCCTTGCGGCTTTACTGCCCGGTTCCTTACTGTGCACGCGGGAGGTCACTGGTACCCGCTCTCTCCTGGGAACAGTGTTTCCCAGAAGACAGTGGGGGGGGGGGGGGGGTGGGTGACGCGAAGGGGCGGGAGTCAGGACCCGGAAGTGATGCAAATACCGGTATTAAGACCGGTATCTGCACCCCCCCTCCCCCCCTGAAAGGTGCCAAATGTGACACCGGAGGGGGGGAGGGTTCCAAAAAGCGGAGGTTCACTTTGCCTGAGTAAGGACCTTTTGGTGGCAGGATCACCAGGGATTAGTTTAACCTGTTCACGACCGTGCTATAGCCGAATGACGACTACAGCGTGGAGAGGCCATCATATAAAGTCCTCCCGTGCTCGCGCCCCCCTACGACGCACATCGGCAGTGATCTGGGGTCATGGTAAAGAGCCAATCACGGCGTTTACCACCGTCTGAAAAATGATCAACTGATAGAGAACGAAATACAATATATGGAAAGACAGATAAGGGAGGAAGGATATATAGAAAATAAAATGCCAGAAATATGGCAAAGATGGGAAGAATTTCGGTCTTCAGCAAGAATGATAGAGTATCTATAAATGTGTAGGAACAATTAAGCCCAAAATGGGGATTAGGAGGGAGGAAATAGGAGTAGTAGGATAGGTGTGTTTTCTTTTTTCTTTTTTTCTCTCTACGTGTGAATGAGAGCAGAAGTATGTAGGTGAGACTGTAGAACTCCTGAAGAAGAATAGGGGAAAGAAGGATAGGAATAAGGAAGATAGTAGATGGCAATTTTGGACCCTAATCGACATACAGGAGAAGAAGCAAATGTTTATTGCAATGAATTCTGTATAATTGTAATTTTTTTTGTATAAACGAATAAAAAGAGATTGAAAACAAAAGTGATCAACTGTGAATCGCTTTTCAGAAGTGCAGTAAAGACCGCCAGTCGTGAAAGAGACCTTGGGCTACATTCACACAGTGTGGGCCGTTGTCGAGAATCGGTAGATTCTTTCTGGTGGTACTAAGTGCTGTCGGCTGAACCATCCAAATATCGATCCATCTATGGCCGACTTAAAGTGGATGTAAACCCACTCTCATCCTTTCTAAACTACTGCCATAGTGCTGATCTATAAGGATATAGATGCCTCCTGCATGTATCCTTATCTGTCAAATGTCTCCCCTCTGTCTGTTATAAGAACTGAAAAACTGCAGATTCTGTGGGTGGATCTGTTGTCTGGAGCTCGGTGGGTGGAGTCATGATGTCAGTAGACTCCCCGCCCACCTCTACACTCCCCTTGTCAACATGCATTTTCTCCTGTGTATTCCTTCTGCTATGATCACTAACATCCAGTCAAAATCCAGGAAAGTAACCACATGACTTCAGAAAAAGAGCGGGGGTGGGAATTAAAAAATAATGCCTGTCTAAAGCTAGTGCACGAGATATGTAAATAACCTGCCACTCAAAGCAAGGGGGCGGAACGGACAAAGGTTTTTCTCTGTTTGTCCGTTTTATCTCACTGAATAATAAAAGAGGATTGCTCAGAGCTGGATTAACTCTTTTTGTGGCAAGACCTGGCACAAATGATAGGAAAAAAAAATAATTCGGGTTTACATCCACTTTAAGGAAATACAGGTTTCTTTTCAAAATATTAGTCTTTTTTTTTTTTTTGCCTTTTTAATATAAAAAAAAATACCAGTGATTGATTGACTACCACCTAGAGAAAGTTCTATCTGTCTCCAAAAACAATCATGTAAAACTCAATTATGTAAAATGTTGCATGACAGGGTAATTGTCGGTCAAACTAACACAGCACTGAAAAATGGCCTGATAATGAAGGGGTATTACAGGCTGGTTGTCAAGAGGTTAATTTTATTTTATTTTTTTCCTTTAAGCTCTTACAAGGAAAATGCAGTCTGCCAAGGATAAAAACGCCAAGCTGCGAACCTCTCCATGGAGGAAAAGGCAACTAGATGATTCCAGCCAGAAAGAAGCCTCCATTGAGGAAGAGCTGAGAGCCAAAAACCTGAAGGTTCTAAATGAGAAGTCGGCCGTAGAGAAATGTTTGGAAGACTTGGTCTTTGGTGGCCAGGATGAGTTTGTGGAAAGGCTCATGGGCGAGAGAAAGGTATTTCCTTGTTTTAAACACACGTAGTGGCTACCGCTATTGCGTTTATTAAACTCAGTTCACATTAATGCGAATTGGATGTGTTTTTTAACCACGCCCATGTGAATCATACTGGCTTTCAATGGAGCCGGTTCACATGTGCGCGGGGCGGCCGCAGTGCGGTTTTAACTGCTTCCCGCCCGCTGTACCTCCCATATGACGTCCTTGACTTTGAGCGGCGATATCTGAATGATGCCTGAAGTTACAGATATCATTCAGATATCTTCTTTTTCAGCCGGCAATTCCCTTCACCAGGGATATGCAGTTAGCGGACCTCCAGCAAGACTCTGACAGCCAAAAGCATGACACCCAGAGGCATGATGGGACTTGTAGTTTTGCAACAGTTGGATGTCGGCTAATTGCATATCCCTGCTCTACACCATAAGAACGATCATAGCGGCTGTTCAGCCGATAGATCATTCTTACGGGAGGCGAGAGGGGAGGTCCCCCCCCCCCATTCCGCCACCCTCCGGTGCTTCTCCGGGCTCTCCACTGCAATCAGTGAACCAAAGAAGAGATCTGCTGGCCCTGGATGCTGACCATATAGATTTCCGGCGTAACAGATGGTCCCTGGAGTCTTTATGATCGTTCGGAGGCCTGGCGCGATGTTATGACGTCACGCCCGGCCTTTGGATGCGAAAAATGGCGCCGCCTCGGCTGGGAAGCCGTGATCCTTTCTTTCTCGTACATCACGGGACACAGAGCGACATAGTCATTACTAATGGGTTATATAGATACCGTCAGGTGCTGGCACTGGCAACTTCCAAAACCGGAAGTACCCTCCCCTATATAAGCCCCTCCCATCCGGGAGCACCTCAGTTTTTTGCCAGTGTCTAAGGAAGTCCAGGCAGATGGTGAGTTCTCTTATGGGAAACTGCTTCCTCTGCCATGTTGCAATGCTCGTCCATCCCCGGGCCTGCGGCAAAGGGGCCCTGGCTCTTGTCCCTGGTTTCCATTTTCGAAATTAGCGCCGAAGGCGCACGTGGCCGCGCGCGTGCACGCGCCTCTATATATAGAGGTGAGCCGGGAAAGGGGGCGGAGCCTGGGGGATGACGCTCTGTGCGCGCCGCAGCGCTTCTGCGCATGTGCGGGCGTCCCAGCATGTTAAAAACCACAATTTTGTGTGGTGAGCTGGCTATGAAGTACAGAGACAGAGCTGGCAACATTTAAAGAAGGCATACAGCAAGCGGTTGATACAGGCATCCCCTAGAAAGGCACATTAGTAGACACCAACTGTTTCTTATAGCAGCATTTATGCTAGACTATTGTCAGTAACTGGTGTATTTCGGCTGGAATACCTCAGCTTTGTGGCTTAGGAATATGCCGTCTAAAAACTCCAGGACTAGAAATTCCAGGAGGAATAGGGGGTCTCCATCGGGCTCTGAGGATCTTGGGCATGCTTTGGCTGCACCAGTCTCCCCTTAAGAATCAGAGGTTAGTGACCGTAGAGCACCCTCAGGAGTACCTGGTACTGTGGCTGTCCTCAGTTCACCTGCTCCTGTGTATGTAACAGAGGAGGTTTTTTCCTCAGCTCTGGGAGGGCTGGAAGAGAGATTGTCAGCATTGATCGCGGCTTCCCTGTCACAGGAGAAAAGCGCCCGATCTCCGTCTCCTCCCTCAGAGTGCCTGTTAACAGAGCAACAGTCCCATACAGGGATCGACCTACCTGAAGGGGATCAGGATGAGGTCGATTCGGTTGTAGAGGAATCAACAGTGGAAGAGCCGTTCTCAGCATCACATGCTGAAAGGTTATGGGTTCAGTCCCTGACTAATATGGTCCAATCAGCATTTAAAATGCCACTTGCGGAGCCATCATCCACTTCTGTCTCCTCGTTGGGGTCGCTAAAAGCTCCCCAGACTGTTTGTTCCTTTCCGATCCATCCTTTACTGGAAGGGCTCATTTACCAGGATTGGGAGCATCCTGACAAAATATTTACTCCCCCCAAGAGATTTCCGGTGGTCTATCCCATGGAGGATAAGTTCATCAGAAAATGGAGGGTCCCTACAGTGGACGCAGCCATCTCTTGTGTGAATAAATCACTGACATGTCCGGTGGATAATGTCCAAATGTTCAAGGACCCAATAAATAAAAAATTGGAGTCCTTATTAAAATCTGCTTTCTCTACAGCAGGATTGGTGACACAACCAGCAGTGGCAGCTATTGGGGTCTGCCAAGCAGTGAAGGATCAGTTGAAACAGGTCTTAAGGGACTTGCCAGATCAGCAGGCTCTTGCCCTAGCTGATCTACCTAGAGCCTTATGCTTTGCGGTGGACGCTATAAAGGATTCAATCCATCAGGCCTCCCGCCTTACGCTGTCTGTGGTACATATGCGCAGGCTTCTATGGCTCAAAAACTGGTCTGCTGAAGCTCCCTGTAAAAAATTGCTGGTCAGCTTCCCATTTCATGGTGAACGCTTATTCGGGGAAGACCTGGACAAATATATCCAGAGAATTTCCAGCGGTAAAAGTACACTTTTGCCGGTTAAAAATAGAGTTAGAGGTCCCTCTTTTAAGAGGCCTGCTTCTCCAGTCCCTAGGACATCGGCTGTGAAACAGTTCCGACGGCCTCCTCGGTCAAATCCCGGAGGTAAAAATCAGGGACAATTGCAGGGTAACAAGAAGCCCTGGAGCAGGAGAGGTACAAAACCTCCCCCAAAGTCAAATGCATGAAGGGTTGCCCCCACCCAATCGGGTGGGGGGAAGACTTCAGTTGTTCACAGAGACCTGGCGGGACACGATCCGAGACAGATGGGTGCTCTCCGCAGTAAATCTGGGATACAAATTGGAGTTAAAAAACTCCCCTCCTTCCCGCTTTATAAGGTCAAACGTGCCAAGGGATCCCCAGAAGAGAGGATCCCTCCTGTTGGCACTAGAACAATTATTGCTCCAAGCAGTAATTATAGAGGTTCCCCTGGAAGAATGGGGGTTCGGGTTTTACTCAAACCTCTTTACAGTCCCGAAGCCAAACGGGGACGTGAGGCCCATATTAAATCTAAAAGGGCTAAACAAATTCCTACATATCAGGACTTTCCGGATGGAGTCGATCCGATCGGTAGCCACTGCCCTACAAGGGGAGGAATGGTTAGCCTCGATCGACATCAAAGATGCTTATTTGCACATTCCCATCTTTCCAGCCCACCAAAAATTTCTACGCTTTGCGGTAGAAGGGCGCCATTTTCAGTTCAGAGCCTTACCCTTCGGTCTGGCCACAGCACCAAGAGTGTTCACAAAAATTCTGGCCCCATTATTGGCCAATCTAAGAACACGAGGTGTAACGATAATGGCATATCTAGACGACTTGTTGCTGATAGACCACTCAGTGGAAAAACTAGAAGTGGTTGTTCACGAGACAATCAAGTATCTGGAATATCACGGTTGGATTATCAACCGAGACAAGTCAGCCCTAAAACCAGTCAAAAGTCTGGAATACTTGGGGCTAAGGCTGGATTCAGACCAGAGAAAAATTTTCTTGCCTCAAGAAAAGGGGTCGTCTTTGAGAGATTTGATCCACTTAGTGGGTTCAAAGAGACAGCCATCCATACGCCTGTGCATGAGGCTGCTGGGAAAAATGGTGGCATCATTCGAAGCAGTACCCTACGGTCAATTCCATTCAAGGAAGTTGCAAAGGGCCATACTGTCAGCCTGGAACAAAAAAGTTCAGGCTCTGGACTTACCAATGTCCTTGTCCCCTTCCGTTCGCAAGAGCCTCCGCTGGTGGTTGGTTCCCCAGAATCTGGAAAGAGGGAAATCCTTCAGTCCGATTTCCTGGAAGGTGGTCACTACAGATGCCAGCCTTATAGGCTGGGGAGCAGTACTGGAGCAATGGTCTCTCCAGGGCAGATGGTCGGATGCGGAAAAGGCCCTGCCCATCAATCTCTTAGAGATACGAGCAGCTCGGTATGCCCTAGTAGCATGGACATCCAAACTCCAAGGGTCCCCTGTCAGAATTCAATCAGACAATGCCACAGCAGTGGCATATATCAATCGTCAGGGGGGCACCAGGAGTCGTGCAGCCCAAAGGGAAGTAAATTACATCCTGAGATGGGCAGAAAGATATGTCCCAGCCATATCTGCGGTATTCATTCCAGGAGTGGAGAATTGGAAGGCGGACTTTCTAAGTCGCCAACAATTATGCCCAGGGGAATGGTCCCTTCATCCCGAGGTTTTCCGGACAATATGTCAGCGGTGGGGAACACCGGATGTAGATCTGCTAGCATCCAGATTCAACACAAAAGTGGACAGGTTTGTCTCTTGGACAAGGGATCCCCTAGCTTGCGGCTCGGATGCCCTAGTGTTCCCTTGGGATCAGTTCAAGCTGATATATGCATTCCCACCGCCACAATTGTTACCTTGATTACTCCGCAGAATCAGGGTAGAAAAGAAACCAGTGATTCTGGTGGCTCCAGCGTGGCCCCGAAGAGCATGGTACGCGGAGATTGTAAAAATGTCTGTGGGGAGTCCTTGGACCCTCCCACATCGTCCGGACCTGCTTTCGCAAGGACCGATATACCACCCTTCCTTACCAGCCCTAGGTTTGACGGCCTGGCTATTGAAGCCCACATTCTAAAAAAGAGAGGGCTCTCTAATGCTGTGGTATCTACCATGATCAATGCCAGGAAGCCGGTATCCAGGCAGATCTATTATAGAATCTGGAAGGCGTACATCGCCTGGTGTGAGGCCAAGAAATGGCATCCACGTAAATACGTAATAGGTAGGATTCTGGACTTCCTACAATGGGCTGTAGATAGGAAGCTTGCCTTGAGTACTATCAAGGGTCAGATTTCGGCCTTGTCAATATTTTTTCAAAGGCCCTTGGCTTCGCATTCACTAGTCAAAGCCTTTATACAAGGAGTGATGCGTATTAGTCCTCCGGTTAATATTCCCATATGTCCATGGGATCTAAACTTGGTTCTGTCGGTTCTACAGAAACAACCATTTGAACCATTACAGCATATTTCCTTGGTGCTTCTCACCAGGAAATTGATTTTTCTAGTAGCCATTTGTTCGGCTAAAAGAGTGTCGGAATTAGCAGCTATGTCCTGTAAAGAGCCATATCTGGTTATCCATAAGGACAGAGTAGTGTTACGTCCTCAGCCAGCCTTTCTTCCTAAGGTGGTATCGAGGTTTCATTTGAACCAAGATGTGGTTCTTCCTTCTTTTTTCCCCAAACCTACTTCGGTAGAGGAAAAGTTATTGCATTCTTTGGATGTAGTAAGAGCAGTTTAAAGCTTATCTAAAAGCCACTGCTCAGATTCACAGAACGGATACTTTGTTTATTCTGCCGGAAGGCCCCAGAAAGGGTCAGGCAGCGTCAAAATCTACTTTAGCCAAGTGGATTCGACAGGTCATAATACAAGCCTATGGCTTGAGAAGGAGACCGCCTCCGTTCAAAGTTAGAGCGCACTCCACGAGAGCAGTTGGAACTTCATGGGCAGTGCATCACCAGGCCTCCCTGGCTCAAATCTGTAAGGCCACAACATGGTCTTCAGTTCACACGTTTACTAGGTTCTACCAGGTGGACGTTAGAAGTCAGGAGGATGTCGCCTTTGGGCGCAGTGTGTTGCAGGCCGCAAAAGATCCTCATGTCTGATAGCGCTCAGCTTATATATGGTGTATCCCCCCCCTCATTTGGCATTGCTTTAGGACATCCCATTAGTAATGACTATGTCGCTCTGTGTCCCGTGATGTACGAGAAAGAAAATAGGATTTTTATAACAGCTTACCTGTAAAATCCTTTTCTTGGAGTACATCACGGGACACAGAGCTCCCGCCCCTCTTTGGGGACACTTATTGCTTTGCTACAAAACTGAGGTGCTCCCGGATGGGAGGGGCTTATATAGGGGAGGGTACTTCCGGTTTTGGAAGTTGCCAGTGCCAGCACCTGACGGTATCTATATAACCCATTAGTAATGACTATGTCGCTATGTGTCCCGTGATGTACTCCAAGAAAAGGATTTTACAGGTAAGCTGTTATAAAAATCCTATTTTTTTGATTTCAGGCTTCCCAGCCTAGAGGTGAGATGTGGGCACCTATTTGCCCCCAGATCTCACTGTAAAGAGGACCTGTCATGCTTATTACTATTACAAGGGATGTTTACATTCCCTGTAATAGAAATAAAAGTGATCAAAAAAAAAATTGTAGAAAAATAAAAGTAAAAAACAAACAAAAAAAAAATTATATTTAAAGTGCCCCTGTCCCTGTGTGCTCGCACGCAGAAGCGAACGCATACGTATGTAAACGGTGTTCAAACCACACACGTGAGATATTGCCGCAGACCTTGGAGCAAGAGCAATAATTCTAGCCCTAGACCTCTGTAACTCAAAACATATAACTAGTAAAACATTTTAAAGCGTCGCCTATGGGAGTTTTTAGGTACCGAAGTTTGGCGCCATTCCACGAGCGGATGCAATTTTGAAGCCTGACATGTTTGTTATCTATTTACTCGGAGTAACATCATCTTTCCAATTATGCAAAAAAATTAGGCTAACTTTACGGTTTTTTATTCTTAAAGCAAAACACGCTTGAAAAATTGCTGCGCAAATACCGTGCAAGATAAAAAATTGCGATGACTGACATTTTTCTCTTTAGGGTCTCTGCTAAAAAAACATATATAATGTTTGGGGGTTCTATGCAATTTTCTAGGGAAAAAAATGATGATTTTAACATGTAAGAGAGAAATGTCAGACTTGGCCTGGTAGGCAAGTTCATGTGTGATTTCAGGCAAAAAATCGCACCTGAAGCGGTGAACAGAACCGCACCAGACTCCCATGTTAAAAATGCGGCCGCGTTTGTGTGAACCGAGCCTTACACTTGGATTAATTTATGCCGGAAATTAGAATTTGACATTTGATTGACAGGTGTAGAGGGATACGGATAAATAAACACTCTGCAGCCTATGAAAAATTAGAAAACATGTGCTTGTATACAAGGGATCCTCAGAAATAAAATTTCCACATATACAGGTCTCTAATGGCTCCCTCCAAAGCTCCCAAAAGGATGGATAAAAGTTTATTAAAACAGCTGAAATACTCACAAGTATGTGTATTAACACTGCCTATATAGACACAAGTCCTAGGAATCAAACGGTATGCTTCTGGACTAGAAGATGCGCGATGAAGTCATGAATGTTGGCTTTACTCTACGCGTTTCGTTATATCATCTTCCAGGGCTCTGACCATCTATGATTATTTAAAACTTCCAATGTTGCTTCCTCTCCACTGCAGGTACAATGGTGACATTCTGTACACCTGTGGTTCTCAACCTCAGTCTTCAAGTACCCCCAATGGGCCATGTTTTGGGAACTTCCCTTAGATAAAATAGCTCTTATCAATACCATGTCATGGATATTGATTTAAAGAAGCTGTGCAAAGTAAAGGAAACCCCGAAACCCAACTTCACACTGAATGCGGGTTAGAAATCATGCGAGTTCAGCTGAACTCGCACAATTTCAAACTGGCAGTGCAGTCCGACTTCTGGGGGCAATTTGACAGACATCTGTGCGGGTTCATGCACTGCAAACCCAACCCCCCCGCCAGATTTTTTTTTTTGCCAATAGTTGGGCTTTAAGACACAAATGTTTCGTTGTCCACTCCTCGAGAAAGTCACAACGTACCCCTTACTGTTTGAGATTAAGCTGATGGTTCCCCACTATTATTGGGGAATCATGTGACTGCCTATTGGCCTGCTTGCATTGCCTAAAAAAAATAGCTTTACTTTCCACTTTGTGTCAAGTTTGTTGACACCAAGATGGTAATGTGTATTGTGCTGTACAGTAAAAACATTTGTGAGGTTTTTAGGCCTGTTTCACATGGGGTTCAGCTTGTATAGGTGCAGTGTTAGGCCCCATGCACATGAGACGCCGGTGCAAACTCTGCTCAATGCATGTTTTTAAAGGCTGAAACCGGCGTTTAGAAACGCCCGTTTTGCCGCGATTTTAGCAGCGTTTTACCACGTTTGCGTCTATAAGCGTTTAGTTAAGAAACATCATAAGACCCTCCCTAAGCTCAAAAAACAGTATTATTTAACCATTTCAGCCATTTTGTGAGACCAAAGTGAGTAGCAGCAGCTGAGAGAGCAGCAGTGTGCTTGTATTTAGCGTGTCACTTGCCACATCACCTGCCACAAGCTGTGGATTGTCCACCTGGCCACATCACCTGCCACAAGTTGTGAATTGTCTACTTGCCACGTCACCTGGCCACGTCGCCTGCCACAAGTTGTGAATTGTCCACTTGCCACGTCACCTGCCACAAGTTGTGGATTGTCCACTTGCCACGTCACCTGGCCACGTCACCTGCCACAAGTTGTGGATTGTTCACTTTCCACGTCACCTGCCACAAGTTGTGGATTGTCCAAAATGCAATGCAAGCAATTACAGTTTTTTATATATAGTTTTTTAATGTTTTTTCATCATTTGCCATCATTTTTGAGATTTCTAATGTAAAAAAATAGATCACCTTTAAAAACGCTTCTAAACAAAATCGCGGCAAAACGTCGGTGCCGCGTTTTGCGTCTGAAACCTGGAAATTTTTGCGTCTGAACCCATTTTTTTGCTTTCAGAAAAACAAGGTTAAACGCAACTGCATATAAACGGCAATAAACGAGACTGTGTACATGGTCACATAGGCTAACATTGAATGGGTTCAGGGGCAGTTGAAAAAAGTGTCCAACTGCCTTGAACGCGAGTTTAACAGCGTCTCGTGTGCATGGGGCCTAAAAGTGGAGTTCCATCCTGATTTTTTTTTTCTTTCTCGTACATCACGGGACACAGAGCGACATAGTCATTACTAATGGGTTATATAGATACCTTCAGGTGCTGGCACTGGCAACTTCCAAAACCGGAAGTACCCTCCCCTATATAAGCCCCTCCCATCCGGGAGCACCTCAGTTTTTTGCCAGTGTCTAAGGTGTTGGCCAAGAAGTAACATGTGTTTTTCACTGAGCTTGCGTACAGGTTCTTTTGGGCCTCAGTAAGCTATTCCGGATCCGACCAAAAAAGCTTCATAGCTAAACGGTCGGTACCCGGGCCTTGCAAGAGAAGAGCAAGGTTTTGCCTGTAATGCCTCTCTTAGGAGGGCTGGACCCTGGGATCCAGAGCTCTGGTCATACCCACGACCAAGATGTTTTCTGTGCAGGGTGCTATACAGGTCCAGGGGAGTGGAATCCTTGGGAACCCGGTCCCTGAAGGTTTAATTACAATGCCTGCCGTGATAGGTGAAGTTTGGGCTTCTGTGGACCAAACAGAGTCCTGCGGCGAGGAAAAGGTAAGTGGGGGCCCTCAGGAACTTGGTTCTATTGAGGGACCCCCAAGCCTATTTTGTCTTTCTGCCTGTTACCTAAGGTATTCCCGCTAATATTCTGTGTATGCCTGTTACTACTGAGAAAATGTAAAAATTTTAATAGTAGGCAAGAAAAAATAAAAATAAAAAATGTAAGACCGCGGTACCTGTGTTAGACACTAGAGGCCGCTATGGTTCTTTTTCTTGTAATGTGGATTTTTTTCTTCCAAAATCAAATCCAGGCAGTTGGTAAGTTCTCTGCTGGGAAGCTGTCTCCTCTGCCCTGTTGCTGCGCTCATCCATCCCCGGGCCCTGCGGCAGGGACCCTGGCTCCCATCTAGCTCCTTATTTTTTTTCAAAAAAGGCGCCGAAGGCGCAAGTGCCCGCGCGCCTCTATATATAGAGGCGATCTGGAAAAAGGGGCGGAGCGGGTGGATGACGCTCGGTGTGCGCCGCGGCGCTACTGCGCATGTGCGGGCGTCCAGCGTGTTTTAAAGCACAATCATAGCTGGCTATTGAAGTGCACAGACACAGCTAGCAACAGTATAAAGGCACACAGAGGCGGTTGATGCAGGCATCCCCTAGAAAGGCACTTTAGGAGACACCAACTGTTATATAGCAGCAATTGTGCTAGACTATTCTCAGTAAAAGTGGTGTATTACGGCTGGAATACCTCAGCTTTAGGCTTAGGAATATGCCATCCAGAAGCTCCGGAACTGAATCTTCCAGGAAGCGAAGGGGGTCTCATCGGGCTCTGAGGATCTTGGGCATGCTTCTGCTGCACCAGTCTCCCCTGAAGTTCAGAGGTAAGTGACCGTAGAGACCCCGCAGGGGTACTTGGTACTGTGGCTGTCCTCAGTTCACCTGCTCCTGGGTATGTAATAGAGGAGGTTTTTTCCTCAGCTCTGGGAGGATTAGAGAGAGATTGTCAACATTGATCGCTGCCTCCCTGTCAGAGGGAAAGCACGCCCGATCTCCGTCTCCTCCTTCAGAGTGCCTGTTAGCAGAGCAACAGTCCCATACAGGGATCGACCTGCCTGAAGGGGATCAGGATGAGGTTGATTCTGTTATAGAGGAATCAACAGTGGAGGAACCTTTTCTCAGCATCTCAAGCTGAAAGATTATGGGTTCAGTCTCTGACTAACATGGTCCGATCAGCATTTAAAAATGCACCTTGCGGAACCATCAACCACTACTGTATCCTCGTTGGGGTCGCTAGAAGCCCCCAGACTGTCTGTTCTTTTCCACTTCACCCTTTACTGAAAGGGCTCATTTACCAGGATTGGGAACATCCTGAGAAAATATTTATTCCCCCCAAGAGATTTCCGGTGGTCTATCCCATGGAGGATAAGTTCATCAAAAAATGGAAGATCCCTACAGTGGACGCAGCCATCTCTTGTGTGTATAAATCACTGACATGTCCAGTGGATAATGTCCAAATGTTCAAGAACCCAATAGATAAAAGATTGGAGTCCTTATGAAAATCTGCTTTTTTCTACAGCAAGCTTGGTGACACAACCAGCAGTGGGGTCTGCTAAGCAGTGAAGGATCAGTTGAAACAGGTCTTGAGGGACTTGACAGATCAGCAGGCCCTTGCCCTAGCTGATCTACCTAGAGCCTTAGGCTTTGCGGTTGACGCCATAAAGGATTCAATCCATCAGGCCTCCCGCCTTACGCTGTCTGTAGTACATATGCGTAGGCTTCTATGGCTCAAAAACTGGTCTGCTGAAGCTCCCTGTAAAGAATGGCTGGTTAGCGTCCCATTTCGTGGTGAACGCTTATTCAGGGAAGACCTGGACAAATATATCCAGAAAATTTCCAGCGGTAAAAATACACTCTTGCCGGTTAAAAACAGAGTTAGAGGTCCCTCTTTGAGAGGCCTGCTTCTCCAGTCCCTGGGGCATCGGCTGTGTAACAGTTGCGACGGCCTCCTCCGGTCAATTCCCGGGAGTAAAAAAACAGGGACAATCACAGGGTAATGAGAAACCCTGGGTCAGGGGAGGTACAAAACCTCCCCCAAAGTTAAATTCATTGAAGGGTTGCCCCCACTCAGTCGGGTGGGGGGAGGACTCCAGTTGTTCGCAAGAGACCTGGCGGGACACGATCAAAACAGATAGGTGCTCTCCGCAGTATGTTTGGGATACAGATTGGAGTTAAAAGACTCTCCTCCTTCCCATTTTTGAGGTCAAACGTGCCAAGGGATCCCCGGAAGAGAGAGTCCCTCCTGTTGGCACTAGAACAACTATTGCTCCAAGGAGTAATTATGGAGGTTCCCCTGGAAGAATGGGGGTTCGGGTTTTACTCAAACCTCTTTACAGTCCCGAAGCAAACGGGGACGGGAGGCCCATATTAGTTCTAAAAGGGCTAAACAAATTCCTGTATATCAGGACTTTCCGATGGAGTCGATCCGATCGGTGGCCACTGCCCTACAAGGGGAGGATTGGTTAGCCGCGATCGACATCAAAGATGCTTATTTGCACATTCCCATCTTTCCAGTCCACCAAAAATTTCTACACTTTGCAGTAGAAGGGCGCCATTTTCAGTTCAGAGCCTTACCCTTCGGTCTGGCCACAGCACCACGAGTGTTTACAAAAATTCTGGCCCTTTATTGGCCAATCTAAGAACACAAGGTGTAATGATAATGGCATATCTAGATGACTTGTTGCTGATAGACCACTCAGTGAAAAAACTAGACGTGGTCGTTCACAAGACAATCAAGTATCTGGAATCTCACAGTTGGATTTTCAACCGAGACAAGTCAGCCCTAAAACCAGTCAAAAGTCTGGAATATTTGGGGCTAAGGTTGGATTCAGGCCAGAGAAAAATATTCTTGCCTCGAGGAAAGGTGTTGTCTTTGAAAGATTTGATCCACTTAGTGGGTACAAAAAAGACAGCCGTCCATACGCCTGTGCATGAGGCTGCTGGGAAAAATGGTGGCATCATTCGAAGCAGTACCCTACGGTCAATTCCATTCAAGGAATTTGCAAAGGGCCATACTGTCAGCCTGGAACAAAAAAGTTCAGGCCCTAGACTTACAATGTCCTTGTCCCCTTCCGTTCGCGAGAGCCTCCGTTGGTGGTTGGTTCTCCAGAATCTGGAAAAAGGGAAATCCTTCAGTCCGATTTCTTGGAAGGTGGTCACTACAGATGCCAGCCTTATAGGCTGGGGAGCAGTACTGGAGCAATGGTCTCTCCAGGGCAGATGGTCGGATGCAGAAAAGGCCCTGCCCATCAATCTCTTAGAGATACGAGCAGCCCGGTATGCCCTAGTAGCATGGACATCCAAACTCCAAGGGTCCCCTGTCAGAATTCAATCAGACAATGTCACAGCAGTGGCATATATCAATCATCAGGGTGGCACCAGGAGTCGTGCAGCCCAGAGGGAAGTAAATTACATCCTGAAATGGGCAGAAAGATATGTCCCAGCCATATCTGCGGTATTCATTCCAGGAGTGGAGAATTGGAAGGCGGACTTTCTAAGTCGCCAGCAATTATGCCCAGGGGAATGGTCCCTTCACCCCGAGGTTTTCCGGACAATATGTCAGCGGTGGGGAACACCGGATGTAGATCTGCTAGCATCCAGATTCAACGCAAAAGTGGACAGGTTTGTCTCTTGGACAAGAGATCCCCTAGCTTGTGGCTCGGATGCTCTAGTGTTCCCTGGGGATCAGTTCAAGCTGATATATGCATTCCCACCGCCACAATTGTTACCTCGATTACTCCGCAGAATCAGGGTAGAAAAGAAACCAGTGATTCTGGTGGCTCCAGCGTAGCCCCGAAGAGCATGGTACGCGGAGATTGTAAAGATGTCTGTGGGGAGTCCTTGGACCCTCCCACATCGTCCGGACCTGCTTTCGCAAGGACCGATATACCACCCTTCCTTACCAGCCCTAGGTTTGACGGCCTGGCTATTGAAGCCCACATTCTAAAAAAGAGAGGGCTCTCTAATTCTGTGGTATCTACCATGATCAATGCCAGGAAGCCGGTATCCAGGCAGATCTACTATAGAATCTGGAAGGCGTACATCGCCTGGTGTGAAGCCAAGAAATGGCATCCACGTAAGTACGTAATAGGTAGGATTCTGGACTTCCTACAATGGGCTGTAGATAGGAAGCTTGCCTTGAGTACTATCAAGGGTCAGATTTCGGCCTTGTCAATATTTTTTCAAAGGCCCTTGGCTTCGCATTCACTAGTCAAAGCCTTTATACAAGGAGTGATGCGTATTAGCCCTCCGGTTAATATTCCCATATGTCCATGGGACTTAAACCTGGTTCTGTCGGTTCTACAGAAACAACCATTTGAACCATTACAGCATATTTCCCTGGTTCTTCTCACCAGGAAATTGATTTTTCTAGTAGCCATTTGTTCGGCTAAAAGAGTGTCAGAATTAGCCGCTATGTCCTGTAGGGAGCCATATCTGGTTATCCATAAGGACAGAGTAGTGTTACGTCCTCATCCAGCCTTTCTTCCTAAGGTGGTATCGAGGTTTCACTTGAACCAGGATGTGGTTCTTCCTTATTTTTTCCCCAAACCTAGTTCGGTAGAGGAAAAGTTACTACATTCTTTGGATGTAGTAAGAGCAGTTAAAGCTTATCTAAAAGCCACTGCTCAGATTCGCAGAACGGATACTTTGTTTATTCTGCCGGAAGTCCCCAGAAGGGGTCAGGCAGCGTCAAAATCTACTTTAGCCAAGTGGATTCGACAGGTCATAATGCAAGCCTATGGCTTGAGAAGGAGACCGCCTCCGTTCAAAGTTAGGGCGCACTCCACGAGAGCAGTTGGAACTTCATGGGCAGTGCATCACCAGGCCTCCCTGGCTCAGATCTGTAAGGCCGCAACATGGTCTTCAGTACACACGTTTACTAGGTTCTACCAGGTGGACGTTAGAAGTCAGGAGGATGTCGCCTTTGGGCGCAGTGTGTTGCAGGCCGCAAAAGATCCTCATGTCTGATAGCGCTCAGCTTATGTATGGTGTACCCCCCCCCCCCTCATTGGGCATTGCTTTAGGACATCCCGTTAGTAATGACTATGTCGCTCTGTGTCCCGTGATGTACGAGAAAGAAAATAGGATTTTTATAACCGCTTACCTGTAAAATCCTTTTCTTGGAGTACATCACGGGACACAGAGCTCCCACCCCTCTTTGGGGACACTTATTGCTTTGCTAGAAAACTGAGGTGCTCCCGGATGGGAGGGGCTTATATAGGGGAGGGTACTTCCGGTTTTGGAAGTTGCCAGTGCCAGCACCTGAAGGTATCTATATAACCCATTAGTAATGACTATGTCGCTCTGTGTCCCGTGATGTACTCCAAGAAAAGGATTTTACAGGTAAGCTGTTATAAAAATCCTATTTTTAGCATTATAAGACTCCTGGAAACCTAATAAAAAAACATTTTGGAGGAAAAAAATGTTTTTTACTTACCAGAATTGCCCTGTTGCTATGTAGTCTTCCTAATCTGCCACTTCCTGGTCCGCGGCGCTCCTAGGTCACTTCCTCCCTCGCCTGTGCTCCCAGGAGTCTGTGGGCAGTACTGTGATCAAAAATCACGTTATTTCCTGACAGGGATGTGTTTATCTATGTTGCCATAACAACAGGGCAGGACTTTCCTCCATCGCCGCCCATTGTTATGCAACTTTACAAACACTCGGTGCTACGGACGCCGGTGAATTGCACATGCGCGAGATCGAGAGGTGCATGCTGGTTGCCTAGCATGCACCTCCAAAGCTTATCCAGGTAGAATTATCAATTGGGCTTCATATGCCCACAATCATGATGGCAACGGCCACAACAGGGGGGACACAATGGTGAGTGTGAAATATATATTTTAACAGCATCCAAAACAAACCTTGTATACTTTTATTTTGTAATAACAATAATAATGCTGGAAATAATAAAAAAAAAAAAAAAAAATTTACCCGGAACTCCGCTTTAACAGCAAGATTAGACAAAACTTTTGCAGAGCTTCCAGCAAGTTTTTAAAGCAGTCTTCAGCTCCAGTTTGTAAATGCTGAACACATCCTAATGGGAGTGTAGAATGCCACTTTAAGCAAGCTGCTAGCAGGCTTCAGCACTTCTTGAAGCTTGTTGAAAGCCTGCTAGCAGCTTGCTTAAAGTGGCAATCAGCACTCCTATTAGGATCTGCGTTCAACATTTGTAAACTGGAGTTGAATGGTTCAAAGCTTGCTGAAAGCTCAGTAAATGCTTGGTCGATGCTTCCTGTTCACACTGCTCTTATACAAGCTGAAGTCCATGTGAAACTGGCCTTCTAGCTTTTTGTGCTGTTAGAAGTAAGAGCTTGCTTTGACTCTCTACACAGGTTTGATTTGAGTCTGTTGGAATGCTCAGAATTTCTGTAAGACATTTTTTGTGTATTGCAGACCAGAGTTGATGTCAGCGCAGATCTTCTGGAGAGTGACTCTGATGATGAACATACAAAGAAAACCACGTTGACCAAAAAGCCGGTTTGGGTTGATGAAGATGATGAGTTGGAAGAAAGGTGGGTTGAAATGGGAGCTTGTAAGTTCAGACCTAATGCTTAGATTTATTTAAATTTACATAGTACAATACCAATGACGCCTAACAAGAATTTAGGATTCTACTGAAGCTTATTTCTGATTGGTTGTTCCAGATTCCTGCTCACCCTAGCAAAGTTCATGGACATCTCACCAATACAACTCTATAAGCTCGTTAGACATCCCATCCCAAAACCTTGGATGTTAACCGGTTACCGACCGGCTCCTGTACATTTACGTCGGCAGAATGGCACGGCTGGGCAAAGTAACGTATATTTACGGCACTTTGAAATTCCCGTCATGCGGGCGCGCGCTGCCGGCAGGCACGCGCTTTCCCCTGCCGCGAGCTCCGTGAATGTACCCGCGGACTCAATGTCCGCCGGTGTCCCACGATCGTGTCACAGCTGCAGAATGGGGAGAGGCAAGTGTAAACGTGCATCTCCCCGTTCTGCCTAGTGACACTGTCACTGATCGTCTGCTCCCTGTCATCGGGAGCAGCGATCAGTGACGTGTCACTCGTAGCCACGCCCCCTAACAGTTAGAATCACTCCCTAGGAGCGCCATCTAGTAGTTAACACCTTCACTACCAGTGTCATTTTCACAGTAATCGGTGCATTTTTATAGCACTGATCGCTGTAAAAATGACAATGGTCCCAAAACTGTGTCAAAGGTGTCCAATGTGTCCGCCATAATGTTGCAGTCACGATAAAAATCGCAGATCGCCGCCATTACTAGTAAAAAAATAAAATAATAAAAATGCCATAAAACTATCCCTTTTTTATAGACGCTATAACTTTTGTGCAAACCAATCAATATACGCTTATTGCGATAGATAGAGAGATGTGTGTGTGTGTATATGTGTGTATATATATATATATATAGAATACATATCGGCCTAAACTGAGGAAAATTTTTATTTTTTTATAGATTTTTTTTTTGGGGGATATTTATTATAGTAAAAAATATTGAATTTTTTTCAAAATTTGTCGCTCAATTTTTGTTTCTAGCGCAAAAAATAAAAACCGCAGAAGTGATCAAATAACACCACAAGAAAGCTCTATTTGTGGAAAAAAAAGGATGTGAATTTTGTTTGGAAGCCACATCGCACAATCGCGCAATTGTCAGTTAAAGCGACGCAGTGCTGAATCGCAAAAAGTGCTCTGGTCTTTGGCCAGCGAAATGGTCCGGGGCTTAAGTGGTTTGCCCCTTCTTGCTGTTACAATACTCTCCACTCCTCTGGGAAGGTTTTAGAATGTGTCTGTGGGAATTTGTGCCCATTCAACCAAAAGAGCATTTATGAGGATGAGACCACAAGGCTTGAAGTTGATGTTTCAATTCATCCCAGATGTGTTCAGTAGGGTTGAGGTCAGGGCTCTGTGCAGGACACTCCAGTTCCTCCAACCCAAACTCATCAGACCATGTCTTTATGGAGCTGGCTATGTAAACAGGGGGACACCGTCATGCCTGAACTGAAAAGAACCTTCTCCAGACTGGTATCACAAGGTTGGATTTTATGCATGAAGGTAAAAAAACCTTCTGTGCGCAGTTCCTCCCCCATCCCATCCCTACCAAATACTTACATGAGCCTGATCATGATCCTGCGATATGCATGAGAGCAGCTGTTCTCATGGGTCTCTGGCTTCTTATTGGCTCAGACACAGCAGTGGGAGCTATTGGCGCCCCCTGTTATCAATCATAGCCAATAAGGCGGGGCTGAGCCAAGTTCTGTGGGTCTTATGGACACACAGAGCGGGGCTCGGGAGCAAGCACGCACGTGTGCCCCCATAGCAAGTGATTGCTATAGGGGCACTCAGAAGGAGGAAGGTGCTCAGAGCGCTGGCGGGGAACCCCAGAAGAGGAGGATCAGGGCTGCTCTGTGAGAAACTGTTGCACACAGCAGGTAAGTATTACATGTTTTTTTTTTGTTATTTAAAAAAAAATTCTTTCTTTTAGTATCCCTGTTTAACAGCACCCTTCACTGGAAACACCTGAATTCAGTCATTTAGAGGGGTGTCTACATACTTTTGGTCATATAATAGCTGTGATGGTCTGGTGTCCACAAACCTTTGGCCATATAGTGTATCTTCTAGGGATGCAACTAATGATTATTTTCATAATCGATTAGTTGGCCGATTTTATTGTTTCGATTAATCGGTTAATAACCTTTAAAAAAAAAAAAAAAAAAAAAGGTAATTTTGCTGCGTTTTGCATTTTTTTGGGGCCAATTTGTTGTTGGGCAGATTAAAAAACACAAATTACCGCAAAAACGCATTACATGCTTTTCTGCAGCTTCTCCATTGAAGTATATTAAACCAAAAAAAACAAAATAGCACCGTTTTGCGTTTAAAAAAAGTCCTTGCCCTTTCCAAATACGCAGCAGCTGAAAAAATCATGGATGTGAACGTGTCCCATAGGAAACCATGTAAATGACCTGTAGTGTGTTTCTGCAAAAAGCACCAAAAACACAGAGGTGTGACCCAGGCCTAAGATGTTTAGTAACATAATGGGGTTAAAAAAACTAAAATTAGTACAAAAATAATAATCGCCACTGTAAGGTGTTCATTTTTTACTGTGGGACACTGAAAGTAATATTTACAGTAGCAATTTGCTCTTTTTGTACTATAAAGGGCTCATTTTAGTTTTTTTAACCCCGATTAAAGTGGAGTTCCACCCTGAAAAAAACATTTGCAGCAAAAATCTACAAATAAGTAAAAAAAAAATGTTTTTACTTACCAGAAATAGCGGTTGCTATGCGGAAGTCCCTAATCTGCCTCTTCATCCTCCGCGGTGGATCTTCTTCCTCGTCCTACACTCGGATTCTTCTTGTGAATGGGGCGCGCTGCCTTCTGGGAACTGTGTGTATCCCAGGAGGCAGCCGCCCATTCACAAAGCGCCGTGCGAGTCGCGCATGTGCAGTAGGAAACGGGCAGTGAAGCCGTAAGGCTTCACTGTCTGTTTCCCTTTGTCAGGATGGAGGCGCCAGGACTGAGCGATCGTCGTCGGGGGCGAGTAGGACAGGTAAGTGTCCTTATTAAAAGTCAGCAGCTACAGTGTTAGTAGCTGCTGACTTTAAAAAATAAAAAATTGCGGGTGAAATCCCGCTTTAATCGATAAGTTGTTTCGGCCCTTGTATCTTTACAAGTGCATCCAGTGCCACTGTTGCTTTCAGACATATTGTAGTAATATAAAGGCAAGAACACACGATCAGCACCAGATGGTACCACAGGGCATCTATTTGTGTGCCCGTACACTTTGAGATCACGTGTGTGCAATGTTGGTCGCATTTACTCTAGGGTCTCAAGTGTATTGAAGCTAAAACTATTTTGTTTAGGTTTGTGGATAGAGTGAAGAGGAATTAAAACCCTTTTTTAATGCTCTCTGTAGCTCCGACCACTACATGTTGCCTGCAGAAAACTACAAGAGGGGGCGGAGACGAGACCTGTCACCCTGCACAAGGAGAGAGCAGCACGGGACCGGTCATTATTATAGGAAGCTTCTGCACAGAAGCTTCACACTTGATTACTGTAAAATTTAGGAAATAAACAGAACATGCCAAGGGGATGATTTATTAGCACTGATGAGTGCAAAATCTGATGCAGCTCTGCATAGAATCCAATCTGCTTCCATGTTTTTTTTTTTTTGTCAAAGCTTAATTGAACAAGCTGAAGTTGCTGACAGGCAGAGAGGGGCGGGGGGGAGAGAGGACACAGGAGGACAGGAGGACAGGAGAGCTGTGGATGACAGGGGCTGTCAGGGCTCAGCAGCCATGATACACTGTCGTCAGTTTACAGAGGGGTGGTCAGAAACTGGCAGGATCAGACAGGTATTTCAGGTGATACAGGGGCCAAATTACACAGCACAATCACTGTGCTGTATAACATGCTTTAAGGGAACAGGATTCATTATTATAAATTTTTTTGGGTAACAAAAAAACACTTTAAGTGTATCTTCACGCATTGACAAAAATAATATTTTTGGAACTCTGTTAGTTTTCCTTTATTCTTAATTGGTGGTCCTGCCAATAACACACTTTGTCCCTGGGTGACAACACTCTCTCACTATACTGTATCTATGGAGGAGCATTGTCACCTTAGGACAGTACTACAGAACACCCCCCCCCCCTTGACTCCTCTCCTCCCCCCTCCTTTTCTTCTTCATAACATAGGGGGATAGTGTTTTATCGTTCTCAGCTGAGAAATATTACATGTCTATAATATTGATTTGTTTGTTGTAATAATATTGTAATTCCCAATTGTGAATCTAAAAGCAAAGGCTGATCTTCTATGTTTTACATCTTTGTCTCCAGTGTTGAGATGACCCATCGTTATCGGAAAGACATTATGAAGAGTAAAGTGGAGATGTCCCTAAGCAAAGAAAAGCTTCACTCAAGACTTCAAGACGAGTATGTGATTAAATGACATCCATTGCCTACCAGAACTTTTCCATGCTTTGCTGTGGAAAGTTTTATTGAGAAATTGTTAAGGTAGCAGTCCAGTCAAATCCTAACAATACATAAACCTGCTCCCACCCCCATTCTAAGCCCTGTTCATATTACCCCATAAAGTAAAGATGTCTATACTTGACTATTCTGAGGGCACTTCGGTTGGATCCCAGCATCTGCTTCAGTGAAGAGATCGCCAACAGCTGCAGAGCCTGTGCCATGACGTCACCCATAGGCTTAATATAGGGCATCCATTGTTGGCTGTCCCTCATCCTCTCTTAAGCCAGCACTGGGAGACGATCATGTGACCCTCCCAGCGCACCCTCATCATATGTCGGTATACACATCTCTCCCAAATCGTCTTTCAGGACAGGAGAGAAAGAGAGTAGCTCCATCCATTTTCCCAGGAAACACTGTGACCACAAAGCTTAAAAGCTGTGCACTTCCACATGGCCTCAGTTATTGTGTTTTCTGCGCCATGGTGGATGCGCTGCCTAGGAACCAGATGGGTTTAGGCTCCCTCCAGGCTCTGGGGAAGGGTGGCTTCCCTACAGATTTGATTCCTTTTGCATGCAGGTGACCATCCTAGCACCCTTTCTGGGCAAGGGAGGGAGGGTTCCGAAGCCTCTCCTTTCTGGCTCGTTAATGATGGCGAGCTGGAGGTTGCAGCCTTGTGGGTTTCCGGGTCCCGGGTGGCAGGGGATGTCACTTCCTGTGAATTGGACTTCTGGCAGGGCATTAGCGGTTGTGGTTCCGGCCGCTGCAACGCAGAGGAGGAAGGTGGGTTAGATGGCTGCAGGTTCTGTTACCGGTTCCCGCAGTGGCAGGACAGCCGAAAATGTTTTTAAAAAGCTGATTGCTGCCTCAGCATTTCGCTGCACACTCTGTACTATGGAACAGGCGGATTTGTCAGCAGCAGCGGAGGGAGCAGGTGCCTCATGCACCAGTCAGGCCCAGATAAGGGGGGTGCAGTGATACAGGGGGTGGTTAGAATAGGATAAAAATGGGGGGAGGGGTTGGCGGGGCTGGGGGAGAAGCAGGTTTAAAGGATAAGTTTGTCTTTTAGAAAAAAATTATATATATTTTTTTCTTTTGGGGCCTGTAAGGCATTGCACCAGCGATAAGCAGATCGCTGGTGCCATGCAGGTCTGCAGATCTGTCAGTATATCTGTGTACAGATCCTACTCTACTCTACAGTTCTCCTCCTTTTGGCTCGGTTCGCACTGCAGCGATGTGGGAACCCTGCGAATCCCCGCATCGCATGTCTCCCGGCCGCAGTTCACACTTCCTTATGCGAACTGCTGGGAGTGTCAATTGAAAGTTAAAGGGGTTGTAAACCCTCATGGTTTTTTACCTTAATACATTCTATGCATCAAGGTGAAAAATCTTCTGTAGTGCTGCAGACCCTCAGCCCCCCCCCCCCGTTTTACTTAACTGGACACTGTCATCCTCCACCCGGGAATGAGCACACCATCTGTAGCAGGTGTCTCGTGTCCTGATTGGATAGACTTATAGCAGCGCAGCCATTGGCTCCCACTGCTGTCAAACAAATACAATGACGCAGTGCCGAGTCCTGCATTATGTGTGAATGAACACAGATGCAGGACTTGGGAGTGCCCCCGCAGAGGTGTCCATTAAGGAGAGCGCTTCTCCAACGTGGACACTCGATGCGGGAAGGAGCTACCAGCGCTGCTGAGGGACCCCAGAAGAGGAGGATCGGGGCCACTCTGTGCAAAACTAACTGCACAATGGAGGCAAGTATGAAATGTTTGTTATTTAAAAAAATAAAAACTAGGGTTTACAACCCCTTTAATGACACCCTCGAATCGGTTCGCGTATCGCAGTGCGAACTGGAAATTCGGACAGGAATTGGCCATGTGAACTGGATCTGCTGCGGACCAAAAAAGGGTCCTATGTGAGTTTGGTCCGAATGCGATGCAAATTCAGCCATACTGTCTGTATGGCTGAAATCGCATCGCACAGGCATCGCATGTGATTTACACTGCGGTGCGAATCACATCCGATGTCGGACATCGCACCGGTGGGAAACGGCCCTTAAAGACATGTATAAGGGACACAGTTGTACTTTTCTATTTTGCTATTTTTTCTATTTATTTTTTGTACACATGAAGGAGATCCGGTAAGCACTGCTCCCTGAATTTTTTTTTTTGCCCTTTTTTTATTGTGAAACGCATTCTCACATTAAAAAAAAAGAAGAAAAATATGTAAAAAGTTCACAGTGCCCCTAATACCCAGTGATCAGATGACCCAGGTTGCTTAGTGTTTGTGGAACTTGAGAACAGCAATTTTTGGTAATGGTTTTATTGGGCATAATAATTTAGATTTGTTAATTTGCCCTCTTAATTCAATCTAATTTATATTGGCAGTGATGGGTACGCTTTACTGATATTTTTTCAGTTTGAATTATTGCCGTTTGCTTTTATCTTGATAGATTCCAGAAAGCGATGGGTGGAGTTCCTTCTTGGGCATCCTCTGACTCCAAGAAACGAGTTTCTAAAGAAGGTGAGAACAGCTCTGTCTTGGCTTTTTTCCATAAGCATCAGTATGGCTAAACTACCTTTTTTCAAATCCAGTTACTGGGTACCTATGTGTATCAGAATCTCTCACACTACAAATGTGAAATGTTGCTGAATATCTGGAGCCATTACTTAAGCTTCATTGGCACCAAATGGCTTGGCGGTTGGCATATCTGCCTTGCAGCACTGCGGACAGAAGTTCAGATCTTGGCCAGGACACTATCTGCTTTGAGTTTACATGTTAAGCGAGTTTCTTTCGGATCCTCTTCCTTCGTCCCGCATTCCAAACACATGCTGGGAGGTTAATTGGCTCCCGCCTAAATTGGCCCCCTAGTACAGTGGAACCTCGGATTGCGAGTAACGCGGTTAACGAGCGTTTCGCAATACGAGCACTGTATTTAAAAAAATCGTAACTCGGTTTGCGAGTGTTGCCTCCCAAAACGAGCACGATTCAGGCCAAAACAGTGTGCAGTACCGCTTTTGGCCTGAGGTGGGGGGGGGCGCCGGAGCTGAGCTGAGCCGAATGTTGCCGATCGGCGCCATTCGGAAATGCACGGAAAGGCCCGAGGACAGCACGGCTGACCTCGGCAAATCTCGGGTAGGAGGTCAGCCGAAGTGTCCTCGGGCCTTTTTGGCTGTTTCCGAGGCTCTCCGGCGCCCCCCGCCTCTGGCTGCATGCGGTATTGCATGACATTGAAGTCAATACGGAACAAATTATTTTCGTTTCCATTGACTTCAATGGGGAAACTCGCTTTGATATGCGAATACTTTGGATTACGAGCATTCTCCTGGAACAGATTATGCTCGTAATCCGAGGTTCCACTGTATGTGACAGGAACCTTTAAAGGCACAGACTGATGTAAATGTACAATATGTAATGCACTGCATGAATTGTCAGTACTACATTAACCACTTAAGGACCGAGCCTCTTTCTGAGATTTGGTGTTTACAAATTTTGAATTTTCAATCCATCGATCGACTTGGGTACAGCCAGCCCCCCCTGCCAGCAGAACACAATAGCTCAGTGTGAGGGATCTAGTGATTTTTCTTTTTATGCAACTCTTCTTTGCAGGAAAGAAAATTGTCTCATCTATGGCCGTAATAGCTGCTGTCTGATCATTGGAATTGCAGACGGTTTGTCTAACTCAAAAGTGAATGGATTTTTTGCACTCTCTAATAATGTGAAAACACACACCCATAAATACCTTATGATCTTAGCCAAGGCAATGCCATGGCATGATGATGATGATCTAAGGCAGCATTCTTTTGTTATTTTTGGCCTGATAGAGTTCCTGTTTTAGTCCAAGTGATGCTTTAACCACTTCAGCCCCGGACCATTTGGCTGGCAAAAGACCAGGCCACTTTTTGCGATTCGGCACTGCGTCGCTTTAACTGACAATTGCGCGGTCGTGCGACGTGGCTCCCAAACAAAATTTACGTCCTTTTTTCCCCACAAATAGAGCTTTCTTTTGATCACCTTTGCGGTTTTTATTTTTTGCGCTATTAAACAAAAATAGAGCGACAATTTTGAAAAAAATTCAATATTTTTTACTTTTTGCTATAATAAATATCCCCCCAAAAAATCTATAAAAAACAGAATTTTAACACAGTTTAGGCCAATCCGTATTCTTCTACATATTTTTGGTAAAGAAAATCGCCATAAGCGTTGATTGGTTTGCGCAAAAGTTATAGCGTCTACAAAATAGGGGATAGTTTTATGGCATTTTTAATAATAATTTTTCTTTACTAGTAATGGCAGCGATCAGTGATTTTTATCGTGACTGCGACATTATGGCGGACACTTTTGACACCATTTTGGGACCATTATCATTTTTACAGCGAATAGTGCTGTAAAAATGCACTGATTACTGTAAAAATGACACTGGCAGTGAAGGGGTTAACCTTACGGGGCGCTGAAGGGATTAAGTGTGACCTAGGGAGTGCTTCTAACTGTTAGGGGGCGTGGCTTGCCATGACACGTCACTGATCGCTGTTCCCGATGACCGGGAACAGACGATCAGTGACATGTCACTAGGAAGAACAGGGAGATGTTGTGTTTACACTTACCTCTCCCTGCAAATTAAAGGGGACGTTTATCAGGGCTCGACAAAACCCAGGCGCCAGGTCACAATTGCAACTGGATATCGCTTCCTGGTGCCTGGCCTGGCCAAAATTGAGGCCCCGGCTTTGTGGCCTACTGGAGAGAAAATACGCGCTTTCTGCGAACCAGCGCCCTCTGGTGGACAATGCTGTGATGAGCGCGGCTTGCTCTCACTGCCCGCCCACCTCCGACATCCAGAAGCCCGGGATATCACTCCATGGTTGCTGGCTGCATTTATGAGCAGAGAGCGTCTACTCTCTGACTCTGTCACACTGCCCAGACCCCGCACTGACAGCCCGCCCCCCCCTCCTCCTCGTAAGGACACTCAGACAGGAGAGAAAGATAGCGAGAGCAGGATCTTCTCCTCCTGTGTGTACAGGCAGCCCCGCCCACATTCCAATCCCTGGCAGCTCCGTGCCTTGCAAAGGGAAAGTCCAGCAGCCTGCAGCTAGATAGTGGATGAAACATCAGCGTGTATGTACCATGGATGATGCAAGTTTACAACCCTCCACAGGGGATCCACAGCTATCCAGGACATCCTCCAGCACACAGGTGGGTCAGTCATGAAGAGAGAGTGTTGTCACCTCCAGTGCCCCCTACCAACACAGCAGCCTGCTGGGATTCCCTGGTATGGTGCACTACAAGCCCCAGCATGCTCTGTCAGCCTATGTGTATGTATAGCACAGGCCTGCTTGCTGACCAGTGGCAGAACTCCACTGCCCAAGTCATTGGTGGCTGGTGCTCAAGTTTTTTTTGGGGGGGGTGCAAACAAAAAAAACAAAACAAAAAAAAACATCAATTGCAGCTCCATTGTGCGCCATCAAACGCAGCCGCTGTGCGCCATCAAACGCAGCCGCTGTGCGCCATCAAACGCAGCCACTGTGCCAACACAGCCGCTGCCTGTCAGTGCCCATTAGTACAGCCCATCAGCGCACATAAGTGAAGGAGAAAAATAACTTTTCTTTATTGTACACCACGGGACACAGAGCTAGTCATTACATAATGGGTTAAGGGTCACCAGCGGTGATTGGACACTGGCACAACCAATGGAAGACAGTTCCCCTCCATATAACCCCTCCCATCAGGGAAGTACCTCAGTTTTTTCGCCAGTGTCGAAAGGTGTTGGACGCGTTAGGAGGTGCTAAAGGAAAGCTCTACCAAAGAGACCCTCTGGGGGTAAAAGAGCTATGCTTTCGGATCCATCCAAGACGCCTACAAATGAGCTGAATCTGGATGGGATCCGGGCCTCATCCATGAGGCGTCGCCTGTAATGTCTCTCTTCGGAGGACTGGGCTCTAAGATCCAGCACTTTCGCTATTTCGCTATAAAGTCCTGGTAAGAGTCTTGTACAAGGCCCAGGGGAGAGGTATCCTTTAAATAGGAACCCATATCCCTGAAGGTTGGCACACATAGCCCACCGTGAAGGGTGAAGTTTGGTATCTGTCTGAAATCTTTCAGCAGAAAAACCTGCGGCGTGGATAAGGTGAGATTAGAAGGTCCATAACTAGGTTGGGACCTTTTTCAAAAAGTGGATGTCTTCTTTTTTTCCACCACTGGGGGGAGTAAAGAGCTGAATATACTCACCTCACTCTGTTCAGTGTCGGCTTCGGCGAAGTACACTGCTCGTCACCTCCGCTGCTGAGCTTGCTGGGGCACCCCGATCCTCCTTTCGGTGGCCGACCAGACACCTGCAGATGCAGGTAAGTGGGAACAAGGGCTGATGAGAGTCCTCTCTCACTATGGCCACCGCCATAGCGCTAAGGGCCGCGCGCGCGCGCTTTATCGGAGGGGGGGGGGGGGGGCGAAGGCGTGCGCGGGCACGTGGCGCGCGCAGGCACAGAAACGGCGCCAAATTTAAAAGACTGTCAGTGTGAGAAGCACTGCAGCAGCAAGCAAGCTCGTTAGTTCTCTTATTCCTGGCAGAGAAACACAGCAGCTATACAGGGACGTAAGACTCCATGTGGTTGGATTGGGTACTTCCTAGAAGACATCCATGTTATGCATAGTTATGTGTTAAAAGTTGCATACTTAATGTATTTGCTAAACTAAACACGGTAGTATATGCATTTAGGTACCTTGTATTTTGTCTAAACAGTAAGCCTTCCAGGGGAAGTAATACGGACAAAAAGAGATAAGAAAGCACCACCGCCTGAGAGGAGGCTCTAACTGTGCTGACTCGGTACCTTTCTCTCCTGTGTTGCTAAATGCACCTGTTCAGGATGAGCCATTACCTCTGTCAGGTATGGCGGCTTCCCCAGTGAAGCCTGGGCCTGTATATGTCACTGAGGACACTTTATCAGCTGCCCTAAATAATCTGGAGGAAAAAATTGCTACCTTAATCGCTAAGTCCTCTAAAAAGGGACAATAAGCGAAGCAGGTCTCTTCCAGTATTGGACCTCCCTTCAGAAGTACCTGAGGGAGGAGGATGAGGAGGAGGAGGCTACATCAGCAGAGGATGAGGAGCCAGATTTTAAGGTCACAGGTACAATGCTATAGCAGTGCATTTAAGTTAACCTCTGCGGAGGTAACGGAATTACCTGTCTCCTCCCTAGGGTCATTAAGATCCCTGCAAGGTGCATGCTCCTTCCCGGTTCATCCGTTACTAGAGGATCTAATATACGCAAACTGGCAACATCCAGATAAGCGTTTCTCACCTCCAAAAAGGTTTAACATTCTTTATCCTATGGGGGAATTTTTTTTTTTAAAGAAATGGAGCCTGCCTGCGGTAGTTGCGGCTATTTCTTGTGTAAATAAAAACCTGACATGTCCGGTGGATAATGTACAAGGGTTTAAAAGATCCTTCTGAGAGGAAGTTGAAATCCTCCTTCCTTTTGGCCGGCTCAATTACCCAACCTGCAGTAGCAGCAGTCGGTATGTGTCAGGTCATCAGCCAACAGGTAAAGCAGGGGCTGAAGGAACTGCCTTCAGAGCAGGCTAGAAATTGGGAAAATTTGCCTAAAGCCTTATGCTTCACAGTGGATGCCATGAGAGATTCTATCATACAGGCATCACGCCTTACACTCCAGCTGGTACAGATGCGCAGAGTACTTTGGCTTAAGCATTGGTCAGCGGAGACCCCATGCAAAAAGCTGTTGGCAAGTTCCCGTTCCATGGCGAACGCCTATTTGGGGAAGATTTAGAAAAATAGATACAGAAGATCAAGTGGTAAAACGACTTTTACCTGAGAGAAAGAAAAACAAGAGATCTTGTTTTAAACGCTCTCTCCCCAGCTCCCGGGAAATCTGACTCCAACCAGTGGCGGCGGCCTGTTTTAGCCGCCCACAAAAGCCAAGGGGCAAGCTCAGAAGAACAAGAAGCCGTGGGGTGCAAGAGCTAATAAGCAAGCCCCCAAAGCCTCTCAGTGAAGGGGCGCCCCCGCTCGGCCGAGTGGGAGGAAGGCTTTGTCAGTTCTGAGCAACTTGGTGGTCAGAAATCCAGGACAATTGGGTAGTATCCACAATATCCTCAGGGTACAAACTGGAATTTCGAGAGATCCCATCTTCTCAATTCCGAGGTTCAAGACTCTCCAAGGATCCACAAAAAAGAGAATCCTTCTTCAAAGGTTTGAATCACTTAATGGCTCAAGGGGTAGTTACAGACGTACCCCAAAAAGAGCGAGGTTCAGGTTTTTACTCAAACCTCTTTGTGATTCCAAAGCCAAATGGAGATATCAGACCCATCCTGGATCTAAAATCCCTAAATCGGTTCCTGAACGATCGCCATTTTCGAATGGAAACGATCCGATCCGTGGCCGCCACTTTAAAGGGCGGAAAATTCATGGCGCCCATAGATATCAAGGACGCACATTTACACATACCCATCCTCCCCGCTCACCAAAGATTCCTAAGGTTTGCGGTAGAAGATCGCCACTTTCAATTTGTGGCTCTGCCGTTTGGTGTAGCCACCGCGCCCATAGTATTCACAAAGGTGCTAGCTCCTCTGTTAGCAAACCTAAGAACACGGGGCATTGCGGTAACAGCCTATCTGGACGATCTACTAGTAATAGATCAGTCAAAGGACGGATTGGGTCACGCTGTACACACTACAGTAGGATACCTGGAGCATTTAGGATGGATTATAAATTTACAAAAATCCTCTCTCCAGGCCCAAAGAAGGATAGGGTACCTGGGCATGATCATAGATACAGCCCAAAACGGGGTATACCTGCCAGAACCGAAGATACAGTCTCTGAAAGACCTGATCCACAAAGTCAAAGCAAACAAGAGGCCGTCTATTCGCCTTTGCATGAGACTATTGGGAAAGATGGTAGCCTCCTTCGAGGCGGTCCCTTACGCCCAGTTTCATTCGAGACTACTTCAAGGCAATATTTTAGCTTCCTGGAACAGGAAGAGCCAAGCTCTGGATATACCCATGCGCCTGTCCTCACAAGTACGCCACAGCTTCGATTGGTGGCTAGAAGCCAGGAATTTACGGAAGGGAAAGTCCTTCCTCTCAGTGGCCTGGAAGGTGGTATCTAGGGATGCCAGCCTATCGGACTGGGGTGCAGTATTCGAGGAGGCTTCTACCCAGGGAACCTGGGCCAAGACTCAGGGGATCCTGCCCATCAATGTGCTAGAGATCCGGGCGGTATATCTAGCCCTCAAAACCTGGACATACAGGTTACAGGGCTACCCAGTTCGGGTTCAATCCGACAATGCTACTGCAGTAGCTTACATCAATCACCAAGGAGGCACCCGCAGTCGGGCAGCCCAAAGAGAGGTGAACCGGATCCTGGCATGGGCAGAAGAGCATGTACCTTGCCTTTCTGCAATCTTCATTCCAGGGATGGAAAATTGGCAAGCAGACTACCTGAGTCGTCAGCAGCTGCTACCAGGGAGTGGTCTCTTCACCCCGAGATCTTTCAGGCCATATGTCTGAGATGGGGAAACCCAGATGTAGACCTGCTAGCTGCCAGGTTCAACAAGAAATTGGACAACTTTGTGCCCAGAACGAGAGATCCTCTAGCCTACGGGACAGACGCTCTAATAATACAGACGCTCTAATAACTCCATGGAATCAGTTCTCACTGATCTAGGCATTCCCTCCGATCCCTCTTCTACAAAGACTGCTTCGCAGGATCAAGGAGGAGGGAATACCAGTAATCCTAGTGGCCCCAAACTGGCCCAGGAGGCCTTGGTATGCTGAGATTGTAAAAACGGCGATAGGAAGGCCCTGGAAGTTTCCACTCCGACATGACCTGCTGTCACAGGGTCCAGTATTCCACCCTTCCTTACAAAGGCTAAAGTTGACGGCCTGGCTGCTGAGACCCACATTTTTAAAAAGAGAGGGGTCTCTGGTCCGGCTCTTTCTACGCTCATTAATGCTAGAAAGCCAGCCTCCAGACTCATCTATCATAGAGTCTGGAGAGCATACGTTTCCTGGTGTGAATCCAGATGTTGGAATCCTCAGAAGTATGAAATAAGTAGGATTCTTGCTTTTTGCCAGTTAGGAGTGGATATGAATTTAGCCCTTAGCACCATCAAAGGGCAAATATCGGCTCTATCAGTCTTCTTTCAGAGACCATTGGCATCTCACTCCCTAGTTCGGACATTCATTAAGGGGGTACTGAGGATAAATCCTCCAGTTAGGACTCCCTTGTGTCCATGGGATTTGAATTTGGTATTGTCAGTGTTGCAAAAGCAACCTTTTGAACCTATTCGCCATATTCCTTTAATTATATTAAGTAGGAAGTTGGCCTTTCTGATTGCTATAGCTTCTGCTAGGAGAGTATCAGAGCTAGCAGCTCTTTCTTGTAAAGAGCCTTATCTAATTTGTCACAAGGACAAGATCGTACTACGACCCCATCCGGCTTTTCTACCTAAGGTGGTGTCGGCTTTTCACTTGAATCAAGACATTGTTCTGCCTTCCTTTTTTCCAAACCCGCGGACGGCGGGGGAAAAATTATTACACTCTCTAGATCCAGTGAGAGCGGTAAAGGTGTATCTGCAAGCAACCGCTCACATACGTAAAACAGATGTTTTGTTTATTTTACCAGATGGGCCCAAGAAGGGCCAAGCGGTATCAAAATCCACCATTTCCAGGTGGATTAGACAAGTAATTATTCAAGCTTATGGTTTAAAGAACAGGACTCCTCCTTTTCCTGTTAAGGCGCACTCTACCAGGGCGATAGGTGCTTCATGGGCAGTGCACCACCAGGCTTCGATGGCTCAGATCTGTAAAGCTGCAACTTGGTCTTCAGTCCCTACATTTTCCAAATTCTATCAAATAGATGTGAAAGGACATGAGGATTCCGCCTTTGGGCGAAGTGTGCTGCAGGCAGCAGTATAGGGCTTCTGGTCCGCAAGCGGCCTGTTTTGATCTGTGTCTCCCCCCCTTCATATGAGCATTGCTCTGGGACGTCCCATTATGTAATGACTAGCTCTGTGTCCCGTGGTGTACGATAAAGAAAATAGGATTTTTATAACAGCTTACCTGTAAAATCCTTTTCTTGGAGTACACCACGGGACACAGAGGTCCCCCCCTTCTTATGGGAACCTTACTGCTTTGCTACAAAACTGAGGTACTTCCCTGATGGGAGGGGTTATATGGAGGGGAACTGTCTTCCATTGGTTGTGCCAGTGTCCAATCACCGCTGGTGACCCTTAACCCATTATGTAATGACTAGCTCTGTGTCCCGTGGTGTACTCCAAGAAAAGGATTTTACAGGTAAGCTGTTATAAAAATCCTATTATTTGCAAAATCTTATAACAAGTTTTGTCTTTTTAAATATTCTATCTTTTTTTGCTTAGGATCAGGCGTGAGCAATTCTTATTGCCCAAGGGCCCAGGCATGCAGTTCTGGGCGCTGGGCAGCTGATTTAAAAAACTGGCTCCTACCTTTTTCAGTTGGCTCCTAGATTCTAAGCAAATTTGTCAAGCCCTGACGTGTGTGTGTGTGTGTGTGTAATATAAATAAATATATATATATATATATATATATATATATATATATATATATATATATATACACACAAATTTGTGCAGCCGTGCCATTCTGTCGACGTATATACTCGTGTGGCGGTCGGCAAGCCGTTAAAGTGTTTGCAGCCTAGTAAGAAAGTCTTCATACAAGAGTGACAGCTCCATGGCATTTCATGTTTAAAGTGGTTGTAAAGCCTAAACATTTTTTTTTTACCTTAATACATTCTTTGCATTCAGGTAAAAATATTTAGGTGTCAGCATCCCCCCTCACCCCCCCCCCTTTTCTTACCTGAGCCCCTCATTCGATCCAGCGCCATGCACGTCTGCAGCTCTTCTCTCCCCTCGCTTCCTGGTTTCACTGGCTTTGCCGGGGCAGCGGGAGTCATTGGCTCCCAGTGCTGTCAATCGAAACCAGTAACTAAGGAGTGGGGGGCGTGGCCGAGTCCCGCTGTCTGTGTCAATGGAAGAAGTAACAGGACTCGGGGGCGAGCACACATGAGTGCCCCAAATGCGAAGCGGCTTGCCATCAGGGCACTGGACAGAGGGGAGGGGCCAGGAGCGCTGGTGGGGGACCCAAAAAGAGGAGGTTCGCAGCCGCAATGTGCAAATCCAATGTGCGTGTTTGTTATTTAAAAAAAAAAAAAAAAAAGACCTTTTACAATCACTTAATGTTAAACAATGATTTCCATCACAGATGACGATGACAGTGAAGATGATGATGATGATGAAGACAACTTGTTTCGTAAAACTGGAGATATGTTGGGGAAGTCCACTTCACTTCCAAAGGGCATCTTGGAGGTAAGATGATGTCATCAGGCACACTGTGCACCACTTCAGCTCCAGAAGGTTTCCCCTCCTTCATGACCAGACCATTTTGTGCTATTTAGCACTGTGCTGCTTTAACTGGTAATTGCACGGTCATGCAACGCTGCCCTCAAACAAAATTTAGATAACTTTTTAAACACAAATAGTTCTTTTCACTCAAAAAAGGGTTTTTATTGAGTACAGGTACATAATAGTTACAACATGAATGTACACGTTATTGGGACTAAATCACAGGTATACATCATACACAGAAGGATGAATAACGTCATTCTATTCCTTTCCCCCCCTTCATATAATCAACAAAAAAAAAAAAGGGGGGATATTACATTTTTATTAACTTTTTCACCACCTCAGGTGCATGTACCCGAATCCTGGAGCCACCGATCCCAGATCTTGTAATACTTTTCCGGGCAACCCCTGTTTATATATAGGATTTTTTTGTATGGGAGGGAAGCATTCACCTCCCTCAGCCATTCTGAAACAAATAGTTCATTTGATGGTATTTTATCACCACTGGGTTTTTTATTCTATAACCACTTCAGCCCCAGAAGATTTGCCCCCTTAATGACCAGTAAGCGTATATTGATTGGTTTGCTACAAAATAGGGGAGAGATTTATGGCCTTTTTTTTTTTTTTTACTAGTAATGGCGGTGATCAGCGATTTTTATCGGGACTGCGACATTATGGCGGACACATTGGACACTTTTGACACATTTTTGGGACCATTCACATTTATACAGCGATCCGTGCTATAAAAATGCATTGATTACTGTATTTATGTCACTGGCAGGGAAGGGGTTAACAGTAGGGGGCGATCAGGGGGTTAACTGTGTGTACTAAGGAGTGATTCTAACTGGGGGGGATGGGACTGCCTGGGTGAGAAGACCGAGCATTGTTTATACTTAGTATGAACAATAGGTCTGTCTCCTCACCCCTGACAGCACGGAGATCTGTCTGTTTACATTGACAGATCTCCGTTCTGTCTCTGTGTGGAGCGATCGTGGGTGCCCGGCGTTTATTGCTACCGCCGGGCACGCGCATAGACTCCGGCGTCGCGCTGCGGCCACGTGTGCGCTCCCTAGTGGTCAAAAAGCAAACCGACGTACAGCTAGGTCGGTTCGCCCAGGGGAGCCAACCAGTGTTAATTTAGTTGACTAAAACCGACTAAAACATTTTTGTTGACTAAAATACGACTAAAACAGGGCTCGACAAACCCCGGGCGCCAGGTCGCCATTGCGACTAGAATTAGCGACCTGGCGCCTGGGGCAGCACAGCTGGGGTATCCTGTCTCCGTGCCCCCCCCTCCGCGCCGCGGGATCGCGTCGGGCCGCGCCGGCCGGTAATTGAGGCCGCGGCTTTGCGGCCTTCTGTAGGCCTATGCTTCCTTCTGTGAACTAGCGCCATCTTGTGGTGGCAGTTGGTATGACAACCAGCAATGCTAATGGAGTTTCCCTGTCTTTTTTCCCTGCCATCTCCTTCCCTCTAATTAGAACCCCCAAACATTATATATATTTTTTATTCTAACACCCTAGAGAATAAAATGGCGGTCGTTGTAATACTTTCTGTCACACCGTATTTGCGCAGCGGTCTTACAAGCGCACTTTTTTGGGAAAAAATACACTTTTTTTTTTTTTTTTTTTAATAAAAAAAAAAAAAAACAGTAAAGTTAGCCCAATTTTTTTTTATATTATGAAAGATAATGTTACGCTGAGTAAATTGATACCCAACATGTCACGCTTCAAAATTGCGTCCGCTCGTGGAATGGCGACTAACTTTTACCCTTTAAAATCTCCATAGGCGATGTTTAAAAAATTCTACAGATTGCATGTTTTGAGTTACAGAGGAGGTCTAGGGCTAGAATTATTGCTCTCGCTCTACCGATTGCGGCGATACCTCACGTGTGATTTGAACACCGCTTTCATATGCGGGCGCTACTCACGTATGCGTTCGCTTCTGCGCGCGAGCTCGGCGGGACAGGGCGCGTTCCTGGCTCCTAACTTTTTTAGCTGGCTCCTAGATTACAAGCAAATTTGTCAAGCCCTGGACTAAAACAATTGAGATGACTAAAATACGACTAAAACTCAAATGGCATTTTAGTCAAAAGACTAAAACTAAATTGAAATTTGACGTCAAAATTAATACTGGTCTGTAGTGCATGCTCATACCTCAATACCATAAATAATAACATGTGAGATTTTTCACTCCAGCAGTATATAATGAGTTTGGAAATTGTAGAGAAATGCTTAAATATTGCATTACAATTTAACTACACCCATTCGATTTTAGATGACTAAAATGAGTTTTAGTCGACTAAAATGTACTGGATATTTAGTCGACTAAATATGACTAAAACTAAAACAACTGCAGAAGACTAAAATGGGACTAAAACTAAAATGCTATTTTAGTCCTAAGACTAAGACTTAAGCCCTTTACACACAGTCGGACTTCCATCGGACTTTTCCGTGTTTTTTTTTTGTCCGAACGGAGTTGGTCGGGAACACCCATAGCATACACACCACAGGACTTTTCTGCAAACTTTCTTAAAACTTCTTACAACATCACTTGTTTTTTCTGCTCTTTTCTGATCTTTACCGCCACCCTTTGGTCAACTTCTGCTATTGTTGGTTGATTTTAACATTAGTTGTTTTGTCCATCGGACAAAAGTCCGATGGTTTTCTGTACACACGGCAGGACTTTGCTCCATAGGACTTTTGTTGGGCAAAAGTTTGTCCGTTCGCAGACCCAACTTTTGTCCGATGAAAACAAAACCAAACTCAAAAAAGTTTGTCCGATGGAGCGTACACACGGTCGGATTGTTGGTCCAACTTGCTTAAAACTAAGTTTGTTGGGCAAAAGTCCGACCGTGTGTACGGGGCTTAAGACTAAAACCAAATCAAAATCTGCTGCCAATAATTAACACTGGAGCCAACCTGCTGCAGTAAAACTGCGGCGGCTGGTCGGGAAGGGGTTAAACAAAGACCAACTTTTTTTGGAAAAAAAAGCTATTTTTTACTTTTGTTATGAAACATCCAATAAAATAAATTAAAATAAAATAAATTTCTTCAAATATTTAGACCAAATGTATTCTGCTACATGTCTTTGGTAAGAAGAAAAAAAAGTACCGTATATACTCGCGTATAAGCCGAGTTCTTCAGCACATTTTTCTGTGCTGAAAATGCCCCCCTCGGCTTATACTCGAGTCACCTTTTTGCGCCTGATCTCCCAGACTTTTGGGACCCGTTACTGGCTGGTCGTAGGTCAACGGCCAGGGAGCACCGATTTTTCAAACCCGGGCACCCCTTCCATAGACTCCCATGTTAAACCGGCCGGCTGTGAGTTTCCTGGACCCCAAACTTGGCACACATATGCCTTGTTTCCACTGAGCGGAACGGTTCGGGTCGGTACAGAATGGAACGGTTTGAATGGTCCGGTCTATTCTGGTGAGCGTTTCCACTGCAAGTCGGACCGTCAGGGACCATTCAGGGTTTAGAAAAAATGCCTCGCGTGTCCGCCAATCAGTGGAATGTATTGTAGCTCCGCCCTAACCGAACCGTTCCATTTTCTATGGCCCCACATCTGAAGCAGGACCCAGAATGGTGCGGTACGGTTCGGTTTTATGGCACGCTTTTATAATGGAAACACCCAAAATAGCGTACCGTACCGAACCGTACCGAACCGATCCGCTCAGTGGAAACGAGGCAATATAGCCTCACTCTTCTTCTACAAGTGTGCAAAGTTTGTTGTCTGGAGGATCTACGGCTGGGGAGCACCGATTTTTCAAAGCTGGGCACCCCTTCCATAGACTCCTATGTTAAACGTCAGTCTAGTCATGGGCACAGTGAGGCATGCACATGGACACATTGAGGCACAGTGAGGCATGCAGATGGACACCCTAGGCTTATACTCGAGTCAATAAGTTTTCCCAGTTTTTTTTGTGGTAAAGTTAGGTGCCTCGGCTTATATTCGGGTCGGCTTATACTCGAGTATATACGGTAAAAGTAAAACAAAATCCCAATAAGTGTTTTATTGATTGGTTTGAGTGAAAGTTTTATAGGATCTACAAACTATGGTATACAGTTTAATCGGGAATATTTTTTTTTATACTAGTAATGGCGGTGATCTGACTTATAGTGATACTGTGATTGTGCGGCGGCCAATCTGACACTAACTTACACTGGGTGGAAACTAACTGCCTCTGACATCACCAGTGACACGAATACAGATATCAGTGCTAATACTATACACTGTCACTGTACTAATTAGGGGTGCAACGGATCAAAAAAAACTCACGGATCGGATCGATCCTCGGATCAGAGCCACGGATCGGATCATTTTCAGATCGGCAAAAATAAAAATTACTAATATCCACGTCATCCCCCCCACTGTAATATCCACAATCTCCCCCAGTAATATCCACACAATCTCCCCCCCCTGTAATATCCACAATCTCTCCACTGTAATGGGCATCTCCCCACTTACTTTAGTCTCTCCCGCCGGCCAGTTCAGATCCACGAGCAGCGAGGGGTGATGACGTCAGCGCGCACAAGGCAGCCGCCGCCGGGTGTACCAAGATGGCCGCGGCTCCGGAGCTAGGCTGAAGCCGCGGCCTTTCCTAAGGCTGAGGCCGCGGGGTCGCTCCGCGGATCGAGTGGTGATCCGATCCGAACAGGGTGACCACGTTCGGATCACGGATCACCGCCGATCCGTTGCAGCCCTAGTACTAATGACACTGGCTGGGAAAGGGTTAACATCTCCGGTAACCAAGGAGTTAAATGTGTGCCTAACAAGTGTTTGTGTAATGTGTGCTGCTTTTTACTAACGATCTCTTTGCAGGGAGAAGAAACAGACAGATCGTTCCCCCTGTACAGAGCCCTTGTTGATTGTGAACACAGGGCTCTGGGCTGTGATTGGACATATTCGATCAGCAGGTCACCGGCTATGAATCATTGGCTGGGATCTGCTGATTGACTCCTGCTGTGTACAATCACAGCAGGTGTTGGCGGGGGAGGGGGGATTTTATGCACTCTTCCTAAACCTGGAAACAGGCGGCGACGTACCGGTACAGGCCACCTGTCCGCAGTACGTTGCGGGCGGGTGGTCTGCAAGTGGACAAAGTCTATGTCTGAGCAAAGTAACAATAATAAAAATCTATTCAGTACATCCCTGCAATACGTTATACACATATCTTCATGTATTATCTCTTTGAGCCGGTTCACACCACATGCAGTCCAGTGCACTAACAGAAGGGCGATCTGCCTTATTTACAAAGGCAGGTCGCCGTTCTGACTCTGTCGTGAATGATCGCCGGGTGATGGGGGTCCGTTGGCCCTGCTGATTGCTGTGTCCAATCAAAGTGGCTCCCGGGTCACTGGCGGCGTGCATGCGTGCCGCAGACATGGAAGTTCAAAATCACGTACCTGTACCGCCCAGCAGTAGACGAACGCGGGGCGGTCAGCAAGATGTTAATGTGGAACTTTAGCCAGAAAATTATGTCCTGCTAGATGACTTCAGCTCCTCCACCGCCCCTGCCCATTGAAATGAATGGGCAGCGCTGCCGAAGCGCCGCAACACGGGCGCTTTTAACCCTTTCTTTGGCTGCTAGCGGGGGGGATAAAAGTGCCCCGCTAGCGGCCGAAAAGTTCTGCTATAACAGCGGTAAAGCGCCGCTAAAACTAGCAGCGTTTTACTGCTACCGCCCACACTGTCCCAGTGTGAAAGGGGTCTAACTGTGTGAGAGCCACTTCGCTCATAGCTGCAATGCAAGAGGTACGGCGCTAAACCACACACAGCAATAAAAATGATCAGAACGTTTCACACCCCATAATATAAGGTGACTTTTTTTTTTTCCGATTTATATAGATGCCTGTGGCTGGATTTCCGCTTTTAATTATTTTTAGTTTATTTTGTCTTGTACCCACCCCAATCAGGGCACTATTTTCAATGAAAACCTGACGGGATTTGATTGCTTCTCATCTTTATTTAAAAAAAAAAAAAGTTGGAGTTCTAGTTCAATTTCTGGGATAGTTAGGATGTTGCCTGAATTTTTTTATTGTGTTATTTTCTGTTTTAGAATATATTGGATAGAGTGGAGAGGGATTAGAATTCTTGTCATTATATATTGCCGTCTGTGCCCCCCCCCCCCCCTTTTAGGGAGATTCACCCTCTCTATTTGTCCTGTTTACCATTATCATAGAAAGTGAAGGTAAAAGAAAACCCCAAATTTTGATTTGTCCCCAGAAAAGTAATTCAGTGGAACCTTGGATTACGAGCATAATCCGTTCCAGGAGAATGCTCGTAATCCAAAGCACTCGCATATCAAAGCGAGTTTCCCCATAGAAGTCAATGGCATGCAATACCGCATGTGGACAGAGGTGGGGGGGGCGATGGAGAGCCTCGGAAATACTCGTGGACGGCTCGGCTGAACTCGGAAAGGCTCGGGAACTGAGTTTTTCAGAGTATTTCCGAACGGCTCCGGCGCCCCCGCACCTCTGGCCAAATGCGGTACTGCACACCGCTGTGGCTTGAATCCTGCTCGTTTTGCGAGACAACACTCGCAAACCTAGTCAGGATTTAAAAAATAAATAAAAATGCTCATGTTGCGAAGCGCTCGTTAACCGCGTTTCTCGCAATCCGAGGTTTCACTGTAGAGGGGAAATCTACCAATGGGGACGCTAGTTCTGGTGACCTGGGGGTCCCCAAGGAATTCCTTTAATTTGCAAGGATTTCCTCTCACTTCCTGTTTGGCTATGAGAAAGGAAGTGAAGAGAAATCTCCACAATGGGACACAGATGGCAGGAAAAAAAAATCTGACGGGGGTTATAACCCTCCTTTTACTCTATCCAGAATGAAAAATAAATAAAGTTTTTGCCTACAGTTCTATTTAATTTACAAATCTTTCAATATTTCTTTTAGATGAAACCATGCTTGAATGCTAATCATGAAAGGAAGTCTGCAGGGCCGCTCACCACAGTGCAGTTCCATCCCTCTGCACAAGTTATTATGACAGCCGGCTTGGACCGATCCGTGTCCCTGTTTCAGGTAAGCTGCATGTGCTCAATACAGCCAGGGTTAATTGTGATTAGGGATGAGCTCAGGCGTGTTCGCATTGAACACGTGCAGAGCCCGCCAAGGAAGTCGGCACCGTCGGAACCGCAATGCGCTAATCACAGGCAGGGAGACATTTCCCGATCTCTGCAGCCGAGCATCAGGAAATGTCTCCCTGCCTGTGATTTGCGCATTGCGGTTCCGACGGTGCCGACTTCCTTGGCGGGCTCTGTACATGTTCAATGCGAACACGCCTGAGCTCATCCCTAATTGTGATAAACACTAAAGCAGGTTTTACACGGTCGAATTTCGAACTAATTTTCTTTTCAAATTTACCATTAATTTTCGAAATTCGGCCCGACCAAACCTTCATGTTGCTACAGAAAAAAAAATTTGTTGCCGGGAATATTCTTTTCTCTCCGGGAATTTTCTTTTCTTGCACATGCGCATTTTTTTTTTCTATTACATTTCTCGCAAGATTCTCCCATCATTGATTAGAAAATCGTTTGTTTTTCAAAAACTTTCCAACATGTCCGATTCCTCATATTTGATTGCCGCACGAAAATCGGCTGCGAAATTCGTACGAAAATTTGATACGATTTTCGAAATAAAATTCCTTTCAAAATTCGAACCGTGTATGGCCGGCTTTAGGCCTAATGCACACTGGACGTTTTTTGGACATTTTTACAGCAGCTGTTTTTGGCAGTAGATGTTTTTTTCTACAGTCATTAAACTCTCCATCATGTTATCCTATGTGTCCATGCACACATAGGCTGTTATCAGCAGTTTTGGGCAGTGACGTTTTTGAGCAGTAAAAAACCCCCAAAACTAGTGGGTTCTGAGAGATGTTTTTCAGCTGTAAAAACGCTCTAACGCTGATAAATTTCGATAAATGCTCAAAAACGTCCCTCACCAGCGATTTTTAAAGTTTTTGATCCATTGTAAAAAAAAAAAAAAAAATGTTGATTTCTTAACCACTTAAGGACTGCCTCCAGTAGATATACGTCGGCAGAATGGCACGTACAGGCACATCAACGTACCTGTACGTCCCCTTTAACTGCCCGACATGTGGGTCACGCGCGCGCCGCTACCTTCCCCGTGAGTCGGACCGCGAGTCCCGCGGACTCGATCGCCGCGGGGATCCCCGGAATCGTCTCGCGGAGGGATGGAGCAGGGAGATGTTAGTGTAAACATAACATCTCCCCGCTCGCCTACTGACACTGTCACTGATTTCGGCTCTGTGTAATCAGAGCGGAGATCAGTGACCTGTCACTCGTAGCCACGCCCCCTAACAGTAGTAATCGCTCCCTTAGGCACACTTAACCCCCTCAGCGCCCCTAGTGGTTAACCCCTTCACTGCCAGTGTCATTTTTACAGTAATCAGTGCATTTTTATAGCACTGATCGCTGTAAGAATGACAATGGTCCCAAAAATGGGTCAAAAGTGTCCGATGTGTTTACCATAATGTCGCAGTCACGAAAAAAATCACTGAGCGCCGCCGTTACTAGTAAATATTACTTTCACTGTCCCACAGTAAAAAATGAACCCCTTACAGTAGCGATTATTTTCTCTTTTTGTACTAATTTTAGTTTTTTTAACCCCATGTTACTAAACATCTCAGGCCTGGGTCACACCTCCGTGTTTTTTGGTGCTTTTTGCAGAAACACACTTCAGTTCATTTACATGGTTTCTATGGGACACGTTCACATCCATGATTTTTTCAGCTGCTGCGTATTTGGAAAGGGCAAGAACTTTTTTTAACGCAAAACGGTGCTATTTTTTTTTTTTTTTTGGTTTAATATACTTCAATGGAGAAGCTGCAGAAAAGCATGTAATGTGTTTTTTGCGGCAATTTGTGTTTTGTAATCTGCCCAACAACAAATTGGCTCAAAAAAATAGAAAAATGCCAAAAAATACCTTTTTTTTTTTTTTTTAAGGTTATTAACCGATTAGTTGATTAATCTAAACAATAATTAGCCAACTAATCGATTATGAAAATAATCGTTAGTTGCAGCCCTAAACTGAGGAAAAAAATAGTTTTTTATATGTTTTTGGGGGATATTTATTATAGCAAAAAGCTCTATTTTTGTTTATAGCGCAAAAAATAGAAACCGCAGAGGTTATCAAATACCACCAAAAGAAAGCTTTATTTGTGGGGAAAAAAGTACGTCAATTTTGTTTGGGAGCCACGTCGCATGACCGCACAATTGTCAGTTAAAGCGACGCAGTGCCGAATCGCAAAAAGGGGCCTGGTCATTAACTAGCCAAAATGGTCCGGGGCTTAAGTGGTTAAAAAAAACAAAAAACAAAATGGTAAAAAACGCTATTGCAAAAACGTTGAAAAAAGTTGAAAAACTCACTGCAAAGCTACTGGTATTTTTATAACGTTATTTTAACGTCCAGTATGCATGAGGCCTAACTCCCCGGAGTAGCAGAGGGGAATCTTTTTTAGTTTTGAAATTTCAGGTGAGCAGCATTAAGTTATGCTATGTGAATGGAAACAAAATAACAAATATAAAGTAGGCGTTATCCCTATTTGTCTACAGAAGTGGAAATATGCTTTAGGGCAGCTTGATCAAATGAAGGGGCTGCCAATGCACCAGGACAGACAAAAATCAGCCGTGCACCTTTCTGCATTAAGGCATGTTAAAGAGGAGCTCCAGTCATATTTGTGTTCGTTAAAGAGGAACTGCTCACATAATTTTGTAATAAAAAAAATCTCTGCCATTCTGAAGCTACCCTCCAACCACTTTGCATATTTTCTTTCTCGTACATCACGGGACACAGAGCGACATAGTCATTACTAATGGGTTATATAGTTACCGTCAGGTGCTGGCACTGGCAACTTCCAAAACCGGAAGTACCCTCCCCTATATAAGCCCCTCCCATCCGGGAGCACCTCAGTTTTTTTGCCAGTGTCTAAGGTGTTGGCCAAGAAGAAACATGTGTTACTCTTTCGTCCATGGACCGACACAGCTTCTCTATTGACAAAGTGGGTATTATCCGTTAATTAGGAGTGACTAGGCAGAAAAACTTGTAAAAAGTGTTGCATCACACCTTCTACAGTACCGCCCAGGGGGCGGACCCTCTGGGTATACCCTCTCAGTCTGCACATCGCAGATCAGTTTTTTTCTGTCTAGCAAGGAGTAGGACATGGCTCCCTTCGGGCTCATTGGTCCGGGGAAAAAAGATATATATATTTTTATTTTTTTGCTACATTTGTTGTTTCCTGCGATCTTCGATCAACTGCCGACTGGGTGACAGGCTGGATCCTCGATCCTTGTAGTCTCCCCAGTTTCGGCCATCGAGCGTGTGCCGACCCTAGCTACGCGCTGGGTTTTCCACGACATGCCCGTCGCTCCACGGGTGGCCGGTGAGCCTACGCTCCAGGGCCTGCATCGGACCGCTCAGCTTCGGCTGACCTTACGGCCGAGTCGCAGCAGCCTGGCCGGTGAGCTTACGCTCCAAGGCTTGCATCGGACCGCTCAGCTTCGGCTGACCTTACGGCCGAGTCGCAGCAGCCTGTCCGGTGAGCGTCATGCTCCAGGGCATACATATGATCGTCCCTTCTGGGTCCAATCACAGCATGCCTGGCCAACAGTCACCTTCCGTGCGCGGACGATGATCTGTTTGGAATGTCTTCCAGCAGAATACATGCAGGATAGGTAAGTAAAACTCCCCTGCCTCGGCTGGGTGATTTAGCTGGACATTCCTGGAGAGATCAAGTAAGTGGTTGTGGCCCCTTTCTTCCCTCTCTCCCTGCCTTTCCCTCCTCCCTGGGCTTCTAGCTAAAGGTTGCTGGGTGCTGGGGGTCACCTAGGGGGTCCCACTGGAGCGGGGCTGGCTGTAACTAACATTTAAAAGAAATGTCATTTTTGCTTACCTGTGTTTCTGTGTCTCCATGCTGTCGGCGGCCATTTTGAGGTGGTCCATGCCAAGTTTGGCCTCTTGTAACTGCCTGGCGGCCATCTTCCTGTAGTTCGGCCACACCCACTGGCCCCTATCAGGTGATCGGCGGCCATGTTTGTCCACCCTGTATGCAGATATTGCCGTTCGGCGGCCATCTTTTTTGTGGGCTATGGCTGCCTGACCTCTATCTTCTGTCGGCGGCCATTTTCTTAGAGCCCACATTATCTTCCATACAGACGGTTTTGGCAACCATTTTGCGAGAGCCTCCGGCCTCTAGGGTGCATTACACTGGCGCGAAAATTCACACAGGAAGTGCTGATAAAAGAAGCAGACTGACACAGCAGCAAGGGGACAGCATCATAGGCGCAGCATAGCAGTACCTATCCAGGGTGGTGAGTCCTCTGGGTGACCCAGCATCTCTGCAGCGCAGGAGGGTGGCCTATTGATATCTTGCCTGGAGCCCTGTGAGTGTCAGCGTGTGGTCAGCATGGCATCTGAGCCAGATGTCTTCTCCCCTGAAACACCAGATTTAGCAGCTGGTGTCCCTGAGGTGTCTATGGACGCTATGTCGGCAATCCTAGAGGCGTTTGCTGCCAGGGTGGAAGCAGCACACGGGAATACAAGGGGTAGTAAACGCCCCATCCCCTGCAAGCTTCTGGGGATAATTCTGGTGCAGAACCAGGTCCAGCTATGGCTCGGGGCCCAGATTCTGACGCACCAGAGACTACAGACCGTGACCGGACAGTGAGAATGACTCAAAGTCCAGGTCAGTACGCGAGACGGCTTTGGTATCTGACCTTATTACTGCAGTGCGGGATACGCTAAAATTGGAAAATACTGCAGAAGCAGCAGAGACTCCGGTCCACTTGGGTTTCATAGACCTGCCCGCACTGCTAAGGTGTTCCCTTGTGTGTCTTTTGATAAACTCTTATACAAGGAATGGGAGAACCCACTGAGGGTCTTTACAGCCCCAAAGAGGTTTGCGGTACGGTACCCCTTTTGAGGAGAGTTTTCTGAAGAAATGGACCTCTCCCCCCGATAGTGGACCCTCCGGTGTCCAGACTTAATAGAGCCACCACAATTCCTGTAGAAGGGGCTCCTGTTTTCTAGGACCCTGTGGTTAAGAAGGCTGAAGCACTCGCTTGCTACCTATACTCAGTGGTAGGCTCGGCAGTACGCCCGGCATTGGCGGGGGCCCTAGTGTCTCACACACTTACTGAATGGGCAAGATTGCTACTCCAGGGGTTAAGGAGCGAGATGCTCCTCCTGATGAGATAACATTGGCCGACCTGTTGGTCCAGGGCCTTAGGTTTGTCTGCGAGTCAGACATGAATACTATTCCCCTGCTGTCTAAAACTTCGGTTTATGCAGTAGCAATACGCCACCTGATCTGGCTAAAAGGCTGGTCTGCGGACCAGACTTCCAAGAAAGCCCTGTTGGATCTGCCTTTTAAGGGCGACAGACTTTTTGGGGCTTCTCTGGATGACATCATCAAGGATGCCACAGGAAGTAAAAGCACTTTGCTTCCCCAAATTAGCAAGGGTAAGGGGCCACGCCAAGGGCAAGGGCCCTCCTTTACTGCACACAAGTGGTTTTTTCGTCCCCCTAGGGCGACAGGGAAAAGACCCCAGGCCGATAAAGCGCCTGCCCAAGGACAAAAGCGTCCCTGGTCCCGCATACCCAATAAGCCTGCGGACAAATTTGCGTCCGCATGAAGGTCCACCCCCACCCAGCTCTCGGGTGGGGAGACGTCTTCGCAAATTCGCGACTCAGTGGACAGCACTAATCTCCGACAGGTGTGTTTGCGAAGTAATCTCCTCAGGCTACAAGATAGTTTCTCTCTTGTCCACCGGACAGATTCAACACCTCCAATCTCCAGCTACTACCGACCCGTCGGGAGGCCCTGTATGGGGCGGTCCAGGGTCTACTGGAACGCGGGGTAGTTATTCCAGTTCCAGAACTGGAACGGGGTTTTTACTCAAATCTGTTCATTGTGCCGAAGAAGGAGGGGGTTCGTCCAAGCTTGGATCTCAGAGCCCTCAATTGCTTTGTGAAGGTACAAAGTTTTCGGATGGAGTCGGTTCGATCTGTAGTCACGGCTCTCCATCCGGGGGACTTTCTGGCCTCCTTGGACATCAAGGACGCATACCTGCATGTCCCCATATACTCCAGACACCAGAGGTTTCTGCGATTTGCTATCGGGAAGAACCACTACCAGTTTGTGGCCCTCCCGTTTGGCCTTGCCTCAGCACCCAGGACGTTCACCAAGGTGCTCGCTCCGATTCTGGCACTTCTAAGACAGCGGGGTATCGCTATCACAGGTTACTTGGACGACCTTCTGCTGAAGGGCCCTTCAAGCTCAGAATTAGAGGTAAGCGTGTCCATTACCTGTCAGACTCTTCGAGACTGTGGTTGGATACTAAACACGCAAAAGTCAGTATTGGTGCCCACTCAACGCCTAGTGTACCTGGGGTTGATTCTGGATTCCTCAGAGGCAAAGGTATTCCTCCCTGTGGAGAAGTTGCAGACCCTCCGGGCTGCAGTACGGCAGCTGACTTCCAGGAATTGGTCGTCACTCCGTTTTTGCATGCGAGTGTTGGGCCTCATGGTAGCCTCCTTCGAGGCGGTCCCATATGCTCAATACCACACTCGAGTGTTACAGAGGGAAGTTCTGTCCAGATGGAACAGATGCCCTTCATCTCTGGATTATCAAATCCGAGTGAGCCACCTAGTCAGGGGATCCCTGGTATGGTGGCTGACAGCACCGGCTGTAATGGCCGGGAAGTCATTTCTTCCGGTTTACTGGATAGTGATCACGACGGACGCCAGCCTTACAGGTTGGGGGGGAGTCTGGGGTGTCCAGTCGGCGCAAGGTCGCTGGACCCCAGAGGTAGCCCTCCTGCCGATCAATGTCCTGGAGATCCGGGCGATCAAGCTGTGCCTCTTCAAATGGTCTCAGAGACTGCAAGGGCGTCCAGTCAGGATCCAGTCAGACAACGCCACAGCAGTGGCATATGTCAATCATCAAGGAGGAAAAAGAAGCTCAGCTGCAGCATCGGAGATCGCTCGCATCCTGAAGTGGGCAGAGAGGAGCGTACCGGCACTGTCGGCCGTGTACATTCCGGGTGTGGAAAACTGGCAGGCGGACTACCTGAGCCGCCAGATGCTGGACCAGGGAGAATGGTCCTTACACCCGGAGGTGTTCCAACTCCTCTGCCAAAGATGGGGCACACCAGACGTAGATCTTCTGGCTTCCCGACTCAATCGGAAGGTATTGAGGTTTGTGGCCCGGTCAAGAGACCCATGGGCAGACGCAACGGACGCGTTGGTAGCATCGTGGGGCCAGTATCGGCTAATCTATGCCTTCCCTCCCTTAAGGCTTCTTCCTCTTCTGCTCCGCAGAGTGGAGGCAGAGGGAATTCCAATGATCCTAATCGCTCCAGATTGGCCTCAGCGTCCTTGGTACGCCGATCTAGTACGTCTGGTAGCAGACGTCCCCTGGCGCCTACCACTACGGAAGGACCTGCTGTCGCAAGGTCCCATATTCCATCCTGCTTTACAGTCATTGGCTTTAACGGCATGGCTGTTGAGAACCAGGTACTGAGAGACCGGGGCCTGTCAGACTCAGTAATTTCTACTATGAGAAGTGCTCGGAAACCGTCCTCTAGGAAGGTCTATCACCGCACTTGGAGGCCCTACATCTCCATGTGTGAGGAAATGAAATGGCATCCGCGTACCTATTTGGTTTCCAGAATCCTGCTGTTTTTACAGCATGGGGTAGACCAAAGGCTTGCCCTAAGTACGATTAAGGGACAGATATCTGCCCTGGCTGTCTTTTTTCAGCGACCCCTGGCGACTCACTCTCTCGTGAGTACATTTGTGCAGGGGGTTCGACATGTGGCCCCTCCGGTCCGCCCCCCGTTACCTCCGTGGGACTTGAACCTGGTCCTCTCGGTGCTTCAGAAGGCACCGTTTGAGAATATTAGAGATATTCCCCTGTTGACACTTTCTCAGAAGGTGGTCTTTTTGGTGGCTGTTACGTCAGTTAGACGAGTCTCTGAGCTGGCAGCCTTGTCCTGCAAGGCTCCCTATTTGATTTTCCACAAGGATAAGGTGGTGCTGCGGCCGCAGCCTTCCTTTCTTCCGAAGGTCGTTTCGGCTTTTCATCTCAACGAAGACATTGTACTTCCATCCTTGTGTCCTCAGCCGTCGAATCCTAAGGAGTCGGCGTTGCATTCCTTGGACGTTGTCCGAGCTTTGAGAGTATACCTATCTGCTACTTCCCTGTTCCGGAAGTCATACTCACTGTTTGTTTCGGTGGCTGGTCCCAAGAAGGGCCAAGCAGTCTCATCGGCCACCATCTCTAGGTGGATCCGACAGATAGTAATCCAGGCTTACGCCTTAAAGGGTCAGGCGCCCCCCCTTTCCTGTCACGGCGCATTCGACCAGGGCAATAGGTGCCTCTTGGGCTTTCCGACATCAAGCGTCTGTTTCCCAACTATGTAAAGCGGCGACTTGGTCGTCCGCTCACACTTTCACAAAATTCTACAAAGTTGATGTAGGTGCATCTTCGGATGCCTCTTTCGGCCGCAAGGTTTTGCAGGCGGCTGTTTAGAGTTGCAACTCCTCCGTTGGAGGAGTGCTGTTTTGTGTTTTGGGGTGAAGTTTGTTTTTATGCTGTTACCACCCCTCGTTTTTTTCTCTGACACTGCTTTGGGACGTCCCACTTTGTCAATAGAGAAGCTGTGTCGGTCCATGGACGAAAGAGTAAATAGGATTTTTTACTCACCGTAAAATCCTTTTCTCTGAGTCCATGGACCGACACAGCACCCACCCCTCCTTTTAAGTTTGTACTGCTTTTTGACGAACTGATCTGCGATGTGCAGACTGAGAGGGTATACCCAGAGGGTCCGCCCCCTGGGCGGTACTGTAGAAGGTGTGATGCAACACTTTTTACAAGTTTTTCTGCCTAGTCACTCCTAATTAACGGATAATACCCACTTTGTCAATAGAGAAGCTGTGTCGGTCCATGGACTCAGAGAAAAGGATTTTACGGTGAGTAAAAAATCCTATTTTTTCACTGAGCTTGCGTACAGGTTCTTTTGGGCCTCAGTAAGCTATTCCGGATCCGACCAAAAAAGCTTCATAGCTAAACGGTCGGTACCCGGGCCTTGCAGAGAAGAGCAAGGTTCTGCCTGTAATGCTTCTCTTAGGAGAGCTGGACCCTGGGATCCAGAGCTCTGGTCATACCCACGACCAAGATGTTTTCTGTGCAGGGTGCTATACAGGTCCAGGGGAGTGGAATCCTTGGGAACCCGGTCCCTGAAGGTTTGATTACAATGCCTGCCGTGATAGGTGAAGTTTGGGCTTTTGTGGACCAAACAAACCCCTGCGGCGGGGAACAGGTAAGTGGGGGCCCCCAGGAACTTGGTTCTATTGGGGGACCCCCAAGCCTAATTTGTCTTTCTGTCTGTTACCTAACGGTATTCCCGCTAATATCTGTGCATGCCTGTAACTACTAAAAAAATGTAATAATTTTTAATGGTGGTCAAGAAAAAAAAAAAAAAAAAAAAAGAATGTTTTTTTATATATGTTTAGTATATTAAACTGCGGTACCTGTGTTTGTCCACTAGAGGCCGCTGTGGAATGTTTTTCTTGTCATATGGACTAGTTTCTTCTCAGAGAGCAAAGTCCAGGCAGCTGGTGAGTTCTCCTACAGGAAACTGTTTCCTCTGCCATGTTGCAGTGTTCGTCTATCCCCCGGCCTGCGGCAAAGGGGGCCCTGGCTCCTGTCCCTGGTTTCCATGTTTGAAAATTAGCGCCGAGGCGCACGTGGCCGCGCGCGTGCGCGCGCCTCTATATATAGAGGTGGCCGGAAAAAGGGGCGGGGCCTGGGGGATGACGCTCTGTGCGCGCCGCAGCGCTTCTGCGCATGTGCGGGCGTCCCAGCAGGTTTTTAAAAAGCCACATTATTGCAGATAAGCTGGTTATGAAGTACAGAGACAGAGCTGGCAACATTTAAAGGCATACAGCATAGCGGTTGATACAGGCATCCCCTAGAAAGGCACATTAGTAGACACCAACTGTGATATAGCAGCAATTGTGCTAGACTATTCTCAGTAAAAGTGGTGTATTACGGCTGGAATACCTCAGCTTTAGGCTTAGGAATATGCCGTCCAGTAGCTCCGGAACTGAATCTTCCAGGAAGCGAAGGGGGTCTCATCGGGCTCTGAGGATCTTGGGCATACTCCTGCTGCACCAGTCTCCCCTGAAGTTCAGAGGTAAGTGACCGTAGAGACCCCGCAGGGGTACTTGGTACTGTGGCTGTCCTCAGTCACCTGCTCCTGTGTATGTAACAGAGGAGGTTTTTTCCTCAGCTCTGGAAGGATTAGAGAGAGATTGTCAAAATTTATCGCTGCCTCCCTGTCAGGGAAAGCACGCCCGATCTCCGTCTCCTCCTTCAGAGTGCCTGTTAGCAGAGCAACAGTCCCATACAGGGATCGACCTGCCTGAAGGGGATCAGGATAAGGTTGATTCTGTTATAGAGGAATCAACAGTGGGGGAACCTTTTCTCAGCATCTCAAGCTGAAAGATTATGGGTTCAGTCTCTGACTAACATGGTCCGATCAGCATTTAAAAATGCACCTTGCGGAACCATCAACCACTACTGTATCCTCGTTGGGGTCGCTAGAAGCCCCCAGACTGTTTGTTCTTTTCCACTTCACCCTTTACTGAAAGGGCTCATTTACCAGGATTGGGAACGTCCTGAGAAAATATTTATTCCCCCAAGAGATTTCCGGTGGTCTATCCCATGGAGGATAAGTTCATCAAAAAAAAAAAAAAAAAAATGGAAGGTCCCTACAGTGGACGCAGCCATCTCGTGTATGTATAAATCACTGACATGTCCAGTGGATAATGTCCAAATGTTCAAGAACCCAATAGATAAAAGATTGGAGTCCTTATGAAAATCTGCTTGGTGATACAACCAGCAGTAGCAGCTATTGGGGTCTGCTAAGCAGTGAAGGATCAGTTGAAACAGGTCTTGAGGGACTTGACAGATCAGCAGGCTTTGCCCTAGCTGATCTACCTAGAGCCTTAGGCTTTGCGGTTGATGCCATAGAGGATTCAGTCCATCAGGCCTCCCGCCTTACGCTGTCTATAGTACATATGCGTAGGCTCCTATGGCTCAGAAACTGGTCTGCTGAAGCTCCCTGTAAAGAATGGCTGGTTAGCGTCCCATTTCATGGTGAACGCTTATTCAGGGAAAACCTGGACAAATATATCCAGAAAATTTCCAGCGGTAAAAATACGCTCTTGCCGGTTAAAAGCAGAGTTAGAGGTCCCTCTTTAAGAGGCCTGCTTCTCCAGTCCCTGGGGCATCGGCTGTGTAACAGTTCCGACGGCCTCCTCGGTCAAATCCCGGGGGTAAAAAACAGGGACAGTAGCAGGGTAATAAGAAACCCTGGGTCAGGGGAGGTACAAAACCTCCCCCAAAGTGAAATTCATTGAAGCCCCCACTCAGTCGGGTGGGGGGAGGACTCCAGTTGTTCGCAAGAGACCTGGCGGGACACGATCAAGACAGATAGGTGCTCTCCGCAGTAGGTTTGGGATACAGTTTGGAGTTAAAAGACTCTCCTCCTTCCCATTTTTGAGGTCAAACGTGCCAAGGGATCCCCGGAAGAGAGAGTCCCTCCTGTTGGCACTAGAACAACTATTGCTCCAAGGAGTAATTATGGAGGTTCCCCTGGAAGAATGAGGGTTCGAGTTTTACTCAAACCTCTTTACAGTCCCGAAGCAAACGCGGTCGGGAGGCCCATATTAATTCTAAAAGGGCTATACAAATTCCTGTATATCAGGACTTTCCGATGGAGTCGATCCGATCGGTGGCCACTGCCCTACAAGGGGAGGATTGGTTAGCCACGATCGACATCAAAGATGCTTATTTGCACATTCCCATCTTTCCAGTCCACCAAAAATTTCTACGCTTTGCAGTAGAAGGGCGCCATTTTCAGTTCAGAGCCTTACCCTTCGGTTTGGCCACAGCACCACGAGTGTTTACAAAAATTCTGGCCCTTTATTGGCCAGTCTAAGAACACAAGGTGTAATGATAATGGCATATCTGGATGACTTGTTGCTGATAGACCACTCAGTGAAAAAACTAGACGTGGTCGTTCACAAGACGATCAAGTATCTGGAATCTCACGGTTGGATTATCAACCGAGACAAGTCAGCCCTAAAAACCAGTCAAAAGTCTGGAATACTTGGGGCTAAGGTTGGATTCAGGCCAGAGAAAAATATTCTTGCCTCGAGGAAAGGTGTTGTCTTTGAAAGATTTGATCCACTTAGTGGGTACAAAAAAGACAGCCGTCCATACGCCTGTATATGAGGCTGCTGGGAAAAATGGTGGCATCATTCGAAGCAGTACCCTACGGTCAATTCCATTCAAGGAATTTGCAAGGGGCCATACTGTCAGCCTGGAACAAAAAAGTTCAGGCCCTAGACTTACAATGTCCTTGTCCCCTTCCGTTCGCAAGAGCCTCCGTTGGTGGTTGGTTCCCCAGAATCTGGAAAAAAGGAAATCCTTCAGTCCGATTTCTTGGAAGGTGGTCACTACAGATGCCAGCCTTATAGGCTGGGGAGCAGTACTGGAGCAATAGTCTCTCCAGGGCAGATGGTCGGATGCAGAAAAGGCCCTGCCCATCAATCTCTTAGAGATACGAGCAGCCCGGTATGCCCTAGTAGCATGGACATCCAAACTCCAAGGGTCCCCTGTCAGAATTCAATCAGACAATGCCACAGCAGTGGCATATATCAATCATCAGGGGGGCACCAGGAGTCGTGCAGCCCAGAGGGAAGTAAATTACATCCTGAAATGGGCAGAAAAATATGTCCCAGCCATATCTGCGGTATTCATTCCAGGAGTGGAGAATTGGAAGGCGGACTTTCTAAGTCGCCAGCAATTAGGCCCAGAGGAAGGGTCCCTTCACCCCGAGGTTTTCTGGACAATATGTCAGCGGTGGGGAACATCGGATGTAGATCTTCTAGCATCCAGATTCAACGCAAAGGGGGACAGGTTTGTCTCTCGGACAAGGGATCCCCTAGCTTGCGGCTCGGATGCCCTAGTGTTCCCTTGGGATCAGTTCAAGCTGATATATGCATTCACACCGCCAATGGTTACCTCGATTACTCCGCAGAATCAGGGTAGAAAAGAAACCAGTGATTCCGGTGGCTCCAGTGTGGCCCCGAAGAGCGTGGTACGCGGAGATTGTAAAATTTCAGTGGGGAGTCCTTGGACTCTCCCACGTCGTCCGGCTTTCGCAAGGACCGATATACCACCCTTCCTTACCAGCCCTAGGTTTGACGGCCTGGCTATTGAAGCCCACATTCTAAAAAAGAGAGGGCTCTCTAATGCTGTGGTATCTACCATGATCAATGCCAGGAAGCCGGTATCCAGGCAGATCTACTATAGAATCTGGAAGGCGTACATCGCGTGGTGTGAGGCCAAGAAATGGCATCCACATAAGTACGTAATAGGTAGGATTCTGAACTTCCTACAATGGGCTGTAGATAGGAAGCTTGCCTTGAGTACTATCAAGGGTCAGATTTCGGCCTTGTCAATATTTTTTCAAAGGCCCTTGGCTTCGCATTCACTAGTCAAAGCCTTTATACAAGGAGTGATGCGTATTAGTCCTCCGGTTAATATTCCCATATGTCCATGGGATCTAAACTTGGTTCTGTCGGTTCTACAGAAACAACCATTTGAACCATTACAGCATATTTCCTTAGTGCTTCTCACCAGGAAATTGATTTTTCTAGTAGCCATTTGTTCGGCTAAAAGAGTGTCAGAATTAGCCGCTATGTCCTGTAAGGAGCCATATCTGGTTATCCATAAGGACAGAGTAGTGTTACGTCCTCATCCAGCCTTTCTTCCTAAGGTGGTATCGAGGTTTCATTTGAACCAAGATGTGGTTCTTCCTTCTTTTTTCCCCAAGCCTACTTCGGTAGAGGAAAAGTTATTGCATTCTTTGGATGTAGTAAGAGCAGTTAAAGCTTATCTAAAAGCCACTGCTCAGATTCGCAGAACGGATACTTTGTTTATTCTGCCGGAAGGCCCCAGAAGGGGTCAGGCAGCGTCAAAATCTACTTTAGCCAAGTGGATTCGACAGGTCATTATGCAAGCCTATGGCTTGAGAAGGAGACCGCCTCCGTTCAAAGTTAGGGCGCACTCCACGAGAGCAGTTGGAACTTCATGGGCAGTGCATCACCAGGCCTCCCTGGCTCAAGTCTGTAAGGCCGCAACATGGTCTTCAGTACACACGTTTACTAGGTTCTACCAGGTGGACGTTAGAAGTCAGGAGGATGTCGCCTTTGGGCGCAGTGTGTTGCAGGCCGCAAAAGATCCTCATGTCTGATAGCGCTCAGCTTATATATGGTGTATCCCCCCCCTCATTTGGCATTGCTTTAGGACATCCCATTAGTAATGACTATGTCGCTCTGTGTCCCGTGATGTACGAGAAAGAAAATAGGATTTTTATAACAGCTTACCTGTAAAATCCTTTTCTTGGAGTACATCACGGGACACAGAGCTCCCGCCCCTCTTTGGGGACACTTATTGCTTTGCTACAAAACTGAGGTGCTCCCGGATGGGAGGGGCTTATATAGGGGAGGGTACTTCCGGTTTTGGAAGTTGCCAGTGCCAGCACCTGACGGTAACTATATAACCCATTAGTAATGACTATGTCGCTCTGTGTCCCGTGATGTACTCCAAGAAAAGGATTTTACAGGTAAGCTGTTATAAAAATCCTATTATTTTATATATACTGTGATTCTGTACTTGCCAAATATGCTGCAGAAATCTCCCTCCACTGAGTCTGGCTGCAACTATTTTAAGTGTGGGCAGCTGAAGCTGCTGCCTGTTCACTTCCTGGAGTTACAGAGGCACACCTCCAGCTCTGCTGCTCTCATTGGCCCTCTTATGACCCATCCCTCCCCCCTTCCTGGCAAACTCTCACTAGAGTGAGAGAGAGAGCTGTGCATGATGTCATAAGCCTAGGCTAATGACCAGACAAAAAACAGGAAGTGGTCTGTAAAAGGTATTTACTGGCAGAAAAAAAATGTTTTACTATCCAAAGTGAAAACAACAACAAGGGCAGAAGATTTATTGGATGGAAAGCTGAAAAAATGACTGAAGGTCCGCTTTAAGTCAGCAGCTACAAAAAACTGTAGCCGCTGACTTTTAATAAACAGACACTCGCCTGTCGCAGGATCCAGTGATGTGCTCACCTGAGCCGTTCCTTCCCTCGATCATCTGTCCTCGGCATCTCAACTGTGGGCACCCGGCTGTGACCGATCGCAGCTTCAGAGCTGGGTGCCCACTGCACATGTGTGAGCCGCGCTGTGCATTGTGAGTGGTCTCACAGTCTTCTGGGACCTGTGATGTGTCCCAGAACATTTTGAGGAGTCAGGGGGAGAGGAGAACTTATGTTGCGATCGGAGTGGGAGGTACCCCCCCCCCCCAAAAAAAAAAGTTCAGTCTCCTGAAAGAAGGTGGGCAGGAGGCCTTAATGGAGAACTTTCCCTTTTTGGTGAAGCTCTGCTTTAAATGCATTGGGGTGATAATTTACAAGGAGACTACGCTATCACAATAATTAGCTTGATGATACCTATCACATTGTGTATACTGTTGTTCCAGGTTGATGGCAAATTAAACCCCAAGATTCAAAGCATCCATTTGGAAAAATTTCCAGTTTATAAGGCTCGGTTCAGTGCTGATGGGGAACAAGTAATTGCCACAGGATTGCGACAGAAAATGTTTTACGTGTACGACATGATGGGAGGCAGTATTATACCTATCCCCAGAATAAGAGGTAAGTGTGGCTCTTACTAAAAAGCAAAAAAATAAAAGCAAAAATATTTTAATCCTAAAATAAAAATGTATTACAGGGTACATCAGTGACATTCAGTTTGCACTACACGCTACATGAACCCTGTAATTGGGAATTCCAACACTGTCTGCAGACATGGTAGTCTCTGTTTAAAGAGGAAGTAAACCCTCTGTAACAAAACGAAAAAAATAAATAGCCTGCAAGACAAAGACATAATGAGCTAGTATGCATAGCATACTAGCTCATTATGAAGTACTTACCTGAGATCGAAGCCCCCGCAAGCCATCCTCGTTCGCCACCTCCGTCGTTGCCATGATACCCGGAGTGACTTCCGGGTATCGCGGCTCCAGTGCTGTGACTGGCTGGAGCCACTATCAGCATGTCCCATTCATTAACGGTACGCTCAGTGCGCCTGCACCGTTGTCTACAGCGTGCATGCGCCGTAGACATCGGTGCTGTCTTTTCTGCAAATATCTCCTAATCCGTGTAGGTTTAGGATATATTTGTTGCACCTACAGGTAAGCCTTAATCTAGGCTTACCTCTAGGTATAGGTGGTCTGTAAGGGTTTACAACCACTTTAACTGACTAAACTGTAGCTAAACTTTTATTAGCATTATAGCTGCTGACATCAGCACTTGCTTTGTATGCAGCTTCTTCATCCTATAAAAGTTCTTAATTGCTCACTAAACAAACTTTCCTGCTTTAGGGCGGCTCCATGATGTGGCTCTTTACCCATGTGATCAGCTGTGTCCAATCACATGTAAACAAGGAAGTGCCTGTGTTCTGACCAGCTGGTTCCTACTATTGATATGGTTCCCCCCTTGACTGCGCAGGCACAATCCGAGCCGACGGAAATCTCTGAGCTTTAACAACTGTTCGGCAGCTGTAGATGCGCTCGCACCAGATGCTTAGTTACACACGCCGCTTTATTCTTCACGCTGCTGTATACAGCAAGGGGCGGATCAGATGTGATATTGAGCAGTGCATTTTGTATGTTTATACACGCCGCTCTATACAGCAAGGGGCTGATATCCGCTGTTTAACAGATCCATTACTAATATGTTTAAATGCATCCCTTGCTGTATAGAGCGGCGTGTATAAACAAACAAATCGCACTGCTCAATATCACATCTGATCCGCCCCTTGCTGCCCTATGCTGTATAGAGCGGCGTGAAGAATAAAGCGGCGTGTGTAAGTAGGCATCGGGGGCGAGCGCGTCCACAGCTTGGCAAGATATGGTTCCCCTAGCGATATGGTTCCCTATTGACTGCGCAGGCGCAAGCCGAGTCAACGGAAATCTCAGAGCTTTAACAGCTGTTCGGCAGCGCCTGCGCAGTCAAGAGGGAACCATATCGATAGGGGAACCAGCTCGACAAGACACCGGTAATTGGTCCTCCTCGCCTCACAATGACAGTGTGTGAGGCGAGCTGATTAGTGGCATTTCCCCCACAGGGGAGGCCTGTACAGATAATCAGTGCAGCCCCAACAGTGCCAATTTGTGCCCAGAAGTGATGCAAGTTAGTGCCTGCCTATCAGTGCCGCCTCATCAGTACCCATCAGTGCAGCCTATCAGTGCCGCCTCATCAACGCACATCAGAGAAGGAGAAAAATTACTTATTTGCTAATTTTTCTGACAGAAACTAATAAACTTTTTTTTCTTCTAAATTTCCCGGTCTTTTTTTTAGCAAAAAAATAAAAACCCCAGTGGTGATTAAATGCCCCCAAAAGAAAGCTCTATTTGTGTGAAACAATTATAAAAGATAGATGGGTACAGCATTGCATGACCGCACAATTGTCATTCAAAGTGTGACAGCGCTGAAATCTGAAAATTGGCCTGGGCAGAAAGGGGGTAAAAGTTTGAAGTATTGAAGTGGTTTAACAAACCATATAAAAGACCCCATTTCCGTCGACTTGCATGGCAAAACGCAGGTCAGTTCACAGACATTTTTCAGAGTGCTGATCAATATGTTGCTGGGAAAGAGTCCTTTTCGATGACAATGTCCTTTTTACATCCATGTATTTTGTCGGTGTCAACTACGTTGAATCTGCTTTTTCCACAAAAGCTTTTGCTGATTTGTGCCAGAGATTTAGTGTAGGCCTGTAAACTCTGCAGTGTTATCGCTAGCATTATCGGTTCTCCCTGTTCACCTCCATGAACTACAGAAAACCTCATGTTATGGAATAGAGGTGAGGGAGGAGTGTTCTGTAGTCATTTTCTAGGGCAGGGGTCTTCAAACTATGGTCCTCCAGGTGTTCAGGAACTACAATTCCCTTCATGCCTAGTCATGTCTGTGAATGTCAGAGTTTTGCAATGCCTCATGGGATTTGTAGTTCCGCACCAGCTGGGGGGCCGTAGTTTGAGGATCCCTGTTCTAGGGTCACACTGCCTCTCTGTGCATACTTCTCTTTTAACACCCTGCCTCAGTACTCCTCTCAAGGGCTCTCGGCTCTGATGAAAGCAGTGGGCTGGCTCTTATGGAAGGGTTATGCAAAATTCAAAATGCCTTAAGGTGTTACTAAACCCAGTAATATGAAAATAGTTTATCTGCCCCCCCCCCACCCCCCAGTATTTTAAATACTGACACTATATACCTTTTTTGGCTGATCTGTATACTATGGTCATGTGACAAACTGCTGAGTGTTCAGGTAGGAGGAGATTTTCACTACATGCTGTTATGGGAGGTGGATCATCCATCAGTCAAGGTGTGACCTCCCATCCTCTTTGTTCTTTTTTAGTTATTGGGCATGGAGGAGGAGGAGGAGGAAGGGACTGGGCTGTCATTTAGGATCTGTATACACACCCAAATGTGTGATGTCAGTATCATGTGACCTGAAAAGCTCAGTTTAACAAGGAAATGTTCTCTCCAGCAATCGAGACCAAACTGAGCATGTGCAGCTTTACTACTCTGACTGTGTCTTATCGGTCCTTGTCAAGAGAGACCCCGCAGGAGGGGGAGGATCTGTGCATACAGGATCAATGAGCTTTTTTACACAATAAAGAGGGTTAACCCCTTAAAGTGGATTTTCAGTAATTTTTTTTTAACTTTCCATCTATTAAATCTTCTCCCCTTGTTGTTTTAACTTTGGATAGTAAAACATTTTTTTTCATCCAGTATTTATACAGCCCACTTCCTGTTTCTTGTCTGGTCATTAGCCTAGGCTTATGACATCATGCACAGCTCTCTCTCTCACTCTCGTGAGAGTTTGCCAGGAAGGGAGGGGGGATGAGTCATAAGAGGGCCAATGAGAGCTGGAGGTGTGCCTCTGTAAATCCAGGAAGTGAACAGGCAGCAGCTTCAGCTGCCCACAGTTAAAATGGATGCAGCCAGACTCAGTGGAGGGAGATTTCTGCAGCATATTTGGCAAGTACAGAATCACAGTATATAGAAAATAATATGCAAAGTGGTTGGAGGGAAGCTTCAGAATGGCAAAGATGTTTTTATTACAAATTGTGTGAGCCGACTGCAGTTCCACTTTAAGTTCCACAGTGACTATAACAAGAATGCTAGTCTGCATATACAGACTGATTTTACTGTTGTGGGTTTAGTAACACTTTAATGGGTGGATTTCTGGAGGAGTGGACGTTCCTAGGCAGACCACATTGGCATGCCGATCGCCCTAGGTCAGTGATGGGGAACCTTGGCACCCCAGATGTTTTGGAACTACATTTTCCCATGATGCTCATGCACTCTGCAGTGTAGTGGAGCATCATGGGAAATGTAGTTCCAAAACATCTGGAGTGCCAAGGTTCCCCATCACTGCCCTAGGTAATAACATCATGCAAATCCTCTATTATTAGAAGAACTGAAATCCAATAAATAAAAGTGGTGGGCCAGCAACAGTCAGGCTGGGGTGGAATTGGTTAGATTGCGATGGATGTCCTCCAGCCAGGAAATGGGCTTGGCTCTGCCCGATTTACTGCAGCTTCTGATGCACATTGTGAGAAGCTCGCAGTGTGCTGTGAAATCAGAGGAAGTCATTTCCATACAGTTGAGGAACCTGTACAACTGTGCAAGGCCAATATCTTTAATGTAAGCACGTTTCCTGTGTTACCTGGTGTTGGACATGAATATGATGGGTCAATGTTGCTTTCTGTTCGGCTAAAGTGAAATATCTCCGTTTTCAGGCCTGGAGGAGAAATATTTTCAAGAGTTTCAAGTGTCTGCAGATGGAACGTACCTGCTGCTTAATGGGACTTCTGGATATTTACATCTGCTGTCGATGAAGGTATTTTAGGAACAGAGAGTGAGGCAAGGGCAAAGCATTCACTGTACAGTAATACCTCGGATTGCGAGTGACGCGGTTATTGAGCGTTTCGCAATAGGAGCAATTATTATTTAAAAATCCTGACCCGGTTTGCGAGCGTTGTCTCGTGAAACGAGCAGGATTCAAGCCTCTGCGGTGTGTAGTACCGCATTTTGGCCAGAGGTGCGGGGATACCGGTGACACTCGGAGCCGCTCAGATGCACTCGGAGCCACTCGGAAACACTTGGTTCCCGAGTGTTTCCGAGCCTCTCCAAGTGTTTCCGAGTGGCTCCGAGCAGTTTCCAACGGTTTGCGAGTGTCTCCGGCGCTGCCCCCCCACCTCTGGCCACATGCGGTACTGCATACAATAGAAGTCACTGTGGAACAAATTATCTGAGTTTCCATTGACTTCTATGGGGAAACACGGTTTGATATACGAGTGCTTTGGATAATTCTTCTGTAACTAATTATGCTCGGAATCCAAGGTACAACTGTATATCCATTCTGAAAATGTTAGTGCCTACGCTCGCATGCACTTTTCTTTCATGAGTGTTCCTGAGCAATGTACTAATGATGCTTCTAACCAACAATGGAAAAACTCAGAATGTTTGTGATGACCTGAATCAGCAGTGAACCACTTAAAGCGGGGTTCCACTCGCGATTTCTTTATTTTTTTTTTAAGTCAGCAGCTACAAACACTGTAGCTGCTGACTTTTAATAAGGACACTTACCTGTCCTAGTTGCCCGCGATGTCGGTCCCCCTAGGCCGATCCTGGTAGGTCCCGGCGCCGCCATCCTCACTAAGGGAAACATGCAGTGTAGCCTTGCGGTTTCACTGCCCGTTTCCTCGTGCGAATGCGCGAGTCGTGCGGCGCTTTGTGAATGGGCGGCTGCTCTCTGGGATACACACATTTCCCAGAAGGCAGCGTGCCCCATTCACCAGAAGACACAGCGAGGAGGACGAGGAAGAAGACCTGCCGAGGACTAGGAAGAGGCAGATTAGGGACATCCACATAGCAACCGCCTTTTCTGGTAAGTAAAAAAATTTGTTTTATTTTTTTTTGCAGGATTTTCGTGTATCTTTTATTTTTTTAGGGTGGAACTCCACTGGACCAGACTTTTTTTTGGCACTTTTTGCTCACATGTAGAAAATTACTCTGAACCCTCAAACAATTTATATATATATATATATATATATATATATTTTTTAAAGCAGAGGCCCTAGAGCACAAATTTGTGGGTTTTGCAATTTTGTATATTGCACGGTATTTGCGCAGCGTTTTTTTAACTACTTAAGGACCAAGCCTATTTCTGACATAGTTAAAATTAGTATTTTTTTACTAGAAAATTCTTTTGAACCCCCAAACATGATATATAGATATCTATCTACGTTTCTATGTATCTATCTATCTATCTATCTATCTATATATATAATGTAAAAAAAATATTAATTTTATGTTTCCACATAAAAACAAAAAAAAGGCCCTTTAAGGGTGGAAGTGAGGTTTGACGCCATCTTGCCCTCACTCGACTTCCTGCCCATCACTCCACCGGATCGGATCGTTTCTGCCGCTGCTGATCTCTCCGGTAAGCGGCGGAAAAGAACAGGAGGGGGCGGGCACCTCTCCCGCTGTCCATAAAAGTGATCCCGTGGCGAATCTGCCGCTGGGACCACTTTTATGTGAAAGAGGATCGCCCACTAAGTAAAAAAAGTACCGGGGTGACCCCAAGGAGGGGATTTATTTTTGGGTTCTGTCCTGCGTTAGCTCGCTCCTGGGCCTCTGGTTGAAGGAGGCCTGATGGAGGCCTATTAGGTCCCCCTCTTTCGCCTGAGACCTGCGGGACGGAACCACGCTGGTCCTGTTCTTGTGGACAGGACAATTAATAAAGGAATGTATTATTGTCCACTTAACACTGCCAGCGCCAACCTTGGTGGAAATCTGTGTCAGCCTTATGAAATTTCTTCTAGTAGGAAATGTTTGATACGTACCGATACGATGTATGCTACTTAATGGCGATTGCACTAGTTTATGTACATTGCCTGTTTTTTTTTTTTTTATATTTCAACTATTGTCATTTGTATCTTTTTACTCTGTTATAAATAAAGATTACATCAAAATAAAAATACCGTGGTTATGGCAGCTAGCTGCTGCCGTAATCCCAGTATTTAACGTCAAAGTAGTGACGTATATACACGGTGGGCGGTCCGAGGGGGTTTTGGGGGAAAAATACATGACTTTAATGCAAAAAAACACAATACATAACCCTTTTTTTAATTTATCTATTTTTGTAAAAGATGATATTATGCAAAATTAAATCGATATCAAATATGTCTTGCTTTAAAATTGAGCACAGTGTAAATTTCGTTTGCGATGATACCTTACGTGTGTGGGACGATCGTGGTTTGTGCGTGTGCCAGATTGACGCGTTTGCGCACGGGAAGACAAGCAGTTTAATTTTTTTAAATTATTTTATTATTATTTTATTTATTTTTTTACACTGTTGCTGTTTCCTTTTTTTACATTTATTTATTATTATTATTATTTTTTTATTTGATCACTTTTATTGCTGGCACAAGAAATGTAAACATCCCTTGTGACAGTATTAGGCATGTGACAGGTACTCTTTTGGAGGAATCTGGGGTCTATGAGACTCCAAATCCCTCCTCTGCCCTTGAAAAAGCATTCAATCACATCAAGATCGGTGTGATTGAATGCTTTTTTAAATACAGTGGTCCTTGGATTACAAGCATGATCCGTTCCAGGAGAATGCTCGTAATCCAAAGCACTCGCATATCAAAGCGAGTTTTCCCATAGAAGTCAATGAAAAAGAAAATTATTTTTTCCGCATTGACTTCTATGGCATGCAATACTGCATGTGGCCAGAGGTTGGGGGGTTGCGGAGAGCTTCGGCAATACTCGGGGACAGCCTGGGTGATCTCGGAAACCCTCGGGAACCGAGTATTTCCGAACAGCTCTGCTTGGCTCCAATCGGCTCCGGCGCCCCTGCACCTCTGGCCAAATGCGGTACTGCACACCGCAGAGGCTTGATTTCTGCTCGTTTTGCGAGATAACCCTCGCAAACAGAGTCAGGATTTTAAAAAAATTAAATAAATGCTCGTATTGCGAAACGCTTGTTAACCGCGTTACTCGCAATCCGAGGTTTCACTGTATGTTGCCGATTGTTTCAGAGTAAATTGGAAGTGATGTCAGGTCATCGCTTCTAGTTTACTATTTACCGGAGCTGTACAACCGCTTGAAGACCGGTGATGTACCAGAGCGAGATTTAGACATATTTATGTGCAACTTTGTTACAGAGGCAAGAAAGATCTTAATTACCAATTTTTCATTATTTGTTTTATTAAGACTAAGGAGCTGATTGGAAGTATGAAGATGAATGGAAAAGCTATAAAAACTGCCTTCACAGCGGACAGCAGTAAAATCTTCTCAAGTTCAAGTAAGCTGTTAAATGTTGATTTGAGGGTACACAAGGGGGGGGGGGAGGGGTACTTCCACAGAACAACAAAAAGAACATACCTGGGAGACTGGTAACCGATGCACAGGCCCAAATGCCTTTTAACCACACAAGGATTTACCCTCTCATTGACCAGGCCATTTTTTGCAATATAGCACTGCGTTACTTTAAAGCGGAGTTCCACCCAAAAATGGAACTTCCACTTTTTGGAATCCCCCCCACCCCCCTCCAGTGTCACATTTGGCACCTTTCAGGGGGGAGCAGATACCTGTGTAATCCAGGTATTTGCTCCCATTTCCGGGCATAGATCACTGCGGTGACCTACGCCTCGTCCGGCGCCTACTCCGTCCCCCTGCTGACTTCTGGTTGACAAACAGGACCCAGAAGACAGCGGGGACCAGTGGGATCGCACAGCGTGACTCGCACATGCACAGTAGGGAACCAGGAAGTGCAGCCGCAAGGCTGCACTTCCTGATTCCCTTACCGAAGATGGCGGCGCTTCCACCCGGGAGCCGAGGGACAGATTGGCATTGGGGGCCGACATTGCGGGAGCCCAGGACAGGTAAGTGTCCATATATTAAAAGTCAGCAGCTGAAGTATTTGTAGCTGCTGACTTTTAATATTTTTTTTTCCGCGGAATTCCACTTTAACTGACAATTGCGCGGTCGTTCAACGCTGTACAAAATTAAAATTTATGTCCTTTTTTTTTCCACAAATAGAGCTTTCTTTTGGTGGTGTTGGCGGTTTTTATTTTTTGAGCTGTAAACAAAAAAAAACAGACAATTAAATAAAAACAACAATATTTTTTACTTTCTGCTATAATACTTATCCAAATTTCTCCATCAATTTAGGCTGATATGTATTCTACATATTTTTGGTAGAAAAAAAATCCCAATAAGCGTATATTGATTAGTTTGCGCAAAAGTTATAGTGTCTTCAAACTATGGAATAGATTTATGGACTTTTAATTATTTTATTTATTGTTTTTACTGGTAATGGTGGCGATCAGCGATTTTTAGCGGGATTGCGGCGGACAAATCTGACCCTAAGTGACCCTTTTTGGGGACCAGTGACACCAATACAGTGAAAAAAATCTCCATGTTCTCCCCTGTCAGAACAGGGATCCGCCTTGTTTACTTATGCAGATCCCCGTTCTGCCTCTCTGTGGAGCGATCGCAAGGTGGCTGGCGGACATCGGGTCCCACAGACCCGCGCATTGGCTCCCCGCGCAAAGACCCGCTCCGGCAGCGCGCACCCACAGTATCGCATGAAGCAATATACAGGTATGCTGTTTTGCGCAATAGAGCCGCCCTGGCGCAGTATATATGCAGTGGGCGCTCTTTAAAAGGGGAGTTTCAGCCTTTTATGTTTATTAAAAGTCAGCAGCTACAAAACGTGTAGCTGCTGCCTTGTAATAAACAGACACTTACCTGTTCCACTGTCCAGCGACGCGGCCGAACGGAGCTTCGCTCCTCTCTCTCCGCCGGCGCCTCCATTCTAACTGTGGGCACCCGGCCGTGACAGCTTTCGGCTTCACGGCCGGGCACTCACTGAGCATGCGCGAGCGGCGCTGCGCAGTCTGAGTGAACAGGCGATCGCCTGGGACCTGTCACGTGTCCCAGGTGATCGCCTACAGGGAGGGGCCGCCTTAGGCGATACGACGAGCCGCCTAAGCGGTTCCTGGGCGGAAGGAGGAAGTGGGACAGGAAGTCCCACTCCTAACAAAGCCCCCACTCCACCCCCCCAAAAAAAAATTACATGCCAAATGTGCATGTAAGGGGGCAAGGAGTGGTTTAAGCGGAAGTTCCACTTTTGGGTGGAACTCCGCTTTAAGTGTTTAATTGTAGCAACAATCCTCCAATACAATAAAGCCGGCTACTTGGTAACATCCATTGCAACAATTCTTTATTGGCTACATGGCAGGATACAGCAGTAACAATGTGTTTTGGTTGAAGCCTTACTCATAGCATGGGTAAGGCTTCAGTTGAAACGCGTTAGTGTTACGCATTTGGATTGAAGAAAGAATAGCCTATCACAGATACACTATATTGCAAAAAGTATTGGGACACCTGTCTTTACATGCACATGAACTTTAATGGCATCCCAGTCTTAGTCCGTAGGGTTCAATATTGAGTTGGCCCACCCTTTGCACCTATAACAGCTTCAACTCTTCTGGGAAGGCGGTTCACAAGGTTTAGGAGTGTGTCTATGGGAATGTTTGACCATTCTTCCAGAAGAGCATTTGTGAGGTCAGGCACTGATGTTGGACAAGAAGGCCTGCCTCGCAGTCTCCGCTCTAATTCATTCCAAAGGTGTTCTATTAGGTTGAGGTCAGGAGTCTGTGCAGGTCAGTCAAGTTCTTATCTTTACGTTACGTATATTTATAGCTGTGTTTACATTTAAAGCGGCAGCTGCACAAGATTAAAGGAAATTTGGGTTGGCGCCCACTTATTTATTTAAATTTTTCATCCTCTTCTGCTTTAGGTGACGGTGAGGTGTATGTTTGGGATGTTAAAAGCAGGCGCTGCCTTAACCGGTTTCAAGACGATGGCAGCTTATGTGAGACGTCTTTAGCACTGTCAAAGAATGGTCACTTTGTATCCTGTGGGTAAGAATGACATAGCGGTGGTCATTAATAGAGGCTCTGTCCCCTCCCCATGCCAGTTAAAGCTGAATGCTGGACACTACAATTTTCAATCAGTATGCACACCTTAACCACTTGCCTACAGGGCACTTTAACCCCCTTCCTGCCCAGGCCAATTTTCAGCTTTCAGCGCTGTCACATTTTGAATGGCAATTGTGCGGTTATGCAACACTGTACCCAAACTAAATTTTTATCTTTTTTTTTTTTTTTTTCACACAAAGCTTTCTTTTGGTGTTATTTAATCACCACTGGGGTTTTTATCTTTTGCCAAACAAGCGAAAAATAGATGTCCCTTTAACACAAGCTGGTTATTGTCTCTCTTCTCCCCTTCTCACGCTGTTAGCGTGAGGAAAGGAAAGCTCATAACCGGCTTGTGTTTACATCCTGTGATCAGCTGTCATTGGACAAAGCTGATCACGTGGTAAAGGGCCGCTGTGATTAGCCATTTACCCCGATCTGTGATCAGCTGAGTCTGAAGGGTTAATAATGAACTTCTCTTATTTGCCTTCTTGTCTGTAATATACCATTGAAATACAAATAGTTTTATCTGTTTAACCACTTCAGCCCCGGACCATTTGGCTGGCCAAAGACCAGGCCCCTTTTTGCGATTCGGCACTGCGTCGTTTTAACTGACAATTGCGCGGTCGTGCGACGTGGCTCCCAAACAAAATTGACGTCCCATTTTCCCCCACAAATAGAGCTTTCTTTTGGTGGTATTTGATCACCTCTGCGGTTTTTATTTTTTGTGCTATAAACAAAAATAGAGCGACAATTTTGAAAAAAATTCAATTTTTTTTACTTTTTGCTATAATAAATATCCCCAAAAAATATATTAAAAAAAAACAAACTTTTTTTTCCTCAGTTTAGGCCGATACGTATTCTGCATATTTTTGGTAAAAAAAAAAAATCGCAATAAGCGTTTATTGCTTGGTTTGCGCAAAAGTTTTATAGCGTTTTCAAAATAGGGGATAGTTTTATGGCATTTTTATAATTTTTTTTTTTTTTTATTTTTATTTTTTTTTACTAGTAATGTGGCGATCAGTGATTTTTTTTTTTTCGTGACTGCGACATTATGGCGGACACATCGGACACTTTTGACACATTTTTGGGACCATTGTAATTTTTACAGCGATCAGTGCTATAAAAATGCACTAATTACTGTAAAAATGATACTGGCAGTGAAGAGGTTAACCTGTAGGGGCCGCTGAAGGGGTTAAGTGTGACCTAGGGAGTGATTCTTACTGGTAGGGGGTGTGGCTTGGCGTGACACGTCACTGATCGCTTTTCCTGATGACAGGGAACAGACGATCATTGACAGTGTCACTAGGAAGAACGGGGAGATGTTTGTTTACACTTACCTCTCCCCGTTCTTCAGCTCTGTCACCCGATCGCGGGACACTGGCGGCGATCGGGTCCCACGGGCGCGGTCACGGAGCTCCCGACAGGGTCGTGAGCACCCACGGCTCGCATCTTAAAGGGGACGTACCTGTACGCCCATATGCGCAGCCGTGCCATTTTGTCGACGTATATCGTGCGGCGGTCGGCAAGTGGTTAATAAGTGCAAAAAAAATCTATTGGTCCTGACAGAAATCTTCTAAATTGAAAACTTCCTGTGCTCTGTCTATGCTGCCTGTTATCGGTTAACATTGTTCCTAGCTGTCTCTGTGGGTTACAGAACACCTCCCACCTATGTTTTTGAAAACAGATGGGGTGGGATTTATAGTTCTATCCCAGAGTGACAACACTGTTCTTCCATCGATGCAGTACAGTAATGTTGTCACCCCAGGACGAGAAATGTGTTACTGGGAAGATCATGAGATGAAAACAGATGGGGGGGGGGGGGGCGGGGTAAAAAGCCTAAAGAAAGAAAGAAACGAAGGCAGCCATCACCTCCTAAGAACTAGTAGCTGCAATATAACGTTTATTCTTGGGTTTAGATACGCTTTAAAGCGGAAGTAAACCCATTGATTTTAGCAGTTTCAAAAAGCAGTTACATTCCCGGCATGCCGGGATTGCTAACTGTCCCATTGGTTGTGCTCTCAACCAAACTGTCAAACCATCCAATGGCTGGTGTCATAACTGATCACATGTGCAGCATCATGGCAGTTGAAGATTAAACAGAGGCCAAGATGGCAGCTTCCATGCCTGAAAATGATAGGAGGGTTTACTTCCACTTTAAGAGATTCTGTCTCTTCGACCATTCTGACCTCTTCCCCTTTAAACCCCCTAGTGCACAGGCATTGTCTGACTCAAGGTTTATTTTTCAGCTCCAGCTCCGGGGTGGTGAATATCTACAACTTCGATGACTGTCTCCAAAACACAAACCCAAAACCGATGAAATCGATCATGAATCTCGTGACGACCGCCTCATCGCAGGTGTTCAGCCCTCAAACCGAAATCTTAGCCGTGGCTTCTCACATGATGGACGACGCTGTCAAATTAGTAAGGGAGATTTTTGTTCTCTTTTCTGACACTTATCAAGTAGACTGAGAGACAAAATATGTTTCATATTTTTTTTTTTTTTAATGCAATGTGGAAAGGTGAAAGTGGTTGTAAACCTCAGATATGAAATCTGAGCAAAGCATATCCCTCTATAGCAAAGGGTGCTCAATCTGTGGCCCTCCAGCTGATGCGGGACCATGAGGCATTGCACGGCTGACCGTTACAAGCATGACTCCCAAAGGCTGAGGCATGATGGGACTTGTAGTTCTGCAACAGCTGGAGGGCCACAGGTTGAGCATCCATGCTCTATAGCAGTGGTCTCCAAACTGCAGCCCTTTGCTTGGCTTTATCCGGCCCTTGGGGCACCATTTTATCCACTGACACCAACAATGGGGAATCATTCTTGCTGCTGACACCAACAATGGGGCACTATTCCTCCAACGGACACCATCGAAAGGGCACAATTACTTCCACTGACACCAATGATGGGGCACTAGTCCTCCCACTGACACCAAAGATATGGCATTGTTTACTCCCTCAGGACACCTCAACATTTTCTACTCCCAATGGCACTAGTCCGGCCCCCCTAAAGTCTGAAGGACAATAAACTGACCCTTTGTTTAGAAAGTTTGGAGACCCCTGCTCTATAGTGTGCACTTGTCTTGATCCAGAGCACTAAGTGTCATTTCTGTCTGCTGCTTTTTTCCTCTGCTATCAGCATGTGTCCATTCTGACAAGTTTTCCTGATACCAAGAGAAAAATGGTGACAGGAGAGGGGGCTCCACCTAATTGAAGCCTCAGCCTTCCTGTGTGAAGTGTGTGTGTTGGGCGGAGGGCAGGGGTCTCTTTTCTGCAATCAACTCTCCTCACTGAGCTCTGCAGAGTGTAACTTCAGCTCTCCACCCCCCTTTTTTTCTGAACTTTCACACAAGCTATAAAAATTCTGCGCTTTGAATGGATGTAGAGAAGATAAGACTGCAGATGCAACTTATGTAGGAGTTTTTTTTTCCATCTCTGTCTATCACCTGAGGCCAGTCACTTGACTGGGTATATGGAAGGGTGACACAGAAGGGAAAAAAATCCTTTGTGTCAGACTTCCCCCTCACCCTCCCCTTATACTTACCTGAGCCTTCCTCCCTGGGCAGATTAATAGCAGCAGGAGCCATTGGCTCCAGCTCCTGTTGATCAACTCTAGAGACGAGGAGGGGGGGCCCGAGTCCCTCTGTGTCAATGGATGCAGCAGCGGGTCTCAGGAGCAGCCCGCACAAGTGCCCCCATGGGAATTGGCTTCCTATTGGTTGCACCAGCAAGAGAGGAGGAGCCAGGAGCACCGGCGAGGGACCTGAGAAGAGGATTATTGGGCCGCTCTGTGCAATCCTGTTGCGCAGAGCCGGTAAGTATAAACATGTTTTTATTTCCTTTACAATCACTTTAACCACTTAAGGAACGGAAGATTTGCCCCCTTAATGACCAGGCCATTTTTTGCGATATGGCACTGCGTCGCTTTAACTGACAAATGTGCGGTCGTGCGACGTACCCAAACAAAATTGATCTCCTTTTTTCCCCACAAATAGAGTTTTTTCTTTTGGTGCTGTTTGATCACCTCTGCGGTTTTTATTTTTGTGAAAATGCACCAAATTTGAAAAAAACAAAATTTTTTTACTTTTTGCTATAATAAATATCCAACCAAAAAAATTTCTTCATCAGTTTAGGCCAATATGTATTCTTCTACATATTTTTGGTAAATAAATCGCAATAAACATATATTGATTGGTTTGCGCAAAACTTATAGCGTCTACAAAATAGGGGATAGATTTATAGCATTTTTATTATTTATTTATTTTTTACTAGTAATGGCAACTATCTGTGATTTTTATCGGGACTGCGACATTGCAGTGGACAGATCGGACACTTTTGACACTTTTTTGGGGCCATTGACATTTATACAGCGATCAGAGCTAAAGATTGCCACCGATTACTGTATAAATGTCACTGGCGGGGAAGGGAAGGGGTCAAGGAATTAAGTGTTCCCTAGGGAGATGTTTCTAACTGTAGGGGGAGGAGACTGACTGGGAGTAGAGAGAGAGATAGCTTTTCCTGATCACTAGGAACAGCAGACCACTCTCTACTCCCCTGTCAGAACGTGGATCTGTCTGTTTACATTGACAGATCCCCGTTCTGGCTCTCTGAGGAGCGATCGCGCGTGGCCGGCGGGCATCGACTCCAGGCCGTGGGCGCGTGCGCACCCCCTTTAGCTTCTTAAAGCGGCCGACATACAATGACGAAGATTTGCCCAGCCATGCCAACCTGCCGCAGTACAACTGAAGCGGCTGGTCAGCAAGTAGTTACATTTCGATCAGTTTCTTACTGCTGTGTCTCCACTGGGGATATGCACCCGCTCTATTTGTCCTGGTGACCACTGATACCGGGGTAGAAAGGAATGAGTACAACCCTACCTTTTACAGTAGTCACTGGAGCCACAGTAGAGGCTCTTCCAATAGGGGCATGTGATCTGGTGACAGCCAAGTCATTGTTCACATGTGTGTACTACAGCGGACACTTATGCGTGGGCTGTCTTTGCCCACACGGGGATGCACGGGCATTCCATTCATGTCCATCCTGATGCAGTGGCTGCATGGGACACATGGACAAATGTCTGTGCTGAAATCCAAGTAGCTGACCTGATACCTTAATGTAGTGTGATCTTTTTGTGCATTGATATGGCAGATAGGCCCTGCCCAATGCTATGAAGAGTTCTTCAGAGCTCTGGTGCAGCTTTTCATGCAAAGAGTCCTTGCCTGCTCTTCGGACAATCTATGTGACTAGGTTTCCGTTTCTGTGGAGTAGACGGAAGTGGAGCTTTTTGCCACACATGTGGACCTTGTAGTGTGTTTCCTGACGGTGGTAACTGATCTGATGTTGTTTTCCCGGCAGGTTCATATTCCCTCCTTTACAGTCTTTTCAAACTTTCCGGTACAAGCCAAGAGGAAAAGAATTCACCTGGCCCGTGCAATGGATTTCTCCCCCCACAGTGGCTTCTTCTCCATCGCAAACAACAGAGGTGAAGCTTTACTGTACAGGTAAGTGTCCTTGGTGATACCGGGAGCCACACAGGATTTTCTGTATAGAAGTCAGAGTAAAGTGTGTCTTTGGCCTAAAGCAGTGGTGCTCAACCCTGTCCTCAAGTACCCCCAACAGGTCATGTTTTGGGAATTTCTCTTTAAGATAAAATAGCTGTCCAAAATACCAAGCCATTGATTTAAAGCACCTCTGCAAGAGAGGAAAACCTGCAAACATGGCCTGTTAGGAGTATTTTTGGACAGAGTTGAGAACCACTGGCCTAAAGCAACCAGATTCTGACTGTCCAAGTTCTTCTTCAGGCTCAAAAAATGACAGCTGTAATTTTATTGGTTGTTACCAATAAAGTAGAAGCATTTTAACCACTTAACGACCGCCCACCGCCGATTTACGTCGGCAGAATGGCACGGACAGGCAGAATCACGTAGATCTACGTGACTGCCTTTGTACAGTTGGGGGGTCCATCCGGACCCCCCTTCTGTGCCGTGAGCGGTCGTTACTTCACCGGGAGCGATCCCAGATGAGGAGGCGGCCTTTCGATTCCGGCCCCCCCCTCGCGATCGCTCCCGGCGAATGGAAATGCCTCCTCTGTCTGTTTCAGACAGAGGAGGCAGGAGGAAGTGATGTCATCTCCTGTGCGGCGCTCACATATACCGAGCGCCGTACAAGAGAAGACATCAGGTCAGTGAGCACAACACTACACTGACACCAGGACACATAGGAACACTAATCGCCCCCCCCAGGACCCCCAGACCCCCCCAGATCACCCCCCAGATCACCCCCCAGCCCCCAGTCACAGTGTCACTGATTGCAGTGACCATTTATTTAGTGATCACTGCAATCAGTGACATTTGTGACTGTGAAAGTGTCACTAAAGTTTTTAGTTTTAGGTCCAGTGTAGCCCCCTAACCCCCCCCTAATAAAGGTTTAACCCCCTGATCACCCCCCAGATAACCCTTTCACCCCCTATCACCGCTGTCGCTATGCGATCATTTTTCTGATGGCTGTCTTAGCATCAGTGATGGCGATCGGTAGCCAGTAATTTTTTTTAGGTTCGCCGCAGGTTTTTATAGCGTCGGGTACCCCAATATATTATCTAATAAAGGTTCAACCCCCTTGATCGCCCCCCAGGTAACCCTTTCACCCCCTATCACCGCTGTCGCTAATCGATCGTTTTTCTGATGCTGTCTTAGCATCAGTGATGGCGATCGGTAGCCAGTAATTTTTTTTAGGTTCGCCGCAGGTTTTTATAGCGTCAGGTACCCCAATATATTATCTAATAAAGGTTAAACCCCCTTGATCGCCCCCCAGGTAACCCTTTCACCCCCTATCACCGCTGTCGCTATGCGATCATTTTTCTGATGGCTGTCTTAGCATCAGTGATGGCGATCGGTAGCCAGTAATTTTTTTTAGGTTCGCCGCAGGTTTTTATAGCGTCGGGTACCCCAATATATTATCTAATAAAGGTTTAACCCCCTTGATCGCCCCCCAGGTAACCCTTTCACCCCCTATCACCGCTGTCGCTAATCGATCGTTTTTCTGATGCTGTCTTAGCATCAGTGATGGCGATCGGTAGCCAGTAATTTTTTTTAGGTTCGCCGCAGGTTTTTATAGCGTCAGGTACCCCAATATATTATCTAATAAAGGTTAAACCCCCTTGATCGCCCCCCAGGTAACCCTTTCACCCCCTATCACCGCTGTCGCTATGCGATCATTTTTCTGATGGCTGTCTTAGCATCAGTGATGGCGATCGGTAGCCAGTAATTTTTTTTAGGTTCGCCGCAGGTTTTTATAGCGTCGGGTACCCCAATATATTATCTAATAAAGGTTTAACCCCCTTGATCGCCCCCCAGGTAACCCTTTCACCCCCTATCACCGCTGTCGCTAATCGATCGTTTTTCTGATGCTGTCTTAGCATCAGTGATGGCGATCGGTAGCCAGTAATTTTTTTTAGGTTCGCCGCAGGTTTTTATAGCGTCAGGTACCCCAATATATTATCTAATAAAGGTTAAACCCCCTTGATCGCCCCCCAGGTAACCCTTTCACCCCCTATCACCGCTGTCGCTATGCGATCATTTTTCTGATGGCTGTCTTAGCATCAGTGATGGCGATCGGTAGCCAGTAATTTTTTTTAGGTTCGCCGCAGGTTTTTATAGCGTCGGGTACCCCAATATATTATCTAATAAAGGTTTAACCCCCTTGATCGCCCCCCAGGTAACCCTTTCACCCCCTATCACCACTGTCACTAAGCGATCGTTTTTCTGATCGCTGTCTTCGTGTCGGTGATGCCAATCGGTAGCCAGTCATTTTTTTTAGGTTCGCCGCAGGTTTTTATAGCGTCAGGTACCCCCAAATATGATCTAATAAAGGTTTTAACCCCCTAATTGCCCCTAGTTAACCCTTTCACCAGTGATCACCATATAAGTGTTACGGGTGACGCTGGTTAGTTAGTTTGCTTTTTATAGTGTCAGGGCACCCGCCGTATATAACCCAATAAAGGTTTAACCCCCTGATCGCCCGGTGGGTGATATCAATTAGGTTTTAGCGTCAGAGAGGGTCTGCGTCACACCCCAGGCAGCGTCAGGTTAGTGCCAGTAACGCTAACACCCACGCGTAAAGCATACACCCCCCTTAGTGGTATAGTATCTGAACAGATCAATATCTGATCTGATCAGATCTATACCAGCGGTTTAGGGTTCCCAAAAACGCAGTGTTAGCGGGATCAGCCCAGATACCTGCTAGCACCTGCGTTTTGCCCCTCCGTCCAGCCCAGGCCACCCAAGTGCAGTATCGATCGATCACTGTCACTTACAAAACACAACACACATAACTGCAGCGTTCGCAGAGACAGGCCTGATCCCTGCGACTCCAGTGCTGTAGGAGGTGATTTCACCACCACAGTTAAAAAAAAAAAAGCATATATGCCGAAGCATGGGGGCAGCAGGGGCAGCAGGGCGGAGGAGCAATTTTGCTCCTAATGCCGCATACATACGGTCGAAATTCCGACGGAGGCTTGCCCGTGGAAACGTTTGACCATGTGTGTGCGGCATAACTTTTTTGCGGGAGGATGCCCCCATGCTTCGGCATATATAAATGGTGCATGTATGCCCATCATTAGAAGTGGGTGGATGAAGGGCGGTATTCTAATGGTGGGCATACCCACCGATCAATCTCTTTTTTCGTTCAGCCAACAGGGTGCATGAAAAAAAAAGATTACAATACATGTCCAACAAGGACCAGCAACGTACTGGTATGTTGCTGGACTTTGAATGGTTATACCAGATTGATGCCTGCGGGTTTAGGCATCATCTTGGTATCATTCTTTTCAGCCAGCGGCCGGCTTTCATGTAAAAGCAATCACAGCGGCTAATTAGCCTCTGGACTGCTTTTACAAGCAGTGGGAGGGAATGTCCCCCCCCCCGGATATAAAAAGCGCCATTGGGAAATTGGGAAAGCATTTTATCACACCGATCTTGGTGTGGTCAGATGCTTTGAGGGCAGAGGAAAGATCTAGGGTCTAGAAGACCCCAGTTTTTTCAAAAAAAGAGTACCTGTCACTACCTATTGCTATCATAGGGGATATTTACATTCCCTGAGATAACAATAAAAATTATAAAAAAAAAAATATATGTAAGGAACAATTTAAAAATAAAATAAAAAAGCAAAATGAATAATAAAAAAAAATAAAAATAAAAAAAAAGCACCCCTGTCCTGCCCTGCTCTTGCCCAATGGCGAACGCAAGCGTCGGTCTGGCGTCATATGTAAACAGCAATTGCACCATGCATGTGAGGTATCACCGCGAAGGTCAGATCGAGGGCAGTCATTTTAGCAGTAGACCTCCTCTGTAAATCTAACTGGGTAATCTGTAAAGGCTTTTAAAGGCTTTTAAAAATGTATGTAGTTTGTCGCCAATGCGCGTTTGTGCGAAATTTTAAAGCATGTCGTGTTTGGTATCTATGTACTCGGCCTAAGATCATCTTTATTATTTCATCAAACATTTGGGCAATATAGTGTGTTTTAGTGCATTCAAATTAAAAAAAGTGTATTTTTTCCCCAAAAAATGCGTTTGAAAAATCGCTGCGCAAATACTGTGTAGAAAAAAAAAATGCAACACCCACCATTTTAATCTGTAGGGCCTTTGCTTTAAAAATATATATAATGTTTGGGGGTTCAACATAATTTTCTTGCAAAAAAAAAAAATGTTTTCATGTAAACAAAAAGTGTCAAAAAGGGCTTTGTCTGCAAGTGGTTAGAAGAGTGGATGTAAGCTTCCTAATGTTGTGTATAAAATGCCAGAACAGTTCAAAACCCCCCCAAATGACCCCATTTTGGAAAGTAGACACCCCAAGCTATATACTGAGAGGCATGTCGAGTCCATGGAATATTTTATATGTTGACACAAGTTGCGGAAAAAAGACAATTTTTTTTTTTTTATTTTTTTTTTGCACAAAGTTGTCACTAAATGATATATTGCTCAAACATGCCATGGGCATATGTGGAATTACACCCCAAAATAAATTCTGTTGCTTCTCCTGAGTACGGGGATACCACATGTGTGGGACTTTTTGGGAGCCTAGCCGCGTACGGGACCCCAAAAACAAAGCACCGCCTTCAGGCTTTCTAAGGGTGTAAATTTTTGATTTTACTTCTCACTGCCTATCACAGTTTCGGAGGCCATGGAATGCCCAGATGGCACAAAACCCCCCCAAATGACCCCATTTTGGAAAGTAGACACCCCAAGCTATTTGCTGAGAGGTATTGTGAGTATTTTGCAGATCTCGCTTTTTGTCACAAAGTTTTGAAAATTGAAAAAAAAAAAAAAAAATTTTCTTTCTTCATTTTCAAAAACAAATGAGAGCTGTAAAATACTCACCATGCCTCCTCAGCAAATAGCTTGGGGTGTCTACTTTCCAAAATGGGGTCATTTGGGGGGGTTTTGTGCTATTTTGGCATTTTATGGCCTTAGAAACTGTGATAGGTAGTGAGGAGTGAAATCAAAAATTTGTGCCTAGAAATCCTGAAGGCGGTGCTTGGTTTTCGGGGTCCCGTACGCGGCTAGGCTCCTAAAAAGTCCCACACATGTGGTATCCCTGTACTCAGGAGAAGCAGCAAAATGTATTTTGGGGTGCAATTCCACATATAACCATGGCATGTGTGAGCAATATATCATTTAGTGACAACTTTTTGTAATTTATTTTTTATTTTTATTTTTTGTCATTATTCAATCACTTGGGACAAAAAAAAAAAATATTCAACGGGCTCAACAGGCCTCTCAGCAATTTCCTTGGGGTGTCTACTTTCTAAAATGGGGTCATTTGGGGGGGTTTTGTGCTATTTTGGCATTTTATGGCCTTCGAAACTGTGATAGGTAGTGAGGAATGAAATCAAAAATTTGCGCCCTTAGAAATCCTGAAGGCGGTGCTTGGTTTCCGGGGTCCCGTACGTGGCCAGGCTCCTAAAAAGTCCCACACATGTGGTATCCCCGTACTCAGGAGAAGCAGCAAAATGTATTTTGGGGTGCAATTCCACATATAACCATGGCATGTGTGAGCAATATATCATTTAGTGACAACTTTTTGTAATTTTTTTTTTTTTTTTTTTTTTTTGTCATTATTCAATCACTTGGGACAAAAAAAAAAATATTCAATGGGCTCAACATGCCTCTCAGCAATTTCCTTGGGGTGTCTACTTTCCAAAATGGGGTCATTTGGGGGGGTTTTGTACTGCCCTGCCATTTTAGCACCTCAAGAAATGAGATAGGCAGTCATAAATTTAAAGCTGTGTAAATTTCAGAAAATGTACCCTAGTTTGTAAACGCTATAACTTTTGCGCAAACCAATAAATATACGTTTATTGACATTTTTTTTACTAAAGACATGTGGCTGAATACATTTTGGCCTAAATGTCTGACTAAAATTGAGTTTATTCGATTTTTCTTATAACAAAAAGTAGAAAATATCATTTTTTTTCAAAATTTTCGGTCTTTTTCCGTTTATATCGCAAAAAATAAAAATCGCAGAGGCAATCAAATACCATTAAAAGAAAGCTCTATTTGTGGGAAGAAAAGGACGCAAATTTTATTTGGGTACAACATTGCATGTCCGCACAATTTACAGTTAAAGCAGCGCAGTGCCGAATCCCAAAAACAGGCCTGGTCCTAATGGCCCGAAATGGTCCGGGGCTTAAGTGGTTAATATAGTAGCAGTTTATTAATTAATAATAATTTTTATTATGTTTTATTATCGGTATATTTTATTATGTGATGTATAATTTTTATTTATTATGATTATTGTTTTGTTTTTTTTTGGTCCAACTGACTGTCTTTCAATGTCATTGACTGTAACATTTTTTTCTTTGCCTAGATTAAAGCATTACTCCGATTTCTAACAACAGACAAAATGGTAAGATGCTGTACAGATGTAAATTTCATGAATCTTAAAGGGACAGCTTATCCAAAAAGAATAAAATGCTGTAGGTTTTAAATATTCCACAGATCTCTTATGTTTCTAGAAGTTTAAAGGGCCAGCATCTCTGCACCCAAGTTCCCAGCCCTGCCCCATGTCTTGGTCTGTATAAGGATGTCCCAGTATGCTACAGCATGCCATGGGGAAGTCAAGTTTGTTGAGGCGAGGATCTGTTTGTAGTACAGTGCCTTGAAAAAGTATTCATACCCCTTGACATTTTCCACCATTTGTCATGTTACAACCAAAAACGTAAATATATTTTATTGGGATTTTATGTGATAGACCAACACAAGTGTCGCATAATTGTGAAGTGGAAGGAAAATGACTTATACGTTTTTTTTTTTTACAAATATCTGAAAAGTGTGGCGTGCATTTGTATTCAGCCCCCTTTTACTCTGATACCCCTAACTAAAATCTAGTGCAGGGGTAGGCAACTCGGCCCTCCAGCTGTCGTGAAACTACAAATCCCATCATGCCTCTGCCTCTAGGAGTCATGCCTGTGATTGTCAGGGTCTTGCAATGTCTCATGGGACTTGTAGTTTCAAAACAGCTGGAGGGCCGAGGTTGCCTACCCCTGATCTAGAGGAACCAATTGCCTTCAGAAGTCACCTAATTAGTAAAAAGTCCACCTGTTTATAATTTAATCTCAGTATAAATACAGCTGTTCTGCGAAGCCCTTTGTTAGAGAATGTTAGTGAACAAACAGCATCATGAAGGCCAAGGAACACTCCAGACAGGTCAGGGATAAAGTTGTGGAGAAGGTTAAAGCAGGATTAGGTTATAAAACAAATATCCCAAGCTTTGAAGATCTCACGGAGCTCTGTTCAATCCATCATCCGAAAATGGAAAGAGTATGACACAACTGCAAACCTACCAAGACATGACCGTCCAGCTAAACTGACAGGCTGGGCAAAAAGAGCATTAATCAGAGAAGTAGCCAAGAGGTCCATGGTAACTTGAAGAGCTGAAGAGATCCATATCTTATGTAGGAGAATCTGTCCACAGGATAACTATTTGTGCTCTCCACAAATCTGGTCTTTATGGAAGAGTGGCAAGAAGAAAGCCATAAGAAGTCCCATTTGCAGTTTGCGAGAAGCCATGTGGGGGACGCAACAAACATGTAGAAGAAGGTGCTCTGGTCAGATGAGACCAAAATTGAACTTTTTGGCCTAAAAACAAAACACAATGTGTGGCGGAAAACTGACACTGCACATCACCCTGAACACATCATCCCCACCGTGAAACATGGTGGGGGCAGCATCATGTTGTGGAGATGCTTTTCTTCAGCAGGGACAGGGAAGTTGGTCAGAGTTGATGGGAAGATGGATGGAGCCAAATACAGGACAATCTTGGAAGAAAACCTGTTAGAAACTACAAAAGACTTGAGACTGGGGCGGAGGTTCACCTTCCAGCAGGACAACGACCCTAAACATACAGCCAGAGCTACAATGAAATGGTTTAGATTAAAGTATATACATGTGTTAGAATGGCCCAGTCAAAGTCCAGACCTAAATCCAATTGAGAATCTGTGGCAAGACTTGGAAATTGCTGTTCACAGACGCTCTCCATCCAATCTGACAGAGCTTGAGATATTTTGAAAAGAAGAATGGGCAAAAATGTCACTCTGTAGATGTACAAAGCTGGTAGAGACATCCCCAAAAAGACTTGCATCTGTAATTGCAGTGAAAGGAGGTTCTACAAAGTATTGACTCAGGGGGGGCTGAATACAAATGTACCCCACACTTTTCTCATATTTATTTGTAAAAAATGTTGAAAACCATTTATCATTTTCCTTCCACTTCACAATTCTGTGCTATATTGTGTTGGTCTATCACATAAAATCCCCAAAAAATACATTTACGTTTTTGGCTGTAACATGACAAAATGTGGAAAATTTCAAGGGGTATGAATACTTTTTAAAGGCACTGTATCTTTAACCTCTGCCACAGGCTAATGCAGATTCAGTAGGCCAGATGGACATCTTTTTTTAAGTACTTTTGCCCCCCCTTACGGGCCAGTTGTGGACCTTTTAGGCCCAGATGGGCAATTTGTTGTTGTGGACCTTTAAGCCTAGATGGGCCTTTGACTAAATGGGAACCTTTTTGACCTTTTTTCCCTCTTTCCTGTTCAGCTGCTACACCCTCCCCAGGCAGCATTTGTTGTGCCTGTGTGAATGAGCTCTTAGAGAAAATATGAGTAGAGTAAATACCCTATGAATATTCAAACAAAAGAGAAAAAGCCCTAAGAACATTTGACACGAATCGAGAATACCTGCAAAAAAAGTCATATGGGCGATGCCCGACGAACTGCGTTAGTGTGAATCAGGACCCAAGAGCAAACACCTTAAGAATATTCAATCAGGAGAGCAAATACCCCAAGAACATTTGATCAGTGAAACAAATACCCCAGGAAAATCTTATTTTACCACATTCAAACAGCCGCTGTTCTAGAAATTATGTGAAAATTCACTAAAGCTAATGAGTCAAGGCTGCTCACTTCATAAAGAACAAATGAATATGCAGTTACGCTTCAAGTTTTTTGGTGTTAAAAAAATAAAATAATATATATATTGTGCGTGTGTGTGTGTGTGTGTGCGTGTGTGTGTGTGTGTGTGTGTGTGTGTATATACATACACACATATATATATGTGTGTGTGTGTATGTATGTATGTGTGTGTATGTATGTATATATATATATATATAATATATTAGGGTTGTCTCGATACCACTTTTTTTAGGACCGAATACAAGTACCGATACTTTTTTTTTCATGTACTCGCCTAAACCGATTACCGATACTTTTTTTTTTAATGCCATGTGACATTTTGACTGATGGGCACTGACTGGTGGCACTGATAGGCGGCACTTATGGGCACTGATGGCACTGACATGTGGCAGTTATGGGCACTGACAGGTGGCTGGCACTGCTAGGCGGAACTTATGGGCACTGATGGCACTGACATGTGGCTGGCACTTATGGGCAGGCACTGAAATGCAGCAATAAATGACATGAGGAAAGTATTTTGAAATGCTATGCTGCAGCGCCCATCTTGGTACACCCTCCACTCAGCATCAGTAAGTATCAGCAGACATCTTGTTACACCCAGCCCGAACTATATGGGCTGGGTGTAACAAGATCTCAGCTGCTGGCTTACTGTGGCCAAGTGCAGGGTGTGCCAAGATGGGCATCGGGATGTCCAAGCTGACGGCGACCGAATGTGACCGTCCGGTCACTGATCCTGATGCGGCTGCGCCCTGCACACTGAACCCTGCCAGCTTACCTAGCTAGTTCTACTGCAGGTGAGGACTCGCTCTCTGGTCCGCTGACTTCGCCCGCTCCGCCCACTGAGGCCACCCGCCTACTGACGCCACCCGCCCTCTCCGCCCACTAAGTCCGCTCGCCCTCTCCGCCCACTGACTCTGCCCGCGGACCAAGTATCGGGTCAGGCATCGGGAGCATTTGTGCGAGTACAAGTACACAAATGCTCGGTATCGGTCCCGATACTAGTATCGGTATCAGGACAACCCTAATATATATATATATATATATATATATATATATATATATATATATATATATATATATATATATATATATATATATATATATATATATATACATACACACACACACACACACACACACACACACACACACACACACACACACACACACACACACACACACACACACACACACATACGTCAGCCTCTAAATGCACATTTCACATAGAGGCTAACCTTTGATTGCTACAGTTTTTATAAATAAATCTCTCTATTTCTTAGGACTTGCTCACATGGGGCATATCAATTCATTCCCCGTGTGAGGGTTTTGCTTACCCGAACAGGGATGCACAGCTGTGCTTGCATTCCTTTTGATGGGATGCAGCAGCTGCACAGACACAGTTGATGCTCTTTATATGACATTCGTGTGGGTACGTGTCCCCAAATTCAGTGTCTGCGTTCAAGGCCACGCCCCCGCAATCACACAGATGTCAAATTGGGAGTAGTGACTGTGTGCGCGCAGCGGTTGCATCCCAATCAACATGAATGGAACTGCCTGCACAGGGATGCACAGAACACTTATTGCATCCCTGTGTGGGTAAACACGACCCCTCACATGGGGTACACTTTGTGTGAACGAGATCTTATTCTGTGTCTCTCCCTTCCAAATCTGACATCAGCCAAATATGCATTGCATTGGATCTTCCAGGGATATGTGTTTTAAATGACATTGAATAATTCACCACCAGTGAATCTTTGGTGAAATTCACATTTCGCTGCTTGATAAGTATGCCACCTAACTTTAAACGTAAACGCATGTATAGAGAAGAAGGTGTCCTCACAGGCCCCAACTTTTTTTTTTTCATAAACAATGTTTGTATATTTCAGCAATTGGTTTGACAAAATACCGTAGGGCAACTCATTCTGTATGAGAGACTTGTTTGTTTGCCTGTTTCCAGACAATTCCTTTATAATTAAATTTGCTTGTATAATTTAGTCGCATAATTTTTTTATTTTTTTTAGGTCTGCCGTGGTGTGTTAAAAATGAAAATTGAAGCTCCATTTATCTTTCTGCATGTTCCATGTCATGCCTCTTTCTATCCCATCCAGACACTCACCAACCCAGTGGCGGCAACAGACTTCCATTCTGTCATTTTTCTTTTGCAAAATGTATTGGCTCTGTAGTCCAGGAATAAGAGAGGCTGGGGGAACAGGACACCCAAAAAACGGCAGCAAAAACTAGAGGTCGACCGATATGGGTTTTTCTCTGGCCGATGCCGATGCCGATATTTTGAAATTGGGGCGGCCGATGGCCGATATATGATGCCGATTTTTGTGGCCGATATTTTAGGCCGATTAAAAAAAAAAAAAAAACCCTCACCCACTCTATTCCTTCCTGCTTACTCCTGTCACTCTAGCACACACTTGATGTCCTCAGTACAGATGGCACTGGTTTGGAACTGGCAGGTGGCACTGGTTTGGAACTGACAGATGGCACTGGCAGGTGGCACTATTGGAACTGACAGATGGCACTGGTTTGGAACTGACAGATGGCACTGGCATGTGGCACTGGCTGGCGGTACTGGTTTGGAACTGACAGATGGCTCTATTGGCACTGGCAGGTGGCACTGGTTTGGAACTGACAGATGGCACTGGCAGGTGGTACTGGTTCGGAACTGACAGATGGCACCGATTGGCAGCAGGGGGCACTGGTTTGGAACGGACAGATGGCACTAGTTTGGGACAGATGGCACTGATTGGCAGTGGCACTTGCAATTGGAACTGGGTGGCACTGGCGTGTGACACTGGTTGGCACTGGCTGGTGGCACTGACAGATGGCACTGATTGGCGGTGGCACTGACAGATGGCACTGATTGGCGGTGGCACTGACAGATGGCACCGATTGGCACTGGCTTGTGGCACTGACAGATGGCACTGGCCGGTGGCACTGATTGGTACTGGCTGGGGGCACTGATAGATGGCACCGATTGGCGGTGGCACTGATTTGGGTGGCACTGACAGATGGCCCTGATTGACACTGGCTGGTGGCACTGATTGACACTGGCTGGGGGCACTGACAGATGGCACTGGCTGGGGGCACTGACAGATGGCACTGGCTGGGGGCACTGACAGATGGCACTGGCTGGGGGCACTGACAGATGGCACTGGCTGGGGGCACTGACAGATGGCACTGGCTGGGGGCACTGGCTGGGGGCACTGGCTGGGGGTACTGGCTGGGGCACTGACAGATGGCACTGGCTGGGGGCACTGACAGATGGCACTGGCTGGGGGCACTGACAGATGGCACTGGCTGGGGGCACTGACAGATGGCACTGGCTGGGGGCACTGACAGATGGCACTGGCTGGGGGCACTGGCTGGGGGCACTGGCTGGGGGCACTGACAGATGGCACTGGCTGGGGGCACTGACAGATGGCACTGGCTGGGGGCACTGACAGATGGCACTGGCTGGGGCACTGACAGATGGCACTGACAGATGGCACTGGCTGGGGGCACTGACAGATGGCACTGGCTGGGGGCACTGACAGATGGCACTGGCTGGGGGCACTGACAGATGGCACTGGCTGGGGGCACTGACAGATGGCACTGGCTGGGGGCACTGACAGATGGCACTGGCTGGTGGCACTAACAGATGGCACCGATTGGCGGTGGCACTGATTGGCACTGGCTTGTGGCACTGACAGATGGCACTGGCTGGGGGCACTGACAGATGGCACTGGCTGGGGGCACTGACAGATGGCACTGGCTGGGGGCACTGACAGATGGCACTGGCTGGGGGCACTGACAGATGGCACCGATTGGCGGTGGCACTGATTGGCACTGGCTGGGGGCACTGACAGATGGCACTGGCTGGGGGCACTGACAGATGGCACTGGCTGGGGGCACTGACAGATGGCACTGGCTGGGGGCACTGACAGATGGCACTGGCTGGGGGCACTGACAGATGGCACTGGCTGGGGGCACTGACAGATGGCACTGACAGATGGCACTGGCTGGGGGCACTGGCTGGGGCACTGGCTGGGGGCACTGACAGATGGCACTGGCTGGGGGCACTGACAGATGGCACTGGCTGGGGGCACTGACAGATGGCACTGGCTGGGGGCACTGACAGATGGCACTGGCTGGGGGCACTGACAGATAGCACTGGCTGGGGCACTGGCTGGGGGCACTGACAGATGGCACTGGCTTGGGCACTGACAGATGGCACTGGCTTGGGGCACTGGCAGGTTTCACACTAAGCCGAGTGTAATGTGTGAAACTGACAGAGAGGAGAGAGAGAGCTGTTAGAATTGAGCTCGATGTGGGGGTGGGCGGGCCAGCAGCTAAATTACACCAGCCAATGATTGGGCTGCTTTAGACGTAGTGGCCCGCCCAGATACCATCCCATTGGCTGGTGTAATATCTGCTGGGTCCCGCCCACCCCCGACATCAAGCTGACACATCCTCTCTCTCTCCTCTTACTTTCAGTTTCACACACACACACACAGCACGGCGCTTGATGCTGCTGAGTGTGGAGAAGTGTGGAGGAGGGAGGAGGAGGGGGGAGGAAGTGCAGCCAGTGAATAATATCGGCCAGTTTTGATATTAATCGGCCAAAGCCGATTTATCAAAAATGCCTAAATATCGGCCGATATATCGGCCAGCCGATATATCGGTCGACCTCTAGCAAAAACCCCTCTACTTGTAGTATCTTTAACCTCTCCCACATTCTAATGCAGATCCAGTAGGCCAAACGGACATCCTCCTTTAAGTACTGTTTGCCCCTCTCACTGGCCAGTTGTGGACCTTTATGCCTAGATGGGCATTTGACTAAACGGGAACCTTTTTCACCCCCCCCCCCTTTTCTTTTCCCCAGGCAGCAGGCCTGAGAGGCAGAGACCTCTGGACTTACATCCTCTCCAGGCAGACCCTTGCAGGCACCCATTAAACAGCAATGTGTTCTGCAAACTAGAAGGTCTCTCCAAATATTTATTCCAATGCCCAGCCTATATCAAGGATGGAAAACCTCATAGTGATTGGCCAGGGTGGAAGAAATATTAATAACCAAATTAAATTGTATCTTCTTCCTCTTCCTATTGAAGAACACACAACCGTAGCAGGCAGAAGCAAACCATGTGCTTGGGCTAAGGGGAAACCCAACAAACCCAGATACGTAAACAAACAGAGCTACAGCCCCACTACCAATACTTAATTTGTACTAGGGACACTTCAGCCTAAGGCAGGGTCCCCATATGTGCATAGTGGCTGTTTTAACCACTTACCAGATGTACCCCCCCCTTCATGACTAGGCCATTTTTTGCGATATGGCACTGCGTTACTTGAAACTGACTATTTTGCGGTCATGCGTCACAGTACCTAAAAAATAAAACTTATGTCCTTTTTTCCCCCCACAAACAGAGCTTTCTTGTGGTGGTATTTGCTACATATTATAATACTATAAGCATATATTGATTGGTTTGCGCAAAAGTTAAAGCGTCTACAAACTCTGGGATTTTTAAAAAATTTTTACTAGTTATGGCGGCGGTCAGCGACTTATAGTGGGACTGCGATATTGCCGTGGACAAATCAGACACGAACACTTTTGACACTTTTTGGGGACCAGTGATACTAATACAGGCAGTCCCCGGGTTACAAACAAGACACGGACTGTAGGTTTTTTTCTTAAGTTGAATCTGTTTGTAATTTGGAACAGGTACATTGTTTAAGTGTAGCTCTAGCCCAAAAATCTATTTTTAAGCTTTTTCCGATGGCATAGGGAAGGGTTATCACCCCTGTAACATTTGTTTTGCTGTCTGTGCCCTGTTTAGAAGATTTCACCTCACTTTCTGTCCCAATGGCAATTGGATTTTGAAAATTTGTGGTCGTTAGGGAAACATGGACTGGTGATAACGCATCAGTAGAGAGGAGACACCTTTTTCCCATATAAACTCTTACAGGAGAGAATTTCCCTTCCTAGGGGGAGATTTCCTCTCACTTCCTGTTGCCTTCCTCCGTTTGTAAGTAGGAGTCATTTGTAAGTCGGATGTTTGTAAGTAGGGGAGCGCCTGTACAGCGATCAGTGCTTTAAAAATATGCACTGTCACTGTAATAATGACACTGGCTGGGAAGCGGTTAACATCAGGGACAATCAAAGGGTTCTGTGTGCCTAGCTTGTGCTTGGTTACTGTGGGGGCAGATGCTTTTACTATGGAAATGCCTTGATTCATGTTCCTGCTTTACAGGAACAAAGGATCAATGCCTTCCCTACTGACAGAACGGCGACCTGCCTTGTTTACAGGAACAATCGTCGGGGTGCTGGCAGACATCCTGGAAGGTGTCGGCTCACGTACTAGGTACGTGATCTGGCGCATAGTGCCCACCCTGCCGCAGTACATCTATGGCGGGCGGTCGTAAAGTGGCTAACCTCTTTATTGCTCTCTATCGTGTGTTCTCTAGCTCCCTACATAGCAGCTGTGAAAACTCAGTAAAAGAGAGTGAAAGTAGATAGTGTATGTGTACATTGAGTTTTTACAGCTGCTATCCAGGAAATGCCATAAAGAGATTGCAATAAAGAGCTTACAGCAGTCTGACAGCCTTACAGTGCACAGATGGGATTGCACGGGTCACTTACTATTAGCAGATGCACCCATGTGCAAAATGTATTAGAATGCAAGCAGAATGCTGCAAGTGACTGTCATGAGTAAATGTATGGGGCTGCCATTGCTAGGTCTCATGAAAATGCTAGTTGCCTGACTTTTTGGCTTCAGTCTCTATACTTTGCTCATGACAGAATATCTTTACAATGCAGCAAAACGCCGTGAAATCGTATTTTAAAGATCAGGACTCCAGGCACATTTGAGACACATATTTGTTTGTTTGTTTTTTGGAGCCAAAGGCTTTGCAATTCTGTACAACCAGTCTTGTGATTTACACACTTCTGCCACACTGCACAGCTGGAGAAGTTCCCTGATTAAAGTAGTTCATCAATTCATACAGGAACCAATTAATCTAGCATATGCCTGTGGAGCGTGGGAGGAAAATGGAGGAAGCACATTGAGAACATGGAAACTGCATGCAGGTAGTATCTTGGCTGGGATGTACATTGGAGGACCTCAGTGCTGCAAGGAAGAAGTGCTAACCACTAAGCCGCTATGTGACCTCTCTGGTTACAGCCTCCTTCTCCAGCCAGCTGACAGAAAGTAACAATCATAAACCAAGGGTAATCTACCTGACTAGCAGAGCTGGGTAAACTTTCAGTCCTTGCTCAGGCTTCTACAGAACTGTCCAGTGGGTTCTGCTGTGGGTGCAGGCTGGATGAGAGTCTGTTCTGACTCTATACAAGCTACAAAACCAAAAAAGAATCCCGAACACCACACACCATGCAAAGCTGTCTGTCATGTAAGTGATACCAGCCTCAGCCAGCACAGTCTAGGCCACGCCATGACGCATTTCACCCCGCCCTGGGGGCTTAGTCATGGGGCAGGGTAAAATGCGTTGGCGAGGCGTGGCCCAGATGGAGCTGGCTGAGGCTGCTATCACTTACATGACGAATGGTGTTCAAGACACTTTTTTGGTTTGATGACAAGCAGATGCACAAGTGTTCCATGCCTCCCCGTGCAGACAGTACTAGTGATGCACACAGCCACTGCTCATAATTGGAGAACTGTGTGTGTGCGTGTTCCTGAACGCAGACACTGTGAGTGTGGAGCCGTGCACCCGCACAGATGACCGATTAGGAGCAGGGGCCGTGTCTGTGCAGCTGCTGCTGCTGCTGCTGCATCCCAATTGACATGAATGGGACTGCCTGCACGGAACACCTCTGCATCCCTGTGCGTGTAAACTTGGCCCTCGAACAGGGCACACATTCATTTGCCCGGGTAAACTTGGCCTTAACCACTTGCTGACCGCCCGCCGCCATTATACTCGGCTGTTTGAAGGGGAATACCATTGTTATAGCAGCAGCTAGCTTCCATAACCCCCGGTATCCTCTTCAAGAGTGGGTGGTCGGCTTTCAGATAAAAGTGGTCTTAGCGACGGATTCGCCGTGAGATCACTTTTTTATCGGGCGCTTCCTCTCCTGCCGCGCTCTGGTCGTCTCCGCTGCTAATACATAAGGTTCAGAGTTTTACCTGCAAAGGGATTTGTAATTTGGCCAGCCATTCTTGTAATACACACAGCTCTGCTAGTCAATTAGATAGTCCTGGTTTATGATTGTTACTTTCTGTGTCAGCTGGCAGGAGTAGGAGGCTGTAACCAGAGGGGTCACATAGTGGCTTAGTGGTCAGCACTTCTTGCAGCACTGGGGTCCTCCAATTTATATCCCGGCCAGGATACTACCTATGTGGGTACACACAGCCCTCACAGGGGCTATGCATTGATACCTACCATGTGAACAAGGCCTTACTGTGCATTTAGGTGATTCTCTTGACACCTGACTTGTCATGTTTTTGTGAAACATGCCAAGAGCTGAATAGTTATAAAGATTTTTCTGTGTTTAATAATACAATTTCTGTTGAATTTATAACATAAAAAATCATTTGTACAATAGTGTTATATCATGATGACACATGGGGAAAATAAATGTATTTTTTGATATTTTACATATTGCTGTTTTCTGAATTACTTTGTGAAATATAAACAAAAACAGCGCTCACTCTCATGCTTACCACCTCTCCGACACCGTATCCCGCAGACACCGCCTGTGTCATCGAATCCACTTCCTGTGAGCCCAGGTTGTCATGGACATGTCCTCCTAAAGATGTCATCACACTGCTTAGTGGACTGAGTAATGCTTGGTGTTACAATATTTTTTTTATTTATTAAGAATAAAATAGAATACATAAGCAAGTAGGGCTGCAACTAACGATTATTTTCATAATCGATTAGTTGGCCGATTATTGTTTCGATTAATCGACTAATCAGTTAATAAATGCCCAATTTGTTTTGTAATCTGCCCACAAATTGGGCAGATTACAAAACACAAATTGCCGCAAAAACACATTACATGCTTTTCTGCAGCTTCTCCATTGAAGTATATTAAACCAAAAAAATAAAATAGCACCGTTTTGCGTTTAAAAAAAGTCCTTGCCCTTTCCAGATACGCAGCAGCTGAAAAAATCATGGATGTGAACGTGTCCCATAGGAAACCATGTAAATGAACTGTAGTGTGTTTCTGCAAAAAAAGCACCAAAAAACAGAGGAGTGACCCAGACCTGAGATGTTTAGTAACATAATGGGGTTAAAAAAAACTAAAATTAGTACAAAAAGAGCAAATAATCGCTACTCTAAGGGGTTAATTTTTTACTGTGGGACAGTGAAAGTAATATTTACAGTAGCGATTTGGTCTTTTTGTACTATAAAGGGCTAATTTTAGTTTTGTTTTAACCCCATTATGTTACTGGCTGATTAATCGATTATGAAAATTGTAATCGATTAATTTCATAATCGATTAGTTGTCGATTAATCGATTAGTTGTTTCGGCCCTATAAGCAAGGTTTTATAGATACGTTGTATAGAATACTGTGGAACCTTGGTTTACGAGTTACGCAGTTAACAAGCATTTTAAATAACGAGCAACTTTTTTTTGTATGTTGTCTCGTAAAACGAGCAGAATTCATGCTAATTGGGGGTGCAGTACCGCATTTGACCAGAGGTGCCGGTGACACTCGGAATGGTTCCGAGACGTTTGGAAATACTCAGTTTCCGAACCTTTTCGAGATCAGCTGAGCTGTCCCCGAGTATTTCCGAGGCTCTCCGGTGCCCCCCCCCCATCTGGCCACATGCAGTATTGCATGCCATAGAAGTCAATGCAGAACAAATTATCTTAGTTTCCATTGAGTTCTATGGGGAAACTCGCTTTGATATGCAGGTGCTTTGGACTACAAGCATTCTCCTGGAACGGATTATGCTTGTAATCCAAGGTTTCACTGTAACATCAATGAATATACAATTAAATATATTGGGAATAGTTAACAACAATAAAAAAAGGAGAAAGGGAGAATAAATAAATAAAGAAGAGTAGAAGAAAAGGTGGATTTATAATTTTAGAGGGAAAGCAAAGAAATATCAATTAGATTGTATAGATAGATAGAGATATCTCTCTCCCTCTCCCCCTCCCTCTCTCTCATAGATATATCTATCTATCTATCTAATATTGACTTTACTGACACTTAATACTGAGTGATGCTTGGATGTCTCTAAATAGGCATCACTCAGTCCAGAAGGAAGGACCACTCATTGCTGCTGTCAGAGTCAGAGAGGAGACCCTGTGACTGCAAATGCTTATTGATTTGCTACATCTTCAGTTCTGTCTGTGTTGCTGACAGTTGTACAGATCAGAACAATGAGAGTAAAGTCCTAACTCCTAATAAATTGTTCAGGGTCAGTGACTGCAAGTTGTAAAGCCTCTACCTAATTCGTACAATAAAGAGGTTTTCATTTTATCGCTGGTCGCAACAAAAAATATCCAGTATTTTCAGGTATGGGTGTACGTTAGGGTTGCACTGATACTAGTATTGGTGCCGATACCGAGTATTTGCACAAGTATCGATACTCGTGCACATGCACCGATACCTGAAACCAATACTTTCAGGCTCGGTTCTTTGAGCTGTCAGTGGGTCTCCCTTGTTGACAGCTGAAGTGTTAAAGAAGTCCGGTAATTGGAGCTGTCAAACAAAAAAATAAAAGAAGTCGGCAATGTTTATTAACAACATTGCTCAGCCGCTGAAACACTAAAATAAAGCATTTTCTTTTTGTATTTTTCTATTTCTGCATCTGCAGATCAAAGTGATGAACAAATGTTCCTCTGTTTAACCCCTTATTAGCCCTTAATTTACTCTAATCAGCCTTAATTTACTCCCTCTTCTTCTTCATTTAATTATTATTTTCCTGCTTTTTTTTTTTGTTCGCATCTATTTTATAAACGATAAACAATGAAAACCTTTTCTTTTTTTTTTGTCTGCTTTGTTGGTGAATATTTTTACACATATATATAAACATATATTTACACATTTCACGCTAAAAAGACACAAAAAATAAATCAATTTATTTAATTTATAAATAACTTTTCAATGCTTTGTACCATTGCTGACAGCTGAAGTGAAAACAAAACCGTTGCGGTAGGTATCTGTAATTGGCATCGGCTAATACAAAAAAAAAAGTACTCATATAAAAAAAATATGGTATCGGTGCATCCCTAGTGTACGTGTGGCTCAGTCTCCCCTTCTTGCCATGTGACTGTGTTGGTGATTGGTCCAGTGTTGCCTCTTGAAGGGAAGAGAGTCTTCAGTCTTTAACAGTTTGGAGCACACACAAGGTTTCCCCTCTTTGCTTTTGGTGGCGGACTGTGTTGCATTAAAGGAGAGACAACTAGGTGCAGCTGGTGACATTGGTGTTAACTTGAAATTTCACATCAATTCCAGGGTTCTTGCTTGGTAGGGGAGATCAGCAAACAGAAGCTAGTTGGACTCTCTCCCCCCTAGCCTGCGACAACCGTCATGCCAGTGTTGGGTCTACAGATGAGAGCACGGAGCCCATACTCCCATCATGGAGGGGGCGGTGAATGTACCACACATAAAAAAAGGCGGCACTGTGGTATGTCGGCTAAAACGTACATGCTTTATTCAAAACCGTGGATTGCAGCCATTTAAAAAACAAACGCGTTTCGGCATTCAGGCCTTAGTCATGAGCCATTACTAATGACCTCAACCTGATAGAACACCTTTGGGATGAATTAGAGTGGAGACTGCGAGCCAGGCCTTCTCGTTTCCACCTACATGTTTGACGGTGGGGATATGTTCTTGGGGTCATAGGCAGTATTCCTCCTCCAAACACTACGAGTTGAGTTGATGCCAAAGAGCTCAATTTTGTTCTCATCTGAGCACAACACTCTCACCCAGTTCTCCTCTGAATCATTCAGATGTTCATTATCAGACTTCAGATGGACCTGTACATGTGCTTTCTTGAGCAGTGGGACCTTGCAGGATTTCAGTCCTTCATGGCGTAGTGTGTTACTAATTGTTTTCTTGGTCCCAGCTGCAAAGAAAAAGAAAAGCCGCTCTCAAAGCACAGGTTCCAAGTGATACACACCCTTGATAGGCACTCAGGTGCAGGCTATGGTCCCAGCTGCCTGGAGATCATTGACAAGATTCTCCCGTGTAGTTCTGGGATGATTCCTCACCGTTCTCATGATCATTGAAACTCCACGAGGTGAGATCTTTCATGGGGCCCCAGACTGAGGGAGATTCACAGTTATTTTGTGTTTCTTCCATTTGTGAATAATCGCACCACCTGTTGTCACCCTCTCACCAAGCTTCTGGTGATGGTCTTGTAGCCCATTCCAGCCTTGTGTAGGCCTACAATCTTGTCCCTGACATCCTTGGACAGCTCTTTGGTCTTGGCCATTGTGGAGAGATTGGAATCTGATTGATTGCATCTGTGGACAGGTGTCTTCTATACAGGTAACAAGCTGAGATTAGGAGCACTCCCTTTAACCACTTCCAGCCCAAGGACGTCATATGACGTCTTTGACTTTCAGTGGGAATATCTGAATGATGGGTGCAGCTTCAGGCCTCATTCAGATATCCTCGTTTTCAGCCAGCGATTCTGTGCACCATAAGAACGATCATAGCGGCAGTTCTGCCGCTTGATCGTTCTTACAGGCGTCGGGAGGGGACACCCCTCCCGCCGACATCCAGTGTTTCTCCACGCTCTCCCGTACCATCGGGGACCCAGAGAAAGAATAGGCTGCCGCCGGATGACGACCATAGTCATCAGTCATCTCTATGACCGTCGGAGGCCCGGGCGCGGCGTTATGACATCACGTCCAGGCCACGATTGTAAACAAAGCCACGATCGCGGCTGGTAAGCATGAGATCATGAATTTTTTTTTTTGATCATGCTTTTCAGCCTGGAGGAGAGATGTGGGGTCTTATTGACCCCGCATCTCTCCATAAAGAGGACCTGTCACGCACCATTCCTATTACAAGGGATGTTTACATTCCTTGTAATAGGAATAAAAGTGATTAAAAAAAAAATGTAAAAAAGTGTAAAAAAAAAAAAGTGAAATAATAAAATGTATTTTTATTTTTTTAAACGCCCCTGTCCCCAGTAGCTCAGAAGCGAATGCACACGTAAGTCCTGCCCACATATGTAAACGCCATTCATACCACACATGTGAGGTATCGCCGCGTGCGTTAGAGTGTGAGCAACAATTCTAGCACTAGAAGCTGTAACTCTAAACTGGTAACCTGTAAAAATATTTAAAGCGTCACCTATGGAGATTTTTAAGTACAGTACCGAACTTTGGCGCCATTCCACGAGTGTGCGCAATTTTAAAGTGTGACATGTTGGGTATCTATTTACTCGGCGTAACATCATCTTTCACATTATACAAATAAATTGGACTAACTTTTTTGTTATTTTTTTAATTGTTTTTTTCCCCAAAAGTATAACGTTTGAAAAATTCCGTGAAAATAAAAAGTTGCAACGACCGCCATTTTATTCCCTAGGGTGTCTTCTAAAAAAAACATATATAATGTTTGTGGGTTCTTAATAATTTTCTAGCAAAAAAAAAATGATGATTTTTACATGTAGGAGAGGAGTGCCAGAATAGACCCCGTATGGAATGCCAAGGAGAGACACGCCGCTTCTAGACTAGCTTTGGGTGCAAAAACAGGTACCAGGTGCAGACCTCGGCTCACCACCGTCCACAATGAATAAGAAACGAAATGGTCGCACACTGAAAATCCAAACTTGCTTGATTGTAATATTTATTGTCAAAAGTTGCCTGACAGATACAGGCGATTGCAGTTGACGCGTTTCACAAGTGTGTAGCTTGCTTGTCTCGTTACCTGTATAGAAGACACCTGGAAGCTAGAAATCCTACTGATTTGATAGGGGATCAAATACTTATTTCACTCATTAAATGCAAATCAATTTATAACTTTTTTTGAAATGTGTTTTTCTTGATATTTTTGTTGTTATTCTGTCTCTCGCTGTTAAAATAAACCGACCAATAAAATTATAGACTGATCGTTTCTTTGTCAGTGGGCAAATTGTACAAAATCAGCAGGAGATCAAATACTTTCTTTCCCTCACTGTACATAGAAATTGGATATAAGACCCTTCTGTGTTTTGCTGTGCTGCAGCAGACTAAAAATAGGAGTTGGGTAAAGAGAATTCAGATGGCAAATTTTGTTCCTGTACCGCATAGGACAACTGCTAATAATAGAAATCCATAGATTGCGGCAGAAGGTACAGAGACTGCAAGGAGGACAAGGATAACAGCTGACCAGCTCTAAATACAGTGGAACCTCGGATTACGAGCATAATCCGTTCCAGGAGAATGCTCGTAATCCAAAGCACTCGCATATCAAAGCGAGTTTCCTCATAGAAGTCAATGGAAACAAAGATTATTTGTTCCGCATTGACTTCTATGGCATGCAATACCGCATGTGGCCAGAGGTGGGGGGGGGGTTACCGGAGAGCCTCGGAATTACTCGGGGACCGCTCGGCTGATCTCGGAAAGGCACGGGAAGTGAGTATTTCCGAACGGCTCCGAACCGTTCCGAGTCACCGGCGCCCCCCCGCACCTCTGGCCAAATGCGGTACTGCACACCCCATTAGCTTGAATTCTGCTTGTTTTGCGAGACAACACTCGCAAACCGAGTCAGGATTTTTTTTTTTAAAGTTGCTCGTCTTTCAAAACGTTCGTTAACCGCGTTACTCGTAAACCAAGGTTCCACTGTATATGCTTAGGTTTATTTTTTAATGACAGGGTCACTTTATTGCCTATAACCTTGGAATGAGATGTCCAGCAAGCTCACATAGGGGTGAAGGTCAGAAGTCCACAAACAATCTGTCTTCTACAATTGAGCAACCTTCTAATCAGTGATTCCTTTTCTAATCATCCTATCATGGTCAGAGAGGGAACGAGGAGAGAGCTTGATTGCCTAGTGGGTGATACTCGGCAACTAATTACAACTGTCATACGTGTTTCAATAGAAGAGCAACACTAATTGCTTTCTGTACACAATCTGCAACCTGCCCACAGTATTGTACTGAGAAGCAGTACAACCAATCCATGATCTTTGCTGCTCCATTAGAATTGGCACACAAAGTTGGACTGGTGCGCTTTCTATGCCAAGGGCTGCTGCGTTGGCCCCCGTCTGGCTCCGGAGAGACCAGATCTGTACAATCAATATATCCGTCTTCTGCAGGTGTCTGGGCCCGGGAAGAGGATGTTTTTTTTTAAATTTATTTTTTAAAAGTGCCTAGCAGCCTGTGTGCTTGCATTGATGATCAGGCACAATATTTCCCCGGCTGCTTGGCAGTGAAAGGATTAATTAATTTCAACGCTGGAAGAAGCACTGTCTGTCATTAAATGCCAGGCTGAATACATAAAAACAAGAGGGATTATCATACAAGGTGAATTTATTTGGCTCGGTAGGTAATTATCTTACATATGAATGAATTTGGATATGGCAGGGAACAGCAGGCGAGGTCTGCCATTCGACCACAAGATGGCGCTGTTGTTGCTTATTGTCTCTCAAGCAGGACAACCAAATCACAAAGTCCATTCTTTGAAATAAAGTTGGAGCCTTTTTTTTTCTCCAAGGATAGTTAGTTGCATTTTTAGCACATTATTATTATTGTTATTATTATTATTATCATACAGGATTTATATGGAGCCAACAGTTTGCACAGCGCTTTACAACATGAGGGCAGACAATACAGTTACAATACAATTTAATACAGGAGGAATCTGAGGGCCCTGCTCCTTAGAGCTTACAATCTAGAACAGGGGTCTCCAAAATTTCTAAACAAAGGGCCAGTTTACTGTCCTTCCGACTTAAAGCGGTTGTATACCCGCATTTTTTTTTTTTTTTTACACCTGTAAAGGAAAAGGCATAATGAGCTTGTATGCACAGCATACAAGCTCATTATGAAATACTTACCTTAGAACGAGGCGTCGGTGTCCCTCCCGGTCCACGCCGAGGCAGCTGACATTATGCCTCAGCGTGTCTTCCGGGTATCGCGGCTCCAGCGCTGTGAGTGGCTGGAGCCGCGATTCGTCACTCCCGCGAATGCGCGCGGGAGACTTCTTTCCGGCAAGGTCCGGCGTCCGCCGGGCCTTCAGCCAAGAATCCCCTGTGCGCATGCGCCGCTGCAGTCAGTGGCGCAGTGCAAGGGGAATATCTCCTAAACCGTAAAGGTTTAAGAGATATTTATTTTACCTACAGATAAGCCTTAGTATAGGCTTACCTGTAGGTAAAAGTAAAAAAAAAGACTATACAACCACTTTAAGGAAGGCCGGGCTGTGGCCATTGGGAGTAGAAAAGGTCCCAACGTCAGTGGGATTATACAAAGCCCTATCTTTGGTGTCAGGAGGAGGAATTGTGCCCCGTCATTGGGAGGAACTGTGCCCCATTTTTGGTGTTATTGGGAGGCATTGTGCCCCATTGTTGGCATCATTTGGAGGAATATTGCCCCTTCACTTATGTCAGTGGGGGAATTATAGCCTATTGATATCAGAGGATGAAAATAGTGGCCCAAGGGCCAGATAAAAGCAAGCAAAGGGCCACATCTGGCCCCCGGGCCGCAGTTTGGAGACCACTGATCTAAAACATGTGCTTTATTTTTTGTTGTTCTTGCAGCTAGCGACATCGATCATTATTTTCTCCTGGGGGGGGGGGGGGGTGGTTTAGCCTTGGGCAGCAAGTGGAAAATACCACTTAAGGACCGGAAGGATTTACCCCCTTAATGACCAGGCCATTTTTTTGCGATACAGCACTGCGTCACTTTAACTGACAATTGCGTGGTCCTGCGACGCTGTTCCCAAACAAAATTTTATGTTCTTTTTTTCTCACAAATAGAGCTTTCTTTTGGTGGTATTTATTTTTGCGCGGTTTTAATTTTTTTGCGCTATAGACAAGAAATTTTGAAAAAAAAAAGCTATATTTTTTACTTTTTGCTATAATAAATATCCCCCCCCCCCAAAAAAAAACAAAAAAAAAACGAATTTATTCCTCAGTTTAGGCCGATATATAATCTTCTACATTTTGGTAATTTTTTTTTGCAATAAGCACATATTGATTGGTTTGTACACAAGTTTTAGCATCTACAAAATAGGGAATAAATTTATGGCATTTTTATTATTATTATTTTTTTACTAGTAATGGCCGTAAGCTGCCATTTTAAGCGGGACTGCGACATTTTGGCAGAGATCAGACACCTAACTGACATTTTTGAATTTTTTTGGGGGAACCAGTGACATTATTACAGTAATCCTTGCTAAAAATATGCACTGACATTGTACTAATGACACTGGCAGGGAAGGGGTTAACATAGGGGAGAGATCAAGGGGTTAAATGTGTTCCCTGGGTAAGTTTTCTAACTGTATGGGGGATGGGCTGCCTGGGGAAACGCACAGATCCATCTTTCTGCATAGCACGGAGATCAGAAGGGAGATTTGCCTTGTTTACACCCCCTGCCCCCCCCTAGTGACGCCACTGTGAATGTACAATATATATGTAAAGCGCTGCATAAATTGATGGCGCTATATAAGTACCTGTAATAAATAAATAAATCAGAATGCGGATTGTGAACTGCAACTCATATTCAATGTCCAAGATTTTAGAATTCGAAGGCCAACAAAGGTTTATTAATAGGTGTGATAATCAAACTTCAAAAGTTTGGCCATATAGTGTAGGTCTCAAAACAGAGGCAAATTCTCATCTGCACATCATCTCCCTCTAATGGTGACCAGGAGCAGCTGCTTTCTTACAAAGGGCTGGATGGAAGCAAGCTGCATATCTGAAATTCATGCATTATTAGTATATAAAGTAATTCCTTGCAACAGTGTGTCGCATAATATGTTTGCAAAGGCAACTCCACTTTTTCCAACTGATATAAATAAGTACCGGTACTCTACATGCCATATGGTAATTACATTGCACTGAAAATGTAATTCAAATCAAACCTCATTGCAATCATGGCAAAAGTGAGTGTGTTGTATACACCGAGTACAAAGATGCAACAAAAATCTCTCTTCTTATTTCTCTAATTATATCCCTGCTTTTCTCAGAAGCCTCAGCAGTGCAAATTGCAGGCGCCCCCTGCTGGCATGTGCAAAGGGAACAGTGGCTGCTGCCTTTTGTCTTATAACTGAGACTGAAGAGGTGGAGATCATAAAGGCAGACCCTTCCATTAAGCATTCGCTTTACTTATAAATGCTGGAAAGGTTTACATCAGCAGCATTTATACAGAAAAAAAGGTTCAGAACATAGGTGTGCGCAGCCTATTGCATTGGGGTGTGCAACCCAAAGCTCAAACACATACTACCAATCAGGGCCGGTGCTACCACTAGGAAAACTTGGCAGCCACCTGTCTGGGATTTGAATCATGTGTCCGGGTTTCAGGCAGACTGAAACCCGGACACATTATTCAGACCAGGCTGTGGCTCCCCAAGTAACCGAGATAGTCACACACAAATCTGTTGCTGTCTGGGAGTTGTGACAGCTGTCTGGGGGCAGGTTCGGCATCACTGGGGGGCAGGGCGATGAATTCAGCAAGAACAATTTGGTCACACCCACTGTTCGCTGCGGCACACTATGCGTACCACGTAACTACTCTCCTTGAGGGCACCCAGAGGTGTCCCAGGCTGCTAAAGTGTTTGGGTTTGACTTGAAGAAAAGGTGGCAACCCTATGCCTAGGGCGCACTGCTGCCTAGGGAGCCCGGCCACTGTGGTGTTCCTACTCTCTTCTCTCTGCAGCAAGCAACTAAGTCTCAGCATTAGCATTAGCAGGACTGTGTCTGTGTCCCGACTCCCGAATGAATGGGCGCTGGTGAGGCTGCATTTGATGGGCACTGGTGAGACTGCATTCGATGGGCGCTTCATTATAAGGTGGGGTATACATGGGCAGGGCAAAGGGGGTGGAGCCAAGGGGGGGCAGCAAAATGAAGTTTCGCCTAGGGTGTCAAAAATCCTTGCACCAGCCCTGCTACCAATCACTCACAATGTTCATTCAGAAAGGGAAGGGGCTGGTAAATTACATTTTTCCGGCCCCCTCCGCCACTCATCCTAAAACATGCCCGCAGCCACAGCTGGCAGGAGAGGAGGGAAGCTGGAAGCGCTGTAGGGGGAAGGAGGGGGGGGGGGAGAGTTTAATACTGTATTTTCATTTTTTATTTTTATAAAGCTTCAGTTAATAAAAATATAGAAACCTCATATTGCCACTAGATGTCACTGTTGCTTTTTTTTAACACATAGACAGTATACGTGTATATACATATATATAAGAATACAAGATGCCTGTAGGGTTGATTTGATTTTCACAAGATGTTTTTAATCGGTACATATCAATCACATCTCGTGTTATTTATGCCCTTAAATGTTTGGGGTTCATGAAACTTGAAGGCTGACAAATGATTATTGACTTGTACTTTAAATCAGCAGTCCCCCCTTGTACTGCAGCACATCATAGCCCAGACCTGATTGCATTGTGCCCACTTACCACACTTCCAGTTATATGTTTCATTCTTGTACAGTACATGTTTTATTATACATCACGCATTTGAAGCTTTTATGTTTGCCGAATTGTCATCTATATGGCACCCTTACCTTTACCTGGCATCCAGCCAGAGTTGTTTAAAGTGGCACTAACCCAAAAACAAACATTTATTTTATTGCAACTTCCCAGTTCTTAGATGTGATGGCTGCATTTGTTTTCTTTTTAGGCTTTCTTTCTTCTGTTTTCACCTGGTGATCCAGCCAGTAACACCCCGTTTTCTCAATGACTAGTTGCACCCCATTGTCGGCAATGGAACTCAAATAGCCACGACTATGAAAAAAGGTTCCTGCACTACTTTTTGCCGATTTCGACTTGCATGAACTTCTGTTTCCACATTTTGTTATGTTACAGCCTTATTTCAAAATTGATTAAATTCATTATTATTCATTATTTTCCTTAAAAATTCTACAAACAATCCCCCATAATGACAACGTGAAAGAAGTTTGTTTGAAATCTTTGAAAATTTATTAAAACTAAAATACAAAAAAAAATCCCATGTACATAAGTATCACAGCCTTTGCTCAATACTTTGGTGAAGCCCCTTTGGCACCAATTACAGCCTCAAGTCTTTCTGAGTATGATGCTACAAGCCCGGCACACCTATTTTTGGGCAGTTTCTCCCGTTCTTCTTTGCAGGACCTCTCAAGCTCCATCAGGTTGGATGGGGAGCGTCGGTGCTCAGCCATTTTCAGATCTCTCCAGAAATGTTCAATCGGGTTCAAGTCTGGGCTCTGGCTGAGCCACTCAGAGACATTCACAGAGTTGTCCCGTAGCCACTCCTTTGTTATCTTGGCTGTGTGCTTAGGGTCGTTGTCCTGTTGGAAGATGAACCTTCGCCCCAGTCTGAGGTCCAGAGTGCTCTGGGGCAGGTTTTCATCAAGGATGTCTCTGTACATTGCTGCATTCATCTTTCCCTCGATCCTGACTAGTCTCCCAGTTCCTGCCCCTGAAAAACATCTCCACAGCATGATGCTGCCACCACCATGCTTCACTGTAGGGATGGTATTGGCCAGGTGATGAGCGGTGCCTGGTTTCCTCCAGACACAACGCTTGCCATTCAGGCCAAAGAGTTCAATCTTTGTTTTTAATCAGACCAGAGAATTTTGTATTTCATGGTCTGAGAGTCCTTCAGGTGACTTTTGGCAAACTCCAGATGGGCTGTCATGTGCCTTTTACTGAGGAGGGGCTTCCATCTGACCACTCTACTATATAGGCCTGACTGGTGGAGTGCTGCAGAGATGGTTGTTCTTCTGGAAGGTTCTCCTCTCTCCACAAAGAAATGCTGGAGCTGTCAGAGTGACCATCGGGTTCTTGGTCACCTCCCTGACTAAGACCCTTCTCCCCCCAATCACTCAGTTTGGCCGGAGGGCCGCTCTAGGAAGAGTCCTGGTGGTTCCAAACGTCTTACACTTATGGATTATGGAGGTCACTGTGCTCATTGGGACCTTCAATGCTGCAGAGATTTTTCTGTACCCTTCCCCAGATCTGTGCCTCCATACAATCCTGTCTCGGAGGTCTACAGACAATTTCTTGGACTTCATGGCTTGGTTTGTGCTCTGACATGCACTGTTAACTGTGGGACCTTCTATAGAGAGGTGTGTGCCTTTCCAAATCATGTCCAATCACCTGAATTTACCGCAGGTGGACTCCAATTCAGTTGTAGAAACATCTCAAGGATGATCAGTGGAAACAGGAGGCACCTGAGCCCAATTTTGAGTGTCATGGCAAAGGCTGCAGATACTTATGTACATAGGATTGTTTCCATTTTTATTTTTAATATGTAGCACCCTGGAGTTTAGTCAGGGAGCTCCTCACAAATTTACTTGCCAAGAGTAGTTATCTTGGTCGATTGATAGAGAACTATTGATTTCTCCCTAAGTTTGGCCTTGTTGCACTTTTCTCTTCTACCACTAGGTGGCCGGGTACTTGGTGGTGCTAGATTCGAGAAGGGCAACCCAAGGTCAGGTTATGGGTATATGGGCTATCTCAGCCAATGGGCAGGGGTTTTCTTGAATCCCTTGGCCTGCTGGGAGCACCTATATATTTGGGTGAAGTCAGGTGATCGGTGTTCTGTGCCATCTGGACGGCTGTCTGGGTGGACGTGTGTTGTACGCCCTGGACTGCTAGGCCAGAGATTGGGCCTATCCCGGGGGCATCTGCCTGCTAGGCTGCCTGAGGGCCTATCCAGAAGTGAGAGGGCAGCGCAGGGTTGGGATTGTGGCTTGTAGTCCAACCAGAAGTGACGGTTCTGCTGGCTGGAGAACCCGTTAGTGGTCGGAGGTAGAAGGGAAGCTGTCACCACGAAGGTACCAACCACCTTTACCAAGGACCACAGTGAGTAACCGAGGAAAGTACCGGAACCATATTCTCACTGAACAGGCACGGTGGAGAATTGGGAAACTTCAGGCGGTGATCAAGTCAGGGACCCAACCAGCGGAGGTGACGCTTGCAGAGCAGCCTTGTGTGTCAAGCCAGGGACCGAACCGGTTAGCAGGGGGGAGCTTGAGAAGTATCTGGAGTGCCAAGCTAGGGACCCAGCAGAGAAGCGGGTGTGACGCTTGTGGGAAATACCACCGCCAACCTTGGAGAAGCTCAAGGGATTCATAGTCAGTGAATCAGAGGGTCTAGTGAGATACCAGGAGCTCAGTATTGAAGAACTACAAGGAGCAGTTGTAGTGAAGCTGAAGGAACTGTTACTTTGAGTTAGGAACTGTTAAAGGACTGTCAAGTGGCCCATTGAACCGCCGAATCAGCTCACCATCCATGGCCCACCTGGTTTTTCAATGCAGCCTCACCAGTGCCCATCAGTGCAGCCAACTCCAGTACCCATCAATGCAGCCTGATCACTGGGGCAGGTTACATGGGGTGTATGGGGGAGAGATGGGGGGTCAGCTAGGGGTGTCAGGGTCTCTCACCTTAGCGATCTCAGCTCAGCAGGTCCTTGCACGCCACGGTCTCCTGGGGGGTAACGCTCCTGATCCTGGGGTCAAGTTGCAGCCAGCGTGCAGCCCTGCATCCTGACTCCCTGGCACGCCCTGCCTCTGCCTGCTTCCAAGAATCTGGTCCCAGGGAGTTGTAGTTTCCTCTGCACTGCTGTGTTTTCCACCCACCAGAAGCTTGAGTGCGGACTACAACTCCCAGAATGCAACAGCTAGTGGTCGGCCGCCATGGCCACGCCCCCGGCCCGACTTCCTAGACCAGAATAAAAAAGAAAAATGGTAGCGGCAGCGGCTGCCGGCAATTTTGAACATAAGTTAGGGCGGCCTGGGAGGCAATTGCCACCCTGCCCCCTGGCCCAGCCCTCCCCTGGGCTGTAACATAACAAAATGTGGAAAAAGCGAAGCGATGTGAAAAACTTCCCGGATACACTGTATTCCAAACGGAAAACAACTGTTTGCTTTGATTATAATGCCTCATTTACAAAGAAAGGAAAGAAAACTAAAGCAGCCACCACATCTAACGATTGGTAAGCTGCAATATATAACATTTTTGGTTTTGGGTTCAATACCGCTTTAAAGTACCAACTCCCTCCACCATAAAGGGGTTAAACCATCGACAGAATTCCATCTTCCTTTGAAAAGACAGCACCTGGTATTCCCAGCCAGTCTCCCACCCCGGTACTGACCATGCCCGACCCTACTTATCTTCATAGATGGGACGCCGTTAGGGTAGCACAGCCATAGGAACAAACGCCTTTTACAGGAAAATTCTCAAAATGTGAAGACAGAGATATCTGAACGCTCTTGCGGTAACCTGGCTTCCAAAACAAAAATCCAATAAAGCTCGGCTCTGATATCACCCCCTCTAGAATCATTACACACTAATCCGGAATCTGCAGCATGTTTCCATGACAACAGAACTCGCGATCTGATGCCGGTTCTGATATTACCAGTACATGGAAGCTTCTCACTACATATCAGCAGGTAAAGCGTACCTGACTTTATAAAAGGCAAATAAAGGCTTAGTTCACCTTTACCAAAAAAAAAAAAAAACTGCCTATGCAGAGAAGGGGCGCCTATAGATAAAAAACAAACTGTGCAGCTTTGACTAAAGTTGCTATAGGTGTAGGCCATTTATATACCTCCCGAAGTCTGGCTGAAAAACTCCCCCTCTCCTGCCTTGTTGATAGGGCACTCCCAGACATTGTTGCTCACCTCCACCATCACAGGAGTGAGCTCTTTCTCCGATACAAACCCCCTTGCATATTCTCTCGCCTCCCCCCCGGTCGCAATAGCTCCGAGCTCAGTATTGCTGCGATAGAGATAATGGGCTGTGCATATATGAGGGTTTGAGGCAGGGGCGTTGATAGGTCTACAAAAGATCTGGGGCTAGAGCCCATAGCAGTGAAGTAAAGAAAGTCATACGCTTGGGTGGGCATACACGTGTATATAATATACATGTGTGTGTGTGTGTGTGTGTATATATATATATATATGTATACAGTGGGTATGGAAAGTATTCAGACCCCCTTACATTTTTCACTCTTTGTTATATTGCAGCCATTTGCTAAAATAATTTAAGTTCATTTTTTTCCTCATTAATGTACACACAGCACCCCATATTGACAGAAAAACACAGAATTGTTGACATTTTTGCAGATTTATTAAAAAAGAAAAACTGAAATATCACATGGTCCTAAGTATTCAGACCCTTTGCTGTGACACTCATATATATAACTCAGGTGCTGTCCATTTCTTCTGATCATCCTTGTGAACAGTCTCAGAGCACTTCCTGCTTATTCACAAACGGAAGCATAGTAAACGCAGCTTACTATGCTTTAGTGATGAATAGACACAGGAGTGATTGGTACCGATCGTTTACTGTGTTCATTCAGGAAAGGAAGGGGCCAGTAAATGACATATCTTCCAGCCCCTTCCCTCACTCTCCATCTTGAAACCCCCTATTCATGCGTCCGGCCCCTTTTAGGATGCCGAAAGAAAAAAGGGGGGAATTTGGGACTTTGGTGTCACGCCGGCTAGTCACGTGCGGGGAGGGGCCTTAATCGGGACGATACCAACCGCTCGATGGAGGCTGACCTCTGTGGATGGTGACTGCCGAGTTGGTGAAGATACGTCCAACGTCACGGTGCCAGTGATGACGTCATGCGTGGGACGCAGTGCGTGGCGTCGATGTGATGAGGGCCCCGCCCAGCACCCCGAGCTACGCCTGGTGAGGGCGGAGGAAGGGGGTGGAGGGACGGCGCACAGAACACATCGCAGCTTCCGGGCAATGGACAAAAAAAGGGAAGGCCTATAGTACCAAAGGCTGACAGTCCCCAATGGAATGCAAACAACAAAAAACAAAAAAATGCCGTATCACTCAGGCATGGTGACCATGTCTAGAGTGAGGGGGGCCCCAAAAAGGGTACACGACCGTAGAGGGGAACCCAGACCACCCACAGAGGCGGCAGGGGATCAATGCTGACTCAGTCCAAAACCTCCATCCCGTTAAAGTGCAAAAGAGGGGGACTGTGTGTGAACACAGGTGGGACTTTGAGTGAGACACATGGCTAATGTCTCCATCCCGGGTACAATATAGAAAAAAGGGGGGAATTTGGGACTTTGAATGAGGTTCTGGACAAGGTGGGGGTACATAAAGGAAACACATGTTTTTAATAACATGAGGAGTAAATTGTATTACAATATGAGAATGATGGGATTGCACATGATATTACATACATATCGTAGACATAGAGGACATATTCTTGCATTGACTTAAAAGACTCATGGCAATATGACAGTGCATATGATTCATGGACATAAAGTTTACAAACTAACATCAACTAAAATTACATAACAGTATGATAGATAGATGTACAAATCCCATGAGTGCACATATGTGAACATTGGTTCCTTAAAGCGGCATAGTGCAGTGGAATGACAAGATGTAGCAATTGTGTAGGCATGACGGTGGTAAAATTGTAGATGGATCAAAAGGCTGGTATAGAAGTGTATTGGCATCCTTTTTAGTCCGACGTGTTTCGTATTTAACTCATCAGGGGCGGATGCTTCCAATAAGCAATCTAAAAAGAATGTATATAAAAAGATGGATTTAGCCTATATTGACATAAAGCATAAACAGGAGAGGCCATTTGTACCAATCCTGAGAAACTTACATACAAAGGATGGATCATGGGGATGAGTAAAACGATGGACCAGGGCCAACCAGAAGGTGTCCTACCCGGAAGCCGAGGCAATGGGAATCCGTGCAGGCAAGATGTAAGGATGGGGGTACCAAGTGGTACAGATGGACCTGCCGAGTTAGTGCACCACAGTGATGGTAAACTTGTGGGGAATGCCAAAGAAGTCTATATGGGGTGAAATAAAGTGTGTAAGAAATTGAACTCACACTAGACAGAATCCAGTAACGTGGTGGAGTCAAGTCAAAATTTACCTCAGTATTGTGCAATGGGACAAGAAGTGTCCAAATGCAATGGCGTACTCAGCATATAACGGTGGAGACTGTGTGCACATGACAGTATTTATACAGAAACCCCCATCATACAAAGCCATGCGTGGGTTCCCACCAACGTCACGCCGGCTAGTCACGTGCGGGGAGGGGCCTTAATCGGGACGATACCAACCGCTCGATGGAGGCTGACCTCTGTGGATGGTGACTGCCGAGTTGGTGAAGATACGTCCAACGTCACGGCGCCAGTGATGACGTCATGCGTGGGACGCAGTGCGTGGCGTCAATGTGATGAGGGCCCCGCCCAGCACCCCGAGCTACGCCTGGTGAGGGCGGAGGAAGGGGGTGGAGGGACGGCGCACAGAACACATCGCAGCTTCCGGGCAATGGACAAAAAAAGGGAAGGCCTATAGTACCAAAGGCTGACAGTCCCCAATGGAATGCAAACAACAAAAAACAAAAAAATGCCGTATCACTCAGGCATGGTGACCATGTCTAGAGTGAGGGGGGCCCCAAAAAGGGTACACGACCGTAGAGGGGAACCCAGACCACCCACAGAGGCGGCAGGGGATCAATGCTGACTCAGTCCAAAACCTCCATCCCGTTAAAGTGCAAAAGTGCAAAACTCTCTTTAACAACACCCCCTTTAAGCCAATATTTGGCGCAATTTAAGACATGTCCACCGTTCACCACGACACGCTTTGCGCGCCATATTGTTGTTCCTGTTGATGCCTAGGGCCCACTTTTGATCTTGCACACGGGTCCGCTGATTTCATACGCCCCTGCCCCAAAAATAGGGAAAAAAATGTAAAAAATCATATTTGGGGGGGGGGGGGGTGTCCCTGAATGGCAGTTTGGAGATGTGGTCACCCTACTGTGAAGAGGTGAAAGGGACACAGGAACCAGAGGAGGATACAGCACACTGATGACGCTGTCCCCTTGTATCCCCCCTGTTTCACTGACCTTGAGTCCGTCCTCCTCACCCCTGGCTGGGCCCTGTCAGTGCTCCGCTCCGAGTCCTCCACCGACCACCTATGATGAGTGCATGGCATGCACTCACTGCAGGACGGTTTCCCGCCACTGCCGCCACTGTGGCCTTTTCAAAAATGGCGCCAGCGGCGCCATCACGTTCCTGCGCGTGCGCCGCCGCCGCCCGGCCGAGTTCCGAATGCGCTCGGCCGGCGCATTCGGAACGGCGCATGCGCAGTTGTATGGCCGGCTCGCGGCCATCTTTTTTATGGGCGCCGGTGCCCATAAACGGACTTTTACGTACAGCCCGAAAAAGGGGTTAAATCGCGGGCTGTACGTAAATCTACGTACGGTTGGCAACACTGTAGATGAGTCTGGCAGTAGCATTCATGATAGATTGATGGGAGGATAGCCTGCGTAGAGGTAGGCCTAAGAGAAGGAGTTACAATAATCAAGGCGAGAGATCAAGGCTTAGTATTGCTGAAGGGGTAAGGGAAGGATTTTGAAGAGTAATTAACCGACACATGGAGCGATCATACTAATTACTCATCAGGATCCCTCCAATTGTTTAATTCCAGTACATGCATGTAGAGGGCGCCCTGGCGGCAGGTTGTGTAGCCAGTTCCTGTGCTGAGGCCTGCTGTATAGTTTTTTAGCAAAGGAGGGTCTGAGACCCCGATATCATCACTCTGGCTTCACATTTTTTGGCCTATAGGCCGTTTCAGGAAACATTCTTAGTCACTCACACTTACTTAGTTGCAAGGAGCCCCAAAATTTGTGCTTGCAGGTCTGGTCAGTTGGAAGTCGCACCCAACAGCCTGAACAAAAGTCACCAGGGGTGCTAGTTAAAGGTGTATGGTCCAGATGGGGAACCCATCATTACATCACTACCGACAGGCTGGCTGATTTACCCATACGAGGCCATCACCTACCTCCTGACCGAGTCAGACTCAGTGTCTTCACTCCTTCAGGTATAGGCTATCCTCCATTATGCAGGAATGTTGAGACGCAAGTCAAATCTATCTTTATCTCCTCTTTACGGATTGAACGGTATAGTAGAACAGTTCATGCTTAGCATGGTTCCATCTTTCATGGCTAGTTCAGTTAGAGAGTGATAAGTTTCCCAGGAGTGACACATCAAATCAAAGCCTGCTGTGTGATGGTGAATTGCAGTCTCAGCCTGAACCCCCACCAGGCCAGGCCCCCAACACGTTTCACCCTAACCACTGGAGCTTACTCATGGGGATCCCCACGGGGGAAGATTACAAACATTAATTGTATTCTCTGGAGAAGACACATATGATAGTGATATGCAAATATCTTAATAGTGACTCCAACTTTGGGAGGAAATAACTCAGTCTTAGGTCACTCAAGAAGACGTGTGGCCACTCAATGAAGTTGGACAAGAAGCAATTTAACCTTAAACAGCATAGGGGGTTCTTTACTGTTTGAGTGGTAAGGTGGTTTCAGTGGAAGTGTCACTAACTTCAAAAAACTATTAGATGGGCATTTTATTGATCACAATATACAGGGATATAGAAAGTGGTAGAGACATACACTATATTGTCAAAAGTATTGGGACACCTGCCTTTACACACACATGAACTTTAATGGCATCCCAGTCTTAGTCCGTAAGGTTCAATATTGAGTTGGCAAGGTCCATAAAGACATAGATAAGCGAGTTTGGGGAGGAGGAACTTGAGTGGCCTGCACAGAGTCCTAACCTCAACCCGACAGAACACCTTTGGAATGAATTTGAGCAGAGACTGCAAGCCAGGTCTTCTTGTCCACATCAGCGCCTGAGCTCACAAAGGCGCTTCTGGAAGAATGGTCAAGCATTCCCATAGACACACTCCTAAACCTTGTGGACAGCCTTCCCAGAAGAGTTGAAGTTGTTTTATAGCTGCAAAGGGTGGGCCAACTCAATATTGAACCCTACGGACTAAGACTGGGATGCCATTAAAGTTCATGTGTGTGTAAAGGCAGGAGTCCCAATACTTTTGACAATATAGTGAAAATACACGCACACCCTGACACAGGTTGAACTAGATGGACTGGTGTCTTTATTCAACCTTACTAACTATGAAACAAAAGAGAGTCTCTGATTGGTCAGTTGTGGCCAACTTACAAAGCCCCCACCTTTTACGGTTTATCTATTACCTATAAATGTCTATATTTTCCTTTTTTTTTGTAGCCACCCAAAGTCAGAATGAGTTTTTCAAGAAAATTTCATAAGCCAGTCGTAGCACAATAGAATAGGCTGTGCCAAAGTGATATAGAACAGTTCCTCCACAGAAATGCACAATAATATTACCCAGCGCTTCTCCACCAGCGCACATCAGCGGGAGATGTACTATAAGCACAAAGGAGTAACGATAATACATTTATCAACTATAAACATAGACACATAGTGATAAAATGAAGCAAAACAACCACACTTATGTTAGAAAGCCTCGTAAAAAGAAATGGAAATAATAGAAAGAGAGTTATAAAGATAGAAAGCTCCTTCAATCCAAGCCCATGGGATGGTGGCGGGCATTATAAATCAGCACAAAGTGATGTAGAAAAGCGCTTCTACATAATTAAAGTGCTAGAAAAGTGCTAAAATATAAATATACAGTAAGATCGGAGGCTACGAAACTGCGCCATGGCAGCGTACATAATAACAGTGGTTGCTTTATGGAACTTATAGAAACTATTGTGTGTTTTCAATGGGTATTTTATCGAGTTGTTATTGTAAAGTCTGTGATCTCTGGTTCCAGCCCCTATGTCACTACAGGACACAGCATTGGTATAGGGACTGGCAGGTGGGACCACAGTGCGCATCCGGGAGTCAGGCATCAAACACACCCGGAAGAATGAGGATGAAGAGCCTACAGCAATGGTAGCTCTTCAAGGGTGCTAAGATGGGCATTGGGACAGGTATAAACAGTTTTTTTTCAAAGGCTTCCATTTTTCCATACTTTCTTTATCTAATAATAACAGCATCCTGTGTAGAAAGTATGGTATTTAAGTGACTTTCTTTATTTATTGTATTATTATTATTTATTATATTATTAATACTTTATTATATAAATTTTTATGACATTTTTATGACATTTTTTTATTACATTTTTTATTAAAAGTATGGTGTTTAAGTGACTTTATTTATTTATTGTATTATTATTTATTATATTATTAATACTTTATTATATTATTATTATTTTTTAATTATTTTATGGATTATTATTTATGTAACAGATTTCAATGCAGAAAGTTTGAAGTTTAAGCGATAGCTTTTATTTAATGTATTATTAGTATTATTTCATATATTTATATTACATTATTATTATTATTATTGTTGTTGTTATTATTTAATGTATTATTATTTATTTAACAGATTCCTGTGCAGAAAGTTTGAAGTTTAGGTGATAACCTTTAATTAGATTATTATTATTTAATATATTAATAATAATAATAATAATAATAAAAATATATAATAAAGTAAAGTTAGTTGCCCCCAGTAACTAATAAAACAGTTACTGGGGGCAACACTCATATATATATATATATATATATATATATATATATATATATATATATGTAGCGCCCTCCTCACTCCCCTCTTCTTCTTCAGCTCGTCTGTCTCTTGTCTTGGGGTACCTTTAGAGGGGAGAGAGCGGGGACACCACGCCTGGCCTTCACCACAGGTGTCAGTGTGGTATGAGCAAAGTTCTTTTACCTTCGGGTCAGTGCTGTGCACCTGGAGCCTCCACCGAGAGTTACCTTGAACAATGTCTGTCAGGAAATGAGCCCCACACCATTAAAGTCCAACACTCCTTTATTCTTATCGAATAAACACAATCAGTTGAACTCCCTTGTAGAAACAGAACAGAAAAGGAGGTGTTCTCCACTTTCCTCCCTGAAGCGGGGGGGGGGGGGGGAATTTCCTTCCAGGAGGTCTCCGATGAGAGGCTCACCCGTCACTGGCAATATGCTGCACCAGGTCTTCGAGTGAGGAGCTCCCCCCGGTCCATTACGCCTTCCGGATTCGGGTACCCAATCCCTGGGTACCCTAGGATCTCCTTCCCTCGCGGAACTCAGTGTTGGGCACTGAGCTCCAGACCTCCATCCGAGTACCTTACCCCAGGCTAAAGGTGCCTGGGATGGAACACGACCTCCGGCTGTCCTCTAGGCCTAGGCCCGCCTAGAGAACCGTCACGAACCACCGCCCACAGGCTGAAGGTGCCTGGGACTCGACCCTGCGACAAAGATGGCCGGCCCCTTTATACCCTCTCCCAGCAAGCACGGCAGGTTCCCCCCCCCACCATACCGCTGCCGAGGAAGGACAAAAAGGAGGCACGGCACACAGCAATGATTCAACCCCAGCCCAGGGTGACAGCGCCACCTGCTGGGCTGCAGGGAATTACACATCACTAATGTGTCTGCCAAGTTCAAATTACACCTGGGAAAGTACATACCCGCTACATATATATATATATATATATATATATATATATATATATACTGTATATATATATATATATATATATACTGTATATATATATATAACCCCAGGTGGAGCTTTACAGATAGAATTAAATTCAACAAGCCTGGAAGTATACATCCTCTGGACAATGGGCATCCGTATGGGGGGGGGGCAAGTGCCCTCCCTGGAGCAAGATGTCCGCACACGCAGGTACCACTTCTGCCTGAAGCGATCAGCCAGGAAACTGTCAGAAGGATCAGACAGCCAGATGACACAGAGCGGGGATCTCCTGCTGAGACGCGGCTTGTATATGAATAGTCGGCCGCTGTCAAACAAAGTCCCGCATTCTGGACCGGCATTGGACCAGTGTGCTATTAAAGTAGCTGGTCTAGGAGGCGGGACTTCATTTGACAGCGGTAGCTATTCATTAACAAGCCGCATTTTAGCGGGAGATCCCTGCTCTGTGTCATCTGGCTGGCAAATCCTCCTGATTCCTCCCTGATGCATTGCTGGGCACAGATGAGGCTGCACGTTTGGTCAATGATAGGCTGCATTGATGGATACTGATATGCTGCACTGATGGCCAATGATACGCTGCTACGATGGGCAATGATACGCTGCACTAATGGGCAAAGGTATGCTGCACTGATGGGCACTGATATGCTGCACTGATGGGCACTGATATGCTGCACTGATGGGCACTGATATGCTGCACTGATGGGCAATGATGGGCTGCACTGGTGGGCAATGATATGCTGCACAGATGGGAACTGATATGCTGCACTGATGGGTAATGATGGGCTGCACTGATGGGTAATGATGGGCTGCACTGGTGGGCAATGATATGTTGCACTGATGGGTAATGATACGCTGCACTGATGGGCAATGATAGGCTGCATTGATTGGCAATGATACGCTGCACCGATGGGCAATTATATGCTGCACTGATGGGCAATGGTATGCTGCACTGATGGACACTGATATGCTGCACTGATGGGCACTGATATGCTGCTCTGATGGGCAATGATACGTTGAACTGGAGGGCAATGGTAGGCTCCACTGATGGGCAATGGTAGGCTCCACTGATGGGCACTGATAGGCTGCATTGATGGGCAATGATAGGCTGCACTGATGGCCACTGATAGGCTGCACTGATGGGCAATGATATGCTGCACTGATGGGCAATGATATGCTGCACTGATGGCCACTGATGAGACGGAACTGATAAGCTGCACTGATGGAGCTGCACTGATGGGCGCTGATGAGGCTGCACTGATGGGCACTGATATGCCTTATGTTAATATTGTTAAAGTTGTTGTTAATATTTATTTTTGGAACTTAATTCTGCATAAAACATTTAACAGTGTAATTTCATGAGATAATTTATGAGGGCATTTTTAGGGGTGGACTTAGGGGCGAACTTAGGGGCGGGGCAGGGTAGGGGTTAAAAACAGATTAGAAATTGCTGATCAGATAGTGGCGGCTTGATCCATCGTTTAAGCTTTTGCATGCCTGCGCTTTATATGATGATTAAGTCCCTCCCCTTAACAACATTGCCAAAAGGGGGCGTCACATGCGTGACCTTAAAATAGTGCCCCCCCCCTGAAAAAAGTTCTGCGGACACCCATGCTCTGGACCACTGTGATTCTTTCTTCATCAGGGCCTCCATGTGTGTCTTACGTGGTACCATTTTATATGTTGTACTTCCTTTTGATAATAAATACAATTCAAATTGATCCAGCGAGTTTATATATAGTATATATATTTTTTGATAGTAGGAGTGGTTGAGCCAAATCAGGTATTTTATTTTAGTTTTGTTGTATATAATAAAGTATTATTGTTATATTTAAATTTATTATTATTTATTTAACAGATTCTTATGCAGAAAGTTTAAAGCCGGGTTCACATATATACCAATTGGATGTGTTTTTTACTGCATCCAACTCGCATACCATGTGAGTGTGACCGGCTCTCAATGGAGCCGTTTCATGCATGTCCGGGACGGCCGCAGTGCTGTTTCAAAAAGGGTCCTGTGCATTTTTGGGTCCGGTTCAGGTGCAAATTCAGGAAAAAATTTGCACCTGAATCACATCTGAACCGGTTAACAGAAATGCACTGGACTGCCGCACTGAAACCGCGGCTGCATATATATATGTGAGTCCGGTCTAAGTGGTAACCTTTATTTAATTTATCAATTTTATCAATAATAATAATAATAATAATACCAATAATAATAATAAACATAAAAATATAGAATAAATCATTAATTAAATAAAGGTTACCAATTCAACTCCAAATTTCTGCATCGGAATCTGTTAAATAAATAATAATAAATAAAATATTATTATCAATGATAACAATAATAATAATAATAGAAATAATAAAATAAAAATATATAATAACGTAATATTATTATTATTTAATTTATTATTTATGTAACATAAAACAGATTCCTATGCAGAAATTTTGTTGTTGAAGTGATAATATTAATTTAATAACTTTTAAAAAAGGTTATTTATTTTATTATTATTATTATTATTAATAATAACAATAATAGTAATACTATAAATAATAAATGAAATAAAGGTTATCACTTTTATACCTTATTTTTATATTTTATTTTATACTTAATACAATAAATAATAACAAATATATTTTCCAATAATATTTATTTTACTTCCCAGCATTGGAGGGCAGCAGGATGCTGATCATTCCTTCTATGACACTGTTGGTCAATAATGATCAGCCCCCCCCCCCCAATCCTTTCATAGAATTGGTGTTCAGTGGGGTTAAGATCGCCCCTTCAATAGACTTGGTTCTCGGTGGGGTTTAAATCTCCTCCCTTTTCAGTTATGGTGGTTGGTGGGATTTAGACTATGAAACCCCTCCTTGGCTTTGGTGGTCAGTGGGGTTAAAGGGGTTGTAAAGCTTTGTGTTTTTTCACCTTAATTGCATCCTATTGCTTATCCCGAGCTCTAGTCGGCTCTTCATTGAATGATTGATAGCAGCGCAGCCATTGGCTCCCGCTGATGTCAATCAAATCAATGACGCGGCGTGCCGGGGGGCGGGGCCGAGTCAAAAACTTGGTGGCCGAGTGTATTATACGGGAGCGCGCCCGCAAGCTAACCCCCTCGGGAGAGAGCTTCCCAGAGGCGGTTAGCTCTTGCGGGGAGGAGCCGTGAGAGCCGCCGTGGGACCCCAGAAGAGGGCGATCGGGGCCACTCTGTGCAAAACGAACTGCACAGTGGAGGTAAGTATGACATGTTTGTTTTAAAAAAATAAAATAAAGAACAAACCTTTAGTATCCCTTTAAGATCCTCCCTTCCCCAGTATTGGTGGTCAGTGGTCTTCAGATCACCCCATCCTTGGCATTGGTGGTCAGTAGGGTTCAGATCACCCCTTTCATGGCATTGGTGGGCAGTGGAATTCAGATCACTTCTTCCTTTGCATTGGTGCTCAGTGGGTTTCAGATCACCCCTTCCTTGGCATTGGTGGTTAGCAGGGTTCAGATCACCCCTTTCTTTGGCATTGGTGGTCAGAGGGGTTCAGATCACCCCTTCTTTGGCATTGGTGGTCAGAGGGGTTCAGATAACCCCTTCCTTGGCATTGGTGGTCAGTGGAATTCAGTTCACCCTTTCCTTGGCATTGATGGTCAGTAGGGATGAGCTTCGTGTTCGAGTCGAACATACGTTCGACTCGAACATCGGCTGTTCGATCGTTCGACGAAGATCGAACGATTTGGGCCGTTCGCGCCAAATTCGAGTGACGCGAACGGCCCACAATGCACTACGCCATCGCAGTGTCATCCAGGCGCTGTGATTGGCCAAGCATGCACTGTGACCCCGCATGCTTGGCCAATCACAGCGCCGGCAGCGAGGAGAGCAATGATTGGCCACAGGCAGGATGCCTGTGGCCAATTATTGCTGAGGGTGTTTAGTACACGCCCCACACTATAAAAGGCCGCCAGCACGGCGGCCTAGTGTAGTGTGTTCCGGAGCAGGGATAGAGCAGCATAGGCAGGGACAGTGACTGTTATTTCTTTCTTGCTTAACCTGGATTCCTTTAGTTTAGGGAAAGAGAAGGATAGGTAGGGAGAGTGTCAGTGTGTTTTGTGCTTGTGCTATATTGTGCTTAAAAAAAACATTTATTCTAGGGACAGAAAACTGTAGGTAGGGACAGTGTCAGTTTCTTTCACTCTGCAAGTCCTTGTTTCCAGGGACCTGGAAGGACAGTGAGTGAATTGTCCTTGTGCTATATTGTGCTTAAAAAAACATTTATTCTAGGGACAGAAAACTGTAGGTAGGGAGAGTGTCAGTTTCTTTCACTCTGCAAGTCCTTGTTTCCAGGGACCTGTAAGGACAGTGAGTGAATTGTCCTTGTGCTATATTGTGATTAAAAAAAACATTTTTTCTAGGGACAGAAAACTGTAGGTAGGGAGAGTGTTTTTTTTCTTTCACTCTGCAAGTCCTTGTTTCCAGGGACCTGGAAGGACAGTGAGTGAATTGTCCTTGTGCTATATTGTGCTTAAAAAATAACATTTTTTCTAGGGACAGAAAACTGTAGGTAGGGAGAGTGTTTTTTTTTTTTTTCACTCTGCAAGTCCTTGTTTCCAGGGACCTGTAAGGACAGTGAGTGAATTGTCCTTGTGCTATATTGTGCTTAAAAAAAACATTTATTCTAGGGACAGAAAACTGTAGCTAGGGAGAGTGTCAGTTTATTTCACTCTGCAAGTCCTTGTTTCCAGGGACCTGTAAGGACAGTGAGTGAACTGTCCTTGTGCTATATTGTGATTAAAAAAAACATTTTTTCTAGGGACAGAAAACTGTAGGTAGGGAGAGTGTTTTTTTTCTTTCACTCTGCAAGTCCTTGTTTCCAGGGACCTGTAAGGACAGTGAGTGAATTGTCCTTGTGCTATATTGTGCTTAAAAAAAACATTTATTCTAGGGACAGAAAACTGTAGGTAGGGAGAGTGTCAGTTTATTTCACTCTGCAAGTCCTTGTTTCCAGGGACCTGTAAGGACAGTGAGTGAATTGTTCTTGTGCTATATTGTGATTAAAAAAAACATTTTTTCTAGGGACAGAAAACTGTAGGTAGGGAGAGTGTCAGTTTATTTCACTCTGCAAGTCCTTGTTTCCAGGGACCTGTAAGGACAGTGAGTGAATTGTCCTTGTGCTATATTGTGCTTAAAAAAAACATTTATTCTAGGGACAGAAAACTGTAGGTAGGGAGAGTGTTTATTTTCTTTCACTCTGCAAGTCCTTGTTTCCAGGGACCTGTAAGGACAGTGAGTGAATTGTCCTTGTGCTATATTGTGATTAAAAAAAACATTTATTCTAGGGACAGAAAACTGTAGGTAGGGAGAGTGTCAGTTTATTTCACTCTGCAAGTCCTTGTTTCCAGGGACCTGTAAGGACAGTGAGTGAATTGTCCTTGTGCTATATTGTGATTAAAAAAAACATTTTTTCTAGGGACAGAAAACTGTAGGTAGGGAGAGTGTTTTTTTTCTTTCACTCTGCAAGTCCTTGTTTCCAGGGACCTGTAAGGACAGTGAGTGAATTGTCCTTGTGCTATATTGTGATTAAAAAAAACATTTTTTCTAGGGACAGAAAACTGTAGGTAGGGAGAGTGTTTTTTTTCTTTCACTCTGCAAGTCCTTGTTTCCAGGGACCTGTAAGGACAGTGAGTGAATTGTCCTTGTGCTATATTGTGCTTAAAAAAAACATTTATTCTAGGGACAGAAAACTGTAGGTAGGGAGAGTGTCAGTTTATTTCACTCTGCAAGTCCTTGTTTCCAGGGACCTGTAAGGACAGTGAGTGAATTGTTCTTGTGCTATATTGTGATTAAAAAAAACATTTTTTCTAGGGACAGAAAACTGTAGGTAGGGAGAGTGTCAGTTTATTTCACTCTGCAAGTCCTTGTTTCCAGGGACCTGTAAGGACAGTGAGTGAATTGTTCTTGTGCTATATTGTGATTAAAAAAAACATTTTTTCTAGGGACAGAAAACTGTAGGTAGGGAGAGTGTTTTTTTTCTTTCACTCTGCAAGTCCTTGTTTCCAGGGACCTGGAAGGACAGTGAGTGAATTGTCCTTGTGCTATATTGTGCTTAAAAAAAACATTTATTCTAGGGACAGAAAACTGTAGGTAGGGAGAGTGTCAGTTTCTTTCACTGTGAAAGTCCTTGTTTCAAGGGACAGAGAAGGACACCTGAAGGTAGCCCTTATTGCTTTTTTCCCATCTCCCTGCAGGCCATCTATTAGAATGTCTGGAAGGCAAACAAGGAGAGGCAGACAGTCAGGAGGCAATAAAAGAGGGCAAGCAGGCTCTGTGTCTGGGGGCAACAGTGCTGGTCGTGGACGCGGTGCATTGTCATCAGCACATGGCCATGGGACACGCTTGTCCTTCTTTTCGGCAGCTGGACATGTTGAGCCACATCATGCCGAAGACTTGGTAGAGTGGATGACCAAGCCCTCCTCCTCCTCCTCATCCTCTCTCACCCAGGCTCAGGGTACTGGAAAAGCAGCTGCCAAAGCGTCGTCTTCCCTGGTATCAATGTCAGACAAATCATCAGTCACTCCTTCCCTAGACCCACCATGTCCTCCTCCTGAGGAGTCCCCCGAACTGTTTCAGCACAGTGTTGGGTACATGCTCCAGGAGGATGCCCAGCGTTTCGAAGGGTCTGATGATGAAACCCAGCTAGAGGAAGGCAGTAGCGTGAGAGCAGACAGAGGGGATGCTCAAGAAGGACACCAATCTGGCAGTCATGTTCCAGCAGCTGCAGCATACTGCCAGATTGGCTCCAGTGATGAGGAGGGAGGGGATGATGAGGTCACTGACTCCACGTGGGTGCCTAATAGGAGAGAGGAGGAGGAGGAGGATGAGGAGGAGGCACATCTCCAACGAGGCAGGATGCCCTTTGGTGGCCAGCGTAAGGGCAGTACACCGACGGAATCACACCGCAGAGCTCCGCCTGTGCAGGGCGCTGCCTCTGCCCGTCATTCAAAAAGTTCTTTGGTGTGGGCCTTTTTTGAGGCTAGTGCATCAGATCGCACAGCTGCTGTTTGCAACATATGTCTCAAGCGTATATCGCGTGGCCAAAACATCAGCCGCTTGGGTACCACATGCCTGACCAGACATATGTTGACCTGCCATGCAGCTCGTTGGCAAGCCTACCTCAAAGACCCACACCAAAGAACAAAGCGGACCTCTCCTTGCACCGCATCAGCTGGGATCTCCAACCCCACTATAACTTCAGTCCTCTCTGAAACATGCACTGAGAGGAATGAAGGTGTAGAATTAGGTGTGTCACAGCCAAGTACTTGCGGCCACTCTGCTAGCAGTACACCGACGTCCGATTCTAGCAGGCAAATTTCCCTGCCCCAGCTGCTGGACCGTCGAAAGAAGTTCACTCCCAGCCATCCACATGCCCAGCGGTTGAATGCTAGCTTGGCTAAATTGCTAGCGCTTCAACTGCTGCCTTTTCAGTTGGTAGACTCGGCCCCCTTCCGTGAGTTTGTGCAATGTGCGGTTCCTCAGTGGCAGGTTCCCAAACGCCACTTTTTCTCACGGAAGGCTATTCCGGCTCTCTACCGGCATGTGGAAGGCAATGTCTTGGCCTCGCTGGACAGGGCGGTCAGCGGTAAGGTGCATATTACCGCTGACTCATGGTCCAGCAGGCATGGACAGGGACGTTACCTTTCTTTCACGGCCCATTGGGTCACTCTTTTGGCAGCTGGGAAGGATGCAGGACAAGGTGCAGTAGTGTTGGAGGTTGTCCCACCGCCACGCCTCCAAAATGCTACTACTGGTTGTGACACACCTCTCTCCTCCACCCCCTCCTCTTCTTCTTCCTCCATGGCCTCTTCCTGTGGTTTGTCCTATGAACCAGCGGTGCTCCGTAGCCGTTCACGGGGCTACGCAAGTACGCAGGCAAAAAGATGCCATGCCGTGCTTGCGCTGGTGTGTTTGGGGGACAGAAGCCACACTGGGGCAGAGGTCCTGTCTGCTCTGCAGGGCCAGGCCGAGAGTTGGTTGACGCCACGCCAGCTTAAGCCAGGAATGGTGGTTTGCGACAATGGCACCAACCTCCTCTCCGCCCTCCGACAGGGACAACTGACCCATGTGCCCTGTGTGGCTCACGTCCTTAACCTGGTGGTGCAGCGGTTCTTGGGCAGGTACCCGGGCTTACAGGATGTCCTGAGGCAGGCCAGGAAAGTCTGTGTGCATTTCCGCAGATCTTATAATGCCAGTGCTCGCCTGGCTGAGCTGCAAAAGGAGTTGAACCTGCCCAAGAACCGCCTTATATGTGACATGCCCACCAGGTGGAACTCAACGTTGGCCATGCTGCAGCGGCTGCACACGCAGCAGAGGGCCATCAATGAGTACCTGTGCGACTACGGCACCAGGACAGGGTCAGGGGAGCTTGTTTTTTTTTCTCCACGCCAGTGGGGCATGATCAGGGATGCATGCACTGTCCTGGCACCATTTGAGGAGGCCACGAGGATGGTGAGCAGTGACAGTGCATGCATCAGTGACACTGTACCTCTTGTCCACCTGTTGGAGCACACGCTGCGTGGAATAATGGACAGGGCACTTGAGGCAGAACAGAGGCAGGAAGAGGAGGACTTCCTTGCCTCTCAAGGCCCCCTTTACCCAGACAGTGTTCCTTCTGTCCCACCCATCGCACAGGAAGAGGAGGAGGAGGAGGAGGAGGAGGAGGAGGATTGTGTCAGCATGGAGGTGGAGGCTGGCACTCAGCATCATCAGCAGCAGTCTTTTAGGGATGATTTACAGTCCCAAGAAACCAGTGGACTTGTACGTGGCTGGGAGGAGGTGGCTGCGGATCATGTCGTCCTTAGTGACCCAGAGGACTCCGGAGCGAATGCCTCAGCAAACCTACGCTGCATGGCCTCCCTGATCCTGCAAAGTCTGCGGAAGGATCCTCGTATTCTTCGGATCAAGGAGAGGGACCATTACTGGCTGGCCACTCTCCTTGATCCACGGTACAAGGGTAAGGTTGCGGACCTTATGTTACCGTCGCAGAGGGAGCAGAGGATGAGACAACTCCGGGAGGCCTTGCAGAAAGGTCTGTGCAACGCGTTCCCAGAGACTGGGAGGTTACAAACTCCTGGTCCTGGACAACGAGTTGCTGAGGCTTCGGCCAGTCAAAGAAGGAGCGGTGGGGAAGGTGGCCGTCTGACCGATGCGTTCAGACAATTCTTTAGTCCGCAGCCCCAAAGTATGATCGGTTCCAGCAACCATCGCCAGCGTCTGATAAACATGGTGCAGGAATATCTAGGGGCAAGGTCAGACTTGGACACCTTTCCCACCGAAAATCCTCTGGCTTACTGGGTCTTGAGGATGGATCACTGGCCAGAGCTTGCACAGTATGCAATTGAGCTACTGGCCTGTCCTGCATCCAGCGTTCTTTCGGAACGCACATTCAGTGCTGCTGGAGGATTTGTCACGGATCACAGGGTGCGCCTGTCCACCGACTCGGTTGATCGACTGACTTTCATCAAGATGAACCAGTCTTGGATCACCACCAGCTACCACACACCTGATGCTGATATAACAGACTAATTGATTTTAACATGTCACATCCCTTCAAGACTGATGCTGATGCTGAGTGCCTGTGCTGTTATGTTGACTGGCTATCCTCCTCCTCCGAGTCCTCAATGATACGATTGATGATGATAGCTTGGAAGATCATTTTTGTTTATGGGTGCCGCCACCAGTGGCTAAGGCCCAATTTTTCAGCCCCTGTTTTACAGGGGCGTGTAATTACAATTTTTTTAGCAATAATTTGCCATAGGGCTCATTGCTGTGCTCCAAGTACAGTATCTGTGAGGGGTTGGAGTGTTGTGGCACCAGTGCCTAAGGCCCAATTTTTCAGCCCCTGTTTAACAGGGGCGTGTCATTACAATTTTTGAAGCAATACTTTGCAACAGGGCTCATTGCTGTGCTCCAAGTACAGTATCTGTGAGGGGTTGTAGTGTTGTGCAACCAGTGCATAAGGCCCAATTTTTCAGCCCCTGTTCAACAGGGGCATGCAATTACAATTCTTGATCTAATAATTCACAGCAGGGTCCATTGCTGCACCCACCAAGAGTAACTCTGAGGGCTTACAGTCTTGTGGCAACGCCACCACCACCACCACCACGAAAGGCCCAATTTTTCAGCCCCTGTTCAAAAGGGGCATGTAATTACAATTCTTGATCTAATAATTCACAGCAGGGCCCATTGCTGCACCCACCAAGAGTAACTGTCAGGGCTTACAGTGTTGTGGCACCAGCACCACCATCAAAGCCCCAATTTTTACTACCACTGTTCAACAATTATATGTAATTAAAATTCCTGATATAATAGTTGACAGCAGGGCGTTCCAGCACCAACCAAGAGTAACTGAGTGCTTACAGTGTTGTGCCAACACCAACAACTAAGGGGCCTATTTCTGCAGAGTATATACGGCAGGTCCCTACTTTCAAACATCCAACTTACAAACGACTCCTACTTGCAAACGAAAGAAGACAACAGGAAGTGAGAGGAAATCTACCCCTAGAAAGGAAAATTCTCTCCTGTAAGAATAAATATGGGAGAAAGGGGTCTCATCTGTACTGATGCTTTATCAGCAATCCTTGTTTCAAGAAAAACACCACATTTCAAAAACAGTTGTCATTGGGACGGAAAGTGAGGTGAAATGTTCTGAACAGGGGCACAGACAGCAAAACAAATGTTACAGGGGTGATAACCCTTACCTATGTTTCCCAAAAAGTTTAAAAATAGATTTTTGGGCTGGAGCTACACTTCAACAATGTACCTGTTCAAAATTACAAACAGATTCTACATAAGAACAAACCTACAGTCCCTGTCTTGTATGCACCGCCTGTATACGGCTGTTCAGAGTATATAGGGCCTTTTTTATTTTATGTGCGGGGTTCCCCTTAATATCCATACAAGACCCAAAGGGGCTGGTAATGGGCTGGGGTAGGGGGGGGGGTCATGGGGTAGCTATGCCATTTTTCTTAAAGAATTTCATCCATATTACCGGGACCAGACATTACATTAAAGCCGCAAGCAGTTTTAAATGGCTTTTTTTTCCTTTAGAAGTGTCATTTTGTGCAGGGACAGTTCTAAACACGGGAAACACGTGGCACTTCACAGGCATACTTTAGACACCCCCCAGGTACGATATTTAAAGGAATATTTGACTTTTTTTTTTTCACTTTATGCATCATTAAAATGACTGCTCCCGAAAAACGACCGTTTTTAAAACTTCTTTTTGCATTGATACATGTCCCCTGGTGCACAACCCGGGTTCCCAAACCCTATTTATGACAATAACATGCATAATAGTTGTTATAATTAGCACTTTAGAATTCGAACGTTCGCATCCATTGTATTTAATAGGGTTCTAATGTTCGTTCGAACTTTCGGTCCGTTCGCGGGTTCTGGTGCGAACCGAACCCGGGGGTGTTCGGCTCATCACTAATGGTCAGTGGAATTCAGTTTACCCCTTCCTTGGCATTGGTATTGGCATTGGTGGTCAGTAGGGTTCAGGTCCTCTTCCACATAATTGGTGGTTAGTGAGTTAAGCCCTACCCCCTTCTCCAGCATTGTGTGAGGTTCACTTAGCCTAACAGGAACTTAATTTCCATCACCACACCATATCTCTGCCTCCTTTGCTGGAAGTGTGATAGAAGATGTAATGATTTTGCTGCCCTTAGTCAACTTTTTTTTTTTTTAACCAGTACTAGATTCTGTCAATGACATAAAGTAGTGTCCTCCATATTAGCTACATACACATCGCATAAATCTTTTTTGCGAATGCCAAAGAGAATCCTTACCTGCTTTTCTTTTGTAAATAGTAACATAGTCCATTCCAGAACACTCATGTAGAGCCTACAAAAATAGTGCAATTCTTCTGCCTCCTATAATCATATCATCAGCCTTGGTGTATCAATACATGAAAGTAACTCACAGAACAGCTTGTGTAGCAATTATACATGTTATGTCAATTTTCGAGGAAAACTGAGTTTTCTGTTAGCTGTAAGTAATACTGAAGGGTCATACTTGCTCAGCCGTGCCTTTTATTGATTTGCCATTAGCCATATGATTTATGTGAGAATCTGTTTCATGTTTGGTAGTCCCACTAGATCATGTCGTAAGGATGTAAAGAAACCGAGAACTAAGACAGAAGATGGTACAGATCTAGGTCAGCTGTAGATGAAGTTGCAGTATATGTGTGTAGTACGGAGCTATTAAAATACTCAATTTTAAAAACTGCTCTCTTGTATTTTTCGATCTATCTATCTATTCCTATTTCATGTTTTATTTTAAGATAGAAAATACTGTATGTCTCTGTCTATATACTTTGCCAGCCATACATTTAAAAATGTTCTTATTCAATTTCCTTTAGATGTACTTTCAACTATTTAGTGCAAGGGCCTGCCTGATTGCATACAAATTTAAAGTGTTTAGGTTTGACCTTAAATGGTTTTGGTAAATCTAAAGTAAAATTGAATAATGTAAGTCTAAATATCTATCTGTCTTAGCAAAATTCTCTTTGTTTCATGAAAGACAGGATTAGTTATCAGTGTGTGTTAGTCTCTTCACACCAACGTGGCGAGTGGGCCCCAACAATGGCTTTACACATACACTGTATTACCAAAAGTATTGGGATGCCTGGCTTTACACGCACATGAACTTGAATGGCATCCCACAAGGTTTAGGAGTGTGTCTATGGGAATGTTTGACCATGCTTCCAGAAGCATATTTGTGAGTTTCATCCCAAAGGTGTTCTATCAGGTTGAGATCAGGACTCTGTGCAGGCCAGTCAAGTTCCTCCACCCCAAACTCTCTCATCCATGTCTTTATGGACCTTGCTTTGTGCACTGGTCCAAATCATTTGGTGGAGGGGGGATTTTGGTGTGGGCTTGTTTTTCAGGGGTTGGGCTTGGCCCCTTAGTTCCAGTGAAGGGAACTCTCAAAACTTAAATGGCATCCCAGTCTTGGTCCGTAGGGTTCAATATTGAGTTGGCCCACCCTTTGCAGCTATAACAGCTTCAACTCTTCTGGGAAGGCTGTCCACAAGGTTTAGGAGTGTGTCTATGGGAATGTTTGACCATTCTTCCAGAAGCGCATTTGTGAGGTCAGGCACTGACGTTGGACGAGAAGGCCTGGCTCGCAGTCTCCTAGCTAATTCATCCGAAAGGTGTTGTATCAGGTTGAGGCCAGGGTTTTATGCAAGCCAGTCAAGTTCCTCCACCCCAAACTCACTCATCCATGTCTTTATGGACCTTGCTTTGTGCACTGGTGCACAGTCATGTTGGAACAGGAAGGGGCCATCCCCAAACTGTTCCCACAAAGTTGGGAGCATGAAATTGTCCAAAATGTCTTGGTATGCTGACACCTTAAGAGTTCCCTTCACTGGAACTAAGGGGCCAAGCCCAACCCCTGAAAAACAACCCCACACCATAATCCCCTCTCCACCAAATGATTTGAGGGAGGAGGAACTTGACTGGCCTGCACAGAGTGCTGACCTCAACTCGATTGAACACGTTTGGGATGAAACTCACAAATGCACTTCTGGAAGAATGGTTAAACATTTCCATAGACACATGCCTAAACCTTGTGGACAGCCTCCCCAGAATTGTTGAAGTTGTTATAGCTGCAAAGGGTGGGCCAACTCACTATTGAACCCTACGGACTAAGACTGGGATACCATTAAAGTTCATGTGGTTGTAAAGGCAGGTGTCCCAATACTTTTGTTAATATAGTGTAGCTAAAATGATCAATAGTGTCAGTGGGAACTTACCTGAGAGGCAGAAATTGCTCATCCTTCAAGGAACCCCTAGCAACCTCTGGAGGAACCCTGGTTGAGAAACCCTGATCTAGTTCCAACGATCCAGTGCTATCTCTCACTTACTGTACATCAGGGACCACAGACCTGGAATAAAGTTTCTTTTGAAGGAGTGATGTGATTGGAGTATGGCCATTTGTACACAGGAAGCTAAGAGCTCACTGGATTTCCTTCAGAGTCAACATTTTAAAGGGGAAAAATATGTTTTTTCTTATTTTGCCCAGACATACACCAGTGGCTGTGTTGCTATGGCCATTTCTATAGTGACTTTATTGCAATAATATAGAGTTAGGTTTAGTAACAGCATATGTTTACATAGGCCCTTCCCCCTCCATTGATATGTAAATAACGGAGACTGGAAGTTCTTTGCAGGAAATGGGTAGGAGGGGCTTGGAGAGCGTTTGTAGAAACGTGTTTGGACAACAGATGTGTTTGGAAGGACAAAGAGGAAGATATGGCTGCCTGAAGCTTGGAGAGTTTTGGAGAACTTGTGTTGGACTAAGCAAAGGACCATGGAGGACTTGACCCCTAAGTTGAGTAACTGTTTAGTTTACTTAATATGTACATATAGTACATGCTCATATGTGTAGGCATATTTTTGTAAGCTATGAGTTGTGTTGTATTGTGCATCCTACAGTTTGTATGTGCAGATTTTTCCCTGTTTAGTAAAGCATTGATACACTTCAGAAGTGTAAGCTTCCTTGGTTTTACCACAAGAACTTAATAGATAGACGTAAAGCATTACAAATGGGGGCTCATCCGGGATAGCTTATTTATAGGAAACAAGTTTTCTGGATTCCCATATAATTAAACCATTCTAGTTATTACAAGATCTTTAATAACATTTATAAGGATGCTGACAGTAACCAAACACAATTAATGAGTAGTCTTAGAAAAGGGTGACGACTTTTACTTATTTTGAAATGAAATGAAAAAAAAAAAAAAAAAGGGTAAAGAGGGAATTAAACAGCTCAGTCGAGCTGCAACCAGAATCTCTGTGCAGTTTTCGGAAACAAAACTTGAGAAAGAAGAGGCATCGGATTGAATTACGGATGGTGGAGACAGCTGTGCAGAACATAAGAATGACTAAAATGCAGCATAAAATAATAATCATAAAAAAAGCTGTTAACAAAAAAACCCAAAAAAACAATGATGATTTTAGCTGGATAACAAAATTTTTTGTCTTCTTTTTGTTTAGGGAGCTATTGGAGAGGAAATAAATAATTTTATGTCTTTATACTCTTTAATAATATATATATATATTATACATATAGTCACTCGTCATCTCGCTTTGTTAGGAAGTAACCTGAACAACCGTAGCCTAGAAACAGTCTTTGTTTTTCGTTCACGTCCGCTCTCCCATCTCTCTTCTTTTTTTTTTTTCATATTCCGTATGCGGTTATGATAAAGCAGGTCAAGGGGACTCCCAAAATTCATGGAATGAGGTTATGGATGCACTTCAAAAGTGTCCAAAGCAAATGTTTTTTTTTTTAATAGAAAGAAAGCCATCTGTATGTACAAAGGCAGTCAAGTCTTCGCCTGCGTTGGTTGTAAATTGTCAGAAACCGTAGCGAGTTTGCCTCATCCCTTGAGGTTTTATGGACGCTTTGAAACGTTTATTAAGTTTTGCTTTTCTTTCTTTTTTTTTTCTGTTTTTTCTTTTTTTTTCTTTTTTTTTTTGCCGCCAAACTGCACATGATGGGTGCTGTTAATGAAGTACATGTCCAAGGACGTGGATGGAGCTTGGTGCAAATTATGTCAATCCAGGCCGACGGGCGACTTGGTGACTCTTCTTGGTGGGTTGACTAATAGGTTCACTTTAGAAGCCATTCATTCACTAGGAAGGAAATACAAATGACAAAGTCAATCATGATTTATATTCTGCTATTTGCAAACAAGGCAATACTCTTGTTTTACGCGGGTTGAAAGAAGCCATAAGTTATAGGATTTATAGCACATTGGTCAATATTGATCTGCAGATTTGTAAACTGCTTTGCATTAAACCAGTCTTTGTCTGTTAGTAATTTTTGAAGCTGACGCAAGGTAAACAGATAAATACTCACATGACATACATTTATAGAAGTGGTTTTACCTGCCAGATCCAATATGCAGGGCCACTGATAAGGGGGTAGCACTGGCCCTCCTATAAGAGCAGGGCCGCAGATAAGGGGGTAGCACTGGCCCTTCTGTATGGGCAGGGCCGCTGATAAGGGGTTAGCACTGGACCTCCTGTATGGGCAGGGCCACTGATAAGGGGGTAGCACTGGCCCTCCTGTATGGACAGGGCCGCTGATAAGGGGGTAGCACTATTCTGTACTGCTGTACTGTACTTTTTGCAGACACCGATCCTCCTCTGTCTCCCAATGTAGCGCTGCCAGCTTCTCCATTCCCTTTCAAAAATTAAAAATTCTGAACATTATTCTACTACTGTATAGCCAGTTTAAGATGGATTGGTAAAATAACTGTAGCACCCTCTCTTTAGGTAGGTGCTAGAGGTGAGATTTTTGGTGAGTGTAGGTAAATTTAAGCAGGCCTAGCTGGAAGCTAGGCCTGTTTGTTTTGATCTGTGTGGGCTGGGAGTGGCTCAGAGTAGGCTGGTGACTCACAGATAGCACCACTTTTCGGTTACCTCCCTCTGGCTTCTAGAGGATTCTAGTAGAGAGGAGGGAAAGAGAGGTGGAGCTGTCTGAGGTGTCTCAGGGAGCCCTGACCAATCCCCATTTAGGATTGGCAGGGGGCAGGCCTCCTTGATATACCCAGGGTCAGCCCAGCTGGGGAGTTGTTGACGGGTGGAAGAACTGAGGATGGAATGCTAGGGACTCGGGTGCAAGAAGGATCCCTTCAAGAACGCATGAAGAATCTGGACAGGAGGTATAGAGAGGAGTCAGAGAGGACAGTGGAAGCTAGTATTGCTGGGCAAGTCTTCAGGAGGGAACCACCGGTGTATGTGTGGCCTGGAGGGCCGGTGAGTGACAGACACGGTCGGGAGAACTGGGGAGGCATGCCAGAGAGGACTGGGAGTGTGGAGTCAGGGATGGGTGCAGAGCCAGCAGGAAGGACTGTGAAGTCACAGGCAGTGGAGTCGGGCATCTGCAGCCAGAAGGGTAGGCAGGGCTTGAAGAGGACATACTGGGAGCAGTAAGCCACCATAGGACAGCTAGCACTAAAAGACTTCCTATTTCTATTTTTTCTACATCAAAGGGACCCGCGGTCCCCGCCTGCAAAAGGCAGTTGCTGAGACCTGACTGAGTCAGGGTTGGGCCTAACCATGTGCCAGCTGCGCCTGGAGTAAGTGATAAGCTGGAAAGAGAGAGAGAGTATAAGTCTGCAAGCAAGTGATGTGCTGGAGGAGACTGGAGTAAGTCAAGTGTATATAGTTGTCCCATCTGATTGATACACAATCAATTTAATTGCTTGTTCTACTGGGCATCCCATATATCCCTTTCCCTATCCAAGTTCAAATCCCTCAATAAAAATACAAAACAACCTCATGGACTGTTCATTGTCTCAAAAGTGACTGGGAAGTGAATGTCGGGCTGGGCAGGGTGACAGGTGGGCCACAACCTTCAGCAGCCCCTACAGGGGTACCACCACATAACCTCAAACTTTTTTATTTTATTTAAAGTAGTTCTGTTTTCAGCATTATAAAAGACGCACAGCGAGCGCTTATCATAACTGCTAAAAGAGGAAACACATTCATAATGCTAATACACCAATTCCCAGTAGTTTTTTTTTTTTTCCATCAATGCATAAATGAGATTGGCATGGAAGGGGAACGGAACAAAAGCTTTTGCTTCATTATGTTCCCTTCTAAGCCTCGGAGAATTACATTCGCTGAGCCTTATATTATTGTCTGACAAGGAACCAAAACACATTATATCAATAGCCCTCCGCACTAATAAAAGCGTAATGGCAGTGGTTCAACATGACCCCATTCCCTGGACGCACACAATCCACCACAATACAGCTGCTCTTATAATATCAGCATAAATGGGAGGCAATCAAAGTCATCTATTAATAAGTAAGGTTATATTATCATTACTGGAACATGCTTAGTACATTAAACCAACTGTATCTGCCTTTTAAATGTCTTTTTATATAATCAAAAGAGAATCTGGGGTCCTTTTTTTAGTCTTTTCGCTGCCAGAGCTGTTTTTGCACACCTTTAAAAAATAACTTTAGGCCTGAAGATCAGTTAAAACCCCCAAAACACATGTATCCGCCAGGCCATTTCATGTGGCCCTCACACTACGGTGACCAGACATCCCCGGTTTCCGGGGACAGTCCCCGGATTAAGGACACGGTCTCCGGACCAAGTCTGTCCCCAGATTGGATTTGAATAGGGGCTGGGGCAATTTCAAAGACAGTCAGTGCAGAATTATCCGTGCCCCTTTCTGATGATTATGTGCTGGTCAAGGCACAAAAAATATGTCTCCGGATTTCATTTAAAAAATTTGGTCACCTTACCTCACACCTTTCCTGCAGCTGCAGCACCCCCCTCGTCTCCGCCTTCCACCTAGTCTCAGCAGTTGGCAGCAGAGAGGAGGACAGAACTCCTCTGCCAGATCCTGCGCCTCTCCATGCAGCAATGGAGAGGCTCGTCATTGCCCCCCTATCTCAGCAGTTGACAGTAGAAAGGAGGACAGAAGTCCTCCTACAGATCCTATGCCTCCCTTGGTCTCAGCATTTAGCAGACTCTGGCAGCTGACTCCTGCCCTCCTCTTGGCAAACTCCAGACCAGTTCGGAGGTCGGGTTAGAGATGAGTTCAGAGGACACCAAATACCATCTCTAGTCGGGAAACATTGTCACCATTAAAAAGCAAGTCCAGTTGACTGCAACTTACAACTACTAGGTACAGTAATACCTCAGATTGCGAGTAACGCGTGTAGTGTCCTGGAGTTTGGTCAGGGAGCTCCTCACAAATTTACTTGCCAAGAGTAGTTATCCTGGTCAATTGATAGGGATCTATTGATTTCTCCCTAAGTTTGGCCTTGTTGCACTTTTCTCTTCTACCACTAGGTGGCCGGGTACTTGGTGGTACTAGATACGAGAAGGGCAACCCAAGGTCAGGTTATGGGTATGTGGCTGTCCCAGCCAATGGGCAGGGGTTTTCTTGAATCCCTTGGCCTGCTAGGATCACCTATATATTTGGGTGAAGTCAGGTGATCTGTGTTCTGTGCCACCTGGACGGTTGTCTGGGTGGATATGTGTCGTACGCCCTGGGCTTCTAGGCTGGAGATTGGGCCTATCCCGGGGGGCATCTGGCTGCCAGGCTGTCTGAGGGCCTATCCAGAAGTAAGAGGGCAGCGCAGGGTTGGGATTGCGACTTGCAGTCCAACCAGAAGTGACGGTTCTGCCGGCCGGAGAACCTGTTGTGGTCGGAGGTAGAAGGGAAGCTGTCACCACTAAGGGACCATCCACCTTTACCAGGGACCACAGTGAGTAACTGAAGCAAGTACTGGAGCAGTATTCACCCCGAACGGGCACGGTGGAGAATCGGGAAACTTCAGGCGGTGATCAAGTCAGGGACCCAACCAGCGGAGGAGATGCTTGCAGAGCAGCCTTGTGTGTCAAGCCAGGGACCGAACCGGTGAGCAGGGGTGAAGCTTGAGAAGTATCTTAAGCACCAAGCTAGGGACTAGTGATGAGCCGAACACCCCCGGGTTCGGTTCGCACCAGAACCCGCGAACGGACCGAAAGTTCGCACGAACATTAGAACCCAATTAAATACAATGGATGCGAACGTTCGGATTCTAAAGTGCTAATTATAACGACTATTATTCATGTTATTGTCTGAAACAGAGTTTGGGAACCCGGGTTCTGCACCAGGGGACATGTATCAATGCAAAAAGAAGTTTTAAAAACGGACGTTTTCCGGGAGCAGTCATTTTAATGATGCATAAAGTGAAAAAAAAAAAAGTCAAATATTCCTTTAAATATTGTACCTGGGGGATGTCTAAAGTATGCCTGTGAAGTGCCACGTGTTTCCCGTGTTTAGAACTGTCCCTGCACAAAATGACACTTCTAAAGGAAAAAAAGCCATTTAAAACTGCTTGCGGCTTTAATGCAATGTCTGGTCCCAGTAATATGGATGAAAATCTTTAGGAAAAATGGCATAGCTACCCCATCAACCCCCCCCCCCCCACCCCAGCCCATTACCAGCCCCTTTGGGTCTTGTATGGATATTAGGGGAACCCCGCACACAAAATAAAAAAGGCCCTATATACTCTGAACAGCTGTATACAGGCGGTGCATACAAGACAGGGACTGTAGGTTTGTTCTTATGTAGAATCTGTTTGTAATTTTGAACAGCTGCATTGTTTAAGTGTAGCTCCATGCCAAATTCCTTTTTTTTAGCTTTTTGGAAAACATAGGGAACGGTTATCACCCCTGTCACATTTTTTTTTTTGCTGTCTGTGCCCCTGTTCAGAACATTTCACCTCACTTTGCGTCCCAATGACAACTGTTTTTGAAATGTGGTGTTTTTATTGAAACAAGGATTGGTGATAAAGCATCAGTAGAGAGGAGACACCTTTCTCCCATATTAATTCTTACAGGAGAGAATTTTCCTTCCAAGGGGTAGATTTCCTCTCACTTCCTGTTGTCTTCTTCCGTTTGCAAGTAGTAGTCGTTTGTAAGTTGGATGTTTGAAAGTAGGGACCTGCCGTATATACTCTGCAGAAATTGGCCCCTTAGGTGTTGGTGTTGGCACAACACTGAAAGCACTCACAGTTATTCTTGGTGGGTGCTGGAACGCCCTGCTGTCAACTATTATATCAGGAATTGTAATAACATATAATTGTTGATCAGTGGTAGTAAAAATTGGGCCTTTGATGGTGGTGCTGGTGCCAGAACACTGTAAGGCCTGACAGTTACTCTTGGTGGGCGCAGCAATGGGCCCTGCTGTGAATTATTAGATCAATAATTATAATTGCATGCCCCTGTTGAATAGGGGCTGAAAAATTGGGCCTTTGGTGGTGGTGGTGGTGGTGGTGGTGATGGTGGTGCTGGTGCCACAACACTGTAAGGCCTGACAGTTACTCTTGGTGGGCGCAGCAATGGGCCCTGCTGTGAATTATTCGATCAATAATTATAATTGCATGCCCCTGTTGAACAGGGGCTGAAAAATTGGGCCTTTGGTGGTGGTGGTGATGGTGGTGCTGGTGCCACAACACTGTAAGGCCTGACAGTTACTCTTGGTGGGCGCAGCAATGGGCCCTGCTGTGAATTATTAGATCAATAATTATAACTGCATGCCCCTGTTGAACAGGGGCTGAAAAATTGGGCCTTAGGCACTGGTGGCACAACACTGCAACCCCTCACAGATACTGTACTTGGAGCACAGCAATGAGGCCTGTTGCAAAGTATTGCATCAAAAATTGTAATTACACGCCCCTGTTAAACAGGGGCTGAAAAATTGGGCCATAGCCACTGGTGGCGTCACCCATAAACCAAAATGATCTTCCAAGCTATCATCATTAATCGTATCATTGAGGAGGAGGAGGAGGATAGCCAGTCAACATAACAGCACAGGCACTCAGCATCAGCATCAGTCTTGAAGGGATGTGACATTTTAAAATCAATTAGTCTGTTATATCAGCATCAGGTGTGTGGTAGCTGGTGGTGATCCAAGACTGGTTCATCTTGATGAAAGTCAGTCGATCAACCGAGTCGGTGGACAGGCGCACCCTGTGATCCGTGACAAATCCTCCAGCAGCACTGAATGTGCGTTCTGAAAGAACGCTGGATGCAGGACAGGCCAGTAGCTCAATTGCATACTGTGCAAGCTCTGGCCAGTGATCCATCCTCAAGACCCAGTAAGCCAGAGGATTTTCGGTGGGGAAGGTGTCCAAGTCTGACCTTGCCCCTAGGTATTCCTGCACCATGTATATCAGACGCTGGCGATGGTTGCTGGAACCGATCATACTTTGGGGCTGCGGACTAAAGAATTGTCTGAACGCATCGGTCAGACGGCCACCTTCCCCACCGCTCCTTCTTTGACTGCCCGAAGCCTCAGCAACTCGTTGTCCAGGACCAGGAGTTTGTAACCTCCCAGTCTCTGGGAACGCGTTGCACAGACCTTTCTGCAAGGCCTCCCGGAGTTGTCTCATCCTCTGCTCCCTCTGCGACGGTAAGATAAGGTCCGCAACCTTACCCTTGTACCGTGGATCAAGGAGAGTGGCCAGCCAGTAATGGTCCCTCTCCTTGATCCGAAGAATACGAGGATCCTTCCGCAGACTTTGCAGGATCAGGGAGGCCATGCAGCGTAGGTTAGCTGAGGCATTCAGTCCGGAGTCCTCTGGGTCACTAAGGACGACATGATCCGCAGCCACCTCCTCCCAGCCACGTACAAGTCCACTGGTTTCTTGGGACTGTAAATCATCCCTAAAAGACTGCTGCTGATGATGCTGAGTGCCAGCCTCCACCTCCATGCTGACACAATCCTCCTCCTCCTCCTCCTCTTCCTGTGCGATGGGTGGGACAGAAGGAACACTGTCTGGGTAAAGGGGGCCTTGAGAGGCAAGGAAGTCCTCCTCTTCCTGCCTCAAGTGCCCTGTCCATTATTCCACGCAGCGTGTGCTCCAACAGGTGGACAAGAGGTACAGTGTCACTGATGCATGCACTGTCACTGCTCACCATCCTCGTGGCCTCCTCAAATGGTGCCAGGACAGTGCATGCATCCCTGATCATGCCCCACTGGCGTGGTGAAAAAAACCTGAGCTCCCCTGACCCTGTCCTGGTGCCGTAGTCGCACAGGTACTCATTGATGGCCCTCTGCTGCGTGTGCAGCCGCTGCAGCATGGCCAACGTTGAGTTCCACCTGGTGGGCATGTCACATATAAGGCGGTTCTTGGGCAGGTTCAACTCCTTTTGCAGCTCAGCCAGGCGAGCACTGGCATTATAAGATCTGCGGAAATGCACACAGACTTTCCTGGCCTGCCTCAGGACATCCTGTAAGCCCGGGTACCTGCCCAAGAACCGCTGCACCACCAGGTTAAGGACGTGAGCCATACAGGGCACATGGGTCAGTTGTCCCTGTCGGAGGGCGGAGAGGAGGTTGGTGCCATTGTCGCAAACCACCATTCCTGGCTTAAGCTGGCGTGGCGTCAACCACCTCTCGGCCTGCCCCTGCAGAGCAGACAGGACCTCTGCCCCAGTGTGGCTCCTGTCCCCCAAACACACCAGCGCAAGCACGGCATGGCATCTTTTTGCCTGCGTACTTGCGTAGCCCCTTGAACGCCTACGGAGCACCGCTGGTTCCGAGGACAAACCACAGGAAGAGGCCATGGAGGAAGAAGAAGAGGAGGGGGTGGAGGAGAGAGGTGTGTCACAACCAGTAGTAGCATTTTGGAGGCGTGGCGGTGGAACAACCTCCAACACTACTGCACCTTGTCCTGCATCCTTCCCAGCTGCCAAAAGAGTGACCCAATGGGCTGTGAAAGAAAGGTAACGTCCCTGTCCATGCCTGCTGGACCATGAGTCAGCGGTAATATGCACCTTACCGCTGACCGCCCTGTCCAGCGAGGCCAAGACATTGCCTTCCACATGCCTGTAGAGAGCCGGAATCGCCTTCCGTGCGAAAAAGTGGCGTTTGGGAACCTGCCACTGAGGAACCGCACATTGCACAAACTCACGGAAGGGGGCCGAGTCTACCAACTGAAAAGGCAGCAGTTGAAGCGCTAGCAATTTAGCCAAGCTAGCATTCAACCGCTGGGCATGTGGATGGCTGGGAGTGAACTTCTTTCGACGGTCCAGCAGCTGGGGCAGGGAAATTTGCCTGCTAGAATCGGACGTTGGTGTACTGCTAGCAGAGTGCCCGCAAGTACTTGGCTGTGACACACCTAATTCTACACCTTCATTCCTCTCAGAGCAGGTTTCAGAGAGGACTGAAGGTATAGTGGGGTTGGAGATCCCAGCTGATGCGGTGCAAGAAGAGGTCAGCTTTGTTCTTTGGTGTGGGTCTTTAAGGTAGGGTTGCCAACGAGCTGCATGGCAGGTCAACATATGTCTGATCAAGCATGTGGTGCCCAAGCGGCTGATGTTTTGGCCACGCGATATACGCTTGAGACATATGTTGCAAACAGCAGCTGTGCGATCTGATGCACTCGCCTCAAAAAAGGCCCACACCAAAGAACTTTTTGAATGATGGGCAGAGGCAGCGCCCTGCACAGGCGGAGCTCTGCGGTGTGATTCCGTCGGTGTGCTGCCCATACGCTGGCCACCAAAGGGCATCCTGCCTCGTTGGAGATGTGCCTCCTCCTCATCCTCCTCCTCCTCCTCTCTCCTATTAGGCACCCACGTGGAGTCAGTGACCTCATCATCCCCTCCCTCCTCATCACTGGAGCCAATCTGGCAGTATGCTGCAGCTGCTGGAGCATGACTGCCAGATTGGTGTCCTTCTTGAGCATCCCCTCTCTCTGCTCTCACGCTACTGCCTTCCTCTAGCTGGGTATCATCATCAGATCCTTCGAAACGCTGGGCATCCTCCTGGAGCATGTACCCAACACTGTGCTCAAACAGTTCGGGGGACTCCTCAGGAGGAGGACATGGTGGGTCTAGGGAAGGATTGACTAATGAAGATAATGATACCAGAGAAGAGGACGCTTTGGCAGCTGCTTTGCCAGTACCCTGAGCCTGGGTGAGAGAGGATGAGGAGGATGAGGTGGGCTTGGTCATCCACTCTACCAAGTCTTCGGCATGATGTGGCTCAACATGTCCAGCTGCCGAAAAGAAGGACAAGGGTGTCCCATGGCCATGTGCTGATGACAATGCACCGCGTCCACGACCAGCACTGTTGCCCCCAGACACAGAGCCTGCTTGCCCTCTTTTTTTGCCTCCTGACTGTCTGCCTCTCCTTGTTTGCCTTCCAGACATTTTAATGCCCCGAGACGACGTGAATTTTCACGAAACGCGTAGGGCAGGATACGAGCTTTGTGCTGACGTCACCCTCCACTGCTCGGCTTCCACGGACGTATTTGTGTGCCAGCGCCTCTGACCGGTCGGCGCTGACGCACTTTAAGGCTGTCTTTTTAACTGCTTTTGTGAGTATGATTCCATTATTCCTTTAATAAATGTACACCAAGGATTTTACACTATTCGGTGTCCTTCCTTCTTTTCATGTTGATGTTGAACATTCGCATGAGGCTGTATGAGCTGTCGGGCTACTAAACCATTGAAGTTCATCATCTGCTGAAATCCGGAGGTTCCACTGAGTATCATTTGAGGCTGTTTTAGGTCCTCTGTCATAGGGGACCATCGCTTTTTGGTAAGCAGGAATTCTTACTGGTGGTGGTGAAAGTCACGGATTATAAGAAGATTTCTGTCGTTGGCTTTTTTGGACACTTACTCACGGGTGTTTTGTTTATTATGGACTTTTAGACGTGAACCTTGAGAGTTTCATATAGCAGTTGTGGACTATCATCTTATTAACTGTTTAATCATGGTTCACTCACCTTATTATTATTTATAATTTACAGATTTTTCATGGTTCTTCATTGAGTATTTATATGATTTATCACTGTTGGTATTTGGATTTTTTTCAATTATTCAGTGGTGGGCTTATGTTCAGTCATAAGTTAGCGCGACTATATATATATTTTTTCTTATTTACATGCACTGATGATTGTTTTCAGAATAGTTGCTGCTTTCCTTTATTTCCCTTTTTTCTAGTTAAATTTAATTATTTACCAGGTTTTACACTATAGCGCAGTTTCTTTATATTTTTTTCCATTTTAATGGATGGCCTGCAGGGAGATGCGAAAAACAGCAATAAGGGCTACCTTCAGGTGTATACTGTGCAGAAGGCTTAGCAACAATGACACTGACACTGTCCCCTGCCTATCCTTCTCTGTCCCTAAACACAAGGATTTGCAATATGCTTCAGCAAGATTGGTTTAGCACAGAACAGCACACTGACAGTTTCCCTCACTGTCCTTCTCTGTCCCTACAAACAAGATTTAGCACAGAATAGCACACTGATAGTTTCCACGAGTGTCCTTCTCTGTCCCTAAACTCAAGGATTTCAAATATGGTTCAGCAAAATTGCTTTAGAACAGAATAGCACACTGTCAGTTTCACTCACTGTACCTCTCTGTCCCTACAAACAAGATTTAGCACAGAATAGCACACTGATAGTTTCCACGAGTGTCCTTCTCTGTCCCTAAACTCAAGGATTTCAAATATGGTTCAGCAAGATTGGTTTAGAACAGAATAGCACACTGACACTTTCCCTCACTGTCCTACTCTGTCCCTACAAACAAGATTTAGCACAGAATAGCACACTGATAGTTTCCACGAGTGTCCTTCTCTGTCCCTAAACTCAAGGATTTCAAATATGGTTCAGCAAAATTGGTTTAGAACAGAATAGCACACTGACACTTTCCCTCACTGTCCTACTCTGTCCCTCCCTACAAACAAGATTTAGCACAGAATAGCACACTGATAGTTTCCACGAGTGTCCTTCTCTGTCCCTAAACTCAAGGATTTCAAATATGGTTCAGCAAAATTGCTTTAGAACAGAATAGCACACTGTCAGTTTCACTCACTGTACCTCTCTGTCCCTACAAACAAGATTTAGCACAGAATAGCACACTGATAGTTTCCACGAGTGTCCTTCTCTGTCCCTAAACTCAAGGATTTCAAATATGGTTCAGCAAGATTGGTTTAGAACAGAATAGCACACTGACACTTTCCCTCACTGTCCTACTCTGTCCCTACAAACAAGATTTAGCACAGAATAGCACACTGATAGTTTCCACGAGTGTCCTTCTCTGTCCCTAAACTCAAGGATTTCAAATATGGTTCAGCAAAATTGGTTTAGAACAGAATAGCACACTGTCAGTTTCACTCACTGTCCTACTCTGTCCCTACAAACAAGATTTAGCACAGAATAGCACACTGACACTTTCCCTCACTGTCCTACTCTGTCCCTACAAACAAGATTTAGCACAGAATAGCACACTGATAGTTTCCACGAGTGTCCTTCTCTGTCCCTAAACTCAAGGATTTCAAATATGGTTCAGCAAGATTGGTTTAGAACAGAATAGCACACTGTCAGTTTCCCTCACTGTCCTACTCTGTCCCTACAAACAAGATTTAGCACAGAATAGCACACTGACACTTTCCCTCACTGTACCTCTCTGTCCCTACAAACAAGGTTTAGCACAGAATACACACTGACACTCTCCCTACCTATCCTTATTTGTCCCTAAACACAAGGAATCCAGGATTAGTAAAGGAAAAAAAATGACACTGTCCCTGCCTATGCTTCTCTTTCCCTGCTCCGGAACACACTACACAAGGCCGCCGCGCTGGCGGCCTTTTATAGTGTGGGGCGTGTACTAAACCCCCTCAGCAATAATTGGCCACAGGCATCCTGCCTGTGGCCAATCATTGCTCTCCTCGCTGCCGGCGCTGTGATTGGCCAAGCATGCGGGGTCACAGTGCATGCTTGGCCAATCACAGCGCCTGGATGACACTGCGATGGCGTAGTGCATTGTGGGCCGTTCGCGTCACTCGAATTTGGCGCGAACGGCCCAAATCGTTCGATCTTCGTCGAACGATCGAACAGCCGATGTTCGAGTCGAACGTATGTTCGACTCGAACACGAAGCTCATCCCTACTAGGGACCCAGCAGGGAAGCGGTGATGCTTGAGGGAGATACCACCGCAAAGAATGGAGGAGCTCACAGGATTCAGAGTCAGTGAATCAGAGGGTCTAGTGAGAGACCGGGAGCTCAGTGTTGAAGAACTACAAGAAGCAGTTGTAGTGAAGCTGAAGGAACTATTACGTTTGAATTAGGAACTTTTAAAGACTGTTGCCATAGGAGACAGCAATCCTGCATGTGCAGATGTGGCGCCTTGCTGGTGCCTTTCCCTGCACGGCTGTCCTCCTATTGAAGTCTCTGAGTCTGCCAATTGATTCTACAACTACTTAAGGGTGTCCTGGCCTTAACCCTCTTCCCCCCCCCAAAAAAATACAAAAAGGACTGTTAAGAGAAATAAAACCTCTTTTACATCTGAGAAGTGTCTGGCGCCCAATGACTTTCACCATCTTTGCACCCACTATGCCTCACAACCCACTACATATGGAAGGATGTCAGCTATCTTTGACCTTAGAGGTCCTCATTAGACTGGAAGAGACTTTGCTACATTTAGAATAAGTGCTGGTCCCTGTATTTACAATACATCATGATTGGTCATATCCTTGTGCTAATGAGTCTTACCTTTATACTGTACTTTCTGTGCTCTGTTGTTTGGACAGTCTCTCCCTTGTAAACTAAAGTTGATATTGGTACGGATGCAGCGGTTGTTGAGGGGCTGGACCGGTCTATAGTTATCACTCATGCTGGAAAATATCTGCGATGGTTGGTTTTGGCTAAGCAGTCTTAATGAATGCATCTGGAAAATCAGAGAACATTGATTAGTTATTGAATCTGTGTGTCATACAGCTCTGACATCCTGTAGGGAAAAAGTGCCAAGAGATTCAGTTAGATTCACATTGTTGCAGTCTGTTAAAGAGACCCTGTTGCCATTCATTTCAAGAAAAATCTTTCCATAAGATTGCATATATATTTGATCCATGGTATGCAGTGGCGTTGGCAGGGGGGGGGGGGCTGGAGCCTCGAATGGGTCCCTGAAAAGCCCCGGGTCTCAGGCATGCACCAATCTATTGTTAGCCCCGAGCCGCTGAGCGGGGACCGATCTGATCCCGAGCGCCGCCGAGTGACATAGCAGGTCCCCCCTTCTGGAGCCTGCAGCGCCTATGATGGACGTCCCACTGGTCCAATGCCAGGGACCGTGGGACATGTGACGTCCATCATAGGTGCTGCAGGCTCCGGAAGGCGGCAATTACAATGGGATCGCCGTGCCACATCACTGTCTGCGAGATCCCCGCTCCCAGCTCAGCGCTCGGGCGGGCGGCTCTCCTCTCCTCCTTTGGCTGCCTGCTGTGATGATGGGCACACCGCACACCACAGCTGAGCTGAGCTGCTGCAGGACACATTAAGTCTGTCTCCTGGTCAGGTAGGTCAGTGTATGCATGTCAGATAGGTCAGTGTATGTATGTCACTACCGTCAGTGTATGTACAGTATGTTAGGTAGGTCAGTGTATGTATATCACTACCATCAGTGTATGTATGTCAGGCAGGTCAGTGTATGTATGTCACTACCGTCAGTGTATGTAGGTCAGGTAGGTAGGTCAGTGTATGCATGTCAGGTAGGTCAGTGTAATAATCATTGAGTCAGGCAGGTGAGTTTAGTGGTCAGCATTGATGGGCACTGGTAAGCCAGGCAGCAACCAGCAAGTGAGCTTATCCTTCTGCCACACAACCCCACCGCTCAGCCCAAAAAAAAAACCCTGCGCCACTACCTGGTCTTTTTGCCACCTAGCAACGCCCCTGATGGTATGCATGTTATTTACCTGTAAATGTCCCCCCTTGTGTAGTGATACAAAAGCTCTGAGACAAATTATGTAGAGTTTGATCAAGGATTGACAGTCAACATGTTTCAGGCCTGACAACTCACTGAGGGAGCCTCTACCCATAGATCAGAACAAATAAAAACCTAGGAGTAACTACCTGTCCAGTATCCAGCACAATCATACTAAGCCCCAGTGAAGGGGGATTTGTGCATAACCCCAGAAATGTGTTGGCCAAAACCCTTCGGTTGTGACAAAGATTTATATCTGAATCACACTCTACACATTGGAGCTCTCACCATTTTACTCTGTACATGGTGATTTTCTCAGGGACCCTACTGGGGCCCCATGGGGAATTAGCTGCCACATTCCAGCAATTATTTTAATATTTGATCTTTTGTCAAGCTCACCATCCTAATTCCAGCTTTAAGAGACCCTCTTAGTCCCTTCAAAAATGCTACCTGAAGTGCACAGCAATTGAAGAGCTCTTATACTTAACTGCAGCTCAAGTGGTCTGTGTTTCCTACATCCCTTCCATTTCACTGCTACAGCCTCTGGAATTCTGTATAGGCCCCAGCTAGACTACTAAGTAGGGATGCAGCCTCGGGCCAACGTGGCCCCGAGACCAGGACCACACACACACACACCTCGCGGCCAGAGGGCTGCGGGGCGAGAACGAACCCCAATTAATGGCGTCTGCCCCTTAAGTATCCCCTCCCAGCAGGCACAGCGGGTTGACCACTCCCACTATACCACTGCTGAGAGGGGCCACTCAATGTACCATGATCTGCCCGTGTTCCAACAAGTGCCTGAGGTGGTAACGCCACCCACAGGCAAAAAGGGAAATCACTACCAGGCAAACCATAACTGAGGCAGAGGCGAATTTGAGTTTAATTATCAACCATCTGAGCCCATCTACTGGCTCAGACATCCCTCTAAATTTAAATAGCGTCCCAACCTTTTGGGATGGGCGCTACATTAACAACTCAAGTAAATTAACATTAACTGTATAAACACCTGTTACACCACCCCCATAAATCAAATACTCACGTTGGTCTTTGCAGGAAAAAAACCCAATCTTGCCACACGATCCTATCCGGCACTGCGGTACCTTTAACTGAAATACTCCTCCAGCTGACATACTAGCTCGGAGACAAACCACTGACAGCAGTGCACCCGTTAACCAAATTCCAGCTAAACCACCGTTAGCTGGAATACTACCAACGGGACCCATACCACAGATGGGTCCCGTACTCTTCCGTATCCGAGGTTTCTTCCTTCACCCGCAAAGACCAACACCCGCCACTGCCACGACATCAACTTCTCTGTAGAAAAAAACAGTTTGCATTAGCACCAGTGGCGGTGCATCCATAGTGGGTGCAGGAGCGCTGCCCCCTCTCGCTCCTGCGCCCGTCACTCACAACAATACATAGGTTTATGCATGCATCTGAATAACAGCGGCTGGTTGGTGTTTGGAAGTGCCTATCAGAGCCAGCGGCTCTGATAGGCTTCCCGATTACAGCCTGAGGGCTGTAATCGGCTTCCAAATAGCTAACCATAGGACGCACGGGGGTGCGTTCCCTGGTTAACACTGACAGGCGTTTCAGCCAATCAGGTTCACCGGGTCTCGTTACCGGTAACCTGATTGGCTGAAGCGACATCGAGGACGGAAGAAGGACGGCGCTGACCCGAGGAAGGTAAGTGCAGGACTGGGGGGAAACTGTCTGCATTTGGGGGGGACAAACTGGCTGTATATGGGGACAAACTGGCTGAATTTGGGGGAAAACTGGCTGCATTTGCGGGGAAACTGGCTGCATTTGGGGGACAAACTGGCTGCATTTGGGGGACAAACTGGCTGCATTTGGGGGACAAACTGGCTGCATTTGGGGGACAAACTGGCTGCATTTGGAGGACAAACTGGCTGCATTTGGAGGACAAACTGGCTGCATTTGGAGGACAAACTGGCTGCATTTGGAGGACAAACTGGCTGCATTTGGAGGACAAACTGGCTGCATTTGGGGACAAACTGGCTGCATTTGGGGGACAAACTGGCTGCATTTGGGGGACAAACTGGCTGCATTTGGGGGACAAACTGGCTGCATTTGGGGACAAACTGGCTGTATTTGAGGGGGCAAACTGGTGGTGTTTGGGCATAGTGGCTGCGTTTACTGGGCAAAGTGGCGGCAATTGATGTTTTTTTTTTCAGTTTGTTTGCGCCCCCCAAAAATTTTGAGCACCAGCCGCCACTGATTAGCATGAAAACAATCACTATACTTACTGCAATCAGGGAGAGGGTGGGAAGCTCGCTCCTCCTGCTAACACTGAGCTGGGGAGGGACCAACACTTTCCCTCATGCCTTTTGCTCCTCCTCCTCTCTCCTGTACCCAATCGCATAACCTCTCTCATAACCCTCCTGCAATGCACCCCTGTTAACCCTGTCATATCCGCCCTTCGTCTATGCATTCTATGTTTTACTCCGGGCTTCTCTTTACATTCATTGATTTTTTGTCTAACCCATCCTTTTTTTTTACAGGGATATTTCGTTTTAATGAAGCCCATTTCAAACTGTTAACAGGTGTGTCAGTGTTCCCGAGTCCAGGTACAGGGGCTAGTCATCATTGGAGTGCCGGCAAAGGGACACAAGCAATTCAGCGACTCCTCAGGGGTAGCACCACACATTTATGAAGCTATCCAATTTGTACACAGTGTGAATAGAGGGCAAACCATTGGCGAGTTCTGTTGATTATCTGTTCTGTTCCTGGGTCAGGAAATGTAGATAAATCTCCCCAATGGGACACAGAAAGAGAAAGACACATGGCAGGAGTTTAACAATTTTATACACTACCAAAAAGTTTAAAGAAAAAGATTGTGTCTTTAGATACGTTTTTAAGGAAGGTATGGAGTTGACCTCCAGGTTAGTTTGCTCTCATTTTCTTCAATACTATATGTATCCCCAGCGAGGGCTTCTTCAGATTAGGCCAACCAACACACTTTACAGAGCCACTTTGATCCTGCATGTGGCTTTCTCATATATTCCCAAACGATTGCCTACTGAGACCTCCGATTTTATTAAAATATTAGAAACAGGTTTTAATTGGGTTTCTTTTCCTGCCAAACAGGGCTGAGTGCTGGGGAAGGTTGTATGTATTACAGATCTGTAGAGAAAAGTGTCGGTGGGTCAAGAGGCATGCGACCCAGAATAGGACAGATTGTATTGCATCCTTCCATTTTATACAAAAAGCCTGACATAGCCCTTTGTGCTCCCACCTTATCACATTTTTTTTGTTCTATCTACTTTCTGGGTATAATAGCAAATCATACAGTGCTGAAAATATCCCAAAAACGCCTTTTAGTTCTTTTCAAGATGCAAAGAACAGAAATTATAGCGAGTATGTTTAAAAGTGGTGCCCTCCAGAAGGTGAAGAAGAGAAAAGTAACCGAAACAGCGGGGCTTCAATTGCAGTGCTTAGGGCAAATGGCAGCAACAAAAAGCAAGATGATGTGAATTTGTGCCACCAGCGGTGTCAACGAAGAGATGATGATAACACCATAAAACCTAGATTTTTTTTATTCTAAAGCTAAAGTCTAGGCAGCTATAAGAGATAGATATAAACGACTACAGCCCTGTACACACGATCGGATTTCGGATGGAATAAAATCCGATGGATTTTTCCATCGGAAATCCGATGAAGCTGACTTCCATCAGTCTTGCCTACACACCATCAGTCGAAAATCCGACCGTCCCAAACGCCGTGACGTAAAACACTCCGACGAGCCGAGAAAAATGAAGTTCAATGCTTCTGAGCATGCGTCGACTTGATTCTGAGCATGCGTGGGTTTTTTCTCCAATGGAGCTCCCCACAGACGATCGGAATTTGCTATCGTTTTTTTTTCCATCGGATAAATTTAAAACATGTTCTATTTTTTTATACCGATGGAAAAAAGATCGATGGGGCCCATACACGATCAGTTTGTCCGATGAAAAAAGTCCATCGGTCTTTTTTCATCAGAAAAACCGATCGTGTGTTTGCGGCATAAGGCTTTATTTTCTTTGCTGTGGGAACTTGAGGAGAAAGCAGGAAACAAGAGAAGTTCAGGCACGCAGTACATAAGATAAAGTTAGTCTATTCGCCACTCAAGCCTGAGTGGGTATTGCTCACCCGGATAGTTCAGTTTCTTTTGGTTCTAGCAGCCGGGATGACGCACGGATCAGTTTTATATGAGAACTTAGGGATGCGTCCAGGAATCCTCTTCCACAGGATTATTAAAGTCCCAAACCTCCTAGCCAAGCAATAAGGAGAACTTTATGCCAGATTGGCGTATTGCAGGGCCTGTAAAGCAATGGATCCCTCCTTAGGTAGGTTGCCAAGCTTTCTCCCGAGACAGCAGTACCATTGCCAGTCTCCTCTGGGGCAGATCCTCCCCTGGCCTCCTTCTTTAGGAATGGGCTTCCCGCAGGTGGGCAGCTTGGGATCCCTTTCCAAGGCATAGGCCCCAGCCAGCAAAACTGGGCCTACCAGGTAGCGATGTAGCCTCGGGCTGAAGGTGCCCGGGGCTAGAATACACACACGCACCCCATGCTATGAGGGCCACGAGGCGCACCAGAAGGACCCCGAACCAATGGCGTCTGCCCTTTATGTACCCCCTCCCAGCATGCACAGTGGGTTCACCACGCCCACTGCAGGCTGCCGAGAGAGGACACCAAATGTGCTGTGTCATGCCTGTATTCCAACCTGAGTCTGTGGCCACCTACCGACCAAGGGGAATAACTGCCAGGCAGTGTCACAACCAGAGCAGAAACCGAATTTCAACACAATTAAACAAGTCTGAAGCCCCATACACACGGTCAGACTTCCATCAGACTTTTCCTTGGATTTTTGTCCGAACGGAGTTGGCCGGGCACACCCATAGCATACACACCACAGGACTTTTCTGCAAACTTTCCCAAAACTTTTTGCAACATCACATGGTTTTTCTTCTCTTTTCTGCTCTTTACCACCACCCTTTGGTCAACTTTTGCTATTGTTGGTTGATTTTAACATTGGTTGTTTTGTCCATCAGACAAAAGTCCTATGGTTTTCTGTACACACGGCAGGACTTTGCTCCATAGGACTTTTGTTGGGCAAAAGTTTGTCCGTTCGCAGACCCAACTTTTGTCCGATGAAAACAAAACCAAACTCAAAAAAGTACACACGGTCGGATTGTTGGTCCAACTTGCTTAAAACGAAGTTTATTGGGCAAAAGTCCGACCGTGTGTACGAGGCCTGAGTCTAACTATGGCTCAGACATAACCCTAAATTTAAACATAGCGTCCCAACCATTTGGGATGGGCGCTACAGATGCAGGAAGAAAAACAGAACCTCTCCAATGGGGTCATGGAACCAAAATGAAAACTCTTTCCACTCTAAACCAAAAAAAACCCACTTAATTGGCTTTAAAAATAAATAAGGCTTCTCCTGGTGCCTCCTGGTCTACACGGCAGCCGCAGGAACACTGGCCTCCTCTTCACTAATCTTTAGCCCTGTACACACGATCGGATTTCCTATGGATTCTAATCCGATGGATTTTTCCATCGGAAATCCAATGAAGCTGACTTCCATCAGTCTTGCCTACACACCATCAGTCCAAAAACCGATCGTCCCAAACGCCGTGACGTACGATGGCCCCAAAAAAGGGGAAGTTAAAACCAATGGCGCCACCCTTTGGTCTGCTTTTGCTGATTTCGTGTTACCGCGTGTTAGTAAAAGTTTGGTGAGAGCCGATTCGCGCTTTTCAGCCTCGTGCTTTTCAGTCCGTTACAGCATGACGAATGTGCTATCTCCATTACGAACGCTAGTTTTACCAGAACGAGCGCTCCCGTCTCATAATTCAGTCTGAGCATGCGTGGGTTTTTTATCCGATGGAGTTCCACACAGACGATCGGAATTTGCTATCGTTTTTTTTTCCCATCGGAAAAATTTAAAACATGTTCTATTTTTTCACACCGATGGAAAAAAGACCGATGGGGCGCATACACGATCGGTTTGTCCGATGAAAACAGTCCATCGGATTGTTTTCATCGGTGAAACCGATCGCGTGTACACGGCTTAACTGAGACTCTCTTGTTTCTCACCAGATCCCGTGTTCTTCTCCTTTTCTTTTTCATGTGACCGATTCTTGCTTTATAGCCCTATTAAGAGGTCGAGTTATATTCCCTGATGCTAATAGGCTTTTTGCAATAATCACAGCTCCTCCTGAAACGTTTAATGCCTCATGCTCCATATAACCCTGAACAGTACATAATTTCCCAGCAAGTAATTACATTAAACCTATAACGACCTACATAACAGTTTTTCCCCAGAGTTGTGTGGACATCGGTGTCTACTCATAGCAAAGACAGTTGTGCCGCTATGGATAATTACAAGGGTAAAGCGTAGTCCGACGGTTCAGCAGCTATAGAGTCCACTTGTCAAGTACTATGGTGCTTTAGGCAGATATTATGCGCCAACAGACTGACACAGTGCCTGATAAAAAGAACTCCAATTTGCAGTTAATTACGTTTTATGGAAGTCCGTTCATGTTTATGGGGCTCAAATGACCAGCCGGGCTCTGTGACAAGTTTAGTCCATCCAGCAGTTTCTACCATGCAACCATACTTCATCGGATACCTGGTAGGGAAGTTTCCGAGTGAACAGCCTGCAGCCAGAAAGTTAGCCTGCGTGCATCAGCCATTTTATTAGCTTTATGGTCGGTCATAAAACAGATGACAGAAACTAGATTTCCTGCAACGAGCACCAAACTAACTTCTGCTGATTGCCAATTAAAGGGTCTGACCACTCAGAACTAATGATTTCGTTTTTGGCAGATGCTAGAAAGGTAAACCCCAAACAGGTTCTTCTATCTCTTAGGCACTCTCTTGGTGAGATCTCTTGTTTGAGATCCAGGGTCTGTCCACCTCTGTTCCCACCGTTCCTGCTGGATTTACTTATTTTATATTATGGAGAACAGTGGCGGCTGTTGCTCAAAATTTTTGGGGGGGCACAAACAAACTGAAAAAAAAAAAAAAAACATCAATTGCCGCCACTGTGCCCATTAAACGCCCAAATACAGGCAGTTTGTCCCCAAATACAGGCAGTTTGTCCCCAAATACAGCCAGTTTGTCCCCAAATGCAGCCAGTTTGTCCCCCAATGCAGCCAGTTTTTCCCCTAATGCAGCCAGTTTTTCCCCTAATGCAGCCAGTTTGTCCCCTAATGCAGCCAGTTTGTCCTCCAAATACAGTCAGTTTTTCCCCAAATACAGTCAGTTTTTCCCCTAATACAGCCAGTTTTTCCCCAAATGCAGCCAGTTTTTCCCCAAATTCACCCAGTTTTTCCCCAAATGCAGCCAGTTTTTCCCCTAATGCAGCCAGTTTTCCCCCAAATGCAGCCAGTTTTCCCCCAAATGCAGCCAGTTTTCCCCCAAATACAGCCAGTTTTCCCCCTAATACAGCCAGTTTTTCCCCAAATGCAGCCAGTTTTTCCCGTAATACAGCCAGTTTTTATATATAAGTGAAAAAACTGCGCTAAACCTGAAATAATAATAAAGCTGCTGACACTCAAACAAACAAAGCAAAGAACAAAATGGATTCAAAATAGTGCAGCGCTAAAATTAAATACTGAAAAATAGCTACTAGACGTAGCTCAAATATGTGATAAACTGAAGAACACAGTGAATATATAAATCAATGCATAGAGTTCATGAACAGTCCATTCCAATGGGTGATTTCTGATATGAGCTATCTTCCATGGGAACTGAGGAACATACCCCTATGGGTGAATTTAGAGTGGATACAATATTTATATATAGAAAGTAATCCAAAATAACATGTGTGTGTTGAAGAGGATGTCTATTCATGGACAACACCGCCACAGCATGGAAGGACCAAAGGACCCAAATGTTGATGGTGGAAACACAAAAGAAGAGCACAGTTGATATGGTCAGATACTCTTACCGGAAACGGTGGACACACCTGTCGTATGACAGTGGGTCAATCGAGCTTAGTGGTCGCCGTGACCAGAAGATGGAACTGAATATCCTGGATGCCTAGGACTGATTCCAGCAGGGTGATGAATAATCAGCTCACACGGTGGTAATCCCTCCAGTCGTACAGGCTCCAAATCGTTCCAAAAATAGACACAAGGGTGGGAGAAAAGGAAAACTCCAGATAGTGCAGGTCCATATAACCAATCAAGGTTTATTGAATACATTTTGTCTTTACAAGCTTAGAGACAAATAAAAGTGATCACAAAATAAAAAGAGTAAAAAGTACTAAAAGCAATGTGGGGTACAGCGATAGCAGGCCCTACGCGTTTCGACTACCAAAGTCTTCAACAGTGACTATGCCCCTGTTGAAGACTTTGGTAGTCGAAACGCGTAGGGCCTGCTATCGCTGTACCCCACATTGCTTTTAGTACTTTTTACTCTTTTTATTTTGTGATCACTTTTATTTGTCTCTAAGCTTGTAAAGACAAAATTTATTCAATAAACCTTGATTGGTTATAATGACCTGCACTATCTGGAGTTTTCCTTTTCTCCCACCCTTGTGTCTATTTTTGGAACGATTTGGAGCCTGTACGACTGGAGGGATTACCACCGTGTGAGCTGATTATTCATCACCCTGCTGGAATCGTTCCTAGGCATCCAGGATATTCAGTTCCATCTTCTGGTCACGGCGACCACTAAGCTCGATTGACCCACTGTCATACGACAGGTGTGTCCACCGTTTCCGGTAAGAGTATCTGACCATATCAACTGTGCTCTTCTTTTGTGTTTCCACAGCCAGTTTTTCCCCTAATGCAGCCAGTTTGTCCCCAAATGCAGCCAGTTTGTCCCCAAATGCAGCCAGTTTGTCCCCAAATACAGGCTGTTTGTCCCCAAATACAGGCTGTTTGTCCCCAAATACAGGCAGTTTGTCCCCAAATGCATCCAGTTTGTCCCCAGCCCGCACTTACCTTCCTCGGGTCAGCGCCGTCCTCCTCCACGCTCCCTTATGTCTTCTTCCATCCTCGATGTCTTCTCCCGCCCTCGATGTCGCTTCAGCCAATCAGGTTACCGGTAATCAGATCCGGTGAACCTGATTGGCTGAGATGCGTGTCAGTCCAAACAAAGGAACGCACCCCCCGTGCGCCACTTAATTAGCTATTCGGAAGCCTATTAGAGCCCTCAGGCTGTAATCAGAAAGCTTATCAGAGCCTCTGGCTCTGATAGACACTTCCACAGCCAACCAGCTGCCGTTATTCAGATGGCCGGTGCTCAGCAGGGGGCCGTCCATCTAAATAGTGGGCAGCGCGGCAGTGGCGACAATACATAAGTTCATGCAATGCATGAACCTATATATTGTTTTTCAGTGGCGGTGCAGGAGCGAGAGGGGGCGGTGCTCCGGCGCCCTCTATGGACGCACCGCCACTGATGGAGAATATAACAGAAGAAGCTCAGCTGACAAACACAAAGGTGGGCAGAAAACCTCAAAACTTCCAGTAGGACAAAAAGGAGAGTCTGGAATTATGGTAGGGAACTGTTGCTGCCGAACCATCCTATACAAATACACAAGTGTGTTTGGCCTTTAGATCTACGAGTCAAAATGTAAAAGGTCCGTACACACAATCGGATTTTCCAACGGGAATTGTGTGATGGCAGGCTTTTGTCGGAAAATCCAACCGTTTGTATGCTCCATTGGACAATTGTTGTCGGATTTTACGACAACAAATGTTGGATAGCATGCTTTAAAATTTTCCGACAACAAATGTGTGTTGTCGGATTATCCAATCGTGTGTAAACAAGTCCTTTGGAAAAAAATCCAAAGTACAAACACGCATGCTCGGCAGCAATGCTAACCATTAGCAGAAGTTGCCCAAAGGGTGGCGCTAAAGAGATGAAAAACCACGTAGTTTTGTGTTTGTATGCAAGACAAGTTCATGGCCAACGCCCTACGGACAAAAGTCCTACGCTTTGTCTGCAGAAAATCCGATCGTGTGTACCAGGCTTTAGATTCCATCTCCAATTGTGTATTATATATTCTATTTGTAAATGTGTATGTAGCGCCCTGTTACTTTTGAATGGGCGCTATGTGTAAATTTAGGGGTATCTGGGCTGTAAATAGCTCAGAGTGATTATGTAAAGTGTTGGTTTCTGTTCCAGCTTTGGCTGTGTTGTGCGCGTTTCCCACTGTTGCCAGTAGGTGTCAATGTTGTCACAGGTCAGTGTGAGAAATACAGCAAGCCAAGTGCATTGACTGTTCTTTCCCAGAAACAGCCCAGTGGGAGTGTTCTTACCGCTGTGCATTCTGGGAGAGGATATTTAAGGGACAGACACCATGTTTTCAGAGTCTTCTCTTCTACCCAGGGGTCTCTTCTACCCAGGGGGCCTGCTGGCTCTCTGCCTCATGGCCCTTCAGGCCTGAGGCTGTGCTCACAGTCTCTCTTCTACCTCGGGCCCTGCTGGCTCGAGGCTGTGCTACTACAAGTAGTCTGTCTGGGGCCTACTTAACTGAAGGTGGTCCTGTGCTGTCTTGCCTGCGGGAAGAATCCGCTCAAAGGGAGAAGATTCCAGGGGAGGACCTTGCTGGAGAGAACTGAGTTGAAGGCTGGTTTCTCAGGAAGGGCCTGGTGACTCGTTTGGAGGAAGCACCCAAGTTAACCTACCTCACAGTACTGCCTGATGGCTTAAAGGTTCTGGGACTGTGCAGCTGACTTCTAACTAACTGACTGCTGGTTACACAATCCTGTGGCAGAGGATTATCCAGGAGTTTTCACTTATTGATTGCTAAGTCTGTGGCAGAGACTTTTCAGTGCTTCATACCGGTTGCTAGGTCGGTGTGAGAGGCCTATCCGGTTGTCGCAAGATCCAGAGACAGAAAGCGGTTTGTCCTCTGGATTCAAGAACCTCATCAGTGATCTGCATTAAGGTATCTGAACTTCCCCTAACCCTCTATCCCTCTACTACTGAAGTTTTTTAATAAAGCAATTGAGAAAAGGACTGAAGTGACTGGCAATCACATCTATTCGAAACTACCTAACATAGACTCTTAGTTCTGGGACGGTGAAATATGGTGTAACGGCAGGACCCAAATTTAATCCAGCAGCCCTTTAGGCCCGGTTCACATAGGGGCGACTCCTCAGGCGACTCGGTCGCCTGAGGAGTTGCATCCCGCTCTGTACTATGGAACCGTTCTAATAGGAGCGACCGGAGTCGCTCCGACTTAGAAAAAGGTTCCTGTACTACTTTTGGGGGCGACTCAGGGCGACTTGCATTGACTTCTATACAGAAGTCATTATGCAAATCGCCTCGGCGGGCGTTTCAAGTCGTCTTGAGATCGTGCCGCCGAGGTCGCCCCCGAAGTCGTGCCGCCCCTGTGTGAACCGGGCCTTAGGGGGTATCTCTACATGTATTTCAATAAAAATTAACCAGTTCTAAAACATTAGATATTATAAAGACATGGATGAGCAAGTTTGGGGTGGAGGGCCTGCACAGAGTCCTGACTTCAACCCAAAAGAACACCTGGTGGCAGGGCGTTAAGGTCCACCCACCCTGCCATTTTATACAATGTATGGGTTGCCCAGTCTGCAAGAGGTTGACATCAAAGTGTTCTTTAAAAATACGCTCCAAACCCCCCCAAATCCCCGTTCTCATTTTTTTTTTTTAAATATAACATTTTACTTTCAAGTTGCCGGTTTGTTTTATTGCTATTTAGTCTTATCATGTTGACTCAACTAAGCCCAGATGTTTAAACCAAATTGAATTTGCACAATACATCTGGCTGCAATTATTTTACCCCGACAACAAGTAAACATTGATGCAGAAAATTATGCGCACTGTACATAAGACCAGGTGCCGCCAGGTTCTGTTGAATTTGTTTGATTACTTTCCTCAAACTAATTCATTTATAGTTTCACTCATTTATTTATTCTTATGTAGAAACAGCTGTGTTGAGTTTCAGCGATTGCGGTCGCAACTATGGGTTGAGCTGAGCTAACGCCGTTCGCATTTGCTGAATATGTTTACCGCTCTCTCTCGCCGGGTTGCTTGAATTAATTTGTTGTGGTTTATTAATTCTATTATTTTTCAATGTGCTGGATTTTACTTAATTGACGTTTTTTATTTGATTATGTAATCTGTCATACCGACAAACGCTAACAATTATTATAATTTGTCGCAGAAAGAGAGGTTTCCTTTGAGAGAACTGGCATTAATAATTTTAAGGATTTTTTTTATTTTTTTTTAAATAAAGTGTAATGAGTACAGATGTTTTGCTGTTAAAGCTGAAATTCAAATAAAATCAAAATAGAAAAAAATAAATAAATATATATATATAGGTGTCTCGATACTTTTGGTAATATATTGTATGTGTATATATATATATATATATATATATATATATATATATATATATATATATATATACATACACACACACACACATACAATATATTACCAAAAGTATTGAGACACACACATATATATATATATATATATATATATATATGTGTACACACATGCATACATTCATACAATATATTACCAAAAGTATTGGGAAACCTGCCTTTACGCACACATAAACCTTAATGGCATCCCAGTCTTAGTCCGTAGGGTTCAATATTGAGTTGGCCCACCCTTTGCAGCTATAACAGTTTCAGCTCTTCTGGGAAGGCTGTCCACAAGGTTTAGGAGTGTGTTAGGTCAGGCACTGATGTTGGACGAGAAGGCCTGGCTTGCAGTCTCCGCTCTAATTCATCCCAAAGGTGTTCTATCGGGTTGAGGTCAGGACTCTGTGCAGGCCAGTCAAGTTCCTCCACCCCAAACTCGCTCATCCATGTGTTTTTGGACCTTGCTTGGCCAGAAAATAGTGCACTATTCCTCCCACTGACATCAACAATGGGGCACTATTCCCTCCACTGACACCAACTATTGGGCCCTATTCCTCACACTGACATCAATGATAGGACACTATTCCTCCCAGTGACATCAACGATGGGGCACTATTCCTCCCACTAACATCAATGATGGGGCACTATTCCTCCCAGTGACATCAATGATGGGGCACTATTCCTCCCACTGACATCAATGATGGGACAATATTCCTCCCAGTGACATCAACGATGGGGCACTATTCCTCCCACTGATATCAATGATGAGGCACTATTCCTCCCAGAGACATCAACGATGGGGCACTATTCCTCCCACTGACATCAATGATGGGGCACTATTCCTCCCAGTGACATCAATGATGGGGCACTATTCCTCCCACTGACATCAATGATGGGACAATATTCCTCCCAGTGACATCAACGATGGGGCACTATTCCTCCCACTGATATCAATGATGAGGCACTATTCCTCCCACTGATATCAATGATGGGGCACTATTCCTCCCAGTGACATCAACGATGGGGCACTATTCTTCCCACTGACACCAACAATGGGGCACTATTCCTCCCACTGACATCAATGATGAGACACTATTCCTCCCACTGACATCAATGCTGGGGCACTATTCCTCTTCATTGACACCAACGATGGGGCACTATTACTAACGCCGGGACATTTTCTACTCTTAAGCCTCGTACACACGGTCGGACTTCCATCGGACTTTTCCGTGTTTTTTTGTCCGAACGGAGTTGGTCGGGAACACCCATAGCATACACACGCTCTGACTTTTCTGCAAACTTTCCCAAAACTTTTTGCAACATCACGTGTTTTTTCTACTCTTTTCTGCTCTTTACCGCCACCCTTTGGTCAACTTCTGCTATTGTTCGTTGATTTTAACATTAGTTGTTTTGTCCATCAGACAAAAGTCCGATGGTTTTCTGTACACACGGTCGGACTTTGCTTCATCGGACTTTTGTTGGGCAAAAGTTTGTCCGTTTGCAGACCCAACTTTTGTCCGATTGAAAACAAGAAAAAAGCAAAAAAAGTTTGTCCGATGGAGCGTACACACGGTCGGATTGTTGGTCAAACTTGCTCAAAATGAAGTTTGTTGGCCAAAAGTCCGACCGTGTGTACGGGGCTTTACTGGTCACAGTTCAGCCCCTCTTAAGTCTGAAGAATAATAAACTGTCTCTTTGTGTAGAAAGTTTGGAGACCCCTGAAATATACAATGACCTGGATTCACGTGACCCTCCCTTCTAGACTGTAAGCTCTAACGAGCAGAGCCCTCTGATCCCTTTGTATTGAATTGTATTGTGACTGTACTGTCTTCCCTGATGTTGTAAAGCGCTGCGCAAACTATAAATCCTGTATAATAATAGGGATGAGCTTCGTGTTCGAGTCGAACATACGTTCGACTCGAACATCGGCTGTTCGATCGTTCGACGAAGATCGAACGATTTGGGCCGTTCGCGCCAAATTCGAGTGACGCGAATGGCCCACAATGCACTACGCCATCGCAGTGTCATCCAGGCGCTGTGATTGGCCAAGCATGCACTGTGACCCCGCATGCTTGGCCAATCACAGCGCCGGCAGCGAGGAGAGCAATGATTGGCCACAGGCAGGATGCCTGTGGCCAATTATTGCTGAGGGTGTTTAGTACACGCCCCACACTATAAAAGGCCGCCAGCACGGCGGCCTAGTGTAGTGTGTTCCGGAGCAGGGAAAGAGAAGCATAGGCAGGGACAGTGACTTTTATTTCTTTCTTGCTTAACCTGGATTCCTTTAGTTTAGGGAAAGAGAAGGATAGGTAGGGAGAGTGTCAGTGTGTTTTGTGCTTGTGCTATAGTGTGCTTAAAAAAAACATTTTTTCTAGGGACAGAAAACTGTAGGTAGGGAGAGTGTCAGTTTCTTTCACTGTGCAAGTCCTTGTTTCTAGGGACTGGGAAGGACAGTGAGTGAATTCTCCTTGTGCTATAGTGTGCTTAAAAAAAAAATTTTTCTAGGGACAGAAAACTGTAGGTAGGGAGAGTGTCAGTTTCTTTCACTGTGCAAGTCCTTGTTTCTAGGGACTGGGAAGGACAGTGAGTGAATTCTCCTTGTGCTATAGTGTGCTTAAAAAAACCATTTTTTCTAGGGACAGAAAACTGTAGGTAGGGAGAGTGTCAGTTTCTTTCACTGTGCAAGTCCTTGTTTCTAGGGACTGGGAAGGACAGTGAGTGAATTCTCCTTGTGCTATAGTGTGCTTAAAAAAAACATTTTTTCTAGGGACAGAAAACTGTAGGTAGGGAGAGTGTCAGTTTCTTTCACTGTGCAAGTCCTTGTTTCTAGGGACTGGGAAGGACAGTGAGTGAATTCTCCTTGTGCTATAGTGTGCTTAAAAAAAACATTTTTTCTAGGGACAGAAAACTGTAGGTAGGGAGAGTGTCAGTTTCTTTCACTGTGCAAGTCCTTGTTTCTAGGGACTGGGAAGGACAGTGAGTGAATTCTCCTTGTGCTATAGTGTGCTTAAAAAAAACATTTTTTCTAGGGACAGAAAACTGTAGGTAGGGAGAGTGTCAGTTTCTTTCACTGTGCAAGTCCTTGTTTCTAGGGACTGGGAAGGACAGTGAGTGAATTCTCCTTGTGCTATAGTGTGCTTAAAAAAAACATTTTTTCTAGGGACAGAAAACTGTAGGTAGGGAGAGTGTCAGTTTCTTTCACTGTGCAAGTCCTTGTTTCTAGGGACTGGGAAGGACAGTGAGTGAATTCTCCTTGTGCTATAGTGTGCTTAAAAAAAACATTTTTTCTAGGGACAGAAAACTGTAGGTAGGGAGAGTGTCAGTTTCTTTCACTGTGCAAGTCCTTGTTTCTAGGGACTGGGAAGGACAGTGAGTGAATTCTCCTTGTGCTATAGTGTGCTTAAAAAAAACATTTTTTCTAGGGACAGAAAACTGTAGGTAGGGAGAGTGTCAGTTTCTTTCACTGTGCAAGTCCTTGTTTCTAGGGACTGGGAAGGACAGTGAGTGAATTCTCCTTGTGCTATAGTGTGCTTAAAAAAAACATTTTTTCTAGGGACAGAAAACTGTAGGTAGGGAGAGTGTCAGTTTCTTTCACTGTGCAAGTCCTTGTTTCTAGGGACTGGGAAGGACAGTGAGTGAATTCTCCTTGTGCTATAGTGTGCTTAAAAAAAACATTTTTTCTAGGGACAGAAAACTGTAGGTAGGGAGAGTGTCAGTTTCTTTCACTGTGCAAGTCCTTGTTTCTAGGGACTGGGAAGGACAGTGAGTGAATTCTCCTTGTGCTATAGTGTGCTTAAAAAAAACATTTTTTCTAGGGACAGAAAACTGTAGGTAGGGAGAGTGTCAGTTTCTTTCACTGTGCAAGTCCTTGTTTCTAGGGACTGGGAAGGACAGTGAGTGAATTCTCCTTGTGCTATAGTGTGCTTAAAAAAAACATTTTTTCTAGGGACAGAAAACTGTAGGTAGGGAGAGTGTCAGTTTCTTTCACTGTGCAAGTCCTTGTTTCTAGGGACTGGGAAGGATAGTGAGTGAATTCTCCTTGTGCTATAGTGTGCTTAAAAAAAACATTTTTTCTAGGGACAGAAAACTGTAGGTAGGGAGAGTGTCAGTTTCTTTCACTGTGCAAGTCCTTGTTTCTAGGGACTGGGAAGGACAGTGAGGGAAATTCTCCTTGTGCTATAGTGTGCTAAAGCATTCCTCATCAACCATCTTTGAAATCCTTGTTTTTTGGACAGTCAGGGAAATTGTCGTTGTGCTATTCTGTGCAAAAGCAATCATCCTGAACCATATTTAGAAATCCTTAAGTAAAGGGTCAGAGAAGGACACCTGAAGGTAGCCCTTATTGCTTTTTTCCCATCTCCCTGCAGGCCATCTATTAGAATGTCTGGAAGGCAAACAAGGAGAGGCAGACAGTCAGGAGGCAATAAAAGAGGGCAAGCAGGCTCTGTGTCTGGGGGCAACAGTGCTAGTCGTGGACGCGGTGCATTGTCATCAGCACATGGCCATGGGACACGCTTGTCCTTCTTTTCGGCAGCTGGACATGTTGAGCCACATCATGCCGAAGACTTGGTAGAGTGGATGACCAAGCCCTCCTCCTCCTCCTCATCCTCTCTCACACAGGCTCAGGGTACTGGCAAAGCAGCTGCCAAAGCGTCCTCTTCCCTGGTATCAATGTCAGACTCATCATCAGTCACTCCTTCCCTAGACCCACCATGTCCTCCTCCTGAGGAGTCCCCCGAACTGTTTGAGCACAGTGTTGGGTACATGCTCCAGGAGGATGCCCAGCGTTTCGAAGGGTCTGATGATGAAACCCAGCTACAGGAAGGCAGTAGGGTGAGAGCAGACAGAGGGGATGCTCAAGAAGGACACCAATCTGGCAGTCATGTTCCAGCAGCTGCAGCATACTGCCAGATTGGCTCCAGTGATGAGGAGGGAGGGGATGATGAGGTCACTGACTCCACATGGGTGCCTAATAGGAGAGAGGAGGAGGAGGAGGATGAGGAGGAGGCACATCTCCAACGAGGCAGGATGCCCTTTGGTGGCCAGCGTAAGGGCAGTACACCGACGGAATCACACCGCAGAGCTCCGCCTGTGCAGGGCGCTGCCTCTGCCCGTCATTCAAAAAGTTCCTTGGTGTGGGCCTTTTTTGAGGCTAGTGCATCAGATCGCACAGCTGCTGTTTGCAACATATGTCTCAAGCGTATATCGCGTGGCCAAAACATCAGCCGCTTGGGTACCACATGCCTGACCAGACATATGTTGACCTGCCATGCAGCTCAATGGCAAGCCTACCTCAAAGACCCACACCAAAGAACAAAGCGGACCTCTCCTTGCACCGCATCAGCTGGGATCTCCAACCCCACTATAACTTCAGTCCTCTCTGAAACATGCACTGAGAGGAATGAAGGTGTAGAATTAGGTGTGTCACAGCCAAGTACTTGCGGCCACTCTGCTAGCAGTACACCGACGTCCGATTCTAGCAGGCAAATTTCCCTGCCCCAGCTGCTGGACCGTCGAAAGAAGTTCACTCCCAGCCATCCACATGCCCAGCGGTTGAATGCTAGCTTGGCTAAATTGCTAGCGCTTCAACTGCTGCCTTTTCAGTTGGTAGACTCGGCCCCCTTCCGTGAGTTTGTGCAATGTGCGGTTCCTCAGTGGCAGGTTCCCAAACGCCACTTTTTTTCACGGAAGGCTATTCCGGCTCTCTACCGGCATGTGGAAGGCAATGTCTTGGCCTCGCTGGACAGGGCGGTCAGGTGCATATTACCGCTGACTCATGGTCCAGCAGGCATGGACAGGGACGTTACCTTTCTTTCACGGCCCATTGGGTCACTCTTTTGGCAGCTGGGAAGGATGCAGGACAAGGTGCAGTAGTGTTGGAGGTTGTTCCACCGCCACGCCTCCAAAATGCTACTACTGGTTGTGACACACCTCTCTCCTCCACCCCCTCCTCTTCTTCTTCCTCCATGGCCTCTTCCTGTGGTTTGTCCTATGAACCAGCGGTGCTCCGTAGCCGTTCACGGGGCTACGCAAGTACGCAGGCAAAAAGATGCCATGCCGTGCTTGCGCTGGTGTGTTTGGGGGACAGAAGCCACACTGGGGCAGAGGTCCTGTCTGCTCTGCAGGGCCAGGCCGAGAGGTGGTTGACGCCACGCCAGCTTAAGCCAGGAATGGTGGTTTGCGACAATGGCACCAACCTCCTCTCCGCCCTCCGACAGGGACAACTGACCCATGTGCCCTGTGTGGCTCACGTCCTTAACCTGGTGGTGCAGCGGTTCTTGGGCAGGTACCCGGGCTTACAGGATGTCCTGAGGCAGGCCAGGAAAGTCTGTGTGCATTTCCGCAGATCTTATAATGCCAGTGCTCGCCTGGCTGAGCTGCAAAAGGAGTTGAACCTGCCCAAGAACCGCCTTATATGTGACATGCCCACCAGGTGGAACTCAACGTTGGCCATGCTGCAGCGGCTGCACACGCAGCAGAGGGCCATCAATGAGTACCTGTGCGACTACGGCACCAGGACAGGGTCAGGGGAGCTTGTTTTTTTTTCTCCACGCCAGTGGGGCATGATCAGGGATGCATGCACTGTCCTGGCACCATTTGAGGAGGCCACGAGGATGGTGAGCAGTGACAGTGCATGCATCAGTGACACTGTACCTCTTGTCCACCTGTTGGAGCACACGCTGCGTGGAATAATGGACAGGGCACTTGAGGCAGAACAGAGGCAGGAAGAGGAGGACTTCCTTGCCTCTCAAGGCCCCCTTTACCCAGACAGTGTTCCTTCTGTCCCACCCATCGCACAGGAAGAGGAAGAGGAGGAGGAGGAGGAGGAGGAGGAGGATTGTGTCAGCATGGAGGTGGAGGCTGGCACTCAGCATCATCAGCAGCAGTCTTTTAGGGATGATTTACAGTCCCAAGAAACCAGTGGACTTGTACGTGGCTGGGAGGAGGTGGCTGCGGATCATGTCGTCCTTAGTGACCCAGAGGACTCCGGAGCGAATGCCTCAGCAAACCTACGCTGCATGGCCTCCCTGATCCTGCAAAGTCTGCGGAAGGATCCTCGTATTCTTCGGATCAAGGAGAGGGACCATTACTGGCTGGCCACTCTCCTTGATCCACGGTACAAGGGTAAGGTTGCGGACCTTATGTTACCTTCGCAGAGGGAGCAGAGGATGAGACAACTCCGGGAGGCCTTGCAGAAAGGTCTGTGCAACGCGTTCCCAGAGACTGGGAGGTTACAAACTCCTGGTCCTGGACAACGAGTTGCTGAGGCTTCGGCCAGTCAAAGAAGGAGCGGTGGGGAAGGTGGCCGTCTGACCGATGCGTTCAGACAATTCTTTAGTCCGCAGCCCCAAAGTATGATCGGTTCCAGCAACCATCGCCAGCGTCTGATAAACATGGTGCAGGAATATCTAGGGGCAAGGTCAGACTTGGACACCTTCCCCACCGAAAATCCTCTGGCTTACTGGGTCTTGAGGATGGATCACTGGCCAGAGCTTGCACAGTATGCAATTGAGCTACTGGCCTGTCCTGCATCCAGCGTTCTTTCGGAACGCACATTCAGTGCTGCTGGAGGATTTGTCACGGATCACAGGGTGCGCCTGTCCACCGACTCGGTTGATCGACTGACTTTCATCAAGATGAACCAGTCTTGGATCACCACCAGCTACCACACACCTGATGCTGATATAACAGACTAATTGATTTTAACATGTCACATCCCTTCAAGACTGATGCTGATGCTGAGTGCCTGTGCTGTTATGTTGACTGGCTATCCTCCTCCTCCGAGTCCTCAATGATACGATTGATGATGATAGCTTGGAAGATCATTTTTGTTTATGGGTGCCGCCACCAGTGGCTAAGGCCCAATTTTTCAGCCCCTGTTTTACAGGGGCGTGTAATTACAATTTTTTTAGCAATAATTTGCCATAGGGCTCATTGCTGTGCTCCAAGTACAGTATCTGTGAGGGGTTGGAGTGTTGTGGCACCAGTGCCTAAGGCCCAATTTTTCAGCCCCTGTTTAACAGGGGCGTGTCATTACAATTTTTGAAGCAATACTTTGCAACAGGGCTCATTGCTGTGCTCCAAGTAACGTATCTGTGAGGGGTTGTAGTGTTGTGCCACCAGTTCCTAAGGCCCAATTTTTCAGCCCCTGTTCAACAGGGGCATGCAATTACAATTCTTGATCTAATAATTCACAGCAGGGCCCATTGCTGCACCCACCAAGAGTAACTCTGAGGGCTTACAGTGTTGTGGCAACGCCACCACCACCACCACCACCACCACGAAAGGCCCAATTTTTCAGCCCCTGTTCAAAAGGGGCATGCAATTACAATTCTTGATCTAATAATTCACAGCAGGGCCCATTCCTGCACCCACCAAGAGTAACTCTGAGGGCTTACAGTGTTGTGGCAACACCACCACCACCACCACCACCACGAAAGGCCCAATTTTTCAGCCCCTGTTCAACAGGGGCATGCAATTACAATTCTTGATCTAATAATTCACAGCAGGGCCCATTGCTGCACCCACCAAGAGTAACTGTCAGGGCTTACAGTGTTGTGGCACCAGCACCACCATCAAAGGCCCAATTTTTACTACCACTGTTCAACAATTATATGTAATTAAAATTCCTGATATAATAGTTGACAGCAGGGCGTTCCAGCACCAACCAAGAGTAACTGTGAGTGCTTACAGTGTTGTGCCAACACCAACAACTAAGGGGCCTATTTCTGCAGAGTATATACGGCAGGTCCCTACTTTCAAACATCCAACTTACAAACGACTCCTACTTGCAAACGCAAGAAGACAACAGGAAGTGAGAGGAAATCTACCACTAGGAAGGAAAATTCTCTCCTGTAAGAATAAATATGGGAGAAAGGTGTCTCCTCTGTACTGATGCTTTATCAGCAATCCTTGTTTCAAGAAAAACACCACATTTCAAAAACAGTTGTCATTGGGACGGAAAGTGAGGTGAAATGTTCTGAACAGGGGCACAGACAGCAAAACAAATGTTACAGGGGTGATAACCCTTACCTATGTTTTCCAAAAAGTTTAAAAATAGATTTTTGGGCTGGAGCTACACTTCAACAATGTACCTGTTCAAAATTACAAACAGATTCTACATAAGAACAAACCTACAGTCCCTGTCTTGTATGCACCGCCTGTATACGGCTGTTCAGAGTATATAGGGCCTTTTTTATTTTATGTGCGGGGTTCCCCTTAATATCCATACAAGACCCAAAGGGGCTGGTAATGGGCTGGGGTAGGGGGGGGGGGGGTCATGGGGTAGCTATGCCATTTTTCTTAAAGATTTTCATCCATATTACCGGGACCAGACATTACATTAAAGCCGCAAGCAGTTTTAAATGGCTTTTTTTTCCTTTAGAAGTGTCATTTTGTGCAGGGACAGTTCTAAACACGGGAAACACGTGGCACTTCACAGGCATACTTTAGACACCCCCCAGGTACGATATTTAAAGGAATATTTGACTTTTTTTTTTTCACTTTATGCATCATTAAAATGACTGCTCCCGAAAAACGACCGTTTTTAAAACTTCTTTTTGCATTGATACATGTCCCCTGGTGCAGAACCCGGGTTCCCAAACCCTTTTTAGGACAATAACATGCATAATAGTTGTTATAATTAGCACTTTAGAATTCGAACGTTCGCATCCATTGTATTTAATAGGGTTCTAATGTTCGTACGAACTTTCGGTCCGTTCGCGGGTTCTGGTGCGAACCGAACCCGGGGGTGTTCGGCTCATCACTATATAATAATAATAATATATGAGAACTTTCACAGACAAATCATGGCGGCACTTGAGAAACATCCATCCCTGGTTGATTGATTCCCCCAGAATACAGCTCAAACAGAGTAGATGTTGGCCATGGTCAAGGGGTGGCCTACAGACAATGGAATGTTCTCATGCAGACCACCAAATTGGGCGAATGATTCGTTCTGTCTGTAGGCTGTATTAGCTGCAATAGAAAACTTTTGTTTAGAGTCCGAGTCTTGGCGGAGAGGTCACTTTTTTTCTAAGACGAAATGCTTGAACGCAAGTGGAGTAATTGAGGAGTTTCTCATGGCGGCTCTCCAAACCCCCAGTCTAGTTGTGCCGATGTCTGGCTGGTGGTGTTACAATTACCTGCGCCGTTTCACAAAGTTAGGAACATGTTCAAAGCAGATTTTTAATTTGTTACACTTTGCGCTTAATCCCACTGAAGCCGTCAGCGTCCTCTATTAGAAATGAACTAGCCATCGTTTTAGCTTCTGGAACATAACAAGTGCCGGGGCGATAATATCAGCCGGAGAAGATTTTGTACGGCTTTCACGGAAATCATTATTAAGCTCGTACAACGGAGCCTTTAACCCGAGAAAGTTTGTCTGATATAAACTTGGAGCTGTATAAAAATCTGCAAATGTCATCTTCCTGTTTAATTTAGTTCGGCATTATAGCGCCGGTTCCTTGTACATTCTTTTCTTTTTCTTTTGTCTGAATCCAATTTTCCTCCTGAAGACAGGGAGACAATCCTGCTTAAAGGGCAACTCCACATAATGGCTGGAACTCGAAAGCCCTCAAACTCACCATTCTGCCAGATAATGAAGACAGATAACTAATGCCGCGTACAAACGGTCGGAAATTCCGCCAGCAAAAGTCCGATGTGAGCTTTTGGTCGGAAATTCCGACCGTGTGTAGGCTTCATCGGACTTTTGCTGGCGGAATTTCCGCCAGCAAAAGATTGAGAGCTGGTTCTCAAATTTTCCAACGGAAAAAAATCCTATCGGAAAATCCGATCGTCTGTAGCAAGTGACTTGCTGCAAGTCCGTGTTAAAGTGGTTGTAAACCCTTGTAAACATGTTTTTTTTTTTATGCCACCTGCAAGACAAAGGCATAATGAGTTAGTATGACTAGCATACTAGCTCATTATGCATCACTTACCTTAGATCGGGGGCCACCGAAGCCGTCCTCGTCTCCCTCTCCAGCCATCGCTGCGGCGATAGCCAGAATGTTACTTCCGGGTATCGCCGCTCCAGCCAATCACAGCGCCGCTCCGGCGCTGTGATTGGCCGGAGCGAGGAAGACGTGACTCCGCTCATGCGCGCAGGAGCCGTCAAATCCGGCTAAGCCGGATTTGTGAATGGGATTAACCCTATAATTGCGCCGTTGTCTACGGCGCGCATGTGCTGTAGACAGCGGTGCTTTCTTTTTTGTAAAATATCTCCTAAACCATGTAGGTTTAGGAGATATTTCTTGCACCTACACTACAGGTAAGCCTTAAAGTGGTTGTAAACCTACTTTGTAAACAAACACCTACAGGTTAGCCTAGATTAGGGTTTACCTGTAGGTGCATGAGATATCTCCTTAACCTACACGGTTAAGGAGATATTTGCATTTAAAACCGGCGCCGCTGACGTCACGCACATGCGCATGGGGTTAATCCCATTCACAAATTCGGCTAGGTCGCAGCATTCGACGACGTAGCCGAATTCGACGGCTCCTGCGCGCATGCGCGGAGTCACGTTTTCGCCGCTCCGGCCAATCACAGCGCCGGAGCGGTGCTGTGATTGGCTGGTGCGGCGATACCCGGAAGTAACATTCCGGCTATCGCCACAGCGATGGCTGCGTCTGGAGAGAGGGACGCGGACTGCTTCGGGGGCCCGGATCTAAGGTAAGTGGTACATAATGAGCTAGTATGCAGTCATACTAGCTCATTATGCCTTTCTCTTGCAGGTTGCCTCAAAAAAAAAAGGATTAGTGGGTTTACAACCACTTTAATCTAGGCTTACCTGTAGGTGCAAGTTACATAAGTGGGTTTACAACCACTTTAATGGTACAGGCAAATTATCATACCATGTGCACATTTAAAGACCATGTTTGTAATAGTCCCCTATGAGCTAATAAAAAAAAAAAAAATGTAGTACTACCTTAAAGTATGCCACCCTAAATGTTTGTATGAATAACTGTTAACATTTCTGTGAACATATTGAACAAGAAAAGCAAAAATTATGCATTTTCTATACACATACACTATATTACCAAAAGTATTGTGACGCCTGCCTTTACACGCACGTTAGAAGGCTGTCCGGAGGCTAGCCTGCATTTGTAGGAGGAGTCTGGGGGGTATATCTATCCAATAGATAAATTGAAGTTGTATCATCACAGAACGGTGCTGTGGATACAAGAAGTGAATAGACATATGCCACGTCCTGATATATAGTATTCAGGAAAAGGGATTGTCGAAAATTCCGAACGTCAAGAACGCGGTGACGTACGACACGTACGGCGAGCCGAGAAAAATTAAGTTCAAGAGCCAGTGCGCCTCTTCTGCTTGATTCCAAGCATGCGTGGAATTTTGTGCGTTGGAATTGTGTACACAAGCTCGGAATTTCCGACGACAAGTTTTGTTGTCGGAAAATTTGAGAACCAGCTCTCAAATTTTTGTTGTCGGAAATTCCAACTGCAAATGTCCGATGGAGCCTACATACGGTCGGAATTTTCGACAACAAGCTCACATCGAACATTGGTTGTCGGAAATTCCGAGCGTGTGTACGCGGCATTAGAGATACCCTGGAAGACAACCCCTTGATATTGCCGTCCGGGCATAACATATCTAAAGCATGTTTTGACATAATTCTGGTAAGTGCATTTCCTAGGGGAGTGGAATCGCATGGTGCTGTGAAGGTGGATTCTCCATACAACTGATGATTTTCCGGGAACTACTGCCCAAGCACATTGACCGGATTTGTCCCACTGGGTGTTTTTCACCATATTGCCACCTAAGGCCCGGTTCACATAGGGGCGACTCCTCCGGCGACTCGGTCGCCGGAGGAGTCGCGTCCCGGTCTGTGCTATGGAACCGCTCTAATAGGAGCGACTCAGGTCGCTCCGACTTAGAAAAAGGTTCCTGTACTACTTTTGGGGGCAACTCAGGGCGATTAGCATTGATTTCTATACAGAAGTCATTATGCAAATCGCCTCAGGTGGGCGTCTCAAGTCGTCTTGAGATCGCGCCGCCGAGTCGCCCCTGAAGTCGTGCCGCCCCTGTGAGAACCGGGCCTAATGGTGTACAATTTATTATTTGAAAGTGCTGTTTGCTTTAGGGATTTTCGGAATGAACTTTATAGTTTATGGATTATGTTGAAGCTCTTATAGCTGCAAAGGGTTGGCCAACTCAATATTGAACCCTACGGACTAAGACTGGGATGCCATTAAAGTTCATGCGAGTGTAAAGGTAGGCGTCCCAATACTTCTGGTAATATATTGTATATCTTCTTCCCAACGGGACTTAATCCTAAAGGCCATGTGGGTAGCGAAGGGGATATGGAGGATATTATAGAAGGTAGATATCAATTTAGTAGATTCTGCACCTAGAATGACATCCACTAGGGGAAGTACTTGAAGAGTAGGAAACGTGTCGGTGAATTGATCCCACAAGGCATGGCGGAGCTGTAAGTAATGAAATAGCATATCATTGGGGAGGTCAAATTCTTCCTTGTGGACCAGGAACGGCAAGTGAAGCCTCATACACACGGGCGGGAATCCCGTCGAAAAAAAAACGTCCGTTTTCTCCACGGGATTCCTGGCAAGCTTGTCTTTCCAAGCCCTGTGTACACACGCGCCCTTCAAAAGGACCGCCGTTCTTTTGAATGGCAAGAACGTGGTGACGTCATCGACTACGACTCTCGTCACATTCGATGCCATTGCCGCCATCTTGCTACACCCTACACTACCCTTGTATGCTACCGCGCATGCATCGAAGTCTCATCGAGCATGGACAGGTAAGCATACAGACGACCGGGTTTCTCGGCAGGAAACACTCTGCCGAGAACTCTGCCAAGAATTCCGACGAGAAAAATAGGTTCTCTATTTTTCTCGTCGAGATTCCCGGCAGTTTTCCTGCCGAGAAACCATACACCATACGGTTTTCTCGGCAAAAAGCTCTCCTAGCAGTTTTCCTGCCGAGAAACCATACACCATACGGTTTTCTCGGCAAAAAGCTCTCCCAGCAGTTTTCTTGCCGAGAAAAGCGGTCGTGTATACACGAGGCTGAAGGCTTTTTAAATGATAAAAGTAGAAGCTTCTTGAGAAGCAGACTTGTGAAGCTCCTCAGATTTATGGCCACTATGACTTTGTAAAACAAATGACAAATGTAGACTTCTTATTAAATAGATGGAACAAATGACGCCCGTCTGATCCTGTTTTGTGTTCATTCATTGATAAATTATGAATGAAAACAGACAGTAACTTAAGTATCAGAAAGTTTCCTAACATAATATCCAGAGAAACATCTAATACAGCCGGAGCTATACTTTGCCTTGCCGGATACAACCCTTTTTAGGATATGGGCTGGTAAATAATGAATTACCTGATAATCTTTTGCAATGTAAATTCTCTGCTCGGTGACAGATAGACAGGAGCCACAGGCAACAGCCTACTTTGCCGGAAGCGACTCTCGCACTGCAGACGATAGTTTTTTTTTGTTGATTCAGCCTTAATGCCTTAATATCCTTACACTTTCCCTGTCGTATTGTACGGAGGTGCGATCAGATTTGATGCTTTTATCACAAACACGATTTGACATGTGTGTCTTTAGCCGTTGAAGGAGATCTGACAGGCCACAGCTAACGGTACAATGTCTCAGGGGTCAGTAGGCTGCCCCTTGCTTCATTATTTTTGTCTTTCCTAGCTAAGCAAGCATAAAATATAACCAATTATTCTTTCGACTGTGTGTACTATATGCTTAAATTATAAGGTGTGTTAAAGGTACACTCCGGTTAAAATAAAGCCTTCAAATACATGCAGGGAGGACGGCCTACCTACTTTTTTGGGGTGTAATTATAAAAAATCATTTGCATAGCTGTTCATCCATCGAAACGGTATGTCAATTCATTATATGTGAATAGGGCAAAATCAAATGTTGTTAGGCTATATTCTCTGCAGATCAAATGTTATTGATTGAAAACAAAACTGTGTGAGTAGGGAAAGTGCTGCATTATGGCCAGTGGATGGCGCTGAGGAACAAACGTATTTTGTATGATCTTCATTGCCATCTAGTGGCCATAATGTGGCATTTTCCCCATTTCACACTTTTTTTTTTAAATGAATACCTTCTGATCAGCAGGGAATATAGCCTAAGAACATTTGATTTTGCCCTATTCAAACAAATGTACATGCAGTTTGGATGGATGAACAGATATGCATTTTGTATTCCGTCCCCTTTACTCTGATACCCCTAACAAAAATTTAGTGTAATCAATTGCCTTCAGAAGTCACCTAAATAATAAATAGAGTCCACCAGTGTGTAATTTAATCTCAGTATAAAATACAACTTTCCTGTAAAGACCTCATGCTTCGTACACACGGCCGGGTTTTCCGACGGGAAAACTGTGATGAGAGCTTTTGGCCGGGAATCCCGGCCATGTGTATGCTCCCTCGCAGTTTTTCCGACGGGAAAACTGGCAAAAACCGCCGCCAAAAAAAAGAGAACCAGCTCTCTTTTTTCCCGTCGGGATTCCCGACTGACTTTTTTTTCCCATCGGAAATCCCGGTCGTGTGTATGAGACATCAGAGGTTTGTTAGAGAACCTTAGTGAACAAAAAGCATCATGAAGGAACACACCAGACAGGTCAGGGATAAAGTTGTGGAGAATTTTGAAGCAGGGTTAGGTTATAAAAAATATCCCAAGCTTTGAAAATCTCAATCCATTATCCGAAAATGGAAAGAGAATGGCACAACTGCAAACCTACCAAGACATGGCCGTCCACCTAAACTGACAGGCCGGGCAAGGAGAACATTCATCAGAGAAGCAGCCAAGAGGCCCATGGTAACTCTGGAGGAGCTGTAGAGATCCACAGTTCAGGTGGACACAGGACAACTATTAATCGTGCTCTCCACAAATCTGGCTTTTATGGAAGAGTGGCAGGAAGAAAGCCACTGTTGAAAGAAAGCCATAAGAAGTCCTGTTTGGAGTTTGCAAGAAGTCATGTTTGGGACACAGCAAACATGTAGAAGAAGGTGCTCTGGTCAGATGAGACCAAAATCAAACTTTTTGGCCTAAAAACAAAACGCTATGTGTGGCGGAAAACTAACACTGCACATCACCCTGAACACATCATCCCCACCGTGAAACATGGTGGTGGCAGCATCATGTTGTGGGGATGCTTTTCTTCAGCAGGGACAGAGAAGCTGGTCAGAGTTGATGGGAAGATGGATGGAGCCAAATACAGGGCAATCTTAGAAGAAAACCTGTTAGAATCTCCAAAACACTTGAGACTAGAGTAGAGGTTCACCTTCCAGCAGGAGTGCAAGACAACAACCCTAAACATACAGCCAGAGCTACAATGGAATGGTTTAGATCAAAGCATATTCATGTGCTAGAATGGCCCAGTCACAGTCCAGACCTAAATCCAATTGAGAATCTGTGGCAAGACTTGAAAATTGCTGTTCACAGACGCTCTCCATCCAATCTGACAGAACTTGAGCTATTTGGTAAAGGAAAATGGGCAAAAATTTCACTCTCTAGATGTGGAAAGCTGGTAGAGACATCTCCAAAAAGACTTGCAGATGTAATTGCAGTGAAAGGCGGTTCTACAAAGTATTGACTCAGGGGGGGGGGGGGGTGAATACAAATGTACCCCAAACTTTTCACATATTAATTGTAAAATCATTTTCCTTCCACTTCACAATTATGTGCCACTTGTGTTGGTCCATCACATAAAATCCCAATAAAATATATTTAGGCTTTTGGTTGTAACATGCCAAAATGTTGAAAATTTCAAGGGGTATGAATACTTTTTCAAGGCACTGTACATACATTGAATTTGTTATGTTGAATGACATGTATCTTAAGAGCCTGCCCACACACTGTGCATAGGGAAAGTACTATTGAGAGATGTCGTTCTGGGGGCATACGTATATCATTAGGAATAGAGCTCCAAGCAGTATCTAAAACATTTTTCAATAATATTAAAAGATGTTTCTTACTATAGGAACAATGTAAAAAAAATAATGCTGGGGCATGATCTAGAGGGGGAAAGGGAGGTTGGGGGATACATTTAGGTAATGTTTGAACATACACTGTCGGCAATCTGGCTATTAACATTCTCAGGGATGGGTTCGCATGGCATGAGGATGATAAATAACATTACAGCTGAGAATCGGGAATGCACACCTATATACAGTATAGTGTATGTATATTAGAATGCTATTTATATAAGTTAATGTTAATTCATGAAGCTAAGAAATACTTTTTAGGGCCAGTCACATGATCAATGTCAAGGAACATGTTCTTTTCCCATGCAGAGGATGTTGAGGGTCAATGTCAGTAGACCATTCAGCAACATCAGTTGATTGCCTGATTCCAGCTGAAGGTTGGACCCCAAGAGACTAGTGCCTTGGTCATCATATTAAACCAAATGACTGTTTCCTTCAGCAAAGGGCATTCTGCCATCTTTGACGTTCATCGACAATATACATGCTATGTAATGAAAAGGCATTTTTTGAAACTTAAAGGGGTTGTAAAGGTCAGGGCTTTTTTTCAGCGGGAACGCGGGGGAACGCAGTTTCGGCACGTCCTGGACTGACTGTATGTAATGCAAAGGGGTGCTGGGGTGTGCTGCAGGGTATTGATGCTCACTGATGGGGATCTATTTTTGCAGGGGGGTCTATTGTTGCTGAGGAGGTCTATTGTTGCTGGGGGGGGTCTTATGTTGCTGGGGAGTCAGTTGTTGCTGAAGGAGATCTACTGTTGGGGGAGGGGTCTATTGATGGCATTTAGAGAGTCTATTAATGCTGGCTGTGTGGAGATCTGTTGATGCTGCCGGGAGTCTATTGTTTCTGGGGGGGGGGATTTTGTTGTTAGGGGGATCTATTGTTGCTGGCTGAAGGGGATCTATTTTACTGCTTTTCTTAATATCATTACCAAATCCCATACAAATTACTTAGCACCACAAAATGATACTTGGTTCTGTATTGTCTAAAAGGGGCGGTACTGGTAGGTGGGTAGGGGATTAGGGTGACCACATTTCCAAACTGCCATTCAGGGACACCCCCGCTCTCTCACCTTCCCCAAAAAAAGAGGAGAGGGGGGGGGGCGGTGGGTAATGTAGTCTCGGGGTTGATGGGGAATTTGGCGGCGGGTTATTCGTCAGATGAATGTGCCACTTGCCACCAAATGCAGTGCTGCTTGCCACCCATAGCCTGCCACTCCCTCTGCTTGAGCCACGTGCGTAGAAGGAAAGGAGTGGCGTCACTATCTGGAGAGTGAAGATCACACCAGTCCATGCTGCTTGCCGCTGGGTGCCAGAGAAAGAGGAGGTGCCAAGGTGGGTGGGGACAGCAGTGCTGCACTAGGCGCAGGCCTCGCTCCCGGTCTCACTGTCTTAGAGTTAATTGTCACTGGTTGCAAGATGCCAGGCAGCGCTGGCCCTAGCAACCAGTTCCGTAAATGTAGTTATTAGATAGTAGGGGGTGGCTGTGTCCTCTATTTCATTCCGGGACATTGTATTGTCCCGGAATGAAGGTGCCCGGGACCCAGGGCATACATGTCAATTGCGGGACAGTCCCGGGCAATCCAGGACACGTGGGCACCCTATAGGGGATGGAAACAAGGGACGTTGCTCGGAGGTGGGTAGGGGGCGGAGAAAAGGGGTGACTTGGAAAAGGGGGAGTTCCTGCACCTATTGTCTGAGAAAAAAAGCCCTGGTAAAGGTACGTATTTTTTTGCATATATCTGATATATATGCTGCATACATCGGGGATCTTTATATTATTTCCACCAAAAATTTTATTTTCCCTGTTTTCTACATACCTATTTTCTGCACTTCCTCCTTTACAGTTCCTTTAGATTTCCACAGCTTCCGGTTATTGGAGCGCGCTCCCTGCCACTACGAAATATGTGAACGTGAACTACAATTCTCTTTACTCTTAGCGGCATCGCGGATGCGCATTGCCGCATTTTCCTGACTGCTTCAACGAGAACGAGCATGGGAGGCGGAGCTACAACGTCTTACACGGCTGTGGCTCCCGTTGTTCTGTCAATATCTCAGTGCCTGTGAGCGCAGACAGCATCTCCCCGCAGGGATGTAGTCCCTGTGGAGGGAGCGTGCACGCACATGATAACCCCCTTCGGAACGGCTCTGATGGGGCAACCATCTGGGAGAACAACAGGAAGTGGGGAAAACGGACCCCAAAAAAAAGCATTTGAAAACGAAAATGAAGAAAAAGGTAAGTGAAAACACACTACACTACCTTTAAAGGAACAGGATAAGCAGAAAAAAGCTGAAGGTTTAGTATCACTAAGTTCTGCCTATCTATGTCACAGTGGTAGCACAGTGGTGTAGTGGTTAGCACTTTCACCTAGCAGCAAAAGGGTCGCTGGTTTGAATCTCGACCACGACACCATCTGCCTGGAGTTTGCATGTTTTCCCTGTGTCTGCGTGGGTTTCCTCCGGGTACTCCGGTTTCCTCCCACACGCCAAAGACATGCTGGTAGGTTAATTGGATCTTGTCCAAATTGGCCCAGTATATATGTGTGTACGACTGTGTGTCCCAAGCGTGTCAATATCCTACGGGGTAAAATGACCGCACCAGCCAATCAGACACTGGCTGCAAAAAAGTGCCTAGAGGCGATTCAGTTCGCATGTGTAGCGCTATACAAGTCATTCATCAATTTTTTTTGTTGGCAATGACTTGGAAGTGACTAACAAACCACTTATCTGTTATGGGGTCCTTCCCTTGCGAGACGGACCAGCGAGATTTCCTCTTTACACTAAGTATAGTTCTTAATGACCTTGGCTGTAAGTTTGGGGTTTGTCCTGCCTTCAGCAAGGCTTTCTTATGTTCCTTTGTTTAATTGTTGAATATGCTAATGGTTTGTAAATACATTGTAATATCGCCATCTAGTGGTTCATTTGCACACTGTAAGATTTATTACTGTAGGTAGAGATTGTTGTTTAAAAGCCACCGTAGCTTCCCATAATGCCACTGGTCTATACCATGAGGTGTGAGAGACAGCCCCCTGTATCCATCTTCCTTTTTCACCACCATGCATCTGCTCCAGAGGAATCCACACCTGCAATTCTAATGTCAGCCTAATGGAAACATCGCCGGTATGTCCATATCTCTTTCCCTAGTTAGACTAATGTGTTAGGACTGTAGATTTGTATATTGTGTATACTCATTGTATGTAATTTATTTTATTTTAGTTTTACTCTAACTTCCATGCAGTAAAAGTTGAAAAAAGGACCTTGCGCCTGCCTCAATGGGTTGTTAAGGGAGGAGAGTTAGGTGTCTGTCTAATTATACCTCAGCCACGTATAGTGAGGGCAGAACAGGGTCGTTGTCCTTCTGCAGAATAAATTTGGGGCCAATCATGTGCCTCCCTGATGCAATGGCATAATGGATAAGTATTTGCCTCTATTTCTCAGCACTCATCAATCCAGAGCACCTACTGCCATTTTTCTGCCTATGTTTTCATGCATAGTTGAGTCACCTGGCCTTGTTTCCACGTTGGAGGTATGGCTTTTTGGCCATAATTCTTCCATGAAGACCACTTCTGGCCAGACTTCTATGGACAGTAGATGGGTATACCAGGGTCTCACTGGTTTCCACCAGTTCTGTGGTAATGGCACTGCTGGACATCTGATGATGTCGAAGGGAAGTAAGCATGATGTGTCTTTCATCTGCTGCATTAAGTTTCCTTGGCCAATCACTGCGTCTATGGTCTTCAACGTTGCCCGATCAATGCTGTCCTCAATGCTGAGAAATACAGGCAGATCTATCATGCCATACCATCAGGGAGGCGTGTGATTGTCAATCAATTTTTTCTGCAGCAGGACAACAACCCCAAACATACAGCCAATGTCATTAAAAACCAGCGTGAAGAAAAACAAGGAGTCCTGGAAGTGATGGTTTGACCCCCCCACAGAGCCCTGATCATAACACCATCAAGCCTGTCTGGGATTACATAAAGACTCAGAAGGATTTGAGGCAGCCTACATCTACAGAAGATCTGTGGTTAGCTCTCCAAGATGTTTGGAACAACCTACCTTACAAGTTCCTTCAGGAACTGTGTGCAAGTGTACCTAGAAGAATTGATGCTGGTTTTGTTATGTATTAGGTAAAATGCATATTTTTCTATGTATATGAAATGCCTATTTTTCTATGTATGTGTGTTCATATAAAAGTGCTTTCTTATTCCTTGCTCAAAATGGCTGCTAGCAGCTCTTCTCACTCGCTGTGTTAGGTATCATGTTTCAGTACAGTAGCAGGTGTCTTGTCGAGCTGGTTCCTCCTATCGATATGGTTCCGAGCTCGACTGCGCAGGCGCAATCCGAGGCAACGGAAATCTCCGAGGTTTAACAGCTGTTCGGCAGCTGCAGACGCGCTCGCTCCTGTTGCTTAGTTACACACGCCGCTTTCTTCTTCATGTCGCTGTATACAGCAAGGGGCGGATAAGATGTGATAATATTGAGCAGTGCGATTTGTTTGTTTATACACGCTGCTCTATACAGCAAGGGGCTGTATAGAGCGTCGTGTATAAACAAACAATTCGCACTGCTCAATATCCCATCTGATCCGCCCCTTGCTGTATAGAGCGGCATGAAGAGGAAAGCAGCGTGTGTAATGGAGCATGGGGGGCGAGCGCATCCACAGCTGCCGAGCCTATGGTTCCTCCTATCGATCTGGTTCCCTCTTGACTGCGCAGGCGCAAGCCGAGCCGACAAAAATCTCCGAGCTTTAACAGCTGTTCGGCAGCGCCTGCGCAGTCGAGCCCGGAACCATATCGATAGGCGGAACCAGCTCGGCAGAACACAGGCTCTTATCATTAACTCTTTACATCCCTGGCTTAGCCTGCATACTAGCCAGCTCTTTCCTTTCACAGCAACAGGTGATTTCAGTGTCACGGCCTCTCCAGCAGCACCCCTCCCATCGAGTAAAGAATGTGTAACAAACATGGCGCCTCCAACCAGGACTACAACCAACATGATGACGCCCAGATCCTGGAGGAAGTTCACCTTACATGGACATGACCAATCAGAAGCTACGAGTATCTAGATAACATTATGCTAATGATACATTTGCTCACAGCAATAGTCGCCTCACCTATAAAACCCAATGTATCCGGAAGCAAGAGAGTATCATCAATCTGAGCACAGTCTCAGGCCTCGTACACACGACCGATTTTCTCGTCGTAAAAAACACGTCGGTTTTTTCGACGAGATTCTTGTTAAGCTTGTCGATTTTCTCGTCAAGCTTTCTATGCGTACACACTGTCATTTCCCAATTTCCTCGTGGTTCTCTGCGCTCACGTCCAGCACGTACGACGGCACTATAAAGGGGAAGATCTTTTTTCTTGGCGCCACCCCTTGGGCTGCTTTTGCTGATCTCGTGTTACCGCGTGTGAAGTAAAAGTTTGGGAAGAGACGATTCGCGCTTTTCAGTCTTCGTGCTTTCAGTTCGTTTTAGCGTGATGAATGTGCTATTTCCATTATGAAGGCTTGTTTTACCAGAAGATGCGCTCCCGTCTCATAGTTGCTTGTGAGCATGCGCACTTTTGGAAGAGTCGTAAAAGCATACACACGAACCATTTTCTCGTCACAAAACAGGCCGACGAGAAACACGACGAGGAAATCTGGAATCCTGACGAGAAAATAGAGAGCAGGTTCTCTATTTTCTCGTCGAGATTCTCGTCAAGTTTCTCGTCGTAAAACCATACACACGAACGTTTTTCTAGACAAAAAAACTCTCGCGGCACTTTTCTTGACTGTTTACGACGAGAAAATCGGTCGTGTGTACGAGGCCTCAGTGTGGTTCTTTCTCGTGCATGCACTAAATCATATAGGCCTAATCAGGACGGGGCAGATACTCACCAGACGATTAGTCTGATCTATATCAGTTTGAAGCCAAAGGGTGGTCACACCAAATATTGATTTGATTTAGATTTTTCTTCTGTTCACTCACTTTGCATTTTATAAATTGATAAAACTAAAAATTTTTGAAAACATTCTTACTTTTTCCGCATTTTTTCACACCTGCCTAAAACATTTGCACAGTACTGTTCATGTCTTCTTAATGACTACAAGATCCACCATTATATTATACATTAGGTTTATTGCTTCAATTATTTGGATAAAAGACGTATCTTTTTACATAACATCTCCATGATCTTCAGGCTATGAACCCAACAGGAGGTAATCTTGGGTAGCTGCTATATTCAAAAACATTACTTGTCGTTATGTCCCCCCTTTGTAGTAACTTTAACTTATCTGGGCTGCTGAACAAGAAACCAGACAAAATATAAGGTAGAATAATATAGTAGAAAACATTCATGCAGCCTGGAATACACACCCAGTGCACACCAGTAATCAAGCTTGACGCGGCTCACCTGCATTCTGGTAATATAGATGGGTTTGTTCATGATGATCCAACCCGCTGTCTCATAACATGGCGGTATTGTCATTGACCCATCGTAGGTGATGAAACTAGCGGTTTCAGGATAAATCTCTTCTATATTTAGCCCCTGTAGTAAATAGGCATCATCTAAGGATACATTGTGGAGAAAACAACATTCAGTAACCAAAGATTAGAGGAAGAAAGAAAAAGGTGAATATATGCATAGAAACACATCTGTATTATGGGTAATTGAAAGATAAAGTGCAATTTTATAGAAATGTGTTGGAGTAGATCCAGTGCTTCATACAAGTGCATTCAAGTGATTAGATAGAAACTACATGGCCAAAAATTAGTGGGCACCTGAACATTACAACACCCAGGGCCGGTGCTACCACTAGGCAAACGAGGCAGCCGCCTAGGGCGCACTGCTGCCTAGGGTGCCCAGCCCCAATCGGGTCCCCCCTCCCCTCTGGTAGGCTGCATTGATGGGCGCTGGTGAGGCTGTGTGCTGGTGAGGCTGCATTGATGGGTACTGGTAGGCTGCTTTGAAGGGCGCTGGTAGGCTGCATTGATGGGCACTGGTGGGGCTGCATTGATGGGCGCTGGTGAGGCTGTGTGCTGGTGAGGCTGCATTGATGGGTACTGGTAGGCTGCATTGATGGGTGCTGGTAGGCTGCATTGATGGGCGCTGGTGGGGCTGCATTGATGGGCACTGGTGGGGCTGCATTGATGGGCACTGGTGGGGCTGCATTTATGGGTGCTGGTGAGGCTGCATTTGATGGGCGCTTCATTAAAAAGGTGGGGTATACATGGGCAGGGCAAAGGGGGTGGAGTCATGGGTGGGGCCAAGGGGGCGGCAAAATTAGGTTTTGCCTAGTGGGTCAAAAAGCCCTGACAACACCCATGTGACCTTGTTGGACATTTCATTCCAAAACCATTAATATCTTCTCCAAGAAGAAGTTTGCATGGTTCAGATGCACTAATATTAAACAAAAAATACGATACATATACCATACCATAAATCTATTGATATCCAACCATCACTCCTAAACCATGCCCATTATTATGGACTTGGTTATCCCTTTGAGACTATAACAACCTCCACTCTTCTGGGTAGAAAGCAACATTTTGGAGGGTGTCTATGGGAATTTGTGGCCATTCAGCCAAAATAAAGTTTTTGAGGTCAGGTATTGATGTTGGATGAGAAGACCTGGCTCACAATTGGCATTCCAATTCATCCCAAAGGTGTTCAGTAGGGATGAGCTGAAGGCCACTTGAGTTCCTCTGAACCAGACTGAACAAACCATGTCTTTATGGAGTTGGCTTTGTACACAGGGGGGCAGTCATGTTGGAACAGAAAAGGGCCCTCACAAAATTGTTGCCACAAGGTTGGAAGGGCGCAATTGTCTAATATGTCTTTATATGCTGTAGTGTTAACAGTACCCTTCACAGGAAACACCTGAATAATTTGGAGGGGTGTCAACATACTTTTGAACAAATACTAAACACAAATCCATAAAGACATGGATGAGTGAGTTTGGGGTGGAGGAACTTGACTGGCCTGCACAGAGTCCTGACCTCAACCCAATAGAACACCTTTGGGATTAATAGGAGCGGAGACTGTGAGACTCCTACATCAGTGCCTGACCTCACAAATGCACTTCTGGAAGAATGGTCAAACATTCCCATAGACACACTCATAAACCTTGTGGACAGCCTTCCTAGAAGAGTTGAAGCTGTTAAAGCTGCAAAGGGCGGGGCCAACTCAATATTGAACCCTACGGACTAATACTGGGATGCCATTAAAGTTTGTGTGCGAGTAAAGGCAGGTGTCCCAATACTTTTGACAATATAGCGTATTTTAACGCCAAATTTTCTGGCAGAACTAAAGCCTCGTACACACGAACGAGTTTCTCGGCAAAAACCAGCAAGGAACTTGCTGGCAGAGATTTTTTGCCGAGAAATTCGTTCGTGTGTATGGTTTCTCGTCAAGAAAAGCGACAAGTATCTCGACGAGAAAATAGAGATCCTGCTCTCTATTTTCTCGTCGAGATTCTCGTCGGCATGTTTCTCGACGAGAAAAGTGAGTGTGTGTACACTTACCTGTCCTCCGGGAAGCCTGCGCATGTTCGAAATGAATTTGACGCATGCGCGGTAGCTTTCTAGGCATAGGTAGGGTATACCAAGATGGCGGCGACGGCATCGAATGTGACGAGCGCATGCTCGTCGTAGTCGATGACGTCACCGCGTACGCTCCATTCAAAGAACCGCGGGTTCTTTGAATCGAGCGTCTGTACACTCGGCCGGGACAAGTTTCTTGTCCAAGAATCTCGTCGAAAAAAACGACATGTTTTTTTCGACGAGAATCTCGGCCGTGTGTACGAGGCTTTACACAATAAAAATGTTCTCCAACAGAAGAGGTCTAAGAATAGGGTACTAACAATATAAAAGGTTGCAGGTTTTTCATGAATTTGGTTCTAGACCAGTGGCGGCTGGTGCTCAAAATTTTTAGGGCGGCGCAAACAAACTGAAAAAAAAAACAAAAAAAAAACATGCCCATCAAATGCAGCCAGTTTTCCCCCCTAAATGCCGCTAGTTCCCCCCCAAATGCCGCCAGTTTGTCCCCAAATGCCGCCAGTTTGTCCCCTCAAATGCAGCCAGTTCCCCCCCAAATGCCGCCAGTTCCCCCCCAAATGCCGCCAGTTTGTCCCCAAATGCCGCCAGTTTGTCCCCAAATGCCGCCAGTTTCCCCCCAGCCCAGCACTTACCTTCCTCAGGTCAGCGCCATCTAGGGTGACCACATTTCCAAACTGTCATTCAGGGACACCTTCCCTTCCCAAAAATCAGCTTGTGCTGTAACGAATCACAGCACAGTGATTGGACATAAGAGGCGGGATTTATGATTTCTCCAATCACAAGCAGGGGGCGGGGATTTTGGTCCTCCAGGCATTCCTGGCCAGGACAAGTACTGTCAGTGAGTAAAGCAGTGATGTGGTGGCCTTTTTTGGGGGCATCAGATTAGCCCGGGGGGTGGCTGTGTCAGTTTCATTCCGGGACACTGTATTGTCCTGGCATAAAGGTACCCGGGACAGACCTGCAAAATGCGGGACTGTCCCGGGCAATCCGGGACACGTGGTCACCCTAGCGCCATCCTCCTCCATGCTCCCTCCGCTCCCTCAATGTCTTCTCCCGTCCTCGATGTTGCTTCAGCCAATCAGGTGACCGGTAACCAGACCCGTTGCACCTAATTGGCTGAGAGGCGGGTCAGTGTTAGGGAAGCGATTCCCTAACACAGCATGGTTTAAACAGGGAACGCACAGCCTTGCGCCCGCTGTATAACCATTTGGACATAATCGGGAAGCCTATTAGAGCCCACGGCTCTAATCAGGCACTTCCAAAACACACCCACCGCTGTAATTCAGAGGGCCGGCGCTCAACAAGGGGCCGGACACCTGAATAGTGGGTGGCAGCGGCGACAATAGATAGATTCATGTAATGCATGAATCTATCTATTGTTGAGTGACGGGTGTGTACAGGAGAGAGGGGGCGGCGCTCCTGCGCCCTCTATGGACGCAACGCCACTGTTAGACTTCGGTCTACATACGCACCACCAGAAATGTGACGCAAATACTTTATTGAATCGCCCCCAGAGTGTACTGACGAGCCAGAAAGCATTTTTTTTTTTAGAAGGTCATGGGTGCCACATATGTCTCTGACAATTCCACTTTAAATTCAGATGTTAGAACAGATGTTGGAGCGTATTTTCCTTCCACACGTAAATCCAGATAATGGTCATCATTATGTACAAATCTGCACTTTTAGGTAGAGGCTCAGTAATTACTGAGTTGGAACAGAGACCGTGAATTAAGGAAATGTATAACACTGCTAATTAATTATATTCTAGGTTTTACAGCTACTTATACGAGACTCACGCTGTGCTATTGACGAGTGACTCATTTTGTTTTTATTGTGAATATGTTGCTCCCTCCTCTTCCATCTATTGTAGCTTCTATAGACGTCTCATTCTTTATATGACTTTTCTTATTCCTTACACTTTTAAAGGGATCTCATAGGCCTCTAATAAAGCCACTTCAGCCCCTGGAAGATTTACCCCCTTCATGACCAGGCCATTTTTTGCGGTACGGCACTGCGTTACTTTAACTGACAATTGCGCGGTCGTGCGACGTTGTACCCAAATAAAATGTACAGTGGAACCTTGGTTTACAAGTTAACGAGCGTTTTGAAAGACGAGCAACTTTTTTTAAAAAATTCTGACTCTATTTGTGAGTATTGTCTCGCAAAACAAGCAGAATGCAAGCTAATGGGGTGTGCAGTACCGCATTTGGCCAGGAACATAGGATCCATGCCTTCCTTACTGACAGAACAGCAATCTGCCTTGTTTACATAGGCAGAATGTTGTTCTGCCTGTGTACCGAACGATCAGTGTGTGCCAGCAGACATGGAGTCTGCGGGACTCGCTGATTTGGCTCTCGCTGTGTAAAATCACAGCGGGAGCGAGCCTGCGGCAGCACGCACTGGCTCCGCTGCCAGAAGTGCAGGATCACGTATATACAGGGCTTTTTTTCAGCGGGAATGCGGGGGGAACGCAGTTCCGGGACCTCTTGGACTGACTGTATGGCAAGGGGTGATGGGGTGTGCTGCAGGGTATTGATGCTCACTGCTGGCGGATCTATTATAGCTGGAGGGGATCTATTTTTGCAGGGGGGTCTATTGTTGCTGAAGGAGATCTACTGTTGGGGGAGGGGTCTATTGTTGATGGCTGCCAGAGAGTCTATTAATGCTGCCTGTGCGGAGATCTGTTAATGCTGCCGGGAGTCTATTGTTGCTAGGGGGAGGGGGGATTTTGTTGTGGGTGGTACATTGTTATTAGGGGGATCTATTGTTGCTGGCTAAAGGGGAAACCAAATTCTATACAAATTACTTAGCACAACAAAATGATACTTGGTTCTGTATTGTCTAAAAGAGGCGGTACTGGGAGGTGGGTAGGGGATGGAACCAAGGGACGTTGCTCGGAGGTGGGTAGGGGGCGGAGTGAACAAGTGACTCCAAAAAGTGGAGTTCCTGCACCTATTGTCTGGGAAAAAAAGCCCTGCGTATATATATAAGTGATCCTGCGTAGCATGGCCTCCAAGTAGCAGTAAAACTACTATAGGGCAGTCGGAAAGTGAGGTATGTAGTAGGTAGTAGCAAGACAGGTATGTCCAGTGTCCAGGGCAGGAATGGGGAACAGCACCCCCTTTCTCTAATAATGTAGGCTGTAGAATGGGTGTACCAACTTGCGCCCAATCTTTGCCCCCCTAGCTCCGGCTGCCTATGGTTGGCGGATGCGTGGCCAATTGCTTTATTTCTAGCAACTAGAAGGAAGTTGTGCATACTCTGTGTATTTTGCATGTCAGCTGCGATGGATGGGGTGTAGGGTGCCCACGTGACCAGGATTGCCCGGGACTGTCCTGCAATTGACATGTCTGTCCTGGGTGCCGGGCACCTTCATTCTGGGACAATACAATGTCCCGGAATGAAATAGAGGACACAGCCACCCCCTACTAACTAATAACTACATTTCCGGAACTGGTTGCTAGGGCCGGCGCTGCCTGGCATCTTGCAACCAGTGACAATTTACTCTTAGACAGTGAGACCGGGAGCGAGGCCTGCGCCTAGTGCAGCACTGCTGTCCCCTCCCACCTCGGGCACCTCCTCCTTCTCCGGCACCCAGCGGCAAGCAGCAGGGACTGGTGTGATCTTGACTCTCCAGATAGTGACGCCTCTCCTTTCCTTCTACGCACGTGGCTCATGCAGAGGGAGTGACAGCAGCACTGCATCTGGTGGCAGGCTATGGGTGGCAAGCGGCACTGCCTCTGGTGGCAAGTGGCACATTCACCTGACAAATAACCCACCGCCAAATTCCCCATCAACCCCGGGACTACATTTTCCCCCTGCCCCCCTCACCTTTTGTTGGGGAAGTTGAGAGAGGAGGTGTGTCCCTGAATGGCAGTTTGGAAATGTCGTCACCCTAATGGGGTGGATGTGTGCATATATGAGCACAGTGTTGTCAGAGCAGACACGAAGCCATGGCCCACTGATCTGTAGCATGAGGTCAGGGGGTACCCCCCCCCCCCCCACACACACAAACACCCACTGCACCTGTGGAAGCTGCCCTTCCTACCCACCCCTTGTCCCAGCCTGGTCTATCTGATCAGCTTTGGGTAATCATAAAGTTTTTTGTTAAAGTAAAACTAAAGGCAAAATTAAAGGGGGGGAGGGGGTTGGATAGAGTAGAGAGGAATTTCTGAAAAGCTTGGTTTGCACGTAAATGTGCAAAAAAAAAAAGTATGTATACTATATTGCCAAAAGTATTGGGACACCTGCCTTTACATGCACATGAACTTTAATGGCATCCCAGTCTAACGCTGGATACACACTATACAACTTTTGTTGTTAGATTTCCTTTAGATCTACCTTTAAATATGTAGTGCAAGGGCCTGCCTGATTGCAAACAAATTGAAAGTGTTTAGGTTTGATCTCATATTATATGGTTTTGGTAATTCTAAAGAAAAAAAATCTAAAGAAAATTGTATAATGTGTATCCAGGTTTAGGCTCGATTCACATCAATGCATGTTGCTTTTGAGCGTCTCTGCAGTGCTTTTTGCGGTGCTGGCCGCCTTTTTTGGACACACGTTTTTACTGCGATTTTGCTGCGATTTGCATTTTTTTTAAAACATTGTATATAGCTGGTTGCTAAGGAGGGGGCCGGGAAGCTGGCCGCCGCGTCCTTAACACCCGATGAGTCATCAGTTGTCAGCGGGCTTCCTGCTGAATGTAAAAAAAAAAGAATTGCCGGCTAAAAAAAAAAAAACTGCGTGGGGTCCCCTCCCCAGGTCCATACCAGGCCCTTGGGTCTAGTATGGATTCAGAGGGGACCCTCATGCCAATTTTTTTACAAAAAAATGGCGTAGGGGTCCCCCCAAAATCCATACCAGACTCTTATCTGAGCATGCAGCCCAGCAGGTCAGGAAAGGAAGGGAACAAGCGAGCGCCCCCCCCCCCCTCCTGAACCATAACAGGCCACATGCCCTCAACATCGGAGGATGGGTGCTTTGGGGCAGGGGGGCTCTGCCCCAAAGCACCTTTCCCCCTTGCCCGGTGGTTGTCGGGGGCTGCGGGAGTGGGGCTTATCGTAATCTGGAAGCCACCTTTAACAAGAGGGCCCCCAGATCCCGCCCCCCTATGTGAATGAGTATGGGGTGTGTAGTGTAAAAAAATACATGATGGGTCCGTGACGTCACAAGGAGGGGCGTGGCCACCGGGTGACATAATCCGATTGCCACGCCCCCATTGTTATTTAAGAAATGCAGGACATCGGCGCCGACAGATCAGCAGGACGCAGCATCGGAGGAGGGTCGTCGGCTGGAGCGGCGGCAGAGGAAGAAGAACACCGGACAAAGAAGAGCGGAAGAAGCAGGGGGAGAAGGAGAAGACCGGAGGACGAAGATGTGGGAGAAGATGGAGGAAGACCGGAGGAAGAAGTGGAGAAGAAGAAGATTTTTAATAAAAGACTTGTCAAAAACTGTCTACTGCATTTTTTAACACTGCACTACTTTTTTTTTAGTGAATGGGTAGGGGTACAATTGTTAAAGGGGGCTTCCAGATTCCGATAAGCCCCCTGCCCGCAGACCCCGACAACCACCAGGCAAGGGTTGTTGGGAAGAGGCCCTTGTCCCCATCAACATGGGGGCAAGGTGCTTTGGGGTGGGGGGGTGAAAAGCCCCCCTGCCCCAAAGCACCCATCCCCCCATGTTGAGGGCATGCGGCCTGGTATGGTTCAGGAGGGGGAGGGGACACTCGCTCGTCCCCTCCCTTTCCTGACCTTCCGGGCTGCATTCTCGGATGTGGTTCTGGTATGCATTTTGGGGGGACCCCCAGGCCATTTTTTTTTACATTTTGGCATGGGGGTGCCCTCCGAATCCATACTAGGCTCAAAAGCCTGGTATGGACCTGGGGGGGGGGGGGGGACGGGGGACGGACACTATGCTGTTTTTTTTCTCGATTTTTTTTTTTTAGCCGGCAATTGTAATTTTTTACATTCAGCGGGAAGCCCGCTGACAGCTGATGACTCATTGGTTGTTAAGGACGCGGTGACCGGCTTCCCGGCCCCCTCCTTAGCAACAAGCTATATACAGTGTAAAAAAAATGAAAAACGTAAATCGCGGGTCCATTGAAGTCTATTACATGCAAAATGCTGGGGGGGGGGGGGGAAGTCCCTGACCCTTTCCAAAAACGCAGAGGCACAAAAATACATTGATGTGAACAAAATTCAAAATACAAAATGCACCAAAAAATGCATTAGTGTGAATAGAGCCTTAGTCCGTAGGGTTCAATATTGAGTTGGCCCACCTTTGCATCTATAACAGCTTCAACTCTTCTAGGAAGGCTGTCCACAAGGTTTAGGAGTGTGTCTATGGGAATGTTTGACCATTCTTCCAGAAGTGCATTTGTGAGGTCAGGCACTGATGTTGGACGAGAAGGCCTGGCTCGCAGTCTCTGCTCTAATTCCTCCTAAAGGTGTTCTATCGGGTTGAGGTCAGGACTCTGTACAGACCAGCCAAGTTCCTCCACCCCAAACTCCCTTATCCATGGCTTTATGGACCTTGCACTGGTCCAAATCATTTGGTGGAGGGGGGATTATGGTGTGGGGTAGTATTTCAGGGGTTGGACTTGGCCCCTTAGTTCCAGGGAAGGGAACTCTTAAGGCGTCAGCATACCAAGACATTCTGGACAATTTCATGCTCCCAACTTTGTGGGAGGAGTTTGGGGACGGCCCCTACAACATGACTGCGCACCAGAGCACAAAGCAAGGTCCATAAAGACATGGATGAGCATACCTATCACAGTGTAAATAGGAAGTGCCGGTTATTGGGTATTCCTCTACACTGACAGCACATGAGTAGAGGAAAGCCAATAAGCTGCTTTCCTGACAGGAGGGATCTGCACTGATGCATTGATTATCAGTGCAGCCCCATCAGCGATGCCCACCAGTGATGCCAATCAGTGCCCATCAGTGCTGCCTTTCAGTGCCCATCGGTGATGCCTGTCAGTGCCTCCTCATCAGTGCAGCCTATCGGTAAAGTCTATTAGTGGCCATGAGTGCCGCCCATCAGTGCCCATGAGTGCCGCCTATCAGTGCTGCATATTAATGCCTCCCCATCAGTGCCCATCAGTGCAGCCATCATCAGCGCACATTAGTGAAGGAGAAAAATTACTTATTTACAGAATTTTGTAACAGAAACAGGGAAAACATTTTTGTTTTCCTTTCAACATTTTTATTTATTTTTTGTTTGTTTAGCAAAAAATAAAAAACTCAGTGGTGATTAAATACCACCAAAATAAAGCTCTACCTGTCTCAAAAAATGATCAAATATTAGTTTGGGCAAAGTGTGGCATGACCGCGCAACTGTCATTCAGAGTGTGACAGCGCTGAAAAGCTGAAAATTGGCCTGGGCAGGAAGGGGGTGAAAGTACCCGGCATTGAAGTGGTTAATCCAGAGACAGCCAAGCAAGCAGCATTTTCACAAGGAGGCCAGGAACGACTGGAAGCTAAACAGATTACTTTACTTACTTTTATATGTTATTCTTGTTATAGTATCTCTGTTAAGCATTCGGTTTAGGAAAGGATTGGATGAATCTGTAACCTGAGGGCAAACACAAGAAATACAAAATGTTACAATAATCACATGACTCAGCAAATCCGTCACTTCAGCTGGACAGTCAGGGCGCCACTAACAGGGAGTGTCATAGAATATTAATGACCATTTATTTAGCATTACATTATACTTGGCTTCTCATGTCCAACTGAAACATCATAACCAGGGAGAGAGGAAGAGTTGGTAGTCAGTCTATAGTAATCGCCAAACTTCCCTGATCTTCATCCCTGGAAATGTCCTGAGCCTCTGGCACTGACTAGTCATCTATATATAGTCTTCATGATTTATGATGGGACACTATTCCTCCCACTGACACCAATGATGGGCCACTATTCCCCCCACTGATACCAATGACGGGGCACTATTCCTTCCACTGATACCAATGACGGGGCACTATTCCTTCCACTGATACCAATGACGGGGCACTATTCCCCCCACTGATACCAATGACGGGGCACTATTCCTTCCACTGATACCAATGACGGGGCACTATTCCTTCCACTGATACCAATGACGGGGCACTATTCCTTCCACTGATACCAATGACGGGGCACTATTCCTCCCACTGACACCAATGATGGGCCACTATTCCCCCCACTGATACCAATGACGGGGCACTATTCCTTCCACTGATACCAATGACGGGGCACTATTCCTCCCACTGACACCAATGATGGGCCACTATTCCCCCCACTGATACCAATGACGGGGCACTATTCCTTCCACTGATACCAATGATGGGGCACTATTCCTCCCACTGATACCAATGATGGAGCACTATTCCTTCCACTGATACTAATGATGGGACACTATTCCTCCCACTGACACCAATGATGGGCCACTATTCCCCCCACTGATACCAATGACGGGGCACTATTCCTTCCACTGATATCAATGACGGGGCACTATTCCTTCCACTGATACCAATGACGGGGCACTATTCCTCCCACTGACACCAATGATGGGCCACTATTCCCCCCACTGATACCAATGACGGGGCACTATTCCTTCCACTGATACCAATGACGGGGCACTATTCCTTCCACTGATACCAATGATGGGGCACTATTCCTCCCACTGATACCAATGATGGGGCACTATTCCTCCCACTGATACCAATGATGGGGCACTATTCCTCCCACTGATACCAATGATGGGGCACTATTCCTCCCACTGATACCAATGATGGGGCACTATTCCTCCCACTGACACCAATGATGGGCCACTATTCCCCCCACTGATACCAATGACGGGGCACTATTCCTTCCACTGATACCAATGACGGGGCACTATTCCTTCCACTGATACCAATGACGGGGCACTATTCCTCCCACTGACACCAATGATGGGCCACTATTCCCCCCACTGATACCAATGACGGGGCACTATTCCTTCCACTGATACCAATGACGGGGCACTATTCCTTCCACTGATACCAATGATGGGGCACTATTCCTCCCACTGATACCAATGATGGGGCACTATTCCTCCCACTGATACCAATGATGGGGCACTATTCCTCCCACTGATACCAATGATGGGACACTATTCCTCCCACTGACACCAATTATAGGGCACTATTCCTCCCACTGACATCAATGATGGGGCACTATTCCTCCCACTGACACCAATGATGGGGCACTATTCCTGCCACTGACACCAATGATGGGGCACTATTCCTCCCACTGACACCAATGATGGGGCACTATTCCTCCCATTGACACCAATGATGAGGCTCTATTCCTCCCACTGACACCAATGATGGGACACTATTCCTCCCACTGACACCAATGATGGGGCACTATTCCTCCCACTGACACCAATGATGGCCCAGGGAACTATTCCTTCCACTGACACCAATGATGGGGCACTATTCCTCCCACTGACACCAATTGTGGGGCACTATTCCTTCCACTGACATCAATGATGGGGCACTATTCCTCCCACTGACACCAATTGTGGGGCACTATTCCTTCCACTGACATCAATGATGGGGCACTATTCCTCCCACTGACACCAATTGTGGGGCACTATTCCTTCCACTGACACCAATGATGGGGCACTATTCCTCCCACTGACACCAATTGTGGGGCACTATTCCTTCCACTGACATCAATGATGGGGCACTATTCCTCCCACTGATACCAATGATGGGGCACTATTCCTCCCACTGACACCAATTGTGGGGCACTATTCCTTCCACTGACATCAATGATGGGGCACTATTCCTCCCACTGATACCAATGATGGGGCACTATTCCTCCCACTGATACCAATGATGGGGCACTATTGATCTTTTATTGAAAAGAATCAAGCAACCAATTTTTATACAAAAGTAAAAAACAAAACCATAGTACAAAACTTCAACAGAAAACAAAGGAATACACATCCATGTTCAGAATATATACAATATATACATAATCCACTACCAAAACATCCCTAGAAAACTATCTACATAAAGCAGCAGAGAGGGCCTAAGAGGCACAACCCATCACCTATGTACGCAGCCATTTATCAAAAATTCATCAAAAATACTGATAATCTAGGGTGATAAGAGACAAACAGCCACACCCGGGAAAGAGACTCCTGGCAGTCAGGGAGGCTTGAAACCCCTCCACGCCTTCAACCAAGCCCCCTGACCCCGCTTGTCTCTCTCAAACTCCCGAATCTTCCCCACCTCATGCAAAATGTCACACACCACCACCTCAACAGGAAGGATTTTTTGCCGAATGCTGACCTGACACCGTGCATTCCAGGTGAAATAACGGACTACTAGGCTAACTAAAAAAAGTGTATCCAAACAAAAAACTCCACCGGTATTGAATGCTCCGTACACCCACTCAGCATAACCCAGCCTGGAGAGGAAAGGAACACCGAGGGCCCGCCCCACCTGTTTGTACACCTCTATGTTAAAAGGGCAATGAAGCAGAAAATGATCCATAGTCTCCTCCTCATCCGCACACTCCTCCCGAGGACAGCTACGATCCATCCCACTGCGGAATTTCAAATTGCCCCGAACATAGAGCTTCCCATGGAAGCACAACCAGGCCAAATCCCTAAATTTAGGGGGTACTCTATCCAAATAAATCAGTCTTAACCCCGCCCTCAAAACTGGGCCCGGGCAATCCCTTAAGGCCAGTGGGTCATGAAAGACTTCGCTCAAGACTCGACTCATAAGGACTTTCCTTGGAACCGATCTGAGATCTTCAGCCGACAATCGCCACTGCCGCAGTAACTTCAGGCATGGAGCGACATAGGCTGGTAGCTGACCACGATGACCCCTGCGATTCTTTACTTGGCCACCTTCTTCCCAAAGTCGTAGAAAAGGCCTAAACCAAGATCTAAATATGCCTACCCATCCAGGAGGTTCCACTGCAAGCATATTACCAATGTTAAACTTTAGAAATAGCAGTGAAAAGAAAAGAACTGGGTTGACCATACCTAAGCCACCCTCCCTCCTGGATAGGTAGGTGACATTCCTCTTGATGGGGTTCAGTCTGTTCCCCCACAGCATCTGGAAGAACACACTACTGACCCTAGCATAGAGAGACACTGGCAAGATGCAGACAAAGCTGACATACAAGAAGATCGGAATCAGGTAAGTCTTAATCAGATCAACCCTTTCCCTCATAGATAACTTCCATCTCTTCCAGCTGACCACCTTAGTATTGGCAATTTCCAGTCTGCCTTCCCAGTTTTTTTGCCATTGTCACCGGGTCCAAATTCAATGCCTAGTATCTTAATTCTTTCCTGGGGCACTGGAAAGGTGCCCGGGAGATCAAACCCCTCACCTTCCTTTCCCATCCAGAAAACTTCAGTCTTTTCCTGATTGATCTTGGAGCCTGATGCTTCAGAATACCGTGATGTCAGAGAGACCACCTCCTCCGCTTCATCTGTCCCAGTGACAATCACCGACACATCGTCCGCATAGGCAACAACCCTCAATGGCGGCTCACCCGGGAGCCCCACTGGTACCCCACACAACATGCCGCTCTCTAGCCTCCTGACGAAGGGGTCGATTGCAAACACATAGAGCAGGGGACTCAGGGGACAACCCTGGCGCACCCCGGAGCCAACCTCAAAGGACTGTCCAACCCAACCATTAACAAGAGGGAAGCTTTCTGCCCCCTTATACAAGACTTTCAGCCAATCGACAAAACCACCCGGCAGACCGTACTTACTAAGGAGCAACCACAGATACTCATGGTTAACACGATCAAAAGCCTTTGCCTGATCCAATGTCAGCAAATACTTTCCCCAGCCTGCAGCCCTGCACCGCTCCAAGGCCTCCCGGACAGCTAAAACCGCTGTGAAGGTGCTCCTACCCTGGACCGAACAGTGCTGATGGCGAGAAAGCAAAGACTCTGCCACTGACGATAGGCGCCAGAAAAATATCTTTGCCAGTATCTTTCTATCGACATTAAGAAGGCTGATGGGGCGCCAATTCTCAATCATCGAAGGATCTTTACCCTTTGAAAGAAGAATCACAGCCGAGTGCCTCATGGAAGGGGAAAGCACCCCCTCAGCAAGGCAACTGTTAAAAACCTCTACCAAATGCGGGGCCAGAATAGACTTAAAGGCTTTGTAAAACTCAGCCGTCAAGCCATCCGGTCCAGGCGACTTTTTGATGGCAAGCTGTTCAATTGCCCTCATCACCTCTTCGACTGTGATCTCCTCTGTCAAATTCATCAATGGAACATCTCCACCATTTAGACCTGGAGTAGAGTCCAAAAAGCTTTCCATCTTGTCACGGTCAAGCTCTTTCCTCCCAAGAAGGTCGGCATAAAAGGACCTCACGACCTCCAGAATCCCTGACCTGGACTTTGTCAAGGAACCTGTACTGTCCTTAAGGCCAACGACCGTTTTAACAGCTACACCTTGTTTGCAGTTCTGGTAAGGGTCAGGCGAGTGGTACTTCCCATAGTCCCTCTCCAGAACCAAAGAGGCATGCCGGTCATATTGACACTTCCTGAGAAGGAGTTTCACTTCGGAGATTGCCCCAGGATCTCCTCCTCTCGAGACAAGAATATCCAGCTTCCTCCGTAAACGTTGGTAGGTCATGTATTTATTAAACTGATTTCTATTGGCTAGGCCCCTGAAGAATCCAGCGATCCTCTTTTTGGTCAGCTCCCACCACTCAGCCTTGCTGCTACAAAAGTCCAGGATGGTCACCTGTGCCTGAAAGAATTCCTCAAAGGATTGTCTAACATGTTCTTCCTTGAGTAGTGTCGAATTTAATCTCCAGATGCCCTTGCCCCTCTGAGGGGCGTCTGAAGCATTCAGTACCACAGATAGCATACAGTGATCAGAGAACTCTACTGCTTGCACCACTGGGGGCGAGAAAGCAGAGGCCTCCTTCAAAAAAAACCTATCTATCCTACTCTGACTATTACCACGATGAAAAGTGAACCCGGTGTCATCTGGGAGGTGCTTAATGTGCACATCCACAAGACCAGCATCCCTAACCATACTATTTAAAAAAACGCTATCATATCCCAGCCTGTCCTTGAAGTCCTTCCTGTCCTTGGGCCTAGTTATTGTATTAAAGTCACCTCCAAAGACCACTTGCCGGGATGTAAAAAGAAATGGCTTGATCCTTGTAAAAAGGCATTTCCTGTCCCACTTTGTGTGCGGCCCATAAACATTGATTAGGCGCAGGTCCTGCCCTCCCACAAGGACGTCTAAGACCATACATCTCCCAATCTCCACCTCAATAACCCGCCGGACAGTTACCATGCCGGTTTTAAACAACACCGCCACACCGCCGTAAGGCTCGGCCGCAAGAGACCAGTAAGATGGACCATACCTCCACTCTCTCTTGGCCATATGAATATCTGCCAAGGAGGTGAGCCTAGTCTCTTGCAAAAATAAAATTTCAGCATCTAATTGGCTGAACAAAAAGAAGGCCATAGAACGAGCTCTTACTGACTTAATGCTGGCGACATTAATTGTCACCACTTTTAACGGAGGGGGAACCGCCATTTGGGTTATTGGGTGGATTGCTTCTTAGCTCCCCTCTGCTGCTCATCACCAGAAGCCTCTCTCTTTCTAGAGGCCGCCTCAAAGTCCATTTCAGAATCGGAACTTCTTTCAGAAGAAGCTCCAGATGAAGAAATATCCCACTTGGAGGACCTATGACGGCTGGAGACAGAAACCGGAGCTTCTCGTCCCCGTTCCGTCCTCACCGCCTGCCTCTTCCGCCTCCCAACCTTCCTTCTCTCCTCCAGGTACCGCAGGTCAGCCTCAGAGATGCCCTCATCTCTTATTTTTTTCTTTAAAGTCTTTCCACAAGACTTCTTTACAGAGGAAGGGGCGCCCATTTTAGTACACGCTGGTGGGGGGGGTGATCCCTTTAAGTCAGACTCGGGAGGGGTAGACTCCTGGGGGGTAACAGACTCGGGGGGCACAGACTTGGAAGGTTCCGACACAAGAGGAGAGGGTACAGTAGGCTGGGGGGACACAGAGACAGAAACAGAAGGAGTACTTACAGACACAGGAGGGGTGGCCACAGGAACTGGAGAGGGATCCTGAGCATGACCAGGGGAGGGGGTCACCGCAGAGGAGGATGGTACACCAGGGGTCTCACCCTCCATCCTGTCCAGCCTTGACATGTCCTCTACTACCTCCTTCTCCATATTGTGCCAGGCTTCAGGACATCTGCTGTAGGGGTGGCCAAGGCGCAGGCACAGGTTGCACCTGATCATCTTAGTGCAGTCCTTAGCCATATGACCCTGACCCCGACACACTGAACACATCAAGGCTGAACAGGAGGAGCTCAAGTGCCCCTTTTCTCCACAGCGGGTGACACAGCTTCGGCTGACCAGGGTAGAAAACAGTCATCCTATCCCTCCCTATGAAAGCTGAGGAGGGCAGGTGACGGACAACATTCCCATCCCTGGCCAACCTGACTGTTACCGACCATCCCCCAGTCCAGATGTTACGCTCATCATGGATTTTATTAGGTTTGGTCAAAACTTCCCCATAGTTCCTTAACCAGACCTCTAGATCCCGAGCAGGAACACTCTCATTGGTCAGGATAATGGTTATTTTTTTTACTGTTGACCTCTGAGAAACCGCAACTGGGACCAGACCTTCCCATTCAGGTCTTGACCTGCACCGAGCCTCATATCGCTCCCAGAACAGGTCAAGACCCTCTGGCCTGGTGAAGCTAACCGTATAGTCCCTTGTCCCAGCTACGTGTATAAAGGCATACAGGTCATTTGCACCAAAACCCATCTCCAATATCAAGTCCACCACTGCACGCCGTGCTGGAGGGATGGCACCACCTTCCCATTTCAGGATAACTACATTATGTCTTGGACCCCCAGCAGAAGCCAGAGACCCAAGACCAGATCTTGGGGTGCTCAAGGTGGCAGCTTGCAGTGGAAAACCCCGCTTGGGAGCGGGACTACCAGGAGCAGAGTGTGCCACCTCTGCAAATGTAGGTTTATCAGGGCCAAGGGCTGACACTGAAGCCACATCACTCTGTATATTATTATTATTATCAACTGTATGAACTGAAATGGCAGGATCTGTAGCAGGATTGTTCATCACACTGGTACTGGGGTGATTGTTATCAGTCACAGAACTATTCAAATTCCCATCAGGAATAGTCACAGTGGCTGCAATACCAGCTGTCTCCTGATGCTGCACTGTAGAGTCCTCAGCAGCAGTGGGGCAAACAGCTTTGGACTCAGCCAAAGAAGGGTTAATGGGCTGTGCTGACACTTGCAGTCCATCCACAGAAATGACATTTTTTAAATGTAACTCTTGCTGCATTGCAGCCTCAGCAGGCACAACATTGCTGCATACAGGACTAGCAGCCTGATTGTCATTAGGCACATTGTCAGTCACAGTGTTAAAAGGAACAAAAACAGTCTTATCCACAACATGGGACTTAGCAGGCTTTACTTTATCAGGTACATCATCAGAAATGTCTTCCTCATTAAACACCATCTGATCCCCCCGCATAGGAGACTCCATTACCTGGATGGCCCTCAGCATGCCTCCAGATTCCTGGGAAGGCATGGGGCTGCTTACCTCTCCCTGGGGGGGCAGGGGGTCAGAACTGGGGGTCTCCTCCTCCTCCACCTCCATCTTTGTCACCCTTGCAAACCTCTTGTCGTTACAAAACTTCTCTTTGAAGGGCCCATCTCTGCCTTCCATCATGGCCACGATGGTCTCCTGATGATCCACACGGACCTTGGCCAGTTGGATTTCATGGATCCCCGTTTCTGGCTGTGTAAGCCCTCACGTTGCCTTCGCAGGCGCTTCAACTCCGCTCTCAACTTGTAAAGCTTGTCCCTCTCCCTGTTCAGGACCTTAATCCCGGCCACCACTCGCTCCCGAATGGCCTCCGAGCCTTCATCCTCACCAGGGGCAGAGAGATCGGCTTGTGCAGAGGCAGGCAGTTCACCTGATGGCCCAGGAGAGGCCCCGCTGGCCTCCATGGCCTCCCCAGAAAGGGGGCCAGGGAGCTGGGATAGATTTCACCACCACTCCCCTCTCACAGAGCAGCTTCAGAGGCACCTTCCTCCTGACACACCTGTGCTCCAATGATGGGCGGGGCACTATTCCTCCCACTGACACCAATTGTGGGGCACTATTCCTTCCACTGACATCAATGATGGGGCACTATTCCTCCCACTGACACCAATTGTGGGGCACTATTCCTTCCACTGACACCAATGATGGGGCACTATTCCTCCCACTGACACCAATTGTGGGGCACTATTCCTTCCACTGACATCAATGATGGGGCACTATTCCTCCCACTGACACCAATTGTGGGGCACTATTCCTTCCACTGACACCAATGATGGGGCACTATTCCTCCCACTGACACCAATTGTGGGGCACTATTTCTCCCACTGACATCAATGATGGGACACTATTCCTCCCACTGACACCAATGATGGCCCAGGGAACTATTCCTACCACTGACACCAATTGTGGGGCACTATTCCTTCCACTGACATCAATGATGGGGCACTATTCCTCCCACTGATACCAACAATGTGGTATTATTACTCCCCCTAATACCAATGATGGGGCACCGTTCACTCCAACTAACTCCAGGACAATTTTTCTCCCACTGGTCACAGTAAACTGGCCCTTTGTTCACAAAGTTTGGGGGTCCCTGCTCTGGAGCAACTGCACTTGCCATGTGCACAGTCTATTCGCCTTTAGTAAAGTCAACCCCATTGTCATATGTGAATATCATATAATCATTATCATACAGTCATTGTCATATAATCATTATCATATCCTCATACTGGACACCTTTTGTCACCAACCCCCCCCCCCTTTTTTTCCCTCTCCCTTTCTCCTCCTAATTTTGACCCCCCCTCTCCCTTTAAATTTGTTGGAGAATGACGGCTTTGAAAGCAAGCACAGCACCATAGAATAATTAAATATTGACATGGCGGTTGCTGCACGATATGATGATATGCGGAAATTCTTTGTAATCTTGATAGTTAGCCCTAAGTAGAGGTTTTGATATCTAACTGAATTGTTAATGTATCATACAGTCATTGTCACATAATCATTATCAGATTGTCAATGCCATACAGTCATTATCATATTGTCCTTGTCATCTAATCATAATAAAGTCATTATATTATCAATTTATCATATAATGATAATGATCATTATCAGATAGTCATATTATCAGTCACACTAATCATTATCATATTGTCATTGTCATGTAGTCATTATCATACAGTCATATTATCACATTAATCATTATCATATAGTCATTGTCATATTATCATATAATCATTATCACACAGTCATTGTCATATAGCCATTATCATATAATCATTATCACACAGTCATTGGCAAAATATAAGCAGCAAAAAAAATTCTATGTATTTTGAATGCAGCTAGTGTACATGCCAGGGTTACGATTGGTATTTGAGTAAGGGAGGGGCAGCACTTTGGCCAATCGGTAGTCACATGAGCTGGCAAGGAACGTTCTGACAGGAGGGGAGTGAACAAAGAAGGATGACTCATTTCCGTGCTGTGCCAATCACAGTCTAGGGGGGCGGGGCTTGACCAAGTTGTGTTGCATAACAGCAGTAGTGAGAAGTCTGGTCACTGACCGGGCCCCCCGCTGTCTGCTCGGGTTGAGTACATCTGCTGACTGGACAGAAATACAATTTCCTTAGAAGATAAAAGCTCATCTCCTTTCTACATTTTAATGGTAGATTTAGCGTTTTGCCTGGAGTTCAGCTTTACCTTTTATAACGTCACGCCGAGGCTCACAAAGTCATTTCACACAGCGGTATGCCTCCGCCAGAACACAGCTCATATATATATTATTATTTTTCTGTACCGGGCCCATACGGATTATCCGCAGACGGGGACATGCTCAGGCAACCATTTTACGCTCCTGATTATGTCGAGCCGTCTCAGCGCTCTCGGCACGGGGACGGATGAAAATCTCCGCCGCGGTAATGAAACCTCGCGGCCAACAAACGTACTCACTTTTATAAATATGGATATAACAACTAGGCCGTTCGGGCTCTTCGCTGCCTCCGTAACATTTGTGTACAGCTCGTGGTTGTAATGTATTAGCTGGACCTGGAGGAAGAAGAAGACAAATCCAACCAATGAGAAGGAAGAGAAGACGATTCGGGAAATAAAACGTTGATAAATGGCGGCTCTGGTGCAATAATCTGACTGATATTAAAGTGTCTGTAAATGATCATCACTTTGTAAAACAATCCATTCAGTTTAAAATAGAAATGAAAGGCAAAACATTTGTGTATATATTTTTTAAAAAAACATAATAAATACATTTTTCCCCTTTTTTATAAATAACCACATTGCCTGCATAAGAACGGGGGGGAGGAGAAAGAGCAGTACACTGAGCTTCCCTGTGAATGGCTGTGCAGGGGGGGGGGGGGGGGGGGTAGGGTCGCCACCTTTTCTTCAAGTCAAACCCGAACACTTTTTTTAATACATATATTTTGCTAATAAATAACATTTCTAATCATGTGAAGTTAATAACAAGAGTTCCCCTTTACATCAGAATCCACAGAGTTCCCCTTTACATCAGAGTCCACAGAGTTCCCCCTTTACATCAGAGGCCACAGAGTTCCCCCTTTACATCAGAGGCCACAGAGTTCCCCCTTTACATCAGAGGCCACAGAGTTCCCCTTTACATCAGAGGCCACAGAGTTCCCCCTTTACATCAGAGGCCACAGAGTTCCCCCTTTACATCAGAATCCACAGAGTTCCCCTTTACATCAGAGTCCACAGAGTTCCCCCTTTACATCAGAATCCACAGAGTTCCCCCTTTACATCAGAGGCCACAGAGTTCCCCCTTTACATCAGAATCCACAGAGTTCCCCTTTACATCAGAGGCCACAGAGTTCCCCTTTACATCAGAGGCCACAGAGTTCCCCCTTTACATCAGAGGCCACAGAGTTCCCCCTTTACATCAGAATCCACAGAGTTCCCCTTTACATCAGAGTCCACAGAGTTCCCCCTTTACATCAGAGGCCACAGAGTTCCCCCTTTACATCAGAGGCCACAGAGTTCCCCCTTTACATCAGAGGCCACAGAGTTCCCCTTTACATCAGAGGCCACAGAGTTCCCCCTTTACATCAGAGGCCACAGAGTTCCCCCTTTACATCAGAGGCCACAGAGTTCCCCTTTACATCAGAGGCCACAGAGTTCCCCCTTTACATCAGAGGCCACAGAGTTCCCATTTACATCAGAATCCACAGAGTTCCCTCTTTACATCTGAGTCCACAGAGTTCCCCCTTACATCTGAGGCCACAGAGTTCCCCCTTTACATCTGAGTCCACAGAGTTCCCCCTTACATCTGAGTCCACAGAGTTCCCCTTTACATCAGAGGCCACAGAGTTCCCCCTTTACATCAGAATCCACAGAGTTCCCTTTTACATCAGAGGCCACAGAGTTCCCCCTTTACATCAGAGTCCACAGAGTTCCCTTTTACATCAGAGGCCACAGAGTTCCCCCTTTACATCAGAATCCACAGAGTTCCCTTTTACATCAGAATCCACAGAGTTCCCCTTTACATCAGAGGCCACAGAGTTCCCCCTTTACATCTGAGGCCACAGAGTTCCCCCTTTACATCAGAGGCCACAGAGTTCCCCTTTACATCAGAGGCCACAGAGTTCCCCCTTTACATCAGAGGCCACAGAGTTCCCATTTACATCAGAATCCACAGAGTTCCCTCTTTACATCTGAGTCCACAGAGTTCCCCCTTACATCTGAGGCCACAGAGTTCCCCTTTACATCTGAGTCCACAGAGTTCCCCCTTACATCTGAGTCCACAGAGTTCCCCCTTACATCAGAGTCCACAGAGTTCCCCCTTACATCAGAGTCCACAGAGTTCCCCTTTACATCAGAGTCCACAGAGTTCTCCCATCACATCTGAGGCCACAGAGTTCCCCCATCACATCAGAGTCCACAGAGTTCCCCTTTACATCTGAGGCCACAGAGTTCCCCTTTACATCAGAGTCCACAGCGTTCCCCTTTACATCAGAGTCCACAGAGTTCCCCTTTACATCTGAGGCCACAGAGTTCCCCTTTACATCAGAGTCCACAGCGTTCCCCTTTACATCAGAGTCCACAGCGTTCCCCTTTACATCTGAGGCCACATAGTTCCCCTTTACATCAGAGTCCACAGAGTTCCCCTTTACATCTGAGGCCACAGAGTTCCCCTTTACATCTGAGGCCACAGAGTTCCCCTTTACATCTGAGGCCACAGAGTTCCCCTTTACATCAGAGTTCCCCATTACATCAGAGTCCACAGAGTTCCCCCTTACATCTGAGGCCACAGAGTTCCCCTTTACATCAGAGTCCACAGCGTTCCCCCTTACATCAGAGTCCACAGAGTTCCCCTTTACATCAGAGTCCACAGAGTTCCCCTTTACATCTGAGGCCACAGAGTTCCCCTTTACATCTGAGGCCACAGAGTTCCCCTTTACATCTGAGGCCACAGAGTTCCCCTTTACATCTGAGGCCACAGAGTTCCCCTTTACATCTGAGGCCACAGAGTTCCCCTTTTCATCAGAGTCCACAGCGTTCCCCTTTACATCAGAGTCCACAGAGTTTCCCTTTACATCAGAGTCCACAGCGTTCCCCTTTACATCTGAGGCCACAGAGTTCCCCTTTACATCAGAGTCCACAGAGTTCCCCTTTACATCTGAGTCCACAGAGTTCCCCTTTACATCTGAGACCACAGAGTTCCCCTTTACATCTGAGGCCACAGAGTTCCCCTTTACATCTGAGGCCACAGAGTTCCCCTTTACATCAGAGTTCCCCATTACATCAGAGTCCACAGAGTTCCCCCTTACATCTGAGGCCACAGAGTTCCCCTTTACATCAGAGTCCACAGAGTTCCCCTTTACATCAGAGTCCACAGAGTTCCCCTTTACATCTGAGGCCACAGAGTTCCCCTTTACATCTGAGGCCACAGAGTTCCCCTTTACATCTGAGGCCACAGAGTTCCCCTTTACATCAGAGGCCACAGAGTTCCCCTTTACATCAGAGGCCACAGAGTTCCCCTTTACATCAGAGGCCACAGAGTTCCCCTTTACATCAGAGGCCACAGAGTTCCCCTTTACATCTGAGGCCACAGAGTTCCCCTTTACATCAGAGTTCCCCATTACATCAGAGTCCACAGAGTTCCCCCTTACATCTGAGGCCACAGAGTTCCCCTTTACATCTGAGGCCACAGCGTTCCCCTTTACATCTGAACCTGAAGAGTTCCCTTACACTGTAAGGAGGGACTCTGCAGACTGATGTAAGGGAGAACTCTGGGGACTCTAACATAAGGGATGCTCTGGGAAGTGGGAACCCTGATTTAACCGCTTAACGACCGCTCACGGCATATATACGTCGGCAGAATGGCTCGTACAGGCACAATCACGTACCTGTACGTCCCCTTTAATTGCCTGCCGTGTGGTTGCACGCCCGCGACTCTGCAGTCATCTCCGTGAGTCAGACCGTGGGTCCCGCGGACTCGATCGCTGCGGGAATCCCCGCGATCGTCTCACGGAGGGATGGAGCGGGGAGATGTTAGTGTAAACACAACATCTCCCCGCTCGCCTACTGACACTGTCATCGATCTCCGCTCTGTGTAACCAGAGCGGAGATCGGTGACGTATCACTCGTAGCCACGCCCCTCCTCAGTTAGAATCATGCCCTTAGGCACACTTAACCCCTTCAGCGCCCCTAGTGGTTAACCCCTTCACTGCCAGTGTCATTTTTACAGTAATCAGTGCATTTTTATTGCACTGGTCGCTGTAAAAATGGCAATGGTCTCAAAAATGTGTCAAAAGTGTCCGATGTGTCCGCCATTATGTCGCAGTCATGAAAAAAAACGCTGATCGCCGCAATTACTAGTAAAAAAAAAAAAAGACGAAAAACGACCCCTATTTTGTAAACGCTATAACTTTTGCGCAAACATATCAATAAACGGCAATTGCGATTTTTTTTTTTTACCAAAAATATGTAGAAGAAGAATACATATCGGCCTAAACTGAGGAAAAAAAATGTGTTTTTTTATATATTTTTTGGAGGATATTTATTATAGCAAAAAGTAAAAAATATTAAATTTTTTTCAAAATTGTCGCTTTATTTTTGTTTATAGCGCAAAAAATAAAAACCGCAGAGGTGATCAAATACCACCAAAAGAAAGCTCTATTTGTGGGAAAAAAAGGACGTCAATTTTTTTTGGGAGCCACGTTGCACGACCGCGCAATTGTCATTTAAAGCAACGCAGTGCCGAATCGCAAAAAGGGGCCTGGTCATTATGCTGCATATTGGTCCGGGGCTGAAGTGGTTAAGGGGGAACACTGAGAACTCTCATGTACAGAAAGAACGCTGATGTAAGTGGGAACACTGTGGATCGATCCCTCTCTCCTCTCCCGTCTGTGTGTGTGGGGGGGGGGGGGGGGAAGTTAGTGTTGGCTTTGGGCAGCATGAAAGAGAGTGCAACAGACACTCTCAGCTAGGGCTGGGCGATTTTCCCCCAAAAAAAATCTGCGATTTTTTTATAAAAAACTCGATTTACGATTCGATTCGATTTTTTTTTTTTATTATATTAATTAAAGTGCATCAACAAACAAAATTGCAAAGGCAAACCCTTTCTCTAACTGCAAAGTCAGTGTGCAACAAACACACAATATATTCCAGCGCTCATGGAACATACATTATTAACTATTGAAAACTCTTGAAACTCTGTGTGTGATTCCTTCTGTCCCAGCCTTGCTGCGATCCTGGCTCTGCATCCTTTTGGGTTGGAGGGCCCTCCACACGCTGGTCTGCCTGTTGTCCATCATTCAAGGTACTGTGCTCACACGGAGATCATGCCACAGGCTTTGTTTTGACTTTTTTAACCCCTCCTTGCTCCACGGATGTCACTGCAAGTTTAACAAGTTTGTCACCACTGGCAACTGAAGAGTTAAGATTCATTTGGGATTGGATCCCTCTCTTTATTGTGATAAATGGACTAAGCTTTTTTATCAATTCTTCAAGAGTTTTCAATAGTTAATAATGTATGTTCCATGAGCGCTGGATTATATTGTGTGCATGTTGTGTATTTTGTACTTCTGGGTACGGATTTTTTCTTGCTGCGCTGGATCCTGTTTTTTCCCCCTTTTGGATACTTTGTACTTCCCAAAATATTTGGGATTTTTTTCTTATTATTATTATCATCCATTATATTTTTTTCTTTATCCACCAATTTAGCGCTTGTGACCTTTTGTTGTTTTTTGCAGTGTGCAACAAAGATTGTTAAACATCCAAATTATTAATACTGTATTTGGATTTAGCTAATAAAACAACAAAAAATCCTGAGGTTACTCTTAGTTGAATTGAACTGTGTCCATGCCTCACTGTGCCCGTGTCTCACTGTGCCCGTGTCTCACTGTGCCCATGCTTCAATCACTGTGCCCGTACCTGATGCAGATTTTCATGGTATACGGATTTTACTGCTACACCGGTGGCCATTCCAGTATTCAAAAGCCGCGCCTCCTCCTCGTCTGTGATAGGCGGAACACTCAATTTCCCAGCATTCAGTGTTCCGCCTATCATGGTCATCCTCATAACACAGACGAGGATGAGAGGATGTTCGTGATAGGCTGAATACTGCCTGCTGTGAAATTGAGTGTTCCGCCTATCACAGACGACGAGGACTCGGGAGGCGTGGCTTTTGAACACTGCAATGGCCGCCGTCTGTCTGCATGACACGCTGATCAGGTAGGCAGACGGCGGCTGCAGCGAGTAGATGTAATTGGGGTAACGTTGCCCAGTGCCATTCCGGATACGCCCCCTGCAGTCCTGCTACGGAAACTTTGAAGGGAAGGAAAAAAAAAATATTTAACCACTTAACCACCTGCCGACAAATAACGTCGACAAGGTGGTTGCTTAACTCTGGGAGGACGTTATATAACGTCCTCCCAGAATCGCGCTCCCGCGCGCCCCCTGGGCCGCGCACACGGGAAACTCCGTGACCGCCGGGTCCAGAGGACCCGGCGGATCACGAATTGCGGTAAATCGCCGCTGATAGCGGCCGTTTACCACGTGATCGCTCCGTCAAATGACGGAGCAATCACTTGTAAACAGACCGGCGTCATTTGATGACGCCGGTTCCTCCCTCCCCTCTCTGTACCGATCGGTACAGTGTGAGAGGGGAGGGGGAGGGAGCGGATGGCAGCAGCAGCACTGTGGGCTGGATCTGTGACAATTGCAGTCACAGATCCAGCCATCCATCCATCCCTGCTCAGCCATCCCTGTGCTATACCCTGCCAATACTCTGCAATACACCCTGCCAATACTCTGCAAAATACCCTGCCAATACTCTGCAAAATACCCTGCCAATACCCTGGTGCAATACTCTGCAATACCCTGGTGCAATACTCTGCAATACCCTGGTGCAATACTCTGCAATACCCTGCGCAATACTCTGCAATACCCTGCAAAATACTCTGCAATACCCTGCAAAATACTCTGCAATACCCTGCGCAATACTCTGCAATACCCTGCGCAATACCCTGCAAAATACTCTGCAATACCCTGCGCAATACCCTGCAAAATACTCTGCAATACCCTGGTGCAATACTCTGCAATACTCTGGTGCAATACTCTGCAATACTCTGGTGCAATACTCTGCAATACTCTGGTGCAATACTCTGCAATACCCTGCGCAATACTCTGCAATACCCTGCGCAATACTCTGCAATACCCTGCGCAATATTCTGCAAAATACTCTGCAATACCCTCCACAATACTCTGCAATACCCTCCACAATACTCTGCAATACCCTCCACAATACTCTGCAATACCCTCCACAATACTCTGCAATACCCTCCACAATACTCTGCAATACCCTCCACAATACTCTGCAATACCCTCCACAATACCCTGTGCAATACCCTCCACAATACCCTGTGCAATACCCTCCACAATACCCTGTGCAATACCCGTGCAATACCCTGCCATACACCGCAATACCCTGCAATACTCCGCAATACTCCGCAATGCCCTGCAATACTCCGCAATGCCCAGCAATACTCCGCAATGCCCGGCAATACTCCGCAATGCCCGGCAATACTCTGCAATAACCACTTCCCGCCCTCCGGCCGTCATATGACGTCCTTGACTTTGTGCGGGGATATCTGAATGATGGGAGCAGCTACAGGCATCATTCAGATATTAGCTTTTTCAGCCGGCGATTCACTACACCATAAGAACAATCATAGCGGCTGTTCCGCCGCTTGATCATTCTTACGGGAGGCGAGAGGGGATGTCCCCCCCCCCCGCCGCCCTCCGGTGCTTCTACCGACTCACCGCTACGATCAAAGCCAGGATTGTTGTTTTTTTTTTTGTATTTTTTTCAGGCTTCCCAGCCTAGAGGTGAGATGTGGGGTCTTATTGACACCCCCCCCCCCATATCTCACTGTAAAGAGGACCTGTCATGCCATATTCCTATTACAAGGGATGTTTACGTTCCTTGTAATAGGTATAAAAGTGATCAAAAAAATGTTTAGGGCGGAAAAACATGTCAAACTAAAATAAATAAAGTAAAATGAAGAATACATTTTATTTATTTTTTTTAAAGCGCCCCTGTCCCCGTGAGCTCGCATACAGAAGCGAACTCATACGTAAGTCCCGCCCACATATGAAAACGGTTTTCAAACCACACATGTGAGGTATCTCTGCGAACGTTAGAGCGAGAGCAATCATTTTGGCCCTAGACCTCCTCTGTAACTCAAAACATGTAACCAGTAAAAATATTTAAAGCGTCGCCTATGGGGATTTTTTAAGTAGCGAAGTTTGGCGCCATTCCACGAGTGTGTGCAATTTTTAAGGGCGACATGTTAGGTATCTATTTACTCGGCGTAACTTCATCTTTCACATTATGCAAAAACATTGGGCTAACTTTACTGTTTTTTTTTTTTTAAGCACAAAACATTTTTTTTCCGTAAAAAACGCGTTAAAAAAATTGCTGCGCAAATATCGTGCGAGATAAAAAGTTGCAACAACCACCATTATATTCTCTAAGGTCTTTGCTAAAAAAACATATATAATGTTTTGGGGTTCTATGTAATTTTCTAGCAAACAAATGATGATTTTTACATGTAGGAGAGAAATGTCAGAATTGGCCTGGGTGCTCCAGAACGCCTGAAGGTGCTCCCTGCATGTTGGGCCTCTGTGTGTGGCCACGCTGTGTAAAAGTCTCACACATGTGGTATCGCCATACTCGGGAGGAATAGCAGAATGTGTTTTGGGGTGTAATTTGTGGAATGCATATGCTGTGTGTGAGAAATAACCTGCCAATATGACAATTTTGTGAAAAAAAAAAAAGAGAAAAAAAAAATCTTGATTTTGCAAAGAATTGTGGGAAAAAATGACAACTTCAAAAAACTCACAATGCCTCTTTCTGAATACCTTGGAATGTCTTCTTTCCAAAAAGGGGTAATTTGGGGGGTATTTGTACTTTTCTGGCATGTTAGGGTCTCAAGAATTGAGATAGGCCGTCAGTACTTCAGGTGTGATCAATTTTCAGATATTGGCACCATAGCTTGTGGACTCTATAACTTTCACAAAGACCAAATAATATCCACCAATTTGTACTTATTTTTACCAAAGATATGTAGCAGTATAAATTTTGGCCAAAATTTATGAAGAAAAAATAGTAATTTGCAAAATTTTATAACAGAAACGAAAAAAAAATCATTTTTTTACAAAATTTTCAGTCTTTTTTCTCTTATAGCGCAAAAAATAAAAAACCCAACAGTGATTAAATACCACCAAAAGAAAGCTCTATTTGTGTGAAAAAAAGGACAAAAATTTCATATGGGTACAGTGTTGTATGACTGAGTAATTGTCATTCAAAATGTGAGAGCACCGAAAGCTGAAAATTGGTCTGGTTATTAAGGGGGTTTAAGTGCCCAGTGGTCAAGTGGTTAAAAAAAAAAAAAAAATCTAAAAAAATCGATTTTCTTCAAAACTGAATCGATTTGAGCTCAAAACTCGATTCAAGATTAAAATCGATTTTTTTCCCAGCCCTACTCTCAGCTTAGACAATTTCAGCCAGCAACCCTGCTGGGAAGCCATAGTCCAGTCTGAATAATGTGTCCGGGTTTCAGGCAGTCTCAAACCCATGATTCCAAACCCAAACTGTCCGGGTGAATCCCAGACAGGTGGCAACCCTAGTGGGGGAGAGGGGTGTCATGACAAGTCTGATCATTGGAGGAGAGCAGACTGAGCTCCCAGCATAGCTAGAGAACTGACCACGTTGTGCTCTCCTGATTAGTGTGGTCAGTGTTTAATAGGAAAGCAGAGGGATTGGCAGGAACACCAGGGATTTCACACAAAGGAAGCAATACAAAGAGGACAGGAGACTTTTTCATACAGTACATAGTACAAGTGTTGGGGTAACAAATGCTTTTAAGGGGTTGTAAAGGTTCATATTTTTTCACCTTAATGCATCCTATGCATTAAGGTGAAAACACATCTGATGATTACCGCCCCCCCAGCCCCCACCCCCCCCGGTTTACTTACCTGAGCTCTTGAAAGTCCCGCGTCGCGAACGCGCTCGATCGTTGCCCGGGCTTCTCGGCTCTTCTTTGGATAGATTAATAGCAGCGCAGCCATTGGCTCGGGTTGCTGTCAATCATCTCCAATGACGCGAGGGCCGGGGGGCAGGGCCGAGTCCTGTAGTCGGCGGCTATGGACGCCGGATACAGGACTCAGGAGCGCGCCCGCAACGTAACCCCCTTGGGAGAGCGCTTCCCAGAGGGGGTTATCAGAAGCGGGGAGGAGCCGAGACAGCCGCAGAGGGACCCCAGAAGACCAGGATTGGGGCCACTCTGTGCAAAACGAGCTGCACAGTGGAGGTAAGTTTAACATGTTTGTTATTTAAAAAAATTGAAGCTTTAGTATCACTTTAAGGCCCCTTTCACACTGAGGCGTTGCAATAACGCGCTAAAAACTATTAGCGTTTTTACCGCGTTAGCGTTAAAAATAGCGCTAACGCCTATGCGGTTTTACCGTGTTTTTACCACGTTAGCGCTATTTTTAGTCTCCGCTCTAATTCATCCCAAAGGTGTTCTATCGGGTTGAGGTCAGGACTCTGTGCAGGCCAGTCAAGTTCCGCCACCCCAAATAGAAAATAATTTAATCCGGATGGCCGCACTCCAACAACGATTTCTTTATTGGTTAAAAACAAATACAGCAAAAGATGCAATCAACAGCTGACGTGTTTCACACCGTAACTACTGGGGCTTAATCATCCGGATTGAATTCTTTTCTGTAGGCTATTTTGCATACTGAGCCAGCACCATCATTTTGGAGGAGGAGAAGATTTTTTGTGACCCAGACACCTGGAGCGGGTTCTTTTCCCTGTTCCTCCTCCCTAAACTTGCTCATCCATGTTTTTATGGACCTTGCTTTGTGCACCGGTGCACAAAGCTGGGAGCATGAAATTGTTCAAAATGTCTTGGTATGCTGACGCCTTAAGAGTTCCCTTCACTGGAACTAAGAGGCCAAACCCAACCCCTGAAAAACACCCCCACATCATAATCCCCCCTCCACCCAATGATTTGGACCAGGGCACAAAGCAAGGTCCATAAAGACACGGATGAGCAAGTTTGGGGTGGAGGAACTTGACTGGCCTGCACAGAGTCCTGACTTCAACCCGATTGAACCGCTTTGGGATGAATTAGAGCGGAGACTGCGAACCAGGCCTTCTTGTCCTGACCTCACAAATGTGCTTCTGGAAGAATGGTGAAACATTCCCATAGACACGCTCCTAAACCTTGTGGACAGCCTTCCCAGAAGAGTTGAAGCTGTTATAGCTGCAAACAGGGCCGCTGATAGGGGGGGGGGACCATCAGTCCTCCTGTAAGGGGCCCAGGTACACAGGGGGGCCCAGACAGCAGAGGGAATTAGTGTAGTCGGCTGGAGGGGCAATTACAGAAGGATGCCCTGTGCGTCTCTCTGCAGCAGCTGAAAGACGGGTTCTCTCCCACCTGCCGGCTTTCAGCTGCTGCAGGGAGAGACACAGACACAGGGAATTGTTCTTGTAATTGCTTCCCCCTCCCTGTTCTGCCTGCTTCTGATTCCCCCTGTGTGTCACTGTGCTGCCCCCCCATGCCTGCTTACTTGTTTCGTACTAAAATAACAAATTGTAAAAAAAAAAAAAAAAATGTAATTGTTAAATAAAAGCATTTAAAAAATGTAAACTTTTTTTTAAACTATAAAAAAATAATGTTTTAAAGATTTTACAAAAATATATAAAAAAAAGACTAATTCACACAGTTTCTCTGTTATGTTTGTGTCTGCTAATGATTTTTTGGTGAAAATATTGTTTTTCTATATTTCGGGGGGGGGGGGGGGGCTGGGGGCCCTGCCAGGTAGGCTGTAGGGGGCCCCGTGATTCCTAACAGCAGCCCTGGCTGCAAAGGGTGGGCCAACTCCATATTGAACCCTACGGACTCAGACTGGGATGTGCGTGTGATGGCCGACTTTTGACAATAAAGTGTATTTGCGGGATAATGTTTTCCACAAATTGTCGGAGAGAAGAAAAGAGCAGCCTTACCTCCCCAGAAAAGGCCTGTCCATTAAGAAGATGTTCTGAGCCTTGGCCGTCCTCGCTGCCGAAATGTAACCGAATTTCTTCTAAACGATGACTGTAGGTGAGAGGCCCGCCAGATATATTCACTAGATGCTCCTTGTCCAGCCGTAAGGAGACGTGTCTCCCCGTGTTGTACATGGTCCCGCTCACCTGCAATCAACGGCAAAGAAAAGACGCAGATCAGATGGAGAGGAATTGCGTTCATCTTCAACGGGGGCTCTTACAGGCTGAACTCCGAGCACATATATAAAAGACACAAATGAATACAGCTCTGTGTTTATTATTACGTCATTAAATATATATTACCTTAAAGGGGTAGGGCAGGGTGGCTACGTTCCTTCATACAGTGGGACCAGGGCAGGGTGGCTACGTTCCTTCATACAGTGGGACCAAGGCAGGGTGGCTACGTTTCTTCATACAGTGGGACCAGGGCAGGGTGGCTACGTTCCTACATACAGTGGGACCAGGGCAGGGTGGCTACGTTCCTACATACAGTGGGACCAGGGCAGGGTGGCTACGTTCCTTCATACAGTGGGACCAAGGCAGGGTGGCTACGTTTCTTCATACAGTGGGACCAGGGCAGGGTGGCTACGTTCCTACATACAGTGGGACCAAGGCAGGGTGACTAGGTTCCTACATACAGTGGGACCAAGGCAGGGTGGCTACGTTCCTACATACAGTGGGACCAGGGCAGGGTGGCTACGTTCCTACATACAGTGGGACCAGGGCAGGGTGGCTACGTTCCTTCATACAGTGGGACCAAGGCAGGGTGGCTACGTTTCTTCATACAGTGGGACCAGGGCAGGGTGGCTACGTTCCTACATACAGTGGGACCAAGGCAGGGTGACTAGGTTCCTACATACAGTGGGACCAAGGCAGGGTGGCTACGTTCCTACATACAGTGGGACCAAGGCAGGGTGGCTACGTTCCTACATACAGTGGGACCAAGGCAGGGTGGCTACGTTTCTTCATACAGTGGGACCAGGGCAGGGTGGCTACGTTCCTACATACAGTGGGACCAGGGCAGGGTGGCTACGTTCCTACATACAGTGGGACCAGGGCAGGGTGGCTACGTTCCTTCATACAGTGGGACCAAGGCAGGGTGGCTACGTTTCTTCATACAGTGGGACCAGGGCAGGGTGGCTACGTTCCTACATACAGTGGGACCAGGGCAGGGTGGCTACGTTCCTACATACAGTGGGACCAGGGCAGGGTGGCTACGTTCCTTCATACAGTGGGACCAAGGCAGGGTGGCTACGTTTCTTCATACAGTGGGACCAGGGCAGGGTGGCTACGTTCCTACATACAGTGGGACCAAGGCAGGGTGACTAGGTTCCTACATACAGTGGGACCAAGGCAGGGTGGCTACGTTCCTACATACAGTGGGACCAGGGCAGGGTGACTAGGTTCCTACATACAGTGGGACCAAGGCAGGGTGGCTACGTTCCTACATACAGTGGGACCAAGGCAGGGTGACTAGGTTCCTACATACAGTGGGACCAAGGCAGGGTGGCTACGTTCCTACATACAGTGGGACCAAGGCAGGGTGGCTACATTCCTACATACAGTGGGACCAAGGCAGGGTGACTACGTTCTTACATACAGTGGGACCAAGGCAGGGTGGCTAGGCTCCTACATACAGTGGGACCAAGGCAGGGTGGCTACCTTCCTTCATATAGTGGGACCAAGGCAGGGTGGCTACCTTCCTTCATATAGTGGGACCAAGGCAGGGTGGCTACGTTCCTTCATATAGTGGGACCAAGGCAGGGTGGCTATGTTCCTATATACAGTGGGGCCAAGGCAGGGTGGCTAGGCTCCTACATACAGTGGGACCAAGGCAGGGTGGCTACCTTCCTTCATATAGTGGGACCAAGGCAGGGTGGCTACGTTCCTTCATATAGTGGGACCAAGGCAGGGTGGCTACCTTCCTTCATATAGTGGGACCAAGGCAGGGTGGCTAGGCTCCTACATACAGTTGGGACCAAGGCAGGGTGGCTACGTTCCTTCATATAGTGGGACCAAGGCAGGGTGGCTACCTTCCTTCATATAGTGGGACCAAGGCAGGGTGGCTAGGCTCCTACATACAGTTGGGACCATGGAGAACGAATGTAGCAAAGCCCCTGGCTGGTAAAGCAGCTCCCTTGTATGTATTTTATCTCTGTTTTGCAGCGGTTTCCCTGAAGTTCGGCTTTATGTGTGCAAAAGTGAAAGAGGAACTTTCTTTTTTGAAACATCTTATTTCAGAGATAACTCATTCCATGAAAACAGCTGGAATGAACCTGGGATGATGGTCCGGCTTCTGGTGCCTATTGTATAATAAGACTTTATCAGGAAAGAAAGATTTCAAAGGACGCTGTTATCAAAAGAAGAAATACTTAAATATTTGATGTAAAATAGAAGTACAGTATTCCATGGGGAAACTTACATCATACCAGTACTGACATATTCTAACTGGATACAGCGGCCCAATCCTTCAAACAGACTTTCATCACACAACAGCCCCCACCTTCACAATGGCAACACCTTTACAAAGACGAAGAAGTAATCTAACATCTTTTCGGCCAACTGAATCATTTCTACAGGATAGACAGCAGTTTGCAGTGAAAAGGTAAACAAATTCCTGGCCACTACAGCAGTAGGAAGTTTGTTTACAAGTCGGCAGGTAAAAGGGTTAAAACAAACCCTAACTTACCTCTGTAGCTGCAGTCACTGTGGAGCGATTCAATTTCACTTCCACTTTTTTTTTTGTAGCTCATCCCACCAACCCCCCACAGTGACTTGGTAGCTTGGCGGTGTTCTAATTTCCAATTAAAATAAAGTATTCATAGCGCTTGATTTTTTCCACATTTTGGTATGTTGCAGCCTTATTCCAAAATGGATTAAATTCATTATTTTCCTGAAAATCTTACAAACAATACCCAATGATGACAACGTGATAGAAGTTTGTTTGAAATCTTTGAAAATGTATTAAAACTAAAATACTACAAAAAAAAATCCCATGTACATAAGTATCACAGCCTTTTCTCAATACTTTGTTGAAGCCCCTTTGGCACCAATTACAGCCTCAAGTCTTTTTGAGTATGATGCTACAAGCTTGGCACTCCTATTTTTGGGCAGTTTCTCCCATTCTTCCACTCAAGGACATTCACAGAGTTGTCCCCAGAGGTGTAACTAGAAACTTCAGGGCCCCGGTGCAAGAAATCATGAATTTTTACACAAAGTAAAGCATTTATTGATCATTGGAGGAGAGCACACAGAGTTACCAGCCTAACTAGAGAAAATTTCAAACTTCTTTCACGTTGTCATTTAATCCATTTTGGAATAAGGCTGTAATGCCTCGTACACACGATCGGAAATTCCGACAAGAAAAGTCCGATGTGAGCTTTAGGGCGGAAATTCCGACTGTGTGTATGCCCCATCGGACTTTTGCTGTTGGAATTTCCGCCAACAAAAGATTGAGAGCAGGTTCTCAAATTCGGAAATTCCGATCGTCTGTAGCAATTTCAACGCGCAAAATTCCGACGCATGCTTTTTTTTCCTCCTTTCTTTCTTTTTTTTTTTTTTATTATTATTTATTTATTTATTATAAAAAAAAATTCTCCTCTTTTTCACCGGTTTTCACTTTTGAGGTGTCACTGAGGAAATGAACACATTAGGTAAAGGGGCTGGTTTGGTTTTGTTCTCCTCTTCATTCCCTTCTTTAAAAGATTTTATTTTTTTTCTTTCTCACTGTTTTTCACTTTTGAGGAGTCAAGGAGGAATAAAATTAATGGGATGGAGTATAATATAAGAGAGATCCAGTTCTGTGTTAATGTGTTTTATGTTTTATGTATTATGAATATATATATGCCCATGTATATTTATTCCTTTTATTTATATATGGTCGTGGAATGAAATATTTTTGTTTGTATTATACAAAATTTAATAAAAATAATTGAAAGGGAAATTCCGACAAGAAAAGTCCGATGTGAGCTTTTGGATGGAAATTCCAACCGTGTGTAGGCTCCATCGGACTTTTGCTGTCGGAATTTCCGTCAACAAAAGAATGAGAGCTGGTTCTCAAATTTTCCAACGGAAAAAATTCTTATCAGAAATTCCGATCGTCTGTAGCAATTCCGACGCGCAAAATTCCGATGCATGCTCGAAAACAATTTGACGCATGCTCGGAAGCATTGAACTTCCTTTTTCTCGGCTCGTCGTAGTGTTGTACGTCACCGCGTTCTTGACGGTCGAAAGTCCAGAGAACTTTTGTGTGACCGTGTGTATGCATGCCAAGCTTGAGCGGAATTCCGTTGGAAAAAACATCAAAGGTGTTTCCGACGGAAAATCCGATCGTGTGTACGCGGCATAAGTCCAATATTAACATAGGTTGGCTGCCAAACTCTTCCATTGTCCTTACTGTAGGACCCCATGGGTGGGTTCTCCAGTTCTGCACAGTATAAGTCCAACATTAACATAAGCCCCGTACACACGGTCGGACTTTTGTCCAACAAACTTCGTTTTAAGCAAGTTGGACCAACAATCCGACCGTGTGTACGCTCCATCGGACAAACTTTTTTTCGTTTGGTTTTGTTTTCATCGGAAAAAAGTTGGGTCTGCAAAGGACAAACTTTTGCCCAACAAAAGTCCGATGGAGCAAAGTCCTACCGTGTGTACAGAAAACCATCGGACTTTTGTCCGATGGACAAAACAACTAATGTTAAAATCAACCAACAATAGCAGAAGTTGACCAAAGGGTGGCGGTAAAGAGCAGAAAAGGGCAGAAAAACCACGTGATGTTGCAAAAAGTTTTGGGAAAGTTTGCAGAAAAGTCCTGTGGTGTGTATGCTATGGGTGTGCCCGGCCAACTCCGTTCGGACAAAAATCCACGGAAAAGTCCGATGGAAGTCCGACCGTGTGTACGGGGCTATAGGTTGGCCGCCCAACTCTTCCCTTGTCCTCAATGTAGGTGCCCAAGGTGTTCCTGACGGAAAATCCGATCGTGTGTACGCGGCATTACATAACAAAATGTGGAAAACGTGAAGCGCTGTGAATACTTTCCGTATTGCACTGTATGAAAAGGTTATAAAGAAAAATAAGAGAGCGCTAACATCTCACATAAAAAAATAAAAAAATTACAATGGCGTTCCTTTACCTTGTGAATCATCCTTTGAGATTATGCAATAAATAAAAACTATTAAAGGATTACAATCCCTTATCATTGTAATGCCTGAGCTTGTGTAAACACTTATCAATAAATGGCAGCGTCTAATCCAACTCCCCGATTTACAGAATGATGCTAATGGCGCGATGTAATGAGCTGATTACTCTGCGATGTTTGCAACAACAAATTCCTACTCTCTGGGGTACGCACCCCTGCTAATTTTACTTCAATCCTGATTTCCCATGTCAGTCCCATTGTACTCAAAACTGCCATTTAGGCGCAGTGTCTATCAGATAACTCGCCGTATTATTGCTGCCTGATGAGAAATTAGTGAGGCATGAATACATTACTCCGTTCATGTACGTTTAATGCAACGGATCATTGGGTAAGCAAGATCAGCAAATTGATGCCCAGGTAAGTGAGCCAGGGTATCAGACGCTGCCCTGGGATAAAACATAAAACATTTGAGCGCTGGGACGGAAGGTCTGCCATATTTGAACTGAAATACGAGACTATTTGCTGCCTGTGCAGTCTGAGCTACTGCAGAGGGGCCAAAAGGGGCAAGGGGCCAATTAAAATGGCACAGTCTGAGCTATGGGGTGTGAGCCAAGTGGTTGGAATGGACTTACCTATTGCGGAAAGTGTTTTTTTTTTCTGGTCTCAAGGAACCCCTGCCAAAAATGATTATATAATGTATCTACAACTCATTGGGGGTTATTTACGAAAGGCAAATCCACTTTGCACTACAACATTGTTTGGTCTTTTTTTTTTAAACTTTCTACAACTTACTGATTACATTAATATACATTGGGGGTTATTTACGAAAGGCAAATCCACTTTGCACTACAAGTGCAAACTACAAATGCAAAGTGCACTTGAAATTGCGTTGAAAGTGCACTTGGAAGTGCAGTCGCTGTAAATCTGAGGGGTAGATCTGAAATGAGGGGAAGCTCTGCTGATTTTATTATCCAATCATGTGCAAGCTAAAATGCTGTTTTTTATTTTCCTTGCATGTCCCCCTCAGATCTACAGCAACTGCACTTCCATGTGCACTTTGCATTTGTAGTTTGCACTTGTAGTGCAAAGTGGATTTTCCTTTCGTAAATAACCCCCATTGTATATGAATGTAATCAGTAAGTTGTAGAAAGTTTTTAAATAAAAGACTAAACAATGTGGTATATCTGGAGTAATTTACAACCGGGGTGGTCCATTTTTTAAAAGCTCCTCCTTTCTCTGTTCAACAAAATAATTTTAGTGATAATTTTGAAATGAAATGAATATAAATGACAGAAAATAACCAACTTGTAGTATACCCCTTTTAGGGAGACCACTCCCCTGGGTGTGTATTGTGGGTGGGGCCAGCTTAGTACTTATAACTAGAGCCGGAAGAGCCTAGGGCTAGGGCAGAGGGTGATGGGAAAAGGTTATCCCTAGTATACTTACCATAGAATAAAGTGGATGCCACTTTCCCAGTCAGCCTATGTAAGATATAAGGAGGACCTCTATGATTAAGCCCCAGTAGGCGGGGTGAAACATGTCAGGCAGTGTGGTTTGTGGAGAAGCATAGGCTGAGGCTGTTTTCTACCTTTAACTTTCATGGGCTGACTGGGAGAGCCTACAGTGAGAACAATGGTAAAGTTGGGTAGCCAACCTATGTTAATGTTGGACTTAGGCTGTGCAGAACTGGAGAACCCACCCATGGGGTCCTACAGTGAGGACAATGGAAGAGTTTGGCAGCCAACCTATGTTAATGTTGGACTTATGCTGTGCAGAATTGGAAAATCCACCCATGGGGATATACAGTGAGGACAACGGAAGAGTTGAGTGGCCAACCTATGTTAATGTTGGACTTACGCTGTGCAGAACTGCAGAACCTACCCATGGGGACTTACAATGAGGACAATGGAAGAGTTGGCTGGTCAACCTATGTTATTGTTGGACTTACGCTGTGCAGAATTGGAGAATCCACCCATGGGCACCTACATTGAGGACAAGGGAAGAGCTGGGCAGCCAACCTATGTTAATGTTGGACTTATGCTGTGCAAAACTGGAGAACCCACCCATGGGGTCCTACAGTAAGGACAATGGAAGAGTTTGGCAGCCAACCTATGTTAATATTGGACTTATGCCGCGTACACACGATTGGATTTTCCGTCGGAAAAACCTTGGATGGTTTTTCCGATGGAATTCTGCTCAAGCTTGGCTTGCATACACACGGTCACACAAAAGTTCTCGGAACTTTTGACCGTCAAGAACGCGGTGACGTACAACACTACGACGAGCCGAGAAAATGAAGTTCAATGCTTCCGAGCATGCGTTTGAATTGCTTCCGAGCATGCGTCTGAATTTTGCACGTCAGAATTGCTACAGACGATCGGAATTTACGATCGGAATTTTTTCCGCTGGAAAATTTGAGAACCAGCTTTCAAATTTTTGCTGGTGGAAATTCCGACAGGAAAAGTCCGATGGAGCCTACACACAGTCGGAATTTCCAACCAAAAGCTCACATCGGACTTTTCTTGTCGGAAAATCCGATCGTGTGTATGCGGCATTATGCTGTGCAGAATTGGAAAATCCACCCATGGGGATATACAATGAGGACAATGGAAGAGTTGGGTGGCCAACCTATGTTAATGTTGGACTTATGCTGTGCAGAACTGGAGAACCTACCCATGGGGACTTACAATGAGGACAAAGGAAGAGTTGGGTGGCCAACCTATGTTAGTGTTGGACTTACACTGTGCAGATTTGGAGAACCCACCCATGGGCACCTACAGTGAGGACAATGAAAGAGTCGGGCAGCCAACCTATGTTAATGTTGAACTTATGCTGTGGGTGGGTAGGGACAGAAAGGTTGGAGGTGAAGGATTTGTTGACCAAGAAGTGTTTATAATGCTTTTGCTACAGTAAAAATGTATAAAGGCTGAACATGTGGACACTATATTTCTGGAGGTGGGCATGAAGAATGTGAGTGACCAAAGATGGCCAAGTTTCTCCACATTACCAGTATGTGTGTACCTTATTTGGTTCCTGAACAGGAGGATGGTGGGAGAGCTCCTTGGTCAGCATGGCCTTTGCTGGTGACAAATTAGAGCCCTGGTATCACCCTAACATTGGTGGTTGGTGTAGAAGTGACCTCTTGTGCCTTGTACACATGGCTGGATTTTCCGTCGGACTAAACTCCGAAGGTTTGTCCGACGGAATTCTGCTCAAGCTGTCTTGCATACACACGATCACACTAAATTCCGACCGTCACGCGGTGACGTAAAACACTACGACGAGCCGAGTAAATGAAGTGTAGCGATACCCTCAACTAAGAGGGCCGCAGATTTGGTTTGGGCCCTGAATACAGCTCCACCAACCCCCGGCAATCTACTCGACCCTTTCTGGCACAGTTAGTCTAGGGGTATACACATTTAATACTTATACTTTATGAGAGACTCAGACATGGAGTAGTTATAAAGGAATAACAGATTTTACTTTCAGCTATGCAAAGGGAATGAACAGTGATAGCAACTTGACCTTTAGATTATACGCAGAGCCCTGCAATATCACAATATCAGTCACACTACACCATAGAGAGGGGGGGGGGTGTATAAGGAGACGCCACGTGGGGCGACTGTTAACTAGGCGCCCTGTGGCGCAATAACTAAACTAGGTCCCTAATGAATCAGGCCTGATTCCTAATTCTAGAACTCAGTCCTGTATGAATGATGGATTCTTCACCGGCATCTGTAGAGGTGGTGCACTTAAGAATAAACAACAATTGTAATCCAGGAAAAAGGAATGTTGATAACTGGCAACACTACACTGGAGATCCTCTGGATCAGTCCTGCTGTGGATCTCTCCAGTGAGAGTCTTTAACATGAGGTAGTAGGCCTCGTCAGTGTATAGGCACAGTACTATCAAACAGGTTATGGAATGAGCTTACACTCGCTCACCCGCCGGACGCGATCTCCGTCCGGGACTTCCACCGGCTGTGTCTTCACTCGCACACAGCGGTCGCTGCGATCGGGTCCCCGATCCAATCTAGGCAGTAAGTAGAGATGTCGGATGCCACCCAGGCTCGCAGTGGGGTGGAAGGCTCTTTGGTCGGCTCCGGAAAGGCCCCAGGCTTCAGGCCTTACCCAGCGCAGATCCGCACAGGTGTATCAGTCTCTGCCGTCCCATGTCCAAAGAGGCCGAGCCAGGCCTCGCCCCTTCCTTATATATCCCCACCCATGAGTCTCTGGGGCAGAAGCAAAACATCCTGGGAACCAGTGGGGTTCTGGGAACAGTAGTTCAAGAGTCTTTAAAGGAACCCCGCTACACACTCCCCCCACTTAAACTCTTTGGTCCCCAAAGATAAACTTCAACAAATACTGTGTACAATTTTGGACAGTGTTGAGTATGATGTTGGCATAGGGAATTCCCACCAACATTTTGGGATGGAACTCTCTTGCCTACAGGTCACACTACCATGAGTGACCTGCCTAACTGTGCCAGAGAGTGAGCTGGGGTTGCCCTCCACCAAATGGACAGTGGAGGGATCAGGATGCTCAACACTTCTCCTAGCCGTTACAACAGAGTCCTCTGAGCTCGTCCCCATTTGGGGGTAAGTTAGTTTCTTGGGAGGCCTGATAACTCTGCGAGCCCTCTGCTCCCTTGGGACTTCTGGCTCCAGCGCCACATGCTCTTCTTCAGGAGTAAGTTCAGGTAACATTTCTAGTTCTGGAACCTCCGATTCAGAAGTTGACTGATAATTGGAATCTCTAGAGATCCTCCTCTGAGCAAGTGTCAGGAACATCTTCCCAGTAATCAGCTGAGGGACTGAAGGGTATGAATTCAGTGGCCTCCGGATTCAGCGTTGCATCTGGAGTATCCCCTGTATTTGGGAGATCTATGGCGGACGGTCTCGGAGTCGAGGAAGGCCACAACCAGTCCAGTTCTCCTCCTTCATCTGTACTCAGTTGAGAGGCCTCCCCCTCTTCAGCTCGAGAGGTCTGAGACCGAGTACTCGGCCTGGGGATATCCAGGATAGAGACTGGTTCAGGGGGGTCCCTTGCTGGGGGTATCCTGACTGCTTCATCAAGTGGGAGCAAGTGGTTTCGATGCCACGTCTTCAGGGGTCCCACCTTCCCTTCGGGCTTTAGTTTGTAAACAGGCAACCCAGGCAACTTCCTACAGACGACTAGGGATGAGCTTCGAGTTCGAGTCGAACTCATGTTCGACTCGAACATTGCCTGTTCGCCCGTTCGCCGAACAGCGAACAAATTGGGGTGTTCGCGGCAAATTCGAAAAATCTATGGGAGAAATCTAAAGTGCTAATTATAAAGGCTTATATGCAAGTTATTGTCCTAAAAAGTGTTTGGGGACCCGGGTCCTGCCCCAGGGGACATGTATCAATGCAAAAATAAGTTTTAAAAACGGCCTTTTTTTCGGGAGCAGTGATTTTAATAATGCTTAAAATGAAAAAATAAAAGTGAAATATTCCTTTACATTTCGTACCTGGGGGGTGTGTATGATATACATGTAAAGTGGCGCATGTTTCCCGTGCTTAGAACTGTCCCTGCAAAAAATGTCATTTTTGAAAGAAAAAAATGCATTTAAAACTGACTCGCGGCTATTAATGAATTGTCGGCTCCCGGCAATACATACAAAAGTCATTGATAAAAAAAAAAAAAAGCGTGGGGGTTCCCCAGAATTCAATTACCAGGCCCTTCAGGTCTGGAATGGATATTAAGGGGAACCCCGCCACAATTTTTTAAAAAAATTGATGTGGGGTTCCCCCAAATATCCATTCCAGGCCCTTCAGATCTGGCATGGATTTTAAGGGGAACTCCACCCCAAATTTAAAAAAAAATGGCGTGGAGTCCCCCTAAAAATCCATACCAGACCCCTTATCCGAGCACGCAACCTGGCTGGCCGCAGGGGAAAAGGGGGGGACGAGAGAGCGGCCCCCCTCCCTCCTGAACCGTACCAGGCCACATGCCCTCAACATGGGGAGGATGTCCCCATGTTGATGGGGACAAAGGCCTCATCCCCACAACCCTTGCCCGGTGGTTGTGGGGGTCTGCGGGCAGGGGGCTTATCGGAATCTGGAAGACCCCTTTAACAAAGGGGACCCCCAGATCCCAGCCCCCCCTATGTGAATTGGTAAGGGGTACATTGTACCCCTACCATTTCACGAAGAAAGCGTAAAAAAATGTTTAAAAAAACACACAAACACCTTGAAAAAGTCCTTTATTAAAAAAAAAAAAACATTCCAGCGGTGAAATCCAGTGTCCCGCGGCGATCCCGATGTCCAGCGCTGTCCTTCATTGGTTGTGCCTGAGCGGACCTGATGGGGAACTCCCTCTCAGTATTTTAAATGTATAGACCCGCCCCTTCTAAAGTTCCCCATCAGGTCCGCTCAGCGGACGAGATGCAGAACATGAGAAGGGGCGGGTCTATACATGTATTACCAAAGTGAGAGCAGTTCCCCATCAGGTCCGCCCCCTCGGTATGTCGGACCCGCCTACGTCATTGGCTTGAGCGGGGAACTTCCTTCACTGTGTAATTTAAATTTACATAGTGAAGGAAGTTCCCCGCTCAAGCCAATGACGTAGGCGGGTCCGACATACCGAGGGGGCGGACCTGATGGGGAACTTCCTTCACTGTGTAATACATGTATAGACCCGCCCCTTCTCATGTTCCGCATCTGGTCCGCTGAACGGACCTGATGGGGAACTTTAGAAGGGGCGGGTCTATACATTTAAAATACTGAGAGGGAGTTCCCCATCAGGTCCGCTCAGGCACACCCAATGACGGACAGCGCTGGACATCGGGATCGCCGCGGGACACTGGATTTCACCGCTGGAATGTTTTTTTTTTTTAAATAAAGGACTTTTTCAAGGTGTTTGTGTGTTTTTTTTTACACTTTCTTCGTGAAATGGTAGGGGTACAATGTACCCCTTACCAATTCACATGGGGGGGCGGGATCTGGGGGTCCCCTTTGTTAAAGGGGTCTTCCAGATTCCGATAAGCCCCCCGCCCGCAGACCCCCACAACCACCGGGCAAGGGTTGTGGGGATGAGGCCCTTGTCCCCATCAACATGGGGACATCCTCCCCATGTTGAGGGCATGTGGCCTGGTACGGTTCAGGAGGGAGGGGGGGCCGCTCTCTCGTCCCCCCTTTTCCCCTGCGGCCGGCCAGGTTGCGTGCTCGGATAAGGGGTCTGGTATGGATTTTTAGGGGGACTCCACGCCATTTTTTTAAAAATTTGGGGTGGAGTTCCCCTTAAAATCCATGCCAGATCTGAAGGGCCTGGAATGGATATTTGGGGGAACCCCACGTCAATTTTTTTAAAAATTTGCGGCGGGGTTCCCCTTAATATCCATTCCAGACCTGAAGGGCCTGGTAATGGAATTCTGGGGAACCCCCACGCTTTTTTTTTTTTTTTATCAATGACTTTTGTATGTATTGCCGGGAGCCGACAATTCATTAATAGCCGCGAGTCAGTTTTAAATGACTTTTTTTCTTTCAAAAATGACATTTTTTGCAGGGACAGTTCTAAGCACGGGAAACATGCGCCACTTCACATGCAAATCATACACACCCCCCAGGTACGAAATTTAAAGGAATATTTCACTTTTATTTTTTCATTTTAAGCATTATTAAAATCACTGCTCCCGAAAAAACGGTAGTTTTTAAAACTTTTTTTGCATTGATACATGTCCCCTGGGGCAGGACCCAGGTCCCCAAACACTTTTTAGGACAATAACTTGCATATTAGCCTTTATAATTAACACTTTAGATTTCGAACGTTCGAGTCCATTGTATTTAATAGGGTTCTAAATTTCACACGAACATTTTGTCTGTTCGCAGGTTCTGGTGCGAACCGAACAGGGGGGTGTTCGGCTCATCCCTGCAGACGACATAGGGCTCCGATCTCCATCTGTCTGCAAGCTTGTGTTTTCCAGGGATTCCCAGATTGCGTAGCAGTACTCGGTCCCCGGGCTGCAAATCCTGCACTCGAACCTTCAGATCGAAATTTCTCTTGTTACGGGCCCCCCTTTGGTCCGAGGCCGCCTGGGCCTGTTCATAGGCCACCTGCAAGCTGCGTCTAAGTCTGTCCACGTATCCCTTGTGAGATGTAGCTGAGGTATGATCTACAGAAGTGCCAAAAGCCAGATCCACTGGCAACTTTGCTTCCCTCCCAAACATGAGTCGATAAGGGGAGTAGCCAGTAGCATCACTTGTGGTACAGTTATAAGCATGCACTAGGGCTGATATGTGTTGGCTCCAGTGTTGCTTCTTCTCTGCTTCTAAAGTCCCCAACATGTTGAGCAGGGTCCGGTTAAATCTCTCCGGCTGAGCATCTCCTTGTGGGTGGTAAGGTGTGGTTCTGGTCTTCTTTATTCCCAATGAGTCCAGAAGTTTCCGGATCAACCGACTCTCAAAGTCCCTTCCTTGATCTGAGTGGAGTCTCTGTGGTAGTTCCGTAATGGACAAAATACTTCTCCATAAGTACCTTGGCCACGGTGGATGCCTTCTGATCTTTAGTTGGGAAAGCTTGGGCATAGCGGGTGAAATGGTCGGTTATTACCAGAACATTCCCCAATCCACTCAGGTCGGGTTCGAGGCAGAGAAAATCAATGCATACCAGATCCATTGGGCCTTGACTCTGTAAGTGGCCCATTGGGGCAGCTTGATGGGGTAGAGTCTTTCTCTGAATGCATCGTGCACAGGAATGGCAATACTCCTCTACTTCTGCCCTCATGCAGGGCCAATAGAACCGACTTCTGACAAGCTGGAAGGTCCTTTCTGCCCCTAGGTGACCATGATGGTCATGTAGGGCAATTAGTACAGTCTCTCGGTGCTTCTCTGGGAGGAACAACTGCCACTTATCTTCTGAGTCATCAGAGGGGCCCCTTCGGTAGACCACTCCCTGATGCACCTGCAGCCTGTCCCATTCCTTCCTCAACAGGCGAGCCTCCTTTGAGGGGTGATGTAGGAGTTTGTTGGGATCCTGATTCTCCAGTGCTTCGAGGACCAATCTCCCCATGGGGTCTTCCAGTTGGTCACACCTCAACTCCCTCTTGGATAGCTTTGGCAGGTTATCTTCTTCAAGCTGCGTTACTCCACAATAGTGTTTAGGGACTCCTACCATTGTAACTCCTATCTCCTCTGCCCTGGAGCCTCCTCTGGCTTGAAACTCAGCTCCTTGACAAAGGGCCCGCACTCCCTCGGGTGCCACTTGGGTCCAGTCTTCCCAGTCATTGGTCGTGGCATGAGATCTCCGGGACAGGGCATCTGCATCCCTATTTCCAGCCCCTGGTCTGTACTTCAGACTGAAGTTGAATCCAGACAATGCAGCCAACCATCTGTGTCCAGTTGCATCTAGTCTTGCGGTGGTGAAGAGGTAGGTCAGGGGGTTGTTATCTGTCTTCACAGTAAACTCTGCCCCATAGAGGTAGTCTTTTAGCTTGTCTACTACTGCCCATTTGAGAGCCAGGAATTCCAGCTTATGAGTGGGGTAGTTCTTTTCTGAGGGGGTCAGGCTCCTGCTCACATAGGCCACTGGTCGCAGTTGTCCTTCATGTTCTTGGTAGAGCACTCCGCCTAGGCCCTCATGGCTGGCATCCACATGTAATTCATAAGGTCTGGTAGGGTCGGCGTAGGCCAGGACTGGGGCAGTGGTTAAGCTCCTCTTCAGGGCCTGGAAGGCCTCTTCACACCTTGAGTTCCACTGGTCTTGAACTGACTCACCAGGCCTCCTGGGCCCTGAGTCATCCTCTTCCCCTTCTGCCTTTAGCAATTCATTCAACAGGCGGGCAATCCGAGCAAACCCCTCCACAAACCTCCTATAATAGGAGCAGAACCCCAGGAAGGATCTGAGCTCTGTTACTGTGGTGGGTCGTGGCCAGGAGGTGACGGCTTCCAACTTCTCGGGATCTGTGGCCACCCCTTCTTCAGACACTATGTGCCCCAGATAGTTCACAGAAGACTGGTAGAACCGACACTTCTCAGGAGAAAGCTTAAGTCCCTCCTCACTGAGTCTTCTCAATACTTTCTCCAGCCTGGCCTCATGTTCTTCTAAGGTTCTCCCGAAGACAATGACACCATCCAAATACACAAGGACTTCTATAAGATTCATGTCTCCAAAAGTCTTCTCCATAAGGCGTTGAAAGGTAGCAGGAGCTCCAGACAGACCCTGAGGCATCCTATTGAATTCGAAGAATCCCACCGGGGTTATGAAAGCCGTCTTCTCTCTGTCTTCTGGGTGCATAGGGATTTGATAGTACCCACTCTTGAGGTTCATCCCACTGAACCATTTGGCTCCAGACAAACTTTGTAAGGCATCTTCTATCCTTGGCGTGGTGTATTGGTCAGGGATGGTTCTCCTGTTGAGAGTCCTGTAATCGATACAAAGCCTCAACGATCCATTCTTCTTTCTGACCACCACTATTGGGGAGGCATAGGGGCTTCTAGACTCCCGGATCACACCAGTCTTCTTCAGTTCTGCAAGTTGTTCCCTCAGATCCTCCAGATCTGCCAGGGGAACCCGCCTGACCCTCTCTCGGAAGGGCTTATCTTCTTGGAGGCGGATCCGATGGGTGGCACTTCTTGCACACCCCACATCGAATTCATCTTCGGAAAAGATCTTCTCCCATCTGGTGAGCTGGGCCATGGCTCTTTCTTTCCAAGCCCTGGGTAGGTTCGGGTTTTCCACGGACAGCTTCTCCCAAACATCTCCTCCGTCACCCATCCCCTTGACTTCGGATAGAGTGACCGGGGCAGCAGGGCTCACCTGTCCCAGCAACATTCTGGCAGGGATCTCCATGGGCCCTCCCGTAGTGTTCCTTACACTCACCGGGACCCTGCCATGGGCCTTCTTCAGGGCCTTGAGCGGGATCACTTCTGGTATCACTTCCAGGCCCGAGGACTCTTCCCTTGGGTCAGATTCCAGCATGACAAAGGGGCCAGGTTGTTCCCACGTAAGCTTCACAGTGGCCCTAAGACAGGTTACTTCTCCGGGCTGCAGTACTACTCCTTCTCTGCCAAGTCTCCACACCTTCCCTATCCCCTCTCTCGGGGTCTTCTGCTCTAAGACCAGTCGTTGGTAGGCTGTCTTTAGCATGGGATGGATTTTGGTGGCTGAATGGTTCCTCTCTTTCACTAGAGGGGTCAGGAGTCTCCGGACTAGATCCGTGTTTGTCCCTATAATCAGGGAAGTCTTGCTGGCTCCCGACGGCCGAGGACACACAACTGCCAGGGTGTCAAACACTTCAGCTTTCCCAGCTACGGATGGGTCGAAAGTCATCTTTATGGGCAGGTAACCATCGTAAGGGAAACACTGGGTTCCAAGTCCCCATATCTCCAGCTCTTCTATCTTCTGGATAGGCAGATGACTCAAGTGCCTATCATAGAAGTCCCGGTATAGTAAAGTCACCTGTGCTCCGGTGTCCAGAAGAGCTTTAGTATAGACAACTTCCACTTGAATGGGCACAGTAGGAGATGGGCCCACCAGTTCCTCTGGGTATGGCCGGACTGGGGTCACCTTCTTCTTTGGGCTTTTCCTCGCCCAGCTCCTTTTTGACTTTATTCTTTCCTGAGCCTGGCATGCATTGACTTTCTCCCTCTCAATGGGGGCACAAACCCTCTGAGGGATGTTATTGTTCCTCTTAGGTGAATGTTCCTTCTTTGGGGTGCTGTATTTCCACTGAGGGGTCTTGCCCCCTCCCTCTGGGGTATATCTTGGTGGGGGGGTATTATATCTCCTCCTAGGAGTTTTGTCTCCTCCATTCTTGGCCTTTTTATTCAGTTTGTAGCGCACTGAAGATGATGGGCACCCGGTTGACTCCATCACCGGGGCCCTTTGGAGTTTATAATTATCCATTCTCTTCTTCTTTGGACTGGAGCATATATTAGCAAAGTGGCCACTCCCTCCGCAGTTATAGCAAATCACCTCTTCTCGGTCCTGTAAGGAGGCCGGTGCTGAGGTGTTCGGAAACAACTCCTTTCTTGGACTTGGTTTCTCTGGTCTTCTTTGATCTTTCTCCATCAAAGAGGTCAGCATCTCCAACACTTGGGCCATTTGCGATTTCAAAGTGTCGACCTCTGCATCTCTTTCCGGGTTCTTGACCGAATTGACCAACACTGGCACAGGTGTAACATTTGCCCTGACCACCTGCTGATCTTTCTGCAGCGTCTCTTCGTCTCTAATAATTTTTATTAGATCAGAGTAGGTTAGTGACATTCCTCCTCCTGAGGTTTTCAGGTGCAGCCAAACCGGGTCTGAGCGCCATGCTCCCTTCATGATCTGCTTCATGCGTGCTTCATCTGCATCTTTGGGCAGCATTCCCTTCTTCAGAACAATCTTGCATAACTGCCTGTTCAGCCTTCTAACGTATTCTGACAGTTTCTCATTCGGCTGCTGGAGAGTGTGTTCAAATTGATAGATCATCTCTGACACCTTCTCCAGCTGACCAAACTCTTCCTGCAGCATGGCCAGACAATCTTGAGCTGTACAGTTTTCATTTCCAAACCGGAAGCTCTTCACCGCTTCTGCCACGGCACCTTTCAGACTTTCCAAGACTCGCTGTCTCTTCTGTGCCTCTACTGCCTGTAATGCCTGTTCCACCCAGGTGTCAAAATCTTCCTCCCCCGCGGGGATGGGAAGTTTCCCCGAGAATGTCTTTAGTCTCCGGTAGCTAGTCTCTACGTGCACCGTGCTTGTCTTCTGACAGTTTGTTAGTAGGTCCCCTAACGCCTTTATCAGTTCGGGTGATATGGCCGTGGCAGGTGCAGGCGTCACCGGAGGTGTCGCTCCGTCTCTCCTCTCTGGTGAGGTACGGGCTGCAGTCTACGGTGGTCCCGTTGGGGGTGGCTCCTTCTTAATAGCGTGCGCCAGACTATAAGATCTGTTATCCGACGTCTGCGTATATTTGCGCTTGAAAGCCTGTGGCTTCCCATCTGAATACTCCACTAGCGCATACTGGTGTGAGGTGTCTGGGTCTAACTTTGTTCCCATCACCCACGGTGTACAATCTGGGGTCACTGACTTCATTAATCCTTCCACCGTTTTGGTCGACCATTCCTGACCCGGCATGTTAATGACCACTGACTGGCTTGGATCTGTCTTAGCTACTCCACACCACGTTCTGATGTCTTTCGGGTCCATGCCGGTACCTCTTGGCAGGTTTTCTGCTCTATCAGGATCCCGGACGAGAACCCCCACGTGTAGCGATACCCTCAAATTCCGACCGTCACGCGGTGACGTAAAACACTACGACGAGCCGAGTAAATGAAGTGTAGCGATACCCTCAACTAAGAGGGCCGCAGATTTGGTTTGGGCCCTGAATACAGCTCCGCCAACCCCCGGCAATCTACTCGACCCTTTCTGGCACAGTTAGTCTAGGGGTATACACATTTAATACTTATGCTTTATGAGAGACTCAGACACAGAGTAGTTATAAAGGAATAACAGATTTTACTTTCAGCTATGCAAAGGGAATGAACAGTGATAACAACTTGACCTTTAGATTATACGCAGAGCCCTGCAATATCACAATATCAGTCACACTACACCATAGAGAGGGGGGGGGGGGTGTATAAGGAGACGCCACGTGGGGCGACTGTTAACTAGGCGCCCTGTGGCGCAATAACTAAACTAGGTCCCTAATGAATCAGGCCTGATTCCTAATTCTAGAACTCAGTCCTGTATGAATGATGGATTCTTCACCGGCATCTGTAGAGGTGGTGCACTTAAGAATAAACAACAATTGTAATCCAGGAAAAAGGAATGTTGATAACTGGCAACACTACACTGGAGATCCTCTGGATCAGTCCTGCTGTGGATCTCCAGTGAGAGTCTTTAACATGAGTTAGTAGGCCTTGGCAGTCTATAGGCACAGTACTATCAAACAGGTTATGGAATGAGCTTACGCTCGCTCACCCGCCGGACGCGATCTCCGTCCGGGACTTCCACCGGCTGTGTCTTCACTCGCCCACAGCGGTCGCTGCGATCGGGTCCCCGATCCAATCTAGACAGTAAGTAGAGATGTCGGATGCCACCCAGGCTCGCAGTGGGGTGGAAGGCTCTTTGGTCGGCTCCGGAAAGGCCCCAGGCTTCAGGCCTTACCCAGCGCAGGTCCGCACAGGTGTATCAGTCTCTGCCGTCCCGTGTCCAAAGAGGCCGAGCCAGGCCTCGCCCCTTCCCTATATATCCCCACCCATGAGTCTCTGGGGCAGAAGCAAAACATCCTGGGAACCAGTGGGGTTCTGGGAACAGTAGTTCAAGAGTCTTTAAAGGAACCCCGCTACACAAGTTCTATGCTTCCGAGCATGCGTCAAAATTGTTTCCGAGCACGCGTGGTTTGTAGTCTGTTCGATTTGGATACAGACGCACGGAATTTCCGATATAAATTTTTGTCCGTCGGAAAAATTGAGAACATGTTCTCTAAGTCCGTCGGAATTTCCGAAGGAAAAAGTCAGATGGGGCATACACACGGCCATGTGTACAAGGCATTACATTGGTGGTCACTGGAAAATTTGCACTAGCATTGGTAGTCATTATAGTGGGAAAATCAATTTTCCATTGCTTATTGCTCAAGAAACCCCTAGCCACCTCAGGAGGAACCTTTGGGTTCCATAGAACCCTGGTTGAGAAAGGCTGTTTTATTCTATGCTGTGGCGTTTTGGGTTAACGCAGCCCATTCATTCTTATTGAGTGTCAATGCTGGAGAACATACCCAAAACTAAAAAAAAACAATTGGCTTTCCAAATACTTTTTAAATTACAATGTTGTTTGCCTTTAAATATAATTTAGTAGCAAAAAAATAAAAAAAAGGCCATCACAAATCTGTTACAGGGGACTAAAAAAAAAAAGATGAATAGAGGTGAACTTTGGCGCTAAGCCGTAACGATGACAAGGACTTAACCACGTCGCGAAACGAACAGACGAGTTTTTAATTTGCATGACAAAGGACGGCGAGTAAATGGAAATTGTGTCTTGTTTGGCGTCTTTAATAAACTCACTCTGTTCATTTTCTGAGACGTTTGCAATAACCACAGAGGACTCTGCGTAGGTCAGAACATTTGGAAGAAGCTTTTCACCCTCTTCCTACTGGAGAGCTTGTATCTCTCATTACCGCTCTGATAATAAGCGGAGAAAAACACGCTTTATAAAAAAAATAAAAAATAGGAACGGCAAAGCCGCTGATAGTCGGGGGAATGGCTGCAGACGGCACGAGGGAGGCCGCCTTCAATACTGTTCAATAAATTTTCTCACGCTGTCACTCAAGCCAGTATAGATCGCTCCTAATCCCTCACACAGCAGCCCGCCTAATTTATAGCTTCATAATGCGGGCGCAAACAAAACAATCGTTTATCATTTAGATACAGCCGAATAGAATCATTGTTTATTAATATGGCACGTGTTGTATCCCTGATTAAAAATTCAGATTTTGCCAACTTTAGAGGAAAGACATTTACCAAAACAAATGTAGTACACCCCCGTAGGAGCTGCTGGTTTAAATTTGGGCCTTGCACGTTACCTCAGTATTCGTTGTCTAGGGGAAGAAAGTCTGTAAGAACTCCAATGTCCACACAAGATGTAAAACCTTCTGCTGTTAGGTTTTATTTTCTTTGCTTAAAACTTGTGAAGAACAGTAGAAGGATGAAGGAGGAAAGGGGTAGGTTCAGGCACACAGTACAGATCACTGGGGAAAACTTCAAAGTCATTCACCACTCTTCCTCGAGTAGGTATTGCCAGTGGCGTCACTAGGGTTGGTGTCACCCGGTGCGAAAAAAAATGGTGTCACCCCCCCAACAACTATAGTCCCCCCTCAGTACAGACCCCCCTCCACTAACTACAGACCCCACTCCCACAGTATAGATCCCCTCCCTCAGTACAAACCCGCTCCACTAAGTACAGACTCCCCGCCATCAATATAGACCCGCCTCCCTCAGTATGAACCTCCCCCTCAGTACAGACACCCCCACCTCAGTACAGACACCCCCACCTCAGTGCAGACCGCTCCATCAGTACAGACACCCCCACCTCAGAGCAGATACCCTCAGTTACAGACACCCCCTCAGTACCAGACCCCCCCTCAGTAACAGACACCCCCCTCAGTTACGGACCCCCCTCGTACAGACACCCCCCTCAGTACAGACACCCCCCTCAGTACAGACACCCCCCTCAGTACCACACCCCCCTCAGTAACAGACACCCATTCAGTACAGACACCCTCTCAGTTACAGCCCCCCCCTGGTGCAATCTCCCCCTTGTGCAGACCCCAGCAGTACAGACACCCCCTCCCCCCATCAGTAAAGATGCCCCCCTTACCTTACAGACCTCAGAACAGAGCGGCAGATACACACAGCGGTGTGTCTCTCGAGTGCGGGCTCCTCCTCCTCCTCTGTGGATGTAAACAGAGAGGAGGCAGAGGGGGTGGTGGCTTCCTTCTGCTCCGCTGGTGGGTGTCACCCGGGTGCGGCCCGCCCCCCCCGTACCCGGCTAGCAACGCTAGTGGGTATTGCTCACCCGGATAGGCCCCTCTCATCTGGCCTAGCAGCCGGAATGATGCACGGACAACGATCAGGACCAGTCTCTGCCACAGACCGGTTGTGAACAAAATTGGATAGTGCGGGATCCTCTGCCACAGGACTTAACGCCCGGACTTCCGGCCACACAGTCAAAGAGCCTTTAAGCCGACCCGGCAGACTGTGAGGTAACTTTAGCTACGGTGCATCCTCCAATACAATTACCAGGCCCTCCTCAAGACACCAGCCTTCCGTCTTTTCCAGGACAGGTCCTCCCCTGGTTTCCTCCATTGAGTGGCTTCTTCCCACAGGACGGACAGCACAGGATCACCTTTAAAGTGTAAGCCCCAGTCAGCATAACGGGGCCTACTTGGTAGAGTTGCAACCTCGGACCAACATGGTCCCGGGGCCGAAATCACACAACACACTCCTCGCGCTAGGAGGGCCGCGAGGGGAAGAAGGATCCCAAAAGATGGCGTCTGCCCCTTAAGTACCCTTCCCCAGCATGCTCAGCGGGTAGACCACTCCCACTGAACTGTTCCCCGGGAAAGATACCCAATGCAAATGCACTCTGGCCTGTCAGTCTTCCACATTGGCCTGGGGCATACCTCCCAACTTTTCTAATGTCCACTGCAGGACATTCATTCAGATTTTTTTCCCCTCCCATTAAAGTTGTTGACCAGGGGAGGGGGGGGGCCGCGGGACAGTTACTTATTTTTATAGGGACGTGATTTTTTGTTGAGCGTGGGGGGCGTCAAACCCACATAACAGACGAACTACCCATCCCCCCCCTAACTACCAGCTCAGGCACCCACTAAATTTAACATAGCGCCTAGTTATTGGGAGCAGGGCGTTACACAAAAAATAGAAAATGTTAAGTTTAAAGGGCGCCTGTGCTCAGAGAAAGATTCTGCTGGTCCATACCTTCTAGAAATTAGGCATAAGCAACCTTGGCAGTTTTAACTTTGCCAACATTTTGGTGACAAACTTGGACATTTTTGGGAAATGTTGCCACAATACATTGGAGTCAAGGAAGATGAAAACATGATGATGATGATTTTAGGGGTGCAATGGTCTTTAACGGGTTCCCGACCGGCTCACGCGCAGATATACTGCGACAGAATGGCTCTCCTGGGCGAAATCCCATATATATAAATATATATATATATATATATATATATATACGGCTTCGCCCAGGAGAGCCACCACAGGGTTCACGCGCGCTCCCCCTGCACGGTGGGGAACACCGATGCACGTGGCCGGCCGGCATAATCGCCGCTGTCCACGCGTGAACGCGTAGACGAGCGGGAGCAGGGGGGTTTGTGTGTGTAAACACACAAATCTCCATGCTGTCTGAGAAGAGAAGGGCAGATCGTGTCTTTCTACAAAGTAGAAAACATGATCTGCCATCTCCTATAGTGAGTCCCCTTCCCCCCACAGTTAGAACACACAATAGGGAACACAGTTAACCCCTTGATCGACCCCTTCCCTGCCAGTGACATTTACATAGTAATCAGTGCATATTTATAGCACTGATCGCTCTGTAAAGGTCAATGGTCCCAAAAAAAAAGCCATATACGGTAAATGCCATAAATCTTTCCAATAGTTTGTAGACGCTATAACTTTTGCGCAAACCAATCAATATACGCTTATTGCGATTTTGTTTACCAAAAATATGTAGAAGAATACATATCGACCTAAAATGAGGAAAAATTATTATTATTTTTTTTTAAATTGGGATATTTACTATAGCAAAAAGTAAAAGATATTGTTTTTTTCTAAATTGTCGCTCTTTTTTTGCTTATAGCGCAAAAAATAAAAAAACGCAGAGGTGATCAAATACCACCAAAATAAAACTCTATTTGTGGGAAAAAAAGGACGTCAATTTTGTTTGGGTACAGGCGCCGTCTACAGCTGATCGTAAATTCCGATTTTCAGAGTCTTTCGGCAGCTCCGAACTGCGCAAGCGCTGCGCATGCGCAGTACCTGGCAGGCATTATTCGACAGGGGGCATTTCTTGACAGGACACCGCCACCTCCAGCACTAAATGCATGCAATGGCAAGGGGTGCTGAAAGGTCTATTGATGCTGGCTGCTGGGGGATCTATTGTCAACGGGGGGGGGATTTATTGTCGCTGGGTGGGATCTATTGTTGCATGGGATGTCTACTGTTGCTGGGTTGGTCTGATGTTGCTTTGGGGGTCAATTGTTGCTGAGAGCGATCTACTGTTTAGGGAGGGTTCTGTTGTTGCTGACTGCTGGGAGATCTGTTGTTGTTGGTGGGGGCCCGATGTTTCTGGGTGGACAATTGTTCTGGAGAGTGATCTTGTGGTGATGGAGGAGTCTATTGTTGTTGGCTGCTGGGAGATCTATTGTTGCTGGGAGGTTATTTGTTTGCAGGGGTCTACTGTTTCTGGGTTTTATTGTGTGTGTGTGAGGGGAGGGATTGGGGTCTACTGTTTCTAGGTTTTATTGCGGGGGCGGGGGTGTCTATTGTTCCTGGCTGCAGGGGATATATTTTACTGCTTTTCTTGTTATTAATAAATTCCATGCAAATTACTTAGTGACACAAAATTATACTTTGTTCTGTATTCTCTAAAAGAGGGTGGTAGTGAGAGGGGTGCAACCAAGGGACGATGCTTGGAGGTAGGTAGGGGGCGGAGTTAAGGGGTGACTTGGACCTGCACCTATTCTTTGAGAAAAAATCTCCCTGGAAGCTAAAAGTTACTGAAGTAAACATCACTACTCCAATGATCTCCACCTGCTTCCAGGTCCAATACTGAGCAGCTGCCCTGCAGCATTTTGAACCTAGGAGGTCAGATGCTCGGCATGGGTGTAGGGTGACCACATTTCCAAACTACCATTCAGGGACACCCCCCCTCCCTTCCCAAAAATCAGTTTGTGCTGTAACGAATCACATCACAGTGATTGGACACAAGAGGCGGGATTTATGATTTCTCCAATCACAAGCAGGGGGCGGGGATTGTGCTCCTCCAGGCATTCCCGGCCAGGACAAGTACTGTCAGTGAGTAAAGCGGTGATGTGGCAGCCTTTTTTGGGGGCATCAGATTGGCCCGGGGAGGGGGGGTGGCTGTGTCAGTTTCATTCCAGGACACTGTATTGTCCTGGACTGAATGTGCCCGGGACAGACCTGAAAAATGCGGGACTGTCCCGGGCAATCCGGGGCACGTGGTCACCCTACTTGGGTGCCATTCAGAGATTGCTTTGGATTTTCTAAATGAATGCAAAGCATTCACTGATGATGGATTGGATGAGGTGGAGAGGCAGGGCAGGGACGTCAGACATGGATAAGACCAGCACTGGCACATCCTACCCATTTAGACTTGTGACCACAGTATGTGGCAGAGCTATGCATTCCAACACCAACTTCCTTTGTGGCTCTGAGCTGTGATTAAAAGCATGTTGCTAACTGCCAGGAGCTGCAAAGAAAGCTGATGCTGAAAAATGTGAAAAGGTTTGTCCCAATAAACCACCTTCAACGATGCCCACCAATCAGTGCAACACCCTGGCACAGTTTGCATGGTACTTATGCTTTAGTCTACCACGAAAGAGCAAGTTGGTTGTGCTCAGTCCCCAGACCAAAGGGTCCCAGCCCCCCCCCTCCAAGCCATAGTTACCCCCACTAAAATTATTCTATAAACTGCATTGTGGCAACATGCCCTAAAATAAGGTGACCAGATTTTTAAAATGAAATCCGGGAACATATTTTTTTTTTACTAGTAATGGCGGCAATCAGTAACTCTCTGCCCGTCGCCGCCGCCGCTCGCCTCACAGCCTGCCAAGTCTTACTCTCCGGGCCCCGGCTACTACTGGGTGGGGAGTGGAGGAAGATCACTCCGCCAGGGAAGGCAAGGAGATAGGCAGGCGGCTGGCCGGGACTTGAGCCAAGGCAGAAGAACATGCGTGCGGAGCTGAATGGGCATGCACCTAAAACTGAAGAAATATTCCCTCCGCTCCGACCAGCACATGATCATCAGAAAGGGGCACAGATAATGAAAAAAATACACCCCCCTAAAACTAGAGCGGGGGTGTGTAATTCCGATTTTTTTTTCTGCACTGACTGTCTTCAAAATTGCCCCAGCCCCTGTTCAAATCCAATCCGGGGACAAAACCGGGGACAGATTTGGTCCGGGGACAGTGTCCTCAATCCGGGGACTGTATCCAGAAACCGGGGATGTCTGGTCACCCTACCCTAAAACACATCCTTTATTGCACATTGCCACAAAGCATGGCATTGCACCTGTTCTATGTGCCATGCATTTCAGTGACGTTCATTATAAACCCCAGTGCATTGTCCACGTCTGCAGCTCCTCTCTCCCCTCACTTCCGTGTCTCAATGGCTTTGCTGGGGCACAAGGAGCCATTGGCTTGCAGTGCTGTCAATTTAAGCCAGTGCGAGAGAGCGGGGGTGTCAATGGACGCAGCAGCGGGGCTCTGGAGCGAGCATGCATAAGAGACAGAGAGGAGGAGCGCCGGCAGGGGACCCAAAAAGAGGAGATTCGGGGCCACTCTATGCAATTCCTCAGAACAGGTAAGTATAGAGATGTTTGCTATTTTCTTTATTTTTTATTTCCTTTACAATCACTTTTACTCAACGCACGTTAAACCATGTTATAATGTGCATTGCTGACTGTGCATGTGTTAATGCACTGAAGTGAATCATTTTAGTTTAAATGGGCCCTAAAAGTGGTTGACAGATTTACGTCAAGCCAGGTTTGATTAGCTTTAGAGGACACGTGTTGGTCTAGCATGGACAGGTGTCAGACCAGCATAGGCAATTTTCAGACCAGCATGAACAAGTGCCGGACACGCATGGACAGGTGCCGGACAAGCATGGACAGGTGCCGGACCAGCACAGACAACTTTTGGACCAGCATGGACAAGTGTCAGACCAACATAGACAATGCTAGACAAAGACAAGCATCAGAACAGCATGGGCATCTTTCGGAACAGCGGCGGGCAAGTATAGACAGGTGCCAGACCAGCATAGACAACTGTTGGACCAGCATGGACAAGTGTCAGACTAACACATACAATGTTGGACCACCATGGACAAGTGTCAGACCAACAAAGACAATGTTGGACTAGCATGGACAAGTGTCACACCAGCATAAATAACTGTTGGGCGAACATGGTCAAGTGTCAGACCAACATAGACAACTTCTGGACCAGCATGGACAGGTATAAGATCAGCATGGACATCTTTCAGACCAGCATTGACGGGAGCCAGTCCAGCATGAACAAGTGCTGGACAAGCATGGACAGATTCCTGGACCAGCAAAGACAAATGTTGGACAAGCATGGACAAGTGTCACAACAACAAAGACAACGTTGGACCAGCATGGACAAGTGTCAGACAAGCATGGATAACTGTTGGACAAACATGGTCAAGTGTCAGTCCAACATAGACAACTACTGGACCAGCATGAACAGGTGTCAGAGCAGCATGGACAAGTATCAGATCAGCATGGACAACTGTTGGAACAACATGGACATCTTTCGGACTAGCATGGACAAGTATCAGATCAGCATGGACAACTGTTGGAACAACATGGACATCTTTCGGACTAGCATGGACAAGGATCAGATCAGCATGGACAACTGTTTAAACAACATGGACATCTTTCGGACTAGCATGGACAAGGATCAGATCAGCATGGACAACTGTTGGAACAACATGGACATCTTTTGGACTAGCATGGACAAGGATCAGATCAGCATGGACAACTGTTTAAACAACATGGACATCTTTCGGACTAGCATGGACAAGGATCAGATCAGCATGGACAACTGTTGGAACAACATGGACATCTTTCGGACCAGCATGGACAAGGATCAGATCAGCATGGACAACTGTTGGACCAGCATTGACATCTTTCAGACCAGCATGGACAAATACCAGATCAACATGGACAACTGTTGGACCAGCATGGACATCTTTTAGACCAGTATGGACAGGAGGCAGACCAGCATTAAGAAGTGCTGGACAAGCATGGACAGGTCCTGGACCAGCATAGACAACTGTAGCGCCCTGCTCCCAATGACTGGGCGCTATGTCAAATTTAATGGGTATCTGAGCCAATAGTTGGGCTCAAATGTAAATAATTAATGCTAAATCAGCCTCTGTTCCCGGCTATGGCCGTGTTGGGCAGACTTCCCACTGTTTGCCTGTAGGTGGCGTTACCACCCCAGGCCAACAGTTCAGTGGGTGTGGTCTACCCACTGAGCATTGCTGGGGAAGGGTACTTAAGGGGCAGATGCCATTTTGTGGGTTCCTTCGTCCCCTCGCGGCCCTCCTGGCGCGAGGAGTGTGTGTGTGATTTTGGCCTCGGGACCATGTTGGTCCGAGGCTGCAACTCTACCAAGTAGGCCCAGTTATGCTGACTGGGCCTGCACTTTGAAGGTGATCCTGTGCTGTCCGTCCTGCGGGAGGAAGCCACTCAATGGAGGAAACCAGGGGAGGACCTGTCCCGGAAAAGACCGAGCGGAAGGCTGGTGTCTTGAGGAGGGCCTGGTAATTCTATTGGAGGATGCACCGTAACTAAAGTTCACCTTGCAGTCTGCCGGGTCGGCTTAAAGGCTCTTTGACTGTTTGGCTGGAGGACCGGGCGTTAAGTCCTGTGGCAGAGGATCCCGGATTATCCAATTTTGTGCACAGCCAGTCTGTGGCAGAGACTGGTCCTGATCATTGTCCGTGCATCATTCCGGCTGCTAGGCCAGGTGAGAGGGGCCTATCCGGGTGAGCAATACCCACTCAAGCAGGAGTGGTAAATGACTTTGTAATTGAGGAGTTTTCCCCAGTGATCTGTACTGCGTACCTGAACCTACCCCTTCCCTTCACCCTTCTACTATTCTTCATACGTTTTATGCAAAGGGAAAATAAACCTAACAGCAGAAGGTTTTACATCTTGTGTGGACATTGGAGTTTTTACAGACTTTCTTCCCCTAGACAACGAATACTGAGGTAACGTGCAAGGCCCAAATTAAAACCAGCAGCTCCTTCGGGGGTGTGCTACACAACTGTTGGACCAGCATGAAGTGTTGATTTTCAAATGAATATATTTTGTAATGTGGCGTTAACTCACTTCCAGCGTTCTTCAGATACGTAGATGTAATTCTCCTTCCTGATGTAAATTTTATTCGCCTTTGTATTTCCTTTCCTGAGTCAGGCAACTTTTCTTTTACAAAGTGCCTATTGTTATCTTCTTAGCATTGATTATAATAGACCATTAGAAGCATGTTGTGCTGATTGCCATAGCCCACAATTTGCTGGGCACACTCCACAAGCGAACGATTTTTTGTATAATGCAAACTGTGTTAATGGATTTTTATGTCTTAAAAAAAAAAAGAATAATGATTAAACTCTGATGCTTTCTAGTACATGATGTTAATAGGGGGATGGCAGCGGATTTCCTGTGCTTTCAGTCATTAAACCCCATCACACTCTATGGAGGGGAGATGAAACATGTGCAGATAAGCCAGGCTCTGGATTTTGAGAAGATGGCCTCTTATCGGGATGCAAAGGGGGCCAGCTGCATTCATAGGGAACCATTCTTTTTTTATTGTCATGCTTTGGGAATGCGTTTACAAAAGCACCCCAGCAAATCTGGTGTGAATGAATCCTAAAAGCAGATATTCCCTGGAGAGAGATCCCTGGATGGCTGTCCAAACACTGACATATTGATAAACTTCTCCCCAAGCCCCATAGACATAGAAGCCTGTGAAGGGCTTCACCGTTCCAACTCTATATAACATTGCCCACTGCTGAGCTTGTTCACTCCTTGAATGATTTAAGGAAGCTGAAAGTGCCCTCTCGCCCCTCCCCTGACCCATTCCCCAGTTCCAATAGAGGGGTGACTTCTTGTAAGATGTGTTGAGGTGGGGCTCCTTCCGTGGAGGACAAGAGATGAGTGTGAGGATATCGGGATCAACGAGGCTTGATATGTTTTTTTAGATGAACAGCAATTCGTCTGGCTATGGAATGTACCTTTCTCATCAGGAAGTGAAAAAATTCCCCTGAAGAAGACCTTTAACTCAACAGGTCGAAACGCGTAGGGGTATTATGTGAAACTCTACACAAGCCCAACGGTTTTATATAACTTGAGCTCATGTGTACTTTTCCTATTGTTGATGAGTTATGTTTTTTATGTCAAGGCCAGAATTGCTTTTTTTAACGACTCCGATGTAAATTGTGCCAATATCTTTTTGATAACATGATACAAATAAATAAACACAAATTTTTTATGGAAATCATTTGCTATCTTTTTCTACTATAATCCCGCTGCTAAAAAAAACCTTGCGGGATCTTCCATTCAATTTTAATGAATGGGGGTGCGCAGCACTATCAACTCTATAAAAGCAGATATTCCCTACCTTGAAGAGATATCCTCCTGCTGTGTCTCTGGAACAGGAAGCCAAGGGGAATCTTTCTTATGGGATGCAGGCAGGAGAGACCTAAAGCTGGTATAAGGCTCGGTTTATATTTTACGCAGCGGGAAATTGCGTTTCCACTCGCAATTTTTTTGTTAGCAAAATACTTGCGTTTCCGTGTGTCGCGCATAGGGCAGCCCATTTACTTGCATGTTTGTTGCAGCAAAGAAGCTCAAGGGCCAAATTTTGGCCCTGAGCCAGGTGCAGTTTGCCATGATTTTTGTACATTTTATCATGCGACAATTGCGGTAAAATCACACAGCGTTTGGGATGCCATTATTAATGAATTGCACCCAAATGCTCGACATGCATATTACTGAAATTTTAATGAGATTAAGAACATTGCTCCAGTGTGAACAGGGCCTAAAATTAGACAGTGTAAGTACCTGAATTTGACCTCTTGCTGTCCACGTACAGCAGGGCTGGAGTGTGAGAAGAGAAAGCAGCACAAAAATCCATGTGCTGACAAAGTGGGTTGAATGATGCTGGCCATCAGTGGACATCTAGTGGCAGAAAAAAGTACTGCGGGGGGAAATCTCTGGATTGAAGGTGAACATTGCTGCAAAAGCCTGTTTGTAGTTTTATCTTTTAACTTTTAACAGCTGATCACATGTAAACAAACTTCTTGGTTATCATCATTCTATTCCTTATGGCACACCGTGAGGAGAGTAGAGCCAGTAATAGTCAAGCATGACAGGGGACTTTTACATTGATAATCAGGGCACTGATTATCAGTGCAGCCCCATCAGTGCAGCCTATCAGTGCCCATCAGTGCTGGCTATCAGTGCCCATCAGTGCTGGCTATCAGTGCCCATCAGTGCTGGCTATCAGTGCCGCATATCTGTGCAGCCTGATCAGTGCTGGCTATCAGTGCCGCATATCAGTGCAGCCTTATCAGTGCCCATCAGTGTTGCCTATCAGTGCCTACTTATTAGTGCTACCTATCAGAGCCCCTTAGTGCAGCCTATCAGTGGCTATCAGTGCATATCAATGCAGCCTCATCAGTGCTGCATATCAGTGCCTCCTATCAGTTCCCATCAGTGCCTCCTATCAGTGCTGCCTCATTTGTGCCTCCCCATCAGTGCTGCCTATCAGTGCAGATTCCATGGTGATCTACGCCATATCCGGCCCATCCTCAGTCCCCCCTTCTGCTGTCTTCTGTGAGACACACAGGTCCCAGAAGACAGCAGGGACCAGTGGGATCGTGCAGCGCAATTCGCGCATGACCAGTAGGGAACCAGGAAGTTAAGCCGCAAGGCTTTACTTCCTGATTGCCTTACCAAAGATGCTGGCGCCTGCACCCGGGTGAGGACATCGCGGGCGCCCTGGACAGGTAAGTGTCCTAATATTAAAAGTCAGCAGCTGCAGTATTTATAGCTTCTGACTTTTAATTATTTTTTTTTGGACGGAACTCCGCTTTAAATCAAACAAATTACATTTTTTCGATTTAAAAAAAAAAAAATCATTGATTTTTATCCACCCTGGTAAGTACACAGTCCTCAGAAAAAGCTGGAACCGCAGTTAGTCAGCATATACAGTCATCATTAGGAGAAAATAATGAAATACAGCCGAATAAAAAGCTAACGTGCTTTGGACGTTAAGCCTTATTCATGAGCCTAATGGGCAAAACGCGTTGGATTTTTATTTGGCTATATTAAAGTATTCCTTTATTACAAAAAAGTTGAATACAGTCAAATAAAAAGCCAACTCAGTTTGGCTGGTACCCCTGAATCATGGACTAACAGACGAAACACGTTTTTTTTTCAGGTGTATTCAACTATTTTGTAATAAAGGATGACCATATATACTCCCTGATGTTGTAAAGCGCTGCGCAAACTGTCGGCACTATATAAATCCTGTATAATAATAATAATAATAATATACTGACTTACTAGGGTGAGGCCTTTTCTGTGAACTGTGTAGCTTTGGAGGTTTTCAGAGACTTTCCAGCCTGAGCACCACCTGGTACTTGAGGAGAAGGTCGTAACGCTGTCTCACCTGTTCCAGGTAAATACGCACACATCCTTTTATACAGGTTAGGAAGGATAGTTAGGAGGAGGGGAGAGGGAACATTTTTAAGAATAGTTAGACTTGAGCTTTTTTTCCATCTGGTGCTAGGTCCACTTTAAGGGAAAATAAAAGAAAAAAAAAATAGAAAAAAAAAATAAAAATAAAAAATTGTAAAAAAAATAGAAAAAAAAAATAAAATAACTTGTGTGTCTGCATATTAAATGTTACACTTTAGAACAGAATAAGGAGAAACGAGGATACTTTTTTTTAATGCGTGGAGCATAATTAGTCCTGTTTGATGCTCTGGCGATGGCAACCCCCCGCGGAAATGTGAATTCTGAGAGGAGCGCGTCCGAGACAGGCAGTCCAACTGAAATCTACATGAAAGCGTTTTTTTCGGTATTAAAAAGTGCCTTGTTGGAGGCCACAGACAAGTCTGCGCTTTCTATCTTGGTCATAAAATATTCAGTTGCCTAAAGCAATGATTTTGTTTATTTCTTATGGACATCGCTAAAGAACGGCACAATCATTAATATGAAATATAAAGTTCGGCTTCTACCAATGTACGGTTTGTAGAGAGTGGAGGGGGAGGGTAAGGACCTCTGTCCGGTTTTTATTGCTGGAGAATTTAGGGAGAAACAAGAGCACCACATAACAGGTTTGGGAGTATTTATTTAGTACTTATTTTAATATTATTACAATTTTTATTATTATTAATAAAATTTGTAGTTATTAATTAATTTATTCAGTATGTATTTTATCAGTATTTATTTAATGGTCTTTGTTTATTTAGAAGTATTTATTTCATCATTTAAATCCAAAGGTAAAAAACCAGCATATTTTTTTAGCATTTATTATTAGTAGTATTATTATTTATTTATTTTTTAAATACATTTTGTTTGCTATATATCAAGTCACACAAACAGTATCAAAACAGCCACTTACTGTCTCTTAACTCTGAAGTACATAAAATGTTTGCTTGTTTCGATCATAAATGTAACTTACATTGTCTTTAAACACAAACCTTAAATTTATAATTCCCACCCTCTCCCCTTCAAGAGAAAGTAATGGGAGAAGGGGAGGAACACAAAAATAGGAAAAAAAGTTTAAAAAATGATTAGTATTACTATTAATAGTAGTAGTAGTAGTATTTTTTTAATTCATTCATTTATTTATTTTTTTATACTTTTTTTATTTTATTTATTATTTTATACATTTATTTATTAGTAGTAGTAATAGTTAAAGAGGAACTGCACTCTGCTCACATAATTTGTAATAAAAACATCTTTGCCATTCTAAAGCTTCCCTCCAACCAAAAATTATTTAAACGTGTTTTCGTTAATTCCGAATAAACAAATTTATCGAAATTCGTAAGAAAATAAAATAAAAAATTGGAATGAAACAAATTGCACATGTCTAGTCCTTGTGCTGTGTCATTTGGCCCCCTGTATCACCTGCAATACCTGTCTGATCCTGCCTGGTTCTGCCCTCCCCCCTGTAAACTGACCACGGTTTATCGTGGCCGCTGAGCCCTGACACCGTGGTCAGTTTACGTGTCTCTGTCATCCACAGCTCTCCTCTGTCCTCCTCTCCCCCCTCCCTGCCTGTCAGCTGTGTCAGTGCCGATCTGCTCCCCTCCTGCTGCTATCATAGTCTCAATGACATTCCTACAATCACCTCTGCTATATTAAATAATGTCCCCATTGTATGTGTTTTAAAAAAAATGCCGCTGTGTACCTCATTTCATAGTGCCGTTCGGCGCTCACGTAACTGCCCGCTGGTCTCCTCCTCTCTGCCTCCCAAAGAAAGGGTTAAAAACTCCCGTTGTGCAGCGCTTTCCGAAGCGCTTTTTGGGCGCTGCCCATTCATTCCAATGGGGAGGGGCGTTTTGGGAGCGCTAAATACAGCACTCCTAAACCGCTCTTAAGATGATGCTTGCAGGACTTTTCGGAACATCCTGCAAGCGCACCGCCCGGGTGTGAAAAGTCACACTTGAATGAATGGGAGGCGGTTTTCAGGCGCTTAATAGAGGCTATTTCCAGCACTAAAGTGCCTGAAAACCGCCCCAGTGTGAAAGTGGTCTTACTCTAATGCCCCATACACACGATCATTTTTCATGCCATTTTTTAAACCGACGTTTTTCTTGTCGTTTTTTTTCATGTTTCCTCTCAAGCCTGTCTTGCGTACACATGATCATGAAAAAAAACGCTCGAGCAAAGCGCAGTGATGTACAGCACAGGGGAAGTTCAGTTCGAATGGCGCCACCCTTCATGTTAGTAAAGTTTGTTGAGCGACGATTCGCGCTTTTCAGCCTCGTGCTTTTCAGTCCGTTACAGCGTGACGAATGTGCTATCTCCATTACGAACGCTAGTTTTACCAGAACGAGCGCTCCCGCCTCATACTTGATTCTGAGCATTCACGTTTTTTTTCATGTCGTTAAAGCATACACACTATCGTTTTTCACGTCGTTAAAAAAAACGACATGAAAAACGACGTGAAAAAATAGACCATGTTCGAAATTTTTAATGGCCGTTTTTCACGTAGTTAAAAATGCTCTGGAGCCCACACACGATCGGTTTTAATGCCCATTTTTAAAAATGGCATTTTTAACGGCATGAAAAACGATCGTGTGTATGGGGCATTATAGTGCCTACAAACTATGGGATATTTTTATTTTTTAATTCCCTACTAGTAAAGGCAGCGATCAGCAACTTTTAGCGTGACTGCGATATTGCGGCGGCCAATCTGACACTAACTGACACTTTTTTGGGGAACCAGTGACACTAATACAGTGATCAGTGCTAAAAATATGCACTGTCACTGTACTAATGACACTCGCTAGGAAGGTGTTAACATCAGGGGCGATCAAAGGGTTAAATGTGTGCCGCAACATGTGTTATTGTGTGTACTGTTTTTACTAAGCAGGAAGAAAAAAACAGCACATTGCCATTCCTCCCAACATTTTGAGATGGGAATGAGGGACACCTACTAGCAAACGTATGTAGGCATAGAACACGCCCCCTGCCATGCCCCCTTAAAGGAGAATTAACCCCAAAAAAAAAGGTTAATTAAATCCACAAGGGCTTTTTTTCTACCACTCCTTTATATTGGCTTTTAAAATGTACTAATGCAGCGATTTAGAAATTAGATGAAAGGTTTAGCGCTGGGAAAAACTTTTTGAAAGATAAAATAGTGCATTTTATATACAACTATATGGATCAGACCAAAATGAGGGACAAATGAGGAGGAAAGAGGGACAGAGGGACATTGCTCCAAATCAGGGACAGTTGGGAGCTATGCATTGCTGCTATCAGAAGAGAGCCCTGTGTTTGCTTATATACACAGGGCTGCAGTGGCGGCTGGTGCTCAAAATTTTTGGGGCGGCGCAAACAAACTGAAAAAAAAAAAATCATCAATTGCCGCCACTGTGCCCATTAAACGCAGCCACTGTGCCCAAACGCCACCAGTTTGCCCCCTCAAATGCAGCCAGTTTGTCCCCAAATGCAGCCAGTTTGTCCCCAAATACAGACAGTTTCCCCCCAATTACAGCCAGTTTCCCCCCAATTACAGCCAGTTTCCCCCCAATTGCAGCCAGTTTGTCCCCAAATACAGCCAGTTTGTCCCCAAATGCAGCCAGTTTGTCCCTAAATGCAGCCAGTTTCCCCCCAGCCCTGCACTTACCTTCCTCGGGTCAGCGCCGTCCTTCTTCCATCCTCTATGTCTTCTCCCGCCCTCGATGTTGCTTCAGCCAATCAGGTTACCGGTAACCAGACCCGGTGAACCTGATTGGCTGAGACCCCTGTCAGTGTTAACCAAGGAACGCACCCCCCGTGCGTCCTCTGGTTAACTATTTGGAAGCTGATTACAGCCCTCGGGCTGTAATCGGGAAGCCTATCAGAGCCGTTAGCTCTGATAGGCACTTCCAAACACCATCTGTTATTCAGATGGCCGGCGCTTAACAGGGGGCCGGCCATCTGAATAGTGGGCGGCAGCGACGACGACAATACATAGGTTCATGCAATGCATGAACCTATGTATTGTTGTGGTGAGTGACGGCGCAGGAGCGATAGGGGGCGGCGCTCCTGCGCCCACTATTGACGCACCGCCACTGCAGGGCTGTCTTCGGTAATTACCAGAGCCGACCGTCGGGTGCCGGTGACCAATCAGCGGCCGGCACCCGCTGATTGGTTCGTGCTGCATCCAATTTCTGCACAGCCAGGGCGGCGGGAGCACGCAAGTGCACTCCCTACCCTGGTCCTAGGTACGTAATCTGACGGACAGCGGCCGCCCTGCCACAGTATATGTGTGGCGGGCGGTCGTAAAGTGGTTAAAAAAAGAAAACGAATGCAGCCATCACATCCAAGAATTGGTAAGCTGTAATATAATACATTTTTGCTTTTAGGTTTAATACGGCTTTAAGTGCTGGGAGGAATTGATTGAACTCTCTTCTCATTGTGTTATATCACGAGTGCTGGATATGTGCTCTGCAGGCAGAATACTCATCCCCTCCGCCGCCTGCTTACTGGCCCCGCGACAAGGACACAGCTCCATTATGTGTGAAGGAAGCAGCCCGCTGCCAAACAGCGTCTGACTCATGAGATCCACAAGATACGTTTCCTCCCCGATACCTGCTGTGTACTCCAGCACTACACCGGGATAAGGACGGCGCTGCTTTTACATTTTACCAATCAGGAAATCATCCTACAGATCGCATTCACACATACGCTATATTGTCAAAAGTATTGGGACGCCTGGCTTTACACGCACATGAACTTAATGGCATCCCAGTCTTAGTCCATTGGGTTCAATATTGAGTGGGCCCACCCTTTGCATCTATAACACCTTCAACTCTTCTGGGAATGCTGTCCACAAGGTTTAGGAGTGTCTATGGGGATGTTTGACCATTCTTCCAGAAGCGCATTTGTGAGGTCAGGCACTGATGTTGGACAAGAAGGCCTGGCTCACAGTCTCCGCTCTCATTCATCGCAAAGGTGTTGAGGTCAGGACTCTGTGCAGGCCAGTCAAGTTCCTCCACCCCAAACTCGCTCATCCATGTCTTTATGGACCTTGCTTTGTGCACTGGTGGGCAGTCATGTTGGAACAGGAAGGGACCATCCCCAAACTGTTCCCACAAAATTGGGAGCATGAAATTGTCCAACATGTCTTGGTATGCTGACGCCTTAAGAGTTCCCTTCACTGAAACTAAGGGGCCAGACCCAACCCCTGAAAAACAACCCCACACCATAATCCCCCTCCACCAAATGATTTGGACCAGTGCACAAAGCAAGGTCCATAAAGACATGGATGGGATACTGAAACAGTTTAGCGAGTCCTATTTGTTTTGTGCTGAAAAACTAAAAAGTGTGCTGGGATGGATGGGGTGGGGGGGGGGGGGGCGGAGGGGATGGGGGCGGGTAGGGGGATCATTGTCTTGCTCTCTGTATTGCCCTGCCCTTGTGCATCTTTCCAATTTTTCTAATTGGGGGGATGGGGGGGATGGAGGGGATGGAGGGGTGGAGGGGATGGGGGGGATGGAGGGGGTGGAGGGGATGGAGGGATGGGGGGGGGATATTGTATTGCTCTCTGTATTGCCCTGCCCTTGTGCATCTTTCCAATTTTTCTAATTGGGGGGATGGGGGGGGGTGGAGGGGGTGGAGGGGATGGGGGGGATGGGGGGGGTGGAGGGGATGGAGGGGATAGGGGGGATGGAGGGGATGGGAGGGGGGATATTGTCTTGCTCTCTGTATTGCGCTGCCCTTGTGCATCTTTCCAATTTTTCTAATTGGGGGGATGGGGGGGTGGAGGGGGTGGAGGGGATGGAGGGGATGGGGGGGATGGGGGGATGGGGGGATGGAGGGGATGGGGGGTGGAGGGGATGGAGGGGATGGGAGGGGGGGATATTGTCTTGCTCTCTGTATTGCGCTGCCCTTGTGCATCTTTCCAATTTTTCTAATTGGGGGGATGGGGGGGATGGAGGGGGTGGAGGGGATGGGGGGGATGCAGGGGATGGGGGGGTGGAGGGGATGGAGGGGATAGGGGGGATGGAGGGGATGGAGGGGATGGGGGGATGGGGGGGATGGAGGGGATGGAGGGGATAGGGGGGATGGAGGGGATGGGAGGGGGGGATATTGTCTTGCTCTCTGTATTGCGCTGCCCTTGTGCATCTTTCCAATTTTTCTAATTGGGGGGATGGGGGGGATGGAGGGGGTGGAGGGGATGGAGGGGATGGGGGGGATGGAGGGGATGGGGGGTGGAGGGGATGGGGGGTGGAGGGGATGGAGGGGATAGGGGGGATGGAGGGGATGGGAGGGGGGGATATTGTCTTGCTCTCTGTATTGCGCTGCCCTTGTGCATCTTTCCAATTTTGCTCATTTTTGAACCTGTTGCTGCCCACCTAACACATGTGCGTCAGGAGAAGGATGGGTTTTAACATCCGCATGCTGCACATATGCAACGTTTCCGTGGTGAGAGCGCGCTCATACCACAGAGACCAAGCTTACAATGGAAAAGGTAACTGTTAGCACAAACACAAAGTGCATAAGTAAATGGGGGATATAGCAATGAGTCCGTTTAAAATAATAATAGTAACAGGCAGTTCAAGGGTTAAAAAGCAGATAATATGGCCGGTGGATGGCGGCTGCTGTCCTCCGAGTGCTGACTCTGTAGTAAACAAGAAAGGGTAGAGAAAAAAGAAGCTCCACCTAAGTGCAGTATTGAAAGATTCTTTTAACCACTTCAGCCCCGGACCATTTTGTTGCTAAAGGACCAGGCCCCTTTCTTTCTCGTACATCACGGGACACAGAGCGACATAGTCATTACTAATGGGTTATATAGTTACCGTCAGGTGCTGGCACTGGCAACTTCCAAAACCGGAAGTACCCTCCCCTATATAAGCCCCTCCCATCCGGGAGCACCTCAGTTTTTTGCCAGTGTCTAAGGTGTTGGCCAAGAAGAAACATGTGTTTTTCACTGAGCTTGCGTACAGGTTCTTTTGGGCCTCAGTAAGCTATTCCGGATCCGACCAAAAAAGCTTCATAGCTAAACGGTCGGTACCCGGGCCTTGCAGAGAAGAGCAAGGTTCTGCCTGTAATGCTTCTCTTAGGAGAGCTGGACCCTGGGATCCAGAGCTCTGGTCATACCCACGACCAAGATGTTTTCTGTGCAGGGTGCTATACAGGTCCAGGGGAGTGGAATCCTTGGGAACCCGGTCCCTGAAGGTTTGATTACAATGCCTGCCGTGATAGGTGAAGTTTGGGCTTTTGTGGACCAAACAAAGTCCTGCGGCGGGGAACAGGTAAGTGGGGGCCCCCAGGAACTTGGTTCTATTGGGGGACCCCCAAGCCTAATTTGTCTTTCTGTCTGTTACCTAACGGTATTCCCGCTAATATCTGTGCATGCCTGTAACTACTAAAAAAATGTAATAATTTTTAATGGTGGTCAAGAAAAAAAAAAAAAAAAAAAGAATGTTTTCTTATATATGTTTAGTATATTAAACTGCGGTACCTGTGTTTGTCCACTAGAGGCCGCTGTGGAATGTTTTTCTTGTCATATGGACTAGTTTCTTCTCAGAGAGCAAAGTCCAGGCAGCTGGTGAGTTCTCCTACAGGAAACTGTTTCCTCTGCCATGTTGCAGTGTTCGTCTATCCCCCGGCCTGCGGCAAAGGGGGCCCTGGCTCCTGTCCCTGGTTTCCGTGTTTGAAAATTAGCGCCGAGGCGCACGTGGCCGCGCGCGTGCGCGTGCACGCGCCTCTATATATAGAGGTGGCCGGAAAAAGGGGCGGGGCCTGGGGGATGACGCTCTGTGCGCGCCGCAGCGCTTCTGCGCATGTGCGGGCGTCCCAGCAGGTTTTTAAAAAGCCACATTATTGCAGTAAGCTGGCTATGAAGTACAGAGACAGAGCTGGCAACATTTAAAGGCATACAGCAAGCGGTTGATACAGGCATCCCCTAGAAAGGCACATTAGTAGACACCAACTGTGATATAGCAGCAATTGTGCTAGACTATTCTCAGTAAAAGAGGTGTATTACGGCTGGAATACCTCAGCTTTAGGCTTAGGAATATGCCGTCCAGTAGCTCCGGAACTGAATCTTCCAGGAAGCGAAGGGGGTCTCATCGGGCTCTGAGGATCTTGGGCATACTCCTGCTGCACCAGTCTCCCCTGAAGTTCAGAGGTAAGTGACCGTAGAGACCCCGCAGGGGTACTTGGTACTGTGGCTGTCCTCAGTCACCTGCTCCTGTGTATGTAACAGAGGAGGTTTTTCCTCAGCTCTGGGAGGATTAGAGAGAGATTGTCAAAATTTATCGCTGCCTCCCTGTCAGGGAAAGCACGCCCGATCTCCGTCTCCTCCTTCAGAGTGCCTGTTAGCAGAGCAACAGTCCCATACAGGGATCGACCTGCCTGAAGGGGATCAGGATAAGGTTGATTCTGTTATAGAGGAATCAACAGTGGGGGAACCCTTTCTCAGCATCTCAAGCTGAAAGATTATGGGTTCAGTCTCTGACTAACATGGTCCGATCAGCATTTAAAAATGCACCTTGCGGAACCATCAACCACTACTGTATCCTCGTTGGGGTCGCTAGAAGCCCCCAGACTGTTTGTTCTTTTCCACTTCACCCTTTACTGAAAGGGCTCATTTACCAGGATTGGGAACGTCCTGAGAAAATATTTATTCCCCCAAGAGATTTCCGGTGGTCTATCCCATGGAGGATAAGTTCATCAAAAAAAAAAAAAAAATGGAAGGTCCCTACAGTGGACGCAGCCATCTCTTGTATGTATAAATCACTGACATGTCCAGTGGATAATGTCCAAATGTTCAAGAACCCAATAGATAAAAGATTGGAGTCCTTATGAAAATCTGCTTGGTGATACAACCAGCAGTAGCAGCTATTGGGGTCTGCTAAGCAGTGAAGGATCAGTTGAAACAGGTCTTGAGGGACTTGACAGATCAGCAGGCTTTGCCCTAGCTGATCTACCTAGAGCCTTAGGCTTTGCGGTTGACGCCATAGAGGATTCAGTCCATCAGGCCTCCCGCCTTACGCTGTCTATAGTACATATGCGTAGGCTCCTATGGCTCAAAAACTGGTCTGCTGAAGCTCCCTGTAAAGAATGGCTGGTTAGCGTCCCATTTCATGGTGAACGCTTATTCAGGGAAAACCTGGACAAATATCCAGAAAATTTCCAGCGGTAAAAATACGCTCTTGCCGGTTAAAAGCAGAGTTAGAGGTCCCTCTTTAAGAGGCCTGCTTCTCCAGTCCCTGGGGCATCGGCTGTGTAACAGTTCCGACGGCCTCCTCGGTCAAATCCCGGGGGTAAAAAACAGGGACAGTAGCAGGGTAATGAGAAACCCTGGGTCAGGGGAGGTACAAAACCTCCCCCAAAGTTAAATTCATGAAGCCCCCACTCAGTCGGGTGGGGGGAGGACTCCAGTTGTTCGCAAGAGACCTGGCGGGACACGATCAAGACAGATAGGTGCTCTCCGCAGTAGGTTTGGGATACAGTTTGGAGTTAAAAGACTCTCCTCCTTCCCATTTTTGAGGTCAAACGTGCCAAGGGATCCCCGGAAGAGAGAGTCCCTCCTGTTGGCACTAGAACAACTATTGCTCCAAGGAGTAATTATGGAGGTTCCCCTGGAAGAATGAGGGTTCGGGTTTTACTCAAACCTCTTTACAGTCCCGAAGCAAACGCGGACGGGAGGCCCATATTAATTCTAAAAGGGCTATACAAATTCCTGTATATCAGGACTTTCCGATGGAGTCGATCCGATCGGTGGCCACTGCCCTACAAGGGGAGGATTGGTTAGCCACGATCGACATCAAAGATGCTTATTTGCACATTCCCATCTTTCCAGTCCACCAAAAATGTCTACGCTTTGCAGTAGAAGGGCGCCATTTTCAGTTCAGAGCCTTACCCTTCGGTTTGGCCACAGCACCACGAGTGTTTACAAAAATTCTGGCCCTTTATTGGCCAATCTAAGAACACAAGGTGTAATGATAATGGCATATCTGGATGACTTGTTGCTGATAGACCACTCAGTGAAAAAACTAGACGTGGTCGTTCACAAGACGATCAAGTATCTGGAATCTCACGGTTGGATTATCAACCGAGACAAGTCAGCCCTAAAAACCAGTCAAAAGTCTGAAATACTTGGGGCTAAGGTTGGATTCAGGCCAGAGAAAAATATTCTTGCCTCGAGGGAAGGTGTTGTCTTTGAAAGATTTGATCCACTTAGTGGGTACAAAAAAGACAGCCGTCCATACGCCTGTATATGAGGCTGCTGGGAAAAATGGTGGCATCATTCGAAGCAGTACCCTACGGTCAATTCCATTCAAGGAATTTGCAAGGGGCCATACTGTCAGCCTGGAACAAAAAAGTTCAGGCCCTAGACTTACAATGTCCTTGTCCCCTTCCGTTCGCAAGAGCCTCCGTTGGTGGTTGGTTCCCCAGAATCTGGAAAAAAGGAAATCCTTCAGTCCGATTTCTTGGTAGGTGGTCACTACAGATGCCAGCCTTATAGGCTGGGGAGCAGTACCGGAGCAATAGTCTCTACAGGGCAGATGGTCGGATGCAGAAAAGGCCCTGCCCATCAATCTCTTAGAGATACGAGCAGCCCGGTATGCCCTAGTAGCATGGACATCCAAACTCCAAGGGTCCCCTGTCAGAATGCAATCAGACAATGCCACAGCAGTGGCATATATCAATCATCAGGGGGGCACCAGGAGTCGTGCAGCCCAAAGGGAAGTAAATTACATCCTGAGATGGGCAGAAAAATATGTCCCAGCCATATCTGCGGTATTCATTCCAGGAGTGGAGAATTGGAAGGCGGACTTTCTAAGTCGCCAGCAATTAGGCCCAGAGGAAGGGTCCCTTCACCCCGAGGTTTTCTGGACAATATGTCAGCGGTGGGGAACATCGGATGTAGATCTTCTAGCATCCAGATTCAACGCAAAGGGGGATAGGTTTGTCTCTCGGACAAGGGATCCCCTAGCTTGCGGCTCGGATGCCCTAGTGTTCCCTGGGGATCAGTTCAAGCTGATATATGCATTCACACCGCCACAATGGTTACCTCGGTTACTCCGCAGAATCAGGGTAGAAAAGAAACCAGTGATTCCGGTGGCTCCAGCGTGGCCGAAGAGCGTGGTACGCGGAGATTGTAAAATTTCAGTGGGGAGTCCTTGGACTCTCCCACGTCGTCCGGCTTTCGCAAGGACCGATATACCACCCTTCCTTACCAGCCCTAGGTTTGACGGCCTGGCTATTGAAGCCCACATTCTAAAAAAGAGAGGGCTCTCTAATGCTGTGGTATCTACCATGATCAATGCCAGGAAGCCGGTATCCAGGCAGATCTACTATAGAATCTGGAAGGCGTACATCGCGTGGTGTGAGGCCAAGAAATGGCATCCACATAAGTACGTAATAGGTAGGATTCTGGACTCCTACAGTGGGCTGTAGATAGGAAGCTTGCCTTGAGTACTATCAAGGGTCAGATTTCGGCCTTGTCAATATTTTTTCAAAGGCCCTTGGCTTCGCATTCACTAGTCAAAGCCTTTATACAAGGAGTGATGCGTATTAGTCCTCCGGTTAATATTCCCATATGTCCATGGGATCTAAACTTGGTTCTGTCGGTTCTACAGAAACAACCATTTGAACCATTACAGCATATTTCCTTGGTGCTTCTTACCAGGAAATTGATTTTTCTAGTAGCCATTTGTTCGGCTAAAAAGAGTATCGGAATTAGCAGCTATGTCCTGTAAGGAGCCATATCTGGTTATCCATAAGGACAGAGTAGTGTTACGTCCTCATCCAGCCTTTCTTCCTAAGGTGGTATCGAGGTTTCATTTGAACCAAGATGTGGTTCTTCCTTCTTTTTTCCCCAAACCTACTTCGGTAGAGGAAAAGTTATTGCATTCTTTGGATGTAGTAAGAGCAGTTAAAGCTTATCTAAAAGCCACTGCTCAGATTCGCAGAACGGATACTTTGTTTATTCTGCCGGAAGGCCCCAGAAAGGGTCAGGCAGCGTCAAAATCTACTTTAGCCAAGTGGATTCGACAGGTCATAATACAAGCCTATAGCTTGAGAAGTAGACCGCCTCCGTTCAAAGTTAGGGCGCACTCCACGAGAGCAGTTGGAACTTCATGGGCAGTGCATCACCAGGCCTCCCTGGCTCAAATCTGTAAGGCCGCAACATGGTCTTCGGTACACACGTTTACTAGGTCCTACCAGGTGGACGTTAGAAGTCGGGAGGATGTCGCCTTTGGGCGCAGTGTGTTGCAGGCCGCAAAAGATCCTCATGTCTGATAGCGCTCAGCTTATATATGGTGTATCCCCCCCCTCATTTGGCATTGCTTTAGGACATCCCATTAGTAATGACTATGTCGCTCTGTGTCCCGTGATGTACGAGAAAGAAAATAGGATTTTTATAACAGCTTACCTGTAAAATCCTTTTCTTGGAGTACATCACGGGACACAGAGCTCCCACCCCTCTTTTGGGGACACTTATTGCTTTGCTACAAAACTGAGGTGCTCCCGGATGGGAGGGGCTTATATAGGGGAGGGTACTTCCGGTTTTGGAAGTTGCCAGTGCCAGCACCTGACGGTAACTATATAACCCATTAGTAATGACTATGTCGCTCTGTGTCCCGTGATGTACTCCAAGAAAAGGATTTTACAGGTAAGCTGTTATAAAAATCCTATTTTTTGCGATTCGGCACTGCGTCGCTTTAACTGACAATTGCGCGGTCGTGCGACGTGGCTACCAAACAAAATTGACTGCCTTTTTTCCCCACAAATAGAGCTTTCTTTTGGTGGTATTTGATCACCTCTGCGGTTTATATTTTTTGCGCTATAAACAAAAATAGAGCAACAATTTTGAAAAAAATTCTATATTTTTTACTTTTTGCTGAAATAAATATCCCCAAAAAATATATAAAAAATTTTTTTTTTCCTCAGTTTAGACCGATACGTATTCTTCTACATATTTTTGGTAAAAAAAAATCGCAATAAGCGTTTATTGATTGGTTTGCGCAAAACTTATAGCGTCTACAAAATAGGGGATAGTTTTATTGCATTTTTATTAATATTTTTTTCTACTAGTAATGGCGGCGATCAGCGATTTTTATCATGACTGCGACATTATGGCGGACACATCGGACACTCTTGACACTATTTTGGGACCATTGTCATTTTAACAGCGATCAGTGCTATAAAAATGCACTGATTACTGTGAAAATGACACTGGCAGTGAAGGGGATAACCTGTAGGGGGCGCTAAAGGGGCTAAGTGTGACCTAATGTGTGATTCTAACTGTAGGGGGGCGTGGCTTGGCGTGTGACGTCACTGATCGTTGTTCCCTATGACAGGGCGCGGTCATAGGGAGCAGCGGCTACTACAGTGATTCTCCACTTCCACAGGGATAACACAGGTATGGAATAAGTATTATTACATTGGTGGCCATAATGTGGTATTTTCCTGTTGGGCTCTGTTTTTAATGAATGGATAACATTCGACATGGAGAGGAAATAGCTTAAAAACATTCGATTTGGCCTCATTTTCAAATTTACATGCAGTTTCACAGGACGATTAAATCTGCAAATTGTTTATAAATACACCCCAAAGCGTGTGTAAATCTCCTGGGTGGGGACACAGCAGCTCTGCATGGCACCAATTAGGGAAAGTGTTGTATATTCTCTGATTAGACGAGGTGGAGAGGAGGGGTAGTGACATTACAATCTCCACCTCGTCCAATCAGAGAATGCTTTCCATTCATTGAAAGAATGCAAAGTGTTTTCTGAATGGTGCCTGTGCCCCCCCCTGTGGTCACTATGCAGCAGGGCAGTGGGATCCAGAAGACAGCAAGGATCACTGTAGTAGTGGAAAAATCCTTGACGGAAACAGGATTATAGGCAGTTTGATTATGCGTTCATTAATAAACATGAATGGTTTTATCTTCTGCGTCCCGTTGCTAACTTTGAGAAAAATGTTTTTATAGAGAGTGAGATAGCGGCCCGATCTCAAAGTAATATGATTTCCAATTTTTAGGCGTAAACCCACTGGGCGCAAAATCAACAACTATTTGATATTTTTATCCTTTATCTCCAAATCCATTCTTTCATCTGTAGCGCTTTGTTTTAGGAACATTAATCTGCACAGATGGCGAAAGCACAGTAATCTCCGATTTTCTGTTACTGTGTTACCAGATACCGAGCGGAATTTTTAATGAAATGGTCGTTTTGAAGGATTTATAGAAAACAGCATCTTTTGTTATTTCCCCCCCCCCCCCCGATTAGGTTTTTTAAATGTTATTTTCGATGTATAGATGACGTCATGTGACTTGCAGTATGAACACATTGCACTCTTTTTCAGATTTCCTCATAAACCAAGAATTCTCATCAAAGAGGTCTTCCCATCACATCAGAGATCTTCCTATCACATCAGAGGTCTTCCCATCACATCAGAGGTTCCCCCATCACATCAGAGGTCTTCCTGTCACATCAGAGGTCTTCCCATCACATCAGAGGTCTTCCTATCACATCAGAGGTCTTCTCATCACATCAGAGGTCTTCCCATCACATCAGAGGTCTTCCTATCACATCAGAGGTCTTCCCATCACATCAGAGGTTCCCCCATCACATCAGAGGTCTTCCTGTCACATCAGAGGTCTTCCCATCACATCAGAGGTCTTCCCATCACATCAGAGGTTCCCCCATCACATCAGAGGTCTTCCTATCACATCAGAGGTCTTCCCATCACATCAGAGGTCTTCCCATCACATCAGAGGTTCCCCCATCACATCAGAGGTCTTCCCATCACATCAGAGGTTCCCCCATCACATCAGAGGTTCCTCCATCATATCAGAGGTCTTCTCATCACATCAGAGGTCTTCTCATCACATCAGAGGTCTTCCCATCACATCAGAGGTTCCCCCATCACATCAGAGGTTCCCCCATCACATCAGAGGTCTTCTTATTACATCAGAAGTTCCTCATAATATCACAGGTTCCCCCATCACATCAGAGGTCTTCCCATCACATCAGAGGTTCCCCCATCACATCAGAGGTCTTCCCATCACATCAGAGGTTCCCCCATCACATCAGAGGTTCCTCCATCACATCAGAGGTCCCCCCATCACATCAGAGGTCTTCTCATCACATCAGAGGTTCCTCATAATATCACAGGTTCCCCCATAACATCAGAGGTCTTCCTGTCACATCAGAGGTTTCCCCTTCACATCAGAGGTCCCTCCATCACATCAGAGGTCTTCCTATCACATCAGAGGTTCCCCCATCATATCAGAGGTACCTCCATCACATTAGAGGTCCCTCCATCACATCAGAGGTCTTCTCATCCCATCAGAGGTCCTCCCATCACATCAGAGGTCCTCCCATCACATCAGAGGTCCTCCCATCACATCAGGGGTCTTCCCATCACATCAGAGGTCCTCTCATCACATCAGAGGTCCTCCCATCACATCAGAGGTCTTCTCATTACATCAGAGATCCTCCCATCACATCAGAGGTCTTCTTATCACATCAGAGGTTCTCCTATCACATCAGAGGTCCTCCCATCACATCAGAGGTCTTCTCATCACATCAGAGGTCCTCCCATCACATCAGAGGTCTTCTTATCACATCAGAGGTTCTCCTATCACATCAGAGGTCCTCCCATCACATCAGAGGTCTTCTCATCACATCAGAGGTCCTCCCATCACATCAGAGGTCTTCTCATCACATCAGAGGTCCTCCCATCACATCAGAGGTCCTCCCATCACATCAGAGGTCTTCTTATCACATCAGAGGTTCTCCTATCACATCAGAGGTTCCGCCATCACATCAGAGGTTCCCCCATTACATCAGAGGTCCTCTCATCACATCAGAGGTTCCCCCATCACATCAGAGGTTCCCCCATCACATCAGAGGTCCTCTCATCACATCAGAGGTCCTCTCATCACATTTGAGGTCCATCCATCACATCAGAGGCTCGCCCATCACATCAGAGGTTCCCCCATCACATCAGAGGCCTCCCATCGCATTGGAGGTCCCTCCATCACATCAGAGGTTCCCCCATCACATCAGAGGTCCCCCCTTCTATCAGAGGGCCCCATCATATAGTCAGAGGCCCACTATCACAGAGTCCACTCGTTACATCGAAAGTTCCCCCTATACACTGAAAGTCCCTTATTCATGTATAGGCTCCCCATCACATAGTTAGAGGCCCTCCATCACATAGTCAGAGCCCTCCCTCTCCTCCATCATATAACTAGAGGCCCACCATCACATAATCCTCCCATCACATCAAAGTCCCCTATATATTTCAGATGCCACCATCACATAGAGTCCTCCCATCATATAGTCAGATGCCCCCCATTACAGAGTCCTTTCATCTATCTATGATCCAGGGCAATTTTGGTCTTGCGCTCAGGGCACACTGGGACAACCATAATTGCATCCCAGGGTATCGCAGCATCCTGACTAAGCGACACGTTCATAGACTATAGTGCTACAAGAATAACATAAAAATGTTATTCTCACTTTTATACTCACCTCCTCATTGGCCTATGTCTTCTGCCTCCCCCCCTCCATCTAGTGATGTGGCCTACTTCACTGTCTTCGACATTTGACACTTCTTGTTGGATTACTGTGTCCCCTGCTACAAGCCATGGTTCTGTCCTCTGACCCCTACATTACTACAGCACCTAAGGGAAGGAACCATATTGCAGGGGGACATGGCCATAAAACAATTCCAAAAGTGGTAAGTCACTAAAGCTGGCTGCAGGGAAGGTAGTAGACACTGGCACACCTCCCAACTTTTTGAGATGGGAACGAGGGACACCTATTACCAAAAGTACGTAGGCGTAGGACACACACCCTGACACTCCCCCTTAAAGTAAGGTGATCAGATTTTTTAAATGAAATCCGGGGACATTTTTTTTTTTTTTACTAGTAATAGTGGCAATCAGTGACTTTCTGTCCATCGCCGCCGCCAACCTCACAGCCTGTCAAGTCTTACTGTCCAAGAATCGGCTACTACTGGGTGGGGAGCGGAGGAAGATCACTCCGCCAGGGAAGGCACAGAGATAAGCAGGCAGGCGGCTGGCCGGGACTTGAGCCGAGGCAGAAGAACATGTGAGCGGAGCTGAATGGGCACCCGAAACTGAAGAAATATTCCCTTCACTCCGACCAGCACATGATCATCAGAAAGGGGCACAGATAATGGAAAAAAATACACCCCCCTAAGCTAGTAGGAGCAGGGGGGCGGGGGGGTGTAATTCAGATTTACAAAAACACAACAACATTTTTTAGTTAAACCCAAAAGTGTTTTTTTTTAACCACTACTATTCCTTTATACTGGCTCTTGAAATTTACAAATGCAGCAAGTTAGAATCTGGATGAAAGGTTTAGGACTGGGAAAAACATTTTGAAAGATAAAAAGTGCATTTTATATACAACTATATACTGTAGTTCAGACCAAAATGAGGGACAAAAGAGGAGGAAAGAGGGACAGAGGGACTTTGTTCTAAATCAGGGACAGTCCCTCCAAATCAGCGACAGTTGGGAGCTATGGACACTGGATGGGAGTATAAGAATACATTTACATGGGGGCATGTGAGCGGGAAAGGGGGGCGGGGGCATGGCAAGAATCAATAGAATAATAGACTGAAAGAGAAAAAAACATAGAAATAAAAGATTCCTCTATCCACACAAACAAGATGAATGAAAAAATACCCACTGCTGGGACATTGTATTTCCGACAGCAGGACCCACTGCTGTAAGAATCCTCAAATTATCAGATGCAGAAAACTACAGGAGGGGGCGGAGACCAGACCAGTCACCCTGCACAAGGATAGAAAGCAGAGCTGTGGGAGGGACCTAGAAGGCTCCACCCACTACAGGCTGCCTGCTGAAAATTACAGGAGGGGGCGGAGACAAGACCAATCGCTCTGCACAAGAAGAGGGAGGAGAGCTGTGGGAGGGACATAGCAGGTCCCACCCACTATAGGCTGCCTGCTGAAAAAGACAGGAGGGGGCGGAGACCAGACCAGTTACCCTGCAGAAGAAGAGGGAGCAGCAGTGATCGGTCTTTATTACAGAAAGTCAAAGTTTCACACTGTATTAGTGTACAGATCTGGAAGAAATAGACAAACCAAGATTCAAGAAATAACACACACGACTTGTATTTAGCATATATTTTTTAGCCTGGAGTTCCCCTTTAAGAGATCTATTTGTTCAGAGCTTCTTATCATTAATATAATATAATATAATATATATATATATATATATATATATATATATATATATATATATATATATAATAATATATAATATATAAACATTTCTGCATCATGAATGAGTTTTATTTGGTACACATTTAGGACTTACCTTCCTTCCACCTGTGTTGATACGTAGCGATGTTAGGAAGGGATCGAAAATCATATGGCTGGTTTCTATGTTGACAGGAGACTGCCTCTTTCCAACCGCACATAGATTCCAGGCGGAATTTACCAATCCCCAAAAGGAAGGCACTAGGAAGACAAAATTATGAAAAGCTTTAAGCGTTATGGTTATTAAATTGGAACTCTGGCCAAAATGTATTTTTAGTTTTGGACAGAGTGGAGCAGGAATTAGAACATTTGTTGAGTTTTTATTGCTGTCTGTGTCCCCATTAGGGAGATTTAGCCTTCCTTATTTGTCCTGGTGACTATTATCACAGAGAAGTAAATTCCAAATTTTTGCTTTGTCAACAGAATAGGATTGGAGGGGAATCTTCCAATGGGGACACTATTTTGGAGATTCCCTTGCTTCAGAGGGATTTCCTCTCACTTCCTGTTTTGGCTATGGGATAAGAAGTGAAGGGAAATCTCCCCAATTAGACACAAATGACAATTGAAGGGGAAGGAAAGGAGTTTGGGACTTTATATGTGACTCAGAGAAATCACATAAGATTAAAATAACAATATAATTTTAGTACATGATCTTAAAGATCATACACATCATGGAAGAGATAGTTAAAAAATAAAAAAATTCACCTCTATCACCAATATAATAGTATTTGGCTGCTAGGACTGACGCATTTCGTAAAGGACTCGCTCAAGAGGCTTAGGTACCATTTTGTCAATGGTAGATATAAAATGTGGATGCCCGTAGGAAGCAGTGATGTATACACTTTGAAGATACATAAAAGTTTGGGGCATATACAATAGATGATAGATGATGAATAGATGATAATTATTCTAAATTGATGCTTCAAGCAGTGGGACTAGCTGGAAATATGGATGGTGTCCCTCTGTTATCTTTGCTTATCTGTGTAAGGCCCCTTTCACACTTGTGCGACTTCAAAGTTGCGCGATCTTACCGCGATTGTGCCGCGACTTGCGGCCGCGATTTTACAGCGATTCGCGGCCGCAATTTCAAGGAATGCCCGTGTAAGTGCCATCAAAATCGGACCAAAGTAGTGCAGGGACTACTTTGAAGTCGGAACGACTTGAAGTCGTACTAATATGAATGGTTGTCATTGGAAATCATGGGAAACGACTTGTCATGCTACTTTGCCATCACAAATCGTGGGACAAGTCGTATAAGTGTGAAAGAGGCCTAATCATATTTAAGCATTAGTTGTTTTCCCGGGGGAGAAACATAATGTTGTGTAGAGAGAATGCCCTAATCATTGTACATACACCCAAAAAAGGCGTGGACCCTGAAGAAGCTGGTCCTTTACGAAACGCGTTGGTCCTAGATGAGTATGATTTTTTAAGCTGACGTAATGAAATTATATTGTTATTTTAATCTTATGCAATTTCTTGGAGGCACATATAAAGTCCCAATTTCCTTTCCTACTGCTTCAATTGGGGAGTGAAAGGGTTTTTGGATTGTTGGTATCATGATTAGAGATGGTGTCGACTGGGAAATAAATATTTTTATGCATTGTACTCAAACAAAGCACTTCCATAATTACTTAAATAAAAAAGGTTAAAACCTCTTCCAGATTTTTATTTTTTTGTTGCGGTCTGTGTACCATTAGAAATGTATCAGGGAGTTAGAGGAAGTGAAGAGATTTCTCCTCTTAAACAGTTGTCCCCAAAACAGGTGTCTGTGTTGGACAATTCCTTCCTACCTCTTGTTCTGGGGACAACTTTAAAATGTTGGATTTCTCCTCACTTTTCGTCTTGATGACAAAGGTCACCAAAACAAATATAGTGGGTTAATCTCCTCAATGGGGACACAGGCAGCATTAAAACCTGAAAGAGGGTCTAACCCATTACCACTCTATCCATAACTATTAAAAAAAACTTTGCTTGGAGATACACTTTAGGAGTTCTATGGTCACACTTCCATATTATAACATCAGCATTGCAATAAAAATACAAACAATAGTTATATTAGACCAGGGATCCTCAAACTACGGCCCTCCAGCTGTTGCGAAACTACAAATCCCATGAGGCATTGTAAAACTCTGACATTCATAGACATGACTAGGCATGATGGGAATTGTAGTTCCTGAACACCTGGAGGGCTGTAGTTTGAAGACCCCTGTATTAGACAGTTCAACATAAAACACACCTCAAGACTGTGAGATGAGAACGGTGGACACCATGTAAGCAAAACTCAATGTACGTAAAACACAACAAATACACCAAAAATGATTGGTAAGACCAACTAGTTCTTTAAAACATAGTTGGATCTTTGGCCTGTAGAATAAAGAGAAGAGTAGTACGATCAAGGAGATCTATGCACCATCAAAAACACTGCAGCACCCCTCCATAACATCAGTTATTTGTATTATCACCATATTTTTGACCATGTGATTGAGACTATGCCTTTTTAGGTTTGGTTTAAGTTTATGCATTGGATGTTTGTAACCAAAGTCTATCTTCAGTAAAGGAACAGAAAATTTAGATATGCCTCTGATTTATGTATGGTGAAGAGAACAGCATGGTGGACACATTTGCCGCATGGCTACAGGCAGTTGGACAACGGGGAGGTACAATATAGTGGATTGATGGTGTGCTCAAGGAGACCTAGTGCATAGCCAATACCTGGGGAATCCCCTTTTAACAGCCAGTATGAGGTAGTGGTGGTGGTAGTTCCATGACGGTGAGTCATTTAGTGGCAGTGACTGGGCAGGTTTCTCTGTTGCACCTGCCGTGCAGCATGGTGCAGGAACAATAACTCTCACAGGTACATGCAAGGAAAACTTGTATTAAAGTAATGTAGTAACAGTTCACAACAAACCAGGTGGCAATACCACCCAAGTACACTCACAGATCCAGTAGCAGGACAAGAGCAGATTTCAGCCAGAATGACAGCATATGTTAAGAGGGACAGAATGCGGCCTGGCCGTGCGGCACCCAATCGGAATGTTGTCCAGAGAAGCAGAGCCTTTACTGTTTCCCTTTCTTGTCAGGAACCTTTCCCTTACTGTCCCTTACAGGTGGGGTACCTGTCTCTACCCTGTTCACTTGCAAAATGCGTGCCAAACCTGGAAGCCAGCACCTTATATGGACTCTGCGTAACCCAAGATGGCTGCCTGAGACACATGGGGCAGCAGCATCCAATAAGTTAGCTCCCCCAGTGACCCGGGATTCATAGAGGAACTTTGTTCCTCCTGACTTCCTCTCCAACAACAGCACCGCTCTGGTGAGCACCACCTGCAGTGGAGAAAATAGACTGCACCTGCCTACATGCTGCCTGGGCACCTTGTGTAGCATGGCCCCAGGGGTGGTAGCTGACCACCTCGGAAATAAACTTGCAACCACAGGTATAGCAGAGACCACTCATGTAAAGTGTACCAAGAATTTGTGTAGCATAGTCTCAGGGGTGGTAGCTGACCACCTAGGAACTAAACCTGGAACCACAGATATAGCAGAGGCCTCTCATGTAAAGTGTAACAAGTACTCTTGCCGAGGGCTAGAACCAAAGAAATGGAACCTGTGTGAATTTGTTTAGTAACCAGTGTGAAGCAAAGTTGTAACTTCAGCCCACCGCCTCTGCAAAGCTGTTGTTTTGTGGGTCCCCTTACCTGGGAACTGGCTTAACAACCCTGGCACCAGGGGGGCCCTTCTACTAGCCAGTTTATTTCCGAGTTGTATCAATTCTCTATTAGCCCATGCCAGTCCCACGCTTCATTCAAACTAGCAGTTTAAAGTAGAACTACAGGCAAAGCCTTTTTTTTTTTCCATTTTGGATAGAGTATAGTAGGGTTATAACCCTTGTTGGTTGGGGAAACCTCCCTTCCCTTTACACTGTCCCATAGACAAAACACGAAGCAATAAGAAATCACTCCAAAATTATTGAATCCCTTGTTGTCACCAGAACTGGTTTGCCCATTTTCCCTCTGTTACTGATCTGGAGATAACCCAAAATATGGGATTCTCTTTCATTCTCTCTTTCATTTTCTCTTTCATTTTCGGTGAATAACCATAAAAATTACAGATAGTGAGGGTTAATCTCCCTAATGGGGCAACAGACAACAATAAAAACTGACTCCCCCTCCACTCCATCCAAACTAAAATAAATAAATAATTGTTTTTAGTTATACAATCCTTGTGACAGCTCTGATGAAGGGTGAATGTTGTAGCCCTCGAAACGCGTTGACTTGTTGCCTTGACCACCTGTGATGATGCAAATGGCTTGGTGCTCTTGTTTTACCTACACATTCCAGTTTCATTGATGGCGTAATTAAAATGCAGTCAGCCATAGCATGACACGATCTCCACCCTCCCACACAGGGACGGGTCAAGGGGTGGGCAGGAGGGGCGGCTGCCCCTGGCGCAATGGTTTATTGCAGGGATGGGGGGGCACCCTGACCATAACCCTAAGGGAAAGGCGGGCAGTTTGCCATCTTTGCCCTGGGCACCACCTTTAGCTAATACGCAGGCAGGATAGGAATCCCGAGGTGCGCGGCATACAACACTTTCCCTGCAGATCATAGATTCATTCATTTAGCGGCTTATAGCGGAAGGACCCCTTTCTGACTTTGAGAAGTGAGCACTGCTGTCATCTGCTTGTGTTTACAATACTGCCGAATAAAATATGACTGTTACCTCACCTCTATTCCTCATGTAATCAGGCACTCCAAGGCATTTTTCACCTTTCCCTGGCAGCTGCTCATTTTAGTTCTCACTTTTTCCTCATTGACATTCACCCTTAGAATGATCCGTCTTCGCAGAACAATTGACGACACATTAATTTAGGAATTTTCAACTCTCTTGCTCATTCTAATAGTTTCAATTTCAAATACCTTGATTGAGCTTTTATTGAAGTTGGAGCCACAGACTGGAAAACTCAAACTTCTAAAATCAAATTTATTTAAATGTGTTTAAGGTGCCAGCAGTCAAGGACTTGGTTTGCATGCTAGGCCGCCATACGTTTTCACTCCTTAATTTATTAGCCCTGAGAATATCAAAAATCTAGCAGTACCATTAAGGCTCAGGCACATGGGCGTAATTAAAAGAGAAGTATGGCCAAAGTTTTTTTGGTCCTATTTCTCGTTTGGGTTCTGATTCTGGGTCAAAGGAGACCACAACAAAGTGTCCTCCTTTGACCCAGAAGCAGCCATCAGTGGGTTTTAGTCACAGAGCTGCCCCAGAATCTGGAAGGGTCCGGACTACAGGATTTATATAGTGCCAACAGTTTGCGCAGCGCTTAACAAAATGAAGGTAGACATGATTACAGTTACATTACAATTTGGTACAAGAGGAATCAGAGGGCCCTGCTCACTAGAGCTTACAATCTGGGAGGGAGGGTCAATTGATACAAAAGGTAATAGCTGTGGGGTTAGTTAGAAGCAGCATAGGCTTCTTTATAGAGAAGGGTTTTCAGGGATCGTCTAAAGATGGATAGATTGGGGCGTGGCCTGACGCAGCATGTGAGCAGACGTTCCTCTCTGCAGCTCCAAGATCCCTCTGCACAATCCTTTGCAATCCTGCTAACCTGCCAAACCAATCGGCCCAAAACTTTCTCCAGACACCCAAGAGGGACCCTGCTGCTCATCTACGGAAGAATTTTGGTGGATGGGAGGAAGAAAAGGGAGAAAACAGCCCCCGGTCAGGATGAATATTACCACTCGGTCCTCCCAAGATGGCCGCCGCTCCACCATGCTACATGTGCCTCTCTCATCTACACCGGAACTCTTCGGTGACGATCTGGACCCCTCACTACCACCATCCCCTGGGGCTTCAGCCCCTTCAATACCCCTGGCCCACCCCGCTCCGAGTGATGACGGTCTCGAGGAGGGGCCGGAACCGGAGCCCACCTTGCTGGATGTTCTCAAAATCCTGAAGGTAAATCATTCTGATATTATGGGGAAGGTGGAGGAACTAAAGCTGGACATTACTATAATGCGCCAGGACATGCATAAGGTCAGGGACCGGGTCGCTGAGACAGAACGCCACATTAGTGACCTGGAAGACACTGTAGGCCCGGCCCTGCCTGTGCTGAAAACCCATGGCAACAGAATTCAATCGTTGGCAGATAAGATCGACGATTTGGAAAATCGTTTACGTAGGAATAACCTGCGCCTGGTGGGCCTCCCAGAACGGGTCGAGGGTGCAGACCCGGTATCCTTCCTTGAATGCTGGTTTACCCAGGAATTTGGCAAAGACTGCCTGTCCCCATGTTTTGTGATCGAACGGGCCCACAGGGTCCCTGGGAGACCGCTCCCTGCTGGAAACCCCCCTCGCACCATGGTTATCCGTCTCCTAAATTATAGGGACAGGGACGCTATCCTGAGGGCTGCCCGCATAAAGGGAAGCCTGAAAATCAACAACGCATCGGTCTCCCTCTACCCAGATTACTCCCCAGCAGTTCGTGCTGCGAGAGCCAAGTATCAACATGTTAAACAGAAGTTGAGAGAACAGACCATACAATACTCCATGCAATTTCCCGCGACGCTGAGAGTCGTCCACCAGGACCAAGTGCACTTTTTTCAGAACCCTGCTACTGCGCTTTCCTGGTATGAATCCCTGTCCAAACCCGGCCGCGCATCTGACCGACCACCTGCAACCTGATCGAGGTATCCCCCCCGCACTGGCTACAAAGCCACTTCATTTTCTTTTTCTCGCCCCAATCGGGGGCTCTTTGTGCCTATGGCAGGTACCTTATTCTACAGCTCGACAAGAGGCTATGGATCTTTAAGGGGAAGATTGGGATGCTGCAGTTGTTTTCCTTTTTCTTTCCCCTTTGGTTTTCTTTTTTTTTTTTTGTTCTCTGATCATTGACTGATCGAAATAGTTTGCTGACTTGCCTGTATTGGCCATGTTCCTAGTGTCTACTAGCAGTTTTGGGACAAAGCCGGCCCCTTGTTCTTGGGGTACGGCAGGGGTAGTAACGAAATCAATGTGGATTTCAACTGGTAATGTATGTGTAATGGTTTGTGTGTTTGCATGGATGGTGGTTGTGTGGATGTGTTCATGGGTACTCCTTTTCTCCTGCTCCCCCCCAGTGTTGGATTGCAGCCGCGCCGGTGACAAGTGTCTGATTTGTATTACCATATATGGGCCCCTTTTTAACCCCCCGCCATGTCTATAATCACATGCATCTCCTGGAATGTCCGGGGGTTAAATTCTAAATTTAAAAGAGCATCCTTATTTGAATTTCTCAAGCCACATAGGCCACAGATACTATGCCTACAGGAGACACATCTCCTAGGCTCCAAAATACTTGCTTTGAAAAAACACTGGGTGTCACAGGGGTATCATTCCACGTACTCAAATTATGCTAGGGGAGTCTCTGTCCTCATAAGGAAGGGACTCCCTTTCTCCTGTGACCAGGTAGTTATTGACCCAATGGGTCGGTACGTTTTTTTACTGTGTAAAATCCACGCCACCCCATTGCTCTTGGTGGTGGTGTATGCCCCCCCCCCCTGTCACGGCTGCAATCTTCACTGACTTAAGTTTACAGTTTTCTAAATTGCCGGGTCTGCCTACCCTTGTGCTGGGGGATTTCAATTCTGTCCTGGACCCAGGTCTGGACAGGTTGAGGCCCCTCCAATATGAATCCAAGCTATTTAGCCACTGGTGTGCCTCCTTTGGTTACGTCGACCTTTGGCGGCGTGGCCATCCACTGATAAAAGAATACTCCTGTCAATCCAGAACATATGGTACTCTTTCCAGGCTGGATTATGCCCAGGGAACCTCTGATATGGTCCCTTATGTTAATTCGGTCGCATACATCTCGCAGACAATCTCAGACCATTCGGCCCTTAAGATAGAGTTGGTGATGGGTCACCGACCCTCTTTTCGGCAGTGGAGGCTCAGCCCTGGCTGGATCTCCACCCCCGAAATACAGGACCCGGTGGGACAGGACATGTCCCACTTTTGGGCGGATAATGAAGGATCTGCCTCCCCTGGCCCCACATGGGACGCCTTTAAGGCGACTGTGCGGGGTTCATACATCTCTAACACTACCAGACATAAAAAAAACCTCCAGGCCACTCTTTTAGCCCTAGAGTCCTCCTTGGAGATTGCGAGGGCCCAGTATTCTGCGTCCCCCACCCCGGACTCCCGGGTCCTGGTGGGGGCGCATAGGGCCCTGGACCTCCACAGGGTGGATGTAACGCAGAAACAACAGAGATGTCTGACGGCCAGGCTGCTTGAACACAGTGGGAAAAATGGCAAGATGTGCCGGATGGCTCCATCGCTTCAGACCCTAGGACCATTAATCTAACTTTTAAATCCTTCTATGAGGACCTATGTTCGTCCCAGCCCTCTCCACCTGAATGGGAAACTATGGGTTTCTTCGAGTCTCTCCGGTTCCCTGTACTGGAGGACTCACACAGATCCATCTTAAATGAACCTTTGACGGTAGAAGAAATTACCACTGCCATATACTCACTCCCCCCGAACAAAACTCCTGGATTGGACGGTTTGCCCGCTGAATGGTACAAACACTATGCTGGGGACTTGGCACAGAGGTTGCACTCTCAGTTTGGGCAGGCAATGGAGGAGGGCGTTCTCCCCTCCTCCATGTGTGAGGCCCTGATTGTGGTGATCCCCAAGCCTGATAAAGATCCAACGCTATGCGGCTCATACCGTCCAATCTCCTTACTCAATAGCGATGTTAAGATACTGGCCAAGGTACTGGCAGTGAGACTACAAAAGATTATCCTACACCTTATCCATAGGGACCAAACTGGATTCATGCCTGGAAAGAGTACATATGACAACATTAGACGATTGTTCATACATATCCATAGAGCTGACACTGAGCATAAAAGTGGCCTGGTGTTGTCACTGGATGTAATGAAGGCCTTTGATACTGTGAAATGGACCTTTTTGTGGGAAGTCATGCACCGAATGGGTTTTAGTCACCAATTTATAAAATGGGTTCGCCTGCTATATATCAATCCCAGGGCAAGAATATGTACTAACAAGGATGTATCGGATGTCTTTTCTTTACACAGGGGAACACGGCAGGGCTGCCCGCTCTCGCCACTCCTGTTCGCACTTGCCATAGAGCCTTTGGCTCTGGCGGTGCGACAGACGGCGTCGGTGGGCGGCATATGTTATGGTAATCTTACAGAGAAGATCTCATTATATGCTGATGACGCATTAATATACCTTGATGGCACAGAACAGTCCTTTAAATCTTTAATGGAAGTGGTGGAGGAGTTCGGGAGGGTCTCGGGACTAAAGGTGGGCTGGGACAAGTCTGTTGCTTTTCCCATAGGCCCCAAACAGGACTATACTTACTTATCTCACTCTAACCTGTCAGTCAGATCCACATTTAAATATTCGGGCATTCACATTAATGCAGACCTGGCCCTCTTTGAATCTCTTAACATTGCCCCAGTTGTTACACACATGGAGACCAGGTTGCAAACTTGGGCCTCATTACCTTTGAATTTGATAGGGCGGGTGAACATATTTAAAATGATATACCTACCTAAATTTTTATATGCCTTTAGGGCATCCCCTATTTTTCTCTACAAAAAGCTGTTCAAAAGAATAGACTCGTTATTATCCTCCTTCCTATGGCAGGGGACCAATCCCAGAATAGCGAAGGCTTCCCTCCAGGCCTCTAAGGGTGATGGGGGACTGGCCTGCCCCAACTTGCGACACTATTTTATAGCAGCCCAATTAACCTATGTCTATGAATGGTTCCAGGGGGCCTCCGCATCCTGCTCTACCTATCTACTGCAGACACTTGCTGGCCTAGAGACCCCATTGGTAGATATTATGCATAGATCTTTACCAAAACGATGCTCCCGCGGCTCCCCGATAGAAGTGAGTTGGTTGGCCTGGCATGAAGGGAATAAGACGATTTCAGAATTGGGGGGGGTCTCACCGAAAACCCCCCTATGGCATAACCCCAATCTTCTGGAGCTCATGGGTCACCCCGATGCATTGTGGTGGACACGGCTGGGCATTACCCACGCTGCCCACATTTTTCTCAATGGTGAATTTATCTCTTTTGAAGTCCTAAAAGCTACAAGTGGATTATCAAATAAATTCTATTTTAAATATCTTCTCATACGACACGCTGTCCGTGCGCAGTTTCATGGCCTGACTCTTGAGCTCGCTGAATCCCCGCTTGAGGCATTGATGTCGTGTTCTGGCATTACGAAATTAGCCACGACCATTTACTCCCGACTGCAGACGGGTGGGAGTTCTCCCTTCCGTGCTGCACAGCGGAAGTGGATGGTCGACATCCCTGGGCTTTCGGAGGAGGGGTGGGAGGAGGCCTCTGGGGCCTGTTTCTTGGATATTGTTGGGTCTAACGACCAATATATACAGTTCAAATTTATTCATCAACTGCATTACACGCCGGCCCGTCTGGCTCGCATGGGTTATGTTTCAGGGGCCCTCTGCCCTAGATGTAAGTGCACCAATGCTGGTTATGTACACATGTTTTGGTCCTGCCCGGCCCTCTTGGGGTTCTGGGTGGACCTATTCTCTTTTTTTGAAAACAATCTATGCCTAGTGACCCCCCACACTGTTGAAGTGGGGCTCCTGGGCATCCTTAATGACCACATACCCAGAACCCACGAACGGACCCTAGTCCGCTTGATACTCTTTTATGCCAGAAAACTGATATTACTACAATGGAAGTGTGAATCTGCTCCCAACATCCAACTGCTGTACCGCATGATAAACAAAGTCGTACCAACCTTTAAACTAATCTATAAAGGAAGGGCCTGTATACAGAAATTCTACAAGATCTGGCAACCTTGGCTGGATATAGACAGCTCCTTTTGGAAGAATACCCCTCTGTCTCAGCAGTAGTGGGCCCTGATTCAGCCCCTCCTGTTTGATGGGGGGGGGGAAGAACTACCTCCTATCCTAAATAAAGAAGCTGGGGACATGAAACATATCCCACATAAATGTGGGGGGGGGGAGTAGGAGGAGTGCCCCCCCCCAGCTGTAGTTTCGGCTGGGGAAATGGGTGGAAGTGCTGGGTGAATGGGTATGAGTGTTGTGTGAGTGAATGCAAGCACTTAAGTATTACTGAATAAGGATAACCGAATGAGTCCTGTGAAAATCACAGTTAAATACTCTCGATACACCTTTGGTATTAGGGTTTTGTGTTTCTTTTTTTTTTTTTTTTTTCTTCTCCTCCGTTGAGGAACTGGGACACCTATGTGGCCATGTGGCCACAAGCTGTAGGCCTTATTAGGCTTGAATGTTATTTCGAGACTATATTGTTTATGCTCCCGCTTCACGGTGTAATACTGGTATATTGCTACTGAATACAAGAAAATAATGTGTAAGCGTGTATGTTGATATGCTCTGTAATTTTTCTCTGTTCAATGGAAAAATCAATAAACATAAATTTAAAAAAAAAAAAAAGATGGATAGATTAGGGGACAGTCGGACAGGTTGGGGTAGAGAGTTCCAAAGGATGGGAGAAGCTTTGGAGAAATCCTGTAGGCGAGCATGGGAGGAGGTGACAAGAGAACTAGAGAGCAGAAGGTCTTGGGAGGACTGAAGAGAGAGGCTTGGTTGGTATTTTGAGACAAGGCTAGTCAATAATGTTTCGATCCACCCAGTTGCCTGATCAGCAGCTGGCTCAACCTTTCATCTCAATCTCAGACTTTTATGCCGCGTACACACGATTGGAAAATCCGACAAGAAAACCGTGGATTTTTTTCCGACGGAATGTTGGCTCAAACTTGTGTTGCATACACACGGTCACACAAAATTCCGACCGTCAAGAACGCGATGATGTACAACGCTACAACGAGCCGAGAAAAATTAAGTTCAATGATTCCGAGCATGCGTCAAATTGATTCAGAGCATGTGTGTTTTGTTTGCGCGTCGAAATTGCATACAGACGATCGGAATTTCCGCCAAGAACTTTTCTTGTCGGAAAAATTGAGAACCAAGGCTCAAATTTTTGCTGTCGGAAATTCCGACAGAAAAAGTCAGATGGAGCATACACACGGTCGGAATTTCCGACCAAAAGCTCACATCGAACTTTTCTTGTCGGAATTTCCGATTGTATGTACGCGGCATTACCTTTCAGCAGGCCCTAAGAGCCTAAACCAGCCACCCCCGCCACCTCTTCTCTCCAGTGAGCGCTAGAGACTAACAGTCAATGCTCTCTGCTCAGAGCAGACCAAGAACTGAGCAATTAGCGGTGATGAGATAGCTCAGTTCTCAGGCTTAGAGCTGGTGGAGGACACACAGAGGTGAGTATAAATGTTTATTTTTTTATATTCCCATACTTTTTTATACTCCCAACTTAAACACTCATATAAACGCTGAACATTGCTGGCAGAGAGATCCAGCACAAAACGGTAAAATTGTATAAAATACTTACCTTAATTTTCCTTCTTGGTGCCTACTCATGACAGCATACTAGTGATAGAGCTCTGTCCCTATCCCCATCTACGGGACCAATTAAAATCTATAAAATCTTTAAAAAAGAGAGAGACCCCAAAGCATTCTTTGTAAATACAGCAATACTGAGGGTGGGCCAACAGCAAAGTACAATTCTAATAAGTACAGCATTTGATAACATTTTCTGGTTTCCTGGCACCTACCAATGGCACCATACCAATGATAGAGCTCCGTCTCTATCCTTACTTACAGGACCAGTTAAAGTCTATAACAACTTATCTTTATGACTAGAGCAAGACTGAGGGTGGGTCCATATGCTGTTATGGATAGGCACCAGCAAAGTAAAATTACGGTAAGTATTTGATACTATTTTCTTGTTTCCTGGTGCCTCCATGGCGCCATACTAATGATAGAGCTCTGTACCTATCCACCTTCCAGAACCAGATAAAATCTATAAAATCTATAAAAGAGTAAAAGAAAGACCCCAAAGCACTCTTTGTGACTAGAACAAGACCGAGGGTGGGTCCATATAATGCTATGGATAGGCACCAGCAAAGTAAAATTATGGTAAGTTGTTGATACAATTTTCTGGTTTCCTGGTGCCTCCATGGCGCCATACTAGTGATAGATCTCTGTACCTATCCACCTTCAAGAACCAGATAAAATCTATAAAAGAGTAAAAGAAAGACCCTAAATCACTCTTTGTGACTAGAGAAAGACCGAGGGTGGGTCCATATGCTGCTTTGGGTAGGCATAAGCAAAGTAAAATTATGGTAAGTAGTTGATACAATTTTCGGGTTTCCTGGTAACTCCATGGCACCATACTACTGAGATACGCTCCTATTCCTGCCTACAGGACCAATTAAAATCTATTAAGGAGTCAGAGAAAGACCCCAAAGAATACTTGTTCAGCATCACCCTCCCTATTTATAATTTATAACTAGTATGCTGTCATGGGTAGGCACCAAGAAAGGAAAATTATGGTAAGTATTTGATACAATTTTCCAGTCTCCTGGTGCTTACATGGCAGCATACTAGTTTTGGGTGCTTTGTGGACTTTCTCTTACCCCTTTATAGATTTTTAACTGGCCCTGTAGGCGGGGACAGAAAGAGAGCCTTATCACTAGTATGCTGCCTGCCATATAGGCACCAGGAAACCAGAAAATTGTATCCAATACTTACTATAATTTTCCTTCCCTGGTGCTTATCCATGGCAGCATATGGACCCACCCTCAGTCTTACTCTAGTAACAAAGAATGCTTTGGGGTCTCTCTTACTCTTTTATAGAGTTTATCTGGTTTTGTAGGTGGGGATAGGAGCGGGTCTCTATCACTAGTATGCTACCAAGTACAGTGTGCACCAGGAAACCTGAAAGTTGTACAAAAAATGTGCCATCATTTTTCTTTCCTGATGCCTATCCATGGCAGCATGTGCACCCACTCTCGGTCTTTCTCTAGTTGCAAAGGAGGCTTTGGGGTCGTTCTCCTGCTCTTTTACAGATTTTATCTGGTTCTGTAAGTGGGGATAAAAGCAGGTACTCTGCCTTGTAGATGCTAGGAAAAACAAAATGCATGTACTGGTGTGTAAAGTACTGACATTTATGCAAGTTTTTGAGGGTGTGTGAATTTATTCTATTGGCTAGAATAGTTGTTCACTCTAGTCACTAGTGTGAATTCATCCACATACGCATGCACGTTTACACAAGTCTACGGAGGGCTTTTTTTCAGTGGGAACGTGGGGGAACGCAGTTCCGGCACCTCCGGCACTGAATGTATGTAATGGAAAAGGTTTCTGAGGTGTGCTGGAGGGTCCATTGATGCTGGCTGCTGGGGGATCTATTGTCTCTAGGAGGGAATCTGTTGTTGAGGGACGGGTCTATTATTGCTGGGGGGTCTTATGTTGCTTTCAGGGCCAATCACTGGTAGGGATCTAATGACGACTAATATGGTTCCAGAGATGGATTTATTGTTGCTGGGGGAGTACTTTGTTGATGGGGGGGTCTATTTTTGCTGAGGGGATTCATTGCTGCTGAGGGGATCTATTGTTGCTAAGGGTGAGGGGACTATTGTTGCTGGGGGGAAACTAATGTTGTTGGGGAGAAACTATTGTTGCTGGGGGGGGGGTATTCTGTTGCAGGGCTTCTATTGCTGCTGGGGGTCTATTGTTGATGAGGGGATCTATTGTTGCTGGCTGCTGGAGGGTCTAGTAATGCTGGCTGTTGGAAGTTCTATTGTTGTTGATGGGGGTCCTATTGTTCCTGTGGTGGATCAATTGTTCCTGTTGGGTATTGTTGCTGAGAGGATTATTGTTGCTTGGTGGTCAAATGTTTTTGGGGAGGAACTAGTGTTGCTGGGGGATATTTTGTTGCAGGGGGTGTATTGTTGCTGAGGCTGCAAAAAGGCTGATATCAAGTCAGAATCAGGTAATTACACGGCTTTTATTAAAAATATCAGCCAGCCATTCAGCTTTAGCAACAATAAAACCTATCCATATCCTCATCTGTTCCCCATCTGCCAAGGTCGTTAGTCTCTGGACGGCCATTAGACCATTCCGCTCTATGAGAAGGACGGCATCACTTGTTTATAAAATGTGGAGATGTGCATCAGGCAGTAGAAGACTGAAGCCTCTGTAAAGGCGAGATAGAAAGTGGACAATGCACAACTTTTCAGTTTACTGCGAACAGTGATAAGAAGAAGAATACCGGAGTGCAGATAAAAATAGAGCAGTAATGCAAGTGAACAGCAACGTCCATATGGAGTGTGTATATAGAGTACATAGAACTATTTCATATCATTTTCTAGGCTTCATGATTGTTAAGTCTTATCATTCAAGCATGCAGACAGAAAAGTACAGTGCTTGAAAAAGTATTTATACCCCTTGAAATTTTCCACATTTTGTCATGTTACAACCAAAAACGTAAATGTGTTTTATTGGGATTTTATGTGATGGACCAACCAAGGAAAATGATAAATGTTTTTCAACTTTTTTACAAATAAATATGTGAAAAGTGTGTGTGTGTGGGGGGGGGGCATTTGTATTCAGCCCCCCTGAGTCAATACTTTGTAGAACCTCCTTTTACTGCAATTACAGCTGCAAGTCTTTTTGGGGATGTCTCTACCAGCTTTGCACATCTAGAGAGTGATATTTTTGCCCATTCTTCTTTACAAAATATCTCAAGCTCTGTCAGATTGGATGGAGAGCGTCTGTGAACAGCATATTTCAAGTCTTGCCACAGATTCTCAATTGGATTTAGATCTGGACTTTGGTTGGGCCATTCTAACACATGAATATGCTTTGATCTAAACCATTCTATTGTAGCTCTGGCTGTATGTTTAGTGTCGTTGTCCTGCTGGAAGGTGAACCTCCGCCCCGGTCTCAGATCTTTTCCAGACTCTAACAGGTTTTCTTTTAAGATTGCCCTGTATTTGGCTCCATCCATCTTCCCATGTTGTCCTGCTGGAAGGTGAACCATGGATGAGCAAGTTTGGGGTGGAAGAACTTGACTGGCCTGCACCTCAACCCGATAGAACAGCTTTGGGATGAATTACAGCAGAGACTGTGAGCCAGGCCTTCTCATCCAACATCAGTGCCTAACCTCACAAATGTACTTCTGGAAAAATGGTCAAACATTCCCATAGACACACTCCTAAACCTTGTGGACAGCCTTCCCCAAAGAGGTGAAGCTGTTATAGCTGCAAAGGTTGGGCCAACTCAATATTGAACCCTACGGACTAACACTGGGGCACTATAAAAGTTCATATGCGTGTAAAGGCAGGCGTCCCAATACTTTTGGTAATATAGTGTAGATAGATAGATACATTTATAGATAAATAAAATAATAGATCGAAAGATAGTATAATAGATAGGAAGATACTGTGGATAGAACATAGATTGATAGATTATTAGATAGATAGATAGAACATTGATTAATAGATCAATAGAAAGTAAGATAGATACAGTAGATAGATTACTGTAGATAGAATAATAGTTTGATAGATAGTAAGATAAGAGATAGATAGATAGATAGATAGATAGATAGATAGATAGATAGATAGATAGATATGTAGCACCCTAGTTTAGGCAGGGTTGCTTCTCACAAATTTACTTGCCAGGAATAACTATCCTGGTCGATTGATAGAGATCCATTGATTTCTCCCTAAGTTTGACCTTGTTGCACTTTTCTCTTCTACCACTAGGTGGCCGTGTACTTGGTGGTACTAGATACAAGAAGGGCAACCCAAGGTCAGGTTATGGGTATGTGGGGTGTCTCAGCCAATGGGCAGGGGTTTTCTTGAATCCCTTGGCATGCTGGAAGAACCTATATATTCGGGTGGAGTCAGGTGATTGCTGTTCTGTGCCACCTGGACGGCTGTCTAGGTGGACGTGTGTTGTATGCCCCGGGCTGCTAGACCAGAGATTGGGCCTATCCCGGGCACATCTGGCTGCCAGGCTGTCTGAGGGCCTATCCAGAAGCAAGAGAGCAGCGCAGGGTTGGGACTGCGGCTTGCAGTCCAACCAAAAGTGACGGTTCTGCCAACTGGAGAACCTGTTGTGGTCGGAGGTAGAGGGGAAGCGGTCGCCACAAAGGGATTATCTGCCTTATTACCGGGGACCGCAGTGAGTAACTGAAGCAAGTAGCGGAGCAGTATTCTCACCAACTGGGGCCGATGAAGAATCGGGAAACTTCAGCGGGTATCAAGCCAGGGACCCAACCAACGGAGCTGACGCTTGCGGAGCAGCCTTGCGTGTCAAGCCAGGGAACGAGCAGGCCAGTGGGGTGAAGCTTGAGAGGTATCTGGAGTCCCAAGCTAAGGATCCAGTGGGGGTGACGCTTGAGGAAGATACCACCGTGAAGTTTGGAGGAACTCAAGGGATTCAGTGGCAGTGAATCATCTAGTCTAGTGAGAGACCGGGAGCTCAGTGGGCTGAAGAACTACAAGGAATGATTGTAGTGGAACTAAAAGTAACTGTTATGTTGTGTTAGGAACTGTTAAAGACTGTTAAACTGTTAAAGACTGTTGCCATAGGAGACAGCGTTCCTGCACATGCAGATGTGCCATCTTACTGGATGCCTTTACCTGCATGGCTGTCCTCCTTTTAAAGTCTACCAATTAATCTTGCAACTACCTAAGGGTGTCCTGGCCCTAACCCTCTCTCCCCCAAAAAGTTTGTTAAGAGAAATAAAAGTGTCTGGCGCCCAATAACTTTAACTACTCTGCACCCGCCATGCCTCACAACCCACCACATACAGAAGGATGTCAGCTATCCCTGGCCCTGGAGGTTCTCATTAGATCAAAGGAGGCCTGGGACCTTGCTATAGATAGATAGATAGATAGATAGATAGATAGATAGATAGATAGATAGATAGATAGATAGATAGATAGACAACTCAATAGATAGGAGAGTGCAAGTTTTCACCAGCTTTAGGATCTATTTTTTTATGATTTGCCCTGACCTTATTACACCAGAATCAGAGAATCATATAGGAGGTGGGTGTGTCCGGGAACACCTCTCCAGTATCCTAAGCCCGGGTTCCCACATTACAGGGGGTATGGTGGAACAGTGTAGTACATCAATGCCTGGATAAGAAAGCCAGTATCTTGTGCTCCATGTTTTCAGTTCCTAGTTTAATTCTCAGTCTCAGTAAAGTGTACCTTTCATAATATAACACTTCTACCCACACCGTGCTCCACATTTACTGAAGATTTGTAACGCCTGCTTTGTGTTCTATTCAGCACTCTTTCCAAAGCTTTTTGAGCGGAGTGGATCTGGATGGTTGTGACGGTAGGTGTGCGTGATTCGGGAAGTACAGCGTTCACTCGGTCATACAAGCATTGTCATAACCTTTCCCATCGCCTCTCATTATGGTTATTACATTGACGCTGTATGGGAACCGTACCTTTTTCTCTTAATGACAATGATCATCTGTCTCGTAACAGAGTGATCACAGCTGACAAGCAGGTTGACCTACCCAATGAATCTTGGCAGTCGCTCTGTTACTCCGTGTTAATTCCACTTCAAACCGCCTCCCTTCGGCAGCTGGCGAGCCAAGTTCTCAATATCAGTTCACCTTCAAAGTGCGCTAAAATAGTGGAGCTGGGGTTTTTGGCACTGTCATAAAGCCTACGGTATGTCCCCGTACTGTTTCCACCTGCAGTGTATGCTGTACGATAGACATATAAAACCCCCAATTTTTTTTTTTAGATATCCCACCTGTATCTAGGGGCTCCCCAGGGCCGCTACTACCACTAGGCAAACTAGGCAGCCGACTAGGGCGCACTGCTGCCTAAGGCGTCCAGCCACTGGTGTTCTTACTCTCTTCTCTCTGCAGCAAGCACCCAAGACTCAGCATTAGCAGGCAGCCACCGCTGCACCTCTGACACTATGTGTGAATGGAGCGGCGGACTTTGTCTGTGTCTGTGTCCCGACTCTCAAATGTATGGAAGCAAGCAAACATTCATTTATGGGCGCTGGTAGGCTGCATTGATGGGCGCTGGCGAGGCTGCATTTGATGGGCGCTGGCGAGGCTGCATTTGATGGGCGCTGGTGAGGCTGCATTTGATGGGCACTGGTGAGGCTGCATTTATGGGCGCTGGTAGGCTGCATTGATGGGCACTGGTGAGGCTGCATTTAATGGGCACTGGTGAGTCTGCATTTAATGGGCACTGGTGAGGCTGCATTTATGGGTGCTGGTGAGGCTGCATTTGATGGGCGCTGGTGAGGCTGCATTAGATGGGCGCTGGTGAGGCTGCATTTGATGGGCACTAGTGAGGCTGCATTTGATGGGCACTGGTGAGGCTGCATTTGATGGGCACTTGTGAGGCTGAATTTGATAGGGGCTGGTGGCCTGCATTTGATGGGCACTTCATTAAAAAGGTGGGGTATACATGGGCATGGCAAAGGGGGTGGAGTCAGGGGTGGAGCCAAGGGGGCGGCAAAATTAGGTTTCGCCTAGGGTGTCAAAAATCCTTGCACCGTCCCTGGGGGTCCCCCGTTGGGGAAATCACAGATGGCAAGAAAAAACTGACAAGGGTTATAACCCTCCCTTACCCTATCCAAAGTGGAAAAAAGTTTTGTCTTCAGTTCTACTCAGAGGCGGCTCTAGGCTTTGTGAAGCCTTGAGCAAAACTTAGACATAGGGGCCCCACTCAAGCCCATAATGGGTAAAAAAATTCAAGCAAATAAAAATGGCTGCAGAAAGTTGCATGGATCTAGCACACAGTGATTGAGCAGAGACAAATTAGGCGGCCGTGAGGCCCCTGTGAGTGCGAGGTCTTAGGCGACCGCCTAATTTGCCTAATTAAAGAGCCGCCTCTGGTTCTACTTTATAAGGATTGATCTCTAGCAGTCTCATGTAACGTGTCCCTAGTCTCCGATTGTCTCCTACAGCATCGTCGGTCTCCAACCACAACTCTAGAACAGTCTCTGACCATTTTCTTTTATCCCTTTCTCTTCTCTTCGGACTATATGCTCTTTTGCATTACATATATAAATATTATGTGTGGCCCTTAGGCATCAGAGGCCACATATACAGGTGCATCTCCTCTCGAGAGGAAAGGACTAGAGAGACGCCGCAGCTCATACCGCTGATTACCGCTGATATACATCCATGATCTTGTAAGTGTAATTCTATCTTTTATTAAACTCAATTGTTTTTACATATTACACTATGGAGGTCTTTATCTTTTATATCTGAGCAACACTGGATCAGCAAATCACCGTTACGGAGACCCATAGGTTGTGGGGAAACCTCATTCCCTGGGCTAGGTGAGACTGTTCAACACAGTCACGGCTATCTGGTAAGCAGGATCATTATTCACTTGGGTGTCACACCTGAATTCATCACGCTACTCTTGGGAAGATTGGTATTATTCATCACTTTTCCTGGCAATACCCTGGTTTACTTTGGAAATCTCACTTCAAATAGAACTTCACTTTAATATGGATTTGTTTTTTTTTGGATTCAAACCCTTCACGGACTTTGCTGTGTCACTTTTTGGACTCTGCGTTTGTTTCCTTTTTCTCATTTATTTTTCTTCAATCTAGGTTATACACTGTTTTCATGAACTAGGTTTTGGGATAGATCATTTACACATATCACCACTCAATTAGCACTGAATTTTCTTGATTTTTGTTATTTATTTAAAGTGGGGTTCCAATCACATTTTTCATTTTTTAAAAGCATGTTATTTCAGCATTCAATACAGTGGTACATATAAGATGACTTACTATTTTAAAAACCGCTGCCGATCTGCCAAGTTACTGCATAAAGACACTTTAAAAAAATCTTTGCTGAAGTTTTCATTTTGCATGTGGGCATGTGAAGCCCACAAGCATTTACTTCCTGGATCGTATTGACGAGTGATTCTAGCCATAGGCATAGCTCCCAACTTTTAAAAGTCCCATCGCGGGACATTCCGACGTCCCCTCTCCCCTGCCAACTAGAGTTGTTGAGCGGGGGGGGGGGGGGGGGGCAGGGTTGCGGGACATTAAAAAAAAATTCAGATATCCAAAAAAAAGTTGTTGAGCAGGGGGGGGGGGGGAGCCGCCGGGATTGGGGGGGGGGCTGTTACCTGCTGCTGCTACTCTTCATCTGTTCATGCTTCCTGCTGTGCGGGAAACATGACAGTCTCGCGGGACTGCGGGAAGGAGGAGCCTCTGTGGGTAAAACCCGCAGAATGCGTGCCAGTTGGGAGGTATGCCATAGGGGAAGCGCACTGCATCCTGGGAAATGATGACACACATTTCCCAGGAGCAGTAGGGAGCTGAGGGAGATGATGTCAGAATCCAAGGTTATTCAGAAGGCAGATTTCTTGGGATCACATAGCAACAGGTACTTCCAGGTGAGTAGAATTTTTTTTTTTTTCAAATGTTTTTTTTTTTAGGCTATTATATGCACAATAATGCTATTTTGTATTTTTGGTGGAAACTCCACTTTAAGTTTTCTGTACTGAACTTAACGTGCTAGCTGCTATTTTACATTTTAATATCATATCATTTTTGATCTGCTTTTTTCTTTCATCTAGCGCAGCGTTAACCTTAGGGCTTCTTCTTTTTTATTGTCACACTGATTCTCCTCCCAGCCAATCAGGAAGCGGGTCACCAGATTGGCCGAAAGAAGAGGCGATCCAATTGGCCGCCTAGGGGGAGGAGGGAGGAGACGCACGGCGCAGGGAGGAGAGGAGGGAGGAGATGCACGGCGTGATGCAGGGGAGGAGGGGGTGCAGGAGCTGCCGTGACCTAGATAGGGGAAGTGGGTGGGGTCGATTCACTAAAGGCAAATAGGCTGTTCGCTTTACAATAGGATGACCAGACATCCCCGGTTTCAGGGGACAGTCTCCAGATTGAGGACACTGTCCCCGGACCAAGTCTGTCCCCGGTTTTGTCCCCGGATTGGATTTGAACAGGGGCTGGGGCAATTTCAAAAACAGTCAGTGCAGAATAAAAAAAAAAAAACAGAATTGCACACCCCCGCTCTACTGCTCTTACTAGCTTAGGGGGGTGTATTTTTTTCCATTATCTTTGCCCCTTTCTGATGATCATGTGCTGGTCGGAAGGGAATATTTCTTCAGTTTCGCGTGCATGCCCATTCCGCTCTGCTCGCATGTTCTTCTGCCTTGACTCAAGTCCCGGCCAGCCGCCTGCCTGCTTATCTCCTTGCCTTCCCTGGTGGAGTGAACTTCCTCCGCTCCCCACCCAGTAGTAGCCGGGGCCTGGAGAGTAAGACTTGACAGGCTGTGAGGCGGGCAGCGGCGACGGGCAGAGAGTCGCTGATTGCCGCCATTACTAGTAAAAAAAAAAAAATGTCCCCGGATTTCATTTTAAAAATCTGGTCACCTTACTTTACAAGGGAATGTTCCCTTAGCTTAGTAAAGCTCTGATGACTTCCATCATCCGAACATGAGCAAGCAAAAATACAGTTTTTTTATTTTCCTATCTAATCTAGTAATCTTTTTAAAGTGAATTTTCACATCCACTGTAAAGGAAATTTGTAAGTTCTGTATATAATTGTATTCCATTTTGTATGTATGTTCACACAGCACTAATAATGTTTTCATTACATGTTTGCATTCTTTTGAGTCCTTATTAAAATTAGCCTGCCTATGTTACGCCCCTTGTTACCATAAAAGTACAATTGTAATATTAATGTGATACCTATGTAATCATGTGTATAAAAACCTTCAATTACGTCATAATAAAGCAGAACAGTTATTTGGAAAGATGCAGAGTGTATCTTTTGTGTCTGTTCCCTACTGCAGTAGTTATTATTAATTTGGAACCACTAATCAATATGAGGATAGGAGTTGCCTATCTATAAAGTTCCATGTCACCACTAAGCTTGGGGGAAAGTTTGCCTTTAGTAAATCAACCCAATTGCATGAGGGCAATGGCACTACTTAGCCAAGCTAAGCTTACACTTGTGTTGCCCTCCGCAGTGGATCGATCTTCAGAGAATGTTTGATAGGTAGGGATGAGCTCCGGCGTGTTCGCATAGTACACGTGCAGAGCCCGCCAGGAAGTCGGCCCGCGCTGCGCTAATCACAGCCAGGGAGACATTTCCCGATCTCTGCAGCCGAGCATCGGGAAATGTCTCCCTGTCTGTCATTAGCGCAGCGTGGTGCCGACATCCTGGCGGGCTCTGCACGTGTTCAATGCGAACACTCCGGAGCTCATCCCTATTGATAGGCAGTGAGGAGGTGTTCTGTCGCCTCCTCTTCCCCTGTTTTAACCCCTAAAAATGGCATTACTGTACCGCATGTATTGCATGCGTGCCACAGCGGTGTGCATACCTCCCAACATTTTGAGATGTGAATGAGGGACACCTACTTGCAAATGTATGTAGGCATAGGGCACGCCCCCCAACACACCCGCTTAAAGAGAATTAACCAAAAAAAGGTTAATTAAATCCACAAAAACTTTTTTTTTCCACTCCTATTCCTTTATATTGACTTTAAAATTTACAAATGCAGCAATTTAGAATTTGGATGAAAGGTTTAGCACTGAGAAACACTTTTTGAAAGACAAAAAGTGCATTTTATATACAACTATATAGATCGGACCAAAATGAGGGACAAATGAGGGGCAAAGAAGGACATTGCTTCAAATCAGGGCCAATCCCTGGAAATCAGGGACAGTTGGGAGCTATGGTTGTGCAATGTGGGCTGTTGCAAGACAAGAGAAGCCTGGAGCTGATACGAGGTATAGGCAGAGGGCTGGCATGACTAAGTAGCAGGGAACCTAATAAGGGTTAAAAGAGAGGGGAGTGGGAAAAAGTGTGTGGAGTAGGGGTGGCCAGAGTAATATGTTTCCCGGGGTAGGAGTGGCTTGGGGAAGGTTCCAGGTCATTCTCGGGGAAGCACTGTGAGAGGAAGCTCCCACCCTCCCCCCCTGTTTAGGATACGATTGTAGATATATGGGTAGTAGGCGGTTGGGGATTCTTGGAGACAGTAGACAGTTTCACCAATTTGGCATAAGTGGGGAACCATCAAGGTATGGGATCCTCGGGTGATGCCAGCTAACTGTGGTTTAGCTGGCATCGGTTGATGGGTACCAGCGTGGGGAAGGTTCAGAGTAATATGGTCCTTGAGTCGGCGCACTGCGACTGGGATCTTTGAGGGCCACGCTGGTACGAGGAAAATTAGGTCAATGCCTTCAATTATCTCCAACAGGGTGCAACTGTATCTGTAAAGGATTGTTTTAGTGAATTAAAGATGTTGGTTTATTTGTTATGGTTTAATGTGTTAATAAAATGGCCAAGCGGGCAATTTTACTCCAAAATGGATGTCGCCTGGTTGTTTATAAGTTAAGGTACAATTTTGGGTAATAAGGTAATAGAGGTTTATCTGACTTACTATAGTCATGCTTTTGCAGCACGATTGTGGCATGGCTCCATTTAGTTGAATGGGTTGCATTCAGTGAGTGGTACTGTCTGCTGAGCACAACCGTTGGGGTGAATTTTACAATGCAAAGCATCACAGCCGCACTATATGTGCACCCCCATTTTCTGCCTTTGCAACCTAAGTGGAAGTAGTTGGGGGCTCAGCTGTGTGTTTTACCCCCCAGCAGTAAGTGTATATGAGGCCTTCGGCTACGTTTACACTTGAAGTGGTGGTTAAAAAGACGTGGTTATGAATCACAGTTACCGCCCCCTGCCCTATCCCCATCCTTAAGCTGTAAAGGCAGCCAGAAGTGGTTGTATGTATACTTGCTGCGGCAAGGCCGGAATTATACTCCTTGCCGGCAATACCACCCGCCGAACACAGCGCTTTCAGCTGAATGGGGCCGCGCTGCAACCGTGCACATTGCATACAGTGGGTGATGCGGGCTTTTAAGGGTTAAAGCTGGCAGTGACTAAGTGACATATTGCCTACTCACCTCTCGTTAAATGCCCTTTGAAAAGCGATCCACCACTACCGCCAATGCTTATGTAAATCAGCCCTTATGCAACAACTGACCAGTAGCCAAATCAAATCTTCCTCCTTCCTCTCCACAATTAACTTTACAATGGACCTCATATCCAACAACGCTCAGCTAATACCACTTCCACACATTGGCTCGCTAATTAAAATCAAGGTTTGTGTTTTAATTAAAACTTCAGCCACAAATGAATACACGGGCCGCTTCTTTATGTATTAAATCCCAATTAGGATGCAGACTTCGCTTCGCCAGTAATTAGGAGGTGTATTTAAGGATGTGTTAAATGTTTGATTTTGGCGATGATGTCATTCACGCTCTCGCTCAAAGTTATCTTTTGTAATGAACATCTGCTGGAACAACGATAATCCATTTAAAGGTGAACTCCGGGATAAGCTAATATGGTCTACATACAAGAGGCATATGTATTCTTCCTTAAAACCAAGTGTGCATTCTGTATTTCTTCCAGATTACCTTCCTGTAATAAAGACCGCTCACTGCTGCTCTCTCTCTTTGTGCAGGGTGACTGGTCTTGTCTCCGCCCCCTCCTGTAATTTTCTGCAGGCAGACTGTAGTGGGTGGAGCTTGCTGAGCCCCTCCCACAGCTCTGCTCTCTGCACAGGCTATGTACAGCACAGTGGTAGTGTCAACTTTACTTTTACATGGTAATATTTGAGTTTGCAAAGGCATTTAGTGCAAACAAAGCGGATTTATATCCTTTGATAGCTGTTGATGAACTTATTTAAATTGAACGTTTTTTGTGCCTGGAAATCAGCTTGTAAAGAATCTTTTTTTTTTTTTTTTTAATAACAATCATGTCATACTTACCTCCACAAGCTGCACAGAGTGGCCCCGAACACCGTCTTCTGGGGTCCCTCAGCCCCCCTAGGGAAATCGCTCTCCCGGGGGGTTACCTTGCGGACGCGCTCCCGAGTCATTCATTCTGCGTCCTGGCGTCCATAGCCGCCGAATGTATGACTCGGTCCTGCCCCCCGACGCCTGCGTCATTGAATTTGATTGACAGCAGCGGGAGCCAATAGCTGCACTGCTATCAATCTATCCAATCAAGAGCCGGGACCCCATGGAGAGAGGGACGGCGCGTCCCTGCTGAGGGAAATTAGGGGCTCAGGTAAGTAAAACGGGGGGGCTAGGGGGCCGGTCTCTGCAAGGTGTTTTTTCACCTTAATGCATAGGATGCATTAAGGTGAAAAAACACGAGGGTTTACAACCCCTTTAAAGCGTAACTCCACTTTTGTCTGTGCCTCTGTACAAAGTGTGTCTAATGGGAGTGGTTTCATAATTACCTGTCAGGTGTGCAGCTGCAGGGCACTAATGAGGGAATCTGCTGGGCCCGCATCCCTTTAGACATGTTCCTATTGAAAGTATTTCTCCAAAAATGAAATTTTTGTTGCAGGGGATGCCTGAAATCTGATTTGTATCTTAGTGCAGACTTCTGGGAAAATTGGTGAGCCAATCACACAAGCAGGAAATGATGTTTCTGGGGAGTGGTCAGTACACACTCTGTGTACAGAACAACTCCATGTAGCCATATTGCAATGCATTCTCAGAAAATTACAGCGGCTGCAGATTGAAAAGGAAAGGTAATTTTTAATAACATTTAATTACAATATGACAATTATATGTGCTATATTATTTTTACTTTATTTGCTATTTTCCCCCCCCACAAAAGTGGAGTTACCCTTTAACTCTTTTACAAACACTCCCAGTGGCTGCAGCCATTAGGAGTGTGTGTACACTTCACAAGCCGCCTGCCAACTTTCTAATAAAAACGATCCAACTACTGTAAATAAATAAAATATCCCATAGTTTCTATACGCTATAACGTTTGCGCAAATCAATCAATATACGCTTATTGGGATCTTTTTTTTTACCAAAAATATGTAGCAGAATACATATTAACCTAAATTTATGAAGACATTTTTTTTCTATTTTTTCATTGTATATGTTTCAGGGCAGAAAGAAAAAAATATTGTTTTTTTTTTTTTTCAAACTTGTTGATCTGTTTTTGTTTATAGCGCAAAAAATAAATAAATAAAAAACACATAGGTTATCAAATGCCACCAAAAGAAAGCTCTATTTGTGGGAAAAAAGGACATACATTTTATTTGGGTACATCGTCGCATGACCGCGCAATTGTCAGTTTAAGTAACGCAGTGCCGTATGTTGCTAGGAAACTAGAGTCTGTAGCGGATTGGGCAGACAGTGTGGGGGGGGCGGTATTACAGAAGCAGGAGTAAGGGAGGTCAAGGGTGACCGGACATCCGGCCAGCACACACGAGGAGGAAATCCCTTTTGCCCGAACGCCCGCCCGCCCTACATGGTTTGAGTCTGTTTTTTTGTTTGTTGATTGTGTTTTTTTTTTCTCTTACAAGGTGTGTGCGGTTGGGTCTTTGGAGGCATTTTTAAATAACCTGCTGTAATTAAATGATTGGGACACATCTAAGGTATGGGTCCCCGGTGGAATGCCAGTTATGGTGGATTAAATGGGAGTTACAATGGTGTATCTGCAGAATGTGGTTCGTCCCCGAGTCGGTGCAGTGCGGCAGAGAACGTGGAAATAGTTTACGTAGATACAAGGAAATATTTTTGATACTTAGTGCCTCCAAGGATCAGTAACCAAAAGGTTATGTTTTTGTTTGTAAAATTATTTACATAATTGTTAATTTTAATAAAGGGGCCGAAAACGGCCAGTTTACTCCCAACCTTTGTGTCAGTATATTTTTGGTAATTATAGTGGGGCAATTAAGATGGGGGCACAGTAAGTTGGAGACAAAGAGTCAGGAGACATTTGGGTTACCTTTTCATGGAGAGAGTCCAAAGAAGGGCAACTAAACTAATAAAGGTTCCCCAGAGACGACGTGAATTTTCACGAAACGCGTAGGGCGGAACGAGCGGTTTGCTGTTGTCACCCTCCACTGCTCGGTCTATACGGACGGATCTGTGTGATAGCGTCCGACCGGTCGGCGCTGATGTACTCAAGGCTGTCTTTTTTCTCTTGCTCAATGTGAGTATGTTTTTATGTTTTATGTATCAATAAATATCCCGAAGATTTTACACTATCCAGCTTCCTCTTTTCCTTTCTATGTGCTCCAAATTGAGTGTTGAAAGTGCTGACATCCAACTGATGACACAGGGTCTGTTTGGCTAAACCAACTGGGATTCATTTTATGCCTGTTGAGGTCCTCCGTTATAGGGGACCAACTCCATCTGGTAAGCAGGACTATTTACTGGTGGTGGTGGAATTCACGTTTGGTCATTAGCCTCTAATGAAGATTGGCGAGCCCCTTTTTTGGATATCTGCGCGGGTGTCTTCTTGGATTTTATCACATGGACTTTGTTTGATTTTGTTTCTTTAAACAAGTGGACTATTTACACATTATTGTTTAGTGTTCACGTTATTGTTTATATGTTGTGACAGCAGGAAGGTAAAGTCACCTGGTTGCATCCAGGGGGGTACATATATTTCGCCCAGATTCAGGCTTTACGCCGACTTATACAACTAGGTGGAGAGTTGTATAAGCCCAGCTGAGGCTAGTGGGCTCATGGATGACTCATACCTCTAGGGAGAGTGTGGGGCGTCGTGCAGACAGGGAGTTGATGAGACCAGCTGAAGCTTGTCAGCTCATTTAGGCCTCTATAAGAACTCCCAGCTTCATTAGATGTTAGCTCATGCCTGGAACCAGACCTGTGTGGACTGTCTAGGGAGAGTGAACCCCTGTGCGGTGAGACAAAGCCTGTGTGGCTATTTGCTTGGACATTTAAAACCAGGGACTTAGGGACTAGGACAGCACTAGGCTGATCCCAGTTGTTAGTTAGGAAACCTGTATGTTTAGTCAGAGGTCAAGTTGACCAGGATTTATTTTGTTTATGTTTCTTTTGCTTTGCTGTGTTTTGTCACTGTAAATAGAAAATAAACCGCACCTTTTTGATTTTGAAAACCACAACCTCCGTTTGCTGGGCCTGTTTTTGTGTGGGGAGCCCATCCCGGGGGTCACACACACCCGCTGCCGAGCTAACCCCCTCACAGTTGGTGGAGAACCAGTGGCAGTTTTTTTTTAAGCCAGCATGGAGGAGATACTGAAGCAGCTGGCTCTAGCAAATGCCAATCAACAGCAGACAAATGCAGGTTTGCAAAAGAGCCTTGCAGCTCATCAACAGAGCCTTGCAGCTCAACAACAGAACTTCGCAGCCCAGCAGCAAGCTCATCAACAGAGCCTTGCAGCCCAGCAGCAGACAAACGCAACTTTGCAACAGAGTCTGGAGGCTCAGCAACAAGCCCAGCAGCAATCTGAGGCCCGCTTCATAGACCTGTTGCAGAAGCAAGAGCAGAGACTACAACAACAGATGGAAGCAGTAATGCAGCAACGTCCGCAGACCAGTGAGGAAAGCCGTCCCACTAATACCGCGTCCTTTGGGGTGAGTCGTTTATTGACAAAAATGACTGGAGAGGATGATCCAGAGGTATTTTTGACCACATTTGAAAGGACCGCTGAAAGAGAAAAGTGGCCTGAGGAGCAGTGGGCTGGACTGGTGGCTCCTCTGTTAACTGGTGAATCGCAGAAAGCTTACTATGACCTAGAGCCTAACCAAGCAAAAGACTATGTGATGCTAAAAGCTGAAATTTTGGCAAGGCTGGGTGTCACCCAGGCTGTCCGGGCTCAGCGTGTGCATAACTGGACTTTCCAGCTTGGAAAACCCCCCAGGTCTCAAATGTATGATCTCATTCACCTGAGCAGAAAGTGGCTACAGCCAGAGACTTTGTCCGCACCAAAGATTGTGGAACGTGTTGTAATGGATCGGTTTTTGAGAGCTCTTCCTACTGCCATCCAAAAGTGGGTAAGCCATGGAGACCCAGAGACGGCCGATGGTCTTGTGGATCGTGTGGAGAAATACTTGGCTACAGAGAACCTGACGGCCTCTTCCAGAGACACTCGGACTTTCCACCCTAAGACCAGACCATCCCCAGGGGCGGATAAGAGGATTCCAAGGGGTGAGGGTGGAGAGAGTGAGAGGGTGGGAGCTCTACCCCAAGTTTGGCGAGAACAGCCTGGGAAATCAGCGGCTCAAGAGGCGGCAAGAAGGATCGTTTGCTACCGCTGCCGGCAAGCGGGACATATTGCAGCCAATTGCCCGGTTGTGGAGGAACCCATGCAGTGTGACTTTCTGACGGGCAGACGTCAGTCGCTGTGTGCGACAGTCGCATGCACTGCCATTCGAGGAACTGAGAAACATTTATGCAAAATGTGTGTTAATGGTAGAAATGTTGTGGTATTGCTGGATTCAGGTAGCCTTGTGACCCTGATAAAGGCTGAGTTAGTTAAAACAGAGGTCTCTGGGAATAGCAAGGTAGCTGTTATTTGTGTGCATGGGGACACCCGAGAGTATCCAGTGACTACAGTGTGTTTCGAGACCCCCAAAGGTACCCTCTCTCATCCAGTGGGCTTAGTATCTCAGTTACCGCATGACGCCATTGTGGGAAGGGATTTTCCGAAGTTCTGGGAACTGTGGGATGATCCTGAGCCCCCCACTGGTGCCCCTATGTACCAGGAATGTGATAGCCAGAACTCCCCTGAGAGTGGTGAGGACTCTCCGGAATTTCCCTTATCAGTATTGGCAGGGGAGACTCAAGAAACTGGAGAGGAGCCCACCTCCTCAGACGAAAACCTACCGTCTGTGGAGTTTTCTGATCTTGAGGTTCACAGGGAAAACTTTGCCACAGAACAGTTGAAAGACCCCGCCCTAATAAAGGCACGGGAAAACGTAGTGAAAATAGATGGCGAGTTAGTGAACCTAGATAATACCTGCACTTACCCATACTTCAGCGTAGAGAAGGACCTACTGTATCGGGTGGCAAAAAGGGCAGAAGAAACCGTTGAGCAGCTTGTGGTGCCCAAACCTTACAGGAAGTTGGTGTTGGAGTTGGCCCATGGGCACATTCTTGGAGGTCATCTGGGGACAGAGAAAACCCGAGAGAGGGTATTACAGAGATTCTATTGGCCGGGGGTGATGAAGGACATAGAAAATTATTGTTCCTCCTGCCCTGTGTGTCAGAGGTCGGCCCGATGCCACATTTCCGTAGCCCGCTGGTCCCTCTACCCATCATTGAGGTCCCGTTTGAGAGGATCGCCATGGATTTGGTAGGTCCTATAATCAAGTCCGCTAGGGGGCACCAGTACATATTAGTTATAATGGACTATGCCACCCGTTATCCAGAAGCGATCCCTCTCCGAAATACCTCGGCCAAAACCATAGCCAAAGAGCTATCTCTTGTGTTTAGCCGGGTGGGTATTTGTAAAGAACTGCTTACGGACCAAGGTACACCCTTTATGTCCCGGGTTATGAAGGAGCTGTGTAAATTGTTCAAAGTGACGCAATTACGTACATCTGTGTATCACCCCCAAACCGATGGGCTGGTTGAAAGATTCAACAAAACCCTAAAACAAATGTTGAAGAAAGTGGTGGATCGAGATGGAAAGGATTGGGACTGTCTACTTCCTTATCTGATGTAGTGATGAGCCGAACACCCCCGGGTTCGGTTCGCACCAGAACCCGCGAACGGACCGAAAGTTCGAACGAACATTAGAACCCTATTAAATACAATGGATGCGAACGTTCGAATTCTAAAGTGCTAATTATAACAACTATTATGCATGTTATTGTCCTAAAAAGGGTTTGGGAACCCGGGTTCTGCACCAGGGGACATGTATCAATGCAAAAAGAAGTTTTAAAAACGGTCGTTTTTCGGGAGCAGTCATTTTAATGATGCATAAAGTGAAAAAAAAAAAGTCAAATATTCCTTTAAATATCGTACCTGGGGGGTGTCTAAAGTATGCCTGTGAAGTGCCACGTGTTTCCCGTGTTTAGAACTGTCCCTGCACAAAATGACACTTCTAAAGGAAAAAAAAGCCATTTAAAACTGCTTGCGGCTTTAATGTAATGTCTGGTCCCGGTAATATGGATGAAATTCTTTAAGAAAAATGGCATAGCTACCCCATGACCCCCCCCCCCTACCCCAGCCCATTACCAGCCCCTTTGGGTCTTGTATGGATATTAAGGGGAACCCCGCACATAAAATAAAAAAGGCCCTATATACTCTGAACAGCCCTATACAGGCGGTGCATACAAGACAGGGACTGTAGGTTTGTTCTTATGTAGAGTCTGTTTGTAATTTTGAACAGGTACATTGTTGAAGTGTAGCTCCAGACCAAAAATCTATTTTTAAACTTTTTGGAAAACATAGGTAAGGGTTATCACCCCTGTAACATTTGTTTTGCTGTCTGTGCCCCTGTTCAGAACATTTCACCTCACTTTCCGTCCCAATGACAACTGTTTTTGAAATGTGGTGTTTTTCTTGAAACAAGGATTGCTGATAAAGCATCAGTACAGAGGAGACACCTTTCTCCCATATTTATTCTTACAGGAGAGAATTTTCCTTCCTAGTGGTAGATTTCCTCTCACTTCCTGTTGTCTTCTTGCGTTTGCAAGTAGGAGTCGTTTGTAAGTTGGATGTTTGAAAGTAGGGACCTGCCGTATATACTCTGCAGAAATAGGCCCCTTAGTTGTTGGTGTTGGCACAACACTGTAAGCACTCACAGTTACTCTTGGTTGGTGCTGGAACGCCCTGCTGTCAACTATTATATCAGGAATTTTAATTACATATAATTGTTGAACAGTGGTAGTAAAAATTGGGCCTTTGATGGTGGTGCTGGTGCCACAACACTGTAAGCCCTGACAGTTACTCTTGGTGGGTGCAGCAATGGGCCCTGCTGTGAATTATTAGATCAAGAATTGTAATTACATGCCCCTGTTGAACAGGGGCTGAAAAATTGGGCCTTAGGCACTGGTGGCACAACACTGCAACCCCTCACAGCAACTGTACTTGGAGCACAGCAATGAGCCCTGTTGCAAAGTATTGCTTCAAAAATTGTAATGACACGCCCCTGTTAAACAGGGGCTGAAAAATTGGGCCTTAGGCACTGGTGGCACAACACTGCAACTCCTCACAGATACTGTACTTGGAGCACAGCAATGAGCCCTGTTGCAAAGTATTGCTTCAAAAATTGTAATTACACGCCCCTGTTAAACAGGGGCTGAAAAATTGGGCGTTAGGCACTGGTGGCGGCACCCATAAACAAAAATGATCTTACAAGCTATCATCATCAATCGTATCATTGAGGACTCGGAGGAGGAGGATAGCCAGTCAACATAACAGCACAGGCACTCAGCATCAGCATCAGTCTTGAAGGGATGTGACATGTTAAAATCAATTAGTCTGTTATATCAGCATCAGGTGTGTGGTAGCTGGTGGTGATCCAAGACTGGTTCATCTTGATGAAAGTCAGTCGATCAACCGAGTCGGTGGACAGGCGCACCCTGTGATCCGTGACAAATCCTCCAGCAGCACTGAATGTGCGTTCCGAAAGAACGCTGGATGCAGGACAGGCCAGTAGCTCAATTGCATACTGTGCAAGCTCTGGCCAGTGATCCATCCTCAAGACCCAGTAAGCCAGAGGATTTTCGGTGGGGAAGGTGTCCAAGTCTGACCTTGCCCCTAGATATTCCTGCACCATGTTTATCAGACGCTGGCGATGGTTGCTGGAACCGATCATACTTTGGGGCTGCGGACTAAAGAATTGTCTGAACGCATCGGTCAGACGGCCACCTTCCCCACCGCTCCTTCTTTGACTGGCCGAAGCCTCAGCAACTCGTTGTCCAGGACCAGGAGTTTGCAACCTCCCAGTCTCTGGGAACGCGTTGCACAGACCTTTCTGCAAGGCCTCCCGGAGTTGTCTCATCCTCTGCTCCCTCTGCGACGGTAACATAAGGTCCGCAACCTTACCCTTGTACCGTGGATCAAGGAGAGTGGCCAGCCAGTAATGGTCCCTCTCCTTGATCCGAAGAATACGAGGATCCTTCCGCAGACTTTGCAGGATCAGGGAGGCCATGCAGCGTAGGTTTGCTGAGGCATTCGCTCCGGAGTCCTCTGGGTCACTAAGGACGACATGATCCGCAGCCACCTCCTCCCAGCCACGTACAAGTCCACTGGTTTCTTGGGACTGTAAATCATCCCTAAAAGACTGCTGCTGATGATGCTGAGTGCCAGCCTCCACCTCCATGCTGACACAATCCTCCTCCTCCTCCTCCTCCTCCTCCTCCTCTTCCTGTGCGATGGGTGGGACAGAAGGAACACTGTCTGGGTAAAGGGGGCCTTGAGAGGCAAGGAAGTCCTCCTCTTCCTGCCTCTGTTCTGCCTCAAGTGCCCTGTCCATTATTCCACGCAGCGTGTGCTCCAACAGGTGGACAAGAGGTACAGTGTCACTGATGCATGCACTGTCACTGCTCACCATCCTCGTGGCCTCCTCAAATGGTGCCAGGACAGTGCATGCATCCCTGATCATGCCCCACTGGCGTGGAGAAAAAAAACCAAGCTCCCCTGACCCTGTCCTGGTGCCGTAGTCGCACAGGTACTCATTGATGGCCCTCTGCTGCGTGTGCAGCCGCTGCAGCATGGCCAACGTTGAGTTCCACCTGGTGGGCATGTCACATATAAGGCGGTTCTTGGGCAGGTTCAACTCCTTTTGCAGCTCAGCCAGGCGAGCACTGGCATTATAAGATCTGCGGAAATGCACACAGACTTTCCTGGCCTGCCTCAGGACATCCTGTAAGCCCGGGTACCTGCCCAAGAAGCGCTGCACCACCAGGTTAAGGACGTGAGCCACACAGGGCACATGGGTCAGTTGTCTCTGTCGGAGGGCGGAGAGGAGGTTGGTGCCATTGTCGCAAACCACCATTCCTGGCTTAAGCTGGCGTGGCGTCAACCACCTCTCGGCCTGGCCCTGCAGAGCAGACAGGACCTCTGCCCCAGTGTGGCTTCTGTCCCCCAAACACACCAGCGCAAGCACGGCATGGCATCTTTTTGCCTGCGTACTTGCGTAGCCCCGTGAACGGCTACGGAGCACCGCTGGTTCATAGGACAAACCACAGGAAGAGGCCATGGAGGAAGAAGAAGAGGAGGGGGTGGAGGAGAGAGGTGTGTCACAACCAGTAGTAGCATTTTGGAGGCGTGGCGGTGGGACAACCTCCAACACTACTGCACCTTGTCCTGAATCCTTCCCAGCTGCCAAAAGAGTGACCCAATGGGCCGTGAAAGAAAGGTAACGTCCCTGTCCATGCCTGCTGGACCATGAGTCAGCGGTAATATGCACCTTACCGCTGACCGCCCTGTCCAGCGAGGCCAAGACATTGCCTTCCACATGCCGGTAGAGAGCCGGAATAGCCTTCCGTGAGAAAAAGTGGCGTTTGGGAACCTGCCACTGAGGAACTGCACATTGCACAAACTCACGGAAGGGGGCCGAGTCTACCAACTGAAAAGGCAGCAGTTGAAGCGCTAGCAATTTAGCCAAGCTAGCATTCAACCGCTGGGCATGTGGATGGCTGGGAGTGAACTTCTTTCGACGGTCCAGCAGCTGGGGCAGGGAAATTTGCCTGCTAGAATCGGACGTCGGTGTACTGCTAGCAGAGTGGGCGCAAGTACTTGGCTGTGACACACCTAATTCTACACCTTCATTCCTCTCAGTGCATGTTTCAGAGAGGACTGAAGTTATAGTGGGGTTGGAGATCCCAGCTGATGCGGTGCAAGGAGAGGTCCGCTTTGTTCTTTGGTGTGGGTCTTTGAGGTAGGCTTGCCAACGAGCTGCATGGCAGGTCAACATATGTCTGGTCAGGCATGTGGTACCCAAGCGGCTGATGTTTTGGCCACGCGATATACGCTTGAGACATATGTTGCAAACAGCAGCTGTGCGATCTGATGCACTAGCCTCAAAAAAGGCCCACACCAAAGAACTTTTTGAATGACGGGCAGAGGCAGCGCCCTGCACAGGCGGAGCTCTGCGGTGTGATTCCGTCGGTGTACTGCCCTTACGCTGGCCACCAAAGGGCATCCTGCCTCGTTGGAGATGTGCCTCCTCCTCATCCTCCTCCTCCTCCTCTCTCCTATTAGGCACCCACGTGGAGTCAGTGACCTCATCATCCCCTCCCTCCTCATCACTGGAGCCAATCTGGCAGTATGCTGCAGCTGCTGGAACATGACTGCCAGATTGGTGTCCTTCTTGAGCATCCCCTCTGTCTGCTCTCACGCTACTGCCTTCCTCTAGCTGGGTTTCATCATCAGACCCTTCGAAACGCTGGGCATCCTCCTGGAGCATGTACCCAACACTGTGCTGAAACAGTTCGGGGGACTCCTCAGGAGGAGGACATGGTGGGTCTAGGGAAGGAGTGACTGATGATTTGTCTGACATTGATACCAGGGAAGACGACGCTTTGGCAGCTGCTTTTCCAGTACCCTGAGCCTGGGTGAGAGAGGATGAGGAGGAGGAGGAGGGCTTGGTCATCCACTCTACCAAGTCTTCGGCATGATGTGGCTCAACATGTCCAGCTGCCGAAAAGAAGGACAAGCGTGTCCCATGGCCATGTGCTGATGACAATGCACCGCGTCCACGACCAGCACTGTTGCCCCCAGACACAGAGCCTGCTTGCCCTCTTTTATTGCCTCCTGACTGTCTGCCTCTCCTTGTTTGCCTTCCAGACATTCTAATAGATGGCCTGCAGGGAGATGGGAAAAAAGCAATAAGGGCTACCTTCAGGTGTCCTTCTCTGTCCCTTGAAACAAGGACTTGCAGAGTGAAATAAACTGACACTCTCCCTACCTACAGTTTTCTGTCCCTAGAATAAATGTTTTTTTTAAGCACAATATAGCACAAGGACAATTCACTCACTGTCCTTCCAGGTCCCTGGAAACAAGGACTTGCAGAGTGAAATAAACTGACACTCTCCCTACCTACAGTTTTCTGTCCCTAGAATAAATGTTTTTTTTAAGCACAATATAGCACAAGGACAATTCACTCACTGTCCTTACAGGTCCCTGGAAACAAGGACTTGCAGAGTGAAAGAAAAAAAACACTCTCCCTACCTACAGTTTTCTGTCCCTAGAAAAAATGTTTTTTTTAATCACAATATAACACAAGGACAATTCACTCACTGTCCTTCCAGGTCCCTGGAAACAAGGACTTGCAGAGTGAAATAAACTGACACTCTCCCTACCTACAGTTTTCTGTCCCTAGAATAAATGTTTTTTTTAAGCACAATATAGCACAAGGACAATTCACTCACTGTCCTTACAGGTCCCTGGAAACAAGGACTTGCAGAGTGAAAGAAAAAAAACACTCTCCCTACCTACAGTTTTCTGTCCCTAGAAAAAATGTTTTTTTTAATCACAATATAACACAAGGACAATTCACTCACTGTCCTTCCAGGTCCCTGGAAACAAGGACTTGCAGAGTGAAATAAACTGACACTCTCCCTACCTACAGTTTTCTGTCCCTAGAATAAATGTTTTTTTTAATCACAATATAGCACAAGGACAATTCAGTCACTGTCCTTCCAGGTCCCTGGAAACAAGGACTTGCAGAGTGAAATAAACTGACACTCTCCCTACCTACAGTTTTCTGTCCCTAGAATAAATGTTTTTTTTAATCACAATATAGCACAAGGACAATTCAGTCACTGTCCTTCCAGGTCCCTGGAAACAAGGACTTGCAGAGTGAAATAAACTGACACTCTCCCTACCTACAGTTTTCTGTCCCTAGAATAAATGTTTTTTTTAATCACAATATAGCACAAGGACAATTCAGTCACTGTCCTTCCAGGTCCCTGGAAACAAGGACTTGCAGAGTGAAATAAACTGACACTCTCCCTACCTACAGTTTTCTGTCCCTAGAATAAATGTTTTTTTTAATCACAATATAGCACAAGGACAATTCAGTCACTGTCCTTCCAGGTCCCTGGAAACAAGGACTTGCAGAGTGAAATAAACTGACACTCTCCCTACCTACAGTTTTCTGTCCCTAGAATAAATGTTTTTTTTAATCACAATATAGCACAAGGACAATTCAGTCACTGTCCTTCCAGGTCCCTGGAAACAAGGACTTGCAGAGTGAAATAAACTGACACTCTCCCTACCTACAGTTTTCTGTCCCTAGAATAAATGTTTTTTTTAATCACAATATAGCACAAGGACAATTCAGTCACTGTCCTTCCAGGTCCCTGGAAACAAGGACTTGCAGAGTGAAATAAACTGACACTCTCCCTACCTACAGTTTTCTGTCCCTAGAATAAATGTTTTTTTTAATCACAATATAGCACAAGGACAATTCAGTCACTGTCCTTCCAGGTCCCTGGAAACAAGGACTTGCAGAGTGAAATAAACTGACACTCTCCCTACCTACAGTTTTCTGTCCCTAGAATAAATGTTTTTTTTAATCACAATATAGCACAAGGACAATTCAGTCACTGTCCTTCCAGGTCCCTGGAAACAAGGACTTGCAGAGTGAAATAAACTGACACTCTCCCTACCTACAGTTTTCTGTCCCTAGAATAAATGTTTTTTTTAATCACAATATAGCACAAGGACAATTCAGTCACTGTCCTTCCAGGTCCCTGGAAACAAGGACTTGCAGAGTGAAATAAACTGACACTCTCCCTACCTACAGTTTTCTGTCCCTAGAATAAATGTTTTTTTTTAATCACAATATAGCACAAGGACAATTCAGTCACTGTCCTTCCAGGTCCCTGGAAACAAGGACTTGCAGAGTGAAATAAACTGACACTCTCCCTACCTACAGTTTTCTGTCCCTAGAATAAATGTTTTTTTTAATCACAATATAGCACAAGGACAATTCACTCACTGTCCTTCCAGGTCCCTGGAAACAAGGACTTGCAGAGTGAAATAAACTGACACTCTCCCTACCTACAGTTTTCTGTCCCTAGAATAAATGTTTTTTTTAAGCACAATATAGCACAAGGACAATTCACTCACTGTCCTTACAGGTCCCTGGAAACAAGGACTTGCAGAGTGAAAGAAAAAAAACACTCTCCCTACCTACAGTTTTCTGTCCCTAGAAAAAATGTTTTTTTTAATCACAATATAACACAAGGACAATTCACTCACTGTCCTTCCAGGTCCCTGGAAACAAGGACTTGCAGAGTGAAATAAACTGACACTCTCCCTACCTACAGTTTTCTGTCCCTAGAATAAATGTTTTTTTTAAGCACAATATAGCACAAGGACAATTCACTCACTGTCCTTACAGGTCCCTGGAAACAAGGACTTGCAGAGTGAAAGAAAAAAAACACTCTCCCTACCTACAGTTTTCTGTCCCTAGAAAAAATGTTTTTTTTAATCACAATATAACACAAGGACAATTCACTCACTGTCCTTCCAGGTCCCTGGAAACAAGGACTTGCAGAGTGAAATAAACTGACACTCTCCCTACCTACAGTTTTCTGTCCCTAGAATAAATGTTTTTTTTAATCACAATATAGCACAAGGACAATTCACTCACTGTCCTTCCAGGTCCCTGGAAACAAGGACTTGCAGAGTGAAAGAAACTGACACTGTCCCTACCTACAGTTTTCTGTCCCTAGAATAAATGTTTTTTTTAAGCACACTATAGCACAAGCACAAAACACACTGACACTCTCCCTACCTATCCTTCTCTTTCCCTAAACTAAAGGAATCCAGGTTAAGCAAGAAAGAAATAACAGTCACTGTCCCTGCCTATGCTGCTCTATCCCTGCTCCGGAACACACTACACTAGGCCGCCGTGCTGGCGGCCTTTTATAGTGTGGGGCGTGTACTAAACACCCTCAGCAATAATTGGCCACAGGCATCCTGCCTGTGGCCAATCATTGCTCTCCTCGCTGCCGGCGCTGTGATTGGCCAAGCATGCGGGGTCACAGTGCATGCTTGGCCAATCACAGCGCCTGGATGACACTGCGATGGCGTAGTGCATTGTGGGCCGTTCGCGTCACTCGAATTTGGCGCGAACGGCCCAAATCGTTCGATCTTCGTCGAACGATCGAACAGCCGATGTTCGAGTCGAACGTATGTTCGACTCGAACACGAAGCTCATCCCTAATCTGATGTTTGCTATTAGGGAGGTGCCCCAATCCTCTACGGGATTCTCCCCCTTTGAGTTACTGTATGGGAGACACCCAAGAGGGCTGTTGGATATTGCCAAGGAAACTTGGGAAAGTGAGAGTTCTCCCCACAGGAGTGTGATTGAGCATGTCGCCCTGATGCAAGACCGAATTGCACAGGTAATGCCCATCGTGAAGGAACATTTGGCCCAAGCGCAGTTAGCACAGCAGAGAGTGTACAACCGTGGAGCCAAGACCCGTACCTTTTCCCCGGGGGATAGGATACTGGTACTTGTCCCTACGGTTGAAAGTAAATTCCTTGCCAAATGGCAAGGCCCCTACGAGATAATGGAAAAAGTGAGCGAAGTGAATTACAAGGTCAGACAACCAGGAAGGCGAAAGCCCGAACAGATCTATCACGTTAATCTGTTGAAAGCCTGGAGGGATAGAGAGTCCCTAGTCGCAGACACTTGGTCACCAGCTCAAACTGGTTGCATCATTCCTGAGGTTGGAATAGCAGCCACCTTGTCACAACCCCAACAACAGGAGGTTAAGGAGTTTGTGCTTCGCAACAAGGAGGTATTCTCTGAGCTGCCGGGACAAACATCTGGGGTAGAGCATGACATCATTACCCCGCCCGGTGAAAGGGTGAAGTTAAAACCCTATCGGATCCCAGAGGCCCGACGGGAGGCAATACGGGAGGAAGTACAGAAAATGCTGAACTTAGGGGTGATAGAGGAGTCCCAAAGTGATTGGTCTAGTCCCATTGTGTTGGTGCCTAAACCGGATGGGAGCTGGCGATTTTGTAACGATTTTCGTCAGTTGAACAAAGTTACAAAATTTGACACCTACCCCATGCCACGTATAGATGAGTTGATCGACCGGCTGGGAACAGCCCGATACATGACGACTCTTGACCTCACAAAAGGGTATTGGCAAATCCCCCTGGCCAAGTCGGCCAAAGAGAAAACCGCATTTGTAACCCCAGACGGGGCGTTCCAATATAAAAGAATGCCGTTCGGGTTACAGAATGCGCCAGCCACATTCCAGCGGAAAATGGACCAGATGCTGAGGCCCCATCGGAAGTATGCTGCGGCTTACCTGGATGACATAATTGTCCATAGCACAGATTGGGCCTCACATCTGCCAAAAGTGCAAGCAGTCCTGGACTCTGTTCGGGAAGCGGGGTTTACGGCTAACCCCAAGAAGTGTACCATTGGGCAGGAGGAGGCCAAATATCTTGGGTACACCATTGGGAGGGGAGTAATAAAACCCCAACTCAACAAAGTCGAGGCCATCCAGAGTTGGCCACGTCCCAACAGCAAGAAGCAGGTACGAGCCTTTCTGGGAATCGCTGGGTATTATCGGCGATTCATTCCCCACTTTGCTTCTAAGGCTGTGCCCCTAACCAACCTGACGAAGGGGAAAGGGTCGGTCATGATTAAATGGACCCCCGAGGCTGAGGCAGCATTCCAATTCTTGAAACAAGCCTTATGTAGCCAGCCAGTGTTGTACTCACCCGACTTCTCTAAAGACTTTGTCGTACAAAGTGATGCGTCAGATGTGGGGTTAGGAGCAGTATTGTCCCAGGTCTGGAACGGGGAAGAGCACCCAGTCATTTACCTCAGCAGGAAGTTGAAGTCCCATGAGGTAAATTACGCCACCGTTGAAAAGGAGTGTTTAGCGGTGAAGTGGGCTCTAGATTCCCTTCGGTACTACCTGCTAGGTAGGCACTTTGACATGGTTACGGATCACGCTCCGTTAAAGTGGATGGCTCAAAACAAGGAAACAAATAGAAGAGTGAATAGGTGGTTCCTGGCCCTCCAGGAATTCAACTTCACAGTAAAGCATCGCCCTGGCGTTCAAATGGGGAATGTGGATGCTTTGTCTCGAGTACATGAATGCCTGATTGCTGGTGTTCCAACCCCGAGGTTAAAACAAGAGGGGGGGGTATGTGACAGCAGGAAGGTAAAGTCACCTGGTTGCATCCAGGGGGGTAGATATATTTCGCCCAGATTCAGGCTTTACGCCGACTTATACAACTAGGTGGAGAGTTGTATAAGCCCAGCTGAGGCTAGTGGGCTCATGGATGACTCATACCTCTAGGGAGAGTGTGGGGCGTCGTGCAGACAGGGAGTTGATGAGACCAGCTGAAGCTTGTCAGCTCATTTAGGCCTCTATAAGAACTCCCAGCTTCATTAGATGTTAGCTCATGCCTGGAACCAGACCTGTGTGGACTGTCTAGGGAGAGTGAACCCCTGTGCGGTGAGACAAAGCCTGTGTGGCTATTTGCTTGGACATTTAAAACCAGGGACTTAGGGACTAGGACAGCACTAGGCTGATCCCAGTTGTTAGTTAGGAAACCTGTATGTTTAGTCAGAGGTCAAGTTGACCAGGATTTATTTTGTTTATGTTTCTTTTGCTTTGCTGTGTTTTGTCACTGTAAATAGAAAATAAACCGCACCTTTTTGATTTTGAAAACCACAACCTCCGTTTGCTGGGCCTGTTTTTGTGTGGGGAGCCCATCCCGGGGGTCACACACACCCGCTGCCGAGCTAACCCCCTCACAATGTTTATTGCTTATAATCAATAAGCATCTACGCAATATTTATCACTGATGCACTTTTATATTGGTACATGCCACTCGGTGTTTATTTCTTTGATCCCTGGTCACAATTCCAGGTTTAGCGCAACTATTTATATTTTTTCTACTTTGCTCACTGATGTTTGTTTTCAGGTTAGTTGCTGCTTCCCATGTGTAGACAATATAGTCAGTTATTTGTCTAAAGCCCTGTACACACGATCAGATTTCCTATGGATTCTAGTCCGATGGATTTGTCCATCGGATATCCGATGAAACTGTTTTCCATCAGTCTTGCCCACACACCATCAGTCAAAAAACCGACCGTTCCAAACGCGGTGACGTAAAACACTCCGATGAGCCGAGAAAAATGAAGTTTAATGCTTCTGAGCATGCGTCGACTTGATTCTGAGCATGCGTGGGTTTTTGATCCGATGGACTTGCCCATAGACGATCGGAGTTTTCGATTAGTTTTTTATCCATCGGAAAAATTTAAAACATGTTCTATTTTTTAAAACCGATGGAAAAAAGACCGATGGGTCCCATACACGATCGGTTTGTCTGATGAAAAGAATCCATCGGACGAAAATCCATAGGATATCCGATCGTGTGTACAGGGCTTAAGAGTTATCCTAGCACAGTTTCTTTTCCCTTTTCTTTTCAAACTAATAAAGGCACTGGACGCCCTCAATTACGAGGAACGGCTACAAGCACTAAATTTATTCTCGCTGGAGAAGCGACGCTTGCGAGGGGACATGATAGCGATTTACAAATACCTCAATGGTGATCCCAGCATAGGAAATAAACTATTCAGTCTCAGGGAGTGTAAGAAGACACGTGGCCACACAATAAGATTGGAGGAGAAGTGGTTTAACCTTAAGCTGTGTAGGGGGTTTTTCACTGAAACACATCACTTTTTGGCTCTGAGGAAGAGGGCTCGCCCTCGCAACGCGTCAGCCGTAGCTGTAACATCTGTCGTCTTGACTCTCTGGTTATCTGCTTATCTGGTTCCAGCAAGAGGCTATCTCCTTGGATGGAATGTTATGTGCCTATTATTTTACTTGCTTTGTGAGTATCCATGATCTTTTAACTTACTTTTAATAAGCCTAGCCATTTGGTAATGCACTAGGTCGGTGCACCCTCTTTTTTTTTTACCTTCTAGTCCTGGGGATTTTTCACTGTCAGGGCACTAAGGATGTGGAACTCTTTTCCACAATCGGTGGTGTCAGCGGGGAGTATGGCTATTTTTAAAAGACTCTTGGATGTGCATCCTAAAGAACACAACATACAAGGATATGGGACATAATTATAGACACTGACACACGTGCACCTACACAGGTTGAACTGGATGGACTATTGTCTTTATTCAACCTTACCTACTATGTAACTATGCAACCTCTGGAGGAATCCTCGGGTTCCACAGAATGCTATTTGAGAATGGGTGATCTAAGAGGTCAGAAAACCATTCAGGTAGAACTGCTGACTGATGACAACCCTTTGGAAATGAAAGCTTTTTTTAAATGTACAGTATAGTATAATTACATAAAACTTCACAGAAAAGAGCCAGATGGCCAACATTACGGTAGAAGCAGCTGTGCCCTCTATCTGAAAGCAAGTAGGACTGGACATGCAATGCCAAATTTCGGTTGCAGACAAAAGGCAGAATGTTATCATTAATTACATTTTGGTAATTTGTGCCTGCACCCTATACTTTAGGACAGCTTAACCTGCTGATACATCTGTTCCATTATATTCCACACATTTACTCGTATTTCATGCAGCAATGACTGCTGCTGCAGGCGTTTTTTTGTGAGAAACGATTCCAAAAAAGGTGCGACTGAATGAAATCAATTATTTATAAAATAACTTCTAATCATAATTTACCAAATATGCCACTGTGCAGTTTTTTTTTTTCTATAGAGCTTTTGATTGCTTGGAATGAACATATACAAACTGTGATAGATGACGCTGCAGATAATATGGTATTCCTATGTACGTTTTGTGGATGCAATAGATAGACTTGCCAACTTTGCAAAGTCAAACTTCTGAATTATTGGCAATGTGAAATCTATTGCCTACCATGTGCGTTAATGACATCATGTGACGGGTGATGTTTTGGAATATATAGCAAGGGTGCCAACTCTGGGCAAAAACAAGGAAATGTTTCATAAAAATCAGGTGATCCAGCAGGATGCTAAAAGCTGTTTGTCTACAGACTTCGGTGATGATGACAATCCAACCTTGGTGTCATTACATGGCGTGCCGTTGCATAATTAATAGTGTAGCTTCCACATGGCTATAATGATTAGAATCACAATTCTCAATATGCGTATGTCAGGCCAAAAACTTTTTTCTTTTTTTGAGTTTTGAATAGCATGGGGATAGATTAGAACTCCTGTTTGGGTTTTTACTGCTGTCCAGGACTCGGTTAAAGTGATTTATCCTTGCTTCCTGTCCAGGTGACAACAGTTTCACCAGACAGGAAGTGAAAATAAAAATCTCAATAGGGATCTGAGAAAGCAGCCACCATCATACCCCCATCATGCACTGTTTGAAAAAATGTATCACTACATACTGTACCTGAATAGGAATAACCTACACCTAACATCTGTAATAGAGATTGAAGGAAGTAGGGTTTCTTTGATTTTCTTTTATCAGTTTCAGGGTCTTGACAATCTTCTTATAGCCTAGGCCATCTTTATGTAGAGCAACAATTCTTTTTTTCAGATCCTCAGAGAGTTATTTGCCATGAGGTACCATGTTGAACTTCCAGTGACCAGTATGAGAGAGTGAGAGCGATAACACCAAATTGAACACACCTGCTTCCCATTCACACCTGAGACTTTTTAACACTAACGAGTCACATGACACCGGGGAGGAAAAATGGCTAATTGCGCACAATTTGGACATTTTTCACTTAGGGGTGTACTCACTTTTGTTGCCAGCGGTTTAGACATTAATAGCTGTGTGTTGAGTTATTTTGAGGGGACAGCAAATTTACACTGTTATATAAGCTGTACACTTACTACTTTACATTGTAGCAAAGTGTCATTTCTCCAGTGTTGTCACATCAAAAGATAGAATAAAATATTTACAAAAATGTGAGGGGTGTACTCACTTTTGTGAGATACTGTATGTGTATATATATGTAGCGGCCTCCTCACTCCCCTCTTTGCATCAGCTCGTCTCTCTTCTTGTCTAGGGGTACCTTAGAGGTGAGAGAGCGGGGTCACCACGCCAAGCCTTCACCACATGTGTCTGTGCAGTGTAAGCAAAGTTCTTTCTCTACCTTCGGGTCAGTGTTGTGCACCTGGAGTTACCTTGAACAATGTCCACCAGAAAAGAGCCCCACACCATTAAAGTCCAACACTCCTTTATTCTTCTCGAGTGAACAGCACAATCAGTTAGACTCCCTTAAAGAACAGAACAAACAAGGAGGTGTGGATGCGAGTAGGCCCAGACACAATGAACTCTCCACTTTCCTTCCTGAAAGTGGGCTGAGGTCTCCTAGCGAGGGGGGATTTTCCTTCCAGGCGGTCTCCGATGGGAGGCTCACCTGTCACTGGCAATATGCTGCACCCGGTCTTCAAGTGAGTAGCTCCCCCCGGTCCATTACGCCTTCCAGATTCGGGTACCCAATCCCTGGGTTCCCTAGGACCTCCTTCCAGTGTTGCCAACCCCCCCAAGTGAAATTTACTGACAAGATGTCTAAAAATTACGAACAACGCTAATTTTTTACTGACACTTCAAAAAAACACCTAAAATGCCTGTTTTCAGTGCTAAACTGTGCAACTTTTAGTATTTAAACTATAAACATGTAGCTAAAGCTATTAGTAATGTGTTTAAGTTAAACAAAAGTCAAAAACTGAATTTCTCTATTTACATGAAGGTCAGGTTAATATAACACAGCCAGCACAGAGTTCCCCATTACAGTGCTAGGGAGAACTCTGCGAACCTTGATGTAAAGAACAATGCCACAGATCACGATCTAAGGGGGAACTCTGATGTAAGGGGGGGCTCTGCGCTCCCATTTACATCAGAGTTCCCACTTACATCAGGGTTCGCAGAGTTCACCCTTGCACTATAAGAGGAAATCCTCAGACTCTGATGTAAAGGGGAACATTGGGAACTCTAATGAGGGGGGGACTCTGGTGACCAGAGATTTCCTTCCGCAGAGTGAATACACTAAGGTAAGGGGGGTTACTGATACAAGGGTTAACCTTTATTTCAGTGCCCCCTTACATTATTGTGTTCACCCCCCCCCCTTACATTAGTGACCCCCCCTCAGACTGACCTCCTCTCAGGTGCACCGTGCAGGGCTCAGTCAGGCAACTCCAGCTTGGCGGCTTTGGTGTTATCCGATAGTCTCCATCACCCCCTGCCTCCATCACCCCCTGCCTCCATCACCCCCTGCCTCCACCACCCCCTGTCAACCTCTGCCTCCATCAGCCCCTGCCTCCATCAGCCCCTGCCTCCATCAGCCCCTGCCACCATCAGCCCCTGCCACCATCAGCCCCTGTCACCATCAGCCCCTGTCACCATCAGCCCCTGCCTCCATCAGCCCCTGCCACCATCAGCCCCTGTCACCATCAGCCCCTGTCACCATCAGCCCCTGTCACCATCACCCCCTGCCACCATCACCCCCTGTCAACCTCTGCCTCCATCAGCCCCTGCCTCCATCAGCCCCTGCCACCATCAGCTCCTGTCACCATCAGCCCCTGCCTCCATCAGCCCCTGCCTCCATCAGCCCCTGCCACCATCAGCCCCTGCCACCATCAGCCCCTGTCACCATCAGCCCCTGTCACCATCAGCCCCTGTCACCATCAGCCCCTGCCTCCATCAGCCCCTGTCACCATCAGCCCCTGTCACCATCAGCCCCTGTCACCATCAGCCCCTGCCTCCATCAGCCCCTGTCACCATCAGCCCCTGTCACCATCACCCCCTGCCACCATCACCCCCCTGTCAACCTCTGCCTCCATCAGCCCCTGCCTCCATCAGCCCCTGCCACCATCAGCCCCTGTCACCATCAGCCCCTGTCACCATCAGCCCCTGCCTCCATCAGCCCCTGCCTCCATCAGCCCCTGCCACCATCAGCCCCTGCCACCATCAGCCCCTGTCACCATCAGCCCCTGTCACCATCAGCCCCTGCCTCCATCAGCCCCTGTCACCATCAGCCCCTGTCACCATCACCCCCTGCCACCATCACCCCCTGTCAACCTCTGCCTCCATCAGCCCCTGCCTCCATCAGCCCCTGTCACCATCAGCCCCTGTCACCATCAGCCCCTGTCACCATCAGCCCCTGCCACCATCAGCCCCTGTCACCATCACCCCCTGCCACCATCACCCCCTGCCACCATCACCCCCTGTCAACCTCTGCCTCCATCAGCCCCTGCCACCATCAGCCCCTGTCACCATCAGCCCCTGTCACCATCAGCCCCTGTCACCATCAGCCCCTGCCTCCATCAGCCCCTGTCACCATCAGCCCCTGTCACCATCAGCCCCTATCACCATCAGCCTCTGCCACCAACACCCCCTGCCACCAACACCCCCTGCCTCCAACAACACCAACTGCCTCCAACACCTCCTGCTGCCTCGAGCCCATCCCCCTCGGCCTCCATCATTCACCCCCCTCTGCGGCCTGCTACCATCACCTGCAGTCATCTGTCACCGTCGTTGGCTGGGCTGTCACTCCGTGCCCGACTCCGAGTCCCCCGTGGACTTTGGAAGCTGGATGCAGGGCTCCTCCGTTCCGCGTGCTGCAGTGCTCAGCCTTCTGCCTGCTCCAGTGCTCCTGGTTACTATTTTAAAAACTGGCGCTGTGGCGGGATGTGTTATTACATCACTCGCCTCGTCAGCATAGCGCGCCGCACAGCCCCTGTGAGATCCGCCCTTCTGCCGGCCGAATACAGGATCGGCTCGGCTCGGCAAGCTCCGGAACTGCGCATGCGCAGTTCCAAGTCGGAACGGTCGGCAATTTTTTACTGGCACTTCCCCGCTAGTACGGACAATTACGGACGGGTGAAAAAGTGCCCGTTTTTACGTAATGTCCGTAAAAATACGTACGGTTGGCAACACTGCCTCCTTCCCTCGCGGAACTCAGTGTTGGGCACTGAGCTCCAGACCTCCATCCAAGTACCTCACCCCAGGCTAAAGGTGCCTGGGATGGAACACGACCTCCGGACATCCTCTAGGCCTAGGCCCGCCCAGAGGACCGACACGAACCACCGCCCTCAGGCCGAAGGTGCTTGGGACTCGACGACGTGACAAAGATGGCCGGCCCCTTTATACCCTCTCCCAGCAAGCACGGCGGGTTCCCCGCCCCACCATACCGCTGCCGAGGGAGGAAAAAAAGGAGGCACAGCACACAGCAATGGTTCAACCCCAGCCCAGGCGACAGCGCCACCTGCTGGACCGCAAGGAACTGCACATCACTGGTGTCTCTGCCGGTTTGAATTACACCCGGGAAAGTACATACCCGCTACACCTATATATATATATATATATATATATATATATATATATATATATAGAGGGATTACTGAAGTTTAGAAAACATTTTTGCACCTTATATATAAATATTTTTTATAATATATTTTTTTGCATTTATATGGACTTTATTTGCACAGATATGTCAATTTAGGATGAGTTCATCATATGTTTAATGCATTTTTATTGTGTCTCTTATGTGATTTATAAATTTATACCTAGCACAAGGATAGCACACTTTTTATTATTGGTTGGAGCTTGTTACACATCCCACAATTCAACCAAATTGAGTTTCTATTGCATTTGTTTTACTTCGTTTTTTTTTTTTGCGCACAAATATTATCTATATAACATTGTTTATTTATTATTTACTATTTTGGTAAATAATATTTACTATTATTTTTTATGTTGTCTCATTTGAGAGACTATTAATTATATTATTATGTATATTGATCTCTATTGTGGTTATAATTATACCAGTGTTTACATCAGAAGACCCATAGCCATCATTATGTCTATTGTGAATTTTATGATTATCGTTTACCTTATATTATAACTGCTTTATATGTCTTATATGTTTTATCTGCCATACTAATAAAATTCCCACTATTCACCCTTATTTTCTCGCAACCATTTGCTTCATTTAAAGTCCCACCCTCCCTGCCCCCCTCTTCTTCTTATTTTTTATAGTTTATTTTGTCAAGATATCTTACAAGGTATATTTACACCATATACAGTATCTATAGAGTATATTACCTCACAAATATAGACATCAAGTTATGGTAAAATTCCAGATAAGCTGTTGGTTATCAGTATTGCCAAGATAACCCAATATAGATGGTATAGTGGTAAAACCACAGACTGGGCCTGTAAGTCCGAATATAAAGCACTAGCACAATGATTGGTGCTTATAGAATGTTTTTATCCTAAAATTAGGATATTTAAAACAATGGAGTCACATTTTATTTGATTTAAAGTGTCTGTAAGCCTCTGAAATAAAAAATGAACAAAGCATACCCTTCCTTCTATAGTGTGTACTTGCCTCATTCCCAAGTACTGTACCTAGTGTGATTTCTGGCTGCTCTCTCCTTCCTTTGCCATCTGTATGGGTCGCTTCTGACAGTTTATACCAGCCTTTCTCAACCTTTTCAACATGAAGGAACTCTTGAAATAACTTTCTGGTCTCAGAAAATACTATACTGTATCTACAACTCATGATGCATTAGTGTGATGGTCAGTGGGAAGAATGCTCCTTATATTTGTGCTTATTAGGAAGAATTACCCTCTTACATATAGCTAAAACAATTAAGGGGAATTTATCAGAAAGAAAATGCTCATTGCTCAAGGAACCCCAGCTACCGTTGGAGGAACTCTGGTTCCAGGGTTCCATTATTGTAAGGGGCACTCATGCCACTGATCGTCATTGTAAGAGGCATTTTTCCTACTGACCACCAATGTAAGAGGCATTCTTTCCAATGAACATCAATGTAAAGGGTATTCCTCCCAATGACCGTCAATGTAAGGGGTATTCCTCCCAATGACCATCAATGTAAGGGGTATTCCTCCCAATGGCTATCAATGTAATAGGTATTCCTCCCAATGACCATCAATGTAAGGGGTATTCCTCTCAATGACCATCAATGTAAGGGGTATTCCTCCCAATGGCCATCAATGTAACGGGTATTCCTCCCAATGGCTATCAATGTAATGGGTATTCCTCCCAATGACCATCAATGTAATGGGTATTCCTCCCAATGGCCATCAATGTAAGGGGTATTCCTCCCAATGGCCATCAATGTATAGGGTATTCCTCCCAATGACCACCAATGTAAGGGGTATTCTTCCCAATGACCATTAATATAAGGGGTATTCCTCCCAATGGCAACCAATGTAAGGGGTATTCTTCCCAATGACCATTAATATAAGGGGTATTCCTCCCAATGGCAACCAATGTAAGCGGTATTCTACTCAATGACCATCAATGTAAGGGGTATTCCTCCCAATGGCCACCAATGTAAGGGGCATTCTTCCCAATGATCATCAATGTAAGGGGTATTCCTCCTAATGACCATCAATGTAAGGGGTATTCCTCCCAATAGCCACCAATGCAAAGGGGTATTTTTCCGAATGACCGTAAATGTAAGGGATATTCCTCCCAATGGAACCATGGAACCCTGGCTGAGAAGCCCTCCAGCACACAACAGGTGATTGACAGCCCCAGCTGGCCAGGTTCCCCTATGAGAGTGTGTAGAAGAGGGCGGGGGTGTCCATTTCCTCCACGCAGGTCTCAAGTTACACTCAGCTGTGTGCTGTGTGTGTGTGTGTGTGATGTTAGATCCATGCCCCCTACCTAAGAAATGCTGTGTAAACTCTATACTTTGAACTGTTGTGGAGAAGAGTGGATGCAGATAAACATGTACAACTTATGTAGGGGGATTTGTTTCATCTCACTGTATCACCTGAGGCTAGTCACTTCAGTGGGTCTTTGTAAGGGTTTACAACCACTTTAAATGTTTTAGCAAATCTTGTGAGTGTACGGAGATTTTTGCAACATATAGGTTGCTGCTTAAACCGTCCTGGCAATTCATTCTGGCATCCTTGGAAAGGCAGCTCTTTGGATACCAGACTATTTACTTTGGATGTATGTTCTATTACAGTAATTACTGCTTACAGCATTCATCTAAGGAGTTTTAAACACCAAACATTGCGCTCCTAAGTGGTGTTTTTCATGCCTGGATACATCCATATGACAATCATGTTGATATATGTATCATTCATCCTATTTTTTATTTGAAGTGCATATCTGAATGAGCAACAAAGACTCCGCTATTGGGAGCAATCAGTCACAAGTACCTTGACATTTTCTATTGAAGCCAATCTTCCAGAAGTCTAATAAAATATGAGATAATCACTATCCAGGAGCTTACAATACATGGTCTCTGAACATTCAGTATCCAGCAGTGGCGGCCGGTGGTAATTTTTATTTTTTTTTGGGGGGGGGGGGGGGGGCGGCAAACGGTTAAATAATTCACTTATAATTCATTGGGAATCAGTGGGAAGAATGTCCCTGAAACTGGTGGTCAGTGGGAAGAATGTTCCACATGACTGTTTAGTAGGAATAATGCCATCCAGCTAAAAGGGTCATTGGTTTCATGCCACTGTCTCTGCCAAGTTGCGCTGGACCTGGAATTATGTAGGCACCATCAGGTGGGAGGTCAATCAGCCACAGCTCAAGGAACCCCTAGCAACCTCTGAAAATTTTATTGTTCCTCAACACTTTTAGTCAGTGAGAATAATGTTTCTTACATTGGTGGTAAGTGGGAAAAATGACCCCCTACTTTGGTGGCCATTGGGAGGAATACCCCTTACATTGATGGTTATTGGGAAGAATATTCCTTACATTGGTGGCCATTGGGAGGAATACTCCATATATTGATGACCATTGGGAAGAATACCCCTTACATTGGTGGCCATTGGAAGGAATACCCCTCACATGGATGGTCATTAGGAGGAATACCCCTTACATGGATGGTCATTAGGAGAAATACCCCTTACATTGATGGTCATTAGGAAGAATACCCCTTACATTGATGACCATTGGGAGAAATACCCCTTACATTGATGGTCATTGGGAAGAATACCCCTTACATTGATGGTCATTGGGAGAAATACCCCTTACATTGATGGTCATTGGGAAGAATACCCCTTACATTGATGGTCATTGGGAAGAATACCCCTTGCATTGGTGGCCATTGGGAGGAATACCCTTTATATTGATGGTCATTGGAAAGAATACCCCTTACATGGGCGGCCATTGGAAGGAATGTTCTATATGTTGGTGGCCATTGGGAGGAATACTCCTTACATTGGTGGCCATTGGGAGGAATACCACTTACATTGATAGCCATTGGGAGGAATACCATTTACATTGATAGCCATTGGGAGGAATACGGTTTACATTGATAGCCATTGGGAGGAATACCCTTTACATTGATGGTCATTGGAAAGAATGCCCCTTACATTGGTGGTCAATGAGAAAAATGTCCTTTACTTTGGTGGTCAGTAGGAAGAATTCCACTTACAATGATGATCAATGGGATGAGTGCCCCTTACATTGATGGTCAGTGCGAAGAGTGCCATTTACAATGATGGCCAGTAAGAGGAATTTTTCTTACATTGTTGGTTAGTGAGAAGAATGCCCCAAATATTGGTCGCCAAATGGAAGAATGCTTCTTACATTGGAGGTCATTGGGAAGAATGCCCCTTTTGGCCCCACAGTATTGGTCAGTGAGATAGATAGCTAATAGGATCATGGGTGTCAGTGGTTACTTTTCAGGGTTGCCATCAACTACGCAGCTATAGCAGCAGCAAGGTTGACAAGGCTGTAGGGATTTCATTGCAGGGGGAAGAGCATGGTCATCCAATGATAGTATTGTCTATTTAATGATTTTACTGGCAGGTTCAACAGACAGTACCCAGGGGGTACTTAGAAAAACAGAAAGCCCAGTCTCACTGGTATGTGCAGCCTACATCAATTGTATGGTTTTATAGTACCTTAGTACTTTTTTTTTTTAATGTTTGGAGTTACATAGACCTTACTATTTATTGACACAATCGATTGATTCTCCCATCTATGATAAACAGTGTGAATAGAGCAAGCTTCTCTGTGGCTATTGTATTGGCAGCCAGGCCCACAACTGTTTGAATGCCCAAAGAGTGGCTGCATCTGATTGTTTGGCTGACAATTTTTCAGCTGGTTCCTTTGATTTTTTGGGATTTAAGGAAGTCAGGAGAGGGGGTGCAGATAGGGCCACCTACAGCTCAAATTGTGGCTGGTTCATCAGGATAAGCCAAACAAACAAGAGATTGAGTAGTATTCAATACCAATAGGAGGATCCCTGATGGGGGAAAAAAATCAAAGGTGATGGTCTCCACATGTGCAAAGTGGTTGACAAATGAGGTCCTGTTAGGAAATACAGGAACTTTCTCTTACATAGAGCACAGGTGGCTCGATACTACATGAACATGAACAAGCAATAGATGAAGATACTGGGTTATATGTGTTATATGGTACAGTATATAACATTTACATTTTTTTTTTTATGTTTCTGCCTTACAGCATCTCATTTGTCAGAAGTTTGGGGTGCAAAGCATACATTTTTCTACAAAGATCTTACCTGGAACAAAACTCCCCTGAACGACCTCCTTATAGGCCCACCAGCCTTCATGGATTTTCGGTGAATTTTGTTGTGCTGAAGAATACAAAAAGACAACCTCAGTTTTGTATAGCACCTTAGTAACAGTAGAGAAAATTACATTTAAATTAAATTATTAATTAGTTGAATTTCAGCTCCAGCCCGATCTTTTTTTGGATAGAGTGGGAAAGGGTAAGAATCTTTGTCAATGTCCCATTGGGGAGATTTTCCCTTATTTCCTTTCCTTGCGACCACACAGGTAGTAAGAGGAAATCAGGGACACCGACAACAATTAAAGAGGTTCTAACTCTTCCCCACTCCAATATTATTATTATTATTTAGGTACTTATATAGCGCCGTCAATTTACGCAGCGCTTTACATATATATTGTACATTCACATCGGTCCCTACCCTCAAGGAACTTACAATCTAAAGTCCCTAACTCACATTCATATACTAGGGCCAATTTTTTAGACAGAAGGCAATTAACCTACCAGCATGTCTTTGAAGTGTGGGAGGAAAACGGAGGAAACCCACGCAGGCACAGGGAGAACATGCAAAAGGTAATGTCGTGGTTGGGATTCGAACCAGCGACCCTTTTTAATGCTAGGCAAGAGTGCTACCCACTACACCACTGTGCCACCCAATAAAGCAGAAGTTTAATCTGCTTAGATTTTGCCTTTCCTGGTTCCTACTTTCCCCCCCTCATCAACATGCTAATGACATTTAAATAATAAAAAAAAAGCATTTATATTGCTGGAAGATCCCCTTGGAAGCTGGAAGTCACTGTAGTAGGCCCAGTGATTGCCGATGGCTTCCAGGTCCCAACGGCTGCCCTGCAATCACATGGCAGCAACTCAATGCATTTAGGCATCTAGATGTGGTGAAGACAACTTGCTGAAGTTCAAACCGAGCATCAGAATGGGGAAGAAAGAGGATTCAAGTGACTTTGAACGTGGCAAGGTTGTTGGTGCCAGACGGGCTGGTCTGAGTATTTTAAAAATTGCTGATCTACCGGGATCTTCACACACAACCATCTATCGGATTTACAGAGAATGGTCCGAAAAAGAGAAAATATCCAGTGAGCGGCAGTTGTGTGGAGGAAAATGCCTTGTTGATGTCAGAGGAGAATGGGCAGACTGGTTCCAGATGATAGAAAGACAAAAGTAACTAAAATAACCGCTCGTTACATCCAAGGTATGCAGAATACCATCTCTGAATGCACAACACATTGAACCTTGAAGCAGGTGGACATTCAGATACTCAGAGGGTCAGAATTTGTTGTAAACAACATGAAAGCATGGATATATCCTGTCTTGTATCACCGGTTCAGGCTGGTGGTGGTGTAATGGTGGGGGGGATATTTTCTTGGCACACTTTGGGCCCCTTAGTACCAGTTGAGCATCGTTTAAACACCACGGCCTACCTGAGTATTGTTGCTGATCATGTCCATCCCTTTATGACTGCAGAGTCCCCATCTTCTGATGGCTCCTTCCAGCAGGATAATGCACCGTGTCACAAAGCTCCAATCATCTCACCACTGGACAATGAGGTCACTGGACTCCAATGGCCTCCACACTCACCACATCTCAATGCACATAAAATTTAATTTGGGTTCTGTATTGGTTCCCTTTATCCAGAATTTACATAAAATAAAAAAAAATATAGAACCTTACAGACTTTACTGGTACCAGAGAAGGACAGTGACACAGAAATTCTTACATTTTATGTTTATTACAAATCGTTAATGTTCTAGCATTATGTTCATAAAATCAGTTCTCCTTTTGGATAATGCCGGCCATGTAATTACACGACAACAATATTCCTTTGCTATTATGTCAAGAGGTCGACGTGTTTCACTAACATTGCTTCCTCAGGACCTCAATATCTTGAATGCAAAGGAAGTATGGCCTATCCAAAAGGAAAAATGTGTCCTATATAGAGGAGCACAACTGGTTAGGAAGCTAGCCTTATCAGTAAGCAAAACTTATATTCAAGCAGAATGCTCACGAGTATGACACTCGCTTATTGACAGATCTCATCCAATAGAGCACCTTTGGGATGTGGTGGAGATTCGCATCATGGATGTGGAGCAGACAAATCTGCAGCAACTGCGTGATGCCATCATGTCACTATGGACCAAAATCTGTGAGGAATGTTTCCAACACCTTGTTATATCTATGCCACCAAGAATGAAGGCAGTTCTCAAGGCAAAAGGGGGTCCCACCCGGTACTAGCAAGGTGTAGGCGAGTGCCTATGTACAGCCAAAACAAGAGAAGGCACACCGCTTCAGGCAGACTGCAGGTGCAAAGACGCCCCAGGTGCAGACCCCGACTCACCACCGTCCACAGAACATATGAAGGAGCAACAAAAAGGTCGCACATTGAAGCCAAACGGATTCTTGATAAAATCTTTATTGTCAGATGCCAGACAAAGGCACAGGAATCACAGTTGACACGTTTCACACGAGTGAATAAAGTATAAAATAATATATAATAATTTATAATATATATTTCATCTAATTATTCTGCTGTTTGCCTGAAGTTCAGCTTTAAACATCACACGATCAAAGACTATGAAAAATTAATTGAAAGGAATATTCTTTTAACTCGCAAATTGATTTTAATAAACCAAATTAAAGCTACGAATGAAATGATAATAACAGCTTGATTATACTGATAGGAGCGAGAGGAAGATGAGTCACTAAAAACAGAAGATTAGGAAAAAAAAAAAATGTATATAATCTTAGAAAAGCAGAAGACATTTTTTTTTTTTTATAACAGATTCTTCAGTATAATAACCCTTTTGCTGCCAGAGCCCTTTTTATTTATATATTTTTTTATTTCTCAAATACATGTTAAAATGCACAATTTAGGCATGAATTTTAATTAAACCACCCAAATTATTATGCATTTTTTTTTTAAAGCAGAGTCTCTGTAAAATAAAAGGGAGACAGTTGCAATTTTTTTAGGTCACACAATATTTTACTACTACTTATCAAATCTATATTTTTAGTAAAAAAAAAAAAAAATACTCTAATGCCCCATACACACGATCGTTTTTCTTGCCATTTTTTTTCTTGCCGTTTTTCACGTCGTTTTTTTTCATGTTTCCTCTCAAGCCTGTCTTGCGTACACACGATCATTTAAAAAAACGATCAAGCAAAGCGCAGTGACGTACAACACGTATGACGGCCGGCACTATAAAGGGGAAGTTCCGTTCGAATGGCGCCACCCTTCATGTTAGTAAAGTTTGTTGAGCGACGATTCGCTCTTTTCAGTCTCGTGCTTTTCAGTCCGTGACTGCGTGACGAATGTGCTATCTCCATTACGAACGCTAGTTTTACCAGAACAAGCGCTCCTGTCTCATACTTGATTCTGAGCATGCGCGTTTTTTTCACGTCGTTAAAGCATACACACTATCGTTTTTCACGTCGTTAAAAAAAACGACATGAAAAACGACGTGAAAAAAGAGAGCATGTTCGAAATTTTTAATGGCCGTTTTTCACGTCATTAAAAATGCTCTGGAGCCCACACACGATCATTTTTAATGGCCATTTTTTTTAATGGCATTTTTAACGGCATGAAAAACGATCGTGTGTATGGGGCATAAGATTCATTTTAGTGCACACAAATATAAAATAATGTCTAGTTTTTGGTACATTAGAAAAGGTTCCATTGAGTAAAGACAACATGTCAATACTACATTACCCATATTGTCCATAGGGGATGCTTTAAAAGCCTTTACAAGACACTAGTCAACAGTAAATGATGGCCCCGGAATTATTGCTCTCACTCCGGTGTCTGTGGTGAAACCTACTACCGTATATACTCGAGTATAAGCCGACCCGAATATAAGCCAAGGCCCCTAATTTTACCACAAAAAACTGAGAAAAATTATTGACTAGAGTATAAGCCTAGGGTGTCCATCTGCATGCCTCACTGTGCCTCACTGTGTCCATGCCTCACTGTGCCTCACTGTGTCCATGCCTCACTGTGCCTCACTGTGTCCATGCCTCACTGTGTCCATGCCTCACTGTGCTCATGCCTCACTGTGCCCATGCCTCACTGTGCCCATGTCCATGCCTCACTGTGTCCATGCCTCACTGTGTCCATGCCTCACTGTGCCCATGCCTCACTGTGCCCATGTCCATGCCTCACTGTGTCCATGCCTCACTGTGCCCATGCCTCACTGTGCCCATGCCTCACTGTGCCCATGCCTCACTGTGTCCATGCCTCACTGTGTCCATGACTAGACTGACGTTTAACATGGGAGTCTATAGAAGGGGTGCCCGGCTTTGAAAAATCAGTGCTCCCCAACCGTAGGTCCTCCAGACAAAAAACTTTGCACACTTATAGAGGAGAAATGGAGCTATATGTGTGCCAAGTTTCGGGTCCAGGGACCTATGAACAGCTGATACCAGGTCACCAAAGTCACCGGAGAAATGACTGTTTAACATGGGAGTTTATGGAAAGGGTGCCCGTCTTTAAAAAATCGGTGCTCCCCGGCCGTAGGTCCCCCGGACAACAAACTTTGCACACTTGTAGAGGAAGAGTGGGGCTACATGTGTGCTAAGTTTGGACAGGACTGGGTCCTCAAATTCCGGGAGATCATGCGCAAAAATGTGACTCTAGTATAAGCCGAGGGGGGCATTTTCAGCACAAAAAAATGTGCTGAAAAACTCGGCTTATACTCGAGTATATACGGTATGTTTGGTGCAATCGTCATTTCATTGTGTTAGCACCTGATACATGCTAACAACATTTAAATGTGCGCATGTGTGGGGATGGGGGGTCTTTAAAAAATTTTTTGCTGATGCCCTCCAAATTGTTTTATGTTCTTTTATGGTGTGCTAAAATTATGATCTGTTTAACTCAAGTTATAACAATATATATATATATATATATATATATATATATATATTGTTATGGAGAAAAAAAAAATGTAGGGTGATTTTTTATTTATTTTTTAACTTTTTTTTTTTTTTACTTACCTTTTTATTGCTATCACACGGGGGCTGACAGACTGTTATCCCAATCATGTGCTTCTGGTTGAGCTAATCTTTTAATTATAATTTTTACTAGCTAGCAAGTATTAGCAAGGTTGGGTTGTATTTTCTATTTTGTACAATGTAAAATAAATACTGTATGTGAAATAAATGTTTTAGCGTGCACAATAATATATTTTTGATAATTTTCTTATGTGCTGTTGCTGGTGTTATTTTTAGTCTGTACTGTTGGTTGGCTTACTATATAATATAGTGCTCCTGATGGGATGTTTTTTTTTTATATTACTATTAGAATGTGCTGTTGGTGGGCATATATAATAGTAATTTTTTATTGCTACTAAATTCTAAGGTTGTTAACTTGTTATTACTAAAATGATATGCTGTTTGTGGGGCTATTATTTTGTGCTACGGCCAGGACTATTATCACTATGATTTATTGTTTTTTATCACTATTATTGGATTATCAACTATTATGTGCTGCAGGTAGGGCTGTTTTTAATTTTATTATTATGTGCTTATTATGTGTTTCTGATAGCCCTATATTTACAGCTATTATAAGGTGCTGGCGTTAATGACACTTCTATTATTCATAGCCAGTGCCCGAGGGGGATGTAGCACTGTATGCGGCCTTATTGTAGAGCTTCAGAAAAGTGCAGGCATGGGCTATTTGTTGAGATAAATAGAAGGGATGGGACTTGAGGGGTCATCTGGAGACCCCGAGGGGCTCCAGTAGGGTTGCCAAATTTTCTTCAAGCCAAACCCGAACACTTTAGCGGCGCACAGTAATTAATTTTTTTTAGTATACACTATAGCAGGGGTCTCCAAACTTTCTAAACAAAGGGCCAGTTTAGTGTCCTTCAGACTTTAGGGGGGCCATTGGGAGTAGAAAATGTCCCGATGTCAGTGGGAAAAAATAATGCCCTATCGTTTATTTCAATAGGAGTAATTGCACCCCATCATTGGTCTCAGTGGGAGCAATTGTTTCCCTCATCATTGGTCTCAGTGGGAGGAATTGTGCCCCGTCATTGGTCTCAGTGGAAGGAACTGTGCCCCATCATTGGTCTCAGTGGGAGGAACTGTGCCCCATCATTGGTCTCAGTGGGAGGAATTGTGCCCCGTCATTGGTCTCAGTGGGAGGAACTGTGCCCCATCATTGGTCTCAGTGGGAGCAATTGTGCCCCATCATTGGTCTCAGTGAGAGGAATTGTGCCCCATCATTGGTCTCAGTGGGAGGAACTGTGCCCCATCATTGGTCTCAGTGGGAGCAATTGTGCCCCATCATTGATATCAGTTGGAGGAACTGTGCCCCATCATTGGTCTCAGTGGGAGGAACTGTGCCCCATCATTGGTCTCAGTGGGAGGAACTGTGCCCCATCATTGGTCTCAGTGGGAGGAACTGTGCCCCATCATTGGTCTCAGTGGGAGGAATTGTGCCCCATCATTGATATCAGTTGGAGGAATTGTGCCCCATCATTGATATCAGTTGGAGGAATTGTGCCCCCTTATTGATGTCATTGGCCCTCATTGCTGGTGTCATTGAGAGAAATTGTGCCCCATTTTTTCTGTAATTTGGAAGATTTGTGCCCCATCATTAGTGTCAGTGGGGGGAGGGATCATGCTCCATTGTTGGTATCGGTGGAGGAAATAGTGCCCCAAGGGCTGGATAAAAGCAAGCAAAGGGCTGCATTTTGGAAACCACTGCACCATAGGATTGTAACAGACGTGGGACACCTTTGGGCACTCCAAAGAGAATAGTAATGCGGCGCACATGGTGCCCCCACTTCCTCCTGTCAGGCCCTATTCCGAGCCACATTTCTGTCTGAATAATGTGTCCAGGTTTCAGGTGGACTGAAACCGTGACACATGGTTCCAAACCCGGACTGTCCGGGTTAATCCTGGACAGGTGACAGCCCTAGGCTTCAGCAATCCCAGGCTGGTAAAACTGCCACCACTGTGATGTTTGTCCATTTCTGACACTAAAGTCTGGAAAACTGGGACAGAAGGGGCACTGTTCCCCACAGCAATCCATCCAGATATTCTGCCTTTGCATCATCGTCCGTTACCTCACTTGTTATCACTAAACTGTCACTTACTGCTCTGCTTACTGCCACTACTCCGACATTCACTACTCCGACATTCACTACTCCGACATTCACTACTCTGACATTCACTACCCCATTCACCCCCAATACACTGAAACCCAATCCTGCTCACCACCGCTGTAATGGCACGCACCATCCCACTCACCCCCAATGCACTGACTGACTACCTTGCTCAACACCACTGCAGAGAACCTCCACCTATTACCCCGCTCACCCCCACTGCATCTACAGTGAGGGAAAACTGTATTTGATCCCCTGTCGATTTTGTAGGTTTGCCCACTGACAAAGAAATGATCAGTCTATAATTTTAATGGTCGGTTTATTTTACCAGTGAGAGACAGAATAACACCAAAAATATCCAGAAAAACACATATCAAAAAAATTATAAATTGATTTGCATTTTAATGAGTGAAATAAGTATTTGATCCCCTATCAATCAGCAAGATTTCTGGCTCCCAGATGTCTTTTATACAGGTAACTAGTGATGAGCCGAACACCCCCGGGTTCGGTTCGCACCAGAACCCGCGAACGGACCGAAAGTTCGAACGAACATTAGAACCCTATTAAATACAATGGATGCGAACGTTCGAATTCTAAAGTGCTAATTATAACAACTATTATGCATGTTATTGTCCTAAAAAGGGTTTGGGAACCCGGGTTCTGCACCAGGGGACATGTATCAATGCAAAAAGAAGTTTTAAAAACGGTCGTTTTTCGGGAGCAGTCATTTTAATGATGCATAAAGTGAAAAAAAAAAAGTCAAATATTCCTTTAAATATCGTACCTGGGGGGTGTCTAAAGTATGCCTGTGAAGTGCCACGTGTTTCCCGTGTTTAGAACTGTCCCTGCACAAAATGACACTTCTAAAGGAAAAAAAAGCCATTTAAAACTGCTTGCGGCTTTAATGTAATGTCTGGTCCCGGTAATATGGATGAAATTCTTTAAGAAAAATGGCATAGCTACCCCATGACCCCCCCCCCCCCCCGTAACTCCAGCCCATTACCAGCCCCTTTGGGTCTTGTATGGATATTAAGGGGAACCCCGCACATAAAATAAAAAAGGCCCTATATACTCTGAACAGCCCTATACAGGCGGTGCATACAAGACAGGGACTGTAGGTTTGTTCTTATGTAGAATCTGTTTGTAATTTTGAACAGGTACATTGTTGAAGTGTAGCTCCAGACCAAAAATCTATTTTTAAACTTTTTGGAAAACATAGGTAAGGGTTATCACCCCTGTAACATTTGTTTTGCTGTCTGTGCCCCTGTTCAGAACATTTCACCTCACTTTCCGTCCCAATGACAACTGTTTTTGAAATGTGGTGTTTTTCTTGAAACAAGGATTGCTGATAAAGCATCAGTACAGAGGAGACACCTTTCTCCCATATTTATTCTTACAGGAGAGAATTTTCCTTCCTAGTGGTAGATTTCCTCTCACTTCCTGTTGTCTTCTTGCGTTTGCAAGTAGGAGTCGTTTGTAAGTTGGATGTTTGAAAGTAGGGACCTGCCGTATATACTCTGCAGAAATAGGCCCCTTAGTTGTTGGTGTTGGCACAACACTGTAAGCACTCACAGTTACTCTTGGTTGGTGCTGGAACGCCCTGCTGTCAACTATTATATCAGGAATTTTAATTACATATAATTGTTGAACAGTGGTAGTAAAAATTGGGCCTTTGATGGTGGTGCTGGTGCCACAACACTGTAAGCCCTGACAGTTACTCTTGGTGGGTGCAGCAATGGGCCCTGCTGTGAATTATTAGATCAAGAATTGTAATTACATGCCCCTGTTGAACAGGGGCTGAAAAATTGGGCCTTAGGCACTGGTGGCACAACACTGCAACCCCTCACAGATACTGTACTTGGAGCACAGCAATGAGCCCTGTTGCAAAGTATTGCTTCAAAAATTGTAATGACACGCCCCTGTTAAACAGGGGCTGAAAAATTGGGCCTTAGGCACTGGTGGCACAACACTGCAACTCCTCACAGATACTGTACTTGGAGCACAGCAATGAGCCCTGTTGCAAAGTATTGCTTCAAAAATTGTAATGACACGCCCCTGTTAAACAGGGGCTGAAAAATTGGGCCTTAGGCACTGGTGGCACAACACTGCAACTCCTCACAGATACTGTACTTGGAGCACAGCAATGAGCCCTGTTGCAAAGTATTGCTTCAAAAATTGTAATTACACGCCCCTGTTAAACAGGGGCTGAAAAATTGGGCGTTAGGCACTGGTGGCGGCACCCATAAACAAAAATGATCTTACAAGCTATCATCATCAATCGTATCATTGAGGACTCGGAGGAGGAGGATAGCCAGTCAACATAACAGCACAGGCACTCAGCATCAGCATCAGTCTTGAAGGGATGTGACATGTTAAAATCAATTAGTCTGTTATATCAGCATCAGGTGTGTGGTAGCTGGTGGTGATCCAAGACTGGTTCATCTTGATGAAAGTCAGTCGATCAACCGAGTCGGTGGACAGGCGCACCCTGTGATCCGTGACAAATCCTCCAGCAGCACTGAATGTGCGTTCCGAAAGAACGCTGGATGCAGGACAGGCCAGTAGCTCAATTGCATACTGTGCAAGCTCTGGCCAGTGATCCATCCTCAAGACCCAGTAAGCCAGAGGATTTTCGGTGGGGAAGGTGTCCAAGTCTGACCTTGCCCCTAGATATTCCTGCACCATGTTTATCAGACGCTGGCGATGGTTGCTGGAACCGATCATACTTTGGGGCTGCGGACTAAAGAATTGTCTGAACGCATCGGTCAGACGGCCACCTTCCCCACCGCTCCTTCTTTGACTGGCCGAAGCCTCAGCAACTCGTTGTCCAGGACCAGGAGTTTGCAACCTCCCAGTCTCTGGGAACGCGTTGCACAGACCTTTCTGCAAGGCCTCCCGGAGTTGTCTCATCCTCTGCTCCCTCTGCGACGGTAACATAAGGTCCGCAACCTTACCCTTGTACCGTGGATCAAGGAGAGTGGCCAGCCAGTAATGGTCCCTCTCCTTGATCCGAAGAATACGAGGATCCTTCCGCAGACTTTGCAGGATCAGGGAGGCCATGCAGCGTAGGTTTGCTGAGGCATTCGCTCCGGAGTCCTCTGGGTCACTAAGGACGACATGATCCGCAGCCACCTCCTCCCAGCCACGTACAAGTCCACTGGTTTCTTGGGACTGTAAATCATCCCTAAAAGACTGCTGCTGATGATGCTGAGTGCCAGCCTCCACCTCCATGCTGACACAATCCTCCTCCTCCTCCTCCTCCTCCTCCTCCTCTTCCTGTGCGATGGGTGGGACAGAAGGAACACTGTCTGGGTAAAGGGGGCCTTGAGAGGCAAGGAAGTCCTCCTCTTCCTGCCTCTGTTCTGCCTCAAGTGCCCTGTCCATTATTCCACGCAGCGTGTGCTCCAACAGGTGGACAAGAGGTACAGTGTCACTGATGCATGCACTGTCACTGCTCACCATCCTCGTGGCCTCCTCAAATGGTGCCAGGACAGTGCATGCATCCCTGATCATGCCCCACTGGCGTGGAGAAAAAAAACCAAGCTCCCCTGACCCTGTCCTGGTGCCGTAGTCGCACAGGTACTCATTGATGGCCCTCTGCTGCGTGTGCAGCCGCTGCAGCATGGCCAACGTTGAGTTCCACCTGGTGGGCATGTCACATATAAGGCGGTTCTTGGGCAGGTTCAACTCCTTTTGCAGCTCAGCCAGGCGAGCACTGGCATTATAAGATCTGCGGAAATGCACACAGACTTTCCTGGCCTGCCTCAGGACATCCTGTAAGCCCGGGTACCTGCCCAAGAAGCGCTGCACCACCAGGTTAAGGACGTGAGCCACACAGGGCACATGGGTCAGTTGTCCCTGTCGGAGGGCGGAGAGGAGGTTGGTGCCATTGTCGCAAACCACCATTCCTGGCTTAAGCTGGCGTGGCGTCAACCACCTCTCGGCCTGGCCCTGCAGAGCAGACAGGACCTCTGCCCCAGTGTGGCTTCTGTCCCCCAAACACACCAGCGCAAGCACGGCATGGCATCTTTTTGCCTGCGTACTTGCGTAGCCCCGTGAATGGCTACGGAGCACCGCTGGTTCATAGGACAAACCACAGGAAGAGGCCATGGAGGAAGAAGAAGAGGAGGGGGTGGAGGAGAGAGGTGTGTCACAACCAGTAGTAGCATTTTGGAGGCGTGGCGGTGGGACAACCTCCAACACTACTGCACCTTGTCCTGAATCCTTCCCAGCTGCCAAAAGAGTGACCCAATGGGCCGTGAAAGAAAGGTAACGTCCCTGTCCATGCCTGCTGGACCATGAGTCAGCGGTAATATGCACCTTACCGCTGACCGCCCTGTCCAGCGAGGCCAAGACATTGCCTTCCACATGCCGGTAGAGAGCCGGAATAGCCTTCCGTGAGAAAAAGTGGCGTTTGGGAACCTGCCACTGAGGAACCGCACATTGCACAAACTCACGGAAGGGGGCCGAGTCTACCAACTGAAAAGGCAGCAGTTGAAGCGCTAGCAATTTAGCCAAGCTAGCATTCAACCGCTGGGCATGTGGATGGCTGGGAGTGAACTTCTTTCGACGGTCCAGCAGCTGGGGCAGGGAAATTTGCCTGCTAGAATCGGACGTCGGTGTACTGCTAGCAGAGTGGGCGCAAGTACTTGGCTGTGACACACCTAATTCTACACCTTCATTCCTCTCAGTGCATGTTTCAGAGAGGACTGAAGTTATAGTGGGGTTGGAGATCCCAGCTGATGCGGTGCAAGGAGAGGTCCGCTTTGTTCTTTGGTGTGGGTCTTTGAGGTAGGCTTGCCAACGAGCTGCATGGCAGGTCAACATATGTCTGGTCAGGCATGTGGTACCCAAGCGGCTGATGTTTTGGCCACGCGATATACGCTTGAGACATATGTTGCAAACAGCAGCTGTGCGATCTGATGCACTAGCCTCAAAAAAGGCCCACACCAAAGAACTTTTTGAATGACGGGCAGAGGCAGCGCCCTGCACAGGCGGAGCTCTGCGGTGTGATTCCGTCGGTGTACTGCCCTTACGCTGGCCACCAAAGGGCATCCTGCCTCGTTGGAGATGTGCCTCCTCCTCATCCTCCTCCTCCTCCTCTCTCCTATTAGGCACCCACGTGGAGTCAGTGACCTCATCATCCCCTCCCTCCTCATCACTGGAGCCAATCTGGCAGTATGCTGCAGCTGCTGGAACATGACTGCCAGATTGGTGTCCTTCTTGAGCATCCCCTCTGTCTGCTCTCACGCTACTGCCTTCCTCTAGCTGGGTTTCATCATCAGACCCTTCGAAACGCTGGGCATCCTCCTGGAGCATGTACCCAACACTGTGCTGAAACAGTTCGGGGGACTCCTCAGGAGGAGGACATGGTGGGTCTAGGGAAGGAGTGACTGATGATTTGTCTGACATTGATACCAGGGAAGACGACGCTTTGGCAGCTGCTTTTCCAGTACCCTGAGCCTGGGTGAGAGAGGATGAGGAGGAGGAGGAGGGCTTGGTCATCCACTCTACCAAGTCTTCGGCATGATGTGGCTCAACATGTCCAGCTGCCGAAAAGAAGGACAAGCGTGTCCCATGGCCATGTGCTGATGACAATGCACCGCGTCCACGACCAGCACTGTTGCCCCCAGACACAGAGCCTGCTTGCCCTCTTTTATTGCCTCCTGACTGTCTGCCTCTCCTTGTTTGCCTTCCAGACATTCTAATAGATGGCCTGCAGGGAGATGGGAAAAAAGCAATAAGGGCTACCTTCAGGTGTCCTTCTCTGTCCCTTGAAACAAGGACTTTCACAGTGAAAGAAACTGACACTCTCCCTACCTACAGTTTTCTGTCCCTAGAAAAAATATTTTTTTTAATCACAATATAGCACAAGGACAATTCACTCACTGTCCTTACAGGTCCCTGGAAACAAGGACTTGCAGAGTGAAAGAAAAAAAACACTCTCCCTACCTACAGTTTTCTGTCCCTAGAATAAATGTTTTTTTTAAGCACAATATAGCACAAGGACAATTCACTCACTGTCCTTACAGGTCCCTGGAAATAAGGACTTGCAGAGTGAAAGAAAAAAAACACTCTCCCTACCTACAGTTTTCTGTCCCTAGAAAAAATGTTTTTTTTAATCACAATATAGCACAAGGACAATTCACTCACTGTCCTTACAGGTCCCTGGAAACAAGGACTTGCAGAGTGAAAGAAAAAAAACACTCTCCCTACCTACAGTTTTCTGTCCCTAGAAAAAATGTTTTTTTTAATCACAATATAGCACAAGGACAATTCACTCACTGTCCTTACAGGTCCCTGGAAACAAGGACTTGCAGAGTGAAATAAACTGACACTCTCCCTACCTACAGTTTTCTGTCCCTAGAATAAATGTTTTTTTTAAGCACAATATAGCACAAGGACAATTCACTCACTGTCCTTACAGGTCCCTGGAAACAAGGACTTGCAGAGTGAAAGAAAAAAAACACTCTCCCTACCTACAGTTTTCTGTCCCTAGAAAAAATGTTTTTTTTAATCACAATATAGCACAAGGACAATTCACTCACTGTCCTTACAGGTCCCTGGAAACAAGGACTTGCAGAGTGAAAGAAAAAAAACACTCTCCCTACCTACAGTTTTCTGTCCCTAGAAAAAATGTTTTTTTTAATCACAATATAGCACAAGGACAATTCACTCACTGTCCTTCCAGGTCCCTGGAAACAAGGACTTGCAGAGTGAAATAAACTGACACTCTCCCTACCTACAGTTTTCTGTCCCTAGAATAAATGTTTTTTTTAAGCACAATATAGCACAAGGACAATTCACTCACTGTCCTTAGAGGTCCCTGGAAACAAGGACTTGCAGAGTGAAAGAAAAAAAACACTCTCCCTACCTACAGTTTTCTGTCCCTAGAAAAAATGTTTTTTTTTAAGCACAATATAGCACAAGGACAATTCACTCACTGTCCTTCCAGGTCCCTGGAAACAAGGACTTGCAGAGTGAAAGAAAAAAAACACTCTCCCTACCTACAGTTTTCTGTCCCTAGAAAAAATGTTTTTTTTAAGCACAATATAGCACAAGGACAATTCACTCACTGTCCTTCCAGGTCCCTGGAAACAAGGACTTGCAGAGTGAAAGAAAAAAAACACTCTCCCTACCTACAGTTTTCTGTCCCTAGAAAAAATGTTTTTTTTAATCACAATATAGCACAAGGACAATTCACTCACTGTCCTTACAGGTCCCTGGAAACAAGGACTTGCAGAGTGAAAGAAACTGACACTCTCCCTACCTACAGTTTTCTGTCCCTAGAATAAATGTTTTTTTAAGCACAATATAGCACAAGGACAATTCACTCACTGTCCTTCCAGGTCCCTGGAAACAAGGACTTGCAGAGTGAAAGAAACTGACACTGTCCCTACCTACAGTTTTCTGTCCCTAGAATAAATGTTTTTTTTAATCACAATATAGCACAAGGACAATTCACTCACTGTCCTTCCAGGTCCCTGGAAACAAGGACTTGCAGAGTGAAATAAACTGACACTCTCCCTACCTACAGTTTTCTGTCCCTAGAATAAATGTTTTTTTTAAGCACAATATAGCACAAGGACAATTCACTCACTGTCCTTAGAGGTCCCTGGAAACAAGGACTTGCAGAGTGAAAGAAAAAAAACACTCTCCCTACCTACAGTTTTCTGTCCCTAGAAAAAATGTTTTTTTTTAAGCACAATATAGCACAAGGACAATTCACTCACTGTCCTTCCAGGTCCCTGGAAACAAGGACTTGCAGAGTGAAAGAAAAAAACACTCTCCCTACCTACAGTTTTCTGTCCCTAGAAAAAATGTTTTTTTAAGCACAATATAGCACAAGGACAATTCACTCACTGTCCTTCCAGGTCCCTGGAAACAAGGACTTGCAGAGTGAAAGAAAAAAAACACTCTCCCTACCTACAGTTTTCTGTCCCTAGAAAAAATGTTTTTTTTAATCACAATATAGCACAAGGACAATTCACTCACTGTCCTTACAGGTCCCTGGAAACAAGGACTTGCAGAGTGAAAGAAACTGACACTCTCCCTACCTACAGTTTTCTGTCCCTAGAATAAATGTTTTTTTAAGCACAATATAGCACAAGGACAATTCACTCACTGTCCTTCCAGGTCCCTGGAAACAAGGACTTGCAGAGTGAAAGAAACTGACACTGTCCCTACCTACAGTTTTCTGTCCCTAGAATAAATGTTTTTTTTAATCACAATATAGCACAAGGACAATTCACTCACTGTCCTTCCAGGTCCCTGGAAACAAGGACTTGCAGAGTGAAATAAACTGACACTCTCCCTACCTACAGTTTTCTGTCCCTAGAATAAATGTTTTTTTTAAGCACAATATAGCACAAGGACAATTCACTCACTGTCCTTACAGGTCCCTGGAAACAAGGACTTGCAGAGTGAAAGAAAAAAAACACTCTCCCTACCTACAGTTTTCTGTCCCTAGAAAAAATGTTTTTTTTTAAGCACAATATAGCACAAGGACAATTCACTCACTGTCCTTCCAGGTCCCTGGAAACAAGGACTTGCAGAGTGAAAGAAAAAAAACACTCTCCCTACCTACAGTTTTCTGTCCCTAGAAAAAATGTTTTTTTTAAGCACAATATAGCACAAGGACAATTCACTCACTGTCCTTCCAGGTCCCTGGAAACAAGGACTTGCAGAGTGAAAGAAAAAAAACACTCTCCCTACCTACAGTTTTCTGTCCCTAGAAAAAATGTTTTTTTTAATCACAATATAGCACAAGGACAATTCACTCACTGTCCTTACAGGTCCCTGGAAACAAGGACTTGCAGAGTGAAAGAAACTGACACTCTCCCTACCTACAGTTTTCTGTCCCTAGAATAAATGTTTTTTTAAGCACAATATAGCACAAGGACAATTCACTCACTGTCCTTCCAGGTCCCTGGAAACAAGGACTTGCAGAGTGAAAGAAACTGACACTGTCCCTACCTACAGTTTTCTGTCCCTAGAATAAATGTTTTTTTTAAGCACACTATAGCACAAGCACAAAACACACTGACACTCTCCCTACCTATCCTTCTCTTTCCCTAAACTAAAGGAATCCAGGTTAAGCAAGAAAGAAATAACAGTCACTGTCCCTGCCTATGCTGCTCTATCCCTGCTCCGGAACACACTACACTAGGCCGCCGTGCTGGCGGCCTTTTATAGTGTGGGGCGTGTACTAAACACCCTCAGCAATAATTGGCCACAGGCATCCTGCCTGTGGCCAATCATTGCTCTCCTCGCTGCCGGCGCTGTGATTGGCCAAGCATGCGGGGTCACAGTGCATGCTTGGCCAATCACAGCGCCTGGATGACACTGCGATGGCGTAGTGCATTGTGGGCCGTTCGCGTCACTCGAATTTGGCGCGAACGGCCCAAATCGTTCGATCTTCGTCGAACGATCGAACAGCCGATGTTCGAGTCGAACGTATGTTCGACTCGAACACGAAGCTCATCCCTACAGGTAACCAGCTAAGATTAGGAGCACTCTCTTAAAGGGAGTGCTCCTAATCTCAGCTTGTTACCTGTATAAAAGACACCTGTTCACAGAAGCAATCAGATTCCAATCTCTCCACCATGGCCAAGACCAAAGAGCTGTCCAGGGATGTCGGGGAGAAGATTGTAGATCCACACAAGGCTGGAATGGGCTACAAGACCATCGCCAAGCAGCTTGGTGAGAGGGTGACAACAGTTGGTGCGATTATTCCATCGCAAATGGAAGAAAAACAAAATAACTGTCAATTTCCCTCAGTCTGGGGCTCCATATAAGATCTCACCTCGTGGAGTTTCAATGATCATGAGAACAGAAAGGAATCTGCCCAGAACTACATGGGAGAATCTTGTCAATGGTCTCAAGACAAAATCAATTGTTTATGCCTGAGAATCGGAAGTGACATCAGAGGTCTCTTCAGTCCTCCAAAGGGCATAGAGCCGAGTGGGGGCCATCCTGCCCTCACTCGACTTCCAGGCATCGGCTGCATTGGATCACTTCCAAGGCATTACCGACGGCTCTGGTAAGCCCGGAAGCAACTGGGAAGTGGCGAGAGGGCGGGGAGGGCACCTCTCCCGCCGCTATCAAAAGTGATCCCGCAGCGAATCCAACGCAGGGTTCACTTTTATCGGAAAGCCAGCTGCTTAAGGGTAAAAACAATACTTAACGGTATTTAACGTAAAAAACATGATGTACATTCCCAGTTAGTTGGTCGGCAAACCTCTTAGGGACCACCCCACATACATATACTGCTGCCTAGTACCCGATCTGACACTTTCGGGTCTGGGGTGCCCTCGAGTGCTGTCGGCGACTCGCTCCCACTGTGACTGGACACAGTGGGAGCCAATAAGCAGGTCCGACGGACATGATGTCCACCGGGCCCCGCTGATCGTTCGGGGGACAGGCAGAGAGGCGGTCAGCCTATGTAAACAAGGCAGACCGCCGTTCTGTGAGAAGGGAATGTACTAATCCTGTGTTTCTGCTGAGCAGAAACACAGATCTTTTACATTCCCCCCAGTCAAAACACCTCCCCCACAGTTAGTAAGCGCTCACAGGGAACACAGTTAACAGGGTCAGCAGGGATGTGTTGGATTTTGTTTCCTAGCAGAGAATAAAATCCAGCACATCCCTTGGCAAAAGCAGCACACTGTACACAAAAACACTGGCTAGGCACACATTTAACCATTTGATCGCCCCCTGATGTTAACCCCTTCCCTGCCAGTGTCATTAGTACAGTAACAGTGCATATTTTTTTACCACTGATTACTTTATTAGTGTCACTGGTATGCAAAAAAAGTGTCAAAAGTGTCAGTTAGTGTCCGATTTGTCCGCCGCAATATCGCAATCCCACTATAAGCCATTGATCGCCGCCGTTACTAGTAAAATAAATAAATAAAAATATCCCATAGTTTGTAGACGCTATGTCTTTTGTGCAAACCAATCATTATACGCTTATTGGGATTTTTTTACCAAAAATATTTAGCAGAATACATATTGGCCTAAATGGATGAAGAAATTCGATTTTTTACATTTTTTATTGGGTATGTTTTATAGCAGAAAGTAAAAAATATATGTTTTTTTCCAAAATTGTCAGCCTATTTTTTGTTAAAAATAAAAATAAAAAAATGCTGATCAAATACCACCAAAGGAAATCTCTATTTGTGTGAAAAAAAGGACATACATTTTGTTTGGGCACAGCATCGCACCACCGTGCAATTGTCAATTAAAGTAACGCAATGCCGTATCGCGACCAGGCAAAAAATGGCCTGGTCATTAAGGGGGGGGGGGGGTTAAATCTTACCGGAGGGCAAGTGGTTAAAGTAGCGCAGTGCTGAATAACAAAAAAATGGCCTGGTCATGAAGGGGGTAAAACCTTCCAGAGGCCAAGTGGATAATCATTTCATTATCTTGTAGATCAGGGGTCTCCAAACTTTCTAAACAAAGAGCCATTTTTTTTGTCCTTCAGACTTTTGGGGGGCCAGACTGTGGGTATTGAGAATAAAAAAAAGGTCCCAATGTCAGTGGGAAAAACACAATGCTCCATTTTTGGTGTCAGTGGGAGGAACTGTGTCCTATCGCTGGCATCAGTGGGAGGAATTTTGCCCCGTTGTTGGTCTCATTGGGAGGAATTTTGCCCCGTTGTTGGTGTCATTGGGAGGAATTTTCCCCCGTTTTTGGTGTCATTGGGAGAAATTTTGCCCCGTTGTTGGTGTCATTGGGAGGAATTTTTCCCCGTTTTTGGTGTCATTGGGAGGAATTTTGCCCTGTAATTGGTTTCATTGGGAGGAATTGTGCCCCATTGTTGGTGTCATTGGGAGGCTTTTTGTCCCTATTGTTGGTGTCCAGGGATGAGCCGAACACCCCCCTGTTCGGTTCGCACCAGAACCTGCGAACAGACAAAATGTTCGTGTAAACTTTAGAACCCTATTAAATACAATGGACTCGAACGTTCGAAATCTAAAGTGTTAATTATAAAGGCTAATATGCAAGTTATTGTCCTAAAAAGTGTTTGGGGACCCGGGTCCTGCCCCAGGGGACATGTATCAATGCAAAAAGAAGTTTTAAAAACGGCCGTTTTTTCGGGAGCAGTTATTTTAATAATGCTTAAAATGAAAAAATAAAAGTGAAATATTCCTTTAAATTTCGTACCTGGGGGGTGTGTATGATATGCATGTGAAGTGGCGCATGTTTCCCGTGCTTAGAACTGTCCTTGCAAAAAATTTCATTTTTGAAAGAAAAAAATGCATTTAAAACTGACTCGCGGCTATTAATGAATTGTCGGCTCCCGGCAATACATACAAAAGTCATTGATAAAAAAAAAAAAAAAAGCGTGGGGGTTCCCCAGAATTCAATTACCAGGCCCTTCAGGTCTGGAATGGATATTAAGGGGAACCCCGCCGCAAATTTAAAAAAAAATTGACGTGGGGTTCCCCCAAATATCCATTCCAGGCCCTTCAGATCTGGCATGGATTTTAAGGGGAACTCCACCCCAAATTTTTTAAAAAAATGGCGTGGAGTCCCCCTAAAAATCCATACCAGACCCCTTATCCGAGCACGCAACCTGGCCGGCCGCAGGGGAAAAGGGGGGGATGAGAGAGCGGCCCCCCCTCCCTCCTGAACCGTACCAAGCCACATGCCCTCAACATGGGGAGGATGTCCCCATGTTGATGGGGACAAGGGCCTCATCCCCACAACCCTTGCCCGGTGGTTGTGGGGGTCTGCGGGCGGGGGGCTTATCGGAATCTGGAAGACCCCTTTAACAAAGGGGACCCCCAGATCCCGGCCCCCCCCTATGTGAATTGGTAAGGGGTACATTGTACCCCTACCATTTCACGAAGAAAGCGTAAAAAAATGTTTAAAAAAACACACAAACACCTTGAAAATGTCCTTTATTTAAAAAAAAACAAAACAAAAACATTCCAGCGGTGAAATCCAGTGTCCCGCGGCGATCCCGATGTCCAGCGCTGTCCTTCATTGGTTGTGCCTGAGCGGACCTGATGGGGAACTCCCTCTCAGTATTTTAAATGTATAGACCCGCCCCTTCTAAAGTTCCCCATCAGGTCCGCTCAGCGGACCAGATGCGGAACATGAGAAGGGGCGGGTCTATACATGTATTACCAAAGTGAGAGCAGTTCCCCATCAGGTCCGCCCCCTCGGTATGTCGGACCCGCCTACGTCATTGGCTTGAGCGGGGAACTTCCTTCACTATGTAAATTTAAATTACACAGTGAAGGAAGTTCCCCGCTCAAGCCAATGACGTAGGCGGGTCCGACATACCGAGGGGGCGGACCTGATGGGGAACTGCTCTCACTTTGGTAATACATGTATAGACCCGCCCCTTCTCAACTTTAGAAGGGGCGGGTCTATACATTTAAAATACTGAGAGGGAGTTCCCCATCAGGTCCGCTCAGGCACAACCAATGAAGGACAGCGCTGGACATCGGGATCGCCGCGGGACACTGGATTTCACCGCTGGAATGTTTTTTTTTTTTTTTTAAATAAAGGACTTTTTCAAGGTGTTTGTGTGTTTTTTTAAACATTTTTTTACGCTTTCTTCGTGAAATGGTAGGGGTACAATGTACCCCTTACCAATTCACATGGGGGGGGCCGGGATCTGGGGGTCCCCTTTGTTAAAGGGGTCTTCCAGATTCCGATAAGCCCCCCGCCCGCAGACCCCCACAACCACCGGGCAAGGGTTGTGGGGATGAGGCCCTTGTCCCCATCAACATGGGGACATCCTCCCCATGTTGAGGGCATGTGGCCTGGTACGGTTCAGGAGGGAGGGGGGGCCGCTCTCTCGTCCCCCCCTTTTCCCCTGCGGCCGGCCAGGTTGCGTGCTCGGATAAGGGGTCTGGTATGGATTTTTAGGGGGACTCCACGCCATTTTTTTTTTAAAATTTGGGGTGGAGTTCCCCTTAAAATCCATGCCAGATCTGAAGGGCCTGGAATGGATATTTGGGGGAACCCCACGTCAATTTTTTTTAAAATTTGCGGCGGGGTTCCCCTTAATATCCATTCCAGACCTGAAGGGCCTGGTAATTGAATTCTGGGGAACCCCCACGCTTTTTTTTTTTTTTTATCAATGACTTTTGTATGTATTGCCGGGAGCCGACAATTCATTAATAGCCGCGAGTCAGTTTTAAATGCATTTTTTTCTTTCAAAAATGACATTTTTTGCAGGGACAGTTCTAAGCACGGGAAACATGCGCCACTTTACATGCATATCATAAACACCCCCCAGGTACGAAATTTAAAGGAATATTTCACTTTTATTGTTTCACTTTAAGCATTATTAAAATCACTGCTCCCGAAAAAACGTCCGTTTTTAAAACTTCTTTTTGCATTGATACATGTCCCCTGGGGCAGGACCCGGGTCCCCAAACACTTTTTAGGACAATAACTTGCATATTAGCCTTTATAATTAGCACTTTAGATTTCTCCCATAGATTTTTCGAATTTGCCGCGAACACCCCAATTTGTTCGCTGTTCGGCGAACGGGCGAACAGGCAATGTTCGAGTCGAACATGAGTTCGACTCGAACTCGAAGCTCATCCCTATTGGTGTCATTGTGAGAAATTTTGCCACATTGTTGGTGTCATTGGGAGGAATTGTGCCACATTGTTGGTGTCATTGGAAGGAATTGTGCCACATTGTTGGTGTCATTGGGAGGAATTGTGCCACATTGTTGGTGTCATTGGGAGGAATTGTGCCACATTGTTGGTGTCATTGGGAGGAATAGTGCCACATTGTTGTGTCATTTGGAGGATATTTACCACATTGTTGGGGTCATTGGGAGGAATTGTGCCCCATTGTTGGGGTCATTGGGAGGAACTGTGCCACATTGTTGGTGTCATTTGGAGGAATTGTGCCCCATTATTGGTGTTGTTGGGAGGAGTTGTGTCCCTTCATTGAGGTCAGTGGGGGGGAATTATACCCCATTGTTGGTATCAGTGGATAAAATAGTGTCCCAAGGGCCAGATAAAAGCAAGCAAAGGGCCGCATCTGGCCATCGGGTCGCAGTTTGGAGACCACTGTTGTAGATGTTTAGGGTAAAGAAGCATGGGAATACAAAATTTAAGCCGATTCCACTTTCGTCTCAGCAATACATTGATAGACTTTATTTTGGTGTAATTGCGGGAAATGGATCTGGTTATGTATCCAACCAGCTTCTATTTTTAATGTTATTATTCTAAAGATGATTATTGTGTATTTGTAAAAAAAAAAAAAAAGCTTTTACCCCCCACAGACGGAGCATTTCAAACTGTGAAACAACTGGTCAACATTATTTAATCTTCAACTTAATCTTGTTCAAATTGTTTTCATGTAGTGTTCAGTCATTAGAGCCGCTCAGATAAAGAACAACATCATCTGTAAATTATAGATGTCCCGACGGCCCAGACAATGGAATTCCTCCGAGCCACCTACATAAGCAAATCAAAATTAATCTACCCAAGCTTAGTTTTAAATCACAACAGATGTGCCAGATTGTGCAACTGTTTCCCATTTCCTTGATCCCTGCTTTAGTTTTTTTTTTTTTGTTTCCCCTCTTACATTTTCTAAAGAGAGAGATGGAGGCTTATATAGCAATCCGAGAAATAAATGCAAATGAAGATAAGCCAAAAAGTGTGCTTCAGCATACAGAGCGACGATGGGTTTCTTAAGGACTGTACGGGGGGCATAGAACAAGAATAGGAGAATAGATACTTGTAACAACCAATCAGACTCCGGCTGATCCTCCTGTGCTCACTTCAACGTGACAATGTGTCCCTTTTCTTTGAATTTCTGTCCCTTACGTCTCATTTAAACTTGCTGTTAAACCACGTTTTTCTCAATCCCTCCATTTCGGGCCATTTCTGACATCCCTCTCCTACTGTATATGTAAAAAGCATAATTTTTGGGGGTAAAAAATTACTTAAAGTGATTGCAAACGATCACCTTGTAAAACAACCCATTCAGTTTAAAATAGAAATGAAAGGCATGTTTGTATAGACATAAAAAAATATATATATATAAATAAACTTTTTTCCCTTTTTATTTAATTGTTAAAATAGAAGTATGGGTTTCCTTTTTTTTTTTGCTTACATCTATTCTATGTGAGCTGCTGATATCTATAAACCCTCCCAGCCCTCTCAGAAGTGCCTCCATTCTGTTAAAATCGAGATAAATACCTGTGGGAGGTTCTACAGTCTTTCATACAGCATCATCCAGACAATGATGTGAATATAGAGTCTGGATCCACCCCCTTTCCTGTCATTTTGCATGATTGATGTCGGCTCTCCTCCCTCTGCTTGTTTCTGAGACTTCACAGAGCGTAGCTGCTCCCCCCTCCCTTCTCCCTCCTCCCTCCTCCCCCTCCCTATCTATCAGCACAGAAACGTCTCTTAGGGGAGGGGGGACAGAGGCAGGGGGTGTGTTGGTGTGTTGGTGGAGATGTTCACACCCCCTGAGAACTTTTCAAACTGAAAGTGGACCGTTTTTGCCAGCAGAAGGAAAGTTCATGTGCACATGCTGTAAAAACTAAAAGAGGTAGGAAAAAAAGATTAGCTGATATGTGACTAATGTGATATGTAGTTGAGGAAAAAATTAAAATCTGCACAGCCATACTCCAATCCAACGTGGCTTTATTCACAAAGTAAAATGAAAACTGGCACTACATGTCACAGCAACAGAATGATAGGGACAGCTAACGCGTTTCACACTTAGAAGTGCTTAATCATAGCTTTACTTTGTGAATAAAGCCACGTTGGATTGGAGTGCGGATATCCAGATCTTCATTTTTCCTCACTTGCCTAGTGCATTGCCAGCACCCTCGGTTCCTGGAAAGGTGAACTTTATTTTGGGTGGGCCTGTTTGGAGCGGCAATCCCTGTTTGTAATGTGATATGTACTAGTTATTTAACCCATCCCTCTGTTCTCATGTGTATAAGAGCTGGGAGGAGGAGAAGCAGCAGCACACTGAGCTTCCCAGTGAATGGCTGTGCAGGCGGGGGGCATATCAGGACAAGTCTGATTATTGGAGGAGAGCACACTGAGCTCCCAGCATAGCTAGAGAACTGACTATGGTGTGCTCTCCTGCTTAGTGTGGTCAGTTATTAATAGGAAAGCAGAGGGACTGGAAGGAACACCGGGGATTTTACATAAAGGAAGCAATACAAAGAGAACAGGAGACTTTCTCATACAAGTACATAGTACAGCAGGCACCTATCAGGAATATGAAATGTTGGGGTAACAAACGCTTTAAAACCCCCAAACATGAAATATATATATTTTTTTAAGCAGAGGCCCTAGAGAATAAAATGGTGGATGTTGCATATTTTTATGTCACATGATATCTGCACAGAAGTTTTCAAACACAATAAAAAAAAAAAAAAACACCTTTAATGCACATAAACACAATAAAATACCCATTTTTTGGGGGCTTGTAAAATATAAAAGATGATACATGAAGTAAATAGATACCGATAGTGTTGCACCGATACTGTTTTTTTATTGGCGAGTAAGAGTACCAATACTTTCGGTCAAGCTCTCGCCGATACCGAATACCCAATGTTTTTGGGTAATATATAAAAGATGATGTTACATGAAGTAAATAGATACCAATAGGGTTGCACTGATAATGTTTTTTTTATTGGCGAGTACGAGTACCGATAATTTCGGTCAAGTACTCGCCAATACCGAATACCGATACTTTGCGGTGCGATTTGTATCAATACAAAAAAAATTGGCACAAATCGCACTTTGATGCGATTCCTGTCTGAATCGAATGTGATTTTCCCACTGCTCCTATGTGTATGTGTATGTATAGAAAGGGAAAAGCACCATCTAGTGGGCAGTTTATTAACCACCTCGCGCCTGGGCCATTGGCAAAAGACGTCCGCATTGCGGCGCTCAATTGCCGAGAGGACGTCCATGGACGTCCTCCTGTTTATTTCCGCGATGCGCGCCGCCGCGGGTGCGCATCGGGGAAAAGCTGTGCCCGCTGTGTCAGGCGGGTGCCGATGCGTGTGCCTGGCGGCCGCGATGTCCGCCAGGTACCCGTGATCGGCTGTCACAGAGCCAGGGATGTGGATCTCTGTGTGTAAACACAGAGATCCACGTCCTGTCAGGGAGAGGAGACCGATGCTGTGTCCCTTGTACATAGGGACACAGATCGGTCACCTCCCCCAGTCAGTCCCCGCCCCCCACAGTAAGAATCACCTAGCAGGGAATACATTTAACCGCTTGATCGCCCTCTAGTGTTAACCCCTTCCCTGCCAGTCACATTTATACAGTAATCAGTGCATATTTATAGCACTGTTCGCTGTATAAATGTGAATGGTCGCAAAAATGTGTCAAAAGTGTCCGATGTGTCCGCCGCAATATCACAGGCCTGACAAAAATCGCAGATCGCCGCCATTACTAGTAAAAAAAAAACTAATAAAACATTTTTTCATAATTCTATTCCCTATTTTGTAGGCGCTATAACTTTTGCGCAAACCAATCACTATACGCTTAGATTTTTTTTTTTACCTAAAATATGCAGAAGAATACGTATCGGCATATTTTTGTTTATAGCGCAAAAAATAAAAACCGCAGAAATGATCAAATACCACCAAAAGAAAGCTCTATTTGTGGAAAAAAAAGGACGTCAATTTTGTTTGGGAGCCATGTCACACGACCGCGCACTTGTCATTCAAAGCATGACAGTGCTGAAACCTGAAATTTCGCCTGGGCAGGAAGGGGGTTATGTGCCCAGTTGTCAAGTGTTTAAAAAAAATATAATTTATAGTACATATCTGGCCAAATGCAAAATCTGCATAGGTTACATAGTTACATAGTTAGTCAGGTTGAAAAAAAGACACAAGTCCATCTAGTTCAACCATAAAAAATAAATAAAAATACTAAATAAATAAACAATAATAAATAAATAAAAAATAATAAATAAATAACAATCATACCAGTCCTGCAAATCATAGCATATCACGGCCGCTGGAGGTGCTCACAGGGCTGGAGGAGAAGTTCTGGGACCCCTGTGGGTATGGGGGGGGGGGAGTGACGTCAGCTTGGGGATGGACCGCCTCTACATCTCTTCCAGCCCTGTGTAGGCCAATACGTATCTTTGCTAAAAAAAAAGCCCAGTAAGTGTATATTGATTGGTTTGCAAAACATTTATAGCATTTACATATACTGGATTTTTTTGTTATTTATTTATTTTATGCTAGTAATTGCAGAAATCAGCGACTTATGGCAGGACTGGGATATTGCAGAAAATCGGACACTGGTATTTGATCACCTCTGCGTTTTTTATTTATTGCGATAAAAAACAAAAAAAGACAGACAATTAAAGATATATATATATATATATATATATATATATATATATATATATATACAGTATATATTTTACTTTCTGCTATAAAACACTAAAACTAAAAAATTCAGATGACTAAAATACGACTAAAATGGCATTTTAGTCAAAAGACTATGACTTCAAAACTAAATCAAAATTTGTGTTCAAACTTAACCTTGATGTGCAGGATGTGTACAAAGCACAGGTTCACTTTAAAGCATTCTATGCTGAAAAGGTATGCTGGGGAATAAAAAAAAAAAACAGAAACACATAAATCAAGCTTTTTCACTTATTTTTCTATGAATATATTCTCCAATGTAAGTTAAACTTGACAATTATTTACAGCAAATGAGCATTTCAAATGTTACAGCCTCGACAGTTGTTTACCACAACCTATTTTTGTTCTAGAAGACACAGCCATATCAGTCATTGACATGAAAGAAAAAAACTTTTATGGAACTTCTAAGGTGTGACAGGCCGGTGTCACTTGCACAGTATTTTCTTTTTACATTCACTCAGGCGGCAATTTCACAGAAGTAAACAGATGACAGTCATCCCGAGTCAACTCATTCCAAGAACTTCGAAGAAAAACAGAGAACTATTGTGACAGACGCTGTAATTAGATTGCCACCATCACACCACTCAGATCTGTAGAAGGTGAGTATTGGGGGCAAGGATGGAATCAAGACCACCTAGTCCAAAATACACATGGAGAAGACCAAATCCAAAAGAACGGTTGAGTAAAGTGGAAAGATAGCGCTGGACCCGTAGGTTTATATTTTACTGGTATTGTTATCTTAAGGTATTGATGTTGGCAGGGCCGCCATAAGGAGTTTTGGGGCCCCTTACACAGCTTCAGGCATGGGACCCCTGGAGCAGAGGAGAACCGGAAATTGAGCAGCGGGGGGGCTGCCACGAATTTAGAAGCGGGGGGTGCCATGAATTGAGAAGCGTGGGGGGGGGGGGGCACCCGGGGCCTCTGGGGACCTCTGGGCCCCTTACAAAAATAAATAAATAAATAAATAATAAAACATTTTTTTTTTAAATAAATAAATTTTTATAAAAAAAATAAGGGGGGCTGCCATCCGGGGCCCTGGGGACCTCTGGGCCCCTTACAAAAAAAAATAAAAAATTATTAAAAAAAGGGGGGGGGGTTGCCACCCGGGGCCTCTGGGGACCTCTGGGCCCCTTACAAAAAAAAAAAAAAAAAAAAAAAAAATACATTTTTATAAAAAAAAATAAGGGGGGTTGCCATCCGGGGCCCTGGGGACCCCTGGGGACTTCTGGGCCCCTTGCAAATAAAAAAAAAAAAAAAAAAGGGGGGTTGCCATCCAGGCCCCTGGGGACCTCCGGGCCCCTTACAGGTGTACTGCCTGTACCCCCTGATGGCGGCCCTGGATGTTGGTGTAAATCAGGGGTCTCAAACTGCTGGCCCTCCAGCTGTTGTAAAACTACTTATCCCATCAAGCCTCTGCCTGTGGGAATCATGCTTGTAACTGTCAGCCTTGCAATGCCTCAGGCTGGGTTCACACTGGTACGACACGACAGTCGTACGACTGTGGATCCAACTTTGCCCTGTGACTTGAAGACCGACATGTGTCCGACTTCAATGAACAGGGATCCGACTTTAATCACTGACAATAACAGGCACTGTGTCTGGTATGAATCTTTAGGGGGAACTCCACGCAAAATGTAAAAAAACAAAAACGGCATGGGTTCCCCCTCCAAGAGCATACCAGGCCCTTCGGTCAGATTTCATACCAGACCTTTATCCGAGCACACAACCCAGCAGGTCAAGAAAGGGCGGGGGGAAGAGCGAGTGCCCCTCTCCTCCTGAACCTTACCAGGCTGCATGCCCTCAACAAGGGGGGGTGGGTGCTTTGGGGCGGGGGGGGGTCCTGCGTCCCCCACTCCAAAGCACCTTGTCCCCATGTTGATGGGGACAAGGGCCTCTGACTGACAACAGTGGCCGTTGGTTGTCGGGGTCTGCGGGCGGGGAGCTTATCAGAAGCCTGGAAGACCCCTTTAACAAGAGGGCACCCAGATCCCATCCCCCCACCCTATGTGAATGAGTATGGGGTACATTGTACCCCTACCCATTCACCTAAAAAAAGTGGCAAAAATAAAACGCAGTACACAGGTTTTTAAAGTAATTTATTAAGGCAGCTCCGACATCGCTTCTGATTTCTTCTCCCCTCTCCGGGTCTTCTCCACTGATGTCTTCTAGCCCTCTCTGGTTCTTCTCCCTCTGTCCGATGTCTTCTGCTGTTCTTCTCTCCTCTCCAGTTTTTCTCCCTCTGTCCGCTGTCTTCTGCCTCTGCCGGCTCTTCTCCGCTGTCTTCTCCCTCTGTTCTTCCAATGTTGACGTGATGCTCTCTCCCGCTCTAATGCTAGGTGCGCGGTGTGCCCCTACTTATATTGGCATGGGGCAGGGTCACGGGTGACGCCATATGGAGCCCCCTGCCTCCATATGACATCATCCGGTGACCCCGCCCTATGCCAATATAAGTAGTGGCACACCGTGCACCCAGCATTAGAGCGGGAGAGAGCATTGCGTCAACATCGGAAAAAGAACAGAGGGAGAAGACAGCAGAGAAGACCCGGCAAAAGAGCGGTGAGGACAGCGGAGAAGACCCAGCAGTGGCAGAAGACGTCGCCAGAAGAGGTAGAAGAGCCGGAGAGGGGAGAGGAAGTTGAAAGAGACGCCGGAGCTGTCTTAATTAATTACTTTAAAAACCTGTGTACTCACTTTTTAGGTGAATGGGTAGGGGTACATTGTACCCCATACTCATTCACATAGGGGGGCGGGATCTGGGGGCCCTCTTGTTAAAGGGGGCTTCCAGATTCCGATAAGCCCCCTGCCCGCAGACCCCGACAACCAACGGCCAGGAAGAATCTTCCTAGATGGAGATTTGAGCGTTTGGCTGCTGATCGAGGATAACACCTACAGTCTCCAGGAGTACCTGTCCTGAACGGCCATCGGAGGCGCTGGGAGGATCAAAGGCCCTGGCTGGGTATTAGCCACAAGCTCTAAAGCTTGTGCAGGTGGTAAGCTTGCACTTTATGTGGTGGTGGATTCACATTGTCCTATAAAGTTACAGAAGACAGTCACCGTATTGTGTTACTACGATCATTCACTTATTTTTCCTTTGAAGGACTTTTCAGGACTGTTCATTTGTTAGATGTCATACATCATTTAATTCATTTTTTTCTCCTTTTTTGTCACTTTATTCATCCAATTGCACTTTTTTAGTTTCATGTCTTTTTTTATATTTAGCTCCCTATGTTATTTATTGTATTTGTGTGTATTTCACTTTGAGTTGCAACTTTTGTTAACAGCGCAGTTTTTTTCTTTATATTATTTCAGTTAGCGTGTTTAATACTTTTTCCGTGTGTCATTCCATTTTATTACACATAACTTAATTTCTGAACATTTTTGTTTTGGTTTCTTTGTATGTGTGGATTGCATGGGTTGTAACTGACATATGGTGAAAATTTCATGTCAATAACACCTTTGGCCCAGGTTCACACTTGGCTGTGGGAGCGAAGCCGTGCGAGTTCAGCTGAACTCGCACGATTTCACTCCCGCTGCCAGTCCCGATTTCAGCCGCGATTACAAAGACCTCTGACACAGATGTCAATGTAAATCGCGTCCGAAATCGCAAAAAGTAGTACAGAAACGACTTTTTGAAATCGGTGCAGCGCCGCAGATGCGGCGTCACACCTATTAGGACGGTGCCATTGCCGGCAATTTGCGGCAAATAACGACATGTCAAATCGCATGTCGAATCGCACCAGTGTGAACCAGGGCTTAGAAATATATTTACCTAGAAAAACAGTGACCTGTTCAATACTTATTTTACCCGCTGTATATACACAAGATTGACCAATGTAACTATATATAAAATATCCACACCTGGAATTCCTCTCTAATATCAATAAATTAGCTGGTGACCCTGCTGTTTTCCTATTTAGGGCCTTATTTCCGGGTCCATGCCGACAAAGTTATACAGCCTCTATACAAATGACTTAACCCTCAGGCGTTGTCGGAAGCCAGAAGCTTCACCGCCACATAAATTAATGGAACTACCCACATAATCTCAACCCCATTTACAGCCTACAGTGCATCCGGAAAGTATTCACAGTGCTTCACTTTTTCCACATTTTGTTATGGTACAGCCTTATTCCAAAATGAATAAAATTCATTATTTTCCTCAAAATTCTACAAACAATTCCCCATAATGACAACGTAAAAAGAAGTTTGTTTGAAATCTTTGCAAATTTATTAAAAATAAAAAATGAAAAAAAATCACATACCGTATATACTCGAGTATAAGCCGACCCGAATATAAGCCGAGGTACCTAATTGTACCACAAAAAACTGGGAAAACGTATTGACTCGAGTATAAGCCTAGGGTGTCCATCTGCATGCCTCACTGTGCCTCACTTTGCCTCGCTGTGTCCATGTGCATGCCTCACTGTGCCCATGCCTCACTGTGCCCATGCCTCACTGAGCCCATGACTAGACTGACGTTTATCATGGGAGTCTATGGAAGGGGTGCCCGGGTTTGAAAAATTGGTGCTCCCCGGCCTTAGGTCCCCCAGACAAAAAACTTTGCACACCTATAGAGGAGAAATGGGGCTACATGTGTGCCAAGTTTTGTGTCCAGGAAACCTAGGAGCGGCCAGTACCGGGTCCGAAAATTCACTGGAGAAATTACCATTTAACATGGGAGTCTATGGAAGGGGTGCCCAGGTTTGAAAAATCGGTGCTCCCCGGCCGTAGGCCCACCGGACAACAAACTTTGCACACTTGTAGAGGAAGAGTGAGGCTACATGTGTGCCCGGTACCGGGTCCCCAAAGTTCAGGAGATCAGGTTTAAAAAAGGTGACTCGTGTATAAGCCGAGGGGGGCATTTTCAGCACAAAAAAATGTGCTGAAAAACTCGGCTTAAGCCTCGTACACACGACCGAGTTTCTCGTCGAAAAACGACAAGAAACTTGCTGGCAGAGCTTTCTTGCCGAGTAAATCGGTCGTGTGTACGCGGCTATCAGGTTTCTCGTCAAGAAAACCGTCAAGAATCTCGACGAGAAAAATAGAGAACCTGCTCTCTATTTTCCCGTCGAGATTCTCGTCGGCCTGTTTCTCGACGATAAAAGTGTGTGTGTGTACACTTACCTGTCCTCTGGGAAGCCCGCGCATGCTCGAAATGACTTTGACGCATGCGCGGTAGCTTCCTAGGCATAGGTAGGGTGTAGCAAGATGGCAGCGACAGCATCGAATGTGACGAGCGCATGCTCGTCATAGTCGATTACGTCACCGCGTTCGCTCCATTCAAAGAACCGCGGGTTCTTTGAAAGGAGCGTGTGTACACTCGGCCGGGACAAGTTTCTTGTCCAAGAATCTCGTCAAGAAAAACAACGTGTTTTTTCTTGACGAGATTCTCGGTCGTGTGTACGAGGCTTCATACTCGAGTATGTATTCACAGCCTTTGCCAGGACATTCAAAATTGAGCTCAGGTACATCCTGTTTCAACTGATCATTCTTAAGACATTTCTACAACTTGATTGGAGTCCACCTGTGGTATATTTGACATGATTTGACATGATTTGGAAAGGCACACACCTGTCTATTTAAGGTCCCACAGTTAACAGTGCATGTCAGAACACAAACCAAGCCATGAAGTCCAAGGAGTTGTCCTTAAACCTCCGAGACAGGATTGTATGGAGGCACAGATCTGGGAAAGGGTACAGAAAAATTTCTGCAGCATTGAAGGTCCCAATGAGCACAGTGGCCTCCATCATCTGTAAATGGAAGAAGTTTGGATCCACCAGGACTCTTCCTAGAGCGGGCCGCCGGGCCAAACTGATCGGGAGAGAAGGGCCTTAGTCAGGGTGGTGACCAAGAACCCGATGGTCACTCTGACAGAGCTCCAGCATTTCTCTGCAGCACTCCACCAATCAAGCCTGTATGGTAGGTTGGCCAGACGGGAACCACTCCTCAGTAAAAGACACATGATGGCCCACCTGGAGTTTGCCAAAAGGCACCTGAAGGACTCCCAGACCATAAGAAACAGAATTTTCTGGTCTGATAAAACAAAGATTGAACTCTTTGGCCTGAATGGCAAGCGTCATGTCTGGAGGAAACCAGGCACCGCTCACCACCTGGCCAATACCATCTAACCATTTAGGAATAACAAAATGTGGAAAAAGTGAAGCGCTGTGAATACTTTCTGAATGCACTGTATAGCTCCTAAAAAGGGGACAGGTGCACTTTAAAGGAAACTCAGACAATAATATAAAGTTACAACACTATCATTTGCTGCTACATAATATCTTTGTAGCCATGTCCATTTTTTTTCTACTGTTATGCTTTTAAAGTAATGATCAGTCTCAGATAACATCTTTTGTTCTTAAGTGGATGCTATATGTGACCATTAGTGTTGAGCCAGCAGATGTAAATGGGTCAGTGAGATCCTATACCCCGGCGAGCTGCCTAGTCGCGCTTTGCTGCCTCTCCGTCGTGTCGTTAGGCCGGACGCTCGCTGGATGAAGGGTGGTAAAACAATATGAACCGTATAAAAAATAATTGCGTACAAGAACAGCAAACAGCAATTAAGCACTCAGATTACATTATATCCCGTCTCCTCCAAGAGGATGATTGCGCCTAATTATATTCATTCGATGTAGAATAGTTTCTGCAAACAGCACAAGGATATTCATTTTCAAGGCATTGATCACTTGAACAGTTTTTATAGCCTGTCAACATTTTCTCAGTTGCATCCTCTTTGATTATTACAAAGTAGCAAATGTTGAAATGGGAGTCACTGAACCCCGAGCTATAGAATGTTAAAGGAAAGTCCGTTACGGACTGTTACAATTTTAACATTCAGATTTTTTTTTTTTTAGAGCTTACGATGTATTGATATCACAACTATTAAAACCACTTGATTTAACCCCCCCCCCCCCACCCCTGACCAGGCCATTTTTTTGAGATACGACACTGCGTTACTTTAACTGACAATTGCGCGGTCATGCAACACTGTACCCAAATAAAATGTATGCAATTTTTTTCCCACAAATAGAGCTTTCTTTTGGTGGTATTTGATCACCTCTTCATTTTTTATTTTTTGCACTTTTAACAAAAAAAGTCAATTGTGAAAAAAAAACAACAATATTTTTTACTTTCTGCTATAAAACATAGCTAATAAAAAAATCAAAAAATCAAATTTCTTCATAAATTTAGGCCAATATGTATTCTGCTACGTGTTTTTGGTAAAAAAAAAATCCAAATAAGCGTATGTTGATTGGTTCACGTGAACGTTATGGGACATACTGTATTTATGGAATTTTTATTTATTTACTTTTTTAGTAATGGCGGCGATGAGCGTCTTATAGCGGGACTGCGATATTGCAGCGGGAAATCGGACACCAACTGACACTTTGCGGGAACCAGTGACACTAATACAGTGATCAGTACTAAAAATAGGAGATCCCATCTGTGGACGTCATATGACTATGAGCGGTATTGAAGTGGTTAATATGCATTTTATTGGTGATGTTGTATATCTATGAGATCCCCGTAGATTATTCATGTGTTTTTATGCTCCAGTGCGGGGGGGGGGGGGTGTTTATTCCCTTGCCAGTCATTAGAGCACATTCAGCTATTTAACTAATATTGGCCCATTCACGATTAGACCTTTGTTATAGTGATTACATGCTGCTGGTGTGCTGTGGTTTGCTGGTTCCCGAATCCCTGGCAACCGCAGTACATAAATAGCATCACACCCGCAGTATTCCAGTAGGCCTGTAGAAGGAGCTAGTCTCTGAGCGCGTAGCCTGTTGTTTCCTGTCTCACCTTCCTTCCGGTGCTCTCCTTGGTTCTGGTTTCCTGTGACGTCATCATCTGTGCTCCATGCTGAATTCTGGCTGTTTCCTGGTGGCCACAGGATGGACTATCTTTTTTGCCTGCAGACCCGTGGATCCAGATGGACCTGAGACCGGACCGCACCGCGTTTTATGTGCCCTGTGTGTACTTGTGTCCTCTAAGTGCCTTTTCTTTTTAGATTAAACTATTTTATCTGACATATTACACTTAGGTGCCGCTTCCTTTTTTTGTCCCCTTAAAAATAACCTGCATGGTCGAGTTGCCAGAAAGAAACCATTTACTGTGCCAATGCCACAAAAAGTCCAGTTACAATACAGTGCCTTGAAAAGGTATTCATACCCCTTGAAATTTTCCACATTTTGTCATGTTACAACGAAAAATATAAATGTATTTTATTGGGATTTTATGTGATAGACCAACACAAAGTGGCACATAAATGCGAAGTGGAAGGGAAATTATAAATGGTTTTCATTTTTTTTTTTTACACATAAATATGTGAAAATTGTGGGGGGTACATTTGTATAGCGCCCCCCCCCTGAGTCAATACTTTGAAGAACCTCTTTTCACTGCAATTACAGCTGCAAGTCTTTTTGGGGATGTCTCTACCAGCTTTGCACATCTAGAGTGTGACATTTTTGCCCATTCTTCTTTGCAAAATAGCTCAAGCTCTGTCAGATTGGATGGAGAGCGTCTGTGAACAGCAATTTTCAAGTCTTTCCACAGATTCTCAATTGGATTTAGGTCTGGACTTTGACTGGGCCATTTTAACACATGAATATGCTTTGATTTAAACCATTCCATTGTAGCTCTGGCTGTTTGTTTAGGGTAATTTTCCTGCTGGAAGGTGAACCTCCGCCCCAGTCTCCAGTCTTTTGCAGACTCTAACAGGTTTTCTTCTAAGATTGAGATTGAGCCAGCGGCTCTGATAGGCTTTCCGAATACAGCTCTCACGCTGTATTCGGCTTCCAAAAACTACTCCCAGGTACGCACGGGGGTGCGTTCCTGGAAGAAGACTGTGTGGAGGTTTCAGCCAATCAGGTTCACCGGATCTGGTTACCGGTAACCTGATTGGCTGAAGCGACATCGAGGGCGGGAGAACACATCGAGGACGACGTGGACCGAGGAAGCTAAGTGCAGGGCTGGGGGGGGGGGAACTGGCTGAATATGGGGGACAAACTGGCTGAATATGGGGGACAAACTGGCTGAATATGGGGGACAAACTGGCTGAATATGGGGCACAAACTGGCTGTATGTGGGGGAACTGGCTGAATATGGGGGACAAACTGGCTGAATATGGGGGACAAACTGGCTGTATATGGGGGACAAACTGGCTAAATATGGGGGGAACTGGCTGTATACGGGGGGACACGCTGGCTGCATTTGGGGGGAACTGGCTGTATATGGGGGACAAACTGGCTGCATTTGGGGGGAACTGGCTGTATATGGGGGACACGCTGGCTGCATTTGGGGGGAACTGGCTGTATATGGGGGACAGACTGGCTACATTTGGGGGGAACTGGCTGTATATCGGGGACAAACTGGCTGCATTTGGGGGGAACTGGCTGCATTTGGGGGACAAACTGGCTGTATATGGGGACAAACTGGCTGTATATGGGGACAAACTGGCTGTATATGGGGGCACACTGGCTATATATATGGGGACACACTGGCTATATATATGGGGACAAACTGGCTGTATATATATGGGGGCACACTGGCTGTATATGGGGGGACACTGGCTGTATATGGGGGCACACTGGCTGTATATGGGGGCACACTGGCTGTATATATGGGGGCACACTGGCTGTATATGGAAACAAACTGGCTGTATTTGAGGGGGCAAACTGGTGGCGTTTGGGCACAGTGGCTGCGTTTAATGGGCACAGTGGCGGCAATTGATTTTATTTATTTTTTCAGTTTATTTGCGCCCCCCCAAAAATTTTGAGCACCAGCCGCCACTGTCCCTGTCCCTGCTGAAGAAAAGTGGTGTGTACAGGGTGATTTTCAGTGTTAGTTTTCCGCCACACATAACGTTTTTCTTTTAGGCCAAAAAGTTAAATCTTGGTCTCATCTGACCAGAGCACCTTCTACCATAATTGCTGTGTCCCCCACATGGCTTCTCGCAAACTGCAAATGGGACTTCTTATGGCTTTCTTTCAACAATGGCTTTCTTCTTGCCACTCTTCCGTAAAGGGCAGATTTGTGGAGTGCACGACTAATAGTTGTCCTGTGGACAGATTCTCCCACCTGAGCTGTGGATCTCTCCAGCTCCTCCAGAGTTACCATGGGCCTTTTGGCTGCTTCTCTGATGAATGTCCTCCTTGCCTGTCAGTTTGGGTGGACGGCCATGTCTTGGTAGGTTTGCAGTTGTGCCAAACTCTTTCCATTTCGGATGATGGATTGAACAGTGCTTCGTGAGATGTTCCAAACTTGGGATTTTTTTAATAACCTACCCCTACTTTTTTTCTTTTGAAAAATCTATTTTTTTTTTTTTTTTTCCGAAACACAAAATTAGCCCACACAGGGGAACCTATCCCTACTTTAAACTTCTCCACAACTTCATCCCTGACCTGTCTTGTGTGTTCCTTTGGCCTTCATAATGCTATTTGTTCACTAAGGTTCTCTAACAAACCTATAAACCTATGTAGTGGGTGGTTACATTTAGGGGAAGTATCTGAGTGGTAACAAGGCTCAGGTATGCTAATTGTTAGGGTTGTGGACCGTTTTTTGTCATGGAGGATATCAGTGGTGTTTAGTTCCCTGGGGCCTATAGGTGGCGCTGTCGCCATAGGCCGGGGTTGAGCCACCATTGGAGGGCTGTGCCTTTTTGTGTCCCCTCGCGGCAGTGGTATGGCGGGGCGGGGAACCTGCCGTGCTTGCCGGGAGAGGGTATAAAAGGGGCAGACATCTTCCGGTCGAGGTCCGAGCCCCAAGCACCTTCAGCCTGGGGGCTGCTGTTTGTGACACCCAGGTGCCCTTGGCCTGGGTGTGGGTGAGGATGGTCTCCGGGTGCTCCTAGGCCCGGAGACTGAACTGATTTTCCACCCCCAGACACCTTAGGTCTGGGGGTGAGGTACTTTTGAGAAGGCCAGGGACCCAGCGACCTTCGGCTGGGTTCCGTGAGGGATCGAGGGCTCCCAGGGATCCGCCTTGCGAGGGGACCCGTATCCAGGATGAGGAGGCCAGGGAGGTGACCCTTTCTGAAGACCCAGCGCAGAGTCGTGGTGACAGAGGGGGCCTCTGGTAACTCTCCGGAGGGATGGTTTTCTCCCTACAGAGGCCTAACTATTCAAGGAAGGAAAAGTGCATGTTCTGTAGGTCATAGTGGCAGTGACTCTACGCACACCAGGTCAGTGGCAGTGACTGTGTACCGAGGTGTTCGTGCTAATCTGAACAGTGCTCCCCTAATCAACGCTGAGATTGTGCCTGGACCTCTTCCCACCTTATCTGAACTGTTCTCTTCCAACCTGTCTGCTTTCACAGAGACTATTTATCGTTCTCATAAATAAATATTGAGTTGGACTCTCAGTTGGTGTGGACAGTCGTTTTACTGGGGAGAACTAAAGAACTTGTTTCTGGCTACCGCAGAAGCGAGGTCAGCTTGGGAGGTATTCAAACACTGGCTGCAGGCAGACCCGAGAAACTAACACCGCTCAACCTCCCCATCCAGGAAGGTACGGGCTTGTGGTGCGGTGTGCCTCAGTCTTTCCTGCGGAGGAGCCAAGGAGAGAAAAGCAGGTAGAGGCTGGGGTCCGTGCGCTACACCTATAAATGCACACCACACTTTTCAGATATTTATTTGTAAAAAATGTTGAAAACCATTTATCATTTTCCTTCCACTTGACAATTATGTGCCACTTTGTGTTGGTCTATTACATAAAATCCCAATAAAATACATTTAAGTTTTTGGTTGTAACATGACAAAATGTGGAAAATCTCAAGGGGTATGAATACTTTTTCAAGGCACTGTATGCCCGACAACACCTTAACATGCCTCACCGGGCTTTTTTGTGGCATTGGCACAGTAAAGATTTCTTTATGTCAACTCCACAATGCAGCTCATTTTAGTGCAGAAAATAACATTTTTAATAGTCACTAGTGTGAACTGGGGGCTTAATGCGAGTTTATTCTATTTATTTTTTACCTGATCCCAGACCTCTTCTGTATAATTCCCAACAGTATACTCTACTTTCTTTTTACAGCTGCTATGAGGATTAGCATTGCAGAATCTGAGCTTGATGAGATCCCAGTGTAGGATATAATGTATGGCTGGCAGTCAGTGTGGCTGAGCTGTTACCATCCAGAGTTAAACCGCAAGTCAGGATTAAAGTGATGAAACACGGAATGAAGGGACTCACTTTGGAAGATAAATAGGCTGCAATGTGAGATACACGCCATTGATACCAAGGTAATGTATGGGACTGCATCTGTCAAAGGCAGATGTGACAGCCTGAGATTAGGTGAATGGCCCTCCCATTTAAACAGGATCGTTTGTGAAAAATGCCGCTTGGAGGACAAAAAAGATTATTTTGCAAAAGTCCTCACTACATAGTAAGAAGGATATTTCAAGGATTTCAAATGCAATTGCATTTTACAGAACCGGAATGCATAAAAAATTATGTTGGGTTTGTTCGGCCCTGAAAACAAAATAACGATAACGTGATCCTAAAAAATGAACCTACACTAACCAATACTCAGAAATTTAGTATAGAATATTACCTAATAAATGATATTTATAGCAAAAAGAAATAAATAAATTATGGGAGGAGTTTAGAACCCATCCAAAGGTCCTTAATTGCTGTCTGTCCAGAGAAATATTCCTCATGCACATGTTCCTGGAAATGGCTAGGTCAGGTAAGTGGGTGCTGCAGCGACCACTAGCTGGAGACCAGCAATAGGAGCAAAGGATACAGTATGTCACCAGCACACCAGGGATCTCCAAAAATAGTCTAAGGCTTTATTTGAGGATCACATCACAGCAAAAAACGTTTTGGGGCCATGAACAACCCCTTAATCAGGCATATGACCAACGTCACATGCCTGATGAAGGGGTCCTTCGTGGCCCCAAAACGCCACCGTTTTTTGCGGTGATGTTTTCAGCCAAACAGTGCTCAAAATTTTTGGGGGGGGCGCAATCAAACTGAAAAAAAAAATCATCAATTGCCGCCACTGTGCCCATTAAACGCAGCCACTGTGCCCAAACGCCACAAGTTTGCCCCCCTCAAATGCAGCCAGTTTCCCCCCAAATGCAGCCAGTTTCCCCCCAAATACAGCCAGTTCCCCCCCAAATTAGTCAGTTTCCCCCCAAATACTGCCATTTCCCCCCCAAATATTGCCAGTTTCCCCCCACATTACAGTCAGTTTCCCCCCCAAATACTGCCAGTTTCCCCCCAAATACAGCCAGTTTCCCCCCAAATACTGCCAGTTTCCCCCCAAATACTGCCAGTTTCCACCCAAATACAGCCAGTTTGTCCCCAAATGCAGCCAGTTTGTCCCCAAATGCAGACAGTTTGCCCCCCCCAAATACAGCCAGTTTGTCCCCAAATACAGCCAGTTTGTCCCCCCAGCCCTGCACTTACCTTCCTCGGGTCAGCGCCGTCCTTCTTCCGTTCTCAATGTCTTCTCCCGCCCTCGATGTCGCTTCAGCCAATCAGGTTACCGGTAACCATACCCGGTGAACCTGATTGGCTGAAATGCCTGTCAGTGTTAACCAGGGAACGCACCCCCGTGCATCCTCTGGTTAACTATTTGGAAGCCGATTACAGCCCTCAGGCTGTAATCGGGAAGCCTTTCAGAGCCGCTGGCTCTGATAGGCACTTCCAAACACCAACCAGCCGATGTTATTCAGATGTCCGGCACTCAACAGGGGGCCGGCCATCTGAGTAGTGGGCGGCAGCGACAATACATAGGTTCATGCAATGCATGAACCTATGTATTGTTATTGTGAGTGGGCGCAGGAGCGAGAGGGGGCGGCGCTCCTGCGCCCACTATGGACGCACCGCCACTGTCGCCAAATATAGCGTTGTACTCTTTTTGGAGATCCCTTTACACTCCTTGTCCTGGTGACCATTATCTTCAGTAAGAAAGTGATGGGAAATCCAACATTTTTGAGCTGTCACCGTAAGGCAAATCATTCAATTAGTTCTGGTCACAACTGGCTAAGAAGGGATATCCCCCCCCTTGAAAGAAATTTTCTCTTACTTCCAGCTGTATATCTGGGACAGGAAGTGAGAACAAATCTTCCTAGTAGGGGCACAGACAGCAGTAAAAGTCTGATAGAGGCTCTAAAATGCCCCTCATTTTTTTAAGGTGAAGCAAAGAGAGGCAGTAGATGTGTCCAAAGGGGTGCTCTATACCAATTGTTCTTAAACACCAGGCTATGGTCCACTGGTGGGCCGTGACCTCCCTCTTCCTGGTCTTCAGGCATCTGCAGATCCTCTAACCTCCTATAGTGCCTCCAAGCTCCCATAGTGCCATCTAACCTCCCATAGTGGTCCACCATTTCCACTTCCCGCAGTGCTCTTAGGTTCCCTAAATGCCCTCAGCCCCCACAGGAACCCCCAACCTCTTACAGTGCCCCCAGCCCCTTTGCAGTTATCCTAGCTTGCTGCCAAGCCTTCCACCCCCCCATAGTGCCCCAAATCTCCAACAGTGCCCTGCATACCAGCAGTGCACTCCAGTCTACCACAGGGCCCTTGGAAAGCTCCCAGCCTCTTGGAGAGTCCCCTCCACAGATTCCCACTCCCACAGTTGCCTCAAGCTTCTTTCAGAATCCCCTACAGAGCCATCAAACCTTTTGCAGAGTCCCCAAACCCCCTTCAGAACCCCCCGACCCCCACTATGACTCCTGCCCCATCCAGAATTTTCCAGGGGCCCTGTTTCAAATAAGGTTGAAAACCACTGCTCTATACCACAGTAATCTTGAAGTTGGAATGTTTGTTGCTGGCTAAACTCCTTAAGTTAATTAATTACACCAGGTGCCTATAAAGTCCATGTCTGGCAAAACTAATTAACTTAATGAGTTCATCCTATTGGGATTTTTTTCGGATGTTGCACTAGGTACTTTTATATAAAGTGGGTTCCCACCATGCCACCCAGTGGGCCCTTGCGTTAAGAGCAACTTAAATTATTGTGTCTGGCTAAAGGAGAACCAACGCGTTTCAGGGATCTACATATCAGAGATAGTAACAGATATAGCTGGTGTTAAATAAAAAATAAACATCATTTCATAAAAAGTATTAATAGTGTAACAAATATTCTTATAAAAGTATATGCTTATATTGTATTCAAGAATACCAAGTTTTTATTATTTTTGATAATATTAATAATAGTAATAATAATAATTACCGATGATGAAGGGGAAGCAGATCCCCAGAATGCGTTGGATCTCCTTGAACCTTCAAAAAATATTCCATTACGATTACCACAGTAAATTGCATTCAATGGCCTAAAAATGCATCAAACCAGCAGACTAAAAGACCTATGCAAATATTTGGACACAGGGCCAAAACGCTTTAATACAAGAGAATGGTAAAACGTGCTGTTTGATGTTTTTTTTTTTTTTTTTAACACTGACCTACATTTTGGATATAGACTTGTTTTATAGCGATACAGTATGTGCACATCTTTATTTTGCCATAAAAACGAAGAATACAGACTGGAAGGAAGAGACAATTTCACACAGTTTTAATCCTTCTCCGCTTAGTCATTTTTCTTAATCCTTGTTTTATACAATGCTTGCAGTTTCGTTGAGTCTTCATTACATTTTCTGCTATCAATCGCCTTTTCTCATGGGTGAACACAAAGAGCGCAGAGCAAGACCTACATCCTTTATATTGTCTAAATGATGGTTGGTCCTTTATTAGCAAAGCCGAGCAAAATAAAACCCCAATAGAATTTCCCTCTGTATGTACGGTGGGAGATGTCACTTGTTTAAAATGATTTAATTTGGTTATTTGTTAAATTCTCTGCAGACTCTTTTAGTTATCACCAAACAGGATGACCTGCCTAAACCAATAATGCATAATTTGTTTTATTTATTTATTCATTCATTCATTTTATTAATCACAATTTATATGAAAATTTGAAAAAAAGCAGCCCTAAACAAGCTATATCTTCTGAAACCTGCTGAATATTTAATTATTTGAATTGGAACAGGGTTCCTCCACTAGGGTTACTCCCGAAGTTGCTACGGGTTCCTTGAGCAATGAGCAATTTTGCCTCACAATGAAACCATTGATCTTTTTGGATATTGTCAAAAGTATTGGAACACCTGCCTTTACACACACATGAACTTTAATGGCATCCCAGTCTTATGCTGGCCATACACTCTACGAAAAATCGTCCGAACGAACTTTCGGAAAACGAACGTTCGGCCGTGAGCGCAAACGATATTGCCATTATGTAATGACCAATAAATTGTTCAGTGGACATAAATAAACATTTTTTTTTTTTTTTACATATACCTCGTGCAGAAAGTTCAGACGGGAAACACATTAACCTTCCAATTTATTGTTCGTTCGGCAGAAAATTTCCAAACTTGTCCTTCGTTTTTTCGGCTCAAAAACGTCCCAACGATTATCGATTTTGTGCCCATTAACTGTTCGAAAAACAAAAGAACTGTCTGAACGACCGATTTTTGCCCGATTTTTCATATAGTGTATGGCCAGCATTAGTCTGTAGGGTTTAATATTGAGTTGGCCCACCCTTTGCAGCTATAAGAGCTTCAACTCTTCTGGGAAAGCCGTCCACAAGGTTTAGGAGAAATGTTTTACCATTCTTCCAAAAGCGCATTTGTGAGATCAGACACTGATGTTGGACAAGAAGGCCTGGCTCGCAGTCTCCACTCTCATTCATCCCAAAGGTGTTCTTTTGGGTTGAGGTCAGAACCTGAAGGCCTGTCAAGTTCCCCCAACTCAAACTCACTCATCCATGACAATCTTCCCAGAAGAGTTGAAGCTGTTATAGCTGTAAAGGGTGGGCATCAATATTGAACTCTACGGACTCATGCCGCGTACAGACGATCGGAAATTCCGACAACAAAACCGTGCATATTTTTTCCGAAGGATGTTGGCTCAAACTTGTCTTGCATACACACGGTCGCACAAATGTTGTCGGAAATTCCGAACGCACTATTAAAGGGAAGTTCAATACCAGTCGTGTTAGTAGAAGTTTGGTGAGAGACGATTCGCGCTTTTCAGCCTCGTGCTATTCAGTCCGTAACAGCGTGACGAATGTGCTAACTCCATTACGAACGCTAGTTTTACAAGACCGAGCGCCTCCGTCTCGTACTTGATTCAGAGCATGCGTGGAATTTTGTGCGTCGGAATTGTCCACACACGATTGGAATTTACGAGAACGGATTTTGTTGTCGGAAAATTTGAGAACAAGCTCTCAAAATTTTGTTGTCGGAAATTCCGACAGCAAATGTCCGATGGAGCTTACACACGGTCGGAATTTCCGACCAAAAGCTCCCATTGAACATTTGTTGTCGAAAATTCCGACCGTGTGCACGCGGCATTAGACTGGGATGCCGTGAAGGCCACTTTCACACTGAGCCGCTTTAGAGGCGTTTTAGGACTAACATCAGTGCCTGCAAAGCGCCTCTCCTATCACTCCAGTGTGAGAGCCCCGAGTGCTTTCACACTGGAGCGGTGCTGCCTATTGTTTGCCTACAGTTATGTATGTAATGACATCTTGAAGATATCTTGACGATAATGATATCTTGATTACTGATCGCAGTATTCATTTTAGATTCCATTTTTGGTGTGGTGGACATTTTTTGTCAGAAGATTTTTGCAGTGTCTCCATTCACCATGTAATTAGGATCAGTTGAGAAAGGTGAAGGATGGGACATGGTACATTTCTAACCTGTCTGCTTTAGTATAATATGCCCATAATGAAAAAAGAAAATACTAATTTGAGCCAAAAAATGACAGTGTTCTTCCTCTGGTGACAGAAACAGGTTGTCAAGTTTGGAGGTATCTTTGATCAGTCTACTGACACTTTGCTATCTTTTACAGACATATCATCTATTACCAAAATATCATCTAAGTGGTTAGCAGAATTTCTTGACATATTCACAGCTGGCTTCTTCTTTTAATCCACAAGCCATGGATCTAATTCTTGGACAAATGGAAACTTTGATGATGAAGACCTTTTTTTATCGGGAGCCTCTCTCTGCCCGAGATCTAGCTGTAAGGAAGAGGAAGACACCACTGACCTACAGTGGGCAGAGTGGTCTTCTGTTCATGTGGTTGGCTCTCCCACTGGTTGTCATCTGCTGATCTAAATGAAGTACAACACAGGCACCCCTCCCGCTAAAACCAACTGGCCTCCATGGTATTCTGCATTCCATGTGTAGCACCCTACTCCTGTTGGGTAGGCGCTATGTGTTAAATATAGTTATCTGAGCTGTAGTTCAGCTCACAAGGAATTATGTAAATTTATGGCTCTGTTTCAGTCTAGCTGGGCTGCGCGTTTTCCTCCTGACACTAGGTGTCACTGTCATCACGGGTCAGGGTTGGAAATGCAGCAGGCTGGATGTATTGGGTATTCCTTTCCCAGAAGTGGCTCAGGGGGCGTGGTCAACCCGCTGTGCATTTTGGTGGTGGGTGGTACTTAAGAGGCAGAGACCGCTCTTTCAGGGTTCGTTGCTGGATCCTGACCTGAGGGCCCTCCTGGCCTCAGGGATGTACAAGCCATTTCTGGCCTCGGGGCCTGCCGGCCCGAGGCTCTGCAACTGAGAAGTAGGCCCAGGAGTTGCTGGGGCCTACTAGTCCAGGGATGGTCCTACGCGGTCTTGCCTGCGGGAAGAAGCAGAACAATTGGGGACTCAATGGAAGGACGCATCCTGGCCAGTTTGCCTCGCGGTGCTGCCGGACAGCTGAAAGATTCTGGCACCGTGAGCTATGTACTCTTGAAGCAACTTTTTGCAAAGTGTTAGTGTGGTTACACGATCTTGTGGCAGAAGGTTGTGGAACGACGCAACGGCACTCATCAAGTCTGTGGCAGAGACTTTGAACGAGCTTCGCACCGGTTGCTAGGCCAGTGAGAGTAGGCCTATCCGGTGGTTGCTGAATCCAGTGTGGAACTGCTTGTCCTCTGGATCTGAGATTGTGCCCGTGATCCGCAAAGTAAAGTGCCTGAAACTCCCCTATCCCTCTGTTGGAACTGGTAAAATAAAGCCTCTTGAAGAAAACGTATCCAGGTGTTGGTGTGAACTTTTATACAGGCTCTTCAAGAGGGATCCCTGACACGAGTGCGGTGAACAGAAAAGGTAACGGTAGGCCCAAAACCTTAAACCAGCAGCTCCTACGGGGGTAGTGCTACACATAAATACTGTTTTTTTTTCTCTGGCTTGGCAATAAGGGGTAATTATTCTTGTGTGTCCCAAAAATTGTAGGTTAGTAAAGCAGCTATCAAGTTGTTCTGAATGTAGCGCTACCTGCTGTAGCTGTAACTCCTGCACAGAAAGGCAAGCAACACGCATTTTCCAACTTGCACTCATGGCCAATAAACCAGTCATAGGCTTGTTATTTATATTTTATTGAGGGAATAATAACTTGTGTAGGGATAAGGGGTTTTGGGATGCCTTAAAGGGGCTGTAAAGCTTCCTGTTTTTTCACCTTAATGCATCCTATGCATTAAGGTGAAAAAACATCCGATGCTTACAAGCCCCCCAGCCCCCCCCCGTTTACTTACCTGAGCCCTCGAAAGTCCCATGTCGTGAATGCGCTGGCTTCTCAGCCCGGTCTTCTCGGCTGTTCTCGCGTCTTCATTGGAGATTGATAGCAGCGCAGCCATTGGCTCCTGCTGCTGTCAATCAAATCAATGAGGCAGCGCGTCGGGGGGGCGGGGCCGAGTGATACACTTGGCAGCTATGGCCACCACTGTATCACACGGGAGCGCACCCGCAAGCTAACCGCCTTGGGAGAGAGTTTCCAAGAACGGGGGGTTAGCTCTTGTGGGGAGGAGCCGAGACAGCCGCCGAGGGACCCCAGAAGACGAGGATCAGGGCCACTCTGTGCAAAACGAACTGCACAGTGGAGGTAAGTATGACATGTTTGTCATTTAAAAAAAAACAAAAACAAAAAAAAGGAACCTTTACAACCCCTTTAACTGATATCAATAGATGGGAGGACAAACTTCTCTATATAGTGCTTGCAGGAAGGAAAAAAAAATATCCCAGGCTGTACTTCCTCCGGAGTACTTTCAGTCCTTACAGGATGTGTAGCCAATATCCCAACTTTTGGCAGGAGCTCCATGTCTCCTCAGTGCAACTGGCAAAGTCCCAACTGTTTGCAGGAGCCTCTTACTGGCAAAATACCAGCCCACCTAGCTTCCTTGAAAGTGTCCCAGAGCAAGGGTTTTAGGTAAGATGGGACTCTGTCCCTTTAATGGCTGGCTAAATATTGCATCCAGCTTAGGGTGACCACGTGTCCCGGATTGCCCGGGACAGTCCCGCATTTTGCAGGTCTGTCCCGGGCACATTCATTCCAGGACAATTCAGTGTTCCGGAATGAAAAAAGGCCGCCACATCACGGCTTTACTCACTGACAGTACTTGTCCTGGCCGGGAATGCCTGGAGGAGCACAATCCCTGCCCCCTGCTTGTAATTGGAGAAATCATAAATCCCGCCTCTTGTGTCCAATCACTGTGCTGTGATTCGTTACAGCACAAGCTGATTTTTGGGAAGGGAGGGTATCCCTGAATGGTAGTTTGGAAATGTGGTCACCCTAATCCAGCTGCCTTCTCCCTTGGTTGGCTCTGAGGGTAAAAGTTAGAGGTACTCACAATGTCCCTTTTAACTCTTGCTGCTTTGGCTAAGACTGCTGTACAGGTCCTCCCAGGGGGTCTTCCGGAAAAGACTGAAGGGTGGAGAAGATCCCTCCAATCAGCTTCCGCTGGATCGGATCGGGCTCAGGTAAGAATAAGGGGGGACTGGAGGGATCCTGCAGCAGAGAAGGTTTTTTTTTTTACCTTAAAGGAGTTGTAAAGGTAGAAAGTTTTTTTATCTTAATGCATTCTATGCATTAAGATAAAAAGCCTACTGTGTGTAACAGCCCCCCCAGCACCTCTAATACTTACCTGAGCCCCATCTCTCTCCAGCGATGTCCACGAGTCCCTCAGCCGTCTCTAGGCCATCCCACCTGATTGACTAACACACAGCAATGGCGCCATTTATACAAACTGACCCCGATTCCCTTCCCCCATCCACGCGGTAGATCGACTTCTGTACAACCACAGTGCCCATAGATGGATCTAAATTTGACCGGCCCCTGCTGAACTGGCTAAATTTTAATCTATCTTTGAAAAGCTTTTACACTTATATCAGTTATCAAAATATGACATCTGCCAATGCACAGCTCCTTCTGAAAATGAGGGTTGCCTGGCTGTGTTTGACTTTAATACAAATATATACGCAAATCCTCCCAATGACACCAACGACGGGGCACAATTTATCCCAATGACACCAACGATGGGGCACAATTACTCCCAATGACACCAACAATGTGGTACAATTTATCCCAATGACACAAATGACGAGGCACAATTTATCCCAATGACACAATGGGGCACGATTTATCCCAATGACACCAACGACGGGGCACGATTTATCCCAATGACACCAACAATTGGTCACAATCTATCCCAATGACACCAATGATGGGGCACGATTTATCCCAATGACACCAACAATTGGGCACAATCTATCCCAATGACACCAATGACGGGGCACAATTTATCCCAATGACACCAATGACAGGGCACAATTTATCCCAATGACACCAACAATGGGGCACAATTTATCCCAATGACACCAATGACGGGACACAATTTATCCCAATGACGGGGCACGATTTATCCCAATGACACTAACAATGGGGTACAATTTATCCAAATGATACCAACCACGGGGCACAATTTATCCCAATAACACCAACAATGAGACACAATCTTTTCCAATGACACCAACAATGGGGCACAATTTATCCCAATGACATCAACGACGGGGCACATTTACTCCCAATGACACCAACGACGGGGTACGATTTATCCCAATGACACCAACGACGGCGCACAATTACTCCCACTGAAACAAACGATGGGACATTATTTTTTTCCCCACTGACGTTGGGACCTTTTCTACTCCCAATACTCACAGTCCGGCCCCCCTAAAATCTGAAGGACAGTAAACTGGCCCTTTGTTTTGAAAGTTTGGCCATAATTTACAAAAATAACTTGCTATGTGTGTCCACTGACGTTTATATAGTTTGCTTTTAAGCAAAATGCATGTTTTATTATTTGGTTCTTTTTTGTTTTTAATGAATTTTATTTAATTAAATATAAAATATTTACATGGAAATATTTTATATTTGTCACTTTCAGCCCAAAAAAAATTAATTTCATACCAAGCACAGCATCTCTCTCTGGTGTAATCATACAGCATTGCTTCCAACTGTCCCTGATTTGGAACAAAGTCCCTCTGTCCCTCTTTCCTCCTCATTTGTCCCTCATTTTGGTCTGATCTATATAGTTTTATATAAAATGCACTATTTATCTTTCAAAAAGTGTTTCCCAGTGCTAAACCTTTCATCCGATTTCTAAATTGCTTAATTTATAAATTGCAAAATCCGGTATAAAGGAATAGTAGTGGTAAAAAAGAAGCACTTGTGAGTTTAACTAATATTTTTTTTGTATAATTCTCCATTAAAGGGGCATGGCAGGGGGTGTGTCCTATGCCTACATACTTTTGCTAATAGTAATAGTAATAATAATGCTCGTTCTCATCTCTAAAAGTTGGGAGGTATGATACAGCAGCGATGTGAAAAAGATGTGAAGAGCAGGGGAGATCAGATTGCACACACTGTAGAGGGATTTTTCAGTGGTGGCATAGCTTCCAACTGTCCCTGATTTCGAGGGACTGTTCCTGATTTGGAGCAATGTCCCTCTGTCCCTCTTTCCTCCTCATTTTGGTCTGATTTATATAGCTGTATATAAAATGCACTTTGTATCTTTCAAAAAGGGTTTCCTTTCATCCCATTTCTAAATTGCTGCATTTGTGCATTTTAATAGCCAATATAAAGGAATAGTAGTGGTAAAAAAAAAGAAGCCCTCGTAAAGCCACTCTCATCCTTTCTAAACTACTGCCATAGTGCTGATCTATAAGGATATAGATGCCTCCTGCATGTATCCTTATCTGTCAAATGTCTCCCCTCTGTCTGTTATAAGAACTGAAAAACTGCAGATTCTGTGGGTGGATCTGTTGTCTGGAGCTCGGTGGGTGGAGTCGTGATGTCAGTAGACTCCCCGCCCACCTCTACACTCCCCTTGTCAACATGCATTTTCTCCTGTGTATTCCTTCTGCTATGATCACTAACATCCAGTCAAAATCCAGAAAAGTAACCACATGACTTCAGAAAAGGAGTGGGGGTGGGAATTAAAAAATAATGCCTGTCTAAAGCTAGTGCACGAGATATGTAAATAACCTGTCACTCAAAGAAAGGGGGCGGAACGGACAAAGGTAACTCTGTTTGTCCGTTTTATCTCACTGAACAATAAAAGAGGATTGCTCAGAGCTGGATTTACTCTTTGTGGCAAGACCTGGCACAGATGATAGGAAATCTTATATCATTGTGACAGCAAAAAAAATAATTGGGGGTTAATTCTCCTTTAAGGGGGTGTGACAGGGGGCGTGTCCCATGCCTACATACGTTTGCTGATAGGTGTCCCTCATTCCCATCTCAAAATGTTTTTTTTTTTTTTCAAACAGCAGGACTGTCTGTCTGGCTCAGCCACTTTGAACAATTTGTTTCAGGCATGCAGACATTGGGAGGCTCTTTCGATTCGAACATCACCATATTTTTTTTTTTTATAAACTCAATGTCATGGATTTATCCTATGTTAAATGTTTCTTTGTAAAATACAAATTTGATATAAATAATATTTTTAAATTGATATGAAATATCAGTTTTTAAACCTGTAAACGTTCAACAAAAGTATATTTGACCCCTTCTGTTCTCCTTTTAAATTAGCAAACTAGGACACGGTGGTACGACGGCAACGCCGCCCCAAAGAACAGAAACAGAGAACGGTTCCACGCGGGGTTAAAAGATAAATGCGGGGTTCAAAGTGAAGAGCTGCAACAGGAAATCCAATCTGACAGTTTAAGGTTAGGCATTTGGAGCAGAAGCATTTTGTAAGATTAATAGGCTGAAATAAGAGATGGAAAGTATTGATACCAAGGTGAAACCCATGACAAGATCTGTCAAAGCCAGGTGACGGGATAAGAGGGTATAAAAAGCGATTGTCTGACTTCCAACCTGACAAATGCAAAATAGAACCAGCTTCTCTTTGAATTAAAGCAATCCCTGCAAAATACGATTAAATTAAAATCCTGCATGCAATATTAACAAAGAAATGGATATGAGACCTTTCTGCTGAAACTGCTCTCATGAATTAAATTTTAATATTTTCTGGCAATATGGAGAGAGGAAAAAAAATTGCTTAAAAGGAGCTTGAAGGGAACGATGCAAGACGAGATAAATGCAATGACATTACAAATTAAAAAAGGCATTCAAAACTTTTTAAAAGGATTTTATATATATATTTATATTTATATTACCTTCCCTGCCTCACTGCACTTTTTTTAAAATATATATTATAAATAGTAATAATGAATATATATATACAGTGGAACCTCGGATTGCGAGTAACGCGGTTTTCAAAATCGTAACTCGGTTTGCGAGTGTTGTCTCGCAAAACGAGCACAATTCAGGCCAAAGCGGTGTGCAGTACCACATTTGGCCAGAGATGGGGGGCACCGGAGCCAAGCAGAGCCGAACGTCACCGATCGCAGCTGTTTGCAAATGCACGGAAAGGCCCGAGGACAGCAAGGCTGACCTTGGCAAATCTTGGGAACGAAGTCTTTCCGAGGTTTATCGAGTTCAGCCGAGGTGTCCTCTGAGCTTTTCGCTCGTTTCCGAGGCTCTCTGGCGCCCCCCCCCCCCCGCCTCTGGCCGCATGAACTAAGTCTTTCCGAGGTTTGCCGAGGTCAGCCGAGGTGTCCTTGGGCCTTTTCGCTCGTTTCCGAGGCTCTCCGGCGCACCCCCGCCTCTGGCCGCATGCGGTATTGCATGCCATTGAAGTCAATGCGGAACAAATTATTTTCGTATCCATTGACTTCGATGGGAAAACTCGCTTTGATATGCGAATACTTTGGATTACGAGCATTCTCCTGGAACGGATTATGCTCGTAATCAAAGGTTCCACTGTATTTTTATATATTACACAATTTTATATATAAAACTTTAATGCCATATATGTGTATATATACACTGTATATGTATATATATATATATATATATATATATATATATATATATATACGGTATATACAGTAATACCTGGGATTACGAGCATAATTTGTTCCAGAAGGATGCTTGTAATCCAAAGCACTCGTATATCAAAGCGAGTTTCCCCATAAGGAAATAATGGAATCTCAGATAATCCGTTCCACAGCCACTGCTTGTCTATTCAGTCCCACATGTGGCCAGAGGTGCGGGGGCGCCGGAGACACTTGGAAACAATCAGACACGCTTGGAGACCACTCGGAGACGCTCAGAGAAAATCTGGAACGGAGTGTTTCCGAGTGTCTCCGAGTGTCTCGGAGCTTAACTGGCGCCCCCGCACCTCTGGCCAAATGTCGTACTGCACACCCCAGTGGCTTGAATCCTGCTCGTCTTGCGAGACAACACTTATGCCGCGTACACACGATCGGTAACAAATGTTCGATGTGAGCTTTTGGTCGGAAATTACGACCGTGTGTAGGCTCCATCGGACATTTGCTGTTGGAACAAAAGATTGAGAGTAGGTTCTCTAAAAAGTTCTTGTCGGAATTTCCGATCGTCTGTATGCAATTCCGAAGCGCAAAAAAACACGTATGCTCAGAATCAAGCAGAAGAGCCGAACTGCTTATTGAACTTCATTGATCTCGGCTCGTCGTATGTCTTGTACATCACCGCGTTCTTGACGTTTGGAATTTCCGACAAGATTTGTGTGACCGTGTGTATACAACATAAGTTTAAGCCAACATTCCGTCGGAAAAAAAAATCCACGGTTTTCTTGTCGGAATTTCTGATCGCGTGTACGCGGCATTAGTCAGGATTTTTTTTTTAAATAGCTCATATTGCGAAACGCTCGTAAACCGCGTTACTCGCAATCCAAGGTTCCACTGTATATATTACTTTACCTGTCTCACTGCTAATTTTTTAAAGTATGTATTATAAGTAATAATAATTTTATGAAACTTTTGATATACAGTAATACACATTTTGTATATGGAAAATTGAATGCCCATATCCTTCTGCTTATCCCCCCTCCCCCCTTGCACCCCGCTCACTCAGTCAGCATTTTTATTGTATTTGGTGTGTAGCCCAGAGTTAAGCATTGAATTATTACGTTCCCTGACCCATTGCTCAACTCGGCCTTCTCTGTAGGAAAGTGGATAGAAGACCCGAGACCCAGGGCATCACATGACTATGGATAAAGGTCAGTATTTGGGGCATTTAGAACAGTGTCTATTTTAGTAAAGGGGGACGGGGGCTATGAGGGTAAGGTGTAAGGCCCCTTTCACACGGACGGAAAAATTGCCGCAGTAAAAAGCATGTTTTTGTTCTGTGAAATTCAAGGCTCCAGGCACTGCGATTAGCTGCATTTGTACATTGCGATTAGCTGCGTTTACATGCGGCTGCGTTTAGCTGCGGTTGACGATTATTGTCATCTCCATAGCAACCGTTTTTATTTTGATATGCTTCCTGTTGTCTTTTTCTTTTGTTCACACTGCTATCTGCAGTTGACACAAAAGACTGTGATTACCTGCGGTTATGTGCATATAGCTGCGCTACATCGCACCTGGACGCATTCAATTCTATTTTTTCTATTCGCACCAAACCGTATGTAACGAAATCGCAGATAAACGCTGTGTGTGAATGGGGCCTCAGGAAAGCATTGTGTGCTTTTAGCTGCGGTAGAAAACTAGAAAATCCGCAGCTAAAAGCACCATTCTATCCATCCGTGTGAAAGGGGCCAAATGCCCAGAGTTTGGCTTCAAATTATTACTTGCCCTGGCCCATTGCTCAACTCGCCCATCTGACTTTGGTAGTTCTTGTACAGGGCTTTTGGTGCTTGACCAAGAACCTGCCTAAATTCTAACCTATCCTAGAATGGAACGTGTATTTATAGCCAATCCTTTATTTCAAGTCCTGGAAAGAGTAGAGGAGGCATATAACCCCTGCCAAGGTTTAATTGCTGTCTGTGTCCCCACTGGGCACAGTCACTCTCTCACTTTAAAAAAAAAAATTGTTAAAAACATTGCAGTACTTTTTATTTTCAGGTGCTTAAAGGATCATGCTAATTTTTTTGTTATTCACAGGTTAGCATTGCCTATCAAGGTCAACATGAAATCAGTAACTCATTGCATATATTGTTCTTTAATAAAGAGGAATGAAGGAAAGACGGGCACTTAATTGCACCTCCCTAAGTCAGACATTCTCAACCAGTGTTCTGTGGAACCCTTAAGATTCCTACAGGGTTTGTTCGGGGTTCCTTAAAAGGGTTGTAAAGGTTTGTTTTTTTATTTTCTAAATTTCCTTTTAGCTAGTGCATTGTTGGTTCACTTACCTTTTCCTTCGATTTCCCTTCTAAATGTTTTTTTTTCATTGTCTGAATTTCTCACTTCCTGTTCCTCCTCAGTAAGCTTGCCCCCATCATCCGAGCCGTTCTGGCTGGGGGTTAGTCAGTGTGCTCGCCACCTCCCTTGGGACTACATCCCTGCGGGGAGACGCTGTGAACGTTTAAATTTTTTTTTTAAAAGCCAGCAGCTACAAACACTGCAGCTGCTGACTTTTAAACACTTACCTGTCCAGCGCGCCTGCGATGTCGGCAGCCGGGGACGAGCAATCGCTCGTCCCTCGGCTTCACCCGCCGCCATCCTCGGTGAGGGAATCGGGAGGTGAAGCGTTGCGGCTTCACTGTCCGGTTCCCTACTGCGCATGCTGGTTCCCCGCTCTCTTCTGGGAACAGTGTGTTTCCCAGAAGACAGCGGGGGTGTGGGTAGGGGCGTGACCCCCGCACGAGTCTGTTCCCGGAAGTGTCTGCACCCCCCTCCCCCCTGAAAGGTGCCAAATGTGACACCGGAGGGGGGAGGGTTCCGAAAAGCGGAAGTTCCATTTTTGGGTGGAACTCCGATTTAAGGTGAAAAAACACGAACCTTTACAACCCCTTTCATTTAAAAAGGAATACTTTTAAGCCCAACTCTAGCCTGTTTATTTCAGTCATAGACAGAAAGATAAGAGTATAAGCCCCTTTTTTTTATTGCATCTGTATCCTGATTGGGGGTAATCTCAACACATTTCCTGTCCCATCTTTCACCAGGAATGCAAGTGAGGGGAAATATATCCAGACAAAAAAAAAACTAAAAAAAAACGTTTTAATAGAGTGGAGAAGAGTTAGAACCACTGTTGCGTTTTATTGCTGTCTCCATTGGGGAGGTTTCCTCTCACTTCCTGTGAACATGGGAAAGGCTGTCACTACAACACATGTCTCCAAACTTTCTAAACAAAGGGCCAGTTTACTGTCGTTCAGACTTTAGAGGGGCCAGACTGTGGTCAGTGGGAGTAGAAATTGTCCTGGTGTCAGTGGCAGCAATCAGTGCCCCATTTTTGACAATAGCGGGAGGAATAGTGCCCCATTTCTGGTGTTAGTGGTAGGAAAAGTCCCCCATTTTTGGTGTCAGTGGGAGGAATAATGTCCTATATCAGTTGGAGGCAAAGCACCCCAAGGGCCGGATAAGGGCAAGCAAAGGGCCTCATCCGACCCCCGGGTCGCAGTTTGGAGATCACTGCACTAGAACACAATGTAAGGATAATGTAATTGTAGCGCTCTACTCCTGTTGGGTAGGCGCTATGTGTTAAATTTAGTTATCTGAGCTGTAGTTCAGCTCAGAAAGAATTATGTAAATTGTTGGCTCTGTTTCAGTCTAGCTGGGTTGCGCGTTTTCCACCTGACAGTAGGTGTCACTGTCACCACAGGTCAGGGTTGGAAATGTAGCAGGCTAGGTGTATTGGGTATTCCTTTCCCAGAAGTGGCTCAGGGGGGCGTGGTCAACCCGGCTGAAAGATTCTGGCACCATGTACTTTTGAAGGAACTTTTTGCAAAGTGTCAGTGTGGTTACACGATCTTGTGGCGGAAGATTATAGAATGACTTGACGACACTCATCGAGTCTGTGGCAGAGACTTTGAGCGAGCTTCGCACCGGTTGGTAGGCCAGTGAGAGTAGGCCTGAAAAGGATAGACCACCATTCAAAGTCATGTAGCATTGCCACCATCCCTAATATATGAATAAGGAAAATGTACCTCAAAAAAATTGGATTTTAAGGGCAATGAAATATAAATAGAGAAAAATACAAAAAATATATAGAAACATTAAATAAAATATAGAAATGTATTGAATATAGACATAAATCACCACAGGTGATAAGGAAACAGTGAGAGTAGGCCTATCCGGTGGTTGCTGAATCCAGGGTGGAACTGAGTTGTCCTCTGGATATAGGATTGTGCCCGTGATCGGCAAAGCAAAGTACCTGAAACTCTCCAACCCCTCTATCTCTGTTGGAACTGGTAAAATAAAGCCTTGAAGAAAACGTATCCAAGTGTTGGTGTGAATATTTATGAGAGCTCTTCAAGAGGGATCCCTGACACAAGTGCGGTGAACAGAAAAGGTAACGGTAGGCCCAAAACTTTAAACCAGCAGCTCCTACAGGGGTAGTGCTACATTATGTAAAGATTGGATGGGCTTTTTAACCAGGGTTCCTATTGGATTATACAATCCACCGAAAGATAACCTACAAAGAGAAGACATATTCGTTTTTTAACAAATTTCGACAAATTCGGAAATAAATTTGAATATTCGAAAATTCGTAGATTCGTACATTCGTAAATTTGTACATTTGCACATTCGTAAATTCGTACATTTGTAAATGCTTAAATTCGTACATTCGTAAATTTGTAAATTCGGAAATCTGAAATAATAATTAACTAATAATAACTTAACTATTACTAACTATTAAATTATAGGTATTGGAATTTCCTTTCAAATTTGGCTGTTAGTGAACTTAACGAAGTTACGAATTGTTTTCCGAAATAATGAATGCCGTATCTAAACGAATGGAACGTAATGAATTAATAATAATAATAATAATAAATAACAATAATAATAAAAGCGTTTTATTATTATTATTTATTATTAATTTGTCCAGTTTCATTTGTTTAGATGTGCCATTTGTTATTTCAGGTTATGCGTAACTTTGGATAAATTTGTATCCGTTACGTTCGCTAACAGCCAAATTTGAAAGGAAATTACAATACCTATAATTTAATAGTTTTTTTTCAGATTTTTGAATTTTCGGGTTTTTCGGATTTTCGAATTTCTGAATTTCCAAATTTCCGAATGTATGAATTTACATATTTACGAATGTACGAATTTACGAATGTATAAAGTTACGAATGTACAAATTTACGAATGTACGAATTTATAAATTGCGAACATAACGAATGACCCGAAAAACGAAAAAAACAAAAAACTAATGAAATGAAAACTAACAATTTTTTTGGCAGTGCACATGTCTACTCTATATGGTTAAAATCTTGTGAACACCTGACATCATACCTAATATGAGCTTGGTGAACATCCCATTCCAAACCCTTGGACTTTTGCCTTTTCCCTTTGCAGCTATAACAGCCTCCACTTTTCTGGGAAATCTCTCCCAAAAAATTTGGAGTGTGTTTATAGGAATTTGTGTCCATTTAGCCAAATGAGCATTTGTGAGGTCAGGTACTGATGTTGGATGAGAACCGATCAAACTATGTCATTATAGAGCTGGCTTTGTGTTTGGGGGACACAGTCTTGGTGGGGCTAAAAAGGGCCTCATGCCAAACTGTTGGCATCAGGCTGGAAGCACACAGTTGTCAAAAATGTATTTGTATGCTCTAGAGCAGGGGTCTCCAAACTTTTCAAACCAAGGGCCAGTTTATTGTCCTTCAGCCTTAAGGAGGGCCGGATTGTGGCCAGTGGGGGCAGAAAATGTCCCGAGCCCAGCGTCAATGAGAATAAATATGGCCTCAAGGTTGGTGGTCAGTAGGAGGAATAGTAGTGCCCCTATTAGTAAGAGGAATAGTATGCCATCATTGGTAAGGTATCAGTGGAAGAAATAGTGCCCCCTTGTTGGTGTCAGTGGGAGGAATAGTGCTCCAAGGGCCAGATAGACGCTAGCAAAGGGCCACATCTGGCTCTCGGGCCACAGTTTGGAGACCCCTGCTCTAGAGTTAACAGTATCCTTCAATGGGAACACCTGGACCATACACCTGGCCATAATGTGTAGGTGTGATGGTCAACTGTCTACTTTTGGGCATAGAGTGTAGCTTTATTATAAGAGAGCTTACAGTCTCTTCTCAGGAATCCCAGTAGCTCTTTCCCAATATCTCTATTTCTGTATTTAATAAAAAACAGGAATTATAATGTAGTGCTTCTGGTCTGACTTCTCTTATTTCGACATCTTTGGCATTGACTCACAAGTGTCTTATGTTAAGTATAACTCTGAATGGCCCTTCAAATGCATTTTCTAGCCATCTGCCCATCTAAAGCATTTGGTTGGTCCACTATAACTAATGACATTTCTTACAATCCCTTTTCTGTACAATACAAAGATCTCCTTTTGTGTTTTGTATACCCTTGGGATACGTTTTCTTTTAATTCCTTTTAGCTATCAAGAACTTGAGCAGAGAATGGGCAAAGAATATCCCAGAGTACCTGAGATTGTATCCAATCCTTCCATACAGATAGGGAACAGAAATAATTACAGATCAGTTGCCCGGGCTGATATAAAAATGGGACATTTAAAAAATGAATTAGATCTCATTGTCCATCTAGTCTGCCCATTTCAACCTCCGCTTTTGCTACAAAATTTATATAATTGTTATACAAGTCATTTTGTAATTTATTTAATTGTACATGACTACTAATCAGCGATTGTCAGCCAGATATCAATTTTTAGGACTGCCAAACAAAAAAAATAAATGGTGTTTCCTTTGTAACCTCTGTGTGGAATGCCGGCAGAGAAAAGTCATTTTTGGTCTATGAGATTGGTGATTTTTTATAGAGTTTTTCTCCTGCATTGGTCATGTGATTCCAGCACTCAGACCCTCTTCTTCAGTGATCTCCAAACTGTGGCCCAGGGGCCCGATGTGGCCCTTTACTTGCCCTTATCTGGCTCTTGAGGCACTATCCCTGTCACTAATACAAGGTGCTATTTCCTCCACTGGCACCAACAGGGGGCGCTATTCCTCTCAATGACACCAATGATGGGGCGCTATTCCTCTCAATGACACCAATGACGGGGCACTATTCCTCTCAATGACACCAATGATGGGGCACTATTCTACCCACTGACGCCAATGATGGGACACTGTTCCCCCCACTGACACCAACAATGGGGCACTATTTCTCTCACCGATACCAATGATGGGGCACTATTCCTCTCACTGACACCAATGATGGGGCACTATTCCTCCCAATGACACCAATAATGAGACACTATTCCTCCCATGCATACCAATGATGGGGCACTATTCCTCAAACTGTCACCAAAGATGGGACACTATTCCTCCCACTGACGCCAATTATGGAGCACTATTCCTCAAACTGTCACCAAAGATGGGACACTATTCCTCCCACTGACGCCAATTATGGAGCACTATTCCTCAAACTGTCACCAAAGATGGGGCACTTTTCCTCCCACTGACGCCAATGATGGGGCACTATTGATCTTTTATTGAAAAGAATCAAGCAACCAATTTTATACAAAAGTAAAAAAAACAAAACCATAGTACAAAACTTCAACAGAAAACAAAGGAATACACATCCATGTTCAGAATATATACAATATATACACATAATCCACTACCAAAACATCCCTAGAAAACTATCTACATAAGGCAGCAGAGAGGGCCTAAGAGGCACAACCCATCACCTATGTACGCAGCCATTTATCAAAAATTCATCAAAAATACTGATAATCTAGGGTGATAAGAGACAGACAGCCACACCCGGGAAAGAGACTCCTGGCAGTCAGGGAGGCTTGAAACCCCTCCACGCCTTCAACCAAGCCCCCTGACCCCGCTTGTCTCTCTCAAACTCCCGAATCTTCCCCACCTCATGCAAAATGTCATACACCACCACCTCAACAGGAAGGAGTTTTTGCCGAATGCTGACCTGACACCGTGCATTCCAGGTGAAATAACGGACTACTAGGCTAACTAAAAAAAGTGTATCCAAACAAAAAACTCCACCGGTATTGAATGCTCCGTACACCCACTCAGCATAACCCAGCCTGGAGAGGAAAGGGACACCGAGGGCCCGCCCCACCTGTTTGTACACCTCTATGTTAAAAGGGCAATGAAGCAGAAAATGATCCATAGTCTCCTCCTCATCTGCACACTCCTCCCGAGGACAGCTACGATCCATCCCACTGCGGAATTTCAAATTGCCCCGAACATAGAGCTTCCCATGGAAGCACAACCAGGCCAGATCCCTAAATTTAGGGGGTACTCTATCCAAATTAATCAGTCTTAACCCCGCCCTCAAAACTGGGCCCGGGCAATCCCTTAAGGCCAGTGGGTCATGAAAGACTTCGCTCAAGACTCGACTCATAAGGACTTTCCTTGGAACCGATCTGAGATCTTCAGCCGACAATCGCCACTGCCGCAGTAACTTCAGGCACGGAGCGACATAGGCTGGTAGCTGACCACGATGACCCCTGCGATTCTTCACTTGGCCACCTTCTTCCCAAAGTCGTAGAAAAGGCCTAAACCAAGATCTAAATATGCCTACCCATCCAGGAGGTTCCACTGCAAGCATATTACCAATGTTAAACTTTAGAAATAGCAGTGAAAAGAAAAGAACTGGGTTGACCATACCTAAGCCACCCTCCCTCCTGGATAGGTAGGTGACATTCCTCTTGATGGGGTTCAGTCTGTTCCCCCACAGCATCTGGAAGAACACACTACTGACCCTAGCATAGAGAGACACTGGCAAGATGCAGACAAAGCTGACATACAAGAAGATCGGAATCAGGTAAGTCTTAATCAGATCAACCCTTTCCCTCATAGATAACTTCCATCTCTTCCAGCTGACCACCTTAGTATTGGCAATTTCCAGTCTGCCTTCCCAGTTTTTGAGGCCATAATCGCCGGGTCCAAATTCAATGCCTAGTATCTTAATTCTTTCCTGGGGCACTGGAAAGGTGCCCGGGAGATCAAACCCCTCACCTTCCTTTCCCATCCAGAAAACTTCAGTCTTTTCCTGATTGATCTTGGAGCCTGATGCTTCAGAATACCGTGATGTCAGAGAGACCACCTCCTCCGCTTCATCCGTCCCAGTGACAATCACCGACACATCATCCGCATAGGCAACAACCCTCAATGGCGGCTCACCCGGGAGCCCCACTGGTACCCCACACAACATGCCGCTCTCTAGCCTCCTGACGAAGGGGTCGATTGCAAACACATAGAGCAGGGGACTCAGGGGACAACCCTGGCGCACCCCGGAGCCAACCCCAAAGGACTGTCCAACCCAACCATTAACAAGAGGGAAGCTTTCTGCCCCCTTATACAAGACTTTCAGCCAATCGACAAAACCACCCGGCAGACCGTACTTACTAAGGAGCAACCACAGGTACTCATGGTTAACACGATCAAAAGCCTTTGCCTGATCCAATGTCAGCAAATACTTTCCCCAGCCTGCAGCCCTGCACCGCTCCAAGGCCTCCCGGACAGCTAAAACCGCTGTGAAGGTGCTCCTACCCTGGACCGAACAGTGCTGATGGCGAGAAAGCAAAGACTCTGCCACTGACGATAGGCGCCAGAAAAATATCTTTGCCAGTATCTTTCTATCGACATTAAGAAGGCTGATGGGGCGCCAATTCTCAATCATCGAAGGATCTTTACCCTTTGAAAGAAGAATCACAGCCGAGTGCCTCATGGAAGGGGAAAGCACCCCCTCAGCAAGGCAACTGTTAAAAACCTCTACCAAATGCGGGGCCAGAATAGACTTAAAGGCTTTGTAAAACTCAGCCGTCAAGCCATCCGGTCCAGGCGACTTTTTGATGGCAAGCTGTTCAATTGCCCTCATCACCTCTTCGACTGTGATCTCCTCTGTCAAATTCATCAATGGAACATCTCCACCATTTAGACCTGGAGTAGAGTCCAAAAAGCTTTCCATCTTGTCACGATCAAGCTCTTTCCTCCCAAGAAGGTCGGCATAAAAGGACCTCACGACCTCCAGAATCCCTGACCTGGACTTTGTCAAGGAACCTGTACTGTCCTTAAGGCCAACGACCGTTTTAACAGCTACACCTTGTTTGCAGTTCTGGTAAGGGTCAGGCGAGTGGTACTTCCCATAGTCCCTCTCCAGAACCAAAGAGGCATGCCGGTCATATTGACACTTCCTGAGAAGGAGTTTCACTTCGGAGATTGCCCCAGGATCTCCTCCTCTCGAGACAAGAATATCCAGCTTCCTCCGTAAACGTTGGTAGGTCATGTATTTATTAAACTGATTTCTATTGGCTAGGCCCCTGAAGAATCCAGCGATCCTCTTTTTGGTCAGCTCCCACCACTCAGCCTTGCTGCTACAAAAGTCCAGGATGGTCACCTGTGCCTGAAAGAATTCCTCAAAGGATTGTCTAACATGTTCTTCCTTGAGTAGTGTCGAATTTAATCTCCAGATGCCCTTGCCCCTCTGAGGGGCGTCTGAAGCATTCAGTACCACAGATAGCATACAGTGATCAGAGAACTCTACTGCCTGCACCACTGGGGGCGAGAAAGCAGAGGCCTCCTTCAAAAAAAACCTATCTATCCTACTCTGACTATTACCACGATGAAAAGTGAACCCAGTGTCATCTGGGAGGTGCTTAATGTGCACATCCACAAGACCAGCATCCCTAACCATACTATTTAAAAAAACGCTATCATATCCCAGCCTGTCCTTGAAGTCCTTCCTGTCCTTGGGCCTAGTTATTGTATTAAAGTCACCTCCAAAGACCACTTGCCGGGATGTAAAAAGAAATGGCTTGATCCTTGTAAAAAGGCATTTCCTGTCCCACTTTGTGTGCGGCCCATAAACATTGATTAGGCGCAGGTCCTGCCCTCCCACAAGGACGTCTAAGACCATACATCTCCCAATCTCCACCTCAATAACCCGCCGGACAGTTACCATGCCGGTTTTAAACAACACCGCCACACCGCCGTAAGGCTCGGCCGCAAGAGACCAGTAAGATGGACCATACCTCCACTCTCTCTTGGCCATATGTATATCTGCCAAGGAGGTGAGCCTAGTCTCTTGCAAAAATAAAATTTCAGCATCTAATTGGCTGAACAAAAAGAAGGCCATAGAACGAGCTCTTACTGACTTAATGCTGGCGACATTAATTGTCACCACTTTTAACGGAGGGGGAACCGCCATTTGGGTTATTGGGTGGATTGCTTCTTAGCTCCCCTCTGCTGCTCATCACCAGAAGCCTCTCTCTTTCTAGAGGCCGCCTCAAAGTCCATTTCAGAATCGGAACTTCTCTCAGAAGAAGCTCCGGATGAAGAAATATCCCACTTGGAGGACCTATGACGGCTGGAGACAGGAACCGGAGCTTCCCGTCCCCGTTCCGTCCTCACCGCCTGCCTCTTCTGCCTCCCAACCTTCCTTCTCTCTTCCAGGTACTGCAAGTCAGCCTCAGAGATGCCCTCATCTCTTACTTTTTTCTTTAAAGTCTTTCTAGAAGACTTCTTTACAGAGGAAGAAGCAACCTTTTTAGTACACGCTGGTGGGGGGGTGATCCCTTTAAGTCAGACTCAGGAGGGGTAGACTCCTGGGGGGTAACTGACTCGGGGGGCACAGACTTGGAAGGTTCTGACACAAGAGGAGAGGGTACAGTAGGCTGGGGGGACACAGAGACAGAAACAGAAGGAGTACTTACAGACACAGGAGGGGTGGCCACAGGAACTGGAGAGGGATCCTGAGCAGGACCGGGGGAGGGGGTCACCGCAGAGGAGGATGGTACACCAGGGGTCTCACCCTCCATCCTGTCCAGCCTTGACATGTCATCTACTACCTCCTTCTCCATATTGTGCCAGGCTTCAGGACACCTGCTGTAGGGGTGGCCAAGGCGCAGGCACAGGTTGCACCTGATCTTCCTGGTACAGTCCTTAGCCATATGACCCTGCCCCCGACACACTGAACACATCAAGGCTGAACAGGAGGAGCTCAAGTGCCCCTTTTCTCCACAGCGGTGACACAGCTTCGGCTGACCAGGGTAGAAAACAGTCATCCTATCCCTCCCTATGAAAGCTGAGGAGGGCAGGTGACGGACAACATTCCCATCCCTGGCCAACCTGACTGTTACCGACCATCCCCCAGTCCAGATGTTACGCTCATCATGGATTTTATTAGGTTTGGTCAAAACCTCCCCATAGTTCCTTAACCAGACCTCTAGATCCCGAGCAGGAACACTCTCATTGGTCAGGATAATGGTAATTTTTTTTACTGTTGACCTCTGAGAAACCGCAACTGGGACCAGACCTTCCCATTCAGGTCTTGACCTGCACCGAGCCTCATATCGCTCCCAGAACAGGTCAAGACCCTCTGGCCTGGTGAAACTAACCGTATAGTCCCTTGTCCCAGCTACGTGTATAAAGGCATACAGGTCATTTGCACCAAAACCCATCTCCAATATCATATCTACCACCGCACGCCGTGCTGGAGGGATGGCACCACCTTCCCATTTCAGAATAACTACATTCCGTCTGGGACCCCCAGCAGAAGCCAGAGACCCAAGACCAGATCCTGGGGCGCTCAAAGTGGCAGCTTGTAGGGGAAAACCCCGCTTGGGAGCGGGACTACCAGGAGCAGAGTGTGCCACCTCTGCAAATGTAGGTTTCTCAGGGCCAGGGGCCCACACTGAAGTCACATTAGTCTGCACATTATCTGCATGAACAGAGTTGGTAGGATTGTCCATCACACTTGTACTGGGACCATTGTTCATCACACGTGTACTGGGACCATTGTTCATCACACCTGAACTGGGAGGATTTTTTTCAGCCACACACACATTCCCATCAGCAATAGTCACAGTTGCTGCAATACCAGTTGTCTCCTGATGCTGCACTGTAGAGCCCTCAGCAGCAGTGGGGCAAACAGCTTTGGACTCAGCCAAAGAAAGGTTAATGGGCTCTTCTGACACTTGCAGTTCATTTACAGAAATGACATTTTTTGAATGCAAGTCTTGCTGCATTGCAGCCTCAGCAGGCACAACATTGTCATTAGGCACATTATCAGTCATGGTGCTAGATGGCACAAAAACAGTCTTATCCACAACATGGGACTTAGCAGGCTTTACTTTATCAGGCACATCATCAGTAATGTCTTCCTCGTTAAACACCATCTGATCCCCCCGCATAGGAGACTCCATTACCTGGATGGCCCTTAGCATGCCTCCTGAGTCCTGGGAAGGCCTGGGGCTTCTTACCTCTCCCTGGGGGGGCAGGGGGTCAGAACTGGGGGTCTCCTCCTCCTCCACCTCCATCTTTGTCACCCTTCCAAACCTCTTGTCGTTGCAAAACTTCTCTTTAAAGGGCCCATCTCTGCCTTCCATCATGGCCACGATGGTTTCCTGATGATCCACACGGACCTTGGCCAGCTGGATTTCCGGATCCATGGATCCCCGTTTCTGGCTATGTAAGCCCTCACGTTGCCTTCGCAGGCGCTTCAACTCCGCTCTCAGCTTGTACAGCTTGTCCCTCTCCCTGTTCAGGACCTTAATCCCGGCCACCACTCGCTCCCGAATGGCCTCCGAGCCTTCATCCTCACCAGGGGTAGAGAGATCAGCTTGTGCAGAGGCAGGCAGTTCACCTGACGGCCCAGGAGATGGCTGGGAGCCTCCAGCAGGAGAGGCCCCGCTGCCCTCCATGGCCTCCCCAGAAAGGGGGCCAGGGAGCTGGAAGAGATTTCACCACCACTCCCTTCTCACAGAGCAGCTTCAGAGGCACCTTCCTCCTGACACACCTGTGCTCCAATGATGGGCGGGACACTATTCCTCCCACTGACACCAACGATATGGCACTATTCCTCCCGCTGACACCAAAGATGGGGCACTATTCCTCAAACTTTCATCCAAGAATGGGTCATTATTCCTCAAACTGTCAACAAAGATGGGGCACTATTCCTCCCACTCATACCAACGATGGGGCACTATTCCTCCCAACAACACCAATAATGGGACACTATTCCTCCCATGTATACCAATGATGGGGCACTATTAATCCCACTGACACCAAAGAAGGGGCACTATTCCTCCCACTGACATCAACAATGGGGCATTGTTTACTCTGAGGGGATTTTCTACTCACACTGGTCACAGCCCGGCTCCCTCAAAGTCTGAAGGGCACTAAACTAGCCCTTTGTTTGGAGACCCCTGCTTTACTTAATCTGTTTTGTTGAGTTTGAGGATATTGTTTTTTTTTAGTCTGTCAAGCAGAGGTGCAAAGTTAAAGCTGATCTCGGTGCACAAAAACTTTTATTGAACTATATTCCTCAATAGTCACCAAGGATACAAATCCACTTTGTGTGCACCAATGCATTTCCAAATCCAAAATGCCTTGTAAAAATAGTGATGACATCATCACTGTGCTGTAAATAGCCTGTGCAGAGAGCAGAGCTGTGGGAAGGGTCCAATAGGCTCCACCCACTACAGAAAACTACAGGAGGGGGCGGAGACCAGACCAGTCATCCTGCTCAAGGAGAGAGAGAGAGCAGCAGTGACCGGTCTTTATTATAGGGAGCTCCTGCTCCTTTCACACTGGATTACTGCAGATATCTAAAAAAAAATACACAAAGCACACCAAGATTCAAATAGGAATACACATGACTTATGTATATAGGCAATATTTGCTTATCCCAGGGTGCAGCTTTTCCATGTGAAACATGTTAAAAAAGGAACTTCGGACCTCTGTCACTTTGCTCGACCCTACCCTCCGGCGTCGGCATTATGGCACCTGTGCAAATGAGCCAAAGGACTCTGCCTGGCCATTGGGTCCTGGCAGAGCCCTTCAGCACATATGCACACACACAATATATTTCTCACTTGTGAACAAGTATAGGGAAATTTCATTCTACTTGTCTTTCTGCATGCATGGAGAAACCACGTGTGTGCGCAGATGTGCTGCAGGGCTGTTGGGGACCGAAGCCCAGCGGCACATCTGGGCACGCACAGAATTTGGGAGAGGGTAAGGGGGTCCCAGACATCATTCTCGCCTGGTATGTGTAAGGTCCACTGGTATGTAAGGTCCACCTTTTTCTAGCCCTCTGCCTCCCCAACACAAATTACTTTAGGGGCTAAGTTGCAAAGTCATGGGTGGCTCCTGCTGCATAGTGTATTTGGTTGCTAGGACCCCAGCAGATCCTGCTGCAAAGTGTCCTTGGTTGTTAGGATGCCAGCAGCTCCTGCTGTAGCATCTTTGGTTGCAAGGACACTCCTGAAGTTTCCTTCACTTCCTCTGGAGCAGCTCCCATCTTAGACAGGTATTCTCCATTGGAAGATTTCTCCAGACCACTGGAGACAACTCTAAAATGTTTGATTTCTGCACTCCAAAAAATTATTTTCCATGGCAAATGTAAGGTTCACTTTTTTCAGGCCCTCTGCCTTCCCAACACAAATTACTTTATGGGCTAAGTTGCAAAGTTGTGGATGGCTCCTGCTGCATAGTGTCTTTGGTTTCTAAGACACTGGTGGCTCCTGCTGCATAACCTTCTTGGTTTCTAGAAGGCTGATGGCTCCTGCTGCATAATGGCTTTAGTTACAAGGACGCTCCTGATGTTTCCTTCACTTCCTCTGGAGCAACTCCCATCTTAGACAGGTGTTCTCCATTGGAAGATTTCTCTAGACCACTGGGGACAACTCTAAAATGTTTGATTTCTGCACTCCATCCAAAACAAAACAAAAATGTTACCTATACATGCACTTTGTGAAGGCCATGATTATTATTATTTTTTTATTTTCCATGGCAAATGTAAGGTTCACTTTTTTCTAGCCCTCTGCCTCTCCAACACAAATTACATTATGGGATAAGTTGCAAAGTTATGGATGGCTCCTGCTGCATAGTGTCTTTGCTAAGACACTGGTGGCTTCTGTGGCATAAAGTCCTTGGTTGCTAGAAGGCTGACAGCTCCTGCTGCATAGTGTGTTTGGTTACAAGGACGCTCCTGAAGTTTCCTTCACTTTCTCTGGAGCAACTCCCATCTTAGACAGGTGTCACCATTGGAAGATTTCCTCAGAAAACTGGAGACAACTCCAGTTCAGCATCCTTGGTTGCAAGGACCATGGGCGTAGCATAAGGGGTTGCAGGGGTCACAATCGCAACCCCGCCCCTAGCTCCAGGGGGCCCCTGCAGCCTCCTTGTCATAATATCATATCCTCCACAAAGTCCAGCTCCGATCTGCCCTAGAGCCCCACAGCCATTCTCCAGTACTGGGCTTCCACTTTGCCTTCCACAGTCCACACCCCTCTGTTCTCATTGGCTGGGGAGAAGCTGTGAGACATTTCCTGAATGGAGAGAAGCATGGGGTGAGAAAAGCCCAGGATGGGGAGCTGTCTGTGCTGTCAACATGGAATGGTAACCGAGCTCAGCGAGTTAAGAGGAGAGTGCCATCCTGTAGCCACTATGGGACCGATGTCACTGGTGAGGTAAGACACCGCTCAGTGTCTCCTAGTCACCAGCTGGGATTCTCTTTACCCCCCCCCCTTCCCACCTGGGGATGTCCGCTTATCCCACTTCCCTGACAACTGGTGAAAAGACACACACCTCCAGGAGGTGACCTTCCCCAACACCTGCCAACACTGACAGAGAAACCTTCAGAAATTGCTAAAACAAATCCCTTAACACCTCATGAGGGGCCTCCGAGGGGCTGCAGGCTCCAGATTTGGTGTCACATGGCTTTGCCCCCTCAGATCTAAGTTGCACCCCCCCCCAAAGCCCCCTGACCACACCCTCCATCCTGGATGCTATGCTCAGCTGCTGAGCTCCTTTCCCATTACAGCACTCTATACTGCTCCTCATCCGCAGGGCTAAAATCACATTCCTTTACAACACAGCCAGTCAGCCATGATCTGCACAGGGTGTATCTGCCTACTGCAACTACACTGCCGTCCTGACCAGAGAATTTCATAGGTCAGAACGGCAACATGAAAGCCAGCTACACCCAGTGAATTCTGACAGACTGTGTGTAAAGGAATGTGATTTCAGCCCTGCGTAGTGTGTGTGTGGGGGGGGGGGGGGGGGAGGAGCTGTATACAGTGCTGGGATGGGAAAGGAGCTCTGCCAAGTGACCTGCCAGGGGTCTCTGTCCTCTGATTCTCCAGCGGTGATTCCTGTCCTCTGATTCTCCAGTGATGATTCCCGTCCTCTGATTCTCCAGCGGTGATTCCTGTCCTCTGATTCTCCAGCGGTGATTCCTTTCCTCTGATTCTCCAGCAGTGATTCCTGTCCTCTGATTCTCCAGGGGTGATTCCTGTCCTCTGATTCTCCAGCGATGATTCCTGTCCTCTGATTCTCCAGCGGTGATTCCTGTCCTCTGATTCTCCAGCTGTGATTCCTGTCCTCTGATGTAAAGAGGAACTCTGGGAACTCAATACTCTTAAAACACTTTGAGTATCTTGCTGTGCGGTGGGTGTATCTGCACGCACAGTGAAAGTGGTGGGTGGTAGTGGAGGGGGCCCAGGTAAGGTGACCAGATTTTTTTAATTAAATCCGGGGACATATATATATTTTTTTTACTAGTAATGGTGGCAATCAGCAACTCTCTGCCCGTCGCCGCTGCCGCCGCCCACCTCACAGCCTGTCAAGTCTTACTCTCCGGGCCCCGGCTACTACTGGGTGGGGAGCGGAGAAAGATCACTCCACCAGGGAAGGCAAGGAGATAAGCAGGCAGGCGGCTGGCCGGGACTTGAGCCAAGGCAGAAGAACATGTGAGTGGAGCTGAATGGTCATGCACCCGAAACTGAAGAAATATTCCATCCGCTCCGATCAGCACATGATCATCAGAAAGGGGCACAGATAATGGAAAAAAATACACCTCCTAAGCTATTAAGAGCGGCGGAGCGGGGGTGTGCAATTTAGAATTTTTTATTTTTTTGCACTGACTGTCTTTGAAATTGCCCCAGCCCCTGTTCAAATCAAATCCGGGGACAAAACCGCGGACAGACTTGGTCTGAGGACAGTGTCCTCAATCCAGGGACTGTCCCCTGAAACCGGGGATGTCTGGTCACCCTAGGCCCAGGTCAACTTTTGCATCGGGGCCCACAAGCTTCAAGCTACGCCTCTGGCAAGGACGCTCATGCTGTGTTAATGTTGGTGACGGAATGCGTGATGTTTGGTATTTTTGATAACCTAAAGTATTGCCTATAGTTTCAATTTAAGTGTTTTGCCATTTATTTCCTGTCTACACAATACGCCTCTTGGGAAAAATATTACTTTTTAAGTGTTTACAAATTTTTCAAAGATAATTCAAACCAAGAATGAATCATCACTTCCCTGTGTTTCGTGTCACATTGAAGAGGAGTAGCTGTGACCACGGCATTCTTCTTGAACCATTGTACAGAGGATTGAAGAGGACACTTAGAATTGGTGATGTTGTTCTGGAGCCGGAATGAATAATATAACTCTGTGTTCATAAGCCTTCTGATACCCACTCAAAGCTTTGGGAGGAATAATATTTTTTTTTTACAATGTTGTCGATAATGATTATATTTGCAAAGTCTTTTTTAACCTTTTTTTATAATTTTTTTCATTTAAGGACCCTTGAGTCAAGGAGTGCATTACCTGTTTAAAGCCTTTAGTTTTCATTCTAATTATGTTTGACCATTATGATGAGTAACATTATATGTCTATATATTTATATATCTAATTATATATAGTACTGTGCAAAAGTTTTAGGCGGGTGTAAAGCAATACCGTAAGACCCCATTCACACAGGGGCGCCTCATCAGGCCTCAGCCGCCTGACGAGTCGCGTCCCATTCTGTACAATGTCGCTCCGACTTAGAAAAAGGTTCCTGTACTACTTCAAGACGACTTCAAGGCGACTTCTATTGACTTCAATACAGAAGTCATTTTGGAAGTCTCCTTTGAAGTCGTCTGCAGATTGCCCAGCACAGTCGCGACTTATCCATCAGTCCATACCATTGGTGAGGCATGTGATTGGCCCCAAATGTATTCTGCAGCAAGACGACCACCCCAAACATGCAGCCAATGTCATTAAGAACTATCTTTACTGTAAAGAGGAACAAGGAGTCCTGGAAGTGATGGTTTGGCCCCTACAGAACCCTGACCTCAACATCATGGAGTCTGTCTGGGATTACATCAAGAGCCAGAAGGATCTGAGGTAGCCTACATCCACCGAAGATCTGTGGTTAGTTCTCCAAGATGTTAGGAACAACCTGCCTGCCGAGTTCCTTCAAAAACTGTGTGCAAGTGTACCTAGAAGAATTGATGTTGGTTTGAAGCCAAAGGGTGGTCACACCAAATATTGACTTAATTTGGATTTCTCTTCTGTCCATTTACTTTTTTGTTTTTTACTCATTTTGTTAATTGATAAAAATAAACTATTAACACTTCTATTTCTGAAAGATTTCTTAGTTTACAGGATTTTTCAAACCTCCCTTAAACTTTTGCACGGTACTCTATATATAGTGACAGTGCTAGGCCCTGCCACTGTGTGAGTATGGACAGAAGACACACAGGATTCTCACTAATGCAGAGTACAGAACCTCGGAGTATTGTGTCTGAGTGGAGAAGACTGGGACTTCAGTTTTTTGCAGGTTTGGTTTTCCTGGATCAGGGTCTGGAGCTTGGAGACTTCAAAGAGATTTGGGAGGGAAGAAGTCCCCAATACTGTGTCCAGGTCTTAATGGAGACCTGCAGGTTGTTTGAGGGTGCAGGTGTGTACACTCGTTCTAAGGGAGGCCTGGCCATAGCTCAAAATTAATGTCAGGAGAGAGTTGTCTGTCATTCAGGCAGTGGCGTCACTAGGGTTGGTGTCACCCGGTGCGAAAAAAAATGGTGTCACCCCCCAACAACTACAGACTCCACTCCCACAGTATAGATCCCCTCCCTCAGTACAAACCCGCTGCACTAAGTACAGACTCCCCGCCATCAATATAGACCCGCCTCCCTCAGTATGAACCTCCCCCTCAGTACAGACACCCCCACCTCAGTGCAGACACCCCTCAGTTACAGACACCCCCCTCAGTAACAGACCCCCCTCAGTAACAGACCCCCCTCAGTAACAGACACCCCCTCAGTTACAGACACCCCCTCAGTTACAGACCCCCTCAGTTACAGACACCCCCTCAGTTACAGATGCCCCCTCAGTTACAGACCCCCTCAGTTACAGACACCCCCTCAGTTACAGATCCCCCCTCAGTTACAGACCCCCCCCTCAGTTACAGACCCCCCCCTCAGTACCAGGCCCCCCCCTCAGTACCAGACCCCCCCTCAGCACCAGACCCCCCGTCAGTACCAGACACCTCCCTCAGTACCAGACACCCCCCTCAGTACAGACACCCCCCTCAGTACAGACACCCCCCTCAGTAACAGACCCCCCTCAGTAACAGACCCCCCTCAGTAACAGACATCCCCTCAGTTACAGACACCCCCTCAGTAACAGACCCCCTCAGTTACAGACACCCCCTCAGTTACAGATACCCCCTCAGTTACAGATCCCCCCTCAGTTACAGACCCCCCCTCAGTTACAGACCCCCCCTCAGTACCAGACCCCCCCCCTCAGTACCAGACTCCCCCTCAGTACCAGACCCCCCCCCTCAGTACCAGACCCCCCCCTCAGTACAGACACCCCCCTCAGTACAGACACCCCCCTCAGTACAGACACCCCCTCAGTACAGACACCCCCCTCAGTTACAGGCCCCCCCCTGGTGCAAACCCCAGCAGTACAGACACCCCCTCCCTCCATCAGTAAAGATGCCCCCCTTACCTTACAGACCTCAGAACAGAGCAGCAGATACACACAGCGGTGTGTCCCTCGAGCGCGGGCTCCTCCTCCTCCTCTGTGGATATAAACAGAGAGGAGGCAGAGGGGGCGGCGGCTTCCTTCCGCTCCACTGAGGGACACAGCCGCAGCGTGAGCCTAAGGCACAGGGCAGCAGGCGGGCGGGCGATGTCAGTGTGGTGCCGCTGCGCTACCCACGGGTGTCACCCTCTGGTGGGTGTCACCCGGGTGCGGCCCGCCCCCCCCGCACCTGGCTAGCAACGCTAGTGCATTCAGGAGTGTCAGAGACTACCAGGCGTTTGGCTAATAGAAATGTGCGTGCGTGAAGAATTATCGGCAGAATGGTGACTAGGCGCATACGCACCGGAATGTGCATGGTGCGTGCACACAAGCGCAAGCTCGCACACAAGCACGGGCGCGTACACGAGCACAGGCGCTTACACGAGCACGGGCGCACACTCAATGCATGTGGATGCCAGATGGACTATTTAAAGGGGCTCCTGGTCATGCTCCAGTACTGACTGGTCTTTCAGCTGTTCCCTGTGTCCTGCTTTTACTCAGCTTGTTCCCTAGTTGCTGATCCGGTTTGCCTCTGACCTGAGCTTGTATCCTGCCTCTGCTCTGTCGCCAGTTCCTGACCCCGGCTCGATTCTTGACCACGTCTCTGTCTTATGTCTCGGTACCTCGCTACCTATCTGCTGCTGACCTCGGCTATCCCTGTGACCATGCTGCTTTTCCCGGCTCTGCTCTCACAACTGGTTCAAGTGCCTATCTGGCTGTCATCTGTATCAGCTCTGCTCATCCCAGCGACAAGCCTCGCATCTGGAACCCGCAACCTCTGTGGCATGTGCCTTTAAAGCGGAGGTCCACACAAAAATGGAATCTCCGCTTTTCGGAACCCTCCCCCCCCGGTGACACATTTAGCACCTTTCAGGGGGGAGGGGGTGCAGATACCTGTATAATACAGGTATTTGCACCCACTTCTGGGCATAGACCCCCCGCAGACTCTGCGGGGGTCTACGTCACTTCTCGTTCCCCCCACTGTCTTCAGGGAGACACAGGGGTTCCAGAAGACAGCAGGGACCATTTGGATTGCACAGAGCGACTCGCGCATGCGCAGTAGGGAACCAGGAAATGAGGCCGCAAGGCTTAATTTCCTGATTCCCTTACCAAAGATGGCGGCGGCAGCATCCAAGGACCGAGCGACGGGTTGGCCTCGGGTGCCGACATCGCTGGCGCCCTGGACAGGTAAGTGTCCTTATTTTAAAGTCAGTAGCTGCAGTATTTGTAGCTGCTAACTTTAAAAAAAAAAAATTTGGCGGACCTCCGCCTTAAGCTTTGGCTGGATCTCATTCACAGCTACTGTTCCTGACCTGATGTTCTGCCAGTCTGCCATGGCCTGCATCTCCTGCTGCAAACAGTTCTTTTGAATACCTGTCAGCACACGTGTTCCTCCTGTCCCTTGGTACTGTCTGTTCCACCTTTAGCGGGACCTGGGCTGGAGATACAAGAGAGGCCTACCTCGTCACTTCAGTCTCTGATCAGGAACATGACCAGTGGCGGTGTGTCCATAGAGGGCGCCGGAGCGCCGCACCCTCTCGCTCCCGCACCGCCACTGAAAGACAATACGCAGATTCATGCATTGCATGAATCTGTATATTGTCACCGCTGCCGCGCTGCCCACTATTCATATGCCTGGCCTCCTGGTGAGCGCCGGCCATATGAATTAGAGCAGCGGCCGGCGGTGGGTGTGACTTGGAAGTGTCTATCAGAGCCAGCGGCTCTGATAGGCTTTCCGAATACAGCTCTCACGCTGTATTCGGCTTCCAAAAACTCCTCCCAGGTACGCACGGGGGTGCGTTCCTTGGAGAAGACTGTGGAGGTTTCAGCCAATCAGGTTCACCGGATCTGGTTACCGGTAACCTGATTGGCTGAAGCGACATCGAGGGCGGGAGAACACATCGAGGACGGCGCGGACTGAGGAAGGTAAGTGCAGGGCCGGGGGGGGGGGGGAACAGGCTGCATTTGGGGGGAACTGGCTGTATATGGGGGGGGAACTGGCTGCATTTGGGGGGAACTGGCTGTATATGGGGGACAAACTGGCTGCATTTGGGGGGAACTGGCTGTATATGGGGGACAAACTGGCTGCATTTGGGGGGAACTGGCTGTATATGGGGGACAAACTGGCTGCATTTGGGGGGAACTGGCTGTATATGGGGGACAAACTGGCTGTATATGGGGGACAAACTGGCTGCATTTGGGGGGAACTGGCTGTATATGGGGGACAAACTGGCTGAATATGGGGGCACATTGGCTATATATATGGGGACAAACTGGCTGTATATGGGGGCACACTGGCTATATATATATGGGGCACACTGGCTGTATATGGGGGCACACTGGCTATATATATGGGGGCACACTGGCTATATATATGGGGGCACACTGGTTGTATTTGGTAGCACACTGGCTGTATATGGGAGCACACTGGCTGTATATGGGGGCACACTGGCTGTATATGAGGGGCACACTGGCTGTATATATGGGGGCACACTGGTTATATATATATGGGGGCACACTGGCTGTATATGGGGACAAACTGGCTGTATATGGAAACAAACTGGCTGTATTTGAGGGGGCAAACTGGTGGCGTTTAGGCACAGTGGCTGCGTTTAATGGGCACAGTGGCGGCAATTGATTTTTTTTTTTCAGTTTGTTTGCGCCCCCCGAAAAATTTTGAGCACCAGCCGCCACTGAACATGACAAGGAGACAGATGTACTACCAGTAGGAGAGGTGATCTATTCAGGAGACTCCTGAGGGAATCTGTGATTCTTGGTGGAGTGAGAGAGCTCTGGGTGCCAGGAGATCCCATATTGTGACGCAAGGAAGTGGGCCCAAACAAGCGGCTGCTGTTACTATAGGTTGAGTGTGCCAGGAGAGCCCAGAGAGCTGGAAGAGTTGGGTCTGAAGGATCCTGACAAGAGCTGCTGAAGAAAGCACTAGGTGGCTAGGCATTCAGAGGAGCTGGGCGAACGCCCAATATGCATGAGGTCTAAAGGGCCATGGAATCGGAAGCAGGGCCGACTTTAAGGCAGGGCAAAAGGGGCGGCCCAGACATTGTTGTGGGGCCCAAAGCAGCTGCCCCTTGAGCCCACACTGTCTGAAAATAGTTGACAAGTGGATTCAGGAGGGACCAGGAAAATGTTCCAATCAATATTAAAGACGGCCCTGATCGGAAGGGCCAGGCTCACATATTTCTGATTTGCAAACAAGTCAGAAATGATATTGCAACTTTGAAGTTTCTAGAGGAGAGGACTTGGTGGTTGCTATGCAAGCTTCCAATTTAAAAGTAGCCTGGAAGATCCCTTTAAGACATTCTATCATAACTTCAGCTAGACGCCTGAAATCCAGCTTGATGCACAAAAAGCAAACTACGCAGAAGGGCTGAGCTTGGCACATCCTTGTTAAATCTTCCCCTTAGGCTTTTTGCAGGGAATTGAGGCTACATTACAATATATGTGTGTGTAACGACGTACCGATAATGTATATCAGCAGAACACAAGATCCTCACACCGGCCCATCAGAAATAAGGAGTTAGGACTCCACCTTTGTTAAGCTTGAATTTGATTGCCCTCCATCCACCCCTAGAGACAATGCAGGCAACGAGAACAAGCTCGTAATGCCGTAATGTCCCATGTGGACCACAGCCGAGCTAAAATATTTATTATGGCACACAGCAAACCTTTCATCCTGTCTTTTAATATTAATAACAAGCCTCACACGCGGCATAGTCGCTGTAGCATCTTCTGCAAATGTTCTGGCATTTCTCCTGCTTGATGTTTGCTTTGTCTACCGTCACAATCATATTTACGGCCATGAGGATGGAGACATGAGGATATGACTGCTAAGATAAAAGGCTACGCCTGAAAACCTGCAACACTAAAGTATCTGGCTGAAGCCTGTAATGTCCAAAGAGGAGATTCAATTATCCAAGACCATCAGGGCTCATTCACACTAGCCATTAGGGTAAGGTGACCAGATTTTTAAAATGAAATCCGGGGACATTTTTTTTTTTTTACTAGTAATGGCGGCAATCAGAGGCTTTCTGCCCATCGCCGCCGCCGCCACCGCCCGCCTCGTAGCCTGTCAAGTCTTAAGCCCCATACACACGGTAGGACGTTTTGACAACAAACTTCAAAATGACCAGGTTTTTCAAAAAAATCCTACCGTGTGTACGCTCCATCGGACAAACTTTTTCGGTTTTCATCGGACAAAAGTTCGCTCTGAAAACGGACAAACTTTTCGGCAACAAAAGTCCTACGGTGCAAAGTCCTGCCGTGTGTACAGAAATCCATCGGACTTTTGTCCGAAGTACAAATACGCATGCCCAGAACCAATGTTAAAGTGGTTGTAAGCCCACTTTATAAACAAAGACCTACAGGTAAGCCTAGATTAAGGCTTACCTGTAGGTGCATGAAATATCTCCTTAACCTACACGGTTAAGGAGATATTTGCATTTAAAAGCGGCGACGCTGACGTCACGCGCATGGGGTTAACCCCATTCACAAATTCGGCTAGGTCGCAACATTCGACGACGTAGCCGAATTCAACGGCTCACGCGCGCATGCGTAGAGTCACTTCTTCGCCGCTCCGGCCAATCACAGCGCCGGAGCGGCGCTGTGATTGGCTGCAGCGGCGATACCCGGAAGTAACATTCCGGCTATCGCCGCAGCGATGGATGCGGCCAGAGGAGGGACACGGACGACTTCGGGGGCCCCGATCTAAGGTAAGTGGTACATAATGAGCTAGTATGCTAGTCATACTAGCTCATTATAGCTTTGTCTTGCAGGTTAGTTAAAAAAATAAAATAAAATCTCAACAGGGTTTACAACCACTTTAAAATCCACCAACAATAGCAGAAGTTGACCAAAGGGTGGCGGTAAAGAGCAGAAAAGAGCAGAAAAACCACGTGATGTTGGGAAAGTTTTGGGAAAGTTTGCAGAAAAGTCCTGCCTTGTGTATGCAAAAATCCACGGAAAAGTTTGTTGGAAGTGCGATCTCTCCGGGCCCCGGCTACTACTGAGTGGGGAGCGGAGGAAGATCACTCCACCAGGGAAGGCAAGGAGATAAGCAGGCAGGAGGGGGACTTGATCCAAGGCAGAAGAACATGCGAGCGGAGCTGGATGGGCATGCACTCGAAACTGAAGAAATATCCCCTCCGCTCCGACCAGCACATGATCATCAGAAAGTCGCACAGATAATGGAAAAAATACACCCCCTAAGCTAGTAGGAGCGGCAGACCGGGGGGTATTTTTTTATTCTGCACTGACTGTCTTTGAAATTGCCCCAGCCCCTGTTCAAATCTAATCCAGGGACAAAACCGGGGACAGACTTGGTCCGGGGACAGTGTCCTCAATCCGGGGACTGTCCCGGGAAACCGGGGATGTCTGGTCACCCTACATTAGGGGGTGAAAAAACCCTGCAGTTGAACCTCGCTTTTACTGCCCCTACTTCAGAAGCCGCGGCAGGAGGTGTACACATGTCGCAGCTGTGATGCCCCCTGTTGCTTTCGGCAAGCATAGCTCATGCATATGGGGCCACTCTGCAGCCGTGTGCATTGTGGCGTGCTATTGCAGGGATCAAAGGGTAAACGCAATGCAACGCCTCCTCACTGCCTGTTAAATGATCTGTAGAGCAATCTGAACGTAGATCATTATTCAAAGATCAAAGAACATTTGAACGAGCCCTTGCACTCCAAGTGCTACTCTTCTATGCCAGGGTTCAGGGCCGGGACAAGGGGTGGGCAGGAGGGGCGGCTGCCCTGGGCACTGTGGTATCATATAAGGTGGGAGGGTGCCGTAAGGAGATTAGGGGGAGGGGATTTGTGTTGGAAGGTGGAATTTGGGGCTCGGCAGGGGGTAGGAATTGTTCTAGGTGGGTAAAATTGGGCAGTTTCGCTAAGGGTGGTTATTTAGGGGGATCTGTGTTGGAAGGGGGGACGAGGGAAGACGATTTGTGCTAGGAGGGGGGATTGGGGGATTTTGTGTTTAAAGAGGTGATATGGGGTGGGGGGGTGGGGGGTTGTGTTAGGATTGATGATTGGAGGGAATGGGGGGATTGGGGGATGGGGGGCAAAGATTTGTTCTGGGAGGGGGGAATTGAGCAGTGAGGTGGATTTGTGCTGGGAGGAGGGGGGATTTAGGCTTAGATGGTAATCATGCAGATTAGTGCTCAGTTTTTTTTGGGAGGGGATTTTTGCTGACACATAATGCTCATACATTTTAGGGGCGGGGGGCCTAGTTTGGCATGTTCGCCCTGGGCCCCTGGGCTCTAGATGACCATGTCCCGGCACTAACGTGCGTTAGTTATCTGCTGCTACTTCTTAGTGTTGCATTTTGGATTCAACTATTACAGATGTACCAACCATCATCTCCACCACAACCCCTCCATACCAGTATTTATTTATTACAGGTACTGATATAGCACTGTCAATTTACACAGCATTTTGCATATATATTGTAACTTCAGTCCCTGTCCTCAAGGAGCTTACAATCTAAGGTCCCTAACTCACATTCATACACATACAAGGGCCAATTAGACAGGAGCCAACTAACCTACCAGCGTGTCTTTGGAATGTGGTAGGAAACCAGTGTACCTGAAGCAGGGATCTCCAAACTTTCTAAACAAAGGGCCAGTTTACTGTCCTTCAGACTTCAGTGGGAGTAAAAAACGTTGCACAGTGCCTGTAATCAGTAAAAGGAGGAATGGTGCTCCATCACTGGTGTCAGTGTAATGCCGCGTACACACGATCGATTTTTATGACGGTGAAAACACCGTCGAGAAAATCGACGTGAAAAACGAGGAACCGCTTGTTCCCCCCACACACGGCCATTTTAAATGACATTTTTTTTGGGTTGAAAAAAACGACCGTGTGTAGGCTCCGCGGCAGTGTTTCCCTATGGGAAAACTGCCGCGGAAAAAAACGACGGGAATCACGACGAGAAAAATTAGAGCATGTTCTAATTTTTCTTGTCGTGATTAATGCCGTTTTTCCCGTCGAGAAAAACGTCAAAAAGCCCACAGACGATCGTTTTTCTCGTCCAAAGGAAAAAATTTAATTTTTCTCGACGGGAAAAACAGAGAATAAATGCCCCATCATTGGTGTCATTAGAGAAGAATGGTTCCCCACTGTTGGTGTCAGTGCAAAGAATAGTGCCTCCTTGTTGGTATCAGTGGAAGGGATAGTGCCCCTAGGGTAAGGTGAACAGATTTTTAAAATGAAATCCGGGGACATATTTTTTTTTTTACTAGTAAGGCGGCAATCAGCGACTCTCTGCCTGTTGCCGCCGCCGCCGCCCGCCTCACAGCCTGTCAAGTCTTACTCTCCGGGCCCCGGCTACTACTGGGTGGAAAGCGGAGGAAGATCACTCCGCCAGGGAAGGCAAGAAGATAAGCTGGCAGATGGCTGGCCGGGACTTGAGCCAAGGCAGAGGAACATGCAAGCGGAGCTAAATGGGCACCCGAAACTGAAGAAATATTCCCTCCGCTCCGACTAGCACATGATCATCAGAAAGGGGCACAGATAATGGAAAAAAAACACCCCCTAAGCTAGTAGGAGTGGCAGGGGTGTGTAATTCAGAATTTTTTTATTCTGCACTGACTGTCTTTGAAATTGCCCCAGCCCCTGTTCAAATCCAATCCGGGGACTAAACCGGGGACAGACTTGGTCCGGGGACAGTGTCCTCAATCCGGAGACTGTCCCCTGAAACCGGGGATGTCTGGTCACCCTACCCTAGGGCCAGATAAAAGCAAGCAAAGGGCTGCATTCGGCCCATGGGTAACAGTTTGGAGACCGCTGACCTGGTGGAAACCCACACAGGCATAGGGAGGACATGCAAACTTCAGGCAGTTAGTACCATGGTTGAGATTTAAACCGAGGAATCTAATGCTGCTAGGCAGAAGTGACAACCACTTAGCTGCTGTGCTGCCCACCCTTCTTCATGTTCCCTCAGTTAGTTACCAGCCTTCATAGTAGCCATAAGGCTACTAGATTATTGTCTCTTTCTAACAGTGCTTGAAACAGAACACCCGTATCTAAGCAGCCAGTCGCCAGTCCATAGTACTGACTTTTGGAGACCAAGCTCAGCCTTATGCTCATACCAACATTTGGGAAATCTCTATATGAACAGGATTTTCAGGGCTCAACAATGGCAGATTGAGACATGGTAAAGTCAATACCAGGCATTCAGGTAAATACAAAAGACAATATACTAATATTATGTTGTTTTTGATCTGACCAGTAGATGGGGATCTAGGCTTCCTTTCATTTTATTAGCATTGTATCCATTTGAAGAAGCCCATTGTTTTACAGAACTGGAATGAATCATCAGAGAAGTGACTTGTTTCTTATTGGATGGCTTATTCAAGGCCACACAGCAAGCAGCTGTGCCAACTCTTTAGATGCTCCTGTAATTGTTTGTAAGGTATTACATCAGTGGCGGCTGGTGCTCAAATTTTTTTGTGGGGGCGCAAACAAACTGAAAAAAAAAAAACTAGCAATTGCAGCCACTGTGCCCATCAAGCGCAGCCACTGTGTCCATCAAGCGCAGCGACTGTGCCCATCAAACGCAGCCACTGTGCCCATCAAACACAGTCACTGTACCCATAAATTGCTGCCACTGTGCCATCAAACACAGCTACTGTACCCATCAATTGCTGCCACTGTGCCCATCAATTGGCGCTACTGTGCCCCATCAATTGCTGCCACTTTGCCCCATCAATTGCTGCCAGTGTGCCCATGAATTGCCGCTACTGTGCCCCATCAATTTCCGCTACTGTGCCCCATCAATTGCCGCTACTGTGCCCCATCGAATGTTGCCCCAGTGTGCATCCCCCCGCCTTGCACTTACCTGTCTCTGGTCACGGCACTGTCCTCCACGCTCCGAGTCCTCAATGTCTTCTCCCGTCCTCTTCCCATCCTCTCCTATGATTGGATGCCTGATAGGCATCCATTCACAGCGCCTGTCGCTTCAGCCAATCAGGTGACAGGTAACCAGACCCGAGCACCTCATTGGCTGAGAGGCGGGTCAGTGTTAGGGAAGCGATTTATTTGCTTCCCTATCACAACACAAAGTTAACAGCGAACGCACAGCATTGCACCCGCTGTTTCCAATTTTGGAAGCCTATTAGAGCCTATGGCTCTAATCAGGACGCCTATTAGAGCCCACGGCTCTAATCAGGCGCTTCCAAAAACACCCCCGCCGCTGTAATTCAGATGCCTGGCACCCGACAAGGGGCCGGACACCTGAATAGGGGGCAGCAGCGGCGACCATAGATAGATTCATGCAATGCATAAATCTATCTATGGTGAGAGGGGGCGGCGCTCCTGCGCCCTTTATGGATGCACCGCCACTGTATTACATGTTTATTTGCAAAATAAATAAAATAAAGTAATATTTTATATGTATATTTTAAAGACAGGCATAAAAATAATAGTTTACAATCTTGGCGATTAAAAATGAAATAAATTCAAATTGACCGAAAAAATTCTAACTGCATTCACAGGGCACTTTTAAAAGGATTTAGTATAAGTGAGAACAACTTTAACTGCCACTGTTAACTATAATTATACCGCTATAAAATGATGAATCACCCCATTGTCGTGTTAATAAAAGGTCTTGGAAAGCAAAATTATATTTCCAATGAACGTTTTTTTAAAATGAGAGAAAATAAAGAATTATTAACATGATGGTCATAATTGTGAACTGGAATAAACTGCAGGGCATATCTGTCACCGGTTTTCTGCTTTACGTCAAAAGCAATTGATATGAAATTTGAAAGAAAACTATTTTAATTAAGCATCTCTTATAGATTGACGCAGAATTTGAGTCATAACATTACTTATTTAAATGCAGGAGTCACAATTTATGTTTTATTGGAGTAGCATCTGGTCTATTTAATGTTTATTTTTGTTAATGCCCTAATCAGTAAGACTAAATGATATGTTTATTGCCTCTCCCCACCAAAGCCTCCCAAAAAACAAAAAAAACTTTTATGACTTTTTCCCAGCATTGTTCAGACTATTCTGGTGACACCGTGGGTCCATTCTCTTCTTCCTCGGTGTTCTATAGGTCAAATTATTATCCAAATGGCAGCATTTTATTTATTCATTTTTAACAAAATTTCCTTCTGGGCTTGTTGGGGTGCTGCACTGTGTCACATATTTTTTCACACAGCTATGTGGGGGGCCCGAGGACAATGATGTGAAAGTGGGGGCCGAGAACTCTGATGTGATTGGAGGATGAGGACTCTGATTTAAAAGAGGGGGGCTGAGGAATCTTTTGTGAAGGGGAGGGTAATGAAGACTTATGTGAAAGGGTGGAACTGTGGACTCTGATGTGAAGAGGGGGGGGGCTGATGTGAAGGGGGGGGATCAGGACACTGATGTGAAGGGGGACTAAAGACACTGATGTGAGGGGGGACCGAGGACTCTTTTGTGAAGGGGGGGGGACGAAAACTTATGTGAAAGGGTGGAAATGTGGACTCTGATGTGAAGGAGGGGACTGAGGAACACTAGTGTGAAAAGGGGACTGAGGATTTTAATGTGAAGGTGGGGACTGAGGACACTGATGTAAAGGGGGGGGCTGAGGACTCTGATGTGAAGGGGGGGGGCTGAGGACTCTGATGTGAAGGGGGGACTGAGGACACTGATGTGAAGGGGGGACTGAGGACACTGATGTGAAGGGGGGATGGAGGACTCTGATCTGAAAGGGGGACTGAGGACACTGATGAGGACACTGATGTGAAGGGGGGACTGAGGACTCTGATGTGAAGGTGGGACTGAGGACTCTGATGTGAAGGGGGGACTGAGGACTCTGATGTAAAAGTGGTGGGCTGAGAACTCTGACATGAAAAGGGGGTGGGGACTCTGTAGTGAAAGTGAGGGAGGACTGAAGACTCTGATGTGAAAAGGGGGGACTGAGGACTCTAATGTTAAAGTGGGGTACTGAGGCCTCTGATATGAAGGGGGGGACTGAGGACTCTTGTGAAGGGGGAGGGGAATGAAGACTTATGTGAAAGGGTGGAACTGTGAACTCTGATGTAAAGGGGGGACAGAGGACTCTGATGTAAAAGTGGAGGGCCAAGGACACTGATATGAAGAGGGGGTGTGCACTCAGGTTTAAATGGGGTGGGGGTTGAGGACTCTGTAGTAAAAGGGAGGGGGGCTGAGGACTCTAATGTGAAAATTGGGTACTGAGGCCTCTGCTATTACAAAAAGGGGGGTGGGTGGCTGAGGACTATGTTGTAAAGGGGGGGGGCTGAGAATAGTGATGTGAAGGGGGGACCGAGGACTCTTTTGTGAAGGGGGTGAAGACTTATGTGAAGGGGTGGAACTGTGGTCTCTGACGTGAAGGGGGGACTGAGGAACACTAGTGTGAAAAGGGGACTGAGGACTTTAATGTGAAGGGGGGGCTGAGGACTCTGATGTGAAGGGGGACTGAGGACACTGGTGTAAAAGTGGGGGCTGAGGACTCTAATATGAAGAGGGGGTGAGAACTCTGTAGCGAAAGGGAGGGGGGACTGAGGACTCTAATGTAAAAGTGGGGTACTGCGACCTCGGATATGAAGGGGGGACGGGACTGAGGACTCTTGTGAAGGGGAGGGGAATAAAGACTTATGTGAAGGGGTGGACTGAGGACACTGATGTAAAAGTGGAGGGCTGAGGACACTGATATGAAGAGGAGGTGAGCACTCTGGTTTAAATAGGGTGGGGTTGGGGGGCTGAGGACTCTGTAGTGAAAGGGAGGGGGGCTGAGGACTCTGTTGTAAAAGTGGGGGGCTGAGGACTCTGATGTGATGTGAAGATGAGGACTCTGATTAAAAAAAGGAGGGGGCTAAGGATTCTTTTGTGAAGGGGGGGACTGAGGACACTGATATGAATCGAGGGACTGAGGACACTCATGTGAAGGAGGGAACTGAGGACTCTGATATGAATGGGTGACTCTGATGTGAAAGGGGGGCTTCTGATGTGACAGAGGGATCCAATTTTAGACTGGAGTGCCTTGAGATTTTGCAAACTTTTAAAATGCGCTGTGACTTAAAAAAAGGCAGAGAAACACTTGTCTAGACCCTGCATCAGCCTTTTTATTAGTGTCTGTGTCCCCGCTGGAGATTCCCACGCACTTCCTGTCCTGGTGGCAATGTTCCATAGCTAAAAGCTGCTCTCCCGCTTCCTACTATAATAGTAGCATTATGCGATTTTAATAATGTATTACATTACTTTCCTTTAGGACAGTATTCTAGATTAGTTCCAAGCTGTGGATAGGCGGATTTTGCTGACACAAAAGTGTACAATAAGCTGGTAGCATAATTTCTGTCTCTGTCTGGAATTATAATTAGGTTGGCCCGGTATTGAAGAAATAAGGCAGAAAAGGTCATGAAGAAGAAACTGCAGAAAAACAAATTCACTTCCTTTTCTCAGTCATACGTATTGGACCCTTCAATACACTCTGTGTAGGCAAAGGTATGTGTTTCCATTCAGTCCTGGTCCATTCTGATGTGAATCTGATGCGTTTCAAAAAGCACAGATTTATGCATGTCATCCGAAATAACATTGTTTTCTATGAAGGCCGTTCACATTTCTGTGGTGCGATTCTGATGCGATGCAGTTCAAAAAAAAGGGTCTTGTGCGTGTTTAGTGTGGTGCGGTGCGATTTTCATCTCCATAGATAAAAATTTGCATTACAATAGCATCTGTTAAGCACAAATCGCTAATTCGCACTGTACTCACACTCAAAACCGCATGTATATCGCACAAATTCGCACCACATCCAGTGTGAACCTAGACCCAAGGGTACTGTTAATATTACGGCATACAAAGACATTTTACACAATTGTGTACTTCCAACCTTGTGGCAGCAAATTTCCATCATGACTGAGCTTCTGTGTACAAAGTCAACTCCATAAAGACATGGCTTGACCAGTTTGGTGTAGAGCAAGGGTCTCCAAACCTTTCAAACAAAGGGCCAGTTTATTGTGCTTTAGACTTTAGGAGGGCCGTATTGTGCCCAGCGGCGGGGCAGAAAATGTCCCGGGCCCGACATCAGTTAGAATAATAATGGCCTCAGGGTTGGTGGTCAGTAGGATGAGGAGTTGTGCTCCTATTAGTAGGAGGAATAGAATCCCATCATTGGTACCAGAGGAAGAAATAGTGTCCTCTGGTTGGCTGTCAGTGGGAGGAATAGTGCCTCATATCAGTGGAAAGAATAGAACCCCAAGGGCCGAATAAAGGCTAGCAAAGGGCCACATCTAGCCCTCGGACCACAGTTTGGAGACCCCTGGTGTAGAGCATGGGTGCTCAACCTGGGGCCCTCCAGCTGCTGCAGAACTGCAAGTCCCATCATGCCTCTGCCTTTAGGAGTCATGCTTGTAACTGTCAGCCTTGCAGTGCCTCATGGGACTTGTAGTTCCGCAACAGCTGGAGGGCCACAGGTTGAGCACCCATGGTATAGACCAGTGATGGTGAACCTTGGCACCCCAGATGTTTTGGAACTACATTTCCCATGATGCTCATGCATTCTGCAGTGTAGTTGAACATCATGGGAAATGTAGTTCCAAAACATCCAGGGTGCCAAGCTTCACCATCACTGGTATAGACTGTAGAGGAACTCAACTGGCCTTCATAGAGCTCTGACCTCAACCCTACTGAACACCAGTTTTCTAAACCTTTTCAACACAAAGGAACCCTTGAAATAACTTTCTGGTCTCAGGGAACCCCTGCTAAAAATGACTATATATACAACTAATGATATATTAGTGGGATGGTCAGTGGGAAAATGCTCCTTACGCTTGTGGTCATTGGGAAGAATTACCCCCTTACAGATAGCTAAAAAGATCAATAGTGTCAGAGGGAACTTATCTGAGCGGGAGAAATTACTCATTGCTCGAGGAACCCCTAAAAACCTCTGGAGGAACCCTATGGTTCCATGGACATTCCATGATGGCAGGCTGGGTGAGAAACCCTGGTGTAGAGGAACTTAAGTGGCCTTCACAGAGCTCTGACCTAAAACCATCTGGACACGTTTGGGATGAATTGTAACATACGCTGAATTTCAACCAATTTGTACAAAGCTGCTGGTCCAGCTTGTATGTATGTACCATGCATGATGCACCTCAAAGCTAGTTTGGAACTGGGGAGCTAGTGGAGACCACTGTAGTGAGATCATTGTAGATCTAGTGAAGATCACTATACAGTGGAACCTCGGATTGCGAGTAACACGGTTAACGAGTGTTTCGCAATACGAGCACTGTATTTGCTAAAATTCTAACTCGGTTTGCGAGTGTTGTCAGGATTCAGGCCAAAGTAGGGTGCAGTACCGCTTTTGGCCTGAGGTGGGGGGGCGCCGGAGCCGAATGGCGCAGATCGGCGGCATCCGGAAAGGCCCGAGGACAGTTCAGCTGACTTTCGCAAACCTCGCAAAGGAAGTCTTTCTGAGGTTTGCCGAGGTCAGCCGAACTGTCCTCGGGCCTTTCCGGCCGTTTCCAAGGCTCTTCGGCGCCCCCCTGCCTCTGACCGCATGCGGTATTGCATGCCATTGAAGTCAATGCGGAACAAATTATTTTCGTTTCCATTGACTTCAATGGGGAAACTCCCTTTGATATGCAAGTACTTTGGATTACGAGCATTCTCCTGGAACGGATTATGCTCGTAATCCAAGGTTCCACTGTAAATCACTGTTAATTTGTTCCAAGCGGGACCTATGTAAAAATTTCCATAGCTGGAATTCAGCTTGTGTTACAATTCATCCTAAGGGCTATGGGGCCCTTCGTTCAGTAGGGCCCCATGGCGTGTAAGTTGTTTAATTCTGTATGTATAAAAATTCTTTGCCTCGGTCTCTGATTTCTGTTCATCAACACCTCCTTTCCTCTGTGTCTTATCACCCAGCCCGTTGAGTATGAAGTGACTGATCACAAGCTATAATCATCCAGTGATTCCCACTAAAACTTTACACCGACCTGTCACACTAAGACCCCACCACGGCCTGCGCCCAATAAATATTCACCTGTATAGCCCATCAGCCATTGGGGAGATTAATTTGGATGGGGTAAAGCCATCAAGAAATCCAATTATGCCCAGAATGACCTAGCTGAGATTTAAGATTCGAGATACTGGAGCTCCACCAATCAAGTCAGTAGATTGATCTCTCACATCTGTACATAATTCATCAGAGGCCGGGTGGCTGGCTGAGGCTGCTATTGAGGGAAAGACGGAAGTTTTATAACAGAACTTCAAGGGAATCTGCGGAATATTCTCAGCGAGTGCGCATCTGAGTTATTATTCTCAAATTAAACCTATAGCTAATTTACACTACAATCTCTAGCAATGGGAAAGTGCTGCAAATGCACCACAACTGTGGTTGTTGCGCGTTTGTTGGCACAAATTGGGCTAAAACAGGCGGCGAGAAGGCGTCACATTACTTTCTCACTGCCTGTCAGTAGCCTCTGAAGCGTGATTCGAATGTGGATCGCGCTTCAAGCCCTGTACACACGATCAGTTTTCCTATGGATTCTAATCCGATGGATTTTTCCATCGGAAATCCGATGAAGCTGACTTCCATCAGTCTTGCCTACACACCATCAGTCAAAAAAACAATCGTCCAAAACGCCGTGACGTACGACAGCACTATAAAGGGGAAGTTCAAATCTAATGGCGCCACCCTTTGGGCTGCTTTTGCTGATTTCGTGTTACCGCGTGTTAGTAAAAGTTTGGTGAGAGACGATTCGCGCTTTTCAGTCTCTGTGCTTTTCAGTCTGTTACAGCGTGACGAATGTGCTATCTTCATTACGAACGCTAGTTTTACCAGAACGAGCGCTCCCGTCTCATAATTCAGTCTGAGCATGCCTGGGTTTTTTATCCGATGGAGTTCCCCACAGACGATCGGAATTTGCTAATGTTTGCTATCGTTTTTTTTTCCATTGGATAAATTTAAAACAGGTTTTATTTTTTCACACAGATGGAAAATAGACCGATGGGGCCCATACACGATCGGTTTGTCCGATGACAAAAGTCCATCGGACTGTTTTCATCGGTAAAACCGATTGTGTGTACACGGCTTTAGAGAAAAGGGAGATTTACACGCACATCTAGATCTACCCCAATGCCGCGTACACACAATCGGAATTTCCGAAAACAAAACCGTGGTTTTTTTTCCCCCGACGGATTTTCGCTCAAACTTGTCTTGCATACACACGGTCACACAAATGTTGTCGGAAATTCCGATCGCCAAGAACGCGGTGACGTACAACGCTACAACGAGCCGAGAAAAATTAAGTTCAATGATTCTGAGCATGCGTCAAATTGATTCCGAGCATGCGTAGGATTTTTGTGCGTCGGAATTTCCGACAAGAACTTTTGTTGTCGGAAAGATTGAGAACCAGCTCTCAATCATTAGTTGTCGGAAATTCCGACAGCAAATGCCTGATGGAGCCTACACACGGTCGGAATATCCGACCAAAAGCTCACATCGAACATTTGTTGTCGGAAATTCCCATTGTGTGTACGCGGCATAAGGGCTCATTTACATTTGGTGGTTGGTAAAAACAGGTGGATGGGGGTATACACGTGGCAAAAATTACACCCCCTGTCGCGTTTGGTGGGCAGTACCAATGGTGTGGCATTTACAGGGTTAACTGCTTACCAACCCTTTACTGTATGTATGGTGGCAAAGTGGCTCCTCTTCGCATGATCACGTACCTGTACTTCCAGGTCTGGGGCGCGCACATGTGCCACCGGCGACCCGCTCCCACTGTGATTGGGCTCAGCGGGAGCCAATCAGCAGGTCCGGCGGATGCGATGTCCGCCGGGACCCGCCGATCGTTCGGGAGACAGGCAGAACGGCGGTCTGCCGATGTAAACAAAGCAGATCGCTGTTCTGTGAGAAGGGAAGGTAGTAATCCTGTGTTCCCACAAAGCAGGAACACAGATCTCTGCCTTCCCATAGTAAAAGCACCTCCCCCACACAGTTAGCAAGCACTCCCTAGGCACACATTTAACACCTTGATCGCCCCTGATGTTAACCCCTTCCCTGCCAGTGTCATTAGTACAGTGACAGTGTATATTTTTTTGCTGATCCCTGTATTAGTGTCACTCGTCCCCAAAAAGTGTCAGTTAGTGTCTGATTTGTCCACTGCAATGTCGCAGATCCGCTATAAGTCGCTTATTGCTGCCATTATTAGTAAAAAAATAAAAATTCCATAAATCTATCCCACAGTTTGTAGACGCTATAACTTTTGCGCAAACCAATCAAGATTCGCTTATTGTGATTTTTTTTTTACCAAAAAATATGTGGCAGAATACATATTGGCCTAAATTGATGAAGAAATTTGATTTTTTTATATATTTTTTTATTGGACATGTTTTATAGCAGAAAGTAAAAAATATTGTTTTTTTTTTTTTTTTTTTAAATTGTCGGTCGTTTTTTGTTTATAGCACAAAAAAATCTATAAATCTATCAGCTATTTTGTAGACGCTATAACTTTTGCGCAAACCAATCAATATACACTTATTGGGATTTTTTTTACCAAAAATATGTAGCAGAATACATATTGGCCTAAATTGATGACGGAATTCTATTTTTTAACATTTTTTTATTGGATATGTTTTCTTGCAGAAAGTAAAAAAAAGAAAAAAAAATTTCAAAATTGTCGGTCGTTTTTTTATTTATAACCCAAAAAAATAAAAACCGCAGAGGTGATCAAATACCACCAAATGAAAGCTCAATTTGTAGGAAAAAAAAAGGACATCAATTTTTACTTCGGGTACAGCGACGAACGACTGCGCATTCGTCAGTTAAAGTAACGCAGTGCCGTATCGCAAAAAATGGCCTGGTCATGAAGGGGGGTAAATCTTCTGAAGTGGTTAAAACAAGTGGTGAGGAGCAGTGCTGGAACAAGGTCACCTAGAGCCTAGGGCGAACATGCCAAACTGCGCCCCCCCCCCCAAGTAGTATGAGAATTGTGGGTCAGCTAACCCCCCCCCCAAAAAAATGGGCACTAATCTGCATGATTACCTCCTAAGCATAAATTTCCCCTAATCCCAATAAAAATCGGTCCCCAATCTCAGCACAAATCTTTGCCCCTCCAAATCCCCCCAGCAAAAATGCCCCCCCCCTAAAAAAATCACTCCTCCCTAGCACAAATCCTCCACCCCATTCCCCTCTTAGTACAAACGCCCCCCCCCCAATTATCCATACTAGCACAAATCTCCCCCAACCCCGCCCCCCCCCAAAAAAAATGCTCCTCCTAGCACAAACCCCCCAAATACCCTCCTGGCATAAATACTCTTCTCCCATCCCCCTCCCAACACAAATCCCCCTGAATCACCACTACTACTATCCTACTAGCACACCCCCCCCCTATATTTCTCTTCCTAAAACAATTATTTTCCCGTGCTGCCCCCCAAATTCATCCTCCCAACACAAATGCCCTCCCCCTTAATCTCCTTGCAGTGCCCCCCCCCAGCTCACATGACACCACAGTGCCAAGGCCCGCTTCCCCTCCTGCCCACCCCTTGTCCCGGCCCTGGTTAGGAGCCAAGCTCAGCAGATCGTTTTTTTTTTAAAGGGTCAGTAAAGGCTGCCACGTGTCTAAGGCCTCATGCCCACGGACGTTTTTACAGCCGCGATTTTGAGCGTTTTTTACAGCTTAAAAACGCCTGTCCATGTTAGTCTATAGCTTCATGCCCACCTAGACGTTTTTGAGCTGCAAATAGCATAGGCGTTTTTAAGCTGTAAAAAAAACCCAGGACCAGTGCGTTCCTCAGCGTCGGCGTTAGGCATTAAAAAAAACGCAGCGATCGCGTTTTTTTAGCTCCGACGTTTTTTGTTTTTTTTTCTCGAAAAGAAAAAAAAAAATTATACAATAACATGGACAGGAGTTTTTAAGCTGTAAAAAACGCAGCTGTAAAACCATCCGTGGGCATGAGACCTTACATTCTAAAAAAAATAAAAAATAAATGATCTGGAGTTCAGACAACTGGATGCCTTCCCTGGATCAGTCAGAAAGAACTAAGACCAAAGGCAGCCAGGCAATTTGCATTTTCAGAAGGTCAGACATGCCAGGCTCTGTATTTCTCTCAATATCTGTGTTTTTGAAAAGGATCCTCAAAAAAAAAAAAAAAAAAGCCAGAGCTCGGTATTTCATTGTTGCTTCAGGTCAGTGACTGAAACGATCAAAGCCAGTAAATCGGCATGACAGCCAGGCAACTAGCATTTCCAGAAAGTGAGACCAGCAATGGCATTGCACTCATCAGGTTCACTTTAAAGAAGGAAAAAAAATAAAAAATTGCAGAAAAGGAAATCACAACCTAGACTTCTGTTGTGTCAACTTTAAACAGTCCTGGTCTGTTCTATGTAGTTGTCAGCAGATCTGCAAATTATAATAATTTACTTTTTGAAAAGCGGACTAAAGACAGGAAAGTACAAGTCCCTAACTAGTCATTATAACCGCCAGAAGTATTATAATGAAATGGAAGTTACATGGAGTCATGAGGACTACCCATCACAGGTGCGGGAAATTAGATTACTTTTATAAAGTAAAGTTCTTAAAGGTGAGCGCTAGGCAAATATCCTGTAAAAGACAAAAGTTATTACAGCTCTCTGATCATTAAATGTATTAGTCTGCTCACATAATTTGTAATAAAAACATCTTTGCCATTCTGAAGCTTCCCTCCAACCACTTTACATATTTTATTATATATACCATACCTCCCAACTGTCCCTGATTTGGAGCAATGTCCCTCTGTCCCTCTTTCCTCCTCATTTGTCCCTCATTTTGGTCGGATCTCTATAGTTGTATATAAAATGCACTTTTTATCTTTCAAAAAGAGTTTCCCCAGTGCTAATCCTTTCATCCGATTTCTAAATTGCTGCATTTGTAAATTCCAAAAGCCAATATAAAGGAATAGTAGTGGTAAAAAAAAAAAAGCACTTGTGGGTTTAATTAATATTTTTTTTGTATAATTCTCCTTTAAGAGGGCGTGGCAGGGGTGTGTCCTATGCCTTCATACATTTTCTAATAGGTGTCCCTCTCTCCCATCTTAAAAACTTGGGAGGTATGTATATACTGTGATTCTGTACTTGTCAAATATGCTGCAAAAATCTCCCTCCACGGAGTCTGGCTGCAGCCATTTTAACTGTGGGCAGCTGAAGCTGTTGCCTGTTCACTTCCTGGATTTACACAGACACACAGAGGCACACCTCCAGCTCTGCAGCTTTCATTGGCCCTCTTATGACTCATCCCCCTCCCTTCCTGGCAAACTCTCACGAGAGTGAGAGAGAGAGAGAGCTGTGCATGATGTTATAAGTAGGGTTGCCACCTGTCCGGGATTCACCCAGTGGGTTTGGAATCATGCGTCCGCGTTTCAGACCACCTGAAACCGGGACACATTATTCAGAATGGACTATGGCTTCCCAGCAGGGCTGATGGCTGCAGTTGTTTAAGCTGAGAGTGTCTGTGACACTCTCTTTCACACTGTCCAAAGCCAACACTAACAATTAGCCCTCCCCCACACACAGACGGGAGAGGAGAAAGGGCTTGATCTGCTCCTCTTCCTCCCACCCCACTCCTCTGTGTCTGCCCACACTCCAGCAGCCTCAGCTACATCTGGATGAGAGGTGATGACTGCCAAGGGGTGAGGGAGCTCACCATCCATCCATGTCTGTGACTAAAGTCTCCCCCCTTCTCTCTCCTGCCTCTGAGTGAGTACACTAAGGTAAATCGGGGTTCTCAGAGCACCCCTTACTTCAGAGTTCCCCTTTACACCAGAGGCCACAGTGTTCCCCCTTACATCAGAGTTTTCCCTTACATCAGAGTTCTCTGTGTTCCCCCTTAGATCCAGGTTCCCAGAGCATCCCTTATGTTAGAGTCCCCACTTACAGAGTCTTACAGTGTAAGGAAACTCTGCGAGTTCAGATGTAAAGGGGGAACTCTGTGGCCTCAGATGTAAAGGGGGAACTCTGTGGACTCTGATGTAAAGGGGGAACTCTGTGGACTCTGATGTAAAGGGGGAACTCTGTGGACTCTGATGTAAAGGGGGAACTCTGTAGACTCTGATGTAAAGGGGGAACTCTGTGGACTCTGATGTAAAGGGGGGACTCTTGTTATTAACTTCATTTGATTAGAAATGTTATTTAATTGCCAAATATATGAATAGTTCATACTATAAAAAAAGATTGCTGTGTGCCTCTAAAGTGTTCGGGTTTGACTTGAAGAAAAGGTGGCAACCCTAGTCATAAGCCTGGGCTAATGACCAGACAAGAAACAGGAAGTGGGCTGTATAAAGTATTTACTGGTAGAAAAAAAAATGTTTTACTATCCAAAATTAAAAGAACAACAAGGGCAGAAGATTTAATAGATGGAAAGATGACTGAGGGCCTGCTTTAAATGCAAGTACCTGAATCTGACCCGGTATCAGCCTCCTGCAGTCCCTGTACAGCAGGGGTGCGAGAGAAAGAAGCAGCACATCACGGAGTGAATCAGTTCATGTGCCGACAAGAAGCATGCTGATAGGAGGAGAGAGAGCAGAGAGATGAGCTCATCCCTGTGCTGCTTCTTTTTTAACTGTCCAATCACAGGCTGGGGCTGGTGGACCCAGTGTTTCTTGTTTACATAACTGGATTAAATGGCCCAGTCTGCACCTCAAAGTCCTGGGTGATCTGCAAGGGATCACGGGAGAATTACACTTTAGGGCCCGGCTGCTTAACCTGTGGCCCTTCAGCTATTGCAGAACTACAAGTCCCATGAGGCATTGCAAGACTGAAGCCTCGTACACACGGCCGAGAATCTCGTCGTAAAAAACTTTTCCCGGCCGAGTGTACACAAGCTCATTTCAAAGAACCCGCGGTTCTTTGAATGGAGCGAACGCGGTGACGTAATCGAATACGACGAGCATGCGCTTGTCACATTCGATGCCGTCGCCGTCATCTTGGTACACCCTATCCTATGCCTAGGAAGCTACCGCGCATGCGTCAAAGTCATTTCGAGCATGCGTGGGTTTCCCGGAGGACAGGTAAGTGTACACACACACAATTTTCTCGTGGAGAAACAGGCTGACGAGAATCTCGACGAGAAAATAGAGAGCAGGTTCTCTATTTTCTCGTCGAGATTCTTGTCGCTTTTCTTGACGAGGAACCATACACATGAACGAATTTCTCGGCAAGAAATCTCTGCCAGCAAGTTTCTTGCTGGTTCTTGCCGAGAAACTCGGTCGTGTGTACGAGGCATGACAGTTACAACTATGAATCAACGGCAGAAGCATGATAAGACTTGTAGTTCTGCAACATCTTGAGGGCCACGGGTTGAGCAACCACGCTTTAGGGCAGTGGTCTCCAAACTGTGGCCCAGGGGTCAGATGCAGCCCATTGCTTGCCTTTACCATAAGGTGACCAGATTTTTTAAATGAAATCTGGGGACACTTTTTTTTTGTACTAGTAATGGCGGCAATCAGCGACTCTCTGCCCGTTGCCGCACGCCTCACAGCCTGTCAAGTCTCACTGTCCGTTCTCCGCCTACTACTGGGTGGGGAGCGGAGGAAAATCACTCCGCCAGGGAAGGCAAAGAGATAAGTAGGCAGGCGACTGGCCGGGGCCCGGGACTTGAGCCAAGGCAGAAGAACATGCGACAGGAGCTGAATGGGCACCCGAAACTGAAGAAATATTCCCTCCGCTCCGACCAGCACATGATCATCAGAAAGGGGCACAGATAATGAAAAAAATACACCCCCCTAAGCTAGTAGGAGCGGGGGGGTGTAATTCAGAATTTTTGTTTTTTAATTCTGCACTGATTGTCTTTTGAAATTGCCTGATCCCCTGTTTAAATCAAATCCGGGGACAGACTTAGTCCGGGGACAGTGTCCTCAATCCGGGGACTGTCCCCTGAAACCGGGGATTTCTGGTCACCCTACTTTACCAGGCCATTGGGACACCTTTCCTCCCATTGATGCAAGATACTATTCCTCCCACTGACACTAACAATGGGGCATAGTTCCTGTTCCTGACATCAACAATAGGGCGCTATTTCTCCCATTGACACTAGGGATGAGCTTCGTGTTCGAGTCGAACATACGTTCGACTCGAACATCGGCTGTTCGATCGTTCGACGAAGATCGAACGATTTGGGCCGTTCGCGCCAAATTCGAGTGACGCGAACGGCCCACAATGCACTACGCCATCGCAGTGTCATCCAGGCGCTGTGATTGGCCAAGCATGCACTGTGACCCCGCATGCTTGGCCAATCACAGCGCCGGCAGCGAGGAGAGCAATGATTGGCCACAGGCAGGATGCCTGTGGCCAATTATTGCTGAGGGGGTTTAGTACACGCCCCACACTATAAAAGGCCGCCAGCGCGGCGGCCTTGTGTAGTGTGTTCCGGAGCAGGGAAAGAGAAGCATAGGCAGGGACAGTGTAATTTTTTTTCATTTACTAATCCTGGATTCCTTGTGTTTAGGGACAAATAAGGATAGGTAGGGAGAGTGTCAGTGACAGTGTGTTATTCTGTGCTAAACCTTGTTTGTAGGGACAGAGTGGTACAGTGAGGGAAAGTGTCAGTGTGCTATTCTGTGCTAATCCTTGTTTGTAGGGACAGAGAGGTACAGTGAGGGAAAGTGTCAGTGTGCTATTCTGTGCTAATCCTTGTTTGTAGGGACAGAGAGGTACAGTGAGGGAAAGTGTCAGTGTGCTATTCTGTTCTAAACCAATTTTGCTGAACCATATTTTCAATCCTTGAGTTTAGGGACAGAGAGGTACAGTGAGTGAAACTGACAGTGTGCTATTCTGTTCTAAACCAATTTTGCTGTTCCATATTTTCAATCCTTGAGTTTAGGGACAGAGAAGGACACTCGTGGAAATTATCAGTGTGCTATTCTGTGCTAAATCTTGTTTGTAGGGAGGGACAGAGTAGGACAGTGAGGGAAAGTGTCAGTGTGCTATTCTGTTCTAAACCAATTTTGCTGTTCCATATTTCAAATCCTTGAGCTTAGGGACAGAGAAGGACACTCGTGGAAATTATCAGTGTGCTATGCTGTGCTAAATCTTGTTTGTAGGGAGGGACAGAGTAGGACAGTGAGGGAAAGTGTCAGTGTGCTATTCTGTTCTAAACCAATTTTGCTGTTCCATATTTTCAATCCTTGAGTTTAGGGACAGAGAAGGACACTCGTGGAAACTATCAGTGTGCTATTCTGTGCTAAATCTTGTTTGTAGGGAGGGACAGAGTAGGACAGTGAGGGAAAGTGTCAGTGTACTATTCTGTTCTAAACCAATTTTGCTGTTCCATATTTTCAATCCTTGAGTTTAGGGACAGAGAAGGACACTCGTGGAAATTATCAGTGTGCTATTCTGTGCTAAATCTTGTTTGTAGGGAGGGACAGAGTAGGACAGTGAGGGAAAGTGTCAGTGTGCTATTCTGTTCTAAACCAATTTTGCTGTTCCATATTTTCAATCCTTGAGTTTAGGGACAGAGAAGGACACTCGTGGAAATTATCAGTGTGCTATTCTGTGCTAAATCTTGTTTGTAGGGAGGGACAGAGTAGGACAGTGAGGGAAAGTGTCAGTGTGCTATTCTGTTCTAAACTAATTTTGCTGTTCCATATTTTCAATCCTTGAGTTTAGGGACAGAGAAGGACACTCGTGGAAATTATCAGTGTGCTATTCTGTGCTAAATCTTGTTTGTAGGGAGGGACAGAGTAGGACAGTGAGGGAAAGTGTCAGTGTGCTATTCTGTTCTAAACCAATTTTGCTGTTCCATATTTCAAATCCTTGAGTTTAGGGACAGAGAAGGACACTCGTGGAAATTATCAGTGTGCTATTCTGTGCTAAATCTTGTTTGTAGGGAGGGACAGAGTAGGACAGTGAGGGAAAGTGTCAGTGTGCTATTCTGTTCTAAACCAATTTTGCTGTTCCATATTTCAAATCCTTGAGTTTAGGGACAGAGAAGGATAGGCAGGGGACAGTGTCAGTGTCATTGTTGCTAAGCCTCCTGCACAGTATACACCTGAAGGTAGCCCTTATTGCTCTTTTTCCCATCTCCCTGCAGGCCATCCATTAAAATGTCTGGAAGGCAAACAAGGAGAGGCAGACAGTCAGGAGGCAAAAAAAGAGGGCAAGCAGGCTCTGTGTCTGGGGGCAACAGTGCTGGTCGTGGACGCGGTGCATTGTCATCAGCACATGGCCATGGGACACGCTTGTCCTTCTTTTCGGCAGCTGGACATGTTGAGCCACATCATGCCGAAGACTTGGTAGAGTGGATGACCAAGCCCACCTCATCCTCCTCATCCTCTCTCACCCAGGCTCAGGGTACTGGCAAAGCAGCTGCCAAAGCGTCCTCTTCTCTGGTATCATTATCTTCATTAGTCAATCCTTCCCTAGACCCACCATGTCCTCCTCCTGAGGAGTCCCCCGAACTGTTTGAGCACAGTGTTGGGTACATGCTCCAGGAGGATGCCCAGCGTTTGGAAGGATCTGATGATGATACCCAGCTAGAGGAAGGCAGCAGCGTGAGAGCAGAGAGAGGGGATGCTCAAGAAGGACACCAATCTGGCAGTCATGCTCCAGCAGCTGCAGCATACTGTCAGATTGGCTCCAGTGATGAGGAGGGAGGGGATGATGAGGTCACTGACTCCACGTGGGTGCCTAATAGGAGAGAGGAGGAGGAGGAGGAGGATGAGGAGGAGGCACATCTCCAACGAGGCAGGATGCCCTTGAGTGGCCAGCGTATGGGCAGCACACCGACGGAATCACACCGCAGAGCTCCGCCTGTGCAGGGCGCTGCCTCTGCCCGTCATTCAAAAAGTTCTTTGGTGTGGGCCTTTTTTGAGGCGAGTGCATCAGATCGCACAGCTGCTGTTTGCAACATATGTCTCAAGCGTATATCGCGTGGCCAAAACATCAGCCGCTTGGGCACCACATGCTTGATCAGACATATGTTGACCTGCCATGCAGCTCGTTGGCAAGCCTACCTTAAAGACCCACACCAAAGAACAAAGCTGACCTCTTCTTGCACCGCATCAGCTGGGATCTCCAACCCCACTATACCTTCACTCCTCTCTGAAACCTGCTCTGAGAGGAATGAAGGTGTAGAATTAGGTGTGTCACAGGCAAGTACTTGCGGGCACTCTGCTAGCAGTACACCAACGTCCGATTCTAGCAGGCAAATTTCCCTGCCCCAGCTGCTGGACCGTCGAAAGAAGTTCACTCCCAGCCATCCACATGCCCAGCAGGTGAATGCTAGCTTGGCTAAATTGCTAGCGCTTCAACTGCTGCCTTTTCAGTTGGTAGACTCGGCCCCCTTCCGTGAGTTTGTGCAATGTGCGGTTCCTCAGTGGCAGGTTCCCAAACGCCACTTTTTCGCACGGAAGGCGATTCCGGCTCTCTACAGGCATGTGGAAGGCAATGTCTTGGCCTCGCTGGACAGGGCGGTCAGCGGTAAGGTGCATATTACCACTGACTCATGGTCCAGCAGGCATGGACAGGGACGTTACCTTTCTTTCACGGCCCATTGGGTCACTCTTTTGGCAGCTGGGAAGGATGCAGGACAAGGTGCAGTAGTGTTGGAGGTTGTTCCACCGCCACGCCTCCAAAATGCTACTACTGGTTGTGACACACCTCTCTTCTCCACCCCCTCCTCTTCTTCTTCCTCCATGGCCTCTTCCTGTGGTTTGTCCTCGGAACCAGCGGTGCTCCGTAAGCGTTCAAGGGGCTACGCAAGTACGCAGGCAAAAAGATGCCATGCCGTGCTTGCGCTGGTGTGTTTGGGGGACAGGAGCCACACTGGGGCAGAGGTCCTGTCTGCTCTGCAGGGGCAGGCCGAGAGGTGGTTGACGCCACGCCAGCTTAAGCCAGGAATGGTGGTTTGCGACAATGGCACCAACCTCCTCTCCGCCCTCCGACAGGAACAACTGACCCATGTGCCCTGTATGGCTCACGTCCTTAACCTGGTGGTGCAGCGGTTCTTGGGCAGGTACCCGGGCTTACAGGATGTCCTGAGGCAGGCCAGGAAAGTCTGTGTGCATTTCCGCAGATCTTATAATGCCAGTGCTCGCCTGGCTGAGCTGCAAAAGGAGTTGAACCTGCCCAAGAACCGCCTTATATGTGACATGCCCACCAGGTGGAACTCAACGTTGGCCATGCTGCAGCGGCTGCACACGCAGAAGAGAGCCATCAATGAGTACCTGTGCGACTACGGCACCAGGACAGGGTCAGGGGAGCTCGGGTTTTTTTCACCACGCCAGTGGGGCATGATCAGGGATGCATGCACTGTCCTGGCACCATTTGAGGAGGCCACGAGGATGGTGAGCAGTGACAGTGCATGCATCAGTGACACTGTACCTCTTGTCCACCTGTTGGAGCACACGCTGCGTGGAATAATGGACAGGGCACTTGAGGCAGAACAGAGGCAGGAAGAGGAGGACTTCCTTGCCTCTCAAGGCCCCCTTTACCCAGACAGTGTTCCTTCTGTCCCACCCATCGCACAGGAAGAGGAGGAGGAGGAGGAGGAGGAGGATTGTGTCAGCATGGAGGTGGAGGCTGGCACTCAGCATCATCAGCAGCAGTCTTTTAGGGATGATTTACAGTCCCAAGAAACCAGTGGACTTGTACGTGGCTGGGAGGAGGTGGCTGGGGATCATGTCGTCCTTAGTGACCCAGAGGACTCCGGACTGAATGCCTCAGCTAACCTATGCTGCATGGCCTCCCTGATCCTGCAAAATCTGCGGAAGGATCCTCGTATTCTTCAGATCAAGGAGAGGGACCATTACTGGCTGGCCACTCTCCTTGATCCACGGTACAAGGGTAAGGTTGCGGACCTTATCGTACCGTCGCAGAGGGAGCAGAGGATGAGACAACTCCGGGAGGCCTTGCAGAAAGGTCTGTGCAACGCGTTCCCAGAGACTGGGAGGTTACAAACTCCTGGTCCTGGACAACGAGTTGCTGAGGCTTCGGGCAGTCAAAGAAGGAGCGGTGGGGAAGGTGGCCATCTGACCGATGCGTTCAGACAATTCTTTAGTCCGCAGCCCCAAAGTATGATCGGTTCCAGCAACCATCGCCAGCGTCTGATATACATGGTCCAGGAATACCTAGGGGCAAGGTCAGACTTGGACACCTTCCCCACCGAAAATCCTCTGGCTTACTGGGTCTTGAGGATGGATCACTGGCCAGAGCTTGCACAGTATGCAATTGAGCTACTGGCCTGTCCTGCATCCAGCGTTCTTTCAGAACGCACATTCAGTGCTGCTGGAGGATTTGTCACGGATCACAGGGTGCGCCTGTCCACTGACTCGGTTGATCGACTGACTTTCATCAAGATGAACCAGTCTTGGATCACCACCAGCTACCACACACCAGATGCTGATATAACAGACTAATTGATTTTAAAATGTCACATCCCTTCAAGACTGATGCTGATGCTGAGTGCCTGTGCTGTTATGTTGACTGGCTATCCTCCTCCTCCTCCTCAATGATACGATTAATGATGATAGCTTGGAAGATCATTTTGGTTTATGGGTGACGCCACCAGTGGCTAAGGCCCAATTTTTCAGCCCCTGTTTAACAGGGGCGTGTAATTAAAATTTTTGATGCAATACTTTGCAACAGGCCTCATTGCTGTGCTCCAAGTACAGTATCTGTGAGGGGTTGCAGTGTTGTGCCACCAGTGCCTAAGGCCCAATTTTTAAGCCCCTGTTCAACAGGGGCATGCAATTATAATTATTGATCTAATAATTCACAGCAGGGCCCATTGCTGCGCCCACCAAGAGTAACTGTCAGGCCTTACAGTGTTGTGGCACCAGCACCACCATCACCACCACCACCAAAGGCCCAATTTTTCAGCCCCTGTTCAACAGGGGCATGCAATTATAATTATTGTTCGAATAATTTACAGCAGGGCCCATTGCTGCGCCCACCAAGAGTAACTGTCAGGCCTTACAGTGTTGTGGCACCAGCACCACCATCACCACCACCACCACCACCACCACCAAAGGCCCAATTTTTCAGCCCCTATTCAACAGGGGCATGCAATTCTAATTATTGATCTAATAATTCACAGCAGGGCCCATTGCTGCGCCCACCAAGAGTAACTGTCAGGCCTTACAGTGTTGTGGCACCAGCACCACCATCAAAGGCCCAATTTTTACTACCACTGATCAACAATTATATGTTATTACAATTCCTGATATAATAGTTGACAGCAGGGTGTTCCAGCACCCACCAAGAATAACTGTGAGTGCTTTCAGTGTTGTGCCAACACCAACACCTAAGGGGCCAATTTCTGCAGAGTATATACGGCAGGTCCCTACTTTCAAACATCCAACTTACAAACTACTACTACTTGCAAACGGAAGAAGACAACAGGAAGTGAGAGGAAATCTACCCCTTGGAAGGAAAATTCTCTCCTGTAAGAAATAATATGGGAGAAAGGTGTCTCCTCTCTACTGATGCTTTATCACCAATCCTTGTTTCAATAAAAACACCACATTTCAAAAACAGTTGTCATTGGGACGCAAAGTGGGGTGAAATGTTCTGAACAGGGGCACAGACAGCAAAAAAATGTGACAGGGGTGATAACCCTTCCCTATGTTTTACAAAAAGTTAAAAAAAAGGAATTTGGCATGGAGCTACACTTAAACAATGTACCTGTTCAAAATTACAAACAGATTCTACATAAGAACAAACCTACAGTCCCTGTCTTGTATGCACCGTCTGTATACTGCTGTTCAGAGTATATAGGTCCTTTTTTATTTTGTGTGCGGGGTTCCCCTTAATATCCATACAAGACCCAAAGGGGCTGGTAATGGGCTGGGGTAGGGGGGGGGGGGTTGATGGGGTAGCTATGCCATTTTTCCTAAAGATTTTCATCCATATTACCGGGACCAGACATTGCATTAAAGCCGCAAGCAGTTTTAAATGGCTTTTTTTCCTTTAGAAATGTTATTTTGTGCAGGGACAGTTCTAGACACGGGAAACACGTGGCACTTCACAGGCATACTTTAGACACCCCCCAGGTACAATATTTAAAGGAATATTTGACTTTTTTTTTTCCACTTTATGCATCATTAAAATGACTGCTCCCGGAAAACGTCCGTTTTTAAAACTTCTTTTTGCATTGATACATGTCCCCTGGTGCAGAACCCGGGTTCCCAAACTCTGTTTCAGACAATAACATGGATAATAGTCGTTATAATTAGCACTTTAGAATCCGAACGTTCGCATCCATTGTATTTAATAGGGTTCTAATGTTCATGCGAACTTTCGGTCCGTTCGCGGGTTCTGGTGCGAACCGAACCCGGGGGTGTTCGGCTCATCACTAATTGACACCAACGATGGTGCACTATTCCTCCCAGGGCCAGGACAAGGGGTGGGCAGGATGGGAAGCTGCCCTGGGATCAATGATTTATTGCAGGGATCGGGGTGCCCTGACCCTAACCCAAAAGGAAGAGGGGGGGGTGCAGTTTGGCATCTTTGCCCTGGGCACTGGATGACCTTGTTCCGGCACTGATTCCTCCCCCTAATGCCAAAGATGCACTGTTTACTGTTGACTCCAGGACAATTTCTACTCCCAATGGCCACAGTCCGACCACACTAAAGTCTGAAGGACAGTAAACTGGTCCTTTATTTAGAAAGTTTGGAGACCCCTATTTTGGGGCAACTACATTGATTTGTTGGAATCTAGCATAAGTTTGGCATTTTTTGGAAAGAGTGGGGAACGGTTAAAATCCCTATCAATTCTTTATTTTTTACTATCTGTGTCCCTTTGGGGGCATTTAAACTTGACCTCCAGCCTTCCCTTTACCCTTGCACAGTTGCACAGGCTACTCTCCTATACGGAAATTGCTTACTCTGATTTCACTGCACACTGTGAGCTTCTCGCAATGTCATAAACAGCTCCCAGTCTCTAGTAAGGAATGGGAGATGGGGGGGACTGGCTCCCGATCATGTGACCACTGTGAAAGCCAATCACTGTGGTCATGTGATTTATGTAGCTGGGGGGGGGATAAAGAGGAATAGTAAAGAGCAATGGTCCTCAACCACGGGCTGCGGCCCACTTCTGGACCCCTGCCTCCTATCTCCCAGGCCTCAAGCTAGCTAAAGATCCCTTAACTCCTGTAACACCTTCCAACCTCCGATAGTAGCCCACAGTGCCCCCAAAGACCCCTTAGGATCCTCAGCTTCCACAGTGTCCCCCAACCTTGCACAATGCCCCCCAGTCTACTGCAGAGCCTACGGCCCTTTATAGTGGCCCCAATCTCCAATATTGTCCTATAGTGCCCCCAAACCACCTCCAGAAACCTCATTCCCTACAAGGCCACCACATCTTCTGCAGAGCCCCCTAAATCTGTCCACAACCCTAGTCCCCCCACAGTGACACCCAGCCTCATCCAGAACTTTCCAGCATTTCAATACATTTTCATACCCATACTTTTATTGTGTGAGACTTTATTTTTTACTGTTGGGGCATGGAAGGTTTTGGAAGACAAAATGCCATCACATCCAAGATGGCGGCACCCAGCAGGAGTCTCAGGGCTTTTGGATGTCTACACAAGGGAGGATTTTACAGGTAGATGACATGCATAAAAAAATATTAAAGCTGAATTCCAGGAATTCAGCCATTATGTAAAAAGTGCAGGCACTCTATGAGTTAAAGTGTTACTAAACCCACAACAGTAAAATCTGTCTGTATATGCAGTAAAGCATGCTTGTTATTCTCACTGTGGAACCTAAGGAATTAATCCTGCACATTGTGTAAAAAGGCTGTTTGATCCTGCCCTCTCTATACCTCCCCTTCTTTTTACTGACCCAATTCATCTGCTGATAGTTCAGAGCCTTGGGGGCACTCTGCACATGCTCAATTTGGTGTGTCTTGCTAGAGAGTTTTTTTTTTTTGGGAGGTTGCATGTGATCAGCACAAGGCCAATCACATACCTCCCAACATTTTGAGATGGGAATGAGGGACACCTACTAGCAAACATATGTAGATATAGGACACACACCCCTGCCACACCCCCTTAAAGGAGAATTAACCAAGAAAAAGGTTAATTATATCCACAAGGGCTTTTTTTTACCACTACTATTCCTTTATATTGGCTTTTAAAATTTACAAAGGCAGCAATTTCGAATTTGGATGAAAAGTTTAGCAATGGGAAACTCTTTTTTAAAGATAAAAAAATGCATTTTCTATACAACTATATGGATCAGGGAAATTAGGGAAAAATGAGGGGGGAAGAGGGACAGAGGGACATTGTTCCAAATCAGTGACAGTCCCTCGAAATCAGGGACAGTTGGGAGCTATGCAATCAGCACTGTCCAGACAGAAGGTCAGGGGTCAAGCAGCCTCATAGGACAGTCAGAGGAGAATGACAATTCTTATAAGCTTTAACCAGACACTGATAGAAGTCACAAGACTGCTATATACTACTAATGATAAAGGGTATTTAGCAGTCTATATTTACTAAAATTATTGCATTTCCAGGTTCTGTGTACTGTGGGAGGCCAGTTATGGTAAATGCAGGCGCCTAGGTCTAGTAACACTTTAAGTCCAAAGAGATGCATGACATCTCCCAGACTTATCTCTGTTATTTATATCTGGTTTATAGCTCTGCCAGAGCATACTGACACTCGGAGCTGTAAGAGAAAGGTGTACAGAGTAGCTATTCCCTCCCCTCTGCTGCCCATTCAGAGAAGCCTTTGTAGTTGGTGAATGAGTTCACATAATACAAAGGCCTCTTTGATTGGGCAGGAGAAGGGGAGGGGAAGGCACAGCAGCTGCACTGATTCTAATGTTGAAGATGCTTAGACCTGAAGCATCAGCAATGGGCTCCCGGAAATACAGCGACAGCCATCTTTCTGGGAGTGCAAAAAAACTGTCAGATGCAAATAATAGAGCTAAGCCCAGGAGATGTCATGTACCTCTTTGGACTTAACTCATAGTCTGCCTTCACTTTTTACAAATAAGCAAAATTCCTGAAATTCAGCTTTAAATGAACATATAACCTTATGGGAGTTGAAATGAACAGACTGGTGATGGGCCATGTTAAGCAAATTTTTACCTAAGCAGCTCACTGAAAAAAGGAAAATGCGGAAGAAGGGAATTTCCACTTCGGCATGATTGAAGTGGAAATCTATTTCAATAAAATCACCCCCCAAACATTCCTACTAATATCTATCCTAGTTGGAATTTCCCTTTAAGCAGCTAGCCCAGACCACAGACCGATGGCTCCATTATCTCTATGGCAGAGTGGATGTATTTTTAGCGATCACGAACCGGCACTGACAACAAGATCTTTATCAAAGCTCAAAAAAGTTTAGTATGTGCAAAGCTGACACGGGGCCAGGCATAGTGACCTAGATCTGCTTCCGCTTGATGTTTGAGACAGCACGCTTTCCCAGATCTCAGTTAATCTATACTGTATATCCAACGCCGAGAGTCGGCTGCCGCTCCCACATGGGCTACAAGGTCAGAGAGTCTTTGACCATTCAGATTTGGTTTGCAAATTTTCCCCCCTTGTAGAGCAAGACCTGATCTGAATTTCTATAGGTAAAGAAATAATAATAAAATACAATATGGAACACTCTACTATAAAATGTGACACTTGTCCTGGTGACAAAAATGCATGTTTAAAGAGATCTAGATAAAGAAAATCTTTAGCCCAAAAAAAAGAAAAAAAAAAAGAAAATCCAAAAACAAATATCCTGTTAAAAAATAAGAAAAAAAAAAAACATCTTTTGCTGCAATATTCAACTTTGATCCCAAAATGTCCCCTACAGTATTTTTTTTCTGCGGCTAGATGCCCGCAGTCTGATGGGTAGCATCATTCAAACCGCTTTCCTTGAGGCCACTTCACCCTAGACCCATCTCCAGCCTGTGAATGGACAGTAAAAGAAGCAGCACAGTGATGGGCTCATCCCTCTGTCATTTTGCTCTCTCCTTCTCTCAGCATGCCTCTGTCAGCAAATGAACTTAATGGGTTCTTGTGCTGCTTCTTTTCACATTCAAGTTCTGCTGTACAGGGACTGCAAGAGGTTGATACCAGGTCAATGTCAATTTGAATTAAGGCATTTGGCAAGCTTTGCGTGTTGTACCATCAGGCAAATGTTCAGGAAGTGTTGCAAACGTGCTGTGTGTACTGGACTGTTTGCTTTTCATGTAAAGAACAGGCAGTTGGTTTGCAAAGCATTTCGAAAGCTTTATTAACATGGAGGAAACACCTATTCTTTAAGCTCATGTGAACGAGGCCTTAGAGATATTTCTCCACATTTCCTGTCCAGCTGACAACAGTTCCACCAGACAGGAAATGAAGGACAATTTACTAGGGTTCCTGCCTTTCGCCTGTCTACTATAGAAAAACTCCCTCCACTTCCTGTCTAGTATAATGTTGTTCCCCTTACTTCCTGTCTAGTATAAATAATGTTAATCCCTACACCTCCTGTCTAGTATAATACTGTTTCCCTCACTTCCTGTCTGGTATAATGTTGTTCCTTCCACCTCCTGTCTAGTACAATGTTGTTCCCCTCACTTCCTGTCTGGTATAATGTTGTTCCCCTCACTTTGTGTCTAGTATAATGTTGTTCCCCTCACTTCCTCTCTGGTATAATGTTGTTCCCCTCACTTCCTGTCTGGTATAATGTTGTTCCCCTCACTTCCTGTCTGGTATACTGTTGTTCCCCTCACTTCCTGTCTGGTATAATGTTGTTCCCTTCACTTCCTGTCTGGTATAATGTTGTTCCCCTCACTTCCTGTCTAGTATAAGTCTTTGATTGTATCACCTCAGTCTAGACAAAGTCATTGATGACAACATTTCAGCCTGAGCAAAGTCTTTGATGACATCATCTCAGACAACTAAAAGTCATTGATGGCATCACCTCAGCCTAGACAAAGTAAATGATAACATAATCTCAGCCTATGCAGAGTCATTGGTGGCATCATATCAGCCATGGCAAAATAATTGATGGCATCATCTCATCCTAGACAAAGTCCTTGATGAGATCATTTTAGCCTAGACAAAGACATCGATGACATCATCTCAGTCTAGGCAAAATCATTGATGACATTATCTCAGCCTTGGCAAATGTAGAAAACAAACAAACAGGAGGGGTCAAACGTCTAGTCTAGTGCATTACCAAAAGATTTATTGATAAATAAATAGAAATGTAGAATGCATACTCCCAAAAGAGCAGAACATGTAAGAATTGTATCACATCAATAACAGATCCAGTGTTGGGTACCCAATCCAATGCACCACAATGTCATCAAGCTAACACGTTACGAGGGACACACCCCCTTCCTCAGAGCCCCTGGTAATGCACAAGGCGTTTGTGCCCTCCTGTTTATTTTTTTCCTAGAATTGTCTGCTAGATTACCCCATCTGAGGCCGGCTGCACCGTCTGAGCATTCCAGATTAAGAATTCCCACTGTCTCCATAATTTTGGGTTGTGTAGAAGTCATCTGAGCAGTGTCTGTGTGTCTGTCTGTTTTTGTGCATCGGCCTAGGTAAAGTCTTTGATGACATCATCTCAGCCAAGGCAAAGTTATCAATGGCATCATCTCAGCATAGATAAAGGCAATTATGACATCATCTAAGCCTGGACAAAATCTTTGATGGCATTATCTCAACCAAGGCAAAATCATTGATGGCATCATCTCAACCTAGGCAAAGTCATTGATGACATTGTCTCATCCTAGGCAAAATCATTAATGGCATCATCTCAGCCTAGGCAATGTCATTGATGACATCATCGCAACCTAGGCAGTCATTGATGGTATCATGTCAATCTAGGCAAAGTCATTGATGGTATCATGTCAACCTAGGCAAAGTCATTGATGGCATCATCTCAGCCTAGGCAAAGTCATTGATGGCATCATCTCAGCTCAGGCAAAGTCATTGATGGCATCAACTCAACCTAGGCAAAGTCATTGATGGCATCATCTCAGCTCAGGCAAAGTCATTGATGGCATCAACTCAACCTAGGCAAAGTCATTGATGCTGGCATCATCTCAACCTAGGCAAAGTCATTGATGGCATCATCTCAGCCTAGGCAAAGTCATTGATGACATCATCTCAACCTAGGAAAGTCATTGATGGCATCATCTCAGCCTAGGCAAAGTCATTGATGGCACCATCTCAACCTAGGAAAGTCATTGATGGCATCATCTCAGCCTAGGCAAAGTCCTTGATGGCATCATCTCAACCTAGGCAAAGTCATTGATGCTGGCATCATCTCAACCTAGGCAAAATCATTGATGGCATCATCTCAACCTAGGCAAAGCCATTGATGGCATCATCTCAGCCTAGGCAAAGTCATTGATGGCATCATCCCAACCTAGGCAAAGTCATTGATGACATCATCTTAGCCTAGGCAAAATCATTGATGGCATCATCTCAACCTAGGCAAATCCATTGATGGCATCATCTCAGCCTAGGCAAAGTCATTGATGGCATCATCTCAACCTAGGCAAAGTCATGGATGGCATCATCTCAGCCTAAGCAAAGTCTTTGATGGCATCACCTCCGCCTAGGCAAAGTCATTAATGCTGGCATCATCTCAACCTAGGCAAAGTCATTAATGGCATCATCTCAGCCTAAGCAAAGTCTTTGATGGCATCACCTATGCCTGGGCAAAGTAATTGATGCTTGCATCATCCCAGCCTAGGTAAAGTCCCCAATGGCATCATCTCAGCACACCTGTAAAGTTACTGAAAGTTCCGCTTTCACAAGCATTACATGACAGCGAGTGACAATGTAATATAGGAAGGTATGTATGGTATTCTGAAAAGAAAAATGACTAACTTTACTATGTACATATTACTGATATAAGCTCTAGAAGAACTAAATCCACAGTGACAAAGGATCCATTTTCTTCCTGAAAATACATTTAAATGACAGGTTTTGCCATTGCTCAACATTTCACACATTTCTTTTACTTGAAATGTATTCAAGGTGCTCGAACAATCAACGTCTTATCGCTTTTTCTTTTGTTTGAGCTAGGCTAATGGAGCCGTTATTTAATGCAGGGAAGAGGCGGAGTCAGTGCTAGTCGTGATTATTACTTTGCAGGCCCCTCGCTGCTGTTAATAACCGGCCTTTGATCCTCATTGCCTGAACAGAACCGAGCTTAAGCCAAATTAATCGGATTAACATTTCCAGCCTGACCTCTCCGCTACTCACCTTAGGAGAAAATTACGGATAATTTTTAAGAGGTTAATGAATGTGTGCGCTTTCAGGGCCGCCAGAGGTAAACAACAGCCTTGCTGACACCCCCCTGGCCAATTTAAAAAGAAAAGCTTGTAAAACAACTTGATTAGCGTACAACCACTGTAGGATGCAGTCATTCCCTTGATAGATTTGAATATCTGTTTTAGAAATGATGTACCAGTCCCCATTCCTCCAGTGTCCATGTCTAAGCTGACTGCCAACATGCAGCAACTAGAAAACATACATAGAAACAAAACTGATGAGGACAGCCGCACTCCAATCCAACGTAGTTTTATTAAAAGGAAGCAGGCACTACAAATAACAGCATGAACCTAGGACAGCTGACGCGTTTCACACTCTATTCAGTGAAGCTATGAGTAATCACTCAATAGAGTGTGAAACGCGTCAGCTGTCCTAGGTTCATGCTGTTATTTGTAGTGCCTGTTTCCTTTTAATAAAACTACGTTGGATTGGAGTGCGGCTGTCCTCATTAATTTTGTTTCTACTGCCATGTGCATTGCCGGCACCCTCGGTTTCTGAGAGTAAGACCTTACCAAGCCATACCTGCCTAGAGCGGCAATTTTTGTTTAATAAAAACGTACATAGTCCACCCTTGTCTCCATCCCCTACCCACCTCTGAGCACCATCCCTTTGGTTCCACCTCCCAGTACTGTCCCTTTTAGAGGATACAGAACCAAGTATCATTTTGTGGGGCTAAGTAGTTTCTATGGAATGTGTAAATAACAACAAGAAATGCAGTAAAATAGATCCCCTGCAGACAGCAACAATAGATCTCCCAGAAACCAGCATCAGTAGACCCCCCTTCCTCAATAGTAGAACCCACCCCATCAGCAGCTTAACCTCTCTGCAACATAAGACTCTCCCAGCAACAATAGATCAGCCACTAGTAACAATAGATCCAGTTAGTGCGTTAGGAGTATGTGGTTTTTGGAGTAGCGTTGGCTGAGGCCGCCCAACATCTCACCTTACACAGGTCAGGTCGGGAGAGTGGCGTCCTTGATGTCTTATTATATTACGGCTGGTGGGCAAGGCTTAGTTCTAAGGGTTATAGCTTGCCTTCAAACAGTGTCGTCCTGTGTATAAGGGGCACAGGGGCGCCACCCCCCTAATCCATGCGCCTGGCCCCTAATCTACATGCAGAGCACCAGACGCATGTATATCAATGGGGTTTTTTTTTTTTTTAGAAGCACATGATTAGATTCAGAGGATCTAATTGGCTTCAAAAAAGGGTGGGCTCAGGGCGCAAAACACTGTGCCCTGAGCCCACCCAGTTTGTGTGACAAATTAATATTCGCTATTGTCACACTGATTCTCCCACCGGTCCAATCAGGCAGGGGGTCATGAGACTCGATTGGCCGAGAGGAGAAGCGATCGCATTGGCCGCGGAGGAGGAGGAGGAGACACAGGGGAAGCCACGATGAAGCTGAGGAGGAGGAGACACATGCTGAAGCTGCCGAGGAGGAAGCACTGCCAGAGACCTAGATAAGGGAAGGGCAGGGCTGGTGGGCTGACGATCGAGCGACCAGGAGGGTGCGACCGGCCGGCCGATCGACCGGAGGGGTTCTGGCTTGTCTGCCACCCCAAAAAAAGGAGCACCAGCCACCACTGAATTGATCCCCCAGCAACAATAGATCTCACAGTAGCCAGCATCAGTAGATCCCTTCATCAACAGAAGATCCCCCACAGTAGCAATTTACCCCCGCAGCAACAATAGGTCCACCCCAGCAACAATAGATCCCTCAGAAGCCAGCATCAGTAGACCCCTACCTCAACTCCTTACTCTTTAAAGCCGAATTCCAGCATTTTTACCCCACCCCCTCCCCCCATACATACCCATTCTCATCCATCTTCTGGCATGGTCATGGCAGCTTCTTCTTCTTCCTCCACCAGTGCCATACTCAGTGGCAATCATGTAAACGCAGGCGGCTGAGCTTTTTGTGTAACCTCTTTTTTTGCTAAATGAGTTGGATTTCTGTCGATCCAGTCCTGAGATCTTCACAGCCCTGCCATAGAGCGCAGCCAGGTGGATGACTCAGATGTAGATTGTAGAAGAAATATAGTGAGGCCCTCTCTCTACCCCAGCCTGTTAACTGGGCAGTGAAGGAGCAGCAGCAGACAGGAAAGGCCACCTCCCCGCTCACTCTGCTCTCTCCTCCTATCAACATGTTTCTTGACAGCAAATCTGCATGCAGCACACTTTATTAGCTCCCAGTGCAGCACCTCCCTCTCCCAGTCTGGACTCTGCTGTACGGAGAATCGGACAAGGCTGATACCAAGTCTGAACACTGCTTGCATTAAAAAAAAAAAAATACATTTACTAATTTATGAATAAATCCAGAGCTGCATTCATTTGTGGTCTTTTCTATCTGCCTGGATTTTAGCTTTAATTTTAGACAGGTTTTGCCAAAAGAAGCAAAAAAAAAAAAAAAAAAAAGCTTATATATTCAGAATCATGATTATTATTTGAGAACTAGACTCTAGAATCCGGGGGAAAAAAAGACAGTCTAGCTGAAATTAAATTGGAAACGGTCCATTACATTACAGTAAGGCTTTTTGAATTATCATGCGTGTGGCCGCTAATAAGCCAGCTCCAAATTAATTGAATATCTGGGTGATGGATAGTCTTGTTTAACTCAATTCACAATGACAGGGATTGTGCTGTGTTTAGATGATGGCAAATTAAACTGGCCAAAGTGTGAAAAGGCACCGAGACGCCCGGCGGGCGGTATTGTCAGTCAAAACTCAGACTTCGAACGTTTCCGCCGCTCGTGTCCCATTAGCGTCTTTAAACTTTTATTTTCTTTTTTTCTCGTTTTGAATGAAAATGAAAGTCGAGACGTTTGAGCGATTCGAAATGAGTTTAATGTTTTTTTTTCCTTTGCTAGAACCATTAAAGGGAACCTGTCAACTATTTTCAACTTACGTCCTGCCCAAGCTACTTGCTTTGTTGGCCAAAAAAAACCTTCTTATGTGTGCCCCTCTGATACGGGTTTCACTGTGTGGCAGAGACTTTGAAGGCAGTAGCGGCTGGTGCTCCATTTTTTTGGGGGGGGTGGTTGCTCGCCCATCCCCGCCCACCAGCCCCGTACTTACCCCAAAGGTCGTGGGCAGCTTTGGCTCCTTCCTGCGTCTCCTCCTCCTCGGAGTCTTCCCCTGCGTCTCCTCCTCCTTGGTGGCCAATACGGTCGCTTCTCCTCTCAGCCAATCGGGTCTTAAGACTGGCTTCCTGATTGGTCGGTCAATCCCCACCCCCCCGTCTCTCACCCATCCGCCCACCAGCCCTGTACTTACCCCATCTAGGTCGTTGCCAGCTTTGGCTCCTTCCTGTGTCTCCTCCTCCTCGGCGGCTACCTCCTTGGCGGCCAATACGGTCGCTTCTCCTCTCGGCCAATCGGGTCTTAAGACTAGCTTCCTGATTGGTCAGTCGATCCCCACCCCCCATCTCTCACCCGTCCACCCACCAGCCCTGTACTTACCCCATCTAGGTCGTTGTCAGCTTTGGCTCCTTCCTGCGTCTCCTCCTCCTCAGAGGCTTCCTTCTCGGCGGCCAATACGGTCGCGTCTCCTCTCGGCCAATCGGGTCTTAAAACTAGCTTCCTGATTGGTCGGTCGATCCCCACCCCCCATCTCTCACCCGTCCACCCACCAGCCCTGTACTTACCCCATCTAGGTCGCGGGCAGCTTCAGCTCCTTCCTGCGTCTCCTCCTCCTCGGCGGCCAATACAATCGTTTCTCCTCTCGGCTAATCGGGTCTTAAGACCTGTTTCCTGATTGGCCGGGAGGACAATCAGGAAGACAATAGTGAATATTAATTTGCTATTGTCACACAATTGAGTGGGCTCAGGACACAGTGCTCTGGGCCCTGAGCCCACCCTTTTTGTAAGCCAATTAGAGCCTCAGGCTCTAATCATGTGCTTCCAAAAAAACAAAAAAAAACATTGAAATCCATGCGTCCGGCGCCCTGCATGTAGATTAGGAGACGGGCGCATGGATTAGGGGGGCGGGGCCCCTGTGCCCCCTTATGGATGGGCCGCCACTGTTTGAAGGCAAGCTTTAACCCCTAGAACTAAGAACTAAGCCTTGCCCACCAGCCATAATATAATAAGACATCAAGGATGCCACTCTCCCGACCTGTGTAAGGTGAGATGTTGGGCGGCCTCAGCAAAGGCTCCTCCAAAAACCACATACTACTAACGCATTTTGATTTTGCCTCCCCCATTGAGGCTAAGGCCTCATGTACATTGTTGCTGGTAAACGGACGTTTAGAAGCAGTTGGGCATTTTTTTTTCAGCTGCCCCTGAACTCTCCTCTATGTTATCTCATCAGTTCATGTACACAGGGTCGTTTATAGTCTTTCTAGGCAGTTGAGTTTAGAAGCTTTTTTTGGACACAAAAAAATGGGTTCAGACGGATGTTCAGAGGCATTTGAAATGCCAAATGCCTGTAACAGCTTGTAAACACTGCTAAACGCGGTAACTTGCATTTAGCAGCGTTTCGTTTACAGTTTTTAATTTTACCAAAAATCGCTTCTAGACGCAAACGCGGCTAAACGCGACTAAATGCGTCATGAAAACGCGCCTAATAGCTAATAGCCGGTTTCTAGCTGTCAAGTTAAATCGTTCATGAGAGGTTGAACAACGTCCCGTGTAGTGTACATGAAGCCTTAGTCATAGAGGTGGGAGCTGAGATCAGGATGGAGGTTCTTATGTATCATCAGCCGCTGAAAAGACATGGTGCCCACCAGCCGACCTCCTGTTCATTGAGAGCCCCTCTGTAGAGTGTTTTCACTAGAAGAAGGGGGCATTGGGCACTGCGATTGGACACAATGGGAGCTGATCTGCGGCTACCGCTGACTCGATGTCCGCCAGCAGCCGCCGATCATTAGGCAGAGAGCCAGAACGGTGGTCTGCCTATGTAAACAGGGAAGATTGCAGTTCGGTCAATAGGGAAGGCATTGATCCTGTGTTCCTGCAAAGCAAGAACATGGATCAATGCCTTTCCCTAGTAAAGGCACCTCACACATAGTAAGAAAACACTGGTTAGGCATACAGTTAACCCTTTGATCTTCCCTGATTTTTAACCCCTTCAAAGCCAGTGTCATTAGTACAGTGACAGTGCATATTTTTAGCGCTGGTCGCCGCCATTAGTAGTAAAATAAAAAAAACGAAAAATATCCCATAGTTTCTAGATGCACTTTTGCCAATCAATATCTTTCAACCTCCATGCTTGACTGTAGGGATGGTGTTCTTAGGGTCATAGTCAGCATTTTTCTTCCTCCAAACACGGCAAGTAGAATTACTGCCAAAGAGCTCAATTTTGGTCTCATCTGACCACAGCACTTTCTCCCAATCCTTCTCTGAATCATTTAGATATTCCTTGGCATGACTGTACATGTGTCTTCTTGAGGAGGGAGACTCGCCGTGTTTGCAGGAATAAAAATGCTGACTGTGACCCTAAGAACACCATCCTTACAATAAAGTACGGAGGTGGAAACATGATGCTCTTGGGCTGTTTCTCTTCTAAAGGTACAGACCGACTTTGCCGTATTGAGGGGCCAATGAACGTGGCCATGTCTTGTAAAATCTTGGATGAATACCTTCTTCCCTCAGCCAGAACACTGAAGATGGGTTGTGAATGGGTTTTCCAGCATGACAATGACCCAAAACATACCACCAAGGCAATAAAGGAGTGGCTCAAGAAGAAGCACATTAAGGTCATGGAGTGGCTTAGCCAGTCTCCAGACCTTAATCCTATAGAAAATGTATGGAGGGAGCTGAAACTTTGAGTTGCCAAGCGACAGCTAAGAAACCTTAAAGGGGTGTTCCTGGAAAAAAAAAAAATTAAAAGCCAGCAGCTACACATACTGCAGCTGCTGGCTTTTAATAAATGGAGACTTACCTGTCCTTCAGTCCCTCGATGTCGGCACCGCAGCTGATGTTTCCCATCAGCTGTCGGGTGCTGCCGTCGCCATTGCGGGTAAGGGAACCCGGCAGTGTAGCCTTTCGGCTTCACGCCGGGAACCCTACTGCGCATGCGCGAGGCCCGCTCCTCTCTACTTTTAGCCCGGGGCAGGAGGAGGAGGGAGCCCCGCGGTGACGTCACGGCCGCGGCCGGACTCCCGGAAGTGGGAAAGGATACCTGTCTTTGACAGGTATCCTGTCCCCCCTCCCCCCGAAAGGTGCCAATTGTGGCACCGGAGGGGGGGGGGGGGAGAAATCCGATGAGCGGAAGTTCCACTTTAGGGTGGAGCTCCGCTTTAAGGATTTAGAGAAGATCTGTAAAGAAGAGTGGACCAAAATCCCTCCTGAGATGTGTGCAAACCTGATCACCAACTACAAGAAACGTCTGACCTCTGCGCTTCCCAACAAGGGTTCCCCCACCAAGTACCAAGTCATGTTTTGCTTGGGGATCAAATAATTATTTTACTTACTGAACATTTGTGTCATGTGTGTTTTTTTCTGCATTTTTGGTTGATTTTCTGTTTCTATCATTTAAAATACACCTATGATAAAAATTATAGACCTTTCATTTCTTTGTAACTGGACAAACTTACAAAATCTGCAGGGGATCAACTAATTATTTTCCCCACTGTATATATATATATATATATATATATATATATATATATGTGATTCTACACTGAACGGCCGCCCTGTAGCAGTAAATCTGCTATATGGCATTGGTAAGTAGTTATTCCAAGTCATGAGTCTGGGTAAGGGAATCTGCTGGGGTTTGATTCGTGGAGGGTTCATCAAACACTACTTCAAATCTCCAAAACCTGAACTTGGCAGCGAACCCCATTTAAAGGAGTTGTAAAGGTACATTTTTTATTTTCTAAATAGGTTCCTTTAAGCTAGTGCATTGTTGCTTCACTTACCTTTTCCTTTGATTTACCTTCTAAAGGTTTGTTTTCTTTGTCAGAATTTCTCACTTCCTGTTTCTCCTCACTGAACTCCACACCATCATCCGAGTGGTGTGGAGTCATCCAGAACAGCTTACTGAACAGCTTACTGAGGATAAACAGAGAAATTCAGACAAAGAAAACAAAGAAAAAAAATATTTAGAAGGGAAATCTAAGGAAAAGGTAAGTGAAGCAACAATGCACTAGCTTAAAGGAACCTATTTAGAAAATAAAAAATGTACCTTTACAACTCCTTTAAGTCAATTATACAAAATTTTGGAAATTTTTAAGGCTAATAAACAAGCTATTGTAAAAAAAAAAAAAAAAAAAGAGTATGGGGAGCTGGGCAATGCCGTGGAACAAAGCAAAAAAAGAAATACTGTACAGCAAGAAGAGGGTCCTTTTAATACAACTTCAATGGTGACGTTGAAGTTGTTTGGAAGATTTGTTGTTGGAAGTGTTTGGAAGATACCTTCAGTTCAGACCTGGGCGTATTGCAGCGCTTGTAAGCAGGTGCAGCTAGCTAGTCTGTCCTAAAATATTATGGTAAAAAATAATAGTTATAAGCAAAGATCCTTAGGGCAGATGGGGCATGGGAGCAAGTACCCCACACCTATGGAGATGTAGTCAGCACAGCCAAGGCCCTGCACAGGGCAGAAGTCCCAGGAGAAGAGTCGTGAGCTGATCGCCTAAAGCCTAATGGGCAGGGCCATCTTTTCCATTGGGCACGCTGGGCAGTTGCCCGGGGGCCACACTTGCCTGGGGGGCCCCACCGGCGACCCCAGTAAAAAAATGGTGGGAAGCGGCGGGTCAGAACTGTGCATGCACAGTTTGCGGATATCGCCGAGAAGATCCGATCCTCCACGAGTGCTGCCTCTGTCTGTCCGCCGATGATGACGTTAGCCACACCCGCCAGACTTAAAAAAAAAAAAAAACAGGAGGAGCTGAGGGTGAATGGACAGAGTAGAGTGGTCAGAGCAGACAGCACAGCAGGCTTGAAGCAGAGCGTGGCGGAGTCGGACCCCTGTCGGCAGTGCCGATTTTCGTGAGCCTGTAACCTGCCCAGCCACCAGCCAGTACAGACACGGAGTGCCCTGGTCGGTGTCGTACGGTGAGTGGCTGTCTGGCTGACTGTGCAGCTTGCACAAAGAGATCGGGGGGTGGTCTGTTGCTCTGATGTAAGTGGGAACTCTGATGTAAAGAGAAAGCAGTGGACTCTGATATAAGGTGGTCTCTGGTCACCAGAGCCCCCCTTACATCAGCGTTTCCCCTTACATCATGATCTGCAGCTTTCCCCTTTACATAAGAGTTCCCTTTCACTGTAAGGGGGAATCCTGCAGACTCTGATGTAAGAGGAAACTCTTTGCTGGCTGGGTTATAGTAACCTAACCTTCATGTCAATGAAGAAATGTTTTTTTTTTTACTTTTGTTTAATTTAAACACATTGCTAATAGCACGATCTATATGTTTATAGTTTAAATACTGACGTTTGCACTGTTTGACACTGAAAACTGTAATTTTAGGTACCTTTTTGCAGTGGCAGTAAAAAATTTGGTTCTGCCAGTAAATGTCATGATTTTTGCCAGTAAAAAATTCTCGTGCGTGATTGTGTAGACTGGGCCCCAGTGCACCGTATTGCCCGGGGGCCTATAATGCTCTTAAGATGACACTGCTAATGGGCAAGTCAGAGCCCTCTGAGTGAGTATTAATGACTCTGGGATCAGGCGGATAGCTGCAGGGAGAATACCCTACCATGGGTAGTGCTATGGAGTGGGACTTGAAAGAAGAAAATGGTATGCTGCAGCTTCACCATGTGAATCCCAGTTTGAATACAGCAGAGTGCTGCAGATCTAGTTTACAGAGAGATGGGTCCCAACACTGTAGAGCTCCCAAGGAGAGATATACTGAGTTAAGCCTCGTACACACGACCGAAAATCTCGTCAAGAAAAAACACGTCGTTTTTCTTGACGAGATTCTTGGACAAGAAACTTGTCCCGGCCGAGTGTACACACGCTCGATTCAAAGAACCCGCGGTTCTTTGAATGGAGCGAACGCAGTGACGTCATCGACTACGACGAGCGTGCGCTCGTCACATTCTATGCCGTCGCCGCCATCTTGCTACACCCTATCTATGCCTAGGAAGCTACCGCGCATGCGTCGAAGTCATTTCGAGCATGCGCGGGCTTCCCGGAGGACAGGTAAGTGTACACACACACAATTTTCTCGTCGAGAAACAGGCTGACGAGAATCTCGATGAGAAAATAGAGAGCAGGTTCTCTATATTTCTCGTTGAGATTCTTGTCGGTTTTCTTGACGAGAAACCATACACACGAACGAATTTCTCGGCAAGAAAGCTATCTCGGCAGTTTTCTTGTCGTTTCTTGCCGAGAAACTCGTTTGTGTGTACGAGGCTTAAGGGATGATGGCCCAATGGAAAGGTCTGTGTGCTGCTTTCACATGTGACTGCTGCAGATCGTCCACTATATGTGATTTACAATATATTGTCAAGTGACTCCAGAATGTCGATGTGATGTGACTGTTTTGTGACATTTTTTAAGTATCATCAGTAAAGTGTAAAGTGCAGCAACCCTATTTTTGTGCCCAACCTTCACCAGATTGAAGCCTATAAACTCAAAGCAGCACTCACCAACATCCACCCCACCGTCTCCACTAACAGCCTCACTACTCTACCTGGATATGTTAAACTACCATCTTGCTTCTGTGTTTCTGGGGCAGTATACTTTTATGTTTAGTGTAACAAAATACTTGCTTGGTGTCTGAGCCTTTTCCCTCCTCTTTCACACCTGAGCGTTGCATTTTTTCAGGCGTTTTTGAGGAAGTTTTTTATGTGCATTTTTTAACGTTTTTGTACAGCGTTTTTGATCTTTGGTTTTATTTTATTAATAGAGAAAATGTAATCTGTTTCATCATTTATTGCTATGTTTTTCAGCTTTTTCACCCTCTTTTATTTAATTTTTTATTATTATTTATTTATTTATTTATGTTACATTTTTTAAGGGGTGAAGGGTCAGGTTTAGGCGTTAAAGGTTATGGTTAGGGTTTAATGTTTTTTTTTTATTTATTTATTATTTATTTACTTAATTTTATGTATCTATGTTGGTAGGTTAAGGGTTAGAATTATGGTTAGGTGCTAGGATTATGGATAGGGGTTAATATTAGGGTTAGGGGTTAATATTAGGGTTAGGATTAGGGGTTAATTAAGAATCTGCCCATGCGTTTTTATGTACATTTACCATATTTTGGTCAGGTTATTACACAAGCCTCCCTTGTGTAGACATCCAAAAGCCCTGAGACTGCTGCTAGGTGCCACCATCTTGGATATGATGTCAGCAGCCCCAGCAGACTCAGAACTGGCACTCAAGTTACAATTTATAGCAGCCTTTCTCATCCAAGGTTCCTCCAGAGGTTGCTAGGGGTTCCTTAAAGAATCAGAAATGTCTGCCACTTAAATAAATATCTGACACCAAAGATCTTTTTTGTTATCTGTAAAGGGGACATTCTTCCCACTGACTCCCAATGTAAGGGGCATTCCTCCCACTGATCACTAATGTAATGGACATTCTTCCCACTGATCACCAATGTAATGGACATTCTTCCCACTGATCACCAATGTAATGGACATTCTTCCCACTGATCACCAATGTAATGGACATTCTTCCCACTGATCACCAATGTAAGGGACATTCTTCCCACTGACCACCAATGTAAGGGACATTCTTCCCACTGACCACCAATGTAAGGGGCATTCCTCCCACTGACCACCAATGTAAGGGACATTCTTCCCACTGACTCCCAATGTAAGGGACATTCTTCCCACTGACCACCAATGTAAGGGACATTCTTCCCACTGACCACCAATGTAAGGGGCATTCCTCCCACTGACCACCAATGTAAGGGACATTCTTCCCACTGACTCCCAATGTAAGGGGCATTCCTCCCACTGATCACCAATGTAAGGGACATTCTTCCCACTGACCACCAATGTAAGGGACATTCTTCCCACTGACCACCAATGTAAGGGGCATTCTTCCCACTGACCACCAATGTAAGGGACATTCTTCCCACTGATCACCAATGTAAGGAGCATTCTTCCCACTGACCACCAATGTAAGGAGCATTCGTCCAACTGACCACAAATGTAAGGGGCATTCTTTCCATTGACCACCAATAAAAGGAACATTCCTCCTATTGACCTCCAATGTAAAGGACATTCTTTCCACTGACCACCAATATTAGGAACATTCTTCCCATTGACCACTAATGTAAGGGCCAAACTTCCCACTGACCACCAATGAAAGGAACATTCCTCTGATTGACCACCAATGTAAGGAACATTCCTGTTATTGACCTCCAATATAAAGAACATTCTTCCTACTGACCTCCAATGTAAGGAGCATTCTTCCCACTGACCACCAATGTAAGGAGCATTCTTCCCACTGACCACCAATGTAAGGAACATTATTCCCACTGACCACCAATATAAGGAACATTCTTCCCACTGATCACCAATGTAAGGAACATTCTTCCCACTGATCACCAATGTAAGGGACATTCTTCCCACTGACCACCAATATAAGGAACATTCTTCCCACTGATCACCAATGTAAGGAACATTCTTCCCACTGACCACCAATATAAGGAACATTCTTCCCACTGACCACCAATATAGGGGCATTCTTCCCACTGACCACCAATGTACGGGGCATTCTTCCCACTAACCACCAATATAGGGGCATTCTTCCCACTGACCACCAATGTAAGGGGCAATCTTCTCACTGACCATCAATGTAAGGGGCAATCTTCCTACTGACCATCATGCTACTGAGAGATGTAGATATAGTAATTAGCAGGAGTTTCCTGTGATGGGAAAGTTCTTTATTTTAATGGTTTCTCCATGTTGAAAATGTTGGGAAACACTGTTCTGTAGCATTCCCCTTTACTCCTTCCCTGGCTTCTACCTAAAACATTGTCTAGAGACATGAGGGGATGGGCAGAGGAGCTGGGCCAGCACGGTTAGAAATTAGTCTGAAGAAAACAGGGATTTGCCATTTAAAAAGGGAGGGGTCTGTAGTAGGGACTTGACACAAAAGTATTACAATTTTCTAGCAAACTCAAAGGCACATCGCAAGTGAATAAAAAAATCATTGCAATGAAGCATTTACCGTATATACTCGAGTATAAGCCGAGTTTTTGAGCACATTTTTTTGTGCTGAAAATGCCCCCCTCGGCTTATACTCGAGTCACCTTTTTGCGCCTGATCTCCCGGACTTCATGTTCCTGTGTGTTTACCTGAATTTTTTTAGTTGCCCACGGGGCCTCTCTAAATAGGAGACCAAACCCAATCTCCAGCTGGCCTTTAGCAGTGGTGTACCACAACAGACCTTGTCCCCCATCCACTGCAACCTGGTGTACATTCCATAATACCTGCAGAAAATACACAATGGTTTTTATTTAAAGTTTCCTTCAAAAGTTGAAAGATAAAGTTCAGAAGGAATAAAAAAGAGAAAAAAAAAAAAAGAACCAGGGCCAGTCAGAAGACAGCGTTGAGCATGTGATGGATTGTAAGTTGTTTTTGTGTTCTTGAGCACAGTGGATTTATTTAATTGCGATGTCCTGCTTTGCGAATTTGTAGTGAATTTATTTCAATCTTCAGTCAATGAGTGATTCGTTGTCCAGCGTTTCTCGGTGATTCAATTAATGAATTGCACTGTATAAGCACAAAGTATCTGATGAATGTCTGAGCTTGCAGGAACTGTGAGAGTCACAGCTGGCCAAGTAGTTTTAGTTTAAAGCGGTATTTAAAGTAGACGCTGTCTAGGGCCGATAACACTGAATCACCGTCACTGGAGCTCGCTGACTCAAAGATGGAAAAAGCCGACTCGGCAATAAAACTTTCCGGTTAAAGTTGAACTCCAGGCAAACATCGAAATACATATATGGAAATAGTTTTTACCTTCCGACAGATTTATTGTCCTGTTTAGCCATGTTTGTGATCCAGCTACTACTACACAGCAAGATCGCGGACCTCTTTGCAGAGCACACTGCAGCTCAGCAACACAGCCTGGTCAGGGATCCGCCCCAGCCTGTGATTGGACAACGGAGATGCTGAAGCACACTAATGAGGTCATACATGTTCACTCCCATCCCGTAAAACATGTTCAGAGTCAACATTGTCCAAAGCAGTAGATCGGGATTAAAGAAGAGTAAAGTTGAGCATCAACTTGGTCAAAATTTTGGCAAAACTGGGAGAGAGGAAGTGGCCTTGATATTAAACCCTCAGCTTTTTTTTAAAGTAAATCTTCATCCGCAATATGATGTTGCCTCATATCCACCCCCCTTCCCCTCCGCTGTGCAAATTGGGCTTTTTTTGAGAATTGAGAATTGCTTTACCTGCCGATAGATTTATACAGGCATACCCCACTTTTCAGTACACATTGCATTCCTCCCAACTGGCACGGATTGTGCGGGTTTTACCCGCAGAGGCTCCTCCTTCCCGCACTCCCGCGAGACTATCATGTTTCCCGCACAACAGGAAACATGAACAGAAGAAGAGGAGCAGCAGCAGCAGGTAAGAGCCCCCCCCCCCGCGATCGGTGCACTAGTATGCCCCCCCGATCGGCGGCCCCCCGCCGCGCCCCCCCAAGTCCTTTTTTTTTTCCAAAATGTTCCGGCGGCAACCATCACCCCCCCCCCCCCCGCTCAACAACTTCTGTGGCAATTCCCATGCACAATGGGACCAGAGCATGTATGTAAAACGAGAATGTACTTAAAGTGAAGCAATACCTTTTTTCACACTTCTGAGGCTTTAGTGGGGGTGTCAGGGAGTGTGTTTCCAAGTAGCGGGGAATCTGAACTATCCGTGCATGGATTACTCAGCTGCAGCTTTAGCTTGAGAGCCACTTTACATACACTCACAGGTATGTCCTTACTCGCGAGTAGGGATGAGCTTCGAGTTTGAGTCGAACTCATGTTCGACTCGAACATTGCCTGTTCGCCGAACAGCGAACAAATTGGGGTGTTCGCGGCAAATTCGAAAAGTCTATGGGAGAAATCTAAAGTGCTAATTATAAAGACTTATATGCAAGTTATTGTCCTAAAAAGTGTTTGGGGACCCGGGTCCTGCCCCAGGGGACATGTATCTATGCAAATTTTTTTTTTTTTAAACAGCCGTTTTTTTGGGAGCAGTGATTTTAATAATGCTTAAAGTGAAACAATAAAAGTGAAATATTCCTTTAAATTTCGTACCTGGGGGGTGTGTATGATATGCATGTAAAGTGGCGCATGTTTCCCGTGCTTAGAACTGTCCCTGCAAAAAATGTAATTTTTGAAGGAAAAAAAGTCATTTAAAACTCACTCGCGGCTATTAATGAATTGTCGGCTCCCGGCAATACATACAAAAGTCATTGAGAAAAAAAAAAAAAAAGCGTGGGGGTCCCCCAGAATTCAATTACCAGGCCCTTCAGGTCTGGAATGGATATTAAGGGGAACCCCGCCACAAATTTAAAAAAAAATGCGTGGAGTTCCCCCAAATATCCATACCAGGCCCTTCAGATCTGGCATGGATTTTAAGGGGAACTCCACCCCAAATTGAAAAAAAAATGGCGTGGAGTCCCCCCAAAAATCCATACCAGACCCTTATCCGAGCATGCAACCTGGCCGGCTGCAGGGGAAAAGGGGGGGGGGACGAGAGAGCGGCCCCCCCTCCCTCCTGAACCGTACCAGGCCACATGCCCTCAACATGGGGAGGATGTCCCCATGTTGATGGGGACAAGGGCCTCATCCCCACAACCCTTGCCCGGTGGTTGTGGGGGTCTGCGGGCGGGGGGCTTATCGGAATCTGGAAGACCCCTTTAACAAAGGGGACCCCCAGATCCCGGCCCCCCCTATGTGAATTGTTAAGGTGTACATTGTACCCCTACCATTTCAAGAAGAAAGTGTCAAAAAATGTAAAAAAAAACCACACAAACACCTTGAAAAAGTCCTTTATTAAAAAAATAAAAAAAATAAATAAAAAAAAACCCATTCCAGCGGAGAAATCCAGTGTCCCGCGGCGATCCGATGTCCGATGTTAATTTAAATTACACAGTGAAGGAAGTTCCCCGCTCAGGCCAATGACGTAGGCGGGTCCGACATACCGAGGGGGCGGACCTGATGGGAAACTTCTCTCACTTTGTAATACATGTATAGACCCGCCCCTTCTCATGTTCCCCATCAGGTCCTGAGCCTTACACCTAGTCATTGGCTGAGCGGACCTGATGGGGAACTTTAGAAGGGGCGGGTCTATACATGTAATAGACTGCGGAGGAAGTTCCCCATCAGGTCCGCTCAGGCTCAGCCCATGACGGACAGCGCTGGACATCGGATCGCCGCGGGACACTGGATTTCTCCGCTGGAATGTTTTTTTTTTTTTTTTTTTTTATTTTTTTTTTAATAAAGGACTTTTTCAAGGTGTTTGTGTGTTTTTTTACATTTTTTTTACACTTTCTTTGTGAAATGGTAGGGGTACAATGTACCTCTTACCAATTCACATAGGGGGGGCGGGATCTGGGGGTCCCCTTTGTTAAAGGGGTCTTCCAGATTCCGATAAGCCCCCCGCCCGCAGACCCCCACAACCACCGGGCAAGGGTTGTGGGGATGAGGCCCTTGTCCCCATCAACATGGGGACATCCTCCCCATGTTGAGGGCATGTGGCTTGGTACGGTTCAGGAAGGAGGGGGGGCCGCTCTCTCGTCCCCCCCTTTTCCCCTGCGGCCGGCCAGGTTGCGTGCTCGGATAAGGGTCTGGTATGGATTTTTGGGGGGACTCCACGCCATTTTTTTTAAAATTTGGGGTGGAGTTCCCCTTAATATCCTTTCCAGACCTGAAGGGCCTGGTAATTGAATTCTGGGGGCCCCCACGAATTGTCGGGAGCCGACAATTCATTAATAGCCGCGAGTCAGTTTTAAATGACTTTTTTTCCTTCAAAAATTACATTTTTTGCAGGGACAGTTCTAAGCACGGGAAACATGCGCCACTTTACATGCATATCATACACACCCCCCAGGTACAAAATTTAAAGGAATATTTCACTTTTATTTTTTTCATTTTAAGTATTATTAAAATCACTGCTCCCGAAAAAACGGCCGTTTTTAAAACTTCTTTTTGCATTGATACATGTCCCCTGGGGCAGGACCCGGGTCCCCAAACACTTTTTATGACAATAACTTGCATATAAGCCTATATAATTAGCACTTTAGATTTCGAACGTTCGAGTCCATTGTATTTAATAGGGTTCTAAAGATCACACGAACATTCTGTCTGTTTGCAGGTTCTGGTGCGAACCGAACAGGGGGGTGTTCGGCTCATCCCTGCTCGCGAGTGTATGTAAAGTGAGTGTACTTAAAGCGGGGTATGCCTGTAATCTGCTAGTAAGGGAGATCTCTAAAATGGAGATGGCCTGGATCCATAGACTGAAGACTTATGCCCCCTATGGGTTGAATATAGAAACTGATGTTAATGCCTTTATCAACAATTCATAGTCAATCATGGTGTGAACTCTGTGCGAGATGCCAGGATAGGTAAAGTTAAATATACATATTTTCTTTATTTTTCTTTGATTTTCTTATTGGTTAATGGATACATTATTTGCACAAATTTTCACATAATTTCACACAAAATATTTTTTCCTAATTTTTTCCTCCTTTTTTTCCAGATTTTATATTAATTTATAGTTGCACGGAATATAGTAAATTTATAAATATAATAAATAATATCAAAGATTTATTTATTCGTTTTATTTAATTTTATAACACTTATATATTTAATTGCGCTTATCGATCGTCCTGATTGATAATTTGTTGGGGTTTATTAATTATAATAAGTTGAGAAGGGTAGTGGTTATCTCCCATATTAAATGTACATGTAGTTTTGTGCACAATTTATTTATCCTTTGGCCCCTTTTACACTGAGGCGTTTTAGCGCTAAAAATAGCGCTGTAAAAACGCCTGAAATAATCCTGCCCCAGCATTCTCAATGTGAAAGCCCTGAGGGCTTTCACACTGAGGCGTTGTGCTGGCTGTGTGTTGGAAAAAATCCTGCTTTTTTGGAGCATCTTTGGGGCGCATAAAATAGTGCTGTAAAAACGCCTATCCCCATTGAAATTAATGAGTACCGCTGTAAAAACACGGTAAAAATGCGGTAAAAACGCCCAGAAGCTGTGGGAAGGTCACATGACCGCAGTAGAGTAAAGGATTGTGGGATACTAAATAATCCTTTTTACCGCAAAAACGCGATAAAAACGCGGTAAAAACACGGTAAAAACGCATAGGCGTTAGCGCTATTTTTAGCGCTATCGCGGTAAAACGCGGTAATAACGCTAATCACTTTTAGCGCGTTATTGCAACACCTCAGTGTGAAAGGGGCCTGTAAATTGGTTTTTATGACCCACTCCTGGATTATGTTAGGAAATGTAGCATCATGGTTAATCTGTGACTGGTATCCATTTTCGATATGGTGGTGCTGTTTACTATGATTAGGGAACCAAATAATATAAACATTTTTTAGGGTTCATATTAATGGTCGTATGGTTGCTCGGGTTTATATATATTTATATATTTACAATTTGTTTTATTTAAATTTAAAACGTTTTAACACAAAATTTCTATGTGCCGTAATGAGCTTTCTAGCTGTTACTGGCATCTATGCCCATAGTTAATATGGCGTTTTCCATCCCAATCCTCGCATCTCGCAACGAGGCTTGGTTCTATTTAACTGTGGTGAGTCAGTGCGTGGCCCATCCCCATTGAGAACGTCAGATGTGACGAAACGCATCTGGAGGCACGCAGTGACGTCACCATATCGCACACGAGGAAGGGCCTCTGTACTTTGCCGGCCGCCACGATTTTATGCGTTATTTTATGCTTCTTGTTGTAAGTACACTACTTTTTTACCAATAAACCAGCTTAAGACATTATCACCCTATTGGTCCTTTTTCTCCTTCCCACGCGATCCATCACATTGGAGTTGAGAGGCCAAGCCAGGGAGTGAGTGTGTGCGGATACACCTATGTCTGATTCGTGTCCCGGTATCAATCTACCTGCAAGCTAAAGGCTGCGGCTGGGCACAGCCGACTGTACATCTTTGCTTGCCTTCTGGTAAGCAGCCATTTGTTTTGCGGTGGGCACTCTATTTTATTATCAAGCACGGTGGTGTCATCATATCAAGCACTATTGATGTTAACACAAGCCTTTGGACTGTTTTTACCCTTGGATCAATTTTATTTGTGGACCTTTCTATTATTGGTCTCCTGTTATATGGGTTACTCCTTATGACTTATGACCTACCGGTGATAGTGGTCACTTATTGTGTCGTTTTGAGGACTGATATAATAATATCAATCCCCCCCCTTTTTTTTTATTCTAATTGGCGCAGCTCCTTCTTTTCCAAGATTTATAATCCTGTTTAGGCATGTTTGTGATCCAGATACTCCTACACCCAGCTAGATCACCGACCTCTTTGCAGAGAACACTGCAGCTCAGCAACACAGCCTGGCCAAGGATCAGCCCCAGCCTGTGATTGGACAATGCAGATGCTGAAGCACACTAATGAGGTCATACATGTTCACTCCCATTCCGTAAACATGTTCAAGGCAACACTGTCCAAAGCAGTTGATCAGGATTAGAGATGAGCTTCAACTTGCCCATAATTTTGGCCAAATTGGGATATGGGAAGTGGCCTTTAATAAAGTGATATTAAACCCTCAGCTTTTTAAAGTGGATCTTCACCCTCAATATGATGTTGCCTTCTATCTACCCTTCCTCCCCTCCACTGTGGAAATTTGGCTTTTTTTTTATTTAACTTGCTTAACATTTTGGCAAAACTGGGAGAGAGAGGAAGTGGTCTTTAATAAAGTGATATTAAAGTCTCAGCTTTTTTAAAGTGGATCTTCACCAATCAATATGATGTTGCCTCATATCCACCCATCTTCCCCTCTGCTGTGCAAATTGGGCTTTTTTTTTGAGAATTGAGAATCGTTTTACCTGCCGGCAGATTTAGAATCCTGCTTAGGCATGTTTGTGATCCAGGTGCTCTTACAAAGCTAGATCACGGACCTCTCTACAGAGCACACTTCAGCTCAGCAACACAGCCTGGTCAGGGATCCGCCCCAGCCTGTGACTGGACATTGGAAATACTGAAGCAAATTAATAAGGTCATACATGTTCACTCCTTTTCTATAAAAATGTTCAAGACAACATTGTCCAAAACAGTAGATCAGGATTAGAGATGAGCAAAGTTGAGCATCAACTTGCCCAAAATTTTGGCAAAATTGGTGAGATTGGAAGTGGCCTTTAATAAAGTGATATTAAACCCTCAGCTTTAAAGTGGATCTTCACCCTCAATATGATGTTGCCTCCTATCCACCCCTCCTACCTTTCACTGTGGAAATTTTGCTTTTTTTTTAATTTACTTTTTTGTAATAAGAATACTTATTTTTTTGTAATAGGAAACCAGGAATCCACCCCTGCCTGTGATTGGACAATGGAGATTACTGAAGCACACTAATGAGGCCATACATGTTCACTCTCATCCCATAAACATGTTCAGAGGCAACATTGTTCAAAGCAGTAGATCAGGATTAAAGATGAGCAAAGTTGAGCATCAACTTGCCTAAAATTTTGGCAAAATTGGGAGATGAGAAGTGGAATTGAATAAAGTGATATTAAACCCTCAAATTTTTTAAAGCAGATCTTCACTCTCAATATGATGTTGCCTTCTATCCACTCCTTCTCCCCTTCACTGTGCAAATTGTGCTTTTTTTTTACAATTAATTATTTTTCGTAATTAGAAACCTCAGAACCGCACCCTACCCCCCCCCATGCATGTCATTTGCCTAGGCGAATGACATGCACCTTGCCCGCTGTGCCTCCTGGGATGTGTACGTCACATATCTCAGGAGGCATAGTCCTTCATTGAGTAAGAAGGAGGGAGGCAGGTCTAGCAGAAAGTCATCGGGAGAGTGGTCAGCTGAATGCGGAAGAGCCAGCCGCTTCCCTATGACGTCATGCAAAAAATTGGTGATGTGGGACTGCGCGGGGGTCAAAAGAGAAGCGGATTGCAAAATGACAACGTTGGATCTGCTGGGTAAGTGGAAAGCGAGGAAAAACGCTGCTCCAGGTGAGTAGATCCAGGTGCGTTTAGGTGGGTGGGACTCCTCATGCGGATGCACGCCTTGGCTCGCCTGCCGTGGATAAGCTAATGTGAAGAGAATGGTTGCACACCAACATAGCGAAAGTCCATTTATTTGGCAATTCCATAAAATTGCATGACACACACCACAAGTACATCAGCTGGTACAGAGGTTGACACGTTTCACACTACATTGTGCTTACAATGTAGTTGTCTGTACCGGCTGATGTACTTGTGGTGTGTGTCATGCACTTTTATGGAATTGCCAAATAAATGGACTTTCGCTATGTTGGTGTGCAGCCATTCTCTTCACATCCGCTGGGTATGTACCTTACCTGTGCAGGACCCGGACCCAGGTAAGCAGTGGTTATAAAAAAATGTATCTGAGTTGTGGCCCAGTGTACAAAGCGGCTGGAGTGAAGCAGATTGGAGGAAGAGATTGGAGCAGAGTCCTGTGTTGGTGGTCTGGCAGAGAGTGGCAGGAGGCATATGGTCCATACATAATTAACGACTATTTGACCCAATTTTGCCATAGGGTCAAAATTCCCTACAGCTAAGGGGGCAGGTGGCACTGCACACTTTTGGAGCACAGTGATTTTTATTGAGCAAGCACGTGCACGGTGAAGGAGCCATAGCAAATTTTTGGGACTGGACTTTGCTGAACTGTATATTCACATGTTTTTTTTGTGTATATGCTTGATAATACATTATAGTTGAAGAAAAATAAAAAAGAAATATCACTCACTGGCTTACTATTACAGTATATTTAGTTTATTATTCTTTAGTCACGTCCATCGCACTGTTCAAACTTTGTTCTTTAGGCCTTAGGCACACTGGTTTCTTGGAAACGCTCTTTATGCGGACAGGAGAAAATCAGCGTTATAAACTCACCTAAACTGCGCTTTTTCAAACTGGTTTAGCAGAGTTTTGAGTTTGGGTGTTAATTTCATTGGCCAGAATCTTGTGGATTTTTTTTAGCATGAAGAGCACTTTTAAAGAACATCACAACGATTTATGGACACCTAATTTTAAAGGTTGCGGACATATTGCCGTATGGACTCTTTAGGTGCTTCAGCCTTTAGTTGTGTTTACCAGCGTTCAGCGTTTTTTGTGGTCGAAATCCCATCTTCTGAACGCGATTTTAGGGCATTCAGAAAACATCCTCTAAACTCCCCTGCTACTAAACTGCTAAAAACGTCCATATGTGCATAACATACACTGTATAACATTAGGGGAGTTCAACAGCAGCAGTGTGCATGAGGCCTAAAGTTGGCCATACATGGGTCGAATGCCGAACAAATTTTCTTTAGAAAATTGTAACTAAGAATTTTCGTTTGCATTTCACACCATTAGTGGGCTGCAGCAATGGCCTATTTTCATGCAGCTATCGAGTTTGAGTGATCAGACATGTTGGAAAAACAAACAAATTTCTAATCAATAATGGGAGAATCGTACGAGAAATATAACCAAAAAAAAAAAAAATGTGCATGAGCTGTAACCTGGAAAGAAAAGAAGATTCCTGGCCACAAAAATTATTTTATGTAGCAACATGAGGTGAAATTGAAAGCTTGGTTGGTGGAATTTCGAAATTAATGGAGGCACCATCGGATTACAAAACGCACAAAATTTCTGCTTTTCAAAAGAACATTCGTTCGGAATTCAACCCATTATAGTCACTAGGTGCAATTATTTATGATACTGATTTTGAGCAGCTGGGCTGTGGAATAATAATCATTTTTTGCACACACCTGTGGCGCAGGGGGCACAGGTTTTACTCAAATAAAATATTAGAAAAGCAGCAGGTGTGGACAATCCTTTATTACAAATTCCCAGGGCTTTTTGGCAAGGGGTGTTGGGGTGTGCTGCAGGGTCTATTGATGTTAGCTGATGGAAGATTTGTTCCAGCTGGAGGGGATCTATTTTTGCAAGGGGGTCTATTGTTGCTGAGGAAGGTCTGTTGTTGCTGGTGGGGGACCTACTGTTGTTGGGTCTTATATTGCTGGGGGTCTACTGTTGAGGGAGAGATCTATTTTTGCTGGCTGTGGGGAGATCTGTTGTTGCTGCCAGTATTCTATTGTTGCTAGGGGGGAAATTTTGTTGCGGGTGGTCCAATGTTGTTACGATGGTCCATTGTTGATAGGGGCTATATTGTTACGGGCTGCAGGGGATCTATTTTACTGCTTTTCTTGTTATCATTACTATATTCTATACAAATTACCGGAATATGATGCTTGGTTCTGTATTCTCTAAAAGGGGGTGGTACTGGAAGGTGGGTAGGGGGTGGAACCAAGGAATGGTGTTTGGGAGGTGGGTAGGGGGTGGAACCAAAGAATGGTGTTTGGGGGGTGGGTAGAGTTTGGAACCAATGAATGGTGTTTGGGGGGTGGGTAGGGGGTGGAACCAAGCAATGGTGTTTGGAAAATGGATAGGGGGTGGAACCAAGGAATGGTGTTTGGGGGGTGGGTAGGGGGTGGAACCAAGGAATGGTGTTTGGGGGGTCGGTAGGGGGTGGAACCAAGGAATGGTGTTTGGGAGGTGGATAGGGGTTGGAACCACTGAATGGTGTTTGGGGGGTGGGTAGGGGGTGGAACCAAGGAATGGTGTTTGGGAGGTGGGTAGGGGGTGGAACCAAGGAATGGTGTTTAGGGGGTGGGTAGGGGGTGAACCAAGGAATGGTGTTTGGGGGGTGGGTAGGGGGTGGAACCAAGGAATGGTGTTTGGGGGGTGGGTAGGGGGTGGAACCAAGAAATGGTGTTTGGGGGTGGGCATGGGTTAGAACCAAGGAATGGTTTTTGGGAGGTGGGCATGGGTTGGAACCAAGGAATGGTGTTTGGGAGGTGGGTAGGGGGTGGAACCAAGAAATGGTGTTTAGGGGGTGGGTAGGGGGTGAACCAAGGAATGGTGTTTGGGGGGTGGGTAGGGGGTGGAACCAAGGAATGGTGTTTGGGAGGTGGGCATGGGTTGGAACCAAGGAATGGTGTTTGGGAGGTGGGTAGGGGGTGGAACCAAGAAATGGTGTTTAGGGGGTGAGTAGGGGGTGAACCAAGGAATGGTGTTTGGGGGGTGGGTAGGGGGTGGAACCAAGGAATGGTGTTTGGGAGGTGGGTAGGGTGTGCAACCAAGAAATGGTGTTTGGGAGGTGGGCAGGGGTTGGAACCAAGGAATGGTGTTTGGGAGGTGATTAGGGGGTGGAACCAAGGAATGGTGCTCAGGGGTAGTTAGGGGGTGGAGAAAAGGGGTGACTTGACAAGGGGAGTTCCTGCACCTATCCTCTGAGAAAAAAAAAGCCTTGCAAATTCCTCCTTGGGTACGTGGAGCGGAGGGCCTTAGGCCAGATGAACGAGGGCAGTCAATATGGCGGGATAACTTGCTCCAACAGGTATGTGCTCACCCCTCCTGATTCCTGCGGAGGAAAGAACAATGGAAGAGCACATTGGCTAGTTGGCAGGAGACAACAGCGAGTCCAGGTCTCTTAGATGTTGGGCTATAGCTAAAGCAGGAACAAAAAGTGTCTTAAAAACAGAGTATAAAAACCAGACCGTAATACTGACAGACTGCACTATATCCTAATGCAGATCCACCCATAAAACCAAATAATCCGCCAGATATACGGAAAGATCTGACATGATCCACTCAAGTATTCAGCAGCAAAAATATCTGTTTCTAGAAATGATTCTTGTATGGAGCTCTGAGTGACAGCTGCCTCCTCGGGAATCCTGAGGATAATCCAGCTCCTCCACAAAAGGTTATTACATTCGGCTGGTGAACACTCATCCCTTCTGACTGAGTTATACCGGTATGGGAGGGTTAAATCTGTTGTCTAGCGTTGCAGTAAGGGCTGGGAGTGATGCAGAAGGGCCTTCCCTAGGGGGGTTTTCTTGGCAATAGTCACTCCCTTGCCACTTATTCAAGTATCAATTCTGGCCCCATTCATACCTTGGCGCTTTCCCGCTATAGGGCAATTTTTATGGGATTTTTAAGGTGCAGAATGTGGTACAGTGATCTCAAGAGATAATGTAAAATGTTTTATTCAAAGACAAATTTAAAAACGATTATGGCAGGTACATAGGACACAGTTTTATGGATACAGCACTTTTGAATGGAATTCCCAACATGTTTCGCCCATATTCCGGGCTTCTTCAGGGGATGCTGTCCATTTGAGGTACAAGCCTTCCAGGTCTCTTGAAATATTGTATACTGTGATCAAACAACTATATGGGTCAAGATGTCTGCCAGCGTCAAGGAGACCAAGAGCTATAGGTGACCATAGGGAGCATTGAAGGGCCAGAAAACAACTTTTGCAATGGATTCAATACCCAGGGACACAGATTTTCTGCACAGCAGGATACTTGTATCTAAGGCTGGCATCCTGCAGTAACATGTATGTCCCTGTGGTTTCGGCAGCTGCATCCCCTGAAGAATAGCAAGGAAGGAATGGCGCAAAGACGGGTACAAACACTGCATTATGGGACTAATGACAATAAATGAAAAAAACAATTATATAAAAAATGCTATATACAGGATATACTGTAATAAATAGATCAACCTAAGAGAAAAAAGTCCAGGTGTAAAATATAAAGTCCATATGTAAAGATAAAACAGTAGCACTGATGGCAGCTCCCTTAAGAGTGAAGCAGACTCTGAAAGGCAAAGTAAAAAACAAAAAGGTGCGCCTAAGTGCAGTATGTTTAAAATAAAGATTTATTAGTAGTATAATCAGCCAAACGGCTACTCACATGACAGTAGTGAGAATGAGAAACAAGCATGGGTGTCTCAATATGGAGTGTGTGGTCACTCTGTAATCCGGGGATACATCCTGAGTGTGGTCCCAGTAACCTGAAATGGTCCTGGATGATGCAGGGGGATCCGGAGGATAGAGCCAGCCGACCTGCGTTCTGCTCGGCAGCGGCAAGCGGGTCAGCCGGCCTGTGATGGGACCTGCCTGCTTGTGTCTTGCTCAGCTGCGGCGTGCGTGTCAGCACTTAGGCGCACCTTATTGTTTCTGGCATCCCCTGAAGAAGCCCGGAATATGGGAGAAACATGTTGGGAATTCCATTCAAAGGTGCTGTATCCAGAAAACTGTGTCCTATGTACCTGCCATAATTGTTTTTAAACAATTTTTTATTTGTCTTTAAATAAAACTTTTTACATTATCTCTTGAGATCACTGTACCTTATTCTGCACCTTAAAAATCCCATAAAAATTCCCCTATGCCTTATTAAAAAGTCAAAGTTTAGACAAACAAATCAGTGCCAAGCCCCAAAGTGCGTTTAATTGCAACATAAAACTTCCAAAGCGTTTCAGATTTAAGGCATTGGATTCACCCGCATGGGCGGCTATATGTACCACATTTGGCTCCCTTGGTGTGCGAAAGCGCCAAAGATTTTACCCTGGAGGACTTTGCAGCCTCTAGATGTCCATCTGCATGAGGCCTAAATCTTTAGTGCTTCTGAGCAGTCAGCAACATTTAATAAAAGGATTTTGGCTATTGTTCTTCACTTTACCACATAATCCCGCTACTTTATTTTTTATCGATATTCGTCACCTTTGTACTGCAAATGTTGCCATTCAACGATCGGCAAATGAAATGTTTAATCAAATTAAACACAAATATAGTGCGCTTCTTAAGGCAATTAATCTTTCAACTCTCTGGAAACATAATGTTGTTTTTTTTCTTGTTCCTTCTGCGCACAGTCAACAATATAAACGAGTCTTTGATTTGATTAGTGTTCTTCCTGCTATAGATTTAGGACAGCTTGTTCGGAGTCGTACTCTCTGGCAGCAGATTGGTTCAATGCTTCGCTAATAAAAAACTGATTCTGTGAAAACTCCAATGGCATCGGAGATAATAAAAGCTTTAACTGTTCTGTGCCGCGCAGTGGCGTCACTAGGGTTGGTGTCACCCGTTGCGAAAAAAAATGGTGTCACCCCACACCAACTATAGCCCCCCCTCAGTACAGACCCTCCTCCACTAACTACAGACCCCCCTCCCGCAGTATAGATCCCCCTCCCTCAGTACAGACCATCCCACTAAGTACAGACCCCCCCTCCATCAATAAAGACCCCCTTCCTCAGTACAGACACCCCCACCTCAGTGCAGACCGCTCCATCAGTACAGACACCCCCACCTTAGTGCAGACCCCCTCAGTGCAGACCCCCCAGCAGTACAGACACCCCCTCATTTACAGACCCCCCTCAGTTACAGACACCCCCCAGTTACAGACACCCCCTCAGTTACAGACCCCCCCAGTGCAGACCTTCCTCAGTTACAGACCCCCCTCAGTTACAGACACCCCCAGTTACAGCCCCCCCTTGGTGCAAACCCCCCTAGTGCAGACACCCCCAGTTACAGCCCCAACTTTGTGCAAACCCCCCTTAGTGCAGACACCCCCAGTTACAGCCCCCCCTAGTGCAGACACCCCCAGTTACAGCCCCCCTTGGTGCAAACCCCACCTAGTGCAGACACCCCCAGTAACAGCCCCCCCCTTGGTGCAAACCCCCCTAGTGCAGACACCCCCAGTTACAGCCCCCCCCTTGGTGCAAACCCCCCTAGTGCAGCCCCCCCCCAGTTACAGCCCCCCCTTGGTGCAAACCCCCCCTAGTGCAGACACCCCCAGTAACAGCCCCCCCTTGGTGCAACCCCCCCCTAGTGCAGACACCCCCAGTTACAGCCCCCCCTTGGTGCAACCCCCCCCTAGTGCAGACACCCCCAGTAACAGCCCCCCCTTGGTGCAACCCCCCCTAGTGCAGACACCCCCAGTTACAGCCCCCCCTTTGGTGAAAACCCCCCTAGTGCAGGCACCCCCCCTTACCTTACAGAGCAGCAGAATCAGATACAGAGCCGTGTGTGTCCCTCGAGCGCGGGCTGTGCCTCCTCCTCTGTGGATTTAAACAGAGAGGAGGGGGCGGCGGCTTCCTTCCGCTCCGCTGAGGGACACAAGCTGCGGCGTGGGCGGGGGTGTTAGCGTCGTGCCGCTACCCACGGGTGTCACCCCTCTGGTGGTGTCGCCCGGGTTTGGCCCGCCCCCCGCACCTGGCTAGCAACGCCCCTGGTGCCGCGGTGGTTCCGAGTAAGGCCCCCTTCACATCTGTGAGGTGCACTGGGGGTGCGCGTCGCGTTGAAAAAACATCCAGCTTGCTGCATTTTTGCTGTGTTTTAAAGCAAAACATTTATTACATAGGCGTCAAAATAATGCTTGTAATACACTATATTGTCAAAAGTATTGGGACACCTGCCTTTACACACATGAACTTTAATGGCATCCCAGTCTTAAAGGGGTTGTAAAGGTTCGTTTTTTATTTTCTAAATAGGTGCCTTTAAGCTAGTGCATTGTTGGTTCACTTACCTTTTCCTTAGATTTCCCTTCTAAATGTTTTTTTTCTTTGTCTGAATTTCTCACTTCCTGTTCCTCCTCAGTAAGCTTGCCCCATCATCCGAGCCGTGTTTAGTCAGCCAGAACAGCTTACTGAACAGCTTACCGAGGAGGAACAGGAAGTGAGAAATTCAGACAAAGAAAACAAAGAAAAAAAACATTTAGAAGGGAAATTGAAGGAAAAGGTAAGTGAACCAACAATGCACTAGCTTAAAGGAACCTATTTAGAAAATAAAAAACAAACCTTTACAACCCCTTTAAGCCTCGTACACACGACCGGTTTTCTCGTCAAGAAACGACAAGAAACCTGTTGGGAGAGCTTTCTTGCCGAGGAAACCGTTCGTGTGTATGGTTTCTCGTCGAGAATACTGCCGGGAATCTCGACGAGAAAAATAGAGGACCTGCTCTCTATTTCTTCGTCAGGATTCTTGTTTTTCTCGTCGAGATTCTCGTCGGCCTGTTTCCCAACGAGAAAACCGGTCGTGTGTATGGTTTTCCGAGTCTTAAAAAATCGCGCATGCTCAGAATCAAGTATGAGACGGGAGCGCTCCTTCTGGTAAAACTAGTGTTCGTAATGGAGATAGCACATTCGTCACGCTAAAACGAACTGAAAGCACGAAGACTGAAAAGCGCGAATCGTCTCTCCCCAAACTTTTACTAACACGAGATCAGCAAAAGCAGCCCAAGGGGTGGCGCCATTGGAATCGAACTTCCGCTTTATACTGCCGTCGTACGTGTTGTACGTCACCGCGTTTTGGACGGTCGGAATGTGGACTGACAGTGTGTAGGCAAGACTGATGGAAGACAGCTTGAACGGAATTCCGACGGAAGATTCCATCAGATTTTATCCCATTGGAAAATCCGATCGTGTGTACAGGGCATTAGGCTGCCTTCACACTGCCGGGCTGCAGTTGGGTGGCTATATCCTAATTTTTTGCATGCTTTACCTGTGGTTTTAGCCACAGTTGTATATGCTTTCTATCAGGTCGTGTATTCTTAGCGAGTTTTCTAAAAACACACCAAAGATGCTGCATGCAGGACTTTTGGTGCACATTCAGATAACGCCCAACCTAATAGAAAGTCTATGGAGCCATGGCTAAAACCATGGGTAAATGCGTGCAAACTGAAGATGTACCTGCGCTGCAGCCAAAACATTGCACAGCAGTGTGAGCCCCCCCTCAGCCCCTCCAGTACTAACCTAAGCCCGATCCAGTGATGTGCACAAGAGCCGAGTCTCTCTCTTCTCTATGGCTGAGATTTAGCAGCAGGAGCCATTGGCTCCCACTGTTGTTAATCATAGCCAATGAGGAGGGAGCGGGGCTTAGCCACGCTCTCTGTGTCTTATGGACAAGGCCTGGGAGTGAGCATACATAAGTGCCCCTATAGCAAGTGACTTTCTATAGAGGTACTTGGCAAGGGGGAGGGGCCCAGAGTTTTGGATAGCAAAAGAAAGGGTTAACTGGCCATGCAGTGATGTGGGATTGCTGACAAGTCCCCCGAACAGTAGGGGGCAGCATGCAGTGAGTCGTATGTAAGACACATGTTTGTAACACGGGGACTGCCTGTATGTAAGCTGTGAGCTGTGACCAAGGAGGTTTTCCAAAACGCGTTAGCCCCTTGTACTCTTTCATTGTACCAATAGATCGTTTTCTAAGGATATGGAGTGCCAGCTTCCTTTACTGGATTCTGCCTGTATGTAAACCCTAACCAAATAACATTTGGTTTGCTAAAGCACTGTGTATTATAAACACTTTTTTTTTCCATTATTTGTTGCATTTCAGGTGGTGATCTCCTGCAGCCTCTTTGCAATTCTTCCTGTCTACATGCACTTCAGAATTGGCTGCATGACTTGGGTTGGCACCTTTTCTTCAAGTCAAACCACAACACTTTAGCGGCGCACAGGATTTTTTTTTTTTTTTTACCGTATATACTATACAGTACATATATTTTGTGATTAAATAACAAGACTCTCCTCTTCCTTCAGAGTCCACAGAGTTCCCCTTTTAAACCTGAATCCGCAGAGTTCCCCTTTTAAACCTGAATCCGCAGAGTTCCCCTTTTAAACCTGAATCCACAGAGTTCCCCTTTTACATCTGAATCCACAGAGTTTTCTCTTACATCTGAACTTGCAGAGTTCCCTTACACTGTAAACTTTAAAGGAGACTCTGAAGACTGATGTAAGGGATGCTCTGGGAACCCTGATGTAAGGGGAAACACTGAGAACTCTGATGTACGGACAGGACGCTGATGTAAGGGGAAACACTGAGAACTCTGATGTACGGACAGGACGCTGATGTAAGGGGAAACACTGAGAACTCTGATGTACGGACAGGACGCTGATGTAAGGGGAAACACTGAGAACTCTGATGTATGGACAGGACGCTGATGTAAGGGGGAAAACTGAGAACTCTGATGTACGGACAGGACGCTGATGTAAGGGGAAACACTGAGAACTCTGATGTACGGACAGGACGCTGATGTAAGGGGGAAAACTGAGAACTCTGATGTACGGACAGGACGCTGATGTAAGGGGAAACACTGAGAACTCTGATTTACGGAGGGGGACACTGATGTAAGGGGAAACACTGAGAACTCTGATTTATGGAGGGGGACACTGATGTAAGGGGGAACACTGAAGCCTCGTACACACGGCCAGTTTTCTCGGCAAGAAAACCGCTGGGAGAGCTTTTTGCTGAGAAACCCGTTCGTGTGTATGGTTTCTCGTCGGGAAAACTGCCGGGAATCTCGACGAGAAAAATAGAGAACCAGCTCTCTATTTTCTCGTCGGGATTCTCGTCGGCCTTTTTCCCGACGAGAAAACCGTGCGTGTGTACGAGGCTACATGCTTACCTGTCCCCAGGTAAGCCCGCGCATGCTCGATGAGACTTCGACGCATGCGCGGTAGCTTACTAGGGTAGTGTAGGGTGAAGCAAGATGGCGGTGACGGCATCGAATGTAAGGAGCGCGTGCTCGTCGTAGTCGATGACTTCACCGTGTTATTGCCATTCAAAAGAACGGCGATTCTTTTGAATGTGCGTGTGTACTCAGGGCTTGGCAAAAAAAAAGCTTGCCAGGAATCCCATCGAGAAAACCAACGTTTTTTTTTAACGGGATTCTCGCCCGTGTGTACGAGGCTTGAGAACTCTGATGTACGGAGAAGACTCTGAACACTGCGGCCTCTGGTGTAAAGGTGAACTCTGATGTAAGGGGTGCTCTGAGAACCCTGATTTACATTAGTGTACTCACTCAGAGGCAGGAGAGAGAATGAGGGAGAGGGGAGACTTTAGTCACAAACAGGGATGGATGGTGAGCTCATTCACCCCTTTGTGGTCAGCACCTCCCATCCAGATGTATCTGTGTCTGCTGGGCTTCAAATGTCCCTCCCCACTTCCCTTTTCTTATTGGATTGGAGTGTGGGTAGACACAGAGGGGTAGGGGCGGGAGGAAGAGGAGCAGATCAAGCCCTCTCTCCTCTCCCGTCTGTATGTGTTTGTGGGTGGGAAGGGGGGTTGTTAGTGTTGGCTTTGGGCAGTTTGAAAGAGAGTGTAACACACTCTCAGCTTAGACAACTGCAGCCAGTAATTCAGCTGGGAAGCCATGGTCTGATCTGAATAATGTGTCCGGGTTTCAGGGTGGTCTGAAACCCGGACACATGATTCAAAACCCGAACTGTCCGGGTGAATCCAGGGCAGGTGGAAACCTTATGCATGACCTTTCTCGGGATGGCTTCCCAAGGTGACAACAGGGAACTACTGTATGCCTGTGTAATATGTATAATAGTAGCTCTTCACTCTTTTTTTCTTTTAAACAATATTGCTTCCCCTTTTCCCGTTGAAGAAATTGCATACCAATTTTTTTTCGGGGATAGAGAATTATCTTTTTTGGAAAGTGCAGCCTGATTTTTTGCTTTTTTCGCCTAGATGAGAATGACGTCCCCAGCTGCCCGAAGTCCCCTGGGATACTGGAGTCATGCATTTCAGGAGGCTTTGGGTCCATCTAGAAAATACTGAACATGCGCGGCTGTGAGGGATTAATTGTAGGAACCTGGAAGAGATAGCAGGCCCCTAAAGAAAATGGTGGAAAGAGACCTGGAGTGTGATGGCTTTTGGTTCATTACAGCAGGACAAATCTGGATGTACCGTGTTTCCCCGAAAGTAAGACGTACCCCGAAAATAAGACCTAGCGTTATTTTCCAGGAGGGCTGCAATATAAGCCCTACCCCGAAAATGAGCCCTAGTTTAAAATGCTTGTAAATCCTATAATCCACTCTATTACAGTAGTATATAATGTATAATGTGTGTTTCTGTAATATAATTGCGGGGAAGAGAGCCCCGGCAGGTCACAGAAGCGCAGAGCGGCGCTATAATGAAGGTATTTGGCACAATTATATTACAGAAACACACACATTATACATTATATACTACTGCAGGGCTTGACAAATTTGCTTGGAATCTAGGAGCCAGCTAAAAAAGTTAGGAGCCAGGAACGTGCCCTGTCCCGCGAGCTCGCGCGCAGAAGCGAACGCATACGTGAGTATGAATATGAAAGAGGTATTCAAACCACACATGTGAGGTATCGTCGTGATCGTTAGAGCGAGAGCAATAATTCTAGCCCTAGACCTTCTCTGTAACTCAAAACATGCAACCTGTAGAAATCTTTAAACGTCGCCTATGGAGATTTTAAAGGGTAAAAGTTTGTCGCCATTCCACGAGTGGACGCAATTTTGAAGCGTGACATGTTGGGTATCAATTTACTCGGCGTAACATTCTCTTTCACAATATAAAAAACAATTGGGCTAACTTTACTGTTGTCCTATTTGTTAATTAAAAAAAGTGTATTTTTCCCCAAAAAAGTGCGCTTGTAAGACCGCTGCGCAAATACGGTATAACAGAAAGTATTGCAATGACCGCCATTTTATTTTATAGGGTGTTAGAATAAAAAAATATATATATATATAATGTAAGGGGGTTCTAATTAGAGGGAAGGAGATGGCAGTGAAAACAGACAGGGGATGCTCCATTAACATTGCTGGTTGTCTTGTCATACCAACGGCCACCACAAGATGGCGCCAGATCACAGAAGGAAGCATAGGCCTGCAGAAGGCCGCAAAGTCGCTGCCTCAATTACCGGATGGCGCGGGCCGACGCGATCGCACGGCGGGGGGCGCACGGAGACACAGGATGCCCCAGCTGTGTCGCCCCAGGCGCCAGGTCGCTAATTCTAGACGCAATGGCGACCTGGCGCCTGGGGGTTTGTCCAACCCTGTACTACTGTAATAGAGTGGATTATATATATATATATATGGGGATTCCCGACAGGCAGGGAGGGAAAGGGGGAGACAAGACAGCACATTACATGGTAAGACCTACCCCAAAAATAAGCCCTACTTTGTCTTTTGTTGCCAAAATTAATATAAGACCCGGGCTTATTTTCGGGGGAAACACGGTATGAGTAAGTATGTGTTATGAGGATAACCCAAGAAACCAGGTAAAAGGGGATAATAAAAAACACAGGGGGTGAAGTTCCTCTTTAACACAGCCACTTGTAGTCTCCATGGAAAGAGCCTGTAATAGGGTGACAACACAGGTGCACAATTGTGAGAAAGGGACAGTGTTGTCACCCTATACTAGGAAATGCCTAAACATGGACCTTCACGACAGGCTCGCCAGGCATTATTTTGATGAAGTCCTTGGATTTAAAAACGTTGAAAATGACTTTTGAAATGACATTAACATGCTAAAGCTTATATGAGATTTCAGTGATTGGGTTCGCATCTACTTTAAGGAATGAAACTATAATGGGGATTGAAGCATTACAGTGATTGCAACAAATTCAAGCATAATCCCCAATAATGATAATCAATTAAGGATCAGACATTCCATGGTGATTAATAGCGATTTGTCATCGTTCAACTCTTGTTACTTAAATAAAGCGTCCGTAAATGTAGCTCGCCGTAATTGAAAGTCGTTTCATGGCTGATTGAGGAAGCGTTTACATCAACAAAATGTTTGCCTGCTCCCGTCAGAGGTGCTTTTTGCACATATATTACACATCCAGTGGTGGAAAGCTTAACTCGTTATCCAAACGCTGGAAAGGTCAATGGCTTTGCTTACGCCATTAAAATCTTACATGTCAGTATAATTGCAATTCTTGGCATAAAGTATATAGCTTAATGGGAAATCCATCACCAACTGTTTGGAGAGCCTCAGACGTATCATGGTTTAGATGCACAGTAAGTGACACTTCTGTAAACAAGATTAAAGTGTAGCTTGCATTGAAATCACAGATATCAGTGTTGGATCTCCATAAACGTGACAATACAGCAGTTCCGTGAACCCCAAGTGAAAGATTGAGAGTTCCAAGCAGTGGGGATTGATCTAGCTATGCATTTTTATTTATTACACTAAAAGGGGCTTATCAAGAGTTGACAGCCAATGTGCTGGCAGATGATCTAAGTGAATGATATTCTAAGTGCAGTTTTCAAAGAAATAAAACTCGAGAGTAAACACCCGTCCAAATTCTACTCGTATAATAAACGTAAACATTGATGAAAAGGGAATTATGATTGACCCCTGAAACGTGTTGGGTCTCAACTCTTGCTGCTCTCATCCCTTTATTTCATACAAGCTGATTCTCCCAGGGACCCCATTGGGGCTCCACTGAGCATTAAAGAGCTGCCACATTACTTCTACCAAGCGTAAAGTCCAGGACTTTACCACCCTAATTCCAGAATGGAGACTTGTTAAAGCGGGATTCCACCCGCAATTTTTTTTTTTCCTTAAAGTAAGCAGCTACAAACACTGTAGCTGCTGACTTTTATTAAGGACACTTAAGCCCCGTACACACGGTCGGACTTTTGGCCAACAAACTTCATTTTGAGCAAGTTGGACCGACAATCCGAGCGTGTGTACGCTCCATCGGACAAACTTTTTTGTTTTTTTTTGTGTTTTCATCGGACAAAAGTTGGGTCTGCAAACGGACAAACTTTTGGCCAACAAAAGTCCGATGGAGCAAAGTCCGACCATGTGTACAGAAAACCATTGGACTTTTGTCCGATGGACAAAACAACTAATGTTAAAATCAACCAACAATAGCAGAAGTTGACCAAAGGGTGGCGGTAAAGAGCAGAAAAGAACAGAAAAACCACGTGATGTTGCAAAAAGTTTTGGGAAAGTTTGCAGAAAAGTCCTGTGGTGTGTATGCTATGGGTGTGCCCAGCCAACTCCGTTCGGACAAAAATCCAGGGAAAAGTCCGATGGAAGTCCGACCGTGTGTACGGGGCTTTACTGTACCTGTCCTAGGCGCCCGCGAAGTCGGTACCCTGAGGCCGAACCCTCGATCCTGGCAGGTCTCGGCGCCGCCATCCTCACTAAGGGAAACAGGCAGTGGAGCCTTGCGGCTTCACTGCCCGTTTCCTACTGCGCATGCGCGAGTCTTGCCGCGCTTTGTGAATGGGCGGCTGCTTTCTGGGATACACACAGTTCCCAGAAGGCAGCGCACCCTATTCACCAGAAGACAATGCGAGGAGGACGAGGAAGAAGACCAGCCGCGGACTAGGAAGAGGCAGATTAGGAACATCCGCATAGCAACCGCCATTTCTGGTAAGTAAAAAAAAAAATTTTTTCTATTTTTTTGCAGGATTTTGGTGTATTTTTTTTTTTTTTTTAGGGTGGAACTCCACTTTAAGCTTAGGATAGCTGCCACTAGCTCCCCTCCATCCAGGATAAGTCTAGTACATGAAAACCCTTGGGACCGAAGCATGGATGGAACTGGTTGCCTGTCTACTGGAAAGCACAGCATGTTCCTTAAGAACCCAGTGCTAGATCATTTCTAGTCCACCTGATTCTGGGTCAATGTTTTATGCATAGAGAGAAAGAAACTACCTTGCTGTAATCTAAATCCAAAATATCTGCCTTGTTTCCACTGAGCGGAACGGTTCGGGTCGGTACAGTTTGGAACGGTTTGAATGGTCCGGTCTATTCTGGTGATCATTTCCACTGCAAGTCGGACCGTCAGGGGCCATTCAAAGTTTAGAAAAAATGCTTAGCGTGTCCGCCAATCAGTGGAATGTATTGTAGCTCTGCCCTAACTAAACCGTTCCATTTTGTATGGCCCCACATCTGAAGCAGGACCCAGAATGGTGCGGTACGGTTCGGTTTTATGGCACGCTTTCATAATGGAAACACCCAAAATAGCGTACCGTACCGAACCGATCCGCTCAGTGGAAACGAGGCATATGTTGGCCCTCAACTCTTGGGGCTCTCATCCTATTACTCCACACAAACTGATTCTCCAAAGGGACCCCATTGGGGCTCCACTGGGCAGTAGAGAGCTGCCACATTACCTCTACTAAGCTTGAAGTCCATTTTACCATCCTAATTCCAGAATAAAGACTTGTTTGGCCTAGGTAAGCTGACTACCCCCCCCTCCATCTGGAATAAGGCTGGCGCATAGAAACCCTCGCCTTGGGACTGAAGCATGGATGGAACTGGTCGCCTGTCTACTGGAAAGCACAGCATATTCCTTAAGAACCCAGTGCTAGATCATTTCTAGTCCACCTGATTCTGGGTCAGGGTTTCATGAATAGAGAGAGAAGCTAACCTTGCTGTAATCTAAATAAAATCAAAATATGTTGGCCCTCAACTCTTTGGGCTCTCATCCCTTTACTCCATACACGCTGATTCTCCCAGGAACCCCATAGGGGCTCCACTGGGCAGCAGCAAGCTGTCACATTACAGCAATCACATGCTTTATTCTGAACCTCCACCAAACTTGGAGTCCAGGGCTTCACTATCCTATTTTAGAAAGGAGCCTGGTTTGGCCTGAGAAAGCTGCCTTGCTGCGATCTATTAAAAGCTATCCCTTCATTTTTGAACAACCAATGCCCAACCACAATTAATATATCAACGTTGAGTGCAGTTGGCCTTTAACCTTAAAGTGAAACTGTGGCAAGGCCATCACATTTAAGTATTCTTCACACGCAGTAAGTTAGTATATTAAATTAATAAATAAATAAATTAAATTAATTAATAAATAATGAATGAATTAATAAATTAGTAAATTAGTAACTTAAATTTGTAAATTAAATTAAATAAGTCCACTCAAACCTCTGTTACTGAGGAGCAATTTATCCTCAAAGTTTACAACAGGGCCACTGAACACCCCCAAGTCATTTAGCAGTGCATTCCCCATGCAGTGACCCAGCAGCTCAGCTTTCTCCTTCCAGCAGTGACTCAACAACGTAGCTCACCCTGTACCCCTCTACCAAAAGCCCACTTATCTCTAAGATAAAAAAAGGGCAAGTGCTCTAGTAGAGAGGAACAGCGGAAGCTGAGTTGTTGAGTAGGTGGACTTGTAGGACCTCCTTGCTTCTGCTGTGAACGGTAAAGATGAATTTTACAGTACCTGCAGCTGCAGAGGTCAGTGAGGGCTTTGTTAAAGTAAATGCAAATACTTGAATGTCCAAAGCTTGGCCACAGATTCACTTTAAAACCATACTTACATACCTGTTTATTGAAAAGTAGCTTGTAGGCAGGTGCAGTCTATATTTCCCACTGCAGGTGGTGCTCGTTTGCAGCAGCAATGTTGATGGGAGAGGAAGTTAAGAGAAGCAATGTTCTCTATGATTTCCTTGGTCACTTGGACAGTGATCCGGTTGGATGCACATGCCTCATGTGACCCTGGCGGCCATCTTAGGTCAGGCAGAGTCTATTTAAGACTGACCCCCGGGTTTGGCATGCTTTATGTGAGTGGACAGGTTAGGGACAGGTTCTATGTCTGTCAGGGACAGTGGCAGCGAAAGGGATATGTTCTGGTGGAGCAGGGACTATGTCTACCTCTCCAGGAATCTTCTCATTTAGGTTAGACTGGCCAGGCTGCACCTTGCTCCTCGTGGCCCCATATCTAAGATTTCTGTTGATTCGCTACATGCCTGTAAGTGGCACAGGATTGGTGAGCTCCGCGTCTGGCCTGTTTGTGCTGTTAACCTCCTGTTTCAATACAACGTTCTTTGCAAATTGGGACTCTGAGTATTTGCTGCCTACTGTACCACTCTGCACCTACCCAACAAGCTTCAGATTGACTATGTACTGTATATGAACATTTTTCTTTTACATATCACTGTCCATAAAACTATTTTTGTCCCTTGAAAACTTTGCTCTGCCAGGACCCTTTTTTTCCTATATATCCCTGTGGCAAACAAGTAGGACGCCCCCTTCCTTTTCTCAATATCATTTATTGTGATGTTAGAAAAAAAAAAAAAAGGTCAACTTCTTCTTTGGGTTTTTACAATTCTATAATTCTATCTCCATAATTAAACATCAACTATTTGCCCGTTTCCCATAAACCGTTCCTAGTTACATGAGTTCCTTGTCCATTATTTATATAATAACTCCAGACCAAAATAATAGAAATGGTGTCTAGCCATGCGTAATTTAATTGGATGCCAATTTTTATACAGCTGGATTCAATACCGGCGAAAGCCGTCGTGCTCTTTGGTAACATTTATATAGGTCTGTTTAACACAGCCCCCAGAGACGTCGTTAGAGGATGTTCAATGGGGAAAGAGCGCATTATCAGACCAGGCTGCCTTTTGCTAATGCTGTATTGGTTTAGTCAATTTAGGAGAACTGGAAGGCTTAATGGATTAGTCAAAACAGGCCATTAATCTCTGCATCCTCATTTTTAATCCCGCAATGACCAAAGTGATTGAAAATCATTTTCATCTCATGACCAGCAAAGCTCCTAAGCGGGGTTCTAATTTACAAGGAGCTGGTAATCTCCAGGAGCAGTTTGTTTCCACTGTCAACCTTCCATGCGTCTCCAAGAAAAATGGCCGTTCTCAATATGCCACCTAAAAGAGACACCAAGGGACCGCCTGCACATATTAAACTCCCTCCGTACTTTCTCTTTACTTTGTCCGGTATATCTTTATTATTTTTATTTTTATTTTTTGTTCCTTTTATTTCACAAGCCTGAAAAATATTGCGCCACAATCAGCCGGGTTGGAAGAAGTAAAAAAAATAAATAACAGAAATAAATCATAGGGATTATTTTATGTGGCCACATTGCTATCTATTATTCTGTCAAAGAACAAAGAGGAGTAGTTGGCTGGAAAAGAAAGAGGTTAGATTTGTGTTGTACTTTTACTGACTTAAAAAGAATGGTGTATCTTCAGCGAGTTCTTTTTGCAAAATGTACTTTTGTAAGCTACACGCCAGGCAGATATAAAAGACAAAAATGAATGCAGCCCTGTAATTATTCCATAACCACTCGAGTCCCAAGAGCCATCTTTAATGCAGGGCAAAAGGGGCAGCTGCCCCGGGCCCAGTCATTCTTGTGGGGCCTAAAGCAGCTGCCCCTTGAGCCCACGCTGCCTGCAACTAGTTGATAAGTGAATTCAGGTGGGCCCAAGAAAATGTTTGCCCTGGGTCCAATCAATATTAAAGACGGCCCTGGAGTCCCCATTTGATTTTTAAAATGGCAAAGAAGATAGCAGCTATTCATACTTGAGTCGCCACATTGACATCACATGACTTCCTGTAAGATCGGAGGCTGAGATCTGTGTAGCAATAGACCATTGCTATCGTGAACTATGGCTGACTGTCTGCAGCCTTCAATAGATGATCTCTATTGGAAGTGATCTGTTACTACACAGCTTCATGGGGTGTTCTGTAATTTTTTGGGGATGGGGGTTCTGAATCTAGTCAAAGCAGGCCCCTCCATCGCAAAATTGCAAAAAAAAGTGTAAAAAATTAGGGATGCACCAATATATTGGCTGTGGAAAGTTATCGGCTGAAAATAGGCTTATTGGTGGCGATATTGGCTGCAAATAGGGTTATCAGTGGCGATAATGACCAAAAATAGGGTTATCGTGCCGATAATGGCCGAAAATAGGGTTATCGGTGCCGATAATGGCCGAAAATAGGGTTATTGGTGCCGATAATGGCCGAAAATAGGGTTATCGTTGCCCATAATGGCCGAAAATAAATTGATATTCATGTAGAATGATGATAGTAATTAAAGTGGTTGTATGTCCCGATTTGTGATTTTTACCTACAGAGAAGCCTATATTAACCACTTCAGCCCTTGACCATTTGGCTGGCCAAAGACCAGGCCACTTTTTGCGATTCGGCACTGCGTTGCTTTAACTGACAATTGCGCGGTCGTGCGACGTGGCTCCCAAACAAAATTGACGTCCTTTTCTTTCCCACAAATAGAGCTTTCTTTTGGTGGTATTTGATCACCTCTGCGGTTTTTATTTTTTGCGCTATAAACAAAAATAGAGTGACAATTTTGAAAAAAATTCAGTATTTTTTACTTTTTGCTATAATAAATATCCCCAAAAAATATATAAAAACTTTTTTTATTCCTTAGTTTAGGCCGATACGTATTCTTCTACATATTTTTGGTAAAAAAAATTGCAATAAGCGTATGTTGATTGGTTTGTGCAAAAGTTATAGTGTCTACAAAATAGGGGATAGTTTTATGGAATCTTTATTCATAATTTTTTTTTACTAGTAATGTCGGCGATCAGCGAATTTTATCATGACTGCGACATTATGGCGGACATATCGGACACTTTTGACACATTTTTGGGACCATTGGCATTTTTACAGTAATCAGTGCTATAAAAATGCACTGATTTACTGTAAAAATGTCACTGGCAGTGAAGGGGTTAACACTAGGGGGCGATCAAAGGGTTAATTATGTTCCCTAAAGTGTGTTCTAACTGAAGAGGGGATGGGACTGACTAGGAGAAATGACAGATCGCTGTTCATACTTTGTATGAACAGACGATCAGTCATTTCTCCCTCTAAAAGGGCTGTGTTACGAGCGATCACGGGTGCCCTGTGGTCATCGTGCCCGCCGGGCACTTACATCGGCACTGGGGCGAGCAGGGGGCGCGCACGTGCCCCTAGTGACCACGGAGCGAAATTAAGTTATATTACGTGATTTCGCACAGCCGAGCCAACCTGCCGACACAAAACTGCGGTGGGCGGTCCGGAACCGGTTAAGGCTCACCTGTAGGTAAAATTAATTTCTCCTAATCCTTTTAGGAGATATTCATCCTGCATGCAGCCGCTGACATCAGCGGCGCATGCGCTCTGAAGGTCCGGCGTGTCATGCCAGAACTTCAGAGCTTCTTTCCGGAATCAAGGGCTCTCGCATGGGCGTGGGAGTGATGTCATCGCGGCTCCGGCCACTTACAGCGCTGGAGGCCGCGAACCCGGAAGAAATGCCAGGGGAACATGTCAGCCCCCTGGTAATCGGAGCTGCTTCGGGGGGCTCCGTTCTAAGGTAAGTATTTCATAATGTGTTGGTATGCGATGCACATTATGCCATTACCTTGCAGGTTTTTTTGGGGGCGGTTTTTTTTCCCCAGGGTTTACTACCGCTTTAAAAAATCAAATATAATACAATTAAATATAAAAAAAAAAAAAAATATTTTTTAAACTGTCCATTTCGGTTTTTGACAAAGTGCATCCTGAACTTTCGGTTTCTGTACCAGAATTTTAATTTTGATGCACCACTTTAAACAAAAAAAAATACTGTAAAACAGTTGTAAGTGTAAAAAATAAAATAAATACATACTTTTGGGGTCTATTTCTTTTTTTAAAATGGCTGTATGAACGCATCAAGCATTCGCACAATTGTCACAAGTAATCCCTGTAATTTGTGTAATATGTTTACTTACTATGATGATCACTTCCATCTAATGGCAATAATGTGGTATTTTCTTGAAATACCCCAATCAGGGAAAATAATGCATAATGCCCCTAGATGGAGCTCACAATTTTAGGAAGTAAACATGGTACACACGTTTTGGGGATAATTTGTGATGGCTGAAAATGCTTGAGACATTGGCACGGTGATTTTATTGTAGTTAGACCCCATAGTTTGTGAGAATATATACACAATATATTACCAAAAGTATTGGGACGTCTGCTTTTACACGCACCTGAACTTTAATGGCATCCCAGTCTTAGTCCGTAGGGTTCAATATTGAGTTGGCCCACCCTTTGCAGCTATAACAGTTTCAACTCTTCTGGGAAGGCTGTCCACAAGGTTTAGGAGTGTGTCTATGGGAATGTTTGACCATTCTTCCAGAAGCGCATTTGTGAGGTCAGGCACTGATGTTGCATTAGAAGGCCTGGGTCGCAGTCTCCGCTCTAATTCGACCCAATGGCATTCTATCTGGTTAGGGTCAGGACTCTGTGCAGGCCAGTCAACTTCCTCCACCCCAAACTCGCTCATCCACGTTTTTATGGACCTTGCTTTGTCCACTGGTGTGCAGTCATGTTGGAACAGGAAGGGGTCATCACCAAACTGTTCCCACAAATTTGGGAGCATGAAATTGTCTTGTCTTGTTTTGGTATGCTGACGCCTTAAGAGTTCCCTTCATTAGAACTAAGGGGCCAAGCCCAACCCCTGAAAAACAACCCCACACCATAATCCCCCCTCCACCAAATGATTTGGACCAGTGCACAAAGCAAGGTCCATAAAAAAAAGGGTTTGTTGCCGTAAAACCTACAGTTTGGTTTAAACCTTTTTCTGGTCCAGCATGACTGTTCCCCTGTGCACAAAGCCAGCTGCATAAAGACATGATTTGAGTTTGGTAAGGAGCAACTCAAGTGGCCTGTATACAGCCTTATGACCCTACTGGAGGTCTTCTCATCCAACATCAGTACCTGACCTCACAAATGCACTTTTGGCTGAATGGGCCCAAATTCCCACCGACACACTAGTCTAGTGGAAACCCTTCTTGGTATAGCCACAAAGAGAGAGACTCCTTATAAATACCAATTAGCCTTGGAATGGTATGTCCAAGGAGCTCATATAGTTGTGATAGTCTGGTGTCCACACTATTGGCCATGAATTGTACATAGAGAAATTATACATCTAGATAAATTGCTAAAACGTCATCATTACTAAACAGACCCACTGGCCCTTTATTTTTTTAGCAACTATGCTATTTCTCCGAAACTGTTTTCATTTGAAATTGCTGCAAGGGGTGACCGATGGTATGTACATATATAATTCAGAATAAACAATGTTATTATTTTCTGGAATGCTCAGCTTGGAGCCACTGGAGTATAATAGACTGTGATTTATTGATGCCACTATTGGACTTGGTTGTTACCTTCTAATTGGTTGCAAAAACATATACCTAATCTCTGCTATGTGCTATTCCATTTAAATAAGCTTTATAACATGCAGATTATATACCTTTTGACAGTGCCAGAATGATTTGCCAAGACACTGGCAGTTTGCCTGATGTAACAATGTTTGCTGGCTTTGGATCTACCGAAACTGCTTTTTTATTTATTTCTCTTTACGTGTCCTATTCACTTCCATGTACAACCTCATCACTAGGAGTACAAGATTTTATCTCTATTGCAAGAGAGAGCTTGTTAACTGATACTAATACTCTAGACATGTGTAGCGGGGTCTTCAAAGTTAGTGGGATACACCTGGGGGTAGAGAGACCCAGGTGTGTAATTATGTCAGGGTTCAGACCCCTTTTATTTTTATTCGTGGAGGATTGGGTGGTGTAATATTCTCTTTGACCAGTGGGTGTCAGTATACCTACTGGCTCGAGGTAGATTCACTGCCAGAGGGCTACCCTTCTTTGTCCCTTCCTGGAGATGGTGCGGCCGGGGCGGGGAACCCGCCGTGGTGTCGATGGGGGGGGATATAAAAGGGGGAGACGCCCTCGCCACGGGGCTGTCCGGAGGGAGGAGGTCGTGTCTTCACGCACCCAGGCACCTTAGGCCTGGGTGCGGGCGGTTCAAGGTTCCGGCCTAGGCGCCCAAGGCCTGGCCGGAACGAAGATGGAGTCCATCCCGGGCACCTTCAGCCTGGGGTGAGGTACTATTAAGGAGGCCTGGGACCCGGCGACTCCGGCTGGGTCCCGCGAGGGTGGAGTTGCTCCAGGGCGCCCCTTGCGAGGGGACCCGCATCTGAGGTGAGGAGGCTGGGGAGGTCACCTATCCGAAGACCCGGTGCAGTGTCAACCCGGTGACGGATGGGCCTTCAGTAGCTCCCTTGGAGGACATCTTCCCCTGATATGGGCTACAGCGCAGCGGAGGAGCTTTCATCAAGACTCCTGCAATCCCTGGTCATAGCACAGGGAGTGTAGGGACTAGGAACCTGTACAGTGCCTCGACCTGCTTCCCCATCGTATCATGCCGTTGCATTTGACTGTATGTGGAGATACGCAATAAACCTGAGTTTGGACTTTGATGGGTGTATGGACTCTGTTGATGGGAACAAAGGGAGATTCCGGCACGGAAGGACTGACCCTCATAACCAGCGCACATTTGGCCCGAGGAAAAAGATTAATACTGGCCTTCATCTCACCCACAGCCATGGGGAGGACATGGGCCGTGGCGCACCTCACTCTGTCGCTCGACATACCCCTAGCTAAAGAGGTCGGGGAGAGGTCGCTACACGTGGGGGCTCGTCAGTCCGGGATGAAATGTGTGTTGACCCTGAGGTTTGGAACGGCTGTGTTTGGACTTTGCTGCCCGGAGGAGGTCCGAGCAGGTCGGCCATGTGATTGGCCAAAGTGCATCCCTGTGCTCGAAGTCGTGGAAATTTCCCTGAAAAACCGGGAGAGGCCCATGCAGAAAGAGCGGGAAGAGGGAGGAGTCCAGCCGTGTGACGAACTACATGTGGGGACTTTTGCTGCACTGCGCCACGAGGCACCCCATGACTGCGCAATTCGTGGGAGGAGACTGAAGGAAGCCCGCGAAAACGTGCAAGTCGTGGGAGGAGTCTGGCCACGTGTGGACAGACACGTGGAGACTCCGGCGCGAGGTCAGCGCGTGATGGAGCAGCAAGTGGTCGGAGCGAACTTAGGCTCCCCGTGGATGCCGGTACCTTATCCTTTCAAGATGACTGCATTTGCTGCACCCATTACAGACACGGGGATAAGGCTCAGGCCCCGAGGACAGTTGGCTCTGTACTCATGCAGAGACATGGAGGCCCTCGGTGTGATCTGTCCCGAATGCTCGGGACTGGTGGTCCAACTAAAGCCATTCGGGCGATGCGAAGCATGCAAGGAGTTTCTTTTTGAGGTTGAACCACACACGGAAAGGCCCCGGGCCCTACGCCTCAACTGCATCACAGGAACCGCCACTCCGGAGGGAGAGATCAAAGCCTTTGCGGAGTTTCCCGTGCGCGCTGACCAGGGCGAAGTGACTGCCCAACCAGAGACTGAGAGAGAAAAATCCGAGGACACTGCTTCGGTCACTACAGACTCCCTGCTGCCACCCCCGAAGAGGAAGATAGGCCTGGTGCAGGCATCCTATGGTCGTGGTCGAGCTTCACCCCGCCGCTTGCCTGGCCTGGATGGCGCCGGTAGAGAAGAAAGTCCCGGACATCCCAGTTCTTCAGAAGGTCCAGGTGAGCCAGGGGCTGGGACTGTGGTGTTGGTTGGAGGTGTCGGGGGTCCACAGTCGGTGGAGCCCGCAAGGGAGGGTAGCCTTCCGTCTACTAGAGACTACCTTCCCGCGGAGATGTATGACACCTCCGACTTAGAGTCATTGTCAGATGGTGGGGATGACGGAGAGATAGACGAACTGTTTCACCGGAAGGGCTGGGACAGACGCCCACTACCTATGCTGAGTAAACCGCAAGATTCCCCCATGTCCATAGAAGACAGTACGCTCCGGGTGAAGGCCCCGGAGTTCTCGAGGAAATCTAGTCCTCCAACCAACTTCCCGCATTCAACTACATCACCCGCTCTGATGTTGGGGATGCAGCGTGCTTCGTTGCGGGCACCAAAGACAAAGAAACCCGAGATGGTGAAGGTACCTCGGCACCCGGAGGCCATCGTACAGCCAGGAGAAGGTGAGCGAGATGTGATGCCACCTCTAGCCAGGTTGCAGAGACTTTTCTCCCAGAGAGTCGCCCGTGAATATGGGTGGGAGTACCCCTACTTGCCTCGGGACTTATTGTATGAAGTCGAGGTCCTGCGACCAAGGTGGTATGATGAGTTTGTATGGGAAAAACTTAAAGTACCCCATGCCAGGCGATACCTGTCATGTTCGCCTCCTGTGTCTAAAAAGTTCAAGGACTGCAGAGCTGAATGGAGACTTGGGCGCCATATTCATGCCGATAAGGTGCTCATCTGTCGGAAAGAAGGAGAGGATGTCGAGTATTCGGTGGAAGTGTTTGACGGGCACCTGAAGCCCCTGTTTCTGCCGGATCCAAGGTTCTATTTATAGGAGAAGTGAGCTCCTATCTTGTTGTTGTTGAAACTTTCTGGAAGAGACATTCCCAGACGCCTAGAACTGTGCCCTACTTTTGTTTTGATTTGGGCTTTTCTTTTACTCACTGGAGATTTGGGAGCTGTTGTTTTTTTTCTCCCATTTCTTCATGTGCCAAAGGCAGAGACTTTTGGGGTAGAGTTAGAGTAGGAGAGCAGGAAGAATGAAGATCTCACCAAGTGTCATTACCGCAGCGCTGTCACCAGGTGGCAGTGTTGTGCAACGAATGTTTGAAAATGTTACACATGCATTGCGTACTTATTGGAGTGAGTGGATCTCTCGGCTGACGGACCCACTCATGCCAAGTTAACACAGAGTGTTAGGATGTGTTTTTTTTGTTTGTTTCCCTTCTGCAGGAGATTCGTCGGTCAAGACTACTGAGTATGGGGTGGCTCTTAGACAGTGACGGGAGGGATTGTATATGTGTACATGACAGATGTTTTATACAAAAGTTTTAATGTTCTAAGGTTTCCCTGTCTGTTGAGCAGGTCTTGGCACATACAGTATCCAAAGTTTGAGGGATAGCCTCTGGGGTCCCCTTCATGTCACCACTCCTTGGGAGACATGGGTGTGCACCTGACGCTGGGGACCAGCGTCAAATCACCAGGGGGAGTGTGTAGCGGGGTCTTCAAAGTTAGTGGGATACACCTGGGGGTAGAGAGACCCAGGTGTGTAATTATGTCAGGGTTCAGACCCCTTTTATTTTTATTCGTGGAGGATTGGGTGGTGTAATATTCTCTTTGACCAGTGGGTGTCAGTATACCTACTGGCTCGAGGTAGATTCACTGCCAGAGGGCTACCCTTCTTTGTCCCTTCCTGGAGATGGTGCGGCCGGGGCGGGGAACCCGCCGTGGTGTCGATGGGGGGGGATATAAAAGGGGGAGACGCCCTCGCCACGGGGCTGTCCGGAGGGAGGAGGTCGTGTCTTCACGCACCCAGGCACCTTAGGCCTGGGTGCGGGCGGTTCAAGGTTCCGGCCTAGGCGCCCAAGGCCTGGCCGGAACGAAGATGGAGTCCATCCCGGGCACCTTCAGCCTGGGGTGAGGTACTATTAAGGAGGCCTGGGACCCGGCGACTCCGGCTGGGTCCCGCGAGGGTGGAGTTGCTCCAGGGCGCCCCTTGCGAGGGGACCCGCATCTGAGGTGAGGAGGCTGGGGAGGTCACCCATCCGAAGACCCGGTGCAGTGTCAACCCGGTGACGGATGGGCCTTCGGTAACTCCCTCGGAGGACATCTTCCCCTGATATGGGCTACAGCGCAGCGGAGGAGCTTTCATCAAGACTCCTGCAATCCCTGGTCATAGCACAGGGAGTGTAGGGACTAGGAACCTGTACAGTGCCTCGACCTGCTTCCCCATCGTATCATGCCGTTGCATTTGACTGTATGTGGAGATACGCAATAAACCTGAGTTTGGACTTTGATGGGTGTATGGACTCTGTTGATGGGAACAAAGGGAGATTCCGGCACGGAAGGACTGACCCTCATAACCAGCGCACATTTGGCCCGAGGAAAAAGATTAATACTGGCCTTCACCTCACCCACAGCCATGGGGAGGACATGGGCCGTGGCGCACCTCACTCTGTCGCTCGACATACCCCTAGCTAAAGAGGTCGGGGAGAGGTCGCTACACATGGAAATGCATCCTGCATTTCCAGAAACACACCAAAAACACGCAGAGAACGTGATTTGGCGCTTGCAGTGCCATAATTCCTAATGGTACCCCAAATGCGGGTAGCAGTTGTGCATTTTGTCACTTGTTTTCCACGCGAAATGTGCTTGGCTCAGTGCCAAAAAATACTACTTAAAGTGGACCTTCACCTTCCCGAGGACGAAACCGCCTCTTCTCCCTTCCTCTGAAAGAAGAGGGCATTGCTTTTTTTCTCTATTGTTAACTCTTTTTTTTTTATTATTTAAAGTCTGTCCCGACTGCCCATACACGTCACGATCTATCTATCTATCTATCTATCTATCTATCTATCTATCTACATGCAAATGGCTCATAATATTCCAAAATTGGGATCATGAAAAACTCCAGCTGATAAACAGACCCTGTTGAGGTTTATTATGGTCTACTGAAGAGAGAAACCACCATGAAAAGTGGAGGCTTTGGCTAGAGGACATTTGCTCCTGGGCCAGTATAAATAATTTATGTCGGGTTGGTGGCTCTGTGTGGAGACACTTCTACATTCAAACCTCGATCAGAGGTCATAAAGTACTTCTTTGGCTACAATTCATTCCTTACACTCTTACAGCTTTTAGCATATTTATTATTTATAATTTAAAAAGTATGTTAAATCTCACGCTGTGTAGTGCAAAGAGAAACTGCAATTAAGATTTTGCTTTTCTGGTACAGAACCCTTGACATACTTCACGCCCGTAACCCAACTACCCCTAGCCAATGCTGGAGATGTCATGAATCTACAGGTACCGACTTTCACATTTTTGGGGCGTGCTCCTCTATTAGCCCTTTTTGGATAAAGATCCAAGAGCTCTTGTAAAAGTTATTATCTATACCCATACCTCTAAATCCCATACACTTCCTCTTAGGCCTTCCTCTCCCGGGTATCTCTAAAACATCAAGGAAACTTACGTCCTTCATTCTATTAGCTGCAAAAATAGCCATACCTCGGAATTGGCTATCCACTTCCCCCCCCCCCCACATTCCATCAATTTCTCTCGATAATGGCTGACATACGTAGGGTGGAACACTTGACTGCAAAGATCGAAGACTCGTTACCCTTCTTTCATAAAATATGGAAAATTTGGGATGATTCTGAATATCCCTTTGAACCTGATAACTTTCAAATCTCCTGATCCTCCTGGTACCAACTAATTTACGGTATATACTGCCTTTTCAGACCTACAGATGCTCCGCTTGTTCTTTTTGCTATTTTATATGGTATGGTAACATTGCCTAGTTGATCCAAAAATGGAAAACTCTTTTACCTAACTATACCGTATTCTTAATAAATTTCATATGTTTATGCTTATACTGTTTTATATCTTTATCAGTTGAAATGCCTTAACTTTTGTATCGCATTGTAAGATGTCTTAAAACTGTTATAAATAAACAATAAAAAAAAAAAAGAAGTATGTTACGATAAATCATATTTTTAAAATAACACCCGCCTTTCACCATGGCCACCAATCACTGTAGCACTGTGATTGTTGGCTCACAGGGAACTGTCCCTACTTTGGAAGGCCAGTTGGTTGTGTTTGTCTCCCAGGCCAAAATCCTCAATCGTCCCCCATAAATTGGAGACAGAACTGGGAAATTGGTCCAACAGTGGCCTCTTTCTCTCCTGCCCTCTATTTTAATATTGCTAGATTAAAGGAAAATCCAGAGAAATCACATAAGAAGAGGATGTGACAAAACCAAACATGAATTTCGTAATTCCTCCTTCTTGGCTTTGTAATGGCCATCATTGTCGAAAGAAGCATGAGCCCTAGAGGGTGATTTCCACCAATGGATTCCTGGAAAGAAATGTCTCTCTAGCCTTCAGCTATAAATAAAATGTCCTATTCAAGTGGCCTTTAATCACTTAAAGCGGTAGTCTGACCCAAACTGACACGCTCCATGGGAAGGCACTTTTTGGAGTAAATCTTCCATTAGCTCGCAATTAACAGGATCTCCTCCCCGGAGCACTGACACATTCCAAGTAATGCAAAATGCATTGAAATTCAGTGGGAAGTGTGGAAAAGGCAGAAGGCATGGACAGCTCATAAGGAATCGGTGAATCACAAGAGGATGCACTTTCCCTTACAAATCTTACGGCTAATAAAACAGTTCTTCACATCATATATGCAAATGCTTGCCTGGAACCAACAGTTAGGTTTAATATACCTGGAGTTTTTAAACGATCTGGAATACAGTTTCAGAATTTTAATTTGGATTGTATGGAGAAGCGTTCACTTGCATTTCATGTTGCGTTTGCTATATGTTGCAGTATACAAGTCAAAAGAATTGCATTATGGAAGCATGGTCAATGCATAAAACACTTCTCAGATGCTCCTTAAATGCAAGCCATTTTCCCTTACAGTAAACATAACAACAAAAGTTATGATCTGCTATCTTATAGGCAACATTTTGAAATGTTGATTGTGCCTAATCAGTACTTTGATTTTTTTTTACTTTTCTATGCTGTTAGGGTCTCCTGGAGATTCCTTAATGCAGTAGGTGCAGTAGAGAACGAGGAAGCCTCTTCAATATGCTTTGGCACTGGCCCAATCTCCACAGGTACCGGACCATTATTCTAACTACTAGTAATTCAGTTTTACAATCTAAGACCATTCCAAAGCAGCAATTTCACAGGCCACGTTTCAAGCTAGGAACCTTATGTTACAGCACTGGAAGTCGTAGCATCCCCCAACACATAAAGAGAGGGTCTCTAACATATGGGCTCTGCTCTAGGCCTTAAACATCTTCCAGCACAGGGGGTGCCTTGTGCAATTTTACAAAGTATGGGCTAGCTGGTTAGCCAAACCTGGTTTATCACCTCTTGACTTTGTGAGGGACACTAATATATGGTGTGATTTGTTAGTTACAAATCCGGAGAGTAGCTGCATTGTGCAAAATGCTGGCTGTTATGAACTTCAGTATAACCATAGCTTTTTTGCAGTGGGAACGTGGGGGAATGAGGTTCCGGTACCGCCACTCAATTTATATAATGCCAAGGGGTGCTGGGGTGTGTTGGATAGTCTATTGATGTTGGCTGCTGGGGGATCTATTGTCATTGGGGGAATCTATTGTTGCTGGGGAGGACTATTGCTGCTGGTGGGGGATATAGTGTTTCTGGGGATCTATTGTTGGTGGGAGAGATTTACTGTTGAGGGAAGGGGCTATTGTTGCTGGCTGCTTGGGAGTCTATTAATGCTGCTTACTGAGAGATGTATTGTTGCTGGTGACGGTCTATTGTTGCTTGGATTGGTCTATTGTTGTTTGGGGGATCTATTATTGCTGGAGGCTGTTGTTGCCAGGGAATCTATAGTTGCTTAGAGGGCTCTATTGTTGCTGGGGAAATCTATTATTGCTAGAAGGTCTTTTATTGCCAAGGGGGTATATTGTTGCTGGGGGAGGTCTATTTTTGATGTCAGCAGGGGACCTATATTACTGCCTTTCATTAGCAAATTCCATACAAGCTACTTAGCATCAAGAAATTATAGAAAAGAAAGGGGAGCAAAGGGGTGACAAACCCCGGGACTTTAATGGTGTTTTCAAATTATAGGTAATGTTGACACAAAACTGATGTTATAAAATTCATAAGGTTTTATTAAAGATATAAAAACATGCACAAATGTAAAACATCCACGTCAAGTGAAAAAACTGCTACCACATGCATAAATGACTATGACAGATACCGCTCTACATGTTTCGCTCAAAACGAGCTTCCTCAGGAGTTTTCGGTACAGTACGTATTATGCTGTGAATAGCAAGAAACGAGGATGAAAGGTCATGTAATATTGTTTTCGAAATAAATTCATACAAAACAATTGAATCAAAAATATTGGATCTATTACTGATCCAAACAGGTGCAAATATAATAATATAAGTTCATAGGGCTAAAGATACATGTAATACATGGAGGGAAAGAGAGTCTCACCTGGGCTGCCAAAGCATTAGATATGCACTTGATCATTGATAATTGCCCGGAGGTGGGAAGGGGTGGAGACAAGGGGTGATTTGAAAGGGGGGGGGGGTACCTGCACCTATTCTCTCAGAAAAAAAGCCCTGAGTATAAGTGATGTTGTTGTCATTTTAGCGCATGAATTATTGATCTACTGTAACTGGAATGTTAAAGTACTCTGGTTATTGTCTGGTAAATTGCTCTGGAGAACTCCATGTTGTTTTCAATAAACTTTACCTGATTAAAATAAAGAAAACTGGCTGTTAACTTCCTGTGATTAGACACTCCTATTAGGCTTGTGCAATTCGTTTCGTAACGAATTGAAATTCGTCCGAATTTAGCAACTTTCGGACATTCGGAAGCATTCGAATTTCCGAACAAAGCAATTACGAATAAGACCGAATCCGAAATAAATTATACCGCAAATAGCGAATGCCCGAATGTCTTCGGCATAATTCGTTATGAAAAAGTTACGAATGTACGAATCCATACGAAGCACAATAACACTCACTCTGCTCTGCTCTCTGCTCCTCCCACACCGTGCTGAACTCCCTCTCAAAATGGTGTACAGGGGCGGAGGTTATAGCCGCATGTAAAAAACGAAAGTAAAATACGAGATTTCGAATCCATTCGAAGCACAATAACACTCTGCTCTGCTCTCTGCTTCTCCCTCACCGTGCTGAACCCTCTCAAAATGGTGTACAGGGGCGGAGCCTATAGCCGCATGTAAAAAACGAAAGTAAAATACGAGATTTCGAATCGTTACAAATAACCGCTATGTATTTAGAAAAGTACAAATCCATTCGAAGCACATTAGGCATAATAGGCAGCGTCGTTGTGAGAGAGACACGGAAAATTACGAATCAACGAACCCAAAAAAAGTTACGAAAGTAGGAGTTGTGTCCAGAATCAACGAAAAACAACGTACTCTACCGAAAGTACGAATTATAAAGCAACAAAAAATTCAACGAAAAATGTCGCTTGCAAAAATACGAATGAGTCCGAACACGAAAAATCCCGTCTAGCAAAATTACGAATGATTACGAATCAACAGGACCGGAAAGAAACGAACCGAAACGGAACGAATTTTTCCGTTGTGCACAAGTCTAACTCCTATGCCTTGAGTCCAATAGCTGAATATCTGTAGCAAAGATCACCTATAGCACTGTTGCTACTGACTGCTAGTCTCAACAAGTTTGGAGTGGGATTTGATGATTTCACTTCTATGCTGCTAATGCCCTGTACACACAAGCGGAATTTACGTTGTTAAAAAGTTGGATGGTTTTTCCTACGGAATTCTGCTCAAGCTTGGCTTGCATACACATGGTCACACAAAAGTTCCCTGAACTTTTGAGCGTTAAGAATGCGGTGATGTACAACACTACGACGAGGCGAGAAAAAGAAGTTCAATGCTTCCGAGCATGCGTCAAATTGTTTGCGTGGTTTTTTCCCCACGATCAGAATTTCCGATAGGAACTTTTTCCGTCTGAAAAATAGAGAACCTGCTCTCAATCTTTTGTTGGCGGAAATTCCGACAGAAAAAGTCTGATGGAGCATACACACGGTCGGAATTTCCGACCAAAAGAACACATCAGACTTTTGCTGGCGGAAATTCCGCTCGCGTGTATGGGGCATAACTGTTCTCCTTGCTGGAGAGGAAGCTGGACCTGAGGACCTGTAGTTCAAGGATAACCCTGCTTCTACTTTATTCATTCTGTGGATCTGTACTTCCTTCGCCTCTACTGCTGCTTCTTTTTTATTACCCCACCAGTCATTAGATCACCAGTAATCAGAGGGAAAACTCTGACATGAGGAAGCAAAGCCCTACATCTCAACCAGTGTGGAACAAAGCATGGTAAGTCAGCCTTTGCCCTCTGATTGCCTGTTTTAGGCACCGATACCACAGAACAGATCATCTTTAAAGTATGTTTCACTTGTCTTGCTTTGAGGTGCAGACCTGACTGAGTTAAAAACTCGTTTTTTGTGACCAGTGGACAATTCTAATAAGGAAAGCAAGATATCTCATAACGGCTCTTGGAGGTAGTCGGAGTTGGCTGCAAAAATCCCATACCATGCAGAAATCTCACATCATGGTCTCTAAACAACACAAGAAGCCAAAGGTTCGTTCAGCCCCCATGTACCAAAAACTCTATTTGAAGGGCACAACTAACCTCCACTAAAGTGGAAAGATTCAATGAGGAAAGCAAGATTTCTCATAATGGCTCTTGGAGGTAGTCAGCGTTGGGTGCCTAAATTTCACACCATGAAGAAATCTCACAACATGGGCTCTAAACTACACAAGAAACAAAAGGTTCATTCAGCCTCTATGTACCAGAAACTATTTTATAAATGCATCTAAGTTCCGCCTAAGTGTAGAGATCCAATAGGGAAAATACGATTTCACATAATTTCTCTTGAAGGTTCAGAAACCTTGCATCATAGTTTTTGAACAACACGAAAAGCCAAAGATTTATTCGGCCCCCCATGTGCCAGATAATGGCTCTTGGAGGTAGTTGGAACTGGGTGCAGAAAGCTCACACCACGGTCTCTATCTATCTAAGAAATCTTACATAACATTTTCTGAACAACATGAGAAGCCAAAGGTTCATTCAGCCCCCATATACCAGATAATGGATCTAGGAGGTAGTTAGAGTTGGGTGCAGAAACCTCACACCATGTTCTCTAAACAACATAAGAAGCCAAAGGTTTATTCAGCCCCCATGTACCAGAAATGGATCTATTTTATGGGCACACCTATCCTCCACCTTAGTGGAGAAATTCATTTAGAAAATAAAGATTTCTCATAATGGCTCTTGGAGGTAGTCGGAGTCGGGTGCCTAAATTTCACACCATACAGAAATCTCACATCACAGGCTCTAAACTACACAATAAATTAAAGGTTCATTCAGCCTCTATGTACCAGAAACTATTTCATAGGTGCATCTAAGCTCAACCTAAGTGGAGAGATCAGATAAGGAAAGAAGATTTCACATATTGGCTCTTGGAGGTTCAGAAACCTTGCATCGCAGTTTTTGAACAACACGAGAAGCCAAAGGTTTATTCGGCCCCCCATGTGCCAGATAATGGGTCTTGGAGGTAGTTGGAACTGGGTGCAAAAAGGTCACACCACGGTCTCTAAACAACACAAGAAGCCAAAGGTACCAGAAACTGATCTATTTTTTGTATGCACCTTAGCATCACCTACGTGGAAAGATCCAAATATGAAAGCAACATTTCTCACCTTCTCCCATGCTCGCCTCCAGGACTTTTCCAGAGCCTCTCCAATCCTATGAAATGCCTTACCCCAATCTGTCTGATTATCTCCTACTCTATTAACTTTTAGACGTTCCCTGAAAACCCTTCTCTTCAGAGAAGCCTGCCCTACCCACACTTAACAACTGTATTTTCATTCTCTCCACCAGCTCATTCCCCACAGTTATTACCTTTTGTTCCACTTGACCCTCCCTTCTAGATTGTAAGCTCTAACGAGCAGGGTCCCTCTGATCCCTCCGTATTGATTTGTATTGTAAGTGTACTGTCTTCCCCCATGTTGTAAAGCGCTGCGCAAACTGTTGGCGCTATATAAATCCTGTATAATAATAATAATAATTAATGGCTCTTGGAGGTTGTCAGAGTTGGGTTCAGAAGTCTTACACCACAGTCTCTGTACAATGCAAGAAGCCAAAGGTTTAGTCAGCCCCCATGTACCAGATAATCTCTCTTGGAGATAGTTGGAGTGGGATGTGGACATCTCACACCACGGTCTCTAAACAACACAAGAAGCCAAAATGTTCATTCAGCCCCCATGTAGCAGAAACAGATCTATTATATGGGTGCACCCAGGGCCGTTTGAAGGAATTTGGGAGCCCCAAGCAAAATGAACATGAGCCCCCCCCCCCCCTGCGCGCACGCACGCACGCAAAACGCAGAACCACAGCAAGCAGAAAACCAACAGCCGGGTGGATGGAAGGTGTGATGGTGGGGCAAGATGAATCACTAGTGCCCCAGCATAGCATGAAATATAAAAGAGGGCTCCATATGGTGTAGATCAACCAATGAGGTTTATTTATAAAAATATCTTACAAATCAGTGTAAAATATAGCCAATAAAAGTGATCACAAAATGGTAAAATATGAATAAAAGCATCTTTATGCTTCCCACATTGCTGTTATTCATATTTTCCATTTTGTGATCACTTTCCATCCACCCGGCTGTGCCAGTGTGCCAGTGAGCTCTCTTCTTTCTATTCACAGTCACTGAGAGACTCCTACTATCACCATATAGCATCACTTGTTACAACTTTCTATTGTGTTATCATGCACTTGTGCTTATATATATGTCACATTCATTTATTACGAGTTGGTGATCCATTATCACCGTGGTCATTCCCACATTCTTTTTACTCCCCCCCATCCTATGATTTTTTTTACTCCCCCAGGCCCCCCCATGTTCTTTTTACCCCCCCTATGTTTTTCTATTTTCACCTCCCCTTCTTCCCTGTAGGCTGTAGCGTGGCCGAGCTCCTCTTCCTCCTGTCAGTCCGGCTGGGTCCCGTGCGGTACAGGAGATTTAGTTTCCTGTTCCCGGCCGGACTGAAAGGAAGTGAGCACTCAGTGTGTACTTCCTGTCAGTCCAACCAGGAACAGGAAACTGAATCTCCTGTACCGCGCGGTACTCGGCCGGACTGACAGGAGGAAGGAAGAGGAGCTCGGCCACGCTACAGCCTGGGAAGGGGAAGTTGGAGGCCCCAGGCCAGCTCGGGGCCCCAAGCAATTGCTTGTTTTGCCTGTCCTGTAACGACGGGCCTGGGTGCACCTAACTGGGGAGATTTATTAAGGAAAGCATGATTTCTCACAATGGCTCTTATGCCTCGAACACACGTTCGGTTTTCCCGGCGAGCAAAAGTCCGCCGGGAAAACCAAGTGTCAAGGTCACCTGTGGCCAGGTGACAGATGCACACCGTAGGAGGACAGGAGTGCACCGCGAGGTAGTGAACCCTATGGCTGGCTTCTGCGGATAGGAAACTGGGTGGTTGTGGAAAGCGGGACCAGAGGAGCACAACCGGGATCCAAACGGAAGCTAGAGCCAAGATTCCCCAGGGCGCGGAGTCTAAGACCCAGCTGGTCTTCTCCAGGGCCTCTAGTGGTGAGGATGTTAGCTGCAGGCTGGGACCAGGTCGCGGCCCCTGGAGTTTCCTAGCTCACGCCCCGTAGGATAAGGGGAAAAGAGGGGAAGCAGCAGCACACGATAAGAGAGAACCGAATAACAAGCTGAAGGTCAGGGGCCACAAGCAGACAAGGATAACGAAGAACGAGCCGAAGGTCAAGGGTCACGAGCAGACAGGGATAGTCGGGGACAAGCCAATAACGTAACAGAGAGACAGACGTAGCACACGGCAGGCAGGAACCCAAACACACAATGCCTAACAAACACGTTGATCAGCAAAGCAGGCTTGCAGTGCACAGGTTAATATAGTGTTCTGTGATAGGGCCTGGGGTGGAGTCTGGCTGGGAGGAGATTATAAAGGAAGCCAGGTGAAAGGGCTCAGGCCTCTAAGATGAACACATGGGAAGGAAGGTAAGCTGACAGACAAACACTACTGCATATCCATGACAGTACCCTCCCTCTTATGGGCCCTCCCCCGCCTGGACCCAGGCTTAAAGGGAAATCTCTGATAAAACCTTCTCAACAGATGAGGTGCAGCGACATCAGATGCAGCGATCCAAGACGCCTCCTCAGGACCAAAACCTCTCCAATGCACAAGATACTGAAGAATGCCTCTGCAGAGCCGAGAATCCAGAACTTGTCTAACCTCGTACTTAAGATTATCCTCAGAGACCGAAAATGAGGTAGGGAGATGACAAGAAGATCTATTGAGGACCAAAGGCTCTCTAGGAATAAGCAAGGGCATGAGAGGATCAACAGGAATCTGAGGAGGGTCCCCTAGACCCTTAAAGGGGAACTGGTCATCTTGCACAGGACCATCAGACTGGGCAGATGTCAGTGGAACCCTGAAGTCAGGTTGGTTAGAAGGTGACATGTCGCCGGAGTCAAGCTGAATAGCTGAAGGACAAGCAGAATGTCCCGAACAAGAAAAAGTAGGAGGCTCACTGGGCATGGGCTGGACTGGCATAACTAGTACAGAGGCAGAGTGAATAGCTGAGTCAGGTGTAGCGACTACCTGAATCGCATCGCAAGACGTAGCGACTGCAGGACTTGTAGACAAGCTAGCCTGGCTGTGCGTCCAAGGGTGGTTAGGGACAGAGAAATGTAAATGGTTATGCAACCTGGAATGAATGACCGGCTCAGGTTCACAGGGGGCAACCTTGGGTAGGCAGGACGAGGAACAGGAGGGGCTCCAAGCCAGGATCTGTCCAGTAGTCCAGTCCACATGAGGAGAATGGAGCTGTAACCATGGGAGACCCAAAATTATAGGCGTTGAGGCCTTGGGTAAGATAAGGAAGGATATCCACTCCTGGTGGAGTGTCCCTACCGACATCTTAACAGGGAGGGTCTGGAAGCGGATAGGTCCCCCTGGGAGAACAGTACCATCAATCGCCAAGACCACCAATGGCGTGGTGAGGGGCAAAAGAGTAAGTCTCATGGACGATGCGATTTCCCAGTCCATGAAATTACCAGCGGCTCCGGAATCCAGATATGCTGAGACCGAATGAGAAGAAGCACCAATATGAAGGAACACAGAAAGCAGAAGACGAGAAGGGGAAGGTGATATTTCTGGGTCCAATACTCCACTTTCCAGATGAAGTGGACCCAAACGTTTTTCTGGACAAAGAGAGCAAGTGTCACGAAAATGACCTTTGCCCCCACAGTAAAGACACAGACCAAGAGTTCTGCGCCTAGCACGTTCCTCGGGGGATAGCCTGGTCCGAACCAGCTGCATGGGTTCCTCAGCTGGTAGGAGATGCTCTACGGGTCGAAGAGAGGGGAGCTCAGGCTGACTAAGAACCAAGGAGTGCTGGCGTTGCTTTTCTAAGGTCCTCTCCTGAAAGCGAATATCGATCTGGTTACACAAGGAGATAACGCCGGCCAGATCAGTGGGGATGGTTCTTCCTGCTAATTCATCCTTCATTCTATCAGACAGGCCATGCAAAAAGGTTGCGACTAAGGCCTCATTGTTCCAGCTCAACTCAGCCGACAGTATGCGGAAATGAAGGGCATACTGTCCCACAGAAGCAGACTCTTGGCGGAGACGTAAAAGGGCGCTGGCCGCTGAAGAGACACGAGCCGGTTCTTCGAAGATATTCCGAAAAAGTTTCAAGAAGCCAGACAGGCTAGAAACCACTGGATCATTCAGTTCCCACAGAGGGGCTGCCCAGGCTAAAGCTTCACCAGAGAGGAGGGAAATGATATAGGCTACCTTAGCCCGATCAGACAGGAAGTTTTGGGGCTGGAGCTCAAAATGAATTGTGCATTGGCTAAGGAACCCCCTGCAAGCCTTGGAGTCCCCAGAGAAACGGGACGGAGCTGGCAGTTGTAGCGAGTGTGTGGCTGCGACTGGTGCGATAGGTACAGCCGCTGGTTGTACTTGGGGTTGCGGATTCGGGGTTCCCAAGGAGACCTGAAGCTGCTCGAATCGAGAAGCCAGATCCTGGAGGAATCGCATCACCTGAATCTGATTTGATTCCTGGGTCTCAAGTCTGCGAACTATGCCCTGCAATGGATCATCCGCGGGAAGCGGGATGTCAGCCGGGTTCATGGCTGATCAAACTGTCAAGGTCACCTGTGGCCAGGTGACAGATGCACACCGTAGGAGGACAGGAGTGCACCGCGAGGTAGTGAACCCTATGGCTGGCTTCTGCGGATAGGAAACTGGGTGGTTGTGGAAAGCGGGACCAGAGGAGCACAACCGGGATCCAAACGGAAGCTAGAGCCAAGATTCCCCAGGGCGCGGAGTCTAAGACCCAGCTGGTCTTCTCCAGGGCCTCTAGTGGTGAGGATGTTAGCTGCAGGCTGGGACCAGGTCGCGGCCCCTGGAGTTTCCTAGCTCACGCCCCGTAGGATAAGGGGAAAAGAGGGGAAGCAGCAGCACACGATAAGAGAGAACCGAATAACAAGCTGAAGGTCAGGGGCCACAAGCAGACAAGGATAACGAAGAACGAGCCGAAAGTCAAGGGTCACGAGCAGACAGGGATAGTCGGGGACAAGCCAATAACGTAACAGAGAGACAGACGTAGCACACGGCAGGCAGGAACCCAAACACACAATGCCTAACAAACACGTTGATCAGCAAAGCAGGCTTGCAGTGCACAGGTTAATATAGTGTTCTGTGATAGGGCCTGGGGTGGAGTCTGGCTGGGAGGAGATTATAAAGGAAGCCAGGTGAAAGGGCTCAGGCCTCTAAGATGAACACATGGGAAGGAAGGTAAGCTGACAGACAAACACTACTGCATATCCATGACACCAAGAGGAAAGCCGAGAACCTGCTCGGCATATTTTTCCCCCTACACACAGCCGGGTTTATCGACAGGAAAAAACTTCCCTGAGAGCTTTGTTTGGGAAACCCGGCTGTGTGTATGCTCCACCGCAGTTTTCCCCATAGGAAAACGACAAAAATCTGGCGTTAAAAGACCGGCGGGAATCGTGGCGGGAAAAAAGAGAACCAGATCTCTTTTTTCCCGTTGCGATTCGCTGCAGTTTTCCTGTCGGAAAAACTGCTATGGAGCATACGCACGGCCGGTTTTCCCGGCCAAAAGAAATCATGGCAGTTTTCTTGTAGGGAAAACCGGTCGTGTGTACGAGGCATCAGAGGTTGTTGGGTTCATAAATCTTTTTTTTTGGGTGCACCTAAGCTAATATAAATGGTTGTCATCTACAGTTATGGACTACTATTCTGATCAATTGCCCTTGGCTATGTTTGGTATCAGCCTGAAAGGGTCAGATGTTCACTGTATTAAATCCATACATATATTACGTATAATCTGCTTCTAGACTGGAGAGACCTTGCCCCTGATCCGTGTCTGACCTTAACCTAGAACGACTTACTGCCCATATTCAGAAGTCAAGCTATCACTGCAATCCAGTCCCTGAACAGAGTAATGCTATTATGTGTTTTCATCCAGTACGGCTGCCCTTTATGTTTATTTCATCCCGGTATTTCTAAGAATTGTTTCCTATAATCCCGTTTTCTGTCACTTTCCATAGATCTTCTCCTATATCAGCGATACATGTTTTTTTCATAAGAAAAACTAAAACAAATATTTTCATATATATTTATAAAGAGCATCGCGGGGTTCTGCCAAGCTGTATTTTTTTGCGCACTTGTCCTGTTTCGAGCTGCGAGAGAGAGGACAGAATTTCTTATCTCCGGGGAGAAAGAGAAAATGTTATTTATACAACACCAGCTGTTACTGTTCAGGCCCAGGAAAGAATTGTCAGTTCCGTTTATGTAACACTTGAACATATCCAGGGGGACACAGGGCTTCCTAGGTAAGTTCCGCACATGTTTCGGACTCTTTTGTGTCAAAAAAAAACAAAAAAACAACATAAATATTGTATATGTATGAGCATAGAGCAATGGCGTAAAGCAGTGACCCAAAGCAATGAGTAGTGGATGTTTGGAACAGACTTTTAGTAGAGGTAGTGGGTCAATGAACAGTAAATGACATTAACCACTTAAGCCCTGGACCATTTTGGCTGGTTAAAGACCAGGCCCTTTTTTGCGATTCGGCACTGCGTCGCTTTAACTGACAATTGCGCGGTCGTAAGCACAACATCTCCCCGTTCTTCCTAGTGACATGTCACTGATCGAATGCTCCCTCTCATCGGGAACAGCGATCAGTGACGTGTCACTCGTAGCCACGCCCCCTAACAGTTAGAATCACTCCCTAGAACACACTTAACCCCTTCAACGCCCCCTACAGGTTAACCCCTTCACTGCCAGTGTAATTTTTACAGTAATCAGTGCATTTTTATAGCACTGATCGCTGTAAAAATTACAATGGTCCCAAAATGGTGTCAAAAGTGTCCGATGTGTCGCCATAATGTCGCAGCCACGATAAAAATCGCTGATCGCAGCCATTACTAGGAAAAAAAGAATTATTATTAAAAATGCCATAAAACGATCCCCTATTTTGTAGACGCTATAACTTTTGGCAAACCAATCAATAAACGCTTATTGCAATTTTTTTTAACCAAAAATATGTAGAAGAATACGTATCGGCCTAAACTGAGGAAAAAAATAATTATTTTTTTTTTTTTATATATATTTTTAGGTATATTTATTATAGCAAAAAGTAAAAAATATTGAATTTTTTTCAAATTTGTCGCTCTATTTTTGTTTATAGCGCAAAAAATAAAAACCACAGAGGTGATCAAATACCACCAAAAGAAAGCTCTATTTGTGGGGAAAAAAAGGACATCAATTTTGCTTGGGAGCCACGTCGCACGACCGCACAATTGTCAGTTAAAGCGACGCAGTGCCAAATCGCAAAAAGTGGCCTGGTTTTTGGCCAGCCAAATGGTCCGGGGCTTAAGTAGTTAAAGTTCATATGGGTGTAAAGGCAGGCGTCCCAATACTTTTGGTAATATAGTGTGTACTTTAATGTCATGATCACCAGGTTTTTTAACTTAAAGTTTCTAGATTTTAAAAATTCTATAATGATTTTCAAAATTACGGTTTGCGTACCCTTTAAAACAAATCTTCATTAGTTATACTAAGGTTGTTAATGGGTTTTCTTCTTTTTTTTTTTATTCTCTTGTTTACCAACCTTGCAATGTACAGCCAGTTCATCGTGCTCCACATTTAGATAATATGTTTTCATTAATGTATTATAAAAAGCTCACATCAAATGTTCGACCTGTCCCCACTGCTCTTGACATTTATTTAACCTACTTAGGTTGACTAACCAAATGCCTAGATGTGCATTTATCTACATTAAAAAGCATCTGTCACTAGACCTTCCCATTCGTAACGATTATCTAAATACTTCTGTGCAATAGGTAGAATTAATTGAGCAGAGTACCTAATGTAAAAGGGTTCATTCAAATTAAAGTAAACAATTCTGGGCAATTCAAGCATAGGAATAAAAAAATTGGCAGAGGTTAACTTCAATGAAAAAATGCATTTTAAAAGGCCCTGATTGACTCTTTCTCCTCAAATTGGAGTTTATTGAGTGCACAACCAAAAATTAAAACAGTACAATGACCACAGTCCAATCCAGCATAGACCAAAGCACTGGAGGTGGGCAATATTCATTAAGCTACAATATGCACCATCATGGGCGTCCGCTGAACTTTTTTCAGGGGGGCATAATTTTAAGGTCATCCATGCTCGGTCCGTTTTTGACAATGTCATGGTGGTACGGGTACAGCGTGGCTCCCTTTCTGGTGGTGGGGGTACAGTGTGGCTCTCTGATTGGTGTGGGTAGAGCGTGGCTCTCTGGTGGTGAGGGTACAGCGTGGCTCCCTCTCTGGTGGTGCAGGTACAGTGTGGCTCTCTGGTGGTGAGGGTACAGCGTGGCTCCCTCTCTGGTGGTGCGGGTACAGTGTGGCTCTCTGGTAGGTGCGGGTAGAGCGTGGCTCTCTGGTGGTGAGGGTACAGTGTGGCTCCCTCTCTGGTGGTGCAGGTACAGTGTGGCTCTCTGGTTGGTGCGGGTAGAGCGTGGCTCTCTGGTGGTGCGGGTACAGCGTGGCTCCCTCTCTGGCTTCACCCAGCACAGTATTCTCTTTTCTCCTCTTGTAGCAGAGTGCTTTCATGCTGGGGGCTGTAGCATGGTGTCTGTGGACATGCTGGGGCCGCCACTCTTCAGGGACTACATTTCCCATGATGCCCCCAGTCCCCAGAGTCTTCTGATTGGCCCTCTGCTGTGGCCAATCATGGGGAGGAAAACAGCGGGCAGGAAGCGGGGCGGTGGCACGCCAAATCCAATTAGAGCGGCTCTCTCTCTCTTCTAGCTTTAGCTGACAGAAAGGGGGATCCCTCTCCCTGTCACAGCGCCGCTGCTCCATTTACCAGAGAACTCGGCAGCGGCGCCGTGACAGGGAGAGGAGAGCTGCGGGCTGTCTGTATATCTCCCCCGATTGCCCCCTCCCCCCTTCTGTCAGCCGAAGAGAGAGATAGAGCGGCTCTAATTGAATTTGCCACGCCGCCGCCCCGCTTCCTCCCCGCTGTTTTCCTTTCAGAGAATCACGGCACTGGATTCCGGGGGGGGGGCAAACGCCCTCCCTTGCCTTATGGAGCGGACGCCCATGTGCACCATATTTATTTATAAACCTTCTACTGCTGGATAAAGAGATGTGCATCTTTGATGAAAGAAAAAAAAATGAAAATCTAAGAAAAAGCAAAAGGAGACAAGAATAGAGAAAGGGGAATAAGAGAAAAGGGTGGTAGCATATTAGTCAGGAAAAAGGTGAGTGAGCTGGGAAGGAAGAAGAGGGGGAAGAAGGGTTCGAGAATGTTGGGTAAGTAGAGAGGGAGCTTAGTATGAGGGGAAAAGGAAGAAAAGAAGTAAAAAGGCCATCATGCTCACCCTCCTAACAACAACTGTTTAACAAAGAATGTAGACTTTACTAGACCGTTAAAGTATCTGGGCTTATGGGAAGTGAAGTGATAAGTTGTAGTGACAAGAAGGAGAATACAGGTTTCAAGAAGGGCAATCCAATACCCAAGATGGCGGAGGAGTGTCTGTGCGCGGGCCTCCCGCGAACGCCACTGTTTGCGGCCGCAGTGACAGTTCTTGCCGCCAAATGGGCTATTTAAAGGAGCCTGGGCTCCTTGCTGTTTGGTCTGCAGCGTTCCTGAGACCCATCTGTTACCTGTTAAAGCTGATCTGTTGCTGTGACCCGGCTTGTTTCTGACTGCTTCTGCCTGCCTTTTGACCCGGCTTGTTTTGACTACGCTTCTGCCTCTCCCCTTGGACTGCCTGCTGCCCGCTTGCTGCCCGCCTGTTGCCAACCCGGCCTGAACCACGACTCTGCCTCTGCTTCCGAATCTGTACCTGATCTGCCTGCCTGTGTTTGACCCGGCCTGCCTGGACTTGCTTGTGTTCTGAACTATAGAACACCTCCCCTGCTGACTGCAGCTTCCTGCTTCCAGTACCTCTGCCTCCAGCCTGCCTGCTGTTCCAGTCATCTCCTGCACTGCTGGCACCTGTACAGAGTCTCCTGAAGTTCAGCTCAGCCCCAGAACCAGTGTTCCTGTCAGGCGCTTGTGCGACTCTGCGCTCTCAAGCTCCCTGTCTGCACTATCAGGGGCTCCGGAGTCAGAGGTGTAAAAGAAGCTGCTCCCTGCATATCAGGCTCTACCATCAGGTACATGACAACAGGCCAGAAATATAAAGTCAAGGAAGGGTATGTGATAAACAAAGTGACCATGGAGCGGATTGCAAAAGGGTCCTGTGCGTGTTTGGGTCTGGTTCAGGTGCAAATTCAAGCAAAAATCCAGGGCTGAATCATACCTAAACCGGTGAACAGTCATACGGAGTAATGTCACCAGCACACCAGGTTTTCCAAAAATGGGTCCAAAACTTTAATCAGCGATCACATAGTTACAACATAAGGCAACGTTTCGGAGCCACGCAGGACCCCTTCATCAGGGATGTGACCTGGTCATGTGATGAAGGGGTCCTGCATGGCTCCGAAACTTAACCTTTTGTTGTAACTATGCGATCGCTGATTAAAATTTTAGACCCATTTTTGGAGATTCCGGTGTGCTGGTGACATTACCCTCCATGACTTTTTAGGGTTCCAGCCGGTGGTTGCTTCAGCACCCAATTGAATATACAGCCATTTCTGCAGGAATGTGTGTGTTGAATTGAGGAACTTTGGTTAAGAGTGTCACCTTAGGAGAACTGGGGGTGTTTTCCTGGCACACATCATGACATAAGTGGATAATGCTAGCCCAGAAAGCTTTGATAGGTGGGCACTCCTACGAAATATAAAGCTCCTAGACCAGCTATTTTTTTTACTAGGGTTCCCCCAGAGGTTGCTAAGGGTTCCTTGATCTGTGACTGATTGGCCTCCTATTTTATGGTGCCTGAAGAGCTCTGAGGCCAATGACACTTGGCAATGCCAGTTGCATGACACCAGTGATCTTTTTAGCTGTCTGTAAGGGTGGCATTCTGACCACTACTGTATGAAGAGCATTTTTCCCAGTGGCTCGTAATGTAAGGGGTATTTTTCCCACTGACCCACAATGAATTTTAATAAGGTTTTAGTGGGGGTTTGCCCAAGACCTGAAATTATTTCAAAGGTTCCTCTGGTGTAAATAAATTGAGAAAGGCTACTCTAGATTGTTGACAATACCAACGTGTGTTTTAGTAGGCAGGGTTACTCTGGCTGGTTCTTTAACATGATTCCCTAAACAATAGAGAGACTACTGAGGAAGGGCAAGCTCAGTTTACCTGGAAGAGTAAGAGCCGGTTCACACAGGGGCAACACGACTTCCAGCGTGACTTTGGGAGGCAACTTGGACACGACTTGAGCATGAATCACAGCGCAACTCCAGGCAACTTACAAGGCAACTTCAAGTTGCCTCCAGGACAGGCGACTTTCCAGTGGCCAATCAAACAATAATCAGCTCTGTGGGAGGGAGGGGGGAGGGAGGGGTTTGCCTGGAAAACTATTTTTACTTCCTGAAAAGTTGCTTCAGTTAAAGCGGAGCTCCACTGAAAAAAAAATATTAAAAGCCAGCAGCTACAAATACTGCAGCTGCTGACATTTAATATTAGGACACTTACCTGTCCTGGAGTCCAGCGACGTCCACATCAGAGGACGAGCAATCGCTCATCACTCTGCTGCCCCCACCGCCATCCTCGGTGAGGGAACCAGGAAGTGAAGCCTTGCGGCTTCACTGCCCGGTTCCCTACGGCGCATGCGCGAGTCGTGCTGCGCCATTCTGACTGGTCCCCGTGTGTTCTGGGAGCCGAGTGTCTCCCAGAACACAACGGGTATTCTGCGGGAAGTGACGTACTTCCCGCAGATTTCCCGCAGAGAGGACTCCCGAAAGTGGGTGTAGATACCTGTGTTAGACAGGTATCTGCACCCCCCTCCCCATTGAAAGAAGTCAATTGTGACACCGGAGGGGGGGAGGGTTCCGATGAGCGGAAGTTCCACTTTAGGGTGGAGCTCCGCTTTAAGACAGGGGATCCGACTTGGAGGCAACTTCCATTGAAATCAATGGGTACAAGTCGCCTAGAAGTCAGATTGAAGTCGTACAGGAACCTTTTCTGAAGTCGGAGCGACTGCAGTAGTGTACATTAAGACGGCTCCATTCACTTCCATTACTTTTCTAAACCGCGCGACTAGAAGTCGGATCCCAGGACGCCCCTGTGTGAATCGGCTCTTAAGATTTGCAAATAATTTCAGCTGCCTACGTAATGATCATTCTGACATTTGTTTCACTGTTTTCACTGATGTTAACCTCTGCTAATGCAATTTTTTTTAATCCAGTTCTCAGTTTGAATCGCTCAGGTTTGCAAGAGGTTGAATGAAGTTAGGAACATATTCATGGAAATCTGATCACTGCAAAAAGGTATGAAAGGCAATTGGATATTTAGTCTGCTTGTGCTCACTCAATACTAAATGAGATTAGGGACATCCCTGAAAAGTGTCTCAGCTGGAGATCATAGAGTTTGGTAGTGAAGGAGGCCCACAAGGCTGAAACCCGTTTACATTTGCTGTCTGATACTGTGTCTTTCATGGAGAACCAATAAATTCTAAAGATTTTAAAGATCAAGCAAGGAGTTGCGGACTATCTCTTTTCATGATTGCCATTGAAGCTGTGTGACTGCCTTTCCGCACCTGGCAGCTCTGAAAATTCCCTTCTTATTGGGTAGTAGCACCCCACCTCTGCTTTATTTTATAGATCATAGAGTTTCCCTAGCTCTGTTCCATGAAAATTAACCTATTAGGGGTTACTTTTAACCTCGTTCCAGTTCCCCTCCATGCTTCTGAAGCCTACACATGCACATTGTGCCTCCTAAATTTCTGATTGGCAATTACCAATTTATAGGTTGGTGGCAGGTTGAAGGTTTCCCCACCTTTCATCATTAATTTTTCTGAATAAGGAAATAGAATGGTGATGTGCACGAAATGACCAGATGTACGTAGACACCCATCTGAAAGTTCAGATATGTGAACATCCATCCAAAAGCTTAGGTTCTTCTGTTAATGTAACACAATACAAAGCTGTTTGAGACAATTGTGTGCTTCCAATCTTGTTGCAAAAATTTGGGAAGGCTCTTTTCAGTTTCATGCATGACTGCACCCTTGTCTACAAAGCCAGCTCCATAGAGCAGGGGTCTCAAACTGGCGGCCCTCCAGCTGTTGCGAAACTACAAGTCCCATGAGGCACTGCACGGCTAACAGTTACAAGCATGACTTCCTCAGGCAAAGGCATGATGGGACCTGTAGTTCTGCAACAGCTGGAGGGCCACCAGTTTGAGACCCCTGCCATAGAGACATGGTTGGATGAGCTTAGTGTGCTTTCCTAAAACCCTGACCTCTTCCCTAATGAACGCTTTTGGGATGAACTGGATGCTGATGAGGAGCCGGGTCTTCTTGTCCAACATGAATGACTGAATGAATTGTATAGCGCTACAAATGCAAACTGAATCGCCTCAAGGCGCTTTTTGCAGCCAGTGTCTGCTTGGCTGGTGTGGTCATTAACTCTGTAGGATCTTGACGTGCTTGGGACACACATTCGTACACATATATACTGGGCCAATTTGGACAAGATCCAATTAACCGTATCAGCATGTCTTTGGAGTGTGGGAGGAAACCAGAGTACCCGGAGGAATTTCATGCAGACACAGGGAGAACATTCAAACTCCAGGCAGATGGTGTCATGCTTGGGATTTGAACCAGCGACCCTTTTGCTGGTAGGTGAAAGTGCTAACCACTACACCACTGTGCTTCCCTTCATAACCCGACCACTAAGTTGCTGTAATAGCTACAAATGGAATGGAGGGGGGGGGGGGAGGGCTTCATAATAATAAGGTTCAGTCTTGGGACCCTTACTTTTTAATATATATATAAATGATATTGGGTCTGGGATTAAAAGTACAATTTCAGTCTTTGCAGATGACACCAAGCTATGCAGTGGAATAACGTCCTTACAGGATGTCTCCAACTTACATGCCAACCTCAATGCACTAATTGGGCAGCTATGTGGCAAAAGAGGTTTAATGTTGATAAATGTAAAGTTATGCACTTGGGGGTAAGAATATACATGCATCATACATACTAGAGGGAGTACAACTGGGGGAATTAATGGTGGAGAAGTATCTGGTTTTTTTTTGTTTTTTTTTAGATCATAAGCTTAATAATAGCATGCAATACCAAGCTGCGGTTTCCAAAGTCATTTCTTGTATTAAACGAGGTATGGACTCCAGAGAGAGAGATATAATTTTTCCCCTGTTCAAATCATTAGTAAGACCTCATAATAGAATATGCAGTTCAGTTTTGGGCACCAGTTCTGGGCACCAGTTCTCAAAAAGGATATCGGGGAACTGGAGAAAGTGCAGAGAAGGGCAACCAAACTGATAAGAGTCATGGAGGAACTCAGCTATGAGGAAAGATTAGAGGAACTGAATTTATTCACTCTTGAGAAGAGGAGATTAAGGGGTGATATGATCAACATGTACAAATATATAAGGGGTCCATATAGTGAACTTGGTGTTGAGTTATTCACTTTACGGTCATTACAGAGCACAAGGAGGCACTCTTTACGTCTAGAGGAAAAGAGATTTCATCTCCAAATACGCATAATCCAATTTGCTACAGCAGGGGAAAAAGTCCTTCCCGATCCCCCGAGAGGCAATCGGATTTTTCCTGGATCAACTCAAAATATATAATAAAATGAGATGGGTAAAGAACAGCATTTATTTATTTTTTTCCCATAATTTTTTTTGTTTTCTGGACAATTTGTGCAAACAAAAAGTTATCATACAGAATGTGTCAAACAACACATGGTAAATACAGTATGTGCGGCTCATCTGATAATAGTAGTAATAATAGTATATGTTAAGCATGGATGAGCAGTTGGACCATTTTACAGCTGGTTATCTCACCACCCCGCCCTACCACATTACTTCTACCAGATATGAACGCGGTATCACTAGGTGCAGGTGCAGGCTGATATGATACATAAACTGTGATTCACAGAGCAAACCGCAGATTTGTTCTGACACCTTCAAGTGTACAAAACATTATGTGTACATATTAGCTGCTAAAAAATGCTTAACATGTTTTTAGCGCCTGTAAACATTATGGAAATAAATGTAAACTAGAAAATAAAATTGGACAATTTCCTTATGGTTCACTTGTACACTTATCACTATCATTGAATTCTTAACTCATGGATGGTAGCTTTCCAGCTCTCCCAGTTATCACTCCTTACAGGAGCAAACCTAGGCCCAGTATGGTCAAATTCAGCCTGTAGGCCCACAGTTTACCGAACGTTTGATGAATATTTCAACATCCTGTAATAATATTTGCAAATGCTTTGTGGGCAGTAGTGCTGCAAACATTGAATTTCATGCAGATGCGTTAGTGCGCCCAGTAGGGTTGCCACCTGTCCAGGATTCACCCGGACAGTTCGGGTTTGGAATCATGTGTCCGGGTTTCAGACGACCTTAAGCCCGGACACATTATTTAGACTGGACTATGGCTTCCCAGCAGAGTTTCTGGTTGCAGTTGTCTAAGCTGAGAGTGTCCGTTACACTCTTTCACACTGCCCGAGAGAGAGCTTGATTTGCACCTATTCCCCCCACCCCTACCTCTCTGTGTCTGCCCACCCTCCAATCTCCAGCACTGTACCTCAGAAAAGGAATGTTGGGGCTGGAAATTTGAAGTCCAGCAGCCTCAGATACATCTGGATGAGAGGTGCTGACTGCCAAGGGGTGAGTTAGCTCACCATCCATCCCTGTCTGTGACTGAAGTCTCCCCCCTTCTCTCTCCTGCCTCTGAGTAAGTACACTAAGGCAAATCAGGGTTCTCAGAGCACCCCTTACATCAGAGTTCCCCTTTACACCAGAGGCCACAGTGTTCCCCCTTACATCAGAGTCCTCACCGTACATCAGAGTTCTCAGTGTTCCCCTTTAAATCAGGGTTCCCAGAGCATCCCTTATGTTAGAGTCCCCAGAGTTCTCCCTTACATCATAGTCTGCCCTTACAGTGAAAAGGAAATCTGCAAGTTCAGATGTAAAAGGAGAACTCTGTGGACTCTGATGTAAAAGGGGAACTCTGTGGACTCTGATGTAAAGGGGGAACTCTGTGGCCTCTGATGTAAGGGGGAACTCTGTGGACTCTGATGTAAAAGGGGAACTCTGTGGACTCTGATGTAAAGGGGGAACTCTGTGGCCTCTGATGTAAAGGGGGAACTCTGTGGCCTCTGATGTAAAAGGGGAACTCTGTGGCCTCTGATGTAAAAGGGGAACTCTGTGGACTCTGATGTAAAAGGGGAACTCTGTGGACTCTGATGTAAAAGGGGAACTCTGTGGACTCTGATGTAAAAGGGGAACTCTGTGGACTCTGATGTAAAATTGGAACTCTGTGGACTCTGATGTAAAGGAAGACTCTTGTTATTAACTTCATATGATTAGAAATGTTATTTAATAGCAAAATATATGTATAGTTTATACTATAAAAAAAATTGTTGTGCATCGCTAAAGTGTTCGGGTTTGACTAGAAGAAAAGGTGGCAACCCTAGCGCCCAGGGCTGCTAAAATGGCAGTAAAGCCAGCCCTCTTGTACTGGGCCAGGTCACCATCAGTTCAAAAGGGAGGCCCAGGCATTATCTTATTGCAGACACCTCTTTTACCTCCCCCTGTAGTGCTGCCAGCTTCTCCTCCTCATTCTACCTCTGGGTGCACTGCGGTGGATTGGTCCTAGCACATGCGCCCCTTCCATTTGTTGCCCGGGCCCCCTGTGTGCCCCTTTCCCTCTGCAGTGCTTCTGGCTTCCCTCCTCTACTCTCCTGCCATCAGCTGCTTCGGGCACACAGGATCAGTTTCAGGACAGAGAGCGTGGTAAGGGGCTGGTAAATATGTCATTTACTGGCCTCTTCCTTTCCTGAATGAACACAGTGCACAATCAGTATCAATCACTTCTGTGTCCATTCATCAGCGTACAAAGCAAGGTCTATAAAGATATGGATGAGTGAGTTTGGGGTGGAGGAACTTGACTGGCTTGCCGAGATGCTGCTCTGTGTGTCCACTCCTCATTGGCTCACTACCTTTGATTGACAGCAATGCACAGTCCTGAGTCCTGACCTCAACCCGATAGAACACCTTTGGAATAAATTAGAAAGGAGACCGTGAGCCAGTCCTGTTCGTCCGCATCAGTGTCTGACCTCACAAATGCACTTCTGGAAGAATGGTCAAACATCCCCATAGACACCCTCCTAAACCTTGTGGACGGCCTTCCCAGAAGAGTTGAAGCTGTTATAGCTGCAAAGGGTGGGCCAACTCAATATTGAACTCTACGGGCTAAGACTGGGATGCCATTAAAGTTCATGTGCGTGTAAAGCCATGCGTCCCAAAGGGGTAAGTATCTTCTTTTTATGAGTAATATTGGGCTCTCTCGGATTTCAACTTTTTTTTTTAAGTGCAGAAAGTGTTAGAGAAGTAAAGAATGAGGTAAGAACCGGTTGAGTTCAGGGGCTGGGTATCCCACAGGTCCCACCATCATGGGGAATGTATGACAGTAAATTTGGGTTGACGGGATAGGTATTATTATATTCTGGGGGGGGGGGGGGGTAAGGTAAAGGGGAGAGGAAAGAAGGATAGGGGGTGTAGGAAAGGGGCTTGACTGAAGCCCAGCTCTGCAGCACAGAGTATAACCTTAATTGGGTGATGTGTTGGAATATGTATTATAACCCAGGGTATGCACAAATTCTATCCAGTAGAACCACCACAGCCAGAAAGCTTCCTTAGTACCCCTAATGGTGGATGTAAGGTCTTCAATGTGTTAAATATCATTTATTTTAGGCAAACTACTGTGCCACAGTCAGGGGCTCCAGTCTATTGGAATACATGCCCTGGCAGCATTTATTCAGGTGAATAAGGACTGATTATTTGTAGGACCTCCTGGAACTGGTAGTGTGATGAAGTAGAAAAATTAAGGTTTGGGTTCATCGGTACATTTTTGGGATAGGGTTCTCACTGCACCCCAAAACACCTGAAGTTTGGGGCATTCTATTCCCACTCTGTAGTGCTAGAACTCTATTTTAGTAACAATATGCACAAAGGATGCACACACAGCAAGCATCATAACAATAGGTCTGGCCTTGAATAAACAGTTAAAACATAGAACAAGGCAGGGTGTACCAAAGTATAGATATTCCATAAAAGCAAACGTCAACAGTAGTTGGTAAAAAAACAGGTTAGTGAATTTGCTGAGAGCTGGACAACCCATGAGGTTAGGTGAATACAAGTAGAAAGGGGTGATGGCCGACAGGAACATAGGTCGCAAGTGGGGAGGAGAGCCAGCACTCGTTTTGGACTGTGGGACGGAGGGTATGTAACACTGTAGGCACTCTGGGTAAGTAACTTACCGCATATACTCAAGTATAAGCCGACCCGAATATAAGCCGAGGCATCTAATTTTACCACAAAAAAATGGGAAAACGTATTGACTCGAGTATAAGCCTAGGGTGTCCATCTGCATGCCTCACTGTGCCTCACTTTGCCTCACTGTGTCCATGTGCATGCCTCACTGTACCTCACTGTGTCCATGCCTCACTGTGTCCATGCCTCACTGTGTCCATGCCTCACTGTGCCCATGCCCCACTGTCCCCATGCCTCACTGTCACTGTGCCCATGCCTCACTGTCCCCATGCCTCACTGTCACTGTGCCCATGCCCCACTGTCCCCATGCCTCACTGTCACTGTGCCCATGCCTCACTGTCCCCATGCCTCACTGTCACTGTGCCCATGCCTCACTGTGCCCATGCCTCACTGTCACTGTGCCCATGCCTCACTGTGCCCATGCCTCACTGTCACTGTGCCCATGCCTCACTGTCCCCATGCCTCACTGTCACTGTGTCCATGCCTCACTGTGCCCATGCCTCACTGTCACTGTGCCCATGCCTCACTGTGCCCATGCCTCACTGTCCCCATGCCTCACTGTCCCCATGCCTCACTGTCCCCATGCCTCACTGTCCCCATGCCTCACTGTCACTATGCCTCACTGTCAATATGCCTCACTGTCACTATGCCTCACTGTCATTGTGCCCATGCCTTACTGTGTCCATGCCTCACTGTGCCCCATCTCCTTACCTGATCTCCTGCGCTGTGTGACTAGACTGACGTTTAACATGGGAGTCTATGGAAGGGGTGCCCGAATTTGAAAAATCAGTGCTCCCCGGTCTTAGGTCCCCTGGACAACAAACTTTGCACGCTTGTAGATAAAGAGTGGGGCTACATGTGTGCCAAGTATGGGGTCCAGGGAACCTAGGGCCAGCCGGTACCGGACCAGAGAAATTACAGTTTAACATGGGAGTCTATGGAAGGGGTGCCTGGCTTTGAAGAATTTGTGCTCCCCGACCGTAGGTCCCCCGAACAACAAGCTTTGCACACTTGTAGAGGAAGAGTGGGGCTACAAGTGTGCCAAGTTTGGGGTCCAGAGGACCTACGGCTGGTCGGGATCAGGCGCACAAATATAAATATGGGCACAGACTCGAGTATAAGCCGAGGGGGGCATTTTCAGCACAAAAAAATGTGCTGAAAAACTTGGCTTATACTCGAGTATATACGGTATAACCCGATTCTTTATATGTATGGCTAATAGATGGTTTGTGGGCAAAATATAGTATTTGTCTAATTGGGCAGGTGTGAAGGTGAGCCCTAGCTCCGCTTCTCATTTTTTAATGAACAAAAACAGGCATTTGAAGTCTTGGAAGGACAGCGTTGGGTGTCAGTGGGTGAAGAAAACTCCCAGGCGGAGGTAGAGAAGCTAGAAAATGATGGAGTTGAGACATTTTCCAAAAACTCAAGGGTGTAGATGGGATCGTCTCTTATCTCCTACAAGGAGGAAAAGGTGGTTAGGGCCTTATAGTACTCCATCTTTGACACTCCTGATGCTTTGATTGAGCATTCCAATTTTGGAATGCTCAATCTGTCAGGCCAGGTGGAAATGCAGGGTTGCCAACAATAGCTGGGATGAGACTGCAAGATATTTTGAAAGAGGCGCATCATTTTAAAAAACTCCAATGGTGGTTCCTCTCCTAGGATGTTCTCGTATGTGTCTTAAAAGGTTGGTTGTGCACCATGGAAGGCTACAGTTTCCACAGTGGAGTTGTTGAGTTTCCATGGTGATCTGTTCTATTTCTACCTGCTGTTGATACTTGCTCACCTCTTGGCACAGGCAGATAATCACCCACAGCCATATATTAAAAGGATAATGATTATATTTCTTTTAGTTAGGTGAATATGATATATGGCTTATTGATAGTTTATGTCTTGCCTTTGAGCTAGCTGGTGGGACTTTGAGTTGAGAGGTATCTTAATAGAGCGCGGTCTTACCGCAAAGGGTCCTTCTATTGTTGGAGTCCTTCTATTGTTTTCCAGTCTCCCCCTTTTTTTCTTTGATAGATAACGTGTTGTTTATAAAGCCCAGTAACTTAAAATGAAAATTACAAACACAAGGGAATTTATTTAAGCAGTGTCTCATTATCGAGATTCATTCCTTTGTGTCCAAAGTTTCAATCGGACAAACCAGATCCTCAATTTAAGCAGTGTCTCTTCAGTTAACCCCCGGTGCTATAGATAGTAGAATATGAGAGGAGGTAGAAAGTCAGTGTGAGTTTGTGTTTGTGTGTTCAGGAGGGGGACAAGGGCGGTAGTACAGTTTAACTTAGGGGGCATTTCCTTTTGTCTAACCTTTGAGCCTTTGGTTATTTCTTTCCCTAAAATGACAAACTACTGTATGTGAGAGGGGGATATGGACATGGAGGACCTGTAGCAGCCTGACATCTAAAAACCCCATAACAAAGACATATACCACATAAGCTCAGACAGAATGATTCTGCCATGGTGTTCTGTCTAGCCAGTCTCCAATAAAGTTTCTTGTGGATGATACTAGTGGTGTGTGACCCTCCTTTTCAAGTGGCATAGAACTGTACTATTCTCATAATAATTATAAGCAGATGTCCAGAGTACCCCTTCCCCCTTATTTCAGATGTCAAAAGCCCCCCCCCCCCATCAGACGTCAAGAGTCCCCTATCCAGTGTAGGGTCTGGGAGGCAGAGAGTGTAGGGTCTGTAGGGGGGCTCCTTAGAGCCTGCTGAATGTTGAGATGGAGACAAGGGGGGTGACACGACTGCAGGAGAGGTGCGAGGGCCACATGACTTGGCTGGGTGGGCTGGATTCGGCCCACGGGCCTTGTGTTTGACACGTGCACTGGAGAAACGTGAGCTCTGTTCAGAAAGGTAAGGCATGAAGATGCTCCAATAAGCAACAGACTAAACACAGGCCAGGTGAAACGCTATAGCTTGTTTACAGAACAGGACAATAGTCTTGTTGAAGGACCCTGTCACTTGTTATGGATGTGAGTGGTAGAGGCATTGGTAGGACAATGTGGGCTAAGGGGACCAGCTTTTCAAAATGAGGGCCACATGACTTGGCCTGGCGGGCTGGATTTGGCCCACGAGCCTTGTGTTTGACACGTGCACTGGAGAAACGTGAGCTCTGTTCAGAAAGGTAAGGCATGAAGATGCTCCAATAAGCAATAGACTAAACACAAGCCAAGTGAAACTCTATAGCTTGTTTACAGAACAGGACAATAGTCTTGTTGAAGGACCCTATCACTTGTTATGGATGGGAGTGGTAGAGGCATTGGTAGGACAATATAGGCTAAGGTGACCAGCTTTTCAAAATGAACACTAACACTTCAATAGGGACACCCTACTGACCATGCCCAAGTTATTTGGGCAGGAGCAGAGCAGGGAGTGGGGATAATAGCAGCATGTGAAGCACGCTACACCAAATGTTGGATGTGGCCAAATTTTGCTAACAGTGGGAGTGGCCTAAAAGGGAATGGTTTAATAACCACTAAGCCTACTTTGCTGTGGGTCAGTGTATAGGCCAAACGTAAGTAAAGCATAGAATGCCTCTCAAGCAAAATTTCCTCCCTCCTCCCAATACAACCCCCCATGACAAAACCACCTCCAGCACAAATCCCCTACTTCCTGATCCTGAATAGTACTCACCAGACCTTGGCATGGCATCCCCAAAGGCCAAAACCATCTCCTGGTGAGTTTCCCTTCCCTCATCTCCAGTGCACCATAGGCACCATATACTTGCAATACAGGGTGAAGTCTGTGGCATCAGATGGAGCATGTCACCTCTCCAGCACCCCCTGCATAGTGCAGCTGCTCCTCCTGGATGCCCATCCACCCCTTGCCCCTTGTTCCAGCCATGTACCCTAGTGTACTGTTGATTTACTGGCTCCAGGCCCAGAAGTGCACTGCAGGTCACCATGACAAAGAAGAGCAAGGCAGAAAATAATCCATACACATCCTTTTAACCAGAGACAAAATTGTGATTTTTTTTCCCCTGAGGACAGCCCATCAAATCAGGAACTGTCCATGAAACCAGGGAAATCTGGTCACCCTAATATGGGCACCCAAAGAGAGAAGTCCATCCTCAGTTGCAACTGTAGTATTAGAAGAGTTCCTATGATGAAGGTGTACGGTGTTGGAGCTTTTGAAGCAATTTTCAAATCTGGCATGAAGTTTCACAAACCTTTGCTTTAGTAACTGGCTAGGGCATGCAATTGGAATGAACGTCCATGACCTCTATGCTTTAGTAACTGTCGAAAGCAACAGAAATAGCCAAGCCATGCAATACTAGAGAAGTGAAGGGTGGAAAAGGTAGTGTGGTTACATCTTCAACAACCCCCCCCCTTAAAAAAAAGCTGCCAATAGAAAACTCATCTGCCATAAATTTTCAAATGAAAGACAGACTCATAACTGACACTGAACAGGGGAAATCGCCGAACTGGGATACTCTACAGGGGATAGCAGAAAAGCCCTGCCCCCCAAACATAATGATCAGTTATATTGATGAAAACTGCATTATGTTTTACTATTTTATAAAATAAAAAAATAAAAAAATCTAAAATGTGTTTGGCTTTTATGTACAGTATGTATAATTTTTCGTAATTGAGTGTGTGCACCCATACTTTTGACACCTGCTATTTAAATTCTTGATTTACAGTGACATATGTTTCATTTTTACAAGCTTCTCGGAATGTGTAGATGGGTGGGTGAATGAAGCTGTGTTTGCGATATCTATTTTTATGCTTAATATAAGTGTCTCAAGCAATATCTTCAAGGATGTAGACGGAACTATGTGGGAGAAGTGCCAAAGTGCTGGGTCAACAAGCCCCAGGCAAAGAACTGGATTGCTTAAGCCAATCGCTTTACCTGTCATCCGGTACAGAGCTGTGCCTCCCGGTAGACACTGCACAACTAAAGAATGGACAGGCAGAACTGTGCAAAATGTTGCTAATATACGTATTAAATGAAAACTATAGAAAAAAAATACTCTATGGGGTTAGTGCCTGTAATAAGTGTTTAGCGTAAGAATTATTTTTTATTTTTATTTTACTTGCCTAAATTTTATATTTTTCTCCACATTTACATGCTGACCAAGCACCCCAGTTACAGAAACGTGGAAAAACAATATAAAAACAATAGACCAAAAGAAAAATAACGTTAGGTGTTTATTTGTTTGTTGCTTACCCAAAGTAGTATTCCTTGTTTAATTTCACATTACATAGTTGGTTTGAGCCAAGCTGGCCCAAACCAACTATTTCCATTACAGAACATTGCGGTACATAAAATATGCAGCCCTGTGTTCCGGCTGAGTGCTTTTCCACCATTCAGGAGAGGCTTTGTATTTGAATTACTGAATACAAGGATTTTTCTGATTGGCCAATGTGGAGATTGTGACATCGTCTGCCTGCCTCTCTACCTTGGCCAATCAGGGGAAGCCTTGTATTCATTGATAAAAATACCAGGCTTCTCCTGTATGATGGATAAGTGCTCAGCATTACTCTATGCAGTATGGGTGACTTTAGGAAGCGATGCGGTTTACTGTATGTAGCTAATGCTACTAAAGTCCATCACAGCGCACATAGCTGCCACATCATCCAATGGAAATGGCTGGTTTGGGCCAGCTTGACCCAAGCAGACTATTTCAAATTAAATTAAACATGTAATTCTACTTTAAAGTCCAAGTGAAGATTACAATTACAAGAGTGACAACATTTACATGATACTCTAAATGCCCCTATAAATGGCTTTAAGCTGGGTGGTATAATATCAGACGCCATCACTGTTTGGCAGCGCCATTGTGTTCAAGCAGCCCTGTGGCTGCTAGAATACAATAGCTGGCAGTGGAGATTCCTCCTCTGATGCTGTTAGCCCATGGGCTGAACGAGAGAAAAAATAAATAAATATGGCGACCTTAAAGCTGCCGTTTAGGTATGGCAATTTTTACATAGTTACATTGGTCCAGCTACTACTGTGATCTCCACTAGCTTCTGAGTCCAGGCCAAGTGGGTGGAGGTTGCTTGCTCGGCATGGAACACTTTGCATTTTCTCAATGAGTGCTAAGCGTTTAGATTAGACAAGGTGGAGAGGTGGGGCGGTGTCATCACAATCTTCACCTCGTCCAATCAGAGGACACTTTGTATTTTCTCCAGAAATGCAAAGTGTTCTTTGAATGGTGCCCATGTTAAGTGATAGGCCTTCTGGGTTCAGTGAGCAGCAGGGCAGCCACTTGATACGGGACCCAAAAGTTACAATGTAGTAGCTGTGGATAATACAGTGATTTCCAGCTTTCAACGGAATCCCATACCTCCCAACCCGCACGGATTCTGCGGGACTTTCCCGCATACGCATAGACACCGTTTTCCCGCAGTCCCCTGATAGTTCGTTTTTCCTCACAGCAAGAGGAGCCAGTGGAGGCAGCACGGGAGGAGGAGGTAAGACGATATCCCCCCCCCGCGCATATCAACTCTAAAGTCGGACGACCAGCGGCAATATCCCATCCCGCGGCAAACCCCCCCCCCCGCTCAACTCAAGCTGGACCAATAGAACTATGTAAAACTAAAACATACCTAAACTAAATCCATTTAAAGACTAAATTCTCATGTGAATTAGTGCTTTGTGCAGTAATTTTGAAATAGAAAAAGTCCTCACTCAAACAGTTGGCACAAGGTTGGAAGCATACAGTTGTCCTTGATGTAGCATTAACAGTCGCTTGCACTGGAAACACCTCAACTCACTATTTTGGAGGGGCGTCCTCATAATTTTGGCCATCTAGTAGGTGTGAAGGTCAGGTGTCCACAAATTGTTGGCCATGTAGTGTTACTTTCACACTGGGGCGTTGCAAAGCGGCGCTTTACCGTAGTTTCTGTGATGCTATTCGGCCGCTATCGGGGCACTTTTGACCCCTGCTAGCGGCCGGAAAAGGGTTCGGCGGCACTGCCCATTGATTTCAATGGGCAGGGGGTGCTTTAGGAGCGGTGTATACACCGCTCCTACCGCGTCTCAAAGATGCGGCTGACAGGACTTTTTTTAAACCACCGCACCAGCGCACCACACCAGCGCACCGCACCAGCACCAGCACCGCACCAGCAAGCCCTCGGTCTTTCACACTGGAGTGAGAGAAGAGGCTCTTTCAGGGCGCTTTGCATGCGCTATTTTTAGCGCTATAGCACCTGCAAAGCGCCTCAGTGTGAAAGTAGCCTTAAAGTTACGCAATTTCTAATTGACTTTGCTGTTTGCCAGAAAATGATTTTGCAATCACTGACTCCCTTTCTTGTCGCCTGAAGTTGAAGAATTAATAAATTAAATACAGAAACAATTGAGTACTGTCTGTGACAAGCTTTTGAGGTATGTCCCCTTCTTCAAGGTCTATGCTGCCCAGACCTTGAAGAAGGGGACATACTCCAAAAGATTGTTCTGAAAAATTATATGTTAGCGCAAATAAAAAAAAATGATCACTGACAGTACTCAAATGTTTACGGTATGTTGCAAGTGCTCTAATACGTCTACAATCACCTTAAATAAAATACAATAGAGACTAATTTTAGTAAAAGTTTAAATTATTTTTTTTTTTTAAATAACTTTGAAATTATTCCCTACTCCAACCCGCCTCAATTATGTTACAGCCGCACTGATAATAAAAAACTCTATTTGTATGAAAGAAATATAAAATAATTGACAATCAAAATCCTGATGAGCAAGTAATGAACCTGCATTAAAACATGCTGAGAGGAATAAAGGCGAGTTAGCAAAAAAAAAAAAATCTTCACTAAATAAAACATTTTTGGCTCATTTTTGTGTCTTGCTTTATTTTATGAAAATGTGGAGGGGATTGTTTCCAGTAGACAGTCTGGAGCATTCATTCCTAACTAGGCCTCTGTTAGAAAAATTAGCACTAAGCACTGACCGAATGACAGCAAAAGCCTACACCATACACTATGGGGTCTACTTAAAAAAAGAAAAAAACTATAGCATTCCCACAGCCATAAGAAATAACCTGTATAGTGTCTCATATGTGTATTTCTTATGACCACCGCTCCAACTAGTGGCCTTGATGTAGTATTTTCCTGACATACCGCAATCAGGAAAATAAGGCATTATGGCCTCAAGATGGAGCTGATCATCAAAGGAATACACGTATTATACACATTAAGGAGATTATTTTCTACGGCTGTGCAAATGCTTAGTAATTTGCACAGTAAATTTGTTATACAGTAATTAGACCCTATGGGGTTGATTTACTAAGACTGGAGATTGCAAAACCTGGTGCAGTTGTGCATGGCAGCCGATTGATATCTAACTTCAACTTGTTTAAATAAGCTTTGAAAAAAAAAACCTGGAAGCTGATTGGTTTCTATGCCGAGCTGCACCAGATTTTGCACTTTCCAGTTTTAGTAAATCAACTCCCATGTGTCTTCAGCTTCAAACCAGTCAAGTGAAAATTAAAGTCATGTGTTCCAATAAAGTTTATTGTGTCATAAATGTTAGTTCTTAAAGGTATACTTTGAAAAATCCATGCACAAGATCTTTGTAGTAGAATAGCCTTTTTTATTTACCCCTTCAATGGCCCTTGTCCCGCTCCTCTGTTCCAGCACTGCAGCCTCCATAAGGCCTTTTGACACTTCTGGGGACATCAGGTACCTTTGTCCACCACTGTGCACATGGTTCCATTCTTCAACTTCTACATAACCACTGAGTATGTAATGACGTAGGGGTCAGAGGATTGAACCACAATGCATGGTGGGGACACAGGCATCTAACCTCCCCAGCAGTGTTGAACATCGTAGGAGTCTTATGGAGGCTACAGCTCTAGAACAGAAGGTTGGAGACTTGGGTTGTTGGGGAGGTGATTACAAAACCTCTGCTACTGTAAAGTTTTTCATCAAGATTGTTTTTTAACCTGACAGGGCTGCTTTAAAGTCTCAAGCCTAATACACACGACCGATTTTCGGTTGGGAGAGCTTTCTTGCCGAGAAAACCGTTCGTCTGTATGGTTTCTCGTTGAGAAAACTGCCGGGAATCTCAACGAGAAAAATAGAGAACCTGCTCTCTATTTTCTCATCAGGATTCTCGTTTTTCTCGTCGAGATTCTCGTCGGCCTGTTTCCCGACGAGAAAACCGGTCGTGTGTATGGTTTTCCGAGTCTTAAAAAATCGCGCATGGTCAGAATCAAGTATAAGACGGGAGCGCTCCTTCTGGTAAAACTAGCGTTCGTAATGGAGATAGCACATTCGTCACGCTAAAACAAACTGAAAGCACGAAGACTGAAAAGCGCGAATCGTCTCTCCCCAAACTTTTACTAACCACGCGGTAACCCGAGATCAGCAAAAGCAGCCCAAGGGGTGGCGCCATTGAAATCGAACTTCCCCTTTATACTGCCGTCGTACGTGTTGTACGTGACCGCGCTTTCCAACGACGAGATTTGGAATTGACAGTGTGTATGCAAGGAAAGCTTGACAAGAATCTCGTCGAGAAAAACAACGTTTTTTTTTTACAACGAGATTCTCGGTCGTGTGTAAGAGGCTTCAGTCCCCATAAACTGATATTTATGTGCTTGGTAGATTTTGAAGAGCGAAACTGTCTGACAGTTTCTTATATCTCTTGGGGGCTATTGGTGAGATCTCTGAGCTGAGTTCCAGGTTCCTGTGGTGCCCATTACGAAGGATTCCCACCATATCTGATTGATTTTCTTTTAATTTATGGAGCATACAACAAGATGGCACCAAAAACTTCCAATTGGACAGGAACATGGCTTGGAATTATGGTAGGAAGATCTCACTGTTGGATTATCCAAGATATAGATTTAGATACTTATACCTACATTGTTTTTGGATGGACTGACTGTTTAACATCACAGGTTTACAGTCCATTATGAAATCCCTACTCACCAACAGAAGCTCTCAGCATTGAATGCTGCTCAGTGAATGGTGGGGCAACTTGTCTTAAAATTGGGTCAGAGGTGAAGGCCTATGTTGTGTACCAAAGATTGAGGTATATCTTGGCTGAGAATTGATTGACAATTTACATAGGTACATGAAGGTACTACAAACTGTCCTCATTTTGGTAGTATTGTCAGTTTAAAAAAATTTGGACAGATAAACTTGATATTCGCCCAGGAATCATACTGGGTCTAATTTTTACCAGGAACAACTCGGAACCTGGGACTGTGAAAATGCTGTTCAAGTGTTTCTGGAGAGGGAGGTTGCAAAATATAAAATTTAGCTACAGTAGACAGCAGGTAAATTCAGAAGCACAATAGAAAACCAGCTAAATTTGGCTGCAATGGATTATACACACTCAAGTTAAATAAGGTGACCAGATATTTAAAATTAAATCCGGGGACATTTTTTTTTTTTTTACTAGTAATGGCGGCAATCAGCGACTCTCTGCCTGTCACCGCCCGCCTCACAGCCTGTCAAGTCTTACTCTCCGGGCTACTACTGGGTGGGGAGCGGAGGAAGATCCCTCCACCAGGGAAGGCAAGGAGATAAACAGGCAGGCGGCTGGCCGGGACTTGAGCCAAGGCAGAAGAACATGCGAGCGGAGCTGAATGGGCACCCGAAACTGAAGAAATATTCCCTCCGCTCCGACCAGCACATGATCATCAGACAGGGGCACAGATAATGGGAAAAATACACCCCCCTAAGCTAGTGTTCAAATCCAATCCGGGGACAGTGTCCTCAATCAGGGGACTGTCCCCTGAAACTGGGGATGTCTGGTCACCCTAAGTTAACCACTTGTCCACCATATGACGTGATTGACTTCGAGGGGGGATATCTGAATGATGCCTGCAGCTACAGGCATCATTTGGATATCCTTCTCTTCTGCCAGTGATTCTGCGCACCATAAGAATGATCATAGTGGCAGTTCCGCCGCTTGATCGTTCTTATAGGCGTCGGGAGGGGACACCCCCTCTCCTGCCGCCATCCGGTGCTTCTCCGGGCTCTTCCGTGCCATCGGGGGCCCGAAGAACGAATCGGCCGGCGCCGGCTCACGACGATAGAGATGACTGGTGACCAGATAGTCACCAGTCATCTCTATGACCGTCGGAGTCTCGGGCGCGACGTTGTGACGTCACACCCGGTACCCGGAAGTAAACAAAGCCGCAATTGCGGCTGTCAGCATGAGATCGGCGTTTTTTTTTTCACCGATCTCATGCTTTCCAGCCTGGAGGAGAGATGTGGCGTCTTATTGACCCCGCATCTCTACATAAAGAGGACCTGTCACAATGATTCATATTACAAGGGATGTTTACATTCCTTGTAATAGGAATAAAAGTGATCAAAAAATAAATAAATATAAAAACAAAGTGTCAAAATAAAAAAAATTCAGTAAAATAAAAAAAAAAAAATGAAAAAAAAAAGTAAAACGCCCCTGTTCCTGGTAGCTCGCGCTCAGAAGCGAACACGCATGTAAGTCCCGCCCACATATGTAAACGCCATTCAAACCCCACATGTGAGGTATCGCCGTGTGCGGTAGAGTGCGAGCAACAATTCTAGCACTAGACCTCCTCTGTAACTCGAAAATTGTAACCTGTAAAAAAAATTAAAGCGTCGCCTATGGAGATTTTTAAGTACCGAAGTTTGGCGCCATTCCATGAGTGTGCGCAGTTTTAAAGCGTGACATGTTAGGTATCTATTTACTCGGCGTAACAGCATCTTTCACATTATACAAAAAAATTGGGCTAACTTTACTGTTTTGTTATTTTTTAATTCGTGAAACCGGGTTTTTTCCCCAAAAAAGGCGTTTGAAAAATTATTGTGCAAATACCGTGCAAGATAAAAAGTTGCAATGACCGCCATTTTATTCCCTAGGGTGTCTGCTAAAAATATATATAATGTTTGGGGGTTCTGATGAATTTTCGAGCAAAAAAATGATGATTTTTACATGAAGGAGAGAAGTGCCAGAATAGGCCCGGTGGAGAGTGGTGAAAGATAAATCAAACATGCTTGGTAACTTAAGCAAGTTTGTAGATTTTACTGGCTATCATTAGTTGTTCACTGAGTGATTTTGGCTGCCCATGGTTGCTCTTTATGTAAAGATGCTATCACCACTGTCTTCCATGATAAGGAGATGGAGGAACCAGCAATACAAGATGCTGGTGTGATTACATCAACAGCTATTGTTCGAGAGGCACAGCGCTCTCACCTCCATCGCAAATGCATAATATGACCATGACTCCAGATTACTACAGAACTAGCTACATAATAAAGTAATCTACTTTACAAAGGGGAGAGAATAATTCATGTGAAAGGCATATTTGTTTTTACTTTATTTGTGTTTAATGCAGAGACTCTGGAATATCAATGTGTTTCCATGTAGTAGATTATGTAAAAGCAACATTCCATTGCAAAATTACATTTCCAACGAGAGACACAAGAAATGATTACTCAGCAAGTTGAAAATAAAGGCAGCCAAAGAAACTGTATCTCAAAAAAAAAAAAGAAAAAAGATAGAGAGAGTCCTGACTGTGTCCTGGGGAGATTTCCCCTGATTTCCTGTCCTGGTGAAGGTTATAGAGGTAGAAAGTCTTGGAAACTCTACCTGGTTGGAGATCAATGATCACTTCATTGGTGTTTCAGGGGATCGGAGCTTCACCCTCTTTAGCGCTTTAGTAAAGCTTTATTGCCACTGCAAGCACAATAGATACTACAAAACACTGATATTATATTAGGACATCGACTGCAGTTATCCCCAACAGATCTAATATTACCAAAGTCCTGAAAAAAGGGGAGCCAACCCCCAAACACGCACTGGCTAGGTTATAAGTCATACACCAATGAAGTGATCATTATTCTTCAACTGACCAGAGTTTCCAAGACTTCTGTTCCTGCACGCCATAGACCTACCCACTACCAACAAGGTCTACCTTAAATTTTCCTGTTCTGTAGTGTTGAATCTCCTACCTGTTCCTGTAGTGTTGAATCTCCTACCAGGACAGATAGTTTTATATATGGAGTCGTAGGTTGCAACCTTTATCAGTTTTTATACCTTCTGTCTGTGTCTCTGCTGGAGTGATTTCCTCTCACTCCCTGTCCCAGGGACACAACAGGAAGTAAATGGAAATCTGCCCAAAGTGAGAAAAGATAATCCCACCTTTGGTACCTGTTACTGGAATAATTGCCCACGTTGAGAGATTTCCCCTCTACTTCTGACCTGACTTTCGATCAACATTGTCATTCATCCTAAAGATGTTCAGTAGGGTTGAGGTCAGGGGTCTGTGAAGGCCACATGAGTTCCTCCAAATCAGACTGGTGAAACCATGTCTTATGGAGCTGGCTTTGTATATGGGGCCACAATCATGTCGGAAAAGAAAGGGCCCTTCCTCAAACTGTTGCCACAAGGTTGGAAGCGCACAATTGTCAAAAAATTTAACATTATGCCTCACTAAAAGTACCTGAAATCAATCATTTGGAGGGGGTGTCCACATAGTTCTGTGCCCTCCTCAAACCAAAATGAAGCCTTGAGATACCAAACATGGACAGCCATGTTCTGCATATTGGGAAAAAATGGGAACCTGGAAAGCCCAGGAAAGCAAGAACGATAAAATACCGTATATACTCGAGTATAAGCCGACCCAAATATAAGCCAAGGCACCTAATTTTACCACAAAAAACTGGGAAAACTTAGTGACTCGAGTATAAGCCTAGGGTGTCCATCTGCATGCCTCACTGTGCCTCACTTTGCCTCACTGTGTCCATGTGCATGCCTCACTGTGCCCATGCCTCACTGTGCCCATGCCTAGACTGACGTTTAACATAGGAGTCTATGGAAGGGGTGCCCGGGTTTTAAAAATCGGTGCTCCCTGGCCGTAGGTCCCCCGGACAACAAACTTTGCACACTTGTAGAAGAAGAGTGGGTCCGGTACCGGGTCCCCAAAGTCCGGGAGATCAGGCGCAAAAAGGTGACTCGAGTATAAGCTGAGTGGGGCATTTTCAGCACAAAAAAATGTGCTGAAAAACTTGGCTTATACTCGAGTATATACGGTAAATGTATTCATTAACAAAGATCAAGGCAATAAAAACAAGTTCCTGCAAATATACTGTCAGGGTCACCTGTGGCCAGGTGACAGATGCACACCGTAGGGGGACAGGAGTGCACCGCGAGGTAGTGAACCCTATGGCTGGCTTCTGTGGATAGGAAACTGGGTGGTTGTGGAAAGCGGGACCAGAGGAGCACAACCGGGATCCCAACGGAAGCGAGAGCCAAGATTCCCCAGGGCGCGGAGTCTAAGACCCAGCTGGTCTTCTCCAGGGCCTCTAGTGGTGAGGATGTTACGCTGCAGGCTGGGACCAGGTCGCGGCCCCTGGAGTTTCCTAGCTCACGCCCCGTAGGATAAGGGGAAGCAGCAGCACACGATAGAGAGAACCGAATAACAAGCCGAAGGTCAGGGGCCACAAGCAGACAAGGATAACGAAGAACGAGCCGAAGGTCAAGGGTCACGAGCAGACAGGGATGGTCGGGGACAAGCCAATAACGTAACAGAGAGACAGACGTAGCACACGGCAGGCAGGAACCCAAACACACAATGCCTAACAAACACGTTGATCAGCCAAGCAGGCTTGCAGTGCACAGGTTAATATAGTGTTCAGTGATAGGGCCTGGGGTGGAGTCAGGCTGGGAGGAGATTATAAAGGAAGCCAGGTGAAGGAGGTCTGGTCTCTAGATGAACACATGAGGAGGAAGGTAAGATGGCAGACAAACACTACTGCATATCCATGACAGTACCCTCCCTCTTATGGGCCCTCCCCCGCCTGGACCCAGGCTTAAAGGGAAATCTCTGATGAAACCTTCTCAACAGATGAGGTGCAGCGACATCAGATGCAGCGATCCAAGACGCCTCCTCAGGACCAAAACCTCTCCAATGCACAAGGTACTGAAGAATGCCTCTGCAGAGCCGAGAATCCAGAACTTGTCTAACCTCGTACTTAAGATTATCCTCAGAGACTGAAAACGAGGTAGGGAGATGACAAGAAGATCTATTGAGGACCAAAGGCTCTCTAGGAATAAGCAAGGGCATGAGACGATCAACAGGAATCTGAGGAGGGTCCCCTAGACCCTTAAAGGGGGACTGGTCATCTTGCACAGGACCATCAGACTGGGCAGATGTCAGTGGAACCCTGAAGTCAGGTTGGTTAGAAGGTGACATGTCGCCGGAGTCAAGCTGAATAGCTGAAGGACAAGCAGAATGTCCCGAACAAGAAAAAGTGAGAGGCTCACTGGGCATGGGCTGGACTGGCATAACTAGTACAGAGGCAGAGTGAATAGCTGAGTCAGGTGTAGCGACTACCTGAATCGCATCGCAAGACGTAGCGACTGCAGGACTTGTAGACAAGCTAGCCTGGCTGTGCGTCCAAGGGTGGTTAGGGACAGAGAAATGTAAATGGTTATGCAACCTGGAATGAATGACCGGCTCAGATTCACAGGGGGCAACCTTGGGTAGGCAGGACGAGGAACAGGAGGGACCCCAAGCCAGGATCTGTCCAGTAGTCCAGTCCACATGAGGAGAATGGAGCTGTAACCATGGGAGACCCAAAATTATAGGCGTTGAGGCCTTGGGTAAGATAAGGAAGGATATCCACTCCTGGTGGAGTGTCCCTACCGACATCTTAACAGGGAGGGTCTGGAAGCGGATAGGTCCCCCTGGGAGAACAGTACCATCAATCGCCAAGACCAGCAATGGCGTGGTGAGGGGCAAAAGAGTAAGTCTCATGGACGATGCGATTTCCCAGTCCATGAAATTACCAGCGGCTCCGGAATCCAGATATGCTGAGACCGAATGAGAAGAAGCACCAACATGAAGGAACACAGAAAGCAGAAGACGAGAAGGGGAAGGTGATATTTCTGGGTCCAATACTCCACTTTCCAGATGAAGTGGACCCAAACGTTTTTCTGGACAAAGAGAGCAAGTGTCACGAAAATGACCTTTGCCCCCACAGTAAAGACACAGACCAAGAGTTCTGCGCCTAGCACGTTCCTCAGGGGATAGCCTGGTCCGACCCAGCTGCATGGGTTCCTCAGCTGGTAGGAGATGCTCTACGGGTCGAAGAGAGGGGAGCTCAGGCTGACTAAGAACCAAGGAGTGCTGGCGTTGCTTTTCTAAGGTCCTCTCCTGAAAGCGAATATCGATCTGGTTACACAAGGAGATAACGCCGGCCAGATCAGTGGGGATGGTTCTTCCAGCTAATTCATCCTTCACTCTATCAGACAGGCCATGCAAAAAGGTTGCGACTAAGGCCTCATTGTTCCAGCTCAACTCAGCCGACAGTATGCGGAAATGAAGGGCATACTGTCCCACAGAAGCAGACTCTTGGCGGAGACGTAAAAGGGCGCTGGCCGCTGAAGAGACACGAGCCGGTTCTTCGAAGATATTCCGAAAAAGTTTCAAGAAGCCAGACAGGCTAGAAACCACTGGATCATTCAGTTCCCACAGAGGGGCTGCCCAGGCTAAAGCTTCACCAGAGAGGAGGGAAATGATATAGGCTACCTTAGCCCGATCAGACAGGAAGTTTTGGGGCTGAAGCTCAAAATGAATAGTGCATTGGCTGAGAAACCCCCTGCAGGCCTTGGAGTCCCCAGAGAAACGGAACGGAGCTGGCAATCTTAGTGAGTGTGAGGCTGCGACTGGTGCGATAGGTACAGCCGCTGGTTGTACTTGGGGTTGCGGATTCGGGGTTCCCAAGGAGACCTGAAGCTGCTCGAATCGAGAAGCCAGATCCTGGAGGAATCGCATCACCTGGGTCTGATTTGATTCCTGGGTCTCAAGTCTGCGAACTATGCCCTGCAATGGATCATCCGCGGGAAGCGGGATGTCAGCCGGGTTCATGGCTGATCAAACTGTCAGGGTCACCTGTGGCCAGGTGACAGATGCACACCGTAGGGGGACAGGAGTGCACCGCGAGGTAGTGAACCCTATGGCTGGCTTCTGTGGATAGGAAACTGGGTGGTTGTGGAAAGCGGGACCAGAGGAGCACAACCGGGATCCCAACGGAAGCGAGAGCCAAGATTCCCCAGGGCGCGGAGTCTAAGACCCAGCTGGTCTTCTCCAGGGCCTCTAGTGGTGAGGATGTTACGCTGCAGGCTGGGACCAGGTCGCGGCCCCTGGAGTTTCCTAGCTCACGCCCCGTAGGATAAGGGGAAGCAGCAGCACACGATAGAGAGAACCGAATAACAAGCCGAAGGTCAGGGGCCACAAGCAGACAAGGATAACGAAGAACGAGCCGAAGGTCAAGGGTCACGAGCAGACAGGGATGGTCGGGGACAAGCCAATAACGTAACAGAGAGACAGACGTAGCACACGGCAGGCAGGAACCCAAACACACAATGCCTAACAAACACGTTGATCAGCCAAGCAGGCTTGCAGTGCACAGGTTAATATAGTGTTCAGTGATAGGGCCTGGGGTGGAGTCAGGCTGGGAGGAGATTATAAAGGAAGCCAGGTGAAGGAGGTCTGGTCTCTAGATGAACACATGAGGAGGAAGGTAAGATGGCAGACAAACACTACTGCATATCCATGACATATACATTCGGGGGTGGGATATCTGAAAGATATTAATGAGCTTATAAGAACAAAATAAATGGTAAGCTAACAGAGGTGGGGGGAATGAGCACTGTACAGCACATAAATCAAATGTGAGCCAACAAATAAAAACATGGTAACTAATTACCGAGGCCCATTAATGGTAATGTGTGAATATTCTGCAGAGTGGCCGTTCATTAAGATAACTGTACTATAGAATGCCAAATAGAAGAGTAAGATAAAAAGCACAACACCAGTAAAAATAAAATAAAACAATGAATGCTATTAGCAAGAGGAAAGGGTATTTAGCAATGTAAATAAGTACACTGCCAATCTGAGAGTTATAAGGAAATTATGAAAAGCTTGCCATGTACTCTTAGTTGGTTTCGGTACACATACAGTACACTATATATGGCCAACAGTTTGTGGACACCTGACCAACATACCTACCTATATAGTCGAAAGTATACGACCAGCCTTGTGAAGTATTTTGGAAAATGCTGGGCTTTCAGTAAAATATAAAAGATCACCAACTGTACCTGGACACCCTTCTTAGTACAGGCGTTTCCAGTGAAGGGTACTTTTAATGCTACAGCTACAGCAAACAAACACGTTTTAGACAATGGCGAACTTCCAATTTTGTGCCAACAGTTTGGGGAAGGCCATTTTCTGTTCCAGCATGACTGTACAAAACCAACTCCATAAAGATATAATTTGATGAGTCTGGCGTGGAGAAACTCAAATGGCCTGCACAGAGCCCTGACATCAAACCCTACTGAACACTTTTGGGATGAATTGGAATCCCAATTGTGAGGCAGATCTTCATCCACCATTAGAACGTGACCTCAAAAATGTTAATTTTGATTAACTGGCACAAATTCCCACAGACACTCCAGAAACTTGTGGAAAGCCTTCCCAGAAGTGCAGAGGCTGTTATAGCTGTAAAGTGGGAAGATGGGGACAACTCCATATTAATGCCTATGGTTTTGGAATGGGATGTCCATGTTGGATACTCCAAGCTTTTCTTTACCTGGCTATAGAAGTACATCTGGCCATAGACATCTTCCTAGATGTTTCCAAGGTATTCCCAGGTTAACTGGTTATTATGGTACCTCCATATGTTCTCAGTTTCCCCTAGGGTCTATTTCCAGTTAGAAAGAAAAACTAGCTCCTTCCGGCATCTCCCAGCTGACCATGTGTATGTTACCTTCAGGCCAGCAACAGACAGAGCAGTTGCAGGAAAGAAAATTGCTCAATTCCCCCATCAACACAGACAGTGTTGACAGGGGAATCCCTCCCGTGGAGCCATTGTGCGGGGGAAGCCGTCCTTGCAGGGAGAACATGAGTTGCTAGCGGCTGTAACAACCACTAGCAACCACTAGCAATAATTGCATGTAAAATCTGGCAGGCTGGTTCTACCCAGGTTGATTGATCATTCAGCCTGCTCATACATGGTTCAAATCTCAGCTGGTTCAGGCTGAACTGGCCGAGATTTGAACCATCTATGGCTGGCTTCACATATCAACTGGGTCTTATCAACATAAAGGCCAGCTCCACCCCCCCTCCCAAAGTTGATCACTGATTGACAACTTTTACACCTCCCCATTGAGAAGAAGCCTAGCAGTCTAATAGAAAACCTAATTTATACCTCTTTATATAGACTTATTCCTCACAGGGCTAAATTTCAGTAATGGGTCAAACAAAGCTTCTTCTACTTTGCCATCTCTTGGAGAATTTCTGGCTTACATGTTTTTTTTGCACAGTGCTTTAAATAAAATCAGTAATCATGTTCTCAATACTTTTGAGGAAATGCAAAGCATTTTATATGGTATCGAAAGAAATATAATGTGTATTGTTATAGCAACCAATCGGATCAGGCTTTTCCCAGGAGAATTTATGGAAGACAGTAATTCGTTTCTATGGACAGATAATTGTTTCTTGTGATACTATGGCAAATCAAGCGTTCTATCGTTCTTGATTTATGTTTGGAGTCCACCTAAAAAAAAACCTGATGTGACATCAAACAAATAAAGATAAATGCTTTTGGGTGTGCCTTCAGATTCAGATTCAGAATACTTTATTATTCCAAAGGCCCTTCCTACAAAGCCTTGTTCATTTGGTCCCTAGTCATAGTTCAATCCTATAACAGCGAACAGAAGGGATTGACCCAAGAACGGCATACTGTTGTTCCACAAACAAAATGTAGCTCTTAAAACGGTATTAAACCCCAATCCAAAAATGTAATATATAGCAAAAAAAACGTAATTCTAGAAAACGAATGCAGCAGCCACATCTAATGATTGGTAAGCACCAATCATTAGATGTGGCTGCTGCATTCGTTTTCTAGGATTACGTTTTTTTCATACTTAAATAAATGCTGATCATTGTAAGGACCTCTGTAAGTGTGGTCACTGTGGGTGTTGATTTGCTCTGAGTTTGGCCCACCTCCTGCCCTGAGGGTGTCTGACCCCGCCCTCACATCTGTGGGATCTCCTTTCCACTCCTCTTTCCTTCCATCTAGGGCCTCTGGTGGTAAGTTGCCCCCTTTTATGTCCCCTGTGGACCTGTCTACAGGAGTACCTCCAACGTTATTATTAAAAATGCCTATATTTGTAGAATATTCCTTAAGTGGTAATTCCGCTTTCTGCTTCTATTTTTATTAGCTGTCATCTGCTTAGACACTCTGAGACATACTTCCCCTGACGAAGCTCCAACAGGCGAAACATGTTGGGACCATGTATGATCTTCTCAGCCTAATGTTGATGCAACCACCATCCTGGAACTGCCCTATCGTCAATTGATTCAGTAATACTGCTCGTATTTTTATTAAATTTTGTATAAATTATCAATAACATTTATTGTATATTTTTTATTCAAGTGGTAATCGAGTCTTCCATTGTGTGTGATATCTATTGGCAAGCACCGTTATAGTCCCGTCGCTTTTCCTTTTGTTTTTCATGGTAAATGGTTTGTCTCACCCCTGTAACTGATACATTTGGAAGAGAGCTTGTTCTTTTAAAAAAACAACAGACTTACTGGTAGACATGTGCAATTCGTTTCGTTACGAATTCGGTATTCGTCAAAATTTGTTATATTCGTTAATTCGTAAACATACGAATGAACGAACAGTTTACTAAAATTACCAACGAAAAACTAATTATCAAAAAGAACGAATGTGGAAAACAATGAAAATACGAAATTATTAAATTAGAAACAGCGAAAATACGAAAGAGTGAAAAAACGAAAACATAGAAACAACGAAAATACCGAACAAAGATTCAAAATAACGAAAATCTAAATGAACGAAAATTCGAAATTACGAATATTCGGAAAACAGAAATCAAAACAACGAAAATACCGAACAAAGATTCAAAATAACGAAAATCAAAATCAAAAAAAAAAAAAAAAAGAAATTACGAATACTTGGAAAACGGAAATCAAAACAACTAATTGGTTAGTTCTGAAATATTTCTGGACGTTGGCCAATAAGCTTGTCCCTTCCCCTGAAGAGGTTGTCCCTTCCCCCAATGAGCTTGTTTCTTATTCCCTTGTGTAGTGATGAGCCGAACACCCCCGGGTTCGGTTCGCACCAGAACCCGCGAACGGACCGGAAGTTCGAACGAACATTAGAACCCTATTAAATACAATGGATGCGAACGTTCGAATTCTAAAGTGCTAATTATAACAACTATTATGCATGTTATTGTCCTAAAAAGGGTTTGGGAACCCGGGTTCTGCACCAGGGGACATGTATCAATGCAAAAAGAAGTTTTAAAAACGGTCGTTTTTCGGGAGCAGTCATTTTAATGATGCATAAAGTGAAAAAAAAAAAGTCAAATATTCCTTTAAATATCGTACCTGGGGGGTGTCTAAAGTATGCCTGTGAAGTGCCACGTGTTTCCCGTGTTTAGAACTGTCCCTGCACAAAATGACACTTCTAAAGGAAAAAAAAGCCATTTAAAACTGCTTGCGGCTTTAATGTAATGTCTGGTCCCGGTAATATGGATGAAATTCTTTAAGAAAAATGGCATAGCTACCCCATGACCCCCCCCCCCCCCCCTACCCCAGCCCATTACCAGCCCCTTTGGGTCTTGTATGGATATTAAGGGGAACCCCGCACATAAAATAAAAAAGGCCCTATATACTCTGAACAGCCGTATACAGGCGGTGCATACAAGACAGGGACTGTAGGTTTGTTCTTATGTAGAATCTGTTTGTAATTTTGAACAGGTACATTGTTGAAGTGTAGCTCCAGCCCAAAAATCTATTTTTAAACTTTTTGGAAAACATAGGTAAGGGTTATCACCCCTGTAACATTTGTTTTGCTGTCTGTGCCCCTGTTCAGAACATTTCACCTCACTTTCCGTCCCAATGACAACTGTTTTTGAAATGTGGTGTTTTTCTTGAAACAAGGATTGCTGATAAAGCATCAGTACAGAGGAGACACCTTTCTCCCATATTTATTCTTACAGGAGAGAATTTTCCTTCCTAGTGGTAGATTTCCTCTCACTTCCTGTTGTCTTCTTGCGTTTGCAAGTAGGAGTCGTTTGTAAGTTGGATGTTTGAAAGTAGGGACCTGCCGTATATACTCTGCAGAAATAGGCCCCTTAGTTGTTGGTGTTGGCACAACACTGTAAGCACTCACAGTTACTCTTGGTTGGTGCTGGAACGCCCTGCTGTCAACTATTATATCAGGAATTTTAATTACATATAATTGTTGAACAGTGGTAGTAAAAATTGGGCCTTTGATGGTGGTGCTGGTGCCACAACACTGTAAGCCCTGACAGTTACTCTTGGTGGGTGCAGCAATGGGCCCTGCTGTGAATTATTAGATCAAGAATTGTAATTACATGCCCCTGTTGAACAGGGGCTGAAAAATTGGGCCTTAGGCACTGGTGGCACAACACTGCAACCCCTCACAGATACTGTACTTGGAGCACAGCAATGAGCCCTGTTGCAAAGTATTGCTTCAAAAATTGTAATGACACGCCCCTGTTAAACAGGGGCTGAAAAATTGGGCCTTAGGCACTGGTGGCACAACACTGCAACTCCTCACAGATACTGTACTTGGAGCACAGCAATGAGCCCTGTTGCAAAGTATTGCTTCAAAAATTGTAATTACACGCCCCTGTTAAACAGGGGCTGAAAAATTGGGCGTTAGGCACTGGTGGCGGCACCCATAAACAAAAATGATCTTCCAAGCTATCATCATCAATCGTATCATTGAGGACTCGGAGGAGGAGGATAGCCAGTCAACATAACAGCACAGGCACTCAGCATCAGCATCAGTCTTGAAGGGATGTGACATTTTAAAATCAATTAGTCTGTTATATCAGCATCAGGTGTGTGGTAGCTGGTGGTGATCCAAGACTGGTTCATCTTGATGAAAGTCAGTCGATCAACCGAGTCGGTGGACAGGCGCACCCTGTGATCCGTGACAAATCCTCCAGCAGCACTGAATGTGCGTTCCGAAAGAACGCTGGATGCAGGACAGGCCAGTAGCTCAATTGCATACTGTGCAAGCTCTGGCCAGTGATCCATCCTCAAGACCCAGTAAGCCAGAGGATTTTCGGTGGGGAAGGTGTCCAAGTCTGACCTTGCCCCTAGATATTCCTGCACCATGTTTATCAGACGCTGGCGATGGTTGCTGGAACCAATCATACTTTGGGGCTGCGGACTAAAGAATTGTCTGAACGCATCGGTCAGACGGCCACCTTCCCCACCGCTCCTTCTTTGACTGGCCGAAGCCTCAGCAACTCGTTGTCCAGGACCAGGAGTTTGCAACCTCCCAGTCTCTGGGAACGCGTTGCACAGACCTTTCTGCAAGGCCTCCCGGAGTTGTCTCATCCTCTGCTCCCTCTGCGACGGTAACATAAGGTCCGCAACCTTACCCTTGTACCGTGGATCAAGGAGAGTGGCCAGCCAGTAATGGTCCCTCTCCTTGATCCGAAGAATACGAGGATCCTTCCGCAGACTTTGCAGGATCAGGGAGGCCATGCAGCGTAGGTTTGCTGAGGCATTCGCTCCGGAGTCCTCTGGGTCACTAAGGACGACATGATCCGCAGCCACCTCCTCCCAGCCACGTACAAGTCCACTGGTTTCTTGGGACTGTAAATCATCCCTAAAAGACTGCTGCTGATGATGCTGAGTGCCAGCCTCCACCTCCATGCTGACACAATCCTCCTCCTCCTCCTCCTCCTCCTCCTCTTCCTGTGCGATGGGTGGGACAGAAGGAACACTGTCTGGGTAAAGGGGGCCTTGAGAGGCAAGGAAGTCCTCCTCTTCCTGCCTCTGTTCTGCCTCAAGTGCCCTGTCCATTATTCCACGCAGCGTGTGCTCCAACAGGTGGACAAGAGGTACAGTGTCACTGATGCATGCACTGTCACTGCTCACCATCCTCGTGGCCTCCTCAAATGGTGCCAGGACAGTGCATGCATCCCTGATCATGCCCCACTGGCGTGGAGAAAAAAAACCAAGCTCCCCTGACCCTGTCCTGGTGCCGTAGTCGCACAGGTACTCATTGATGGCCCTCTGCTGCGTGTGCAGCCGCTGCAGCATGGCCAACGTTGAGTTCCACCTGGTGGGCATGTCACATATAAGGCGGTTCTTGGGCAGGTTCAACTCCTTTTGCAGCTCAGCCAGGCGAGCACTGGCATTATAAGATCTGCGGAAATGCACACAGACTTTCCTGGCCTGCCTCAGGACATCCTGTAAGCCCGGGTACCTGCCCAAGAACCGCTGCACCACCAGGTTAAGGACGTGAGCCACACAGGGCACATGGGTCAGTTGTCCCTGTCGGAGGGCGGAGAGGAGGTTGGTGCCATTGTCGCAAACCACCATTCCTGGCTTAAGCTGGCGTGGCGTCAACCACCTCTCGGCCTGGCCCTGCAGAGCAGACAGGACCTCTGCCCCAGTGTGGCTTCTGTCCCCCAAACACACCAGCGCAAGCACGGCATGGCATCTTTTTGCCTGCGTACTTGCGTAGCCCCGTGAACGGCTACGGAGCACCGCTGGTTCATAGGACAAACCACAGGAAGAGGCCATGGAGGAAGAAGAAGAGGAGGGGGTGGAGGAGAGAGGTGTGTCACAACCAGTAGTAGCATTTTGGAGGCGTGGCGGTGGGACAACCTCCAACACTACTGCACCTTGTCCTGAATCCTTCCCAGCTGCCAAAAGAGTGACCCAATGGGCCGTGAAAGAAAGGTAACGTCCCTGTCCATGCCTGCTGGACCATGAGTCAGCGGTAATATGCACCTTACCGCTGACCGCCCTGTCCAGCGAGGCCAAGACATTGCCTTCCACATGCCGGTAGAGAGCCGGAATAGCCTTCCGTGAGAAAAAGTGGCGTTTGGGAACCTGCCACTGAGGAACCGCACATTGCACAAACTCACGGAAGGGGGCCGAGTCTACCAACTGAAAAGGCAGCAGTTGAAGCGCTAGCAATTTAGCCAAGCTAGCATTCAACCGCTGGGCATGTGGATGGCTGGGAGTGAACTTCTTTCGACGGTCCAGCAGCTGGGGCAGGGAAATTTGCCTGCTAGAATCGGACGTCGGTGTACTGCTAGCAGAGTGGGCGCAAGTACTTGGCTGTGACACACCTAATTCTACACCTTCATTCCTCTCAGTGCATGTTTCAGAGAGGACTGAAGTTATAGTGGGGTTGGAGATCCCAGCTGATGCGGTGCAAGGAGAGGTCCGCTTTGTTCTTTGGTGTGGGTCTTTGAGGTAGGCTTGCCAACGAGCTGCATGGCAGGTCAACATATGTCTGGTCAGGCATGTGGTACCCAAGCGGCTGATGTTTTGGCCACGCGATATACGCTTGAGACATATGTTGCAAACAGCAGCTGTGCGATCTGATGCACTAGCCTCAAAAAAGGCCCACACCAAAGAACTTTTTGAATGACGGGCAGAGGCAGCGCCCTGCACAGGCGGAGCTCTGCGGTGTGATTCCGTCGGTGTACTGCCCTTACGCTGGCCACCAAAGGGCATCCTGCCTCGTTGGAGATGTGCCTCCTCCTCATCCTCCTCCTCCTCCTCTCTCCTATTAGGCACCCACGTGGAGTCATTGACCTCATCATCCCCTCCCTCCTCATCACTGGAGCCAATCTGGCAGTATGCTGCAGCTGCTGGAACATGACTGCCAGATTGGTGTCCTTCTTGAGCATCCCCTCTGTCTGCTCTCACGCTACTGCCTTCCTCTAGCTGGGTTTCATCATCAGACCCTTCGAAACGCTGGGCATCCTCCTGGAGCATGTACCCAACACTGTGCTGAAACAGTTCGGGGGACTCCTCAGGAGGAGGACATGGTGGGTCTAGGGAAGGAGTGACTGATGATTTGTCTGACATTGATACCAGGGAAGACGACGCTTTGGCAGCTGCTTTTCCAGTACCCTGAGCCTGGGTGAGAGAGGATGAGGAGGAGGAGGAGGGCTTGGTCATCCACTCTACCAAGTCTTCGGCATGATGTGGCTCAACATGTCCAGCTGCCGAAAAGAAGGACAAGCGTGTCCCATGGCCATGTGCTGATGACAATGCACCGCGTCCACGACCAGCACTGTTGCCCCCAGACACAGAGCCTGCTTGCCCTCTTTTATTGCCTCCTGACTGTCTGCCTCTCCTTGTTTGCCTTCCAGACATTCTAATAGATGGCCTGCAGGGAGATGGGAAAAAAGCAATAAGGGCTACCTTCAGGTGTCCTTCTCTGTCCCTGGAAACAAGGACTTGCAGAGTGAAAGAAAAAAAACACTCTCCCTACCTACAGTTTTCTGTCCCTAGAAAAAATGTTTTTTTTAATCACAATATAGCACAAGGAAAATTAACTCACTGTCCTTACAGGTCCCTGGAAACAAGGACTTGCAGAGTGAAAGAAAAAAAACACTCTCCCTACCTACAGTTTTCTGTCCCTAGAAAAAAATGTTTTTTTTAATCACAATATAGCAAAAGGACAATTCACTCACTGTCCTTCCAGGTCCCTGGAAACAAGGACTTGCAGAGTGAAAGAAACTGACACTGTCCCTACCTAGAGTTTTCTGTCCCTGGAATAAATGTTTTTTTCAGCACAATATAGCACAAGGACAATTAACTCACTGTCCTTACAGGTCCCTGGAAACAAGGACTTGCAGAGTGAAAGAAAAAAAATACTCTCCCTACCTACAGTTTTCTGTCCCTAGAAAAAAATGTTTTTTTTAATCACAATATAGCAAAAGGACAATTCACTCACTGTCCTTCCAGGTCCCTGGAAACAAGGACTTGCAGAGTGAAAGAAACTGACACTGTCCCTACCTAGAGTTTTCTGTCCCTAGAATAAATGTTTTTTTTAATCACAATATAGCACAAGGAAAATTAACTCACTGTCCTTACAGGTCCCTGGAAACAAGGACTTGCAGAGTGAAAGAAAAAAAACACTCTCCCTACCTACAGTTTTCTGTCCCTAGAAAAAAATGTTTTTTTTAATCACAATATAGCAAAAGGACAATTCACTCACTGTCCTTCCAGGTCCCTGGAAACAAGGACTTGCAGAGTGAAAGAAACTGACACTGTCCCTACCTAGAGTTTTCTGTCCCTGGAATAAATGTTTTTTTCAGCACAATATAGCACAAGGACAATTAACTCACTGTCCTTACAGGTCCCTGGAAACAAGGACTTGCAGAGTGAAAGAAAAAAAATACTCTCCCTACCTACAGTTTTCTGTCCCTAGAAAAAAATGTTTTTTTTAATCACAATATAGCAAAAGGACAATTCACTCACTGTCCTTCCAGGTCCCTGGAAACAAGGACTTGCAGAGTGAAAGAAACTGACACTGTCCCTACCTAGAGTTTTCTGTCCCTGGAATAAATGTTTTTTTCAGCACAATATAGCACAAGGACAATTAACTCACTGTCCTTACAGGTCCCTGGAAACAAGGACTTGCAGAGTGAAAGAAAAAAAATACTCTCCCTACCTACAGTTTTCTGTCCCTAGAAAAAAATGTTTTTTTTAATCACAATATAGCAAAAGGACAATTCACTCACTGTCCTTCCAGGTCCCTGGAAACAAGGACTTGCAGAGTGAAAGAAACTGACACTGTCCCTACCTAGAGTTTTCTGTCCCTAGAATAAATGTTTTTTTTAATCACAATATAGCAAAAGGACAATTCACTCACTGTCCTTCCAGGTCCCTGGAAACAAGGACTTGCAGAGTGAAAGAAACTGACACTGTCCCTACCTAGAGTTTTCTGTCCCTAGAATAAATGTTTTTTTTAATCACAATATAGCACAAGGAAAATTAACTCACTGTCCTTACAGGTCCCTGGAAACAAGGACTTGCAGAGTGAAAGAAAAAAAACACTCTCCCTACCTACAGTTTTCTGTCCCTAGAAAAAAATGTTTTTTTTAATCACAATATAGCAAAAGGACAATTCACTCACTGTCCTTCCAGGTCCCTGGAAACAAGGACTTGCAGAGTGAAAGAAACTGACACTGTCCCTACCTAGAGTTTTCTGTCCCTGGAATAAATGTTTTTTTCAGCACAATATAGCACAAGGACAATTAACTCACTGTCCTTACAGGTCCCTGGAAACAAGGACTTGCAGAGTGAAAGAAAAAAAATACTCTCCCTACCTACAGTTTTCTGTCCCTAGAAAAAAATGTTTTTTTTAATCACAATATAGCAAAAGGACAATTCACTCACTGTCCTTCCAGGTCCCTGGAAACAAGGACTTGCAGAGTGAAAGAAACTGACACTGTCCCTACCTAGAGTTTTCTGTCCCTAGAATAAATGTTTTTTTTAATCACAATATAGCACAAGGAAAATTAACTCACTGTCCTTACAGGTCCCTGGAAACAAGGACTTGCAGAGTGAAAGAAAAAAAACACTCTCCCTACCTACAGTTTTCTGTCCCTAGAAAAAAATGTTTTTTTTAATCACAATATAGCAAAAGGACAATTCACTCACTGTCCTTCCAGGTCCCTGGAAACAAGGACTTGCAGAGTGAAAGAAACTGACACTGTCCCTACCTAGAGTTTTCTGTCCCTGGAATAAATGTTTTTTTCAGCACAATATAGCACAAGGACAATTAACTCACTGTCCTTACAGGTCCCTGGAAACAAGGACTTGCAGAGTGAAAGAAAAAAAATACTCTCCCTACCTACAGTTTTCTGTCCCTAGAAAAAAATGTTTTTTTTAATCACAATATAGCAAAAGGACAATTCACTCACTGTCCTTCCAGGTCCCTGGAAACAAGGACTTGCAGAGTGAAAGAAACTGACACTGTCCCTACCTAGAGTTTTCTGTCCCTAGAATAAATGTTTTTTTTAATCACAATATAGCAAAAGGACAATTCACTCACTGTCCTTCCAGGTCCCTGGAAACAAGGACTTGCAGAGTGAAAGAAACTGACACTGTCCCTACCTAGAGTTTTCTGTCCCTAGAATAAATGTTTTTTTTAATCACAATATAGCACAAGGAAAATTAACTCACTGTCCTTACAGGTCCCTGGAAACAAGGACTTGCAGAGTGAAAGAAAAAAAACACTCTCCCTACCTACAGTTTTCTGTCCCTAGAAAAAAATGTTTTTTTTAATCACAATATAGCAAAAGGACAATTCACTCACTGTCCTTCCAGGTCCCTGGAAACAAGGACTTGCAGAGTGAAAGAAACTGACACTGTCCCTACCTAGAGTTTTCTGTCCCTAGAATAAATGTTTTTTTTAATCACAATATAGCAAAAGGACAATTCACTCACTGTCCTTCCAGGTCCCTGGAAACAAGGACTTGCAGAGTGAAAGAAACTGACACTGTCCCTACCTAGAGTTTTCTGTCCCTAGAATAAATGTTTTTTTTAATCACAATATAGCACAAGGAAAATTAACTCACTGTCCTTACAGGTCCCTGGAAACAAGGACTTGCAGAGTGAAAGAAAAAAAATACTCTCCCTACCTACAGTTTTCTGTCCCTAGAAAAAAATGTTTTTTTTAATCACAATATAGCAAAAGGACAATTCACTCACTGTCCTTCCAGGTCCCTGGAAACAAGGACTTGCAGAGTGAAAGAAACTGACACTGTCCCTACCTAGAGTTTTCTGTCCCTGGAATAAATGTTTTTTTCAGCACAATATAGCACAAGGACAATTAACTCACTGTCCTTACAGGTCCCTGGAAACAAGGACTTGCAGAGTGAAAGAAAAAAAATACTCTCCCTACCTACAGTTTTCTGTCCCTAGAAAAAAATGTTTTTTTTAATCACAATATAGCAAAAGGACAATTCACTCACTGTCCTTCCAGGTCCCTGGAAACAAGGACTTGCAGAGTGAAAGAAACTGACACTGTCCCTACCTAGAGTTTTCTGTCCCTAGAATAAATGTTTTTTTTAATCACAATATAGCACAAGGAAAATTAACTCACTGTCCTTACAGGTCCCTGGAAACAAGGACTTGCAGAGTGAAAGAAAAAAAACACTCTCCCTACCTACAGTTTTCTGTCCCTAGAAAAAAATGTTTTTTTTAATCACAATATAGCAAAAGGACAATTCACTCACTGTCCTTCCAGGTCCCTGGAAACAAGGACTTGCAGAGTGAAAGAAACTGACACTGTCCCTACCTAGAGTTTTCTGTCCCTGGAATAAATGTTTTTTTCAGCACAATATAGCACAAGGACAATTAACTCACTGTCCTTACAGGTCCCTGGAAACAAGGACTTGCAGAGTGAAAGAAAAAAAATACTCTCCCTACCTACAGTTTTCTGTCCCTAGAAAAAAATGTTTTTTTTAATCACAATATAGCAAAAGGACAATTCACTCACTGTCCTTCCAGGTCCCTGGAAACAAGGACTTGCAGAGTGAAAGAAACTGACACTGTCCCTACCTAGAGTTTTCTGTCCCTAGAATAAATGTTTTTTTTAATCACAATATAGCAAAAGGACAATTCACTCACTGTCCTTCCAGGTCCCTGGAAACAAGGACTTGCAGAGTGAAAGAAACTGACACTGTCCCTACCTAGAGTTTTCTGTCCCTAGAATAAATGTTTTTTTTAATCACAATATAGCAAAAGGACAATTCACTCACTGTCCTTCCAGGTCCCTGGAAACAAGGACTTGCAGAGTGAAAGAAACTGACACTGTCCCTACCTAGAGTTTTCTGTCCCTAGAATAAATGTTTTTTTTAATCACAATATAGCAAAAGGACAATTCACTCACTGTCCTTCCAGGTCCCTGGAAACAAGGACTTGCAGAGTGAAAGAAACTGACACTGTCCCTACCTAGAGTTTTCTGTCCCTAGAATAAATGTTTTTTTTAATCACAATATAGCAAAAGGACAATTCACTCACTGTCCTTCCAGGTCCCTGGAAACAAGGACTTGCAGAGTGAAAGAAACTGACACTGTCCCTACCTAGAGTTTTCTGTCCCTAGAATAAATGTTTTTTTTAATCACAATATAGCACAAGGAAAATTAACTCACTGTCCTTACAGGTCCCTGGAAACAAGGACTTGCAGAGTGAAAGAAAAAAAACACTCTCCCTACCTACAGTTTTCTGTCCCTAGAAAAAAATTTTTTTTTTAATCACAATATAGCAAAAGGACAATTCACTCACTGTCCTTCCAGGTCCCTGGAAACAAGGACTTGCAGAGTGAAAGAAACTGACACTGTCCCTACCTAGAGTTTTCTGTCCCTAGAATAAATGTTTTTTTTAATCACAATATAGCACAAGGAAAATTAACTCACTGTCCTTACAGGTCCCTGGAAACAAGGACTTGCAGAGTGAAAGAAAAAAAACACTCTCCCTACCTACAGTTTTCTGTCCCTAGAAAAAAATGTTTTTTTTAATCACAATATAGCAAAAGGACAATTCACTCACTGTCCTTCCAGGTCCCTGGAAACAAGGACTTGCAGAGTGAAAGAAACTGACACTGTCCCTACCTAGAGTTTTCTGTCCCTAGAATAAATGTTTTTTTTAATCACAATATAGCAAAAGGACAATTCACTCACTGTCCTTCCAGGTCCCTGGAAACAAGGACTTGCAGAGTGAAAGAAACTGACACTGTCCCTACCTAGAGTTTTCTGTCCCTAGAATAAATGTTTTTTTTAATCACAATATAGCAAAAGGACAATTCACTCACTGTCCTTCCAGGTCCCTGGAAACAAGGACTTGCAGAGTGAAAGAAACTGACACTGTCCCTACCTAGAGTTTTCTGTCCCTAGAATAAATGTTTTTTTTAATCACAATATAGCAAAAGGACAATTCACTCACTGTCCTTCCAGGTCCCTGGAAACAAGGACTTGCAGAGTGAAAGAAACTGACACTGTCCCTACCTAGAGTTTTCTGTCCCTAGAATAAATGTTTTTTTTAATCACAATATAGCACAAGGAAAATTAACTCACTGTCCTTACAGGTCCCTGGAAACAAGGACTTGCAGAGTGAAAGAAAAAAAACACTCTCCCTACCTACAGTTTTCTGTCCCTAGAAAAAAATGTTTTTTTTAATCACAATATAGCAAAAGGACAATTCACTCACTGTCCTTCCAGGTCCCTGGAAACAAGGACTTGCAGAGTGAAAGAAACTGACACTGTCCCTACCTAGAGTTTTCTGTCCCTGGAATAAATGTTTTTTTCAGCACAATATAGCACAAGGACAATTAACTCACTGTCCTTACAGGTCCCTGGAAACAAGGACTTGCAGAGTGAAAGAAAAAAAATACTCTCCCTACCTACAGTTTTCTGTCCCTAGAAAAAAATGTTTTTTTTAATCACAATATAGCAAAAGGACAATTCACTCACTGTCCTTCCAGGTCCCTGGAAACAAGGACTTGCAGAGTGAAAGAAACTGACACTGTCCCTACCTAGAGTTTTCTGTCCCTAGAATAAATGTTTTTTTTAATCACAATATAGCAAAAGGACAATTCACTCACTGTCCTTCCAGGTCCCTGGAAACAAGGACTTGCAGAGTGAAAGAAACTGACACTGTCCCTACCTAGAGTTTTCTGTCCCTAGAATAAATGTTTTTTTTTAATCACAATATAGCAAAAGGACAATTCACTCACTGTCCTTCCAGGTCCCTGGAAACAAGGACTTGCAGAGTGAAAGAAACTGACACTGTCCCTACCTAGAGTTTTCTGTCCCTAGAATAAATGTTTTTTTTAATCACAATATAGCAAAAGGACAATTCACTCACTGTCCTTCCAGGTCCCTGGAAACAAGGACTTGCAGAGTGAAAGAAACTGACACTGTCCCTACCTAGAGTTTTCTGTCCCTAGAATAAATGTTTTTTTTTAAGCACACTATAGCAGAAGCACAAAACACACTGACACTCTCCCTACCTATCCTTCTCTTTCCCTAAACTAAAGGAATCCAGGTTAAGCAAGAAAGAAATAACAGTCACTGTCCCTGCCTATGCTACTCTATCCCTGCTCCGGAACACACTACACTAGGCCGCCGTGCTGGCGGCCTTTTATAGTGTGGGGCGTGTACTAAACACCCTCAGCAATAATTGGCCACAGGCATCCTGCCTGTGGCCAATCATTGCTCTCCTCGCTGCCGGCGCTGTGATTGGCCAAGCATGCGGGGTCACAGTGCATGCTTGGCCAATCACAGCGCCTGGATGACACTGCGATGGCGTAGTGCATTGTGGGCCGTTCGCGTCACTCGAATTTGGCGCGAACGGCCCAAATCGTTCGATCTTCGTCGAACGATCGAACAGCCAATGTTCGAGTCGAACGTATGTTCGACTCGAACACGAAGCTCATCCCTACCCTTGTGTGTTTTTCTGTGTTAGACTGCAGTGCATTCCATCCAGAGTCCAGATAGGGTGTGGTTGGGTAGGTGGCACTGTTTTGGTGGATTTGTGAGTTAAGTTGTGACTTGTGAGAGAGAAATTCTTTGTTTCTTAAGCATACTCTGTCTAGAATCTAGTTTCTATATTACGAATTATGCCCCGATTACGAATCTACGAAAACAATGATACGAAAGTACGAATAAATGAGCCGGTCAATCTCACGAAAGTACGAATTACAAAATTACGACAAGTAGTGTTTCGAATGAATGGAAAATGTATTCTAACCAAAGTACGAATGTAATTAAATCTACAAAAGTACAATTTTCCAATCAACGGAAATTAGACACGGAAATACGAATCATTGCAAATCAACGAAAATATAGTTCTTACGAAAATACGAACGCGGCCGAATATAAAATATAACAAAAAATGCGAATTTCAAATCAACGAAAATTAGACTAACAGAAAAACGAATCAACGGAAAAATAACCCTTACGGAAATACGAAAGAGTCCGAATATGATAACCCACGTCTTACGAAATTACGAATCAACGGAAACTAACAGAAACAAAACCAAACTAAACAAATTTTTATGTTGTGCACATGTCTACTTACTGGCAGAATCACCAGATGAAAATAGAAGAAAGAAAGCCTAAAAAAGAAAACTATTGCAGACATCATGTCTAAGAATTGGTAAGCTGCCATATAATAAATGTTTGCTCTTGGGTTTAATACCACTTTAAGCTTACCTGAATCATACATAAGGTCTAAAGATAATACCATTATGTTGGAAGACGGATGCTTCACCCTCCTTATCCCTGTGGGTCTCCACAGTGAATGACATCATGCGCATGGAAGAAATGCTAGCACTGGATACTTTTGAGAAATATAAAGGTTTTGTGGTATGTTTGGCTCCATTTCTTCACTTTTGACTCTCTTAAGGATGGTAGTTCTGTGACTGCACTGCCCTAGTCCTCCAAAGGGATGGTTTAGAGGTTCCCTTGGTCCCTTTCGAGACTCCCCAAATGGTTGTCACCGGTGTTCCCCCTTGACAGCTAACCATCTTATCTTTATATTATTGTTATTTTTCTTGGGTCCTAGAGTTTTGCTCATGTTCTGTCTCTCTCTCTTCATTGTTTCACCCCTTTTTCTCCTTCCCTTTTTTTTCGACCATCTATGGTCACCTCTTTCTCTTTTTCCTCTCCCATTTCCCTCCATATTCTTTACCCCACCCCACTTTTAGTTTTTTTTCTTTAAGTCATAATTAGATTTTTACCGCCTTTATTCACATGATAATGTCAATTAGATAACTCGTTCACTATGATTGCACCTTCCTACACCTCTAAGTGGCTTTATCTTCATATTTCTGCTATGTTGTAAAATAATAAAGACATATTTGTCTCTAAAGATAAAAACAACAGCAGAAAAATATTATTATTTTGAATTTTATTATTAAAAAAATAATTGCATTATTGGTTTTATTTTAATCAGAACAAGAGCAAAGAACAACATCTGACATTAGGGCCATGTAGGTGGCACAAGACAGGCAGTGTGAAGCTTTGTCTCCAAAACATAATCATGGATGGTGGAGGCTATGGTGGATTTAAGGAAAAGAGATGTGTTCCCTAAAGCAGCCAGAGAAAATGAGCTTTTCCAAACTGCAATAAAAGACAAATGATGGGATGTGATTGGTTGCTAAGATCCACATACTTTTCTGCCATTAAATTTTTCCACCAATGTGGTTCCCATGCCTCACTGTGCCCATGCCTCACTGTGTCCATGCCGCACTGTGTCCATGACTAGACTGACGTTTAACATGGGAGTCTATGGAAGGGGTGCCCGGGTTTGAAAAATCGGTGCTCCCCGAACGTAGGTCCCCCAGACAACAAACTTTGCACACTTATAGAGGAGAAATGGGGCTACATGTGTGCCAAGTTGCGGGTCCAGGGAACCTACGACCAGCCGGTACCGGCCGGTACCGTGTCCCTAAAGTCACCGGAGAAAGGACCGTTTAACATGGGAGTCTATAGAAGGGGTGCCCAGGTTTGAAAAATCGGTGTTCCCCGGCCGTAGGTCCCCCGGACAACAGCCTTTGCACACTTGTAGAGGAAGAGTGGGGCTACATGTGTGCCAAGTTTGGGGTCCAGGGAACCTACGGCCGGTACCAGGTCCCCAAATTCCAGGAGATCAGGCGCAAAAGGGTGACTTGAGTATAAGCCGAGGGGGGCATTTTCAGCACAAAAAAAATGTGCTGAAAAACTTGGCTTATACTTGAGTATATACGGTATTGTTGCCAGTGGTTTCTTAGTTGATTGACTGGCAGAAAATGCTTTTTGCTCAAGGAACCCCTAGCAACCTCTGGAGGAACCCTACATCAAGTGAAAAAGATGTTGCTCCCCTGACCAGCCATTATAGCATAGGGATCAAAATTGCCTTCAGCCTACAAGTCTCCGCCAAAAGGCCAGGCCTTCTGATGCATTTTGCCCCGCCCACCGAGGCTTAATCCTAGGAAGGAGAAACCCTAGTTACGTAAGTCTGGAGTAGGCCAACTTTCTACCACCAAAAAAAATTAACAATTTAGCCTTTAAATACCATCTTGTAGTAAAAATTAGGCACATTAACACAATTTTTAACCCAGTGGTCAAGATTTAAGGCAAACTGGTCCATTCAGTGGAGATGGGATGTTTGTGTGGCTTAGTGAACCCATTCACGTAATAAAATATTCCTCTGGACCATTTAGCAGTTTCGCTCCCTCATGTACTCTTATCCTAAATGTGTATTTTCCTTACATTCTGGCTGTCTAGAGGTCAAAAGAATAGGCCAATAGGAGAACATATTATATTGATTATGTGGTGCAAAGTCTTATCGGTGTACTATTGCCTCGTTTCCACTGAGCGGATCGGTTCGGATCGGTTCGGTACGGTACGCTATTTTGAGTGTTCCCATTATGAAAGCGGCCCATGCAACCAAACCGTGCCGCACCATTCTAGGTCCTGCTTCAGATGTAGGGCCATAGAAAATGGTACAGTTTGGTTAGGGCGGAGCTACAATACATTCCACTAATTGGCGGACACGCTAGGCATTTTTTCTAAACCCTGTATAGCCTCTGACGCTCCGACTTGGAAACGCTCACCTGAATAGGCCGGACCATTCTAACCCTTCCAAACTGTACCGACCCAAACCGTTCAGCTCAGTGGAAACGAGGCATATGTGATCATGACAAAGATGCCCAAATATGTCCACAAAGGTTAAAGTGGTTGTAAAACCTTCCATATATCAAGTGAATTGAGATACACAGAGATTAAACCAATCCTCCTACATAAGTTGTATCTGTTTATCTGCAGTCTTCTCTTCTCTACATCTGTTCAAAGTCTAGCTTTTATACAGCTTGTCTGAGCAGTCAGAAAAAAGAGGGTGGAGAGCTGAAGTTGCACACTGCAGAGCTTAGTCAGGAGAGCTCTGAGAGCTAATTGAAGGGAAGGGACACCCCCCCCCCTCCCACTTCATACAGCACACAGGAACAGAGCTGAATGTGTCAATCAACTTGCTCGAGATCCCTTCCATGTCCCCTTTTTTCTCTTGGTGTCAGGAAAACTTGTCAGAAGTGAATCATGCTGATGGCAGAGGAACGAAACAGCAGACAGAAATGACACTTAGCGCTCTTAATTGAGACAAGTACACACTGTAGAGGGATATGCTTAGTTCAGATTTATTGTCTGAGGTTTACAACCACTATAACACCACACAGGAGCTTTACCATCATGTTGACATGACATATCTATAAGGCGGTCACCAACATAATCTAAGCTTGCACCCTATGTACCCATGGACTAGATAGGTGGGGGGTGGTGGGGGGTCCAGGGTTCACCCAAAGTGGACTTCATATTAGATAATTTTTTTTCATGTTAAAATGGATCTTCACCTTTAAGAAGGACTTCCGTCCAATCCACCCCTCCTCACCTTGGCTATCTGATTAGGGCTGTTTTTCTTTTTCTTTCTTCGTCTAGGCAAATGACGTGCACTGTCCTCCCTTTGCCAATTGGTCAGTAAGCAAAGAGCTTCATTCACAAAGCTGGAGGGGGCAGGCACACAGCCGCATCACCAGGAGGCGTGCCGGCTGAACCAGGAAGGGCCAGCGGGTCTCTTGATGATCAATATGGTGGCGTTGGGCGGAGAAGTGACAGAGAACCAGAGGGTCTCATCAGGGCAATGCTGGATCTTCTGGGTGGTTGAGTATCAGTAATTGAAGCAATTAGGGTGACCACATGTCCCGGATTGACCGGGAGAGTCCCGCATTTTGCAGGTCTGTCCCTGGCACATCCATTCCAGGATAATACAGTGTCCCGGAATGAAACTGACACAGCCACCCCCCGGGCCAATATGATGCCCCCAAAAAAGGCCACCCCATCACCGCTTTACTCACTGACAGTACTTGTCCTGGCCGGGAATGCCTGGAGAAGCACAATCCCGCCCCCTGCTTGTGATTGGAGAAATCATAAATCCTGCCTCTTGTGTCCAATCACTGTGCTGTGATTTGTTACAGCACAAGCTGATTTTTGGGAAGGGGGAGTGTCCCTGAATGGTAGTTTGGAAATGTGGTCACCCTAGAAGCAATGGATCGCCTGGTAAGTGGGGAGGGGGAAAAGAAGTGGGGGGTGCAGCACGCTCAGTAAGGTATTTCTTTACTTCTCTCAGAGATCACAGTACTCCCCCTGACAATGCCTTCATCTGCTTTTATCTACAGAAGGACCATCTTTTCTGCTGCATCATTCAAGGTCAGCATCTACTTCCTGGACTAAGATTTCTACACAGAGATGGCACAATCATGGACATCCTGATGTTTTTGCAGTCCTTGGTTGTGTTTACACAGGCCAGACAGATCAGACTCTCACCTTGTGACTGCCTACAGAGTTACAATGTTTCAGTCTGATCACTGGTAGAGAGGAGACTGAGGAAATGCTTCCTCCTGCCTGCAGCAGAGTGATGACATCATCTCACCCTAGGCCAGTGATGGGGAACCTTGGCACCCCAGATGTTTTGGAACTACATTTCCCATGATGCTCATGCACTCTGCAGTGTAGTTGAGCATCATGGGAAATGTAGTTCCAAAACATCTGGGGTGCCAAGGTTCCCCATCACTGCCCTAGGCAAAGCCACTTGACTGGAGCTCAAGGACTGATTTTTAATGACAAAATGTAGAGCTTTTAAAAAAAAAAAAATATCATACTGATGCAGTATCCTTTGACATCTCCAGAATTTATTTGCATAATTGTAAAGTTATGGAAAGATCCACTTTAAAGTGGTTGCAAACCCTTCCATATACCCAGTGATCATATAGCATTGTGTTATAAGACCTGGGGCCAAACCTTTACTGATAGACCTATTTGCCCTAAAGTTGTTGTAAACCCTTCCATATACCCAATGAAGTGACTGGCCTCAGGTGACACACAGAGATGAAACAAATCTTCCTATATAAGTTTTACCTGTTTACCTACAGGATTCTCTTTTCTACATCCATTGCATCTGGTGCTGCATTTTTTAAAGTTCTCCGAAAGCTCAGACAAAAGGAGGCGGAGATCTGAAATTACACTCTGCAGAGCTGATTGGAAGGAAGAGACACACCCCCCCCTTCACACAGCTCACAAGAACAGAGTTGAGGCTGTCAATCTGCTGGAGGTCCCTCCCCTGTCACCATTTTTCTCTCTGTGTCAGGAAAACTGTCACTATATAAGTTGTACCTGTTTACCTATTGGCTTCTCCTTTCTACATCCATTGCATCTGGTGCTTCATTTTAAAGTTCTGAAAGCTCAGACAAAAGGGGGCGGAGATCTTTAATTACACTCTGCAGAGCTGATTGGAGGGAAGAGACCCCCCCCCCTTTTTCACACAGCTCACAGGAACAAAGCTGAGGCTGTCAATCTGCTGAAGATCTCTCCCCTGTCACCATTTTCCTCTGAGTGTCAGGAAAACTTGTCTGTAGAGATTCATGCTGATAGCAGAGGAAGGAAGCATCAGACAGAAATGATACTTAGTGCTCTGGATTGAGACAAGTACACACTATAGAGGGATGTGCTTTGTTCATATTTCATGTCTGAGGTTTACTACCACTTAAATACAAGCAACAGATGGCTGATAATGCACCATGTGACCGGCGTCGCAGATTCGTACTCGCCATATTGTACGCTTATTTGCTCTTCAAGACACAGCCTTCTTGGAAGGGCCACTGACCTCACGGCCCCAGCAGTGGCTCCCCACTGAAGGTACACCAAGGGGGGTGTGTTTGGTACCACCGACCTGCATTAAAGTAAATCTGTTTCTTAGAACAAGTTAGCTTCTTTAATAAGTCAAAGCAACTTACTTTTGACACATTTTTCCACATTTACAATTCCCTCTGCGTGCAGCTATTGGATAACAACCTGCAGGCAAGTAGCAGTGTTAACATCTCCTATATCTCTACATCTCTATACAGCTCTCCGCTATTGAGCCAAAACATCAAAAAATCATCGATTTTCCACAGCTGATTACTCAAAAACAGCAGCACAAATGTAAAAAAAATAATTTGCATATTTTTCTTTTTTTTTAAAAATTTTCACTTCTCAATTCACTTTCATTCCACACAGCCTAAGATCTCTCTTTTCTGTAGACCCAGTACAATTCATTTCAAGCAACATCCCCTTTGGCCACCATTGAAAGTAACTAAATGCTCTAACACCGTACATCCCCTCTTTTGGAACCAATCCAGCTATTTAGTACTTGCCATATCCAATCGCATTTCAGCGCCATGGCAATGGCATTGTGGGAGTTGTAGTCTGTCCCTTAGCGCAAAGCTATTTTTTTTTGGGGGGGGGGTGGCGGAGTGGGGGGTTGGGTTTTGTAGGTCTGAGCTACTACCAGACTCCTACAGTCTATGCATATAATGCTATACATTGGAAAACTAACATTCAGTTAAAATCCCATTATTAGGAATAATCCCAACTAGCTGTTTTTTATAATAGGCGCTTAAAAATGTGCCCACCAACCATAGTATTCATTATTTTTGACAACACCTATTTTGCCTGGCGTACCAAAACGTCCCTTTTTGCAATGATATGACAATCACACTAGAGAAAAAACAAAAAAAAATCTCTGATATCGCTTATAGACTTATCATCCCCATATAACATCCTCAGTCCTTGCACTGAAAAACTTACACAACTCCTGAGCCATTTAAGAAGAAATAAAGGACAACTAGAAGGGTTTGCTTTTAACACATAAATCATATATATTTTTTTTATACTAAAAGCTTTTTTTTCCAGCTGACTAAAAAAATAAAAAATTAAATGCTTAAAAAAAAAATGCATTTTAATAAAAGTTCGCTCTGGGATTTAAGCCACATTTTATACGTACATGTCATATATATGTCATTATATATTAGAATTACATGCATGAAAAATAAGAGGTATGCCCAACAGCACATCATTATGTCACCTATCCATGTCCCCCCCTATGATAGCTGACCAAGTGATCTGTGCACCTGGGAGAATTATTAAGCTTAATATTTTATTTCTTACTCTAAGTGCCTTGGCTAAGAAAAAAGACAGCACAGTGCAAAGTATTACCATGCAGTACATGTATGCTTAGAATAATAATATATATATAAAAAAACAAATCCCATTCTACAATAAATGAAAATACAATTTAAATATTTTATTTTTTATTTTTTTTATACCATACCTGACATGCAAACGATGAAATTGGCTTGTAGGAAAAACACCACCTCCCAAACAATTTCCATTCTACGATTTTCATACCAACTGCATCACTCAACGGAACAATCAATAGAACACTTCCCAATGGCAAGGTCCCTCTCTGCCTGAGTGTATTTTCCAAATATGTTTACTCATGTCCGAATAAAAAAAAAAAAAGAAAGAAAAATCCAAGACAAGGACCTCAACTTGATCCTGTTCTCTCCATCAGCAGCAAAAAAAAAAAAAAAGAAGAGAAAAAACAGCAAAAAAAAAAAGAATAATAAATCACAAAACAATGAAAAAAAAATCCAAATCACAATATATAAAAAAATGATTATCTCCACAGCCAAATCTTCTTGCAGTAAAATAGAGCTAAATTAAGAGTTGGCCAGCAAGATCATTATCCGTGCAGTCGATCCCCCAGCGATGGGCATTAAGCTGTTTTAGTTTTATCCCTTCAATGTATCTCCCAAGACTGTCATGGACATCCTTGATGAGCTTGGGGTCCCCCCTGTGAGAAGATAACAGAAAAATAAATAAAAAAATAGAGGTAATGAAACAAAAATCAAAACATTTTGTAGAGAAAAGAGAAATTGAATTGAAAATAACACCAGTGTGATGTTATGTGACTGACTGCAGCAAGATAGCATTGCAAGGGGTTTAATTTTTTATTTATTTTTTCTTTAACTATGGTGTCTCTTTGTTTTGGCACCAGGGGGCGCTAGAGTATCACATAAAACTACCCTATACCTCCCAAAGCAAAGCTTGAAGAAGCACATCCTAAAGGATTCAGGTGTACTACAGTCACTTGAAATTTTCTATACATATTACTACACTAGATTGCATATTTGCAGTCATGTAATTCCCAGGCATGGGTGGGCAGCCTGCATTTAAAGCATGATTTCAATAAGGATCTTTTTTTTTTTTTTTTTTGCAAAGATTTTTGCAAAATTGCAATGACTCTCAGATAGTTAAGCTGTTTGTTTCCTGGCATATTGAGCTGGATCTGCTAAGCTTTTGCAAAGGGAAAGCTGCCATTACCCCAGCATTTTGTGCATCCAAAATCTCTTTTTTTTTTTTTTTAATGCGGCTCCTCTACCTACCAGGTAATCCAGACAGGCGCTGTCCAGCAGAGATCCCTCCTGAAGGTGCTGCACACAATGAGCTTTGGGTAAGGGTGGTGGGGATCATTGGCAGTTCACTCTACTTTTGGGACTTTGGCTTGGCTGGAAGGCTGAGAAGGGTAGGAGTGAGGTCCAGCAAGGCGCATCAGCTCTCTGGAGGAGATTAAGGCACAGTTCTGTCACTCATGCGTGCCCTGGCTATGGAGGAAGGCTCTCATCTGCAGCAGGTAGGTCACTGCGGGTCTGTACTGCTGAGGATCCCGAGCCTAGACTTTTTTTTTTTTTGGGGGGGGGGGGGTCCTGCTCATAAAGATCCACAGCTCTGGGCGGCTGATTAGCGATCTGCACTTACCGGGGGTCTTTAAGGTGCTCCGCAGGACCTCTTCAGTGGTCCCTCCCTGGCGCTTCAAGGTGCTCTGCAGGACCTCTCCAGTGGTCCCTCCCTGACGCTTTAAGGTTCTCCGCAGGACCTCTCCAGTGGTCCCTCCCTGGCGCTTTAAGGTGCTCCGCAGGACCTCTCCAGTGGTCCCACCCTGGCGCTTTAAGGTGCTCCGCAGGACCTCTCCAGTGGTCCCACCCTGGCGCTTTAAGGTGCTTTGCAGGACCTTTCTGCCAATCCGTGTTGGGAATTCAGCAGTCTTGCAGTGTAGTTCCGTACTTTTCCCTTTTCCATTCAACCATTGTCACTATAGGAGCTCCCCAGAAGTCCACATGGTGCCAAAGAGGGTACAGCAAGAAGACCCCCACAATCTTGTAGGGTCCCCCCTGGGAAGATGCCTGGATGAGTCTTGTGTAGAAGCTGAGGCGCTGTCCAAGGTGCTGAAGTCTAGCAAGATCCCCGCATATAGATTCCCGACAATTCTCCTGGATAAGGGAGGGAGAGCTCACTTTGTATTCCCTGCCAGGCTGTCTCAGTACAATATGCAATGAAGCAGTGCTGGATTCACTGGCAAACTCTGCCCATCCTGACCTGCAGCCACAGCCTGAAGTGACCCGCAGCTTTGCAGACTGTCAGTCAGTGAGTTGCATAATGCACGACCATCCCAGCCACCAGCAAACTTGCATCCCTCCTATTTCCCATTCAAGGAAAAAAAAAAAGACTTGTCACATGGGGGACTATGCTGGATCCTTGATAGGAGACAATGTGGACAATAAATCCACTGACACACTTTTTCAGTGCATGCAGATTGCTAGCAAACACTGAAAGCAGCCACCCACCCCATCTCAGTCCATGCACTCTGATTAGTGCTGATTACCTCTCTCTCTTGGTAGTATGAACATTATTCCTGAGCTCTGGAGTACATGCCTCCCTGTGTGTTTATTGTGCAAAAAGGGATGAGTGCAGTGATTTTCTTAAACTTGATTTAGATTCAAAATTACTGTTTTTTTTACTGTCGGTGGAATTTAATTTTACTGAAGCGGAAACTCAATTTTGCTCATCAAGTCATCTAAGCATAATTTGTGTAAAAATAAAGGTTTGTACGTGCCTCTGTGTTGTCTGGGTTGAGAGAAGTGATTTTCTTGATTTTGACGCAAAATTACAGATTTTTACTCTCAGAGAAACTTAATTTTACCAAAGTGGAAGCTCAATTTTGCTCATCAAGCTGTCTAGGAAAATGTGCATAAAAAAAATAAAAAAAGTCGATCTTGTGCTCTGTGGATCAGTGCGGTGATATTACTAGATATAATTTGGATGCAAAGTTAGGCTCCATGCACACTAGTCTTAAAAAAAAATGGCAGTTCCCTTGGCAGAAAAAACGCTTATATAGAAAAAATTTTGTACAAAGTTTAGGCAAGTTTAGGAGAGTTTTGCGTTTTTTTCTGCCAGTAAGCTCCAATCAGAAATGCAAACCAGAAGTTTTTTTTTTCCTGCCTCTCATGCCGTGTACACACGATCATTATTCACGGCGGTTAAAAAACCGCCGTGAATAATGACAGGAAAAACGAGGGAACCGCTCGGTTCCCTACACACGGTCGTTTTTCCCGTCATTTTTTCTCTTGTCGAGAAAAACGACCGTCTGTGGGCTCCGTGGCAGTGTTTCCCTATGGGAAAACTGCCGCGGAAAAAAATGCTGGAAAAAACGATGAGAAAATTTAGAACATGTTCTAAATTTTCTCGTCGTTTTTTATGCCGTTTTTCTAGACGAGAAAAACGACATAAAGCCCACAGACGATCGTTTTTCTCGGCGAAAAAAAAATGCAGTTTTTCTCGTCGAGAAAAGCGGTCGTGTGTACGCGGCATAAAGCCTCGTACACGCGGCCGGTTTTCTCGTCAAGAAACAACAAGAAAACTGCCGGGAGAGCTTTCTTGCCGAGAAAACCGGCCGTGTGTACGAGGCTTTCAGGTTTCTCGTCAAGAAAACTGGCCAGAATCTCGACTCGAAAAATAGAGAACCTGCTCTCTATTTTTTAGTCGAGATTCTCGTCGGCCTGTTTCCCGATGAAACACCAGAGAGTGTGTACGCTTACTTGTCGCCGTGGAAACCCGCGCATGCTCGAAATGACTTTGACGCATGCGCAGTAGCTTCCTAGGCATAGGTAGGGTGTAGCAAGATGGCGGTGGTGGCATTAAATGTGACGAGCGCACGCTCGTCGTAGTCGATGACGTCACCGCGTTCGTTCCATTCAAAAGAACGGCGGTTCTTTTGAATCGAGCGTGTGTACACTCGGCCGGGACAAGATCCTTGTCAAGAATCTCGTCAGGAAAAACGACGTGTTTTTTCCTGACGAGATTCTCGGCTGTGTGTACGAGGCTTTACTGTTGAGCTCAAAATATGCCTGTAATCATCCTAATGTGCATGGATACATAGGCTAACATTGAGCTGCTTCTACAGACAGAACACAAACCTCCTGTAGAAGCAACTATTTTCAAACCTTACTGATTTTTTTTAACCATTAATGAAATTTTATTTCACCAAAGTGGAAACTCAGTTTTGCTCATAAAGATGTCTAGGAAATATTTGCGTAAAACAAAAGTCGTACTTGCCTCTCAGTGTATTTATTGTGCTCTGTGGATCACTGCAGTGATATTACTAAACCTAATTTTGATGCAAAATTTTTTTTTTTTACGATCGGTGAAATCTAATTTCACTTAAGTGTAAACTCTGTTTTGCTCATGTCTAGACAAAATTTGTGTAAAAATATAGGTAGAGTATCTCACAAAAGTGAGTACACCCCTCACATTTTTGTAAATATTTTCTTCTATCTTTTCATGTGACAACACTGAAGAAATGACACTTTGCTACAATGTAAAGTAGTGAGTGTACAGGTTGTATAACGGTGTAAATTTGCTGTTCCCTCAAAATAACTCAACACACAGCCATTAATGTCTAAACCGCTGGCCACAAAAGTGAGTACACCCCTAAGTGAAAATGTCCAAATTGGGCCCAAAGTGTCAATATTTTGTGCCTTAACCCTCTTGGGCATGGAGTTCACCAGAGCTTCACAGGTTGCCACTGGAGTCCTCTTCCCCTCCTCCATGACGACATCACGGAGCTGGTGGATGTTAGAGACCTTGCGCTCCTCCACCTTCTGTTTGAGGATGCCCCACAGATGCTCAATAGGGTTTAGGTCTGGAGACATACTTGGTCAGTCCATCACCTTTACCCTCAGCTTCTTTAGCAAGGCAGTGGTCGTCTTGGAGGTGTGTTTGGGGTCGTTATCATGTTGGAATACTGCCCTGCAGCCCAGTCTCTGAAGGGAGGGGATCCTGCTCTGCTTCAGTATGTCACAGTACATGTTGGCATTCATGGTTCCCTCAATGAACTGTAGCTCCCCAGTGCCGGCAGCACTCATGCAGCCCCAGACCATGACACTCCCACTACCATGCTTGACTGTAGGCAAGACACACTTGTCTTTGTACTCCTCACCTGGTTGCCGCCACACACACTTGACACCATCTGAACCAAATAAGTTTATCTTGGTCTCATCAGACCACAGGACATGGTTCCAGTAATCCATGTCCTTAGTCTGCTTGTCTTCAGCAAACTGTTTGCGGGCTTTCTTGTGCATCATCTTTAGAAGAGGCTTCCTTCTGGGATGACAGCCACGCAGACCAATTTGATGCAGTGACCAGTATGAGAGAGTGAGAGTGATAACACATATAACGAGTCGCATGACACCAGAGAGGGAAAATGGCTAATTGGGCCCAATTTGGACATTTTCACTTAGAGGTGTACTCACTTTTGTTGCCAGCGGTTTAGACATTAATGGCTGTCTGTTGAGTTATTTTGAAGGGAAAGTAAATTTACACTGTTATACAAGCTGTACATTCACTACATTACATTGTAGCAAAGTGTCATTTCTTCAGTGTTGTCACATGAAAAGATATAATAAAATATTTACACAAATGTGAGGGGTGTACTCTTTTTTGTGAGATACTGTATATATCCTTCCCTACTCTACTCATAACTAAAAAAATGGCTATAGATACACAGAATGCGGGCGCCTAGTTCATTATCTTTAAACACTATTTATTAAGAGGAAAATAGGTTATAATACTAACAAACCAATAAAAATATCATGCTCTTCATAAATATTCACATGGAGGACCACCAGAACAGGTATGCCAACTTCTTATATGTTGGAAAGATGCCACACGGGTCTTCTGACGTGTTTAGAGGGAAGTCCCCTCTTCATCAAACCTCAATGCGTATATAACTTCAGGATATACCTACGACACCCCCCTCCCACCTCCCCTTCACCGGCCCTCCACCACCCTCCACCCCAGGGCATTTTTGTTTGAAAAAAAAGTACATATGCATACTTTTTTCCTACAGTGTTCAAGATCACAGCAACTTCTTCCAGCTGTGTCAGTGGTGGGGGCGAAATGGTCATTCTTCAAGGACTGAGCCATGCTCACCTAATGAAGTGGAGTGCCAACTTAATCCTGGCGTACTGTCAGCTCACTCTGCATGATGATGCGCCCCTTAGAGGGACATATGTAAACAGCAGATTGAGCTCACAGGAAATAGGTAGAATGACATGGCTGTCGTTCTGCTTGGAGAGGAGTGCCGGTGCTGGACTGAGGAGGCAGCCAGGGATAGCGTTGGAGCATAGAGACAGTAGATAAATATTGTGAGATGCTGTATATTTACTATTTTTTTGGTAAAATAAAAAAAAATATCTAGTTGGAGGTCTACTTTATTTTCTCCTACCCCATTGACTCCAGTGTGTGATGACATGTTTCGAGGGGAGTCCCCTCTTTATCAGACCTCAATGACTATATAATAACTTCAGGATATACTTATGCCCCCCCTCCCTTTGACCGGAACTCCACCACCCTCCTCCCCAGGGTATTTTGGTTTGAAAACATACATTTTTCCTACAATGTTCAAACCAGTCTAGAGACATCACGACAACTTCCTCCAGCTGCACCAGTGGTGGGGGGAATGGGCATTCTTCAAGGACTGAGCCGTGCTCACCTAATGAAGTGGAGTGCCAACTCAATCCTGGAGTGTCAGCTCACTTTGTGTGATGATGTGCCCCCTAGAGGGAAATATGATGTGAACAGCAGATTGGGCTCACAAAAATGGGCAGAATGACATGGCTGTCGTTATGCCTGAAGAGGAGTGCCGGCGCTGGACTGAGAAGGCAGCCAGGGACAGCGTTGGAGCAAGGAGACAGTAGATAGATAATGGGATATACTGTATCTTTAAATTTTTTGGGGTAAAATAATAAAAATATCTAGTTGGAGGTCTACTTTATTTTCAGCTACCCCATTGACTCCAATGTGTTATGGCACATCTCGAGGGCAGTCTCCTCTTTATCAGACCTTAATGACTATATAATAACTTCAGGATATACCTATGCCCCCCTCCCTTTCACTGGCCCTCCACCACCCTCCACCCCCCTCCACCTCAGGGTATTTTTGTTTGAAAACATACCTTTTTCCTTCAATGTTCTAACCAGTCTAGAGACATCTCGGCAACTTCCTCCAGCTGTGCCAGTGGTGGGGGTGGGGGGGGGGGGGGAATGGGCATTCTTCGAGGACTGAGCCATGCTCACCTAATGAAGTGGAGTGTCAACTCAATCCTGGGGTGTCAACTCACTCTGCGTGATGATGTGCCCCCTAGAGGGAGATATGTGAACAGCAGATTGGGCTTACAGGAAATGGGCAGAATGACACGACTGTTGTTCTGCCTGAAGGAGTGCCGGCGCTGGACTGAGGAGGAAGCCAGGGACAGCATCGAAGCATGAAGACAGTAGATAGATATTGGTATACACTGTATATTTACTATTTTTTTGGTAAAATAAAAATTATCTAGTTGGAGGTCTACTTTATTTTCACCTTCCCCGTTGACTCCAATGTGTGATGATGTGCCCCCTAGAGGGAGATGTGTAAACAACAGATTGGGCTTACGGGAAATCGGCAGAATGACATGGCTATCATTCTGCCTGAAGAGGAGTGCTGGCGCTGGCCTGAGGAGGAAGCTGGGGTGAGTGTTGGAGCTTCGAGACAGTAGATAGATATTGGTATATATATATATATATATATATATATATATATATATATGTAGCGGGCTCACCCCTCTCTCTTTCTTTATCGGTTATATGGCTGTTGTCTAGGGGTACCTGGGAGAGAGAGATGAGATACACCACGGCCCATGTCCTCCATAGCTAAGAGGTGAAAGCCAGCAAATTGAGTCTTGTGTAGGTGTCCTAGAGTCAAGTCCAGTCCTTCGTCCCTGACTCCTTTGCTCCTAGTAACCCAAGTTCCACACAGTGAATAGGTCCAACTCAGTTTTATTCTTCTTGCCAAGCAATAAAACAGTTTCTTTACTTTGGAAAATGGGGACAGATTGAGGCACAATCCTTTCCCTTCTGCTGCTGACCACTGTGCTGTCACCAGTGGTGAATAGTCACTGTCACTGACTAGGTGATGTAGAACGTGAATTTACCTTCGCTCACTCTGCAACTGTCAGGGGAAAGAAATCCGTCCAAGGGAGAAGTGGAGGCCTCTCTGTCACCAGCGATACTGCGCCGGACTCTTCAGAGAAGTTACTGTACACCAGTCCTCACAAACTCAGACACGGGCACCTAAGGAGTTAGGGCCCCCTGGGATTCCTCCACCCTCGTGGAACTCAGTCGAAGGTACTGAGGCACAGTCTTGCGGTGCGAGCCCAACCCCGGTCCAAGGCAAAAACGCCACCTATAGGCCGGCGGGAACTTCACACCACCAGAGTCCTCCAGGACTCACAAAGGGAACCTTGAATTTCCTAACAATCAAGGCATCTGGGTTACACTACCACCCAGATGCTCCCCCTAAATTCAAGTACCCGCTACACATATATTATTTTTTTTCCATGAAATAAAAAATGTAGTTGGAGATCTACTTTATTTTCACCTTCCCCATTGACTCTAATGTGTGATGAGGTGCCCCCTAGAGGGAGATAAGAACACAACAGATTGGGCTTACAGGAATCGGGCAGAATGACGTGGCTGTCATTCTGCCTGAAGAGAAGGAAGCCGAAAACCGTGTTGGAGCATGGAGACAGTTGGTAGATATTGGGCATATATCATTTTTTTTATTTAGTAAAAAAAAAATCTAGTTGGAGTCCTACTTTATTTTTTGCCTTCCCTATTGCCCGTAATGCATTTTTTTTATGGAAAAAAAAATAACATTTTAGGTAAATAAAAAACTCCCTATTTCACTTATCCCTAATAAGGATTGTTGGCAAGCATTATAAGTAGCCTTTCCCGTCCTTTCAGTCCATTACTCAGATTACTGCTGTTACCTGTCCCTGTTGGTATTATGAACATTATTCCTGCTCTCCGGAGTACATACCTCTGTGTGTTTATTGTGCACTCGCCATGCAGTCAGCCTCAAGGCTAAAGCCTTTTAGTTATACCACATTAACCTATCTGGCTGCAGGTCCTCTGCTCCTTGATTTAATTACACAGATAATTTCCCAGCAAGGAAAGGGGGAAAATTTAAGTGAAAGACATAACAGAAATCTGCATTTATTGACCTGGATTATATTGGTGTGAGATATAGATTATTCCTAATATCAATGCCCCTGATCTGTTCTACAGGGCAGGATAATCCCTAGAAGCTCTTTCAGCTATTCTATCACGTTTTTTTTTTTTTTTTTTTTTTTTATTTAAAGCTGAAGTTTGATCTGCTTGTAAGAGGGCCTTCATGGTTGGCTAGAATTGGTGCCAAGAGCACAAGTCTCTGCCCTGCTCCTGTCCTTTCTAGAATATTAACCCTCCTGTTGAGGCTATACCCTCCACCAAATTGTGCCCACTCCATGCCAGAGGCCTCTACACGACATTCCCACTCGTTGACCTTTATATCCCCAAAGGAGTGAATGTCCACACATAAATAAGGTAGCTGCACTTTACTGGTGGTGGTACTTGGAAAATGGCACAAAACAGTCACATCAAATTGACATACATTTTGGAGTCACTTGACGGTAAATTGCCAATAACAATTAGTGGACGGTCCGCAGAAGTCACATGTGCAAGCATATGCAGTACTTTAGCAGCCATCTTCCTTCAGACAGTCCCACTGCAAGTCCCACTGCATAGCTCTACCCAGCTGGTTATGCTCTCTGCAGTTGCTCTCCTGAATCCAGAGTCACTAGTACTCACTCAGAGGGCTCTTGCTTGCCCATTAGGCTTTAGGCATCCAGCTTGTGACTCTCCTTTAATCGTTCCAGGGACAGGATTGCTACAGTTGCTTCTACTGAACTGTGTACACCTCTCCTGGAACTTCTGCCCTGAGTAGGGCCTAGGCTGTGCAGAGTACATCTGCATACTTGGCTCCCATGCCCCATCTGCACCAGGGCTCCTCCAGACCTGGCGTATATATGGGCCCTGACTCACCCATGTCATCACTACAGGAAGGACCTCTCTAAAAGGGGCCCAGCACCAGATGACACGGTCTGCTGTAACCAGACACTATTCTGGCACAGAGCCACCTAGTGGCAGACTAGCAAACTGCACCTGCGTACATGCTTATATTTGGCCCTCCCTGGCTCCTCCTTTCCATATCATGCTAATGAAATGTTAAATAAAACCTTTACAATTTTGTTACATTAATTTAGAGCTAGTGATGTCATCACTGTCTCTGTGCTTCTCCGTGCAATGCGGGCAGATCATAGCTGGTAGGAGGGGCTGGCACAGTGCTGTACATAATGTAGTGCACCCCCTAAGGAGCCACACGTGTAAAGGGATCCCCCACCCTGCATTGCCAGGCACACCACATTTTTACAGCACATTTGAGTCAGAAGAACAGTCCAGTGCTTTATGTTTTATTTAAGGGGAATAAACTTGGATAGGGATATTATGGCATGCCCACTTGACTTTCAGCAAAGAACTCTTCAGGGACACAACAATATACAGTCCGTATATGCACTTCTCCTCTGCCTCCTGCACAAATCTTGATTGCAGCAACATACTCCCAGAACCAGCTGGCACACTGTTAGAAGATTAGGGCTTGGCCAGATTGATAGCAAATGCCCTTTACAGGCAGGGACCGATGGCCCCTTGTTTGTGTAGCAAAGTCCTAGTGCCCAGCTGTCCTTCTGTGGCTACTGATCCCAGCACCACCTCTTCAGGCACTGCCAGCCCAATTGGATGCAGCTGCCACTTTCACTAGCCCTCCTGGCTACCCTCCAACAGTCCTCCCAGACTGACTCTGCATCCATCCCAGACTGGTCTCCTCATTCATCTCAATCCTCCCCGGCTGTAGCACTCACCAGCTCTCCTGGCTGTCTTTCTCCTTGAGGATTTGCCCGGCAGTGTTCTCCCGCTGTCGTTATCCTGCTCCTGTGCCTCCAGGTCAGGACACCTCTGTGTGTTGTGAAGAGGGTCCCTTCTGCACCCGAGCCCAGGCCCGATATCACCCCCCACAGCCCAAACTAGAGGGCCCCCTCAAGGGCAGCCAACAGCCTAACACTTCATCTCCTTCTTCCAGCCAAACTCCACTTCCCAGCTGGGCTGAGCCTGAGTATTTGAGGGGGCCTGCCCCCTGCCAGCCCATCTGTTGGGTATTGGTCAGGGCCCTTATGAATACTCCAAGCAGCGTTGCACGATTGCACAATTACCAGTTAAAGTAGCACAGTGCTAAATAGCAAAAACAAACTGGTCATGAAGGGGTAAACTTTCCAGAGCTGAACTGGTTAAGTACAATATTACCAAGTACCAAAGACATCTTTGTCTTGACTTGATAGACCGTTAAGGGCCTTTATATACTGTATATTTTAATGTAATTTCAAGAGATGTTTTCATACTATTTAAAACTGAAAATGTCAATATAATAATACGTGGTGACCCTGCCATGAAGGACCTTGCGCAGGAAATTCCTGCTATAGGGTGAAAGCGACTCCTGCGCTATCACTTAGTCAAATAGATTTTTAATGGTGACAACACAAAGTGGCCATTTCCACACACATTACACAAGCATGATCCACAGCTCTCACCTCCAGGACACCCAACTTGAGAAATGCCATGCAACCATCATTGGAAGGGGTGCAGGGTTTTCTTTGCTCAGTGTCCAGATCTCCTCCAGTGCAGCTTTGTTAAGCCCTGATGAAGAGGGAACCTTTTTGACAAACCTTACACCTAATAAAAATCTAGACCTTTAAAAATAGTTTAGCACTCACCTTTCTATAACTAAAGCTGAATAGGCATCCAATAATCAACAGCCTATACACCAACCATGCTAACAACAAAAAAATTCCCTGAAATTATGCACTGCCATAGATATGGCCCTCCAAAGAGTCCATCGGTCATGCCCTGTGAAGTTGCAGCTTGCCTCTTGGTGAGTTTATCTTGACAACGGTGCTGTAAACTGTAATTTTCAATGTTGGGGTTTTTGCAGCCAGAAGGAGCTTGTAAAAATATAACAGGCTTTGATCAATCGCACCCAATGATTGCAAGAAGAAGCTGTAAATTTAAAGTTAAATGTAGCACTGGCACTGTAAAGGAAGCAATAGTATGTCTTCACAGGCAATATCCCCTACAATTGTGCCTATTTAGCAGATGTTGTGACTGTTTCTCGTCTTGCAGGTAATGAACTCCATCTGCGCCAGTTGTACTTCTAGTATTATTGCCATTGAGTGGAAACTAATCACAGAAGCTGCACCGAAAAATTGGAGAGTGTAGCGTTCTGTTTATCTGTTACCATGGTGGTTCAAAGTTTGCAAAGGAAGATAAAGGAGGGTCCCAGTTAGGCTTTACGCTGCCAGTGAGTATGAATAATAACTGGTTATATGCATTCGGAATTATTTTTCTTTACAAATGTGCCTCTAAAGCAAGAGCCAGTGCTGAAGGCTTCTACAAAAATTTCCAAATTTCATCCACCGTGTATATTATTCCAACAATTCTTATTCGAGGAACACTTTGTGGCCAACATTTTGTGGACACCTGATCATCATACCTATATGAGCTTGTTGGACATCCTGTTACAAAACCATGGACATTAATATGGGGTTGACCTCTCCCCCCTTACGCAGGTAAGGAGTGGTGTAGGATACTCCAGTCTTCTGTGAAAACTCTCCACGAGAATTTTGATTGCCTCTGTGGGAATCTATGCCAATTCAAGCTAAAAGGTCAGGTACTGATGTTGGATAAGAAGACCTGGCTAGCAAGCAATTGGCATTCCAATTTATCCAAAAGGTGTTCAGTACGGTTAAGGTCAAGGGTCAACATAGGCCACTGAACTTCCTCTACACTTCCTCTACACCCAACAAGTTCAACTACACCCAACAGGCACTGATGTTGGAAAAGAAGACCTGGCTAGCAAACAACTGGCATTACAAAACTTTTCAGTGGGGTTAAGATCAAGGGTCAGCGTAGGCCACTGAAGTTCCTCTACACCCTACAGGTACTAATGTTGGAAAAGAAGACCAGGCGAGCAAGCAACTGGCATTCCAATTCATTCCAAAGGTTTAGTAGGGTTAAGGTCAAGGGTCAGCGTAGGCCACAGAAGTTCCTCTACACCCTGCAGGTACTGATGTTGGAAAAGAAGACTAAGCGAGCAAGCAATTGACATTCCAATTCATCCCAAAGGTGTTCAGTAGGTTTAAGGTCAAGGGTCAGCGTAGGCCACTGAAGTTCCTCTACACCCTACAGGTACTGATGTTGGAAAAGAAGACCAGGCGAGCAAGCAACTTGCATTCCAATTCATCCCAAAGGTGTTCAGTAGGGTTAAGGTCAAGGGTCAGCATAGGCCACTGAAGTTCCTCTACACCCTACAGGTACTGATGTTGGAAAAGAAGACCAGGCGAGCAAGCAACTGGCATTCCAATTCATCCCAAAGGTGTTCAGTAGGGTTAAGGTCAAGGGTCAGTGTAGGCCACTGAAATTCCTCTACACTCTGCAGGTACTGATGTTGGAAAAGAAGACCAGACGAGCAAGCAATTGACATTCCAATTCATCCCAGAGGTGTTCACTGTTCAGTAGGGTTAAGGTCAAGGGTCAGTGTAGGCCACTGAAGTTCCTCTAGACCCTACAGGTACTGATGTTGGAAAAGAAGACCAGGCGAGCAAGCAACTGGCATTCCAATTCATCCCAAAGGTGTTTAGTAGGGTTAAGGTCAAGGGTCAGCGTAGGCCACTGAAGTTACTCTACACCCTACAGGTACTGATGTTGGAAAAGAAGACCAGGCGAGCAAGCAACTGGCATTCCAATTCATCCAAAAGGTGTTTAGTAGGGTTAAGGTCAAGGGTCAGTGTAGGCCACTGAAGTTCCTCTACACCCTACAGGTACTGATGTTGGAAAAGAAGACCAGGCGAGCAAGCAACTGGCATTCCAATTCATCCCAAAGGTGTTCAGTAGGGTTAAGGTCAAGGGTCAGTGTAGGCCACTGAAATTCCTCTACACCCTGCAGGTACTGATGTTGGAAAAGAAGATCAGACGAGCAAGCAATTGACATTCCAATTCATCCCAGAGGTGTTCACTGTTCAGTAGGGTTAAGGTCAAGGGTCAGCGTAGGCCACTGAAGTTCCTCTACATCCTACAGGTACTGATGTTGGAAAAGAAGACCAGGCGAGCAAGCAACTGGCATTCCAATTCATCCCAAAGGTGTTCAGTAGGGTTAAGGTCAAGGGTCAGTGTAGGCCACTGAAATTCCTCTACACCCTGTAGGTACTGATGTTGGAAAAGAAGACCAGACGAGCAAGCAACTGGCATTCCAATTCATCCCAAAGGTGTTTAGTAGGGTTAACGTCAAGGGTCAGCGTAGGCCACTGAAGTTCCTCTACACCCTACAGGTACTGATGTTGGAAAAGAAGACCAGGCGAGCAAGCAACTGGCATTCCAATTCATCTCAAAGGTGTTCAGTAGGGTTAAGGTCAAGGGTCAGTGTAGGCCACTGAAATTCCTCTACACCCTGTATGTACTGATGTTGGAAAAGAAGACCAGACGAGCAAGCAATTGACATTCCAATTCATCCCAGAGGTGTTCACTGTTCAGTAGGGTTAAGGTCAAGGGTCAGCGTAGGCCACTGAAGTTCCTCTACACCCTACAGGTACTGATGTTGGAAAAGAAGACCAGGCGAGCAAGCAACTGGCATTCCAATTCATCCCAAAGGTGTTTAGTAGGATTAAGGTCAAGGGTCAGCGTAGGCCACTGAAGTTCCTCTACACCCTACAGGTACTGATGTTGGAAAAGAAGACCAGGCGAGCAAGCAATTGACATTCTAATTCACCCCAAAGGTGTTCAGTAGGGTTAAGGTCAAGGGTCAGCGTAGGCCACAGAAGTTCCTCTACACCCTACAGGTACTGATGTTGGAAAAGAAGACCAGGCGAGCAAGCAACTGGCATTCCAATTCATCCCAAAGGTGTTTAGTAGGGTTAAGGTCAAGGGTCAGCGTAGGCCACTGAAGTTCCTCTAGACCCTACAGGTACTGATGTTGGAAAAAAGACCAGGTGAGCAAGTAACTGGCATTCCAATTCATCCCAAAGGTGTTTAGTGGGGCTAAGGTCAAGGGTCAGCGTAGGCCACTGAAGTTCCTCTACACCCTACAGGTACTGATGTTGGAAAAAAAGACCAGGTGAGCAAGCAACTGGCATTCCAATTCATCCCAAAGGTGTTCAGTAAGGTTAACCTCAAAGGTCAGCGTAGGCCACTGAAGTTCCTCTACACCTAACAGGTCAAAAACTGTGCCTGTTGTATAGTTAGTATTATTGCTTTGAAACAAATGCAGAAGCAGCACCTAAAATTCACAGTGTACAGTAACTTTCCATTCATCTTACTATGGCAGTTTTCAGTTTGCAATGGGAGCTAAAGGAGAGTCCCAGTTAGGATTGATGCTACCATTAAGCATAAATAATAACTGTTTGCATGCATTTGGAATACATTTTTTTTTTTTTTACAAATGTGTTTCTGAAACAATTATCTGTGGTAAAGGCTTCTTCAGAGACATCTCATTCTCATCCACCGTGCACATTGTTCTATCTACTTTTATTTGAGGAACACTTTATAGCCAACACCTTGTGGAAACCCGATCATCACACCTATATGAGCTTGTTGTTATTCCAAAACCATGGACATTAATGTAGCGTTACCCCTGTAAAGCCCTGTACACACGATCGGAATTTCCAGTGGGCTAAAATCTGATGGAATTTTCCGTTGGAATTCCGTTCAAGCTGTCTTGCATACACACTGTCAGACCAAATTCCGACCGCCAAGAACGCAGTGACGTACAACACTACGACGAGCCGAGAAAAATTAAGTTCAATACTTCCAAACATGCGTCGACTTGATTCTGAGAATGCCTGTTTTTTTCTCCGTCGGAGTTCCACACAGACGATCTGAATTTCTGTCGGAAAAAAATAAAACATGTTCTATTTCTATACTCCGACGGAAAAAAGTCCGATGGGGCCCACACATGGTCGGAATATCCGATGAAAAAATTCCGTCAGACTTTTTTCATCGGAAATTCCGATCGTGTGTACAAGGCATAAGATTTTCCTAGATTAACCGATTCTTCCCACTACAGTGCATAGGCAGCCAGGCACACAGCAACAGTCCATTCATTCTGGCTCATTGATCATTCTAGGGGGTTTGCCTTTTTTCTGTATTTTATTGCATAAAGGAACTGGGGAGGGGATTTTGGAGTGGTGTAGGATACTCTAAAACCTTGGACACAATTCCACAGAGTAAATGGAAAGTTTGGTCCTTCGCGCTATCAAGTGAATCAATCTAATCTAAATAATAATGTGGAAAATTGCTGCTAGACCTAAAGTGTACACAGTGCACAAAAATTGGTAATAAATAAAAAAGTGATCAGCTCAACTTTCTAATAGTAAAAAAAAACACACGTATGTGCTAAACTGACTAATATATCATATGCAAATATCTACTGTGCAAAATGAGCAATAATCATACTGTGCAAAATACCGTATATGCTCGAGTATAAGCCGACCCGAGTATAAGCCGAGGCACTTAATTTTACCACAAAAAATTGGGAAAACTTATTGACTCGAGTATAAGCCGAGGGTGAGAATGCAGCAGCTACTGTAAGCGGAAAAGAGGGTCAACTATGCCCATTTGCACGCCTCACTGTGCCCATTGCAACCTCACTGTGCCAACCTCACTGTGCCCATTGCAACCTCACTGTGACAACCTCACTGTGCCAATTGACACTGTGCCCATCGTCACTGTGCCAATTGTCACTGTGCCAATCGTCACTGTGCCCATCGTCACTGTGCCCATCGTCACTGTGCCCATCCTCACAGTGCCCATCCTCACTGTGCCCATTGTCACTGTGCCAATTGTCAGTGTACCTGAAATTGAGAGGCTGCAGGCGTCCATTCATTGTTTAAAACTTGCAGTCTCCCCTTGGTCCCTTCCGTAGATAGGCATCTCTCAGCAGACACAGTTCCACCTATCACGAACGTTCTCTCATCCTCGGACTCAGATTCCCAGCAGACACTATGTTCAGTGTTTCCCCAATCACGGACCTCCTCTTGCCCGAGGATGAAAAGGCGTCCGTGATTGGCGGAACACTGAACACAGTGTCTGCTGGGATGGGTGAGGATGAGAGAACGTTTGCGATAGGCGTTTCTCAGCAGACACAGTTCCGCCTATCACGGAAGGGACCAGGAGGAGACCGCGAGTTTTAAACGATGGATGCCCGCAGCCTCTCAATATTTTCAGGTACACTGACTCAAGTATAAGCCGAGGGGGGCATTTTCAGCCCCCAAAAAAAGGGCTGAAAATCTCGGCTTATACTCGAGTATATACGGTAAACAAAATGTCAAAATGACTGTGCAAATAAGCAATGAAAAGTCCAAAATAACTCTGATAAGTAAAGTGCTGAAATAACGTCCACAATATCTTATGTAAACAAATAAATAAAGTGCTGAAATGATGACTGTGATGAACGTAGTGTCAAAAACAGTGTAAAAAACAGTGTCTTCTATAGGAAATCTTCGTGACTACCACTCAATGCTCTCTGGACTCTTGTGAAGGAATGTAATGAGCATAATAATAAATTAGAAAATGTCTATTCTCTATGCATCTTTACTATACTATAAAGTCTATATTGCTTTTTCATGTACACCACTGCTGTAATCCTTTCTTACTCAAATCAGCCTCTAATAACACCCCCTCCCACCGAGAAAACTGGAGAAGACAGAAATGGCGGATACCCTCTTCTCCCACACATCTTTAGGAATGCGGAAGTGAAGACAGATCAGAGGGACAACCAAGCTTGACCATCACATTTTTGTACTCTTCTTGTATTTCAGCCAATCAGATGTGCTTTCCAGTTTTACATTAACATAATAGTGACGTATCATGCTATGTGTAAAAAGTTTAGTACTGCCTGTAATAAAGCATTAGATAAGGAAGTAACGGATCTGCACGGACGTGTCGGACGTAGTAGTAGAATCCATATTAACCCTTTTGTGGTTTCCCACCATTACACTCTTACCTCAGTGAGGAGTATATATAGCCTTGACGATTTCCTTACCTGGGAGAATGGGGGGTAGATCTCCACAGAGGACAATTCTCTGATCAACAGTAGGGGACCATAAGATCTTTTGTAAGTTTTATGCAGCCAGACTGGAATAGTCTATAGGCTCATGGCTAGGGACCATGAAGCAGGTCCATGAAGCAGCTTGCAGAACAGGTAGGCTAGACTGGAACATGTCAAGGGCTGAGTCATGCTTCCAGCATGACTCAGCCTTAGGATTGCCACCTGTCTGGGATTCACCCGGACAGTTTGGGTTTTGAATCATGTGTCCGGGTTTCACTCCACCTGAAACCAGGACACATTATTCAGACAGGAATGTGATTCATGTGGGGCACTATGCAAGCATACCTCCCAACTTTTCACCATTGTACTCCGGGACACTTGGGGAGCAGGGCCGTTTGAGAAGCTGCCGCGGGACGCAGAACAGATTATAGCTGACATTGCAGTTGTTGAGCGGGAGGGGGGGTGCTAGCCCGGGACACCAACGAATCTATCTGCCCATGACAGTTGGTTGAGCGGGGGGGGGGGGGGCTGCTACCGCCGGACCTGCTGTTAAAGTTCCTTTGCGGGGTGGGGGGTTCTGACTTCCTTCTTACCTCCTTTCTCCTCCCCTGCTGCAGTGTTAAGGAGCGTGGGGGGAACTCTTCCTCGGACCTCCTCTTCATTAAGGTTATGCTGGAAAATGTCCTCTCTTGCGGGTATGTGGGAAAGTGTTGTCATTGCGGGAAAGTCCCTCCCAATCCGTGCCAGTTGGGAGGTATGACTATTCTCTATTCTCTGACATTACTATTCTCTTTGGAGCGCCCAAATGTGTCCCAGTCTGTTACAATCCCATAGTGTATCCTAGAATTATTATTTTTTTGCTGTGCGCTGCAAAAGTGTTTGGGTTTGGCTTGAAGAAAAAGTGGCAACCCTACTCAGCCCACTTCCTCTGAACCCAGGTCATCCCAGATGTGCCCCCAGCCCGGAAAGTAAAAGTAGAAGCAGCACAGTGCTGAGCTCAGCTCTCTGTCACTCTACGCTCTCCTCCTATCAGCACGCTTCTGGTCAGCCCATGAACTCATTGGCTCTTTGTGCTGCTTCCGATGGCCAGCATGATCCAGCCCACTTCCTCTGAACCCAGGTCATCTCAGACGTGCCCCCAGCATGTGACTGGACAGTGAAAGGAGAAGCAACAAGGTGCTGAGCTCATCTCTCTGTCACTCTGCTCTCTCCTATCATCAGCACACTTCTTGTCAGCTCATGAACTCATTGGCTCTTTGTGCTGCTTCTTCCTCTCACACTCTGAGCTCTGCTGTACAGGGACTACAAGAGGTTGATACCAGGCTAGATTTAAACCCTTACACTGCATTTATTTGTGTCTTCTATATCCGCCTACAGTTCAGCTTTAAGGAAACGAACGGCACGTTGCTTTGTGAAAGCCTCTTTAAATCTGAGATATCGTAGTTCATCTGCAGCTCTATAAATATCCGGAGGTAAGGCCTGCCAGCCAACCAGATAATATCTTTGACTAGCCTAGTGTGAGGTGGGCTAATGGAATAACACAACTGACTGGTTGCTACGGGTTACAGAACCTGCACAATGGGCCTTGAAGTGTTCTCAGAAATTAGCAAATTGTATTTTCTTCCCGAGCGTTTCTAAACACATTTCACAGCCGGCGTGCAGCCGGGGACCCGTGACAGGAGGGGAGCCAGGTGATCGGGACCTCCGCAATAAATGTGCCTTTCTGTAAGTGAATCTAGGCTCGGCTGAATGGACAACGCTCCGTAAAAGTGGATGTAACGTCAAAACACTCCAGCGCTTCTCAGCATGTTTTCCCCTCATTTATTATTTATATATCCCCCCCCTCCCCCTCCCGCATTTATTCAGAAAACAATGTCAAGGGCCTTGTTTGCTAGATTTAGATGGATCTCTACAGCAAAAAAAAAAAAAAACTGAGTTTTGTAGGAACAAGGGGGCAGAGCACAAAGACCCCTAAACATCAATACAAATATAAAGTACGTAACAAGAGACACATAGGGAAATATTTATAAAAAATGCAGAGCTATTCATCAAAATCCTTTTGGGAATGATGCAAATGCTATTAGGCTGTTTTCCCTCCAGGTCGAATGTTCTTCATTCATATCGGAGTGGAGTGAAGTAGGAAAATACCATATTGTGGTCACTAGGTGGAGCTGATGATCATTATAAGTATTTAATTACTATGATGATCATCGCCATCTAGTGCCCATAATACAGAGTTCTCCTAATTCACTCTATTTTTTCTGTATGAAGAACAGCTACCTCTGCATTTATTCAGAAAGGGAAGTCAGGGGTCTTGTTTGCTAGATTTAGATGGATCTCTACAGCAAAAAGTTTTGTAGGAAAAAGGGAGCTGAGTACAAACAACACCCAAACAACAATATAAATATACATAACAATAAACACATAGGGGCATATTTAAAAAAAAAAAATGCAGAGCTATTTATCCTGTGGAACTGTAAATTCCTTTTTTTCGAGAATATTTCGAGATATTTTCTCTCCAAGTGGAATGGTCTCCATTCATGCGGAATAGCGGGAAGTAGGAAAATACTGTATTGTGGCCAATAGGTGGAGCTGATGATCATAATAAGTATTTACTACGATGGGCACTGCCATCTAGTGGATATAATGCAGAATTTTCCTAATTCATCCTTTATTTTTTCTGTCTAAAGAATAACTCCCTCTGCAAAGGATGCATTTACTCAGAAATCAATGTCAGCGGTCCACTTTTCAAGATTTAGATGGATCTGTACAGAGAAAACAACCACTTGACCTTCGGAAGGTTTACCCCCCCTCATGACCAGGCCATTTTTTGCGATACGGCACTGCGCTATTTTGATAATTGCGACACTGTACCTAAATAAAAAAAATAATATTTTTTTCTCACAACTAAAGCTTTCTTTTGGTGTTTTTTTTTATTTTTTTTAAATGTAATAAAAAAAAATTGATTTCATTGAATTTTTTGCGCTATACCCAAAAAAAAAAAAAGACAGACAATTTTTTTTACCTTCTGCTATAAAACATATCCAATAAAAAAAATAGAAAAAAATCAAATTTCTTCATCTTAGACCCCATTCACACAGGGGCGACTCGTCAGGCGTCTCAGCCGCCTGACAAGTCGCGTCCCATTCTGTACAATGGAACCGGAAGACTTAGAAAAAGGTTCCTGTACTACTTCAAGGCGACTTCCATTGACTTCAATACAGAAGTCATTTTTGAAGTCACCTTTGAAGTCGTCTTCAGATCGCCCAGCACAGTCGCGGGACAAGTCGTGCCGCCCCTGTGTGAATGGGCTCGGCCAATATGTATTCTGCTACATATTTTTGGCTAAACAAATCAAAATAAACAAGCGTACGTTGATTGATTTGCACAAAAGTTATAATGTCTACAAACTATGGAATATATATATTTTTTTTTAATTTTTTTTATTTATAACAAGGAAAGGGACCCTGTCGGGTCGATACATTACAAAGTAGTACGGGTATCAAGACAAACAACTTATTCAAAAACAGTCAGAATACATTACATCACATAGTCTTGATGTAGGAAGGAAAAGAAAAGCAGGGTTCAAACATATGAGTGTGGACAAATTGGTGGAGATTACGCTCCCTGGTGTATTGTCACTTAGTATGTCTGAGCTATTGTTAGTTTTATTCGTGACCTCTGATGTCTTTAATTTTGTTTCAGCGACTTGTTCCTTCCTAGGTGTCTAGTTCTGCCTGTTGGTTCCCTTTGCTCCGTTAGGGTATTTGTGCTTGAGGTTGTCGTGTTGTGTAGTACCGGGGACATGGGCCCAGTTCCTTGGTTTTTCCTGTTTATATTAGAGAAAAGGTGGAAAATAGAGTGTAAAGCAAATCCCCCCAGTTTAGGATGGGATTGGTTAAAGGTAGAATATTAGAATAGAGAAAGATATGAAAAAGAGAAAAAGAAGAGGGGATGGGGAGTTGTTGTGGGAAGATGGGTTGGGTGGTGGATAGGGGGGGGGGGTATGGGGGTACTGGGGCCCACGAACATGGGACATCAGTAATTCAGTCCTGTGTATCGGATGGGATTGGCGGTGGCGGGGTGCAACTCTGTGTGTCTGTTGAGGTTCCCTTCAGCGCCTGGCCCTCTGCCGAGTAGATGAAGATAATCCACAACTGCCAGGTGTTGGAGAATGTCTCTTGTCTATGCTGGGCTGTGAGGACGAGGTCCTCCATATATCTTATTTCCTCCACTCTCGCTATCCATGATGCTATGGTAGGTGGGCTTGTGGATTTCCACATTATCGGTATGCAGGCCTTGGCTGCATCTAGCAAGTGTCTGATTACCGATTTTTTGTATGTTTTTTCCGGAGTGTCTGATGCGTGGAGTAGGAAGAAAGCGGGGTCTACTGGTATGGGGCTGTCTGTAAATTTTTGTATAACTTCTCGAACCACTTTCCAAAAGTGGTGTAGTAAAGGACAGGACCAGAATATGTGCAGCAGTGTTCCCTTTTCTGCTCGACACCGCCAGCAAAGGTCCGGCGTTGTCGGGAAGAATCTGTGGAGCAGGTCTGGAGTTCTGTACCATCTTGACAGTAGCTTATAGTTAGTCTCCTGGATTTTGGCGCATATCGAGGATTTGTGGGTGTATTTAATTATTCGTTGTTTCTTAGTTGTGCTGAAGTTGCAATTCAGTTCCGTTTCCCATTTGGTCAGCCCTGGTGGGGTAAAGTCTGTTTGTGGTACGTTTAGCAGGCTGTAGGTTTGTGAGAGCGTGTGCGTTATGGTACCCAATGTGTTGCAGAGTTCTTCTAATGTTGTGAGGGGACGGGATGTTGTCGGGTGGGTTGTCAGTGAGTGTAAGAAGTGGCTTAGTTGGCTGGCTCTCAAAAAGTCCAGCCGAAATGGGCCTGTGGCGTCTGAAAGTTCTGTTAACGTGGGCCAACAACCATTGGTACTAAAGTGGGAGGCCTGGTGAGTGCCCTCGTCTCTCAGTCTTTTAAATTCTGCGTCCTGTATTCCTGGTGCAAATTCGGGGTTTCCCAAGATGGGGAAGAGGGGTGAATTGGGGGATGATATGGGGGTCGTCGAGAAGAGACGTGCACAGACCTGTGTTGTGGTTCCTATTAGCGGGTGTCGCTTGATTTCTGCTGGCAGGGACGGGTAGCACCAGGGAGCCCTTCCAAGTGGAGTCTCGCTTTGATGTTGCTCCAGTTGTGTCCAGAGCTTAGTCTCCTGGTGCCTGCACCAGTCTATAAGCCTGCCCAGGTGTACTGCCTGGTAGTATGTACGAATGTTCGGCAACGCGAGTCCCCCGTGTTGTTTAGGTAGAACCAAGAGTTTATAAGAGAGTCGTGGCCTTTTCTTAGCCCATACAAAGTCTGTAAACATGGTTTGTATTTGTTTGAAGTAGAGTGTGGGAATGTGAATAGGTATCGCCTGCATAAGATAGAGGAATTTTGGGAGTATCATCATTTTGAGGATGTTGCAGCGACCTATCCATGAATGTAGACCGGTGTGCCATTTTTTAAGTAATATTTTGATTGTTTTCAAAAGTGGTGGGAAGTTCAGCTCATATAACCGTGGGAGCGTGCGAGGGATGTAAGTACCTAAATATTTTAGGGCTGTCTGCGTCCATTTCAACTGGAAACCTGATTGTAAATGTGCAAGTTGTGCTGGTTGTATTCCTACTCCCATCGCCTCGGATTTAGTAAAATAATTTTTTAGGTTGGAGAGGGCTCCATATATCTTAAATTCTTGTAAGAGGTTGGGGAGGGAGATTGAGGGGGTGGTAAGTGTAAACATGAGGTCGTCGGCGGACGCCGATACCTTATGTTGTGCTTGTTGTACTTTCACTCCTGAGATGTTGGGGTTTTGTCTTACGTGGCATAGGAATGGTTCCAGAGTGAGGGCAAATAGAAGGGGGGACAACGGGCACCCCTGCCTTGTCCCGTTTGTAATCAGGAAAGGGTCTGAGAGCACTCCATTAGCCCTCACTCTGGCAGATGGTTTTTCATAGGTTGCGGCTATCCATTTTAGCATGTTGTCTCCCAGTCCCACATGCCGCAACGTGGCAAACATAAAGGCCCAACTAACCCGATCAAACGCTTTCTCAGCGTCCGTGCTCATAAAAACACTGGGCGTTTGGGTGCGGGTGACCGTATGTAGTAGATTCAAGACCTTAGTAGTATTGTCCCTTGCCTCTCTTGTGGGGACAAATCCCACCTGGTCTAAGTGTATTAGGTGGGGCAGGTGAGTCTGTATTCTGGTCGCTATTATTTTGGTGAATAGTTTGAGGTCCGAATTAAGTAGGGAGATAGGCCTATAGCTTCCACAGTTGGTCAGGTCTTTGCCTTCTTTCGGGATGACGGATATTTGTGCTTGTAATGTGGTGGCGTGTAGTTTCCCTCCTTTAGTAAGGCCGTTAAGCACATTAACTAGGCGTCCTCCTAATACTGGTAGTAGTGTCTTGTAGTAGTGTGGCGTGAGTCCGTCCGGCCCTGGGGCTTTTCCGATTTTAGTGCTTTTCAGCGCAAGTTGGACCTCCGATAATGTGATAGGGGCTTCTAACAGATCTCGGGTGTCAGCGGAGAGGGTGGGCATACGGGAGGTAGTAATATAATCTGTTAGGTGTTCTACCGATGGTGGCGTGTTGGATATGTTGTAGAGCGATTCATAGTAGGATTTAAATTCCTGTGTTATATGTTGTGGTAAGGTTCTTTTCTGTCCCGATGGCGAGCGTATGGAGGGTATGTATGACGCTGTTCTCTGGTCCCGTAATGACTGTGCTAGTAGTCTGCCGCATTTGTTGCCTGACTCGTAAATCCTTTTCCGTGATATTTGTAGTGCCGTCTTTGCTTTAAAATTTAACAGGTCAGTGACTTGCGTGCGTAATGCGTCCAGTTCGTTCCCTATCTGGTCAGTCGGGGTTTGCTTGTGTCTGATTTCTAGGGCGTGAAGTCTGCTGAGGAGAGAAGTCAATTGGGCTGTCCTTTGTTTTTTTAGTCTTGCGCCGTGTTTTATAAGTATTCCGCGAATCACCGCTTTGTGTGCTTCCCATACTAGGCCTTCGTCACTTTCTGAGTCGCTATTGGTTTGAAAATAGTTGGTTATTTCCCTTGTCACCTCTGCCAGTGTGTCTGGGTCTTTCAGAAGGCTTTCATTAAGCCTCCACGGATTCCTTTGATTTTTTTGGAAGTCTGTTAGGGCATAACTCAGGATAGCTGGGGCGTGATCGGACCAAGTGATTGATCCTAGTGAGGTGTTTCTAACGGCGTGAAGTTGGTTGTGTGGTATCAACAGGTAATCAATTCGCGAATATGTGTTGTGGGGACGCGAGTAGTACGTATAGTCTCGTTCGCCAGGGTGAAAGAGGCGCCACGTGTCTATTAACTGTGATCTCTGAAGTGCTATATGGATGGTCTTGCGTGTGTTTCTCGGGGTTGATGAACTCCCTGTTGAGGTATCCTCCTCGGGTATTAGGGGGATATTCAGGTCTCCTCCCACTATTAGTTGTCCTTCAGTAAAGTTTTGTAGTTTGATCAAGTGTCTTGTTAGAAACGTATCTTGTTGGGTGTTTGGGGCGTAAAGGTTTGCGAGTGTTATTTTGATGCCCCCAATTTGGCCCTTGAGGAATAGAAATCTTCCCATCGGATCTGTCAGTATGTCTGTCAGGGACCATGGGATTTTGGCTGAAATTAATATTGAAACTCCTCGCGATTTGGATTCCTTGTAGGTCGAGTGATACACCGTCGGAAAGTATCTATTCCTGAGGATCGGGAGTGTGTTTTCTCGGAAGTGTGTCTCTTGCAAGAGAACAATGTCTGCCTTTAGGCGTCGCATATCATTAAGTAACATTCTCCTTTTCTCTGGGATGTTGAGTCCCTTCGCATTTAAAGTGACAATAGTAATGTCATCCATGTTCGTGGGGGGGGGGGGGGGGGTGTAGGGAGGGGGGTAGGGAAGTACAGTAAAGAGTTAGAGAGAGGTATAGAATAGAGATAAGAATGTAGCAGAGAAAGATAGGTATATACAACCAGTACTAAAAGGGTATGAAATGCGCCCGCCAGAAGCCTAGTGCCTCTAGCGGTTGCCTACCAATTTAGCTGGTGCTCTAATGTGCGTGCAAAATTTTTGCAAAGACGCTCTCCAGGTGTCCTGGGTATCGTGCGTCGTCCTATGTGGGGGTGAGGTCAGCAGGGGTCCCTGCGAGTCTCCCGGTCCCTCCCCGACCACCCGGCCTCTGCTTGTATAAGAGTGTGTGGGCATACGTGCTCAATGGTGTATCGTATAGTGGTTTGTACGTTTCAGGCTATAATATATAAAAACAACACAAGGACATGGAAATTCAATACTTACTCATTTTCTAGTTATCAAAAAGAAAAAACTTTAACCAGAAAGACGGTATCAACGAAACAACATTAACTTAAATGCATAGGTTACATCTGTCAACGAATTATTCCCCCACATAATCCAACCCCCCCCCAACCCGCGCCAGAGAAATTCCCCACAATAATTTATGGTCCTGAGCAGTTTGGTGCGGTTTCATTGTCCCCCCCCCCCATTTATGACTCCCCTTTCCGTCTGGCACCGCACCCCCCCACCCCCGAACACCCTCCAAGGCTGCATCTTGTCCCCTGATGGGGTCCAAACCCCCATTCCTCCCAAGCAACCACCCAGTATATGTTCTGCCTCCCCGTGGTCCCCCACGGGCCACATCTGTGGGCGTGGGTCTTGTTACCTAGAAAGTATCTTGACACCTGTCATCTGTTAGCTCCTTTCTGGGTAGGTGGTTATGACCCAGTTGACATGACGGGGGAGCCAGGTAAGTACATGTGTAGTTCTCCGCTTGTGGAGCAAAGGATGACGCCTGTAGGGGTGGTGCTCCAGTTTGGTGGTCAGGTAAATTGGGGTTCGGTAGTCCACCCGGGACAGTGCTGCAAGAGTATGTTCTCCTGCATGTGTCCCCGGGGGGGGGGGCGCGGGGGACGCACTGTCCTTCTCTCCCTTTGTGACCCCAGTCCTCCAGACAACAAAAAGGCAAAAAGGGCAAGGACTCCGGGGGGAGTAACCCTTGTGTTCAGCTCTGTGGGGGGTCTGCCGTGTGGAGGGCCTCTCTCTTAGTGGGAGTCTCGATTTGTAGTATGCAAAGTGTTGGGGAAAAAGGGGGGTAGGTGTGTATCTCTGCACCATGGCGGACCATTCTCCCCCTTCAAACTCTGAGGCGTGGGGGTGGCCTGGGCATAGAACTGGACCCTCGGCGGGTCTTCCGCAGCAAGCGAGGGGGGGGGAGGGGGCAGAAAACGGGGGGCAGCATCAAGGTAAGTTCAGTGGCCTATGCATTACAAACAATGGGTACAGGTATAGGCAGCTCTGCAGTAATCAGGACTCACGTGTACCATCGACTGCGGCGGCGGCGGTGCTGGAGCGGGATCGGCCTCGGTTCCTCTGCGAGCGCGGTGGTTGGTTGTATCTGCCCGTTGCTGGACCCGAGCGACCTGGTGCCTTCGGTAGCCTCATTAGCCAATTGGGCACCTGGACTGGTTCTGTGCCTATGAAGGAGAAGAATCCCGGCAGGTCCGCGGGCGTTCTCAGGGTGAAGGAGGTCTGCTCCGTTCGGAAGATTACCGCCAGGGGGTATCCCCAGCGGTAGGTGCATCCTCTACTTCTCGCCTTTTCCAATACTGGCTTTAACATGGCCCGGCGCTGCAGGGTTGCCCTGGATAAGTCCGGTAAGATCTGGATATTGGCCCCATCAAAGTCGACAGCGCCTGCCTCCCAAGCCTTTCGTAGTATGTTTTCTTTAATTGTAAAGCGGTGGAGGCGGCACAGTACATCGCGTGGCCTGGCTGGGTCGGTGGATCTGGGACCCAGTGTGCGGTGCACCCTGTCGATTTCAAGCGTCGGCGGGGGGGTCTCCAGCAGTCTGTGGAATATTGCGGTCACTGTCTCCGCCAGGTCTTCCGGGCCCGTGGCTTCAGGTATCCCCCGCAGCCGCAGGTTGTTGCGGCGGCTGCGGTCTTCCATTTCCTCTAGGTGTAATTGCATGTCTTGGGAGTTCATCGTGTGTGATACCTGCGCCTGCTCCAGGGCCTGCATGCGTGTCTCCAGTGCCGACACCCGTGACTCTCCAGATGTCACACGGTCCGACACTGTAAGCAGCTCTGCTTTCACCTCCTGGATGTCCCTGCTGTGCGCCTCCTCTATCCTTAGGATCAGCGTTTCTATGTCGGCCCTTGTCGGTAAGGCCTCAATGTCGGCTCTGGTGGGGAGGGCCCGCAGCATGGCGCGGAGGTCGTCGTCTATTCGGCCTTGCGATGTGTCCGACATCTCTGTACGGAATGCTGCCGGTGTCTCTGCAAGGTAGTACGGGTCCTCCGGTGGTGTTGGCGGATTGCTTTGGGGCAGGCCCGGGTTCCGTTCCGTGTGCGGCCCCCGTGGAGCGGCTACTATGGCGCCTGTTGCTTGCCTCGGTGTACCTTCGAAAAAATTATGAATACTGGTCTGCGAGTTCTGGGATCTGGTCCCTCTTGAGGTCGAGCGTGTCCTGTATTGATTTGGGGTGCTCATGCCGTGCCCACATGAGTTAAATGGCAGGTAATGGCCATGGTGTATCGGGTTAGGCCGGGGACTCTGTCGGTGCCCGTCTCTACTCGGCCATTGCTAAGCCGCGCCTCCCGGATTGTGATTTTATCATCAGTCAGGGAGTAAAGTCAAGCTATCCATCCCTGGGGGTCACAACCCGGCCGGCCAGAGTGCTCCAGCTTCCAGGGGCGGTTCACCAGTCTCAGGGGGGCAGAATGGTGGGCAAGGTGGCCGCCGGGTGAAGCAAGATGGCCGCCGTTCACAGGGCCGGAGCCGCTCTTCCTCCTGTCGGCCGCTGTGGGGGGGGGGGTAGATGATAGCCCCTGATGGAGGGTGGGCTCCGGTTGCTGTGTGGGTGAAAAGCCGAGCCACGGGGGGTCTGGTATGCCAGTACTAAGCGCTGGAGCCACGGCCGGGTATAGCAAGATGGCCGCCGATCACAGGGCCAGAGCCGTTTTTTTGTCTGCAGGCCCCCGTGCAGGTGCGTAGATGGGAGTCCCTGATGGAGGGTGGGCTCCGGGTGCCGTGTGGGGGAAAAGCTGAGCCACAGGGGGTCCGGGAAGCCAGGATTGAGGGCTGGAGCCGCGGCCGGGTGTAGCAAGATGGCCGCCGCTCCGGGAGTTAGGCCGGAGCCGCGGACTTTCCTCCAGACGGCCCCAGACACTGGAAATTTTACCTTCAGGCGGCAGTCTGGTGGTCTGGTTCGCGTTGGGTGCCTTGTGGGGAGCAGGATGAACTCGCTGAAGGGTGGATGCTTGTGATTCCGCACAAGGATGGCAGGAGCTCTGTCACAGAACGTCCTGTTCAGACCCCCACTATGGAATATATTAATGGAATTTTTATTTTTTTATTTATTTTTTTATTACTAGTAATGGCGGCGATCAGCGACGATATTGTGGCGGACAAATCTGACACTAACTGACGCCTTTGACACTTTTTGGGGACCAGTGACACTAATACAGTGATCAGTGCTAAAAATATGCACTGTCACTGTACTAATAACACTGGCTAGGAAGAGGTTAACATCAGGGGCGAGCAAAGGATTAACAATGTGCCTAGCCAGTGTTTTAGTGTACTGTGTGGGAGGAGCTTTTACTAGGGAAAGGCATGGATCCATGTCTCTGCTTTGCAGCAACACAGGATCCATGCCTTCTGTAGTGACAGAACAGCAATCTACCTTGTTTACATAGGCAGACCACCGTTCTGCCTCTGTACCAAATGATTGGCGGGTGGCGGCAGACATCAAGTCGGCAGTACCTGCAGATCAGCTCCCACTGTGTATAATCACAGCAGAAGCGGGCCGCCGGCAGTGCACGTGCACGCCCCCTTACTCGAAAGTGTCAGATAACGTACTAGGTATGTGATCCAGTGCAGAAGTGCCGCCTTGCTGCCGTATACTTAAGTTATACAGTCGACAATTGGTTAAGTATGCAATTACTATGATGGTCATCGCCATCTAGGGGCCATAATACAGAATTTTCCTAATTCACTCTATTTTCTGTATGCGATTCCGCCCGCGATTCAGAACGTCAAGATGTGAACGGAGCCTAAGACTTTGCACGTCTTTTGTTTTGTCCGACCTATTTTCTACTGATTAAACCAAAGGCTCAATTGGGCTTTTAACCACTTAAGGACTGGAAGGATTTGCGCCCTTAATGACCAGGCCATTTTTTTTTACGATACGGCACTGCTTTAACTGACAATTGCGCGGTTGTGCGACGTTGTACCCAAACAAAATTGATGTCCTTTTTTTCCCCCACAAATAGAGCTTTCTTTTGGTGGTTTTTGACCACCTCTGCAGTTTTTATTTGTTGCGCTGTAAACAAAAAAAGAGCGTAAAATAAAAAAAAAAAAACACAATATTTTTTACTTTTTGCTATAATAAATATAAAAGATAATCAAAAAAAATTATACTAAAATTTGTGTGGCCCTATCTAATAGTATCACTCTGCGCTTGGGATTAACACTCAAAAGATAGAAAAATATAATAAAACGACTGGTGGCAATGTGAATAGTTCAGCAGCTGCTTAAAATCAAGTATGTATAACAATAAGACAGTAAAATATAAAACTTTAAAGCAAAGTCCACAATAAAACTGTAGCAGCGCTACGATCAAATAGTCATCTGAGCGTCTTCTATATAATAGTTCATATATTGGTAGTAAAGATAGTGACTGAAAGGGAGGTTGGCTGTGACTGGTCACTACTCCTAGTGCAAGTGCTCCTTCTACCAAAACGATCTTCACCGCGTGGGGGGTAAAATTCCCCTTTTGGGGATGCACTCACCAGATGTAAGAATAATATGAGCATTCATGCATCCTCCACTCTCAGCATTCTCTGCCTTCCACTGTGTGTTCCACTTGTTTCAGGTACCATTTGTCATGTGTGAGGAGATAAAACACACCTACATAGGGCAGAACCGTTTTGGAAAGTTTTATTGATTCAAATAACCCCCTCAGTACCCCCCTTTTTAAAATTGCGTACCAGAACACAAGATAAAAGCAGATTTAATCCCGGCTGTTGCGGTGGTGAGTCACGCCCTCAGAAGAAGTCAGGAAGCGACGAAACGTCAGGGCGTGGCTACACACCGCACAACCAGAAGTGACGTTTGCGCTCCAGGAGCCTGTAACCAGGAAGACGCTGGAGGAAATAGAAATAAGCGATCATCAGGGGCAAGTGCTTTGAAAGCGTTTACAGTCTATGATTTGCCTGTTTTATCTAGTGTTTCTGGTACGCAACGCGTCGGGAGGAGGAGCCGAGTGACGTTGTACTTCCGGTTTGTGGCCGCGGACCGGAAGTGGGTATTTTCTGAACGTTTTTTTGGCGTTTTTTATCCACTTTATGGTTTTATATGTTTTTATGCTGTCTTACCGCAATAAACGCAGTTTTTTGGGCTACTTATACTTACTTCACCATGGAGTCCCCTTTGTTTTGTTTCTAAAATCGTGGAGCAAGATTTAACCCAAGGAACAACTACGGGAAGTGGTGGAGAGCCTTGCAGTGATCCCTATCCATACAAAAGGGTTGGATGTGACTATCTGGAGCAGTGGAGATTGTTTGAGGCTGTGTCTGACCCCTTGGGGTCCATCATTAAGGTGAGAGGCTGGTGTCTACGGTGGAGGATTGTGTATGCCTAGTGATTCCCTACTGACCCTTGATATCCCTGATGCATTAGGCTGGATTTCCACACCTGTCTTTTTACTCCGTGCCTGCTTTTGGCCGCCGATGACTTTGAAATAATTAGCACTTTATCTTTTTTAGCGTTTTGGACTTTTTTTGCACTTTATCCCTCTGGGGACTTATGAAGACTTTGAATTGCATGTTTTGCACTATATTATCTACAGTTAGAAATATATTAGTGTCTAGTATTGGTCTAAATAGAACGTTTATCAGTTTTTTGCTGGTTTCATATCAGTTATAACACGGTTATCGTATTCACTGACACTTAGGCCCCTTTCACACTGAGGCGTTTTTACCGCGTTTTCGCGCTAAAAATAGCGCTGTAATAACGCCTGAAATAATCTTGCCCCAGCATTCTCAATGTGAAAGCCCTGAGGCGTTATGCTGGCTGGGCGTTGGAAAAAATCCTGCAAACCGCTTTTTTAGAGCAACTTTAGGGCGCATAAAGTAGCGCTGTAAAAACGCCTATCCCCATTGAAATGAATGGGAACCGCGGTAAAAACACGGTAAAAACGTGGTAAAAACGCATAGGCATAAGCATTATTTTAAAAAATAGTGCTAACGCGTATGCGTTTGTACCGCGTTTGCGCTATTTTTAGCGCGAACGCATTAAAAATGCATACGCGTTAGCGCTATTTTTACCGCGATCGGTAAAATCGCGGTAAAATAGAGGTACAAAATCCCATAATTTTTGAGCATTTTTTCAACGCCTCAGTGTGAAAGTGTGAAAGGGGCCTTAGCGCTGCTTCAATTTTTATTCTATATTTGTTGATGTTGGTTACATTTTAGAAGCTAGCTGCTGTGTGTCCTATTTATTTATTTTATTTAATCCATTATATTTATCATTTTTAGCACGTTGCACTTTGTTAGTGTAGTAATACCCAGTGGCAGGCGCACAGGCACTTTTTCTATATATTTGATCGTAGCGCTGCTACAGTTTTATTCTGGACTTTGTTTTAAAGTTTTATATTTTACTGTCTTATTGTTATAAAAAATAATCAGTTTAGGGTTTAGGCCAATATATACTCTTCTACATATTGTTATATAGCGTACATGGATTGGTTTGCGGGAAAAGTTATAGCGTCTACAAAATAGGGGATAGATTTATGGCATTTTTATTATTATTATTTTTTTACTACTAATGGCGGTGATCAGTGATTTTTAGCGGGACTGCGACATTGCGGCGGACAGATCGGACACTTTTTTTGGGACCAGTGACATTTATACAGTGATCAGTGCTATAAAAATTCACTGATGACTGTAAAATGTCACTAGCAGGGAAGGGGTTAGCACTAGGGGGGCGATCAAGGGGTTAAATTTGTTCCCTAGGGAGGTGTTTCTAACTGTGGGGGGAGGGGACTGACTGGAGGAGGAGAGAGATTTGCTGTTCCTGATCACTGGGAACAGCAGATCTGTCTCTCCTCCCACTGACAGAATGGGGATCTGTTTGTTTACATTGACAGATCCCCGTTCTGGCTCTCTGTGGAGCGACTGCGGGTGGCCGGCGGACATTGGCTCCGGCGGGAAGGAGGGCGCGCCCCCTATCGCTCTTAAAGCGGCCGACGTACACCTACCACCCAGGAGAGCCAACCTGCCGCAGTATAATGATGGCGGCTGGTCTTAAAGCCGTTAATCAAGATACACACCCCCCCCCCACTCTTTCACAACTTCATTAGGCAGGGATGACACGCTAATCCGAAAATCCAAATTCCTCTGTGCAGCTAGCAACCAACTGTGACGATTTTTTATAACAATCCGTAACGCGGCTGTAAATCTCTCACAAAGCCAAGCCGCTTTGTTTTATTTTTAGGCATTTCTCGTACCTCCGTGCAGGAGCGCGCTTGTGTTATTTTGCCCGGCTCTCTGCTTGAAGCATCAACGTCTGGTTAATATTTACTGCACACGGATGCATTTTTAATAGCCTGGACTTTTCTTTGGATTTTTCAAAGCGGCCGTGTACTGTTTTTTTTTTTTTTTTCGGGCAGGCTTGCTGTGTTAGTTTTCCTGGATGAAATGTATTTAATTATTTATTTCTCTTATGCTCGCGGAAATGAACGCTTTTATTTAAATCTGTAATTGGTTTACATACGTGGGCTCTCTTGGTTGCTGCTTGGGCAAGCCATCATATGTGTTCCGTGACCTGAAGGAGTTTTCAATTTTTTGCTGTCAAATTTGAGAAAACTCCACTACAGTGGAACCTTGGATTACGAGCATAATCCGTTCCAGGAGAATGCTTGTAATCCAAAGCACTCGCATATCAAAGCGAGTTTCCCCATAGAAGTCAATGGAAACTAAAATAATTTGTTCTGCATTGCCTTTTATGGCATGCAATACCGCATGTGACCAGAGGTGGGGGGGGGGGGGCGCCAGAGAGCCTCGGAAATACTCGGACAGCTTGGCTAATCTCGGAAACCCTCGGAAAGGCCCGGAAACAGAGTATTTCCGAGTGATTCCGAGTATTTCCGAACGGCTCTGAACCGTTCCGAGTGTTACCGGCGCCCCCGCACCTCTAGCCAAATGCTGTACTACACACCCCATTGGCTTGCATTCTGCTTGTTTTGCGAGACAACACTTGCAAACCGAGTCAGGATTTTAAAAAAAAGTTGCTCGTCTTTCAAAACGCTCGGTAACCGCGTTACTCATAAACCAAGGTTCCACTGTATGCTTGTTATGCTGTGTTCCTGTTAACACAGTATACCGGAAAACAAAAACAAATTTTATATATATATATATATATATATATATATATATATATATATACACAGTATATATATATTTTTTTCTTTACATATTTTAACAAAAAATTCCAACTTTTATCAATAAAACCCCACTTTAACCACTTAAAGTAGTTGTAAACCCGAAGAAAACAAACAAACAAAAAAAAAAAACCCTGTAAGACAAAGGCATAATGAGCTAGTATGCATCGCATACTAGCTCATTCTGAAATACTTACCTTAGAACAAAGCTATTGCAGCGGTCCCTGTACACCGCTGTAACCAGCGACACGTCTCCCGGAGTTATTTCCGGGTTCACGGGTTCCGGTGCTGTGATTGGCCAGAGCTGCGATGATGTCACTGGTCACGGCACGGCTGCTGAAGAAACGGCACGAGCTAACGTCTGCGCAAGCGTATATGGTAAATATCTCATAAACCGTGCATGTTTAGGAGATATTTCCAGTACCTACAGGTAAGCCTTATCATAGGCTTACCTGTAGGTACAAGTGGTGTAACAGGGTTTACAACCGCTTTAACCACTTACAGACCGCCCGCTGTCAATATACGCCGGTACTTTGAAGAGGGATATCGTTGTTATGACAGCAGCTAGCTGCCATAACCCTGGTATCCTCTTCTTCAGCGGGCGGTCCGCTTTCAGATAAAAGTAATCTCTGAGGCGGATTTGCCGCAAGATCACTTTTATCGGCGGCGGGAAAGGCCCCCCCCTTCCCACCGCGCTCCGGTGCCCTCCGCCGCTTACCGGAGCCGTCGATAGCGGCGGAGGCGATCAGGTCCTCTTCCGTGTGTGGTATGGAGCTGACTGAGGAGAAGATGGCCCCCACCCATCTCCATACCATTGCAGGGCGGAAGCGACGTCAAAACTTCACTTCTGCCCATAGCTCTAAAGGGAAATTTTTTGTTATTGCATTTTAATGTAAATATGAGATCTGAGGTCTTTTTGACCCCAGATATCATATTTAAGAGGACCTGTCATGCTTTTTGTTTACATTCCTTGTAATAGGAATAAAAAAAAAATTGTTTAAAGAACAGGGTAAAAATAAAAAATAAAATGTAAGATAAATAAGAAAAAATGTAATAAATTTTAAACGCACCCCGTCCCGCCGAGCTCGCGTGCAGAAGCGAACGCATACGTGAGCAGCGCCCGCATATGAAAAACGGTGTTCAAACCACACGAGGTATCACGGCGATCGGTAGAGCGAGAGCAATAATTCTAGCCCTAGACCTCCTCTGTAACTGAAAACATGCAACCTGTAGAATTTTTTAAACGACGCCTATGGAGATTTTTAAGGGTAAAAGTTTGTCGCCATTCCACGAGCGGGCGCAATTTTGAAGCGTGACATGTTGGGTATCAATTTACTCGGCGTAACATTATCTTTCACAATATAAAAAAAAAATTGGGCTAACTTTACTGTTGTCTTATTTTTTTATTTAAAAAAGTGTATTTTTTCCCCAAAAAAGTGCGCTTGTAAGACAGCTGCCCAAATGCGGTGTGACAGAGAGTATTGCAACAACCGCCATTTTATTCTCTATGGTGTTAGAAAAAAATATATATAATGTTTGGGGGTTCTAAGTAATTTTCTAGCAAAAAAAAAATGTTTGTAACTTGTAAACCCAAAATCTCAGAAAGAGGCTCGGGGCTGAAGTGGTTAAGCACCTGATTAGAGCCAGAGGCTCTAATAGGCTTTAAAATAGGGTGGGTTCGGGACGCAGAGAGTGCGACCGGAACCCACCCAGGTGTGTTGCAACAGCGAATGAAAATTCGCTGTTGCAACACTGATCCTCCTCCCGGCCAAGTCGGAAGCGGGTCTGATACCCATCACCCGATTGGCTGAAAGGACAAACAAAGATAGACTTGGGGGGAGCACCCTAAAAATGCATAACATTAAGGCTGGTGCAGTTATAAGACCGACAAACAGAAGAAAAGATTACAGCGCATACATGCTAAAATTACATTTCAATTCTGCAAGGCTATTTAAAACACCTGAACATATTCAGAAAATAAGCATGGCCATATAGTGCTTAAGCCCACTACAGTATCCCATTTCCAATGGGTCCTACACAATTCAGAGATTGAAAGATCCTGCTTCTCAACCATGGGAGAAACACACTAAAGGACTCCTCCTATAGCAATCTATCTTTGTTTGTCTATTGTAAGGATCCTGACCAGATAGATCCCTTAAGCTGGAGCACCCCCCCCCCCCCCCGCCATATTACCTCTTATTAATGTCCACTTGTGTTATAGGAGGAGACCTTTAGACATAGAGGAGTGTATTTCTCCCATGGTTGAGAAGCAGGATCTTTCATTCTATGAATAGCAGACATGGGAGTAAGTCACACATGTGCAAGTCACAAGCAAGTCTCAAGTCATAACCTTCAAGTCTCAAGCAAGTCCCAAGTTACTGTGGCGAAAAGTAAGCAAGTCAAGTCGAGTCATTTATTTTGGTCAAGTCACAAATCAAGTCAAAATACTGATCTACCCCATACTGTATACAAATAATAGAAGGGATAACAATAAATAATATTGGTTATATGCCCGTGTCTCACTGTGCCCATGCCTCACTGTGCCCGTGTCTCACTGTGCCCATGCCTCACTGTGCCCATGCCTCACTGCTTCACTGTGCCCATGCTTCATTGTGCCTCACTGTTTCACTGTGCCTCACTGTTTCACTATGCCCATGCCTCACTGTGCCCATGCCTCACTGTGTCCATGCCTCACTGTGTCCATGCCTCACTGTGTCCATGCCTCACTGTGCCCATGCTTCACTGTGTCCATGCTTCACTGTAACACAGACGAGGATAAGAGGATGTCCGTGATAGGCTGAACACTGCCTGCTGTGAAATTGAGTGTTCCGCCTATCACAGACGAGGAGGCGCGGCTTTTGAACACTGCAATGGCCGCCGTCTGTCTGCATGACACGCTGATCAGGTAGGCAGAAGGTGGCTTGCGGTTAGTGGTGCCAAGTCATTGCAAGTCATATAGCCCAAGTCAAAGTCAAGTTGCAAGTCATTAGTGACAAGTCAAAGTCAAGTCGAGTCATTTATTGAATTCTGTCAAGCAAGTCACAAGTCCTCAAACAGGTGACTCAAGTCCCCCACCTCTGATGAATAGTGTAGGACCCACTGATATTGGGGTACTTTGATGCAGTAGTGGGCTTAAGCACTGTATGGCCATATGGTGTGACCAAATCCCCATATTTTTTGCTTATTTGCTGAAAATGTTCAGATGTTCAGGAAAAGCCTTGCCAAATTTTTATTTCATTTTAGCATGTGTGCGCTGTAATCTTTTCTTCTGGCTGAAAGGACAGGCGATCCTATTGGATGCCTAGGAGGAGGGGAGGAGACGTATGGCGTAAGCGAGCAGAAGAGACGCTTGCCGATGCCTGGATGCCCGGTCCCCACCGATGCCTGGATGCCCGGTCCCCGCCAATGCCTGGATGCCCGGTCCCCGCCGATGCCCAGTCCCCGCCGATGCCTGGATGCCCGGTCCCGCCAATGCCTGGTTACCGCCGATGCCTGAAAGCCCGGTCCCTGCCGATGCCTGGTCCCCGCCGATGCCTGGATACCTGGTCCCCGCCAATGCCTGGATACCCGGTCCCGCCGATGCCTGGATACCCTGTCCCGCCGATGCCTGGATGCCCGGTCCCGCCGATGCCTGGATGCCCGGTCCCTGCCGATGCCTGGATGCCCGGTCCCCGCCGATGCCCAGTCCCCGCCGATGCCTGGATGCCCGGTCCCGCCAATGCCTGGTTACCACCGATGCCTGAAAGCCCGGTCCCTGACGATGCCTGGTCCCCGCCGATGCCTGGATACCTGGTCCCCGCCAATGCCTGGATACCCGGTCCCACCGATGCCTGGATACCCTGTCCCGCCGATGCCTGGATGCCCGGTCCCGCCGATGCCTGGATGCCCGGTCCCGCCGATGCCTGGATGCCTGGTCCCACCGATGCCTGGATGCCTGGTCCCCGCCGATGCCTGGATGCCCGGTCCCCGCCGATGCCTGGATGCCCGGTCCCTGCCGATGCTTGATCTCCACTGCTGCTTCTTGGATGCCTGATCCCCGCTGCTTCTCTTTGGATGCCCACCACCTAGATGGGGTAAGTGATGGTGGACCGACTAGCAGACAGTGGGGGGGGGGTTGAGTTTCCACCGGGGGGTTTGGGAATTCGGTTGTTTGCCACCCCTCCCAAACAAAAAAAACACCAGCCGTCACTGCTTTCAGCATTATTATAGATGCAGTTTAACAGTTTAACAGTATATGCAACAATAAAAAAGAAAACAATTAAGAATTATACAAACAAGTCCAAGGACCATCAGTAAATGCTTACGTATGCAATGGTCTTCAAGGTTCTGTACTTTTCTCTTCTATGAACTGAAATCAATGTAAAATAAAGCTATTGTAAATTGGTTCCAGGAAAGTGTGATAAAACACGTATGTGACATCTGAGATGGCTACACAATGGCTCTTCATGGTCAGAGCTGTATACACTGCATTTATATAACAGTATGAAAAACAAACAACAAAAAGAAGGCTTTTTTTTTTTTTATTGTTTTAAAGTGGATGTAAACCCAAATTAATTATTTTTTTTTTTTTTGCTGTCACAATGTAGAGTATAATATTTCCTATCATATGTGCCCAGTCTTGCCACAAAGAGTTAATCCAGCTCTGAGCAATCCTCTTTTCTTTTTTCAGTGAGATAAACAGACAAACAGGAGAACTTTTGTCCGTTCCGCCCCCTTGCTGTGAGTGACAGGTTATTTACATATCTCATGCACTAAGCCTGAGACAGGCATTATTTTTTAATTCCCACCCCCACTCTTTTTCTGAAGTCATGTGATTACTTTTCTGGATTTTGACTGGATGTCAGTGATCATAGCAGAAGGAATACACAGGAGAAAATGCATGTTGACAAGGGGAGTGTAGAGGTGGGCGGGGAGTCTACTGACATCACGGCTCCACCCACCGAGCTCCAGACAACAGATCCACCCACAGAATCTGCAGTTTTTCAGTTCTTATAACAGACAGAGGGGAGACATTTGACAGATAAGGATACATGCAGGAGGCATCTATATCCTTATAGATCAGCACTATGGCAGTAGTTTAGAAAGGATGAGAGTGGCTTTACATCCACTTTAATGTCAAACAGAAACTTTACATTAATACATACTTCAAATTAAAAAAAGACTGTAGCTGCCCAAAACTGATAGCTTGACAGTTTTGTGTAATAGAGGACAATACAACACAACACAGTGAGAGGTCCAGAAATGACTTTATTTATCCCATTAAAAGCCACAGGGACAATCTGAAGAATATCCAGCATGTTTCAGAGGTCCAAAAAACCTTGTTCAGGGCTTGAGATTCAGAACAATGTGAATAGGCTAGAAGGGAATTGGACATTTTAATTGTATTGCTTCTATTGTAATGACAGCAGCTGGTTTGGCAGACCCAAACATAAAGTTATATCTGGACCTTTTAATCCAGATAGAGGAATAAAGTTATTTGTGGACCTTTTAGTCCAAATGCAGCGCTCACTCCCGCGGAAGCACGCAGTTGAAGGTCCCTAGGGTCTTTTCCCATAGTTGCATCCGCAGAGTGGCTCACTCCTTTGGCTCATTGAATAGTCTTGGGCAGGGGTCTCCAAACTACGGCCCGGGGGCCAGATTTGCTTATCTTTATCCAGCCCTTGGGGCACTATTCATCCCAGTGATATGAGACACTATTCTTCCCATTGACACAGGCAATGGGGCACTATTTCTCCCCCTAATACCAAAGATGGGGCACTATTCCTCCCCCTAATACCAACAATGGGGCACTATTCCTCCCCCTAATACCAAAGATGGGGCACTGTTTACTCTGTTTACTGATGCAGGAAAAAATTATATTTCCGCTGGCCACAGTCCAGCCCCCCTAAAGTCTGAAGAACAGTAGACTTTATGTAGAAAAGTTTGGAGAGTCCTGGTCTAGAGATATGCTTTTCTGATGCTTTATTGCAGAACTTGAACTTGGAATGGAGTAAGGTAACTGTGGGATACTCCAGTAACTTTAGCAGCAACTTGAGAACACTGATCTTCCACCTAATAATCTGAGCAGAGTCCTTGCACAAGCAATTAGTGGAGTAAGCTGTACTGGGACACCAAATGCAATGTCCTCCTTTGAGCAATGCTGACTCTAGCACCGATAGATAGCAGCAGCACACAGTCTCAGGGATCGCTCACTCCAGTCTGTACTCACTAATGTCTTTGGATAGTTGGACGCCTCTTTACAATATCTTTTATACAACTTTCCAGCGATACTAGACCAGATCCCCAGATGAAAGTCCCTCAGTCAGCTCCAGCAACTTCTAGCAGAATAGGCTCCCCAGCTAGCAAAGCTGGGACCTCGATGAAAAGTAGACACATGGCAAGCCTGCCCAGGAGGGCAGCAGCTGGGATCTCCTCCTCTAGGGCCAGAATCTCTCTGCGCCAGGTCTCAGAGTATTTATGCTCCCTCCCAGCCATCATCTGGGTACCTCTTTCCAGGGATTGGCCAGGGATGCATAAATATTCAGCTGCTTATTTGACTCTCTCAGTCCTCAGTCTTCTAGAGGCTTTCCAGACAGACAGTGGGACCTTGTGTCCCGAATGATCGGTGGGTTCCGGTGCACATTGCGTCCACCGGACCGGCTGATTGGCTCCCACTGTGTCCAATCACAGCGGGAGCAGGTCGTCGGCCACACGCATGCGTGCTCCAGACCTGAAAGTGCAGAATCACGTACAGGTACATGATTCTGCCTAGAGCCGCCACCCTGCCTCAGCATCTGGTTAAGGGAAGAACAGTCTTCCCTACTCTGAATTACGCATAGAATCAGTCTAGAGGTCAGCAACTGGGTGGGCAAACATTACTCCAGAATGCATCGTAATGCTTCTGCAATCATTGGAATCATTGATAAGTCATTAGGACATCTTTTTTGCTTGTTCACATCAATGCCAGCAGATTGTGAGTCATGTTGACTGTAGAACTTATTTCTGAGCCAGTTTCAGCAGATTTCCAGCATATTGTATCAGTATTTCATAATATTACCTATCGTTGTGTAAAGCAAATTAGTATGCCAGATACCACAAGGCCCCTCTTCAAATTTTAGTTTTTTTTTATAAATTTGTTTAAAAAAAAAATTACAGAGCTGTTCATCTTGTGAAACTGCAAGTACATTCATTCTGTGCGAATGCAAGCAAAAATTAGGCTGGCCATAGACGGAGCACATTTCTTTCCTCGCTTGATTCCCCCATCAACATCGCAAGTTTTGATGGGGGAACCCTTCCTGTGGAGCTATTGTGTTCTCCTGGCGGGGAGGGGGAGCTACCCCCGCGGGGGATTATTGCTAGCGGCTATAAAGTTGTACCCAATTGGTCAACTTGGGTGCATTCAGCCTGCCAATACATGGTTTAAATCTCGGCGGGTTCCTGCTAAACCAGCCGATATCTGAACCGTCTATGGTTGGCTTTTTCTCAAGGTCATTCTTTTTCTTTCCAATTCTGTTCCAATTCAGAATTTTGCAACAGAAGACAGCGAGCACTTACCTCTCTCCGGGGGGCTCCGAATCCAAGCTGCTTTATCTTCCAGTGCTCAGTTTTAGGGGTATATTAATAATAAAAATTTGTAGAGCTTTTTGTCCTGTGAAGCTGCATGTACATTCGTTCTGTGTAAATCGGGGTAATAATGAATGTTGCTAGATTATTTTCTCTCCAGGTTGAATGTTATTCAGGTTGAATCAAAGAAATACCACATTATTGCCACTAGATGGAGCTGATGATCATACTAAATAAGTATGTATTTCCTATCATTGACACCTATCTAGTGACCATAATGCAGAATTCAGGTTTGTGTACCGTGTTTCCCCGAAAATAAGTGCGGGTCTTATATAAATTTTGGCAACAAAAGACACAGTAGGGCTTATTTTCAGGGTAGGTCTCATCATGCCATGTGCTGTCTCTCTCCCTCCCTGCCTGTCAGGAATCCCCTGTGTAAAAGTGCTTGTAGAATACTGGAATCCACTCTGTTACAGTATCACACAATGCAAATAGTGTAGTGCCACATACCTTCTTATAGTACCGCTGGGCTCTTCTGTGACCCTCCGGAGCTCTGCAGAGGGAGTGGGGCCCAAAATCTCCCGCTGACTGCTTGGAGAAGGGGAGATCAGCTGAGCGCCGCTTGTCGCTTTCATGACCCGCCAGAACTCTGCAGAGGGAGGGGGGGTCTGAGATCCCCTGGTGACTGCTTGGAGAGGGGGAGATCCACTTCCTTAGCCTGCCGCTTCCTTAGCCTGCCAGACCGCTCCTCCCCGCTCCGAGCACTGCGGGAAGGGGGGCAAAATCCCCCACTGACAGCTGGGAAGAGAGGAGGAGAAGAGCAGGAGATCAGCTGATCGCTGAGTGGCGCTATTCCAAAGGAGTGGATTCCAGCACTTTAAACTAGGGCTTATTTTCAGGGTAGGGCTTATATTGCAGCCCTTCCCGAAATTCACAGTAGGTCTTATTTTCGGGGTAGGTCTTATTTTCAGGAGAAACATGGTAGGAATCCTGTCTATGAACATTATTTCTCAGTGGAGCCCCATCTCTCATTATAATGAAAGGTGAGAAACCCTAATTACTCCCCATACTGGGCAGAAAGGGATGAATAGAACTTTGTATGTGCCACCGACAAAACGTGCAAATTAGTGAAACCAATTTTACCGTATTTTTCGCTCCATAAGACGCACTTTTTTCCCCCCAAAAAATAGGGAGAAATTCCTGTGCATCTTATGGAGCGAATACTGAACAGCCCCTCCCGCCCTTCGCCGCCATGTCACAGTACAGGGCGGTCCGTCTCCCGCGAGCGTCGGGCGATCTCATGTCACTCAAAGAAGACAGAAAACAGAGCAGCCCCAGTGGCCGAATGGAGTACGGCCACTCGGGCTGCTCTGTCTTCTGAGTGACAGGTGGACAGGCAACTGTGATGACATCCTCGCCAGTCGCCAGGCACAGAACAGGCTGCATTTAATGGACACAGGTAAGGCTGCAAGTCAGGCTGCATTTAATGGACACAAGTCAGGCTGCATTTTATGGGACTGGTAAGGCTGCATTTATTTGGCACAGGTCAGGCTGCATTTCATGGGCACTGGTAAAGATTTTGGTACATCATTTGGTTTCAGAATATTTTATTTTCTTGTTTTCCTCCTCTAAAACCTAGGTGCGTCTTATGGTCAGGTGCGTCTTATGGAGTGAAAAATACGGTATATTACAAAATTTTAAACTATAAATCACACATAAAAAGATTTGTTGTATACAACCAATTATGTATTATTTGGTGTTAAGAATCGACGCGTTTTGCAAAGGGTTTTCTACCTCAGGATTAGGATTTGTATGCAACAAAAAAATTATTCTACAAAAAACAAATACATTTTATTTGTTTCCCTATGTGCTGTGTTAATACACCCACATTAAGGAATGCTCCATGACCCTTTTTTAGCACAGCCCATCCGCAAACCCAGCATGTGCCCAGCAATGCAGATGTGTTGCCTCCTACTGTAATTGCACGCTGGGGTGCCAACTCATAAATATGGGACCTGAAAAAAAAAAATACATTTTGGTTTGATTTTTTCCTATCTTATGCTGATATTTTATTCCGAACAATACGGCAAAAATAAACTTGGCATACAATGGCACACAGCTTCCTTTTTTTTCTTAAGAAAATAACATGCTTAGATACAAGGGAGATTCTCACATTTAAAAGAAAACTGAAATTGCTTCATTGAAGTGCAAATCTGAGACTTTCATTTATTCTATGATACAAAATGGCTTGATATCGACTCCTGATATTTTTGGCTACTATTGAAGGAACAGAATGCCAAAATGTAGTTTATTTTTCAAAAAGAAAAAAAAAAAAGAAAAAAAAAGGAAAGACCTTTGTCAACTGTTTTTGATGAAAAGATGAGCGTTGCATGAATGCGAAGCATTAGAACTTGTTTTCTTATGATAATTTCATGCTTTTAGTTAATAATCTGGCACAATTATTTTAAAGTCTGCTCTGCAACTTAGTTTTGCTGACTTAAAATGTGAAATAAAAATATGATTATCAGCTGCTTAGAGAGCAATTTGTAAAATGGAAGTCAGGAAGACCCGATCTTAGCGGGTAATTTATTTTAGTAAGGCTTTAGAAGAAGATATTACTGTATATAATCGAGTATAAGCCGACCCGAATATAAGCCGAGGCATCTAATTTTACCACAAAAAACTGGGAAAACGTATTGACTCGAGTATAAGCCTAGGGTGTTCACCTGCATGCCTCACTGTGCCTCACTTTGCCTCACTGTGTCCATGTGCATGCTTCACTGTGCCCATGCCTCACTGTGCCCATGCCATACTGTGCCTCACTGTGCCCATACCTCACTGTGTCCATGCCTCACTGTGTCCATGCCTCACTGTGCCCATGCCTCACTGTGCCTCACTGTGCCCATACCTAACTGTGTCCATGCCTCACTGTGTCCATGCCTCACTGTGTCCATGCCTCACTGTGTCCATGCCTCACTGTGTCCATGCCTCACTGTGCCCATGCCTCACTGTGCCCATGCCTCACTGTGTCCATGACTAGACTGACGTTTAACATAGGAGTCTATGGAAGGGGTGCCAGGGTTTGAAAAATCGGTGCTCCCCGGCCGTAGGTACCCCGGACAACAAACTTTGCACACATGTAGAGGAAGAGTGGCGCTACATGTGAGCCTAGATTGGGGTCCAGGGAACCTACGGCTGGCCGGTACCGGGTCCCCAAAATCCAGGAGATCAGGTGCAATAAGGTGACTCAAGTATAAGCCGAGGGGGGCATTTTCAGCACAAAAAAATGTGCTGAAAAACTCGGCTTATACTCGAGTATATACGGTAATAAAACATTTTTTAATACATTTTTTAATGTGCATTCTTTCAAAAAAAATTATGTCCCCCCCCCTATACAGATAGCATGGGTACCCAAACCCATACGGCAAGTAAAGGCGCAACAACTCTGAACTTATGTATGTCCCAATAGAAATCTGCAATATAATGAGTGTTCTATAATAGAAAAACAAAAATCTCCTGCGCTCTTGGTGTAATGTCAAAACACGGGTAGTGTGGTTCCGTCTAAAGGCAAAGTCTAAAGTCTTGCAGCCTTCCTCAGAACAATGGGTGTTCATATGGCTAGAAAAAACCCATGATCTAACCATAAATGGTAAAATGCACACAGTCTAAGGAAGTCTATGTGTAAATGATGCAAAGGGTTAAAAAACGTCCAAAGAATGCAAGCAGGGCTGCCATCATGATAGGATAGAAACCATCTTTCACGGGCTGCAAACAAACACAAAGAAAGAGGTGACTCTGGGTGCAGTAATTTTTTTACATAAGCTTTAACAAACGTAAAATGTAATCAACTCACATTTGAGTAGAATATACAGGCTTGGTATAGTAGATGTTAGGGTGACGCTCCCGAGTCTATAGCCGTGTGGGTTCCCTGATGACAGTGATGTCTCTTCCGACAGATGGAAACGCCGGCTCTGGAAGGCGTCCTCAGAACGAGGCTTGAAACACAGGGACCAGCCGGCTGCAGGGGATGACGTCACAAAAAGTGGACGCGTTTCGTGAGCAGGCGCACTTGGATGTATTGGCAAGTCACGCTCCTGATGTTTGTTGACAGAGGATGTAAACTCGGAATTTATTTATTTTTTGCTGTCACGATGTAGAGTATAAGATTTCCTATCATTTGTGCCAGGTCTTGCCACAAAGAGTTAATCCAGCTCTGAGCAATCCTCTTTTATTGTTCAGTGAGATAAAACGGACAAACTTTTGTCCGTTCCGCCCCCTTGCTTTGAGTGACAGGTTATTTACATATCTCGTGCACTAGCTTTAGACAGGCATTATTTTTTAATTCCCACCCCCACTCCTTTTCTGAAGTCATGTGGTTACTTTTCTGGATTTTGATTGGATGTTAGTGATCATAGCAGAAGGAATACACAAGAGAAAATGCATGTTGACAAGGGGAGTGTAGAGGTGGGCGGGGAGTCTACTGACATCACGACTCCACCCACCGAGCTCCAGACAACAGATCCACCCACAGAATCTGCAGTTTTTCAGTTCTTATAACAGACAGAGGGGAGACATTTGACAGATAAGGATACATGCAGGAGGACCCTATATCCTTATAGATCAGCACTATGGCAGTAGTTTAGAAAGAATGAGAGTGGGTTTACATCCACTTTAACTGATGGACACTGATGAGGCGGCACTGATGGGCACTGATAGGTGGTACTGATGGGCACTGATGAGGAGGCAGTGGTGGGGCGGCACTGATGGGCTCTTTGAGTGCCAGTTAGTGGGTCATTGACTACATACCTCCCAACCCTCCCAGATTCTGCGGGTTTCTCCCGCAGGGACATCATCTTCCCGCGTACCCGTGCGGGACACTGTTTTCCCGCACAGTCCTCCAGCGCGGCATTTCACACTTCCGAGACCCCCCCTCGTCACGTCACACTTCCGCGACCCGCGACGAACCTCCAGCACGCCAGAGCGGCAGCGAAAAGCAGGTCAGTCGGGCGGGCGGGCTTGTGTGTCTGTTCCCCCCCCCCCGCTCAACAAACTTCGATCGATGAACCCCCCCCCCCCGCTCAACAACTTTTTGTAAATATTTTATTCTATCTTTTCATGTGACAACACTGAAGAAATGACACTTTGCTACATGCTACAATGTAAAGTAGTGAGTGTACAGCTTGTATAACGGTGTACATTTGCTGTCCCCTCAAAATAACTCAACACACAGCCATTAATGTCTAAACCTCTGGCAACAAAAGTGAGTACACCCCTAAGTGAAAATGTCCAAATTGGCCCAATTAGCCATTTTCCTTACGTAGCACACTGCATCAAATTGGTCTGCATGGCTGTTGCCCCAGAAGGAAGCCTCTTCTAAAGATGATGCACAAGAAAGCCCGCAAACAGTTTCCTGAAGACAAGCAGACTGAGGACATGGATTACTGGAACTACGTCCTGTGGTCTGATGAGACCAAGATAAACTTATTTGGTTCAGATGGTGTCCAGCGTGTGTGGCGGCAACCAGGTGAGGAGTACAAAGACAAGTGTGTCTTGCCTACAGTCAAGCATGGTGGTGGTAGTGTCATGGTCTGGGGCTGCATGAGTGCTGCCGGCCCTGGAGAACTACAGTTCATTGAGGGAACCATGAATGCCAACATGTACTGTGACATACTGAAGCAGAGCATGATCCCCTCCCTTCGGAGACTGGGCCGCAGGGCAGTATTCCAACATGATAACAACCCCAAACACACCTCCAAGACGACCACTGCCTTGCTAAAGAAACTGAGGGTAAAGGTGATGGACTGGCCAAGCATGTCTCCAGACCTAAACCCTATTGAGCATCTGTGGGGCTCCTCAAACGGAAGGTGGAGGAGCGCAAGGTCTCTAACATCCACCAGCTCTGTGATGTCATCATGGAGGAGTGGAAGAGGAATCCAGTAGCAACCTGTGAAGCTCTGGTGAACTCCATGCCCAAGAGGGTTAAGGCAGTGCTGGAAAATAATGGTGGCCACACAGGCCCAATTTGGACATTTTCACTTAGGGGTGTACTCACTTTTGTTGCCAGCGGTTTAGACATTAATGGCTGTGTGTTGAGTTATTTTGAGGGGAAGCAAATTTACACTGTTATACAAGCTGTACACTCATTACTTTACATTGTAGCAAAGTGTCATTTCTCCAGTGTTGTCACATGAAAAGATTTAATAAAATATTTACAAAAATGTGAGGGGTGTACTGACTTTTGTGATATATATATATATATATATATATATATATATATATATGTGTATATACTGTACACACACACACATATATATATATATATATATATATATATACACACATATACAGGGCTTTTTTTCTCAAACAATAGGTGCTGGAACTGAACCACGACCCTCCCAAAACCCCACACACATCCTCCAAATCACATCAAATAGTGGGTGTGGTCAAATTTCGCAAACAGTAGGAGGGTCTTAGGCCCCTTTCACACGGGACGGATCTGTGATGATCCGCCCCGTGAAGCTCCGCTTGCTCAGCGGGGATCGCTCCGTTGATCCCCGCTGAGCCGGTGGATGACAAGGACGGTCCCCGCACACTGTGCAGGGACCGCCCTGTTAGATCTCCGCTCTCCCCTATGGGGGGATCGGATGAACACGGACCATCTGTCCGTGTTCATCCGATCCGCTCTGCAGACGGATTGAAAAATAGGATTTTCCTCCGTCTGCAGAATCGGACACGGATGAGATCGGGTGTCAGCGGATGACACCCACTATCTCATAGGGACCAATGTATGTCCCTTTTTCATCCATAAACGGATGGATGAAAAAGCGGACATACAGTCCGCACATGTGAAAGGGGCCTTAAATGGGCATTAAATACCAGGAGTGCAGAGTTCAGGGGGGGTTACACACAGAGTGCAGAGCTGTCACTTGTAAACACAGAAACCGGACTTCTGTGTTTACAAGTGATTGTGGTGAGCAGGCACCAAAGGGCCTGAGCCAGAGGTGGTGGAACTGAGTTCCACCAAGTTCCACCTGAAAAAAAGCCCTATATATATATATATATATATATATATAAATATATATATATATATATACACAGTGGCAGCTGGTGCTCAAATTTTTTTGGGGGGGCGCAAACAAACGAAAAAAAATCACATCAATTGCAGCCTCACTGTGCCCATCAAACGCAGCTATTGTGCCCATCAATTGTCGCCACTGTGCCAAACGCAGCCACTGTGCCCATCAATTGTCGCCACTGTGCCATCAATTGTCGCCACTGTGCCATCAAACTCAGCCACTGTGCCATCAAACGCAGCCACTGTGCCATTAATTGTCACCACTGTGCCATGCCATCAATTGTCGCCACTGTGCCATGCCATCAATTGTCACCACTGTGCCATGCCATCAATTGTCCCCACTGTGCCATGCCATCAATTGTCCCCACTGTGCCATGCCATCAATTGTCACTACTGTGCCATGCCATCAATTGTCCCCACTGTGCCATGCCATCAATTGTCCCCACTGTGCCCATCAATTGCCACCAATTTGCCCCCACAAAAACCACCCGCTGGCTCTGATAGGCACTTCCAAAACACACCCACCGCCGGCCACCACTGTAATTCAGATGGCCGGCGCTTGCCAGGGGGCCGGCCATCTGAATAGTGGGCGGCAGCGGTGCCAACAACAATACATACATTCATGCAGTGCATGAATGTATGTATTGATTGATGGGTGCAGGAGAGAGAGGGGGCGGCGCTCCTGCGCCCACTATGGACGCACCGCCACTGTATATATATATATATTTTTTCTTTGCCTGTAGCTTTTGATTTTCATCTAGAAGTCACACTACAATGTAGTATCGTATAGGCCAATATAAAATAATAAAATCCACAGGGTGCATAGTTTTAGATTTCATCCATTTGTATTTGTCTTCCACAAATGCTGTTAAATGAAGAGGTTTTAATTATTAAAATTCAATATATCCTCGAGAACTGAAACCCACTTAATATGTCCCGCTCAGACGTAGCCAGAAATATTACTGGGAGGCTAAAAGTGCAGACAAATTATTGCCCATTACCCTGACAGCTCGGGCAGCGCGAGGAAAGATCTCAAATATTATAACTGACAAAGAAGATGAAATAATTAGTACAAAAAAAAAAAAAAAGAAGAGAAGTAGCCATTGACTGCTCTATACTATAATACAGGGCCTTGACCTCTATGAGATGTACCCGCTAGTACAACAGATAAAAGCTCCGCTGGGCAGGCAACTTATCTTCCACGCTACGTAGGCGGTATCTGGACGCCAATGCAATGAGCGATATTAAAGGAAACCTGTCACGGCATTACGCTTTTAATGTAAAGACCATTATATCATATGAGGACACTACGCCGCCACACTAGCAACCCGTGCTATAGATTTTATGATTTGTTTAAATGTCCTGCTGTTGTCACAATACATCGAGTTCAATAATTAAACATATATTATTTAAAGTGGACCCTGCGGTGTGATATACAGTTTATTTAAAGGTAAAATAATACTGTAACAGTGTTTAACCCTTTTACTGGTCAGAACAATTTTTTCTTTTTTTTGGCACATACATTTGAAAAAAAAAAAACATTTTAGGCTTGAAGATGATGTGTTTTCTGAGAGCAGAATACATTTTTGGTAGTTCCAATTTTGTACGTCACAGGATATCAGCGTAACGTTTAGGAAACGCAAATTTTCAGTTAAAATACACAAATTTACTTTAAAGTGGATGTAAACCCACCCTCCTCCTTTCTGAACTACTGCCATAGTGGTTATCTACAGTACAAGGATATACAGAAGATGACTCCTGCATGTATCCTTACCTGTCAAATGTCTCTCCTCTGTCTGTTATGAGAACCGAAAAACTGCAGATTCTGTGGGTGGGTCTGATGTCCGGAGCTTGGTGGGTGGAGTCATGATATCAGTAGACTTCCCGCCCACCTCTACACTCCCCTTGTCAACATGCATTTTCTCCTGTGTATTTCTTACACTGAACTTCTGCTATGATCACTAACATCCAGTCAAAACCCAGAAAAGTCACCACATGACTTCAGCATGCCCAATCATGCTGAGGTGTGGAGCAGCCAATCCTGGGAGAGCTGGAGAAGAAAGTAGGAGGGGATCTGAAGTACACAGAATGTCTCTCTCGGGGTCGTGCATGAGATATGTAAATCACCTGTCACTCACAGCAAGGGGGAAGAACTGACTCCTATTTCTCTATGTGTCCCCTTTTATCTCACTGAAAAAAGATAAGAGGATTTCTCAGAGCTGGATTAACTCTTCGTGGCAAGACTGGGCACAGATGACATGAAATCCTATACTGTACAAGGTGCAAGCCTTAATAAAAAAAATTTGATCGTGTTTACATCCACTTTAACCAATTCATACCGCGCCCATTGTCAAATGACATCCGCAGGAGGGATCTCCTATCCTGGGCGGGCATCATATGACGTCCTGGGCTTCCCGGCCGTCTAGGGGGCGTGCGCGCCCGCTGCGTCACTCGGGAGCCGATGCACGTGCCCGGCGGCTGCGATGTCCGCCGGGCACCCACGATTGCCCGATAACAAAAAAAATAATAAAAATGTCATAAATATATCGCCTATTTTGTAGACGCTATAAGTTTTGCGCAAACCAATCAATATACGCATATTGCGTTTTTTTTTTAACCAAAAATATGTAGAAGAATACATATTGGCCTAAACTGAGAAAATGTATTTTTAAAAAAAAATTGGGATGTTTATTACAGCAAAAAGTAAAAAATATTGTGTTATTTTTAAACTTGTCGCTCTTCTTTTGTTTATAGCGCAAAAAATAAAAGCCACAGAGGTGATCAAATACCACCAAAAGAAATTCATATGGGTACAGCGTCGCATGATTGTGCAATTGTCATTCAAAGTGTGACAGCGCTGAAAACTGAAAATTGGCCTGGGCAGGAAGGGGGTGAAAATGCCCTGTATTGAAGTGGTTAAGGCACACAAATGCAATAAGTTGCCCAACTTTTTGGTCATCAGTCTAGAGCAGGGGTCTCCAAACTTTTTACTTCGAGGGCCACATTCTATATTTTACACATATTCGCGGGCCGGAAAAATCATTTATAAATAAATCCACAGTAGAAGAATAGAATAGAAAATTTACTTACTGCTGACAGCAGGACTGGATGGTGCTCCTGTATTCTTTGCTGGCACCTAAACGCTGGAGCATCATGCAGCGGGGATAAACTTTCATCATGCATGAGGCTTTACATCCGTGTCCCCATTCATCTGTGTCCCCATCAGTCTCCCTATTCATCTGTGTCCCCATCAGTCTCCCCATACATCTGTGTCCCCATCACTCATCAGGGTATCCCCACAAATTGGTGTCCCCATAAGAGCCCCCCCCTACATTTTTTTGTGTCCCCATCATTCACCCGAGTCTTCCTGCACATTTGTGTCCCCATCACAGCCCACCCCTGCCTGCATATTTGTGTCCCCATCAGAGCCATCAGCCCCCTACAATTTTGTGTCCCCATTAGAGCCATCAGCCCCCCTCACATGTTTGTGTCCCCTTAAGAGCCACCAGCCCCCCACATTTGTGTCCCCATCAGAGTCATCAGCTCCCCCCACATGTGTGTCCCCATCAGAGTCATCAAGGCCCCCCCACATTTGTGTCCCCATCAGTCATCAGCCCCCCCTCCATTTGTGTCCCTATCAGAGTCATCAGCCCCCCACATTTGTGTCCCCATCAGAGTCATCAGCCCCCCCACATGTGTGTCTCCATCAGAGTCATCACCCCCCCCCCACATTTGTGTCCCCATCAGAGTCATCAGCCCCCCCCACATTTGTGTCCCCATCAGAGTCATCAGCCCCCCCCACATGTGTTTTCCCATCAGAGTCATCAGCCCCCCACATGTGTGTCCCCATCAGAGTCATCAGCCCCCCCCCAACATGTGTGTCCCAATCAGAGTCATCAGCCATCAGCCCCCCACATGTGTGTCCCCATCAGAGTCATCAGCCCCCCCCCACATGTGTGTCTCCATCAGAGTCATCAGCCCCCCCCCACATTTGTGTCCCTATCAGAGTCATCAGCCCCCCCCCACATTTGTGTCCTCATCAGAGTCATCAACCTCCCCCCACATTTGTGTCCCCACCAGAGCCATAAGCCCCCAGACGTTAATGCCCCATCAGAGCCATCAGCCCCCCCCCCACATTTGTGTCCCCATCAGAGCCATTCAACCCACCCCCCACACAAGTGTAACCATCTCACATCAGCCCCCTCCTTGCATGTGTACTTTACCAGCGCGTCTCAGACGTTACACTGGTTGTGCAGACCTGCTGTGCCTCCCGACTCCCGCCCCGCTGGTATTACACACTCGTTACTGGTTAACAGTGAGACGGGAGGCAGGAGCAGGGAGGTGGCAACAGGTCTGCACTAAAACACCTCATTGGCTGCTAGGATGCCCGTGGTCCCAGCAGCCAACACAGTGAGAGGCCAGGGATTGCGGGACCTGCGCTGCATATTGCCGGGGGCAAATATGCAGCGCAGGTTCCTACACTAACAGGTGGACTAAGGACTCCGGCTGCGGGCCGGAAGAAATGGTCTGGCGGTCCGGATGTGGCCCGCGGGCCGTACTTTGGAGACCCCTGGTCTAGAGTTAAAGCGTTTGTTAAACCAAAACCCTTTAATTCCTGATATGTGGCTGTTGTACCATGTACTTGTATGAGAAAGTATTTTGTTCTCTTTGTATTGCTTCCTTTGTGTGCAATCCCTGGTGTTCCTGCCAGTCCCCTTGCTTTCCTATTAAAAACTGACCAAACTGATCAGAAGAGTACACCGTGGTCACTTCTCTAGCTGTGCTGGGAGTACTCTCCTCCAATGATCAGACTTGTCCTGACACGCCCACACTGCACAGTCATTCACTGGCAAGATCTGCGTACTGCCGCTTCTCCTCCCCCAGGTCTTATGCAGCTGGGAACTAAGGGAATGTGATCACTTATAAAAAAGGGAAAAAGGGTATTAATAATGTTTATTTTATATCTATACAAAATTGTTTTGCATTATATATATTTTAAACTGAATGGGTTGTTTTACAAGGTGATCACTTTAACTGTGAATAATGGGCCTAGAATTATTGCTCTCACTCCAGCGTGCGCAACTTTAAAATGTGTAGCACAATCAACATTTTCATGCGTAGACGCCCCTGACACATGCATTTACGTTTGTACATGAGTGTGTTGACGGGGCTCAAATTGTTTTTATGGGGGATTTGAAGTGCTTGTGTACATTTTTTACATTTTTTTTTTTTTACATTTTTTCACTAAAACTTTTTCATCACAGAGGGGACAAAATGTCATGCCAGGCAACCTTAGGCTGGATAGCCAGAAAAGGGAGGGGATGAACTTTCAGCCTTCCCCTCTTGAACCATACCAGGCCACATGCCCTTGATATGTTGATGAGGACAAGGACCTCTTCCCCACAACCCTGTCCTGGTGGTTGTGAGTGGTCTACAGGAACGGGGCTTATTGGAATCTGATCTGGAAGCCTCCTTTAACCACTTAAATACAGGGCACTTTTATCCCCTTCCAGCCCAGGCCAATTTTCACCTTTCAGCGCTGCTGCATTTTGAATGACAATTGCGCGGTCATGCAACACTGTACCCAAACTTAATTTTTATCATTTTGTTTACACAGATAGAGCTCTCTTTTGGTGGTCATCATTTTTTGGAAAACTAAGAAATACATTTAATTTTTTACATACTTTCACCAGTGCAGTACGGCGCCATTATATCATGGGTGTGGCGGTGGTCAGGGAAAAAAAATCCCTTTTCTTTTTTATTATATTTTTTCCATTTTTTTAACACACTTTGACCCGAGCAATATAATGCTACCATAGTAACATTGTACTACTCTGGGGAAGTGATCAGTATTTTTTTTACACATTATGTTTGCTTATAGCAATGAATTTCATTGCTATATGCAAGCATTTTACTGAATGAAATCGATTCATTCAGTTTGTTTTCTTGTGATTAGCTGTGATTGGCCACAGCTGATCACATGGCACAGATGGACTGTGATTGGCCCAGTTTGTACCATGAGATCACTGTGACCAATCACAGCTAGCAGCACAATTGTACACAACGGATGGCTTGAAAGGAAGCATCAATTGTTTACAATTGTCATGTGACCTGCTGTGACTGGTTACAGCGGACACATGGTACAGGCAGCTGGCAGCTGGCCGATACAGTGATCAGTCATTGCCTGTGTCTGGTGGACACATCCAGTGACAGATTGTGCCACTGCTCGGCCTCGGGTGAGACGCGATTTGGGAGGATAACATATGACGTCCACCTGGATCGACGAGAAGCCCGCCCCAGCGTCATTCTTCCATAGGCTGGGACGGAAACCAGTTAAAAATAAAGGGGTCCCCACGTATTGGCCCCCCATCTATGTGAATAAGTAAGGGGTACATAGTACCCCTACTCATTCACAAAAAAATGTAACCAAAAATAAAGACCCAAACCTTTTAAAAAAAAAAAAAAAAGTCCCCAAAAAAGTTAATGTAAATCATGATGCCCACCTCCCACCAACTTACTGAAATTAAAAGCACAACAGACCTGGTGCACAAGACAGTTTTTGACAGTATTAATCGCCATATGACAGCTCTCCAAGCTGTCATCAGCTATATATGGAAAGAAGTGGGGATACTAGTGACATAATTGACCAAATATGGCCAGTGACCCTATTTGGACAGTGATGTTAACGCTATTCCCGCCCCTCTACTTACGTGATTGGGGATTCCTGGCCATGTAGGCCAATGTGGCAGTGGTTGCTAGGGACGCAGCAGGTGCCATCTCCCGCTGCTTCCTTAAGAACCGTTGAAAGTGGTATATAGTAGGGATGAGCTTCGTGTTCGAGTCGAACATACGTTCGACTCGAACATCGGCTGTTCGATCGTTCGACGAAGATCGAACGATTTGGGCCGTTCGCGCCAAATTCGAGTGACGCGAACGGCCCACAATGCACTACGCCATCGCAGTGTCATCCAGGCGCTGTGATTGGCCAAGCATGCACTGTGACCCGCATGCTTGGCCAATCACAGCGCCGGCAGCGAGGAGAGCAATGATTGGCCACAGGCAGGATGCCTGTGGCCAATTATTGCTGAGGGTGTTTAGTACACGCCCCACACTATAAAAGGCCGCCAGCACGGCGGCCTAGTGTAGTGTGTTCCGGAGCAGGGAAAGACAAGCATAGGCAGGGACAGTGACATTTATTTCTTTCTTGCTTAACCTGGATTCCTTTAGTTTAGGGAAAGAGAAGGATAGGTAGGGAGAGTGTCAGTGTGTTTTACTGTGCGAGTCCTTGTTTCTAGGGACAAAGAAGGAAAGTGAGGGGAATTCTCCTTGTGCTATAGTGTGCTTTAAAAAAACATTTTTTCTAGGGACAGAAAACTCTAGGTAGGGAGAGTGTCAGTTTCTTTCACTGTGCCAGTCCTTGTTTCTAGGGACAAAGAAGGAAAGTGAGGGGAATTCTCCTTGTGCTATAGTGTGCTTTAAAAAAACATTTTTTCTAGGGACAGAAAACTCTAGGTAGGGAGAGTGTCAGTTTCTTTCACTGTGCCAGTCCTTGTTTCTAGGGACAAAGAAGGAAAGTGAGGGGAATTCTCCTTGTGCTATAGTGTGCTTTAAAAAAACATTTTTTCTAGGGACAGAAAACTCTAGGTAGGGAGAGTGTCAGTTTCTTTCACTGTGCCAGTCCTTGTTTCTAGGGACAAAGAAGGAAAGTGAGGGGAATTCTCCTTGTGCTATAGTGTGCTTTAAAAAAACATTTTTTCTAGGGACAGAAAACTCTAGGTAGGGAGAGTGTCAGTTTCTTTCACTGTGCCAGTCCTTGTTTCTAGGGACAAAGAAGGAAAGTGAGGGGAATTCTCCTTGTGCTATAGTGTGCTTTAAAAAAACATTTTTTCTAGGGACAGAAAACTCTAGGTAGGGAGAGTGTCAGTTTCTTTCACTGTGCCAGTCCTTGTTTCTAGGGACAAAGAAGGAAAGTGAGGGGAATTCTCCTTGTGCTATAGTGTGCTTTAAAAAAACATTTTTTCTAGGGACAGAAAACTCTAGGTAGGGAGAGTGTCAGTTTCTTTCACTGTGCCAGTCCTTGTTTCTAGGGACAAAGAAGGAAAGTGAGGGGAATTCTCCTTGTGCTATAGTGTGCTTTAAAAAAACATTTTTTCTAGGGACAGAAAACTCTAGGTAGGGAGAGTGTCAGTTTCTTTCACTGTGCCAGTCCTTGTTTCTAGGGACAAAGAAGGAAAGTGAGGGGAATTCTCCTTGTGCTATAGTGTGCTTTAAAAAAACATTTTTTCTAGGGACAGAAAACTCTAGGTAGGGAGAGTGTCAGTTTCTTTCACTGTGCCAGTCCTTGTTTCTAGGGACAAAGAAGGAAAGTGAGGGGAATTCTCCTTGTGCTATAGTGTGCTAAAGCATTCCTCATCAACCATCTTTGAAATCCTTGTTTTTTGGACAGTCAGGGAAATTGTCGTTGTGCTATTCTGTGCAAAAGCAATAATCCTCAACCATATTTAGAAATCCTTAAGTAAAGGGACAGAGAAGGACACCTGAAGGTAGCCCTTATTGCTTTTTTCCCATCTCCCTGCAGGCCATCTATTAGAATGTCTGGAAGGCAAACAAGGAGAGGCAGACAGTCAGGAGGCAATAAAAGAGGGCAAGCAGGCTCTGTGTCTGGGGGCAACAGTGCTGGTCGTGGACGCGGTGCATTGTCATCAGCACATGGCCATGGGACACGCTTGTCCTTCTTTTCGGCAGCTGGACATGTTGAGCCACATCATGCCGAAGACTTGGTAGAGTGGATGACCAAGCCCTCCTCCTCCTCCTCATCCTCTCTCACCCAGGCTCAGGGTACTGGCAAAGCAGCTGCCAAAGCGTCCTCTTCCCTGGTATCAATGTCAGACTCATCATCAGTCACTCCTTCCCTAGACCCACCATGTCCTCCTCCTGAGGAGTCCCCCGAACTGTTTGAGCACAGTGTTGGGTACATGCTCCAGGAGGATGCCCAGCGTTTCGAAGGGTCTGATGATGAAACCCAACTACAGGAAGGCAGTAGCGTGAGAGCAGACAGAGGGGATGCTCAAGAAGGACACCAATCTGGCAGTCATGTTCCAGCAGCTGCAGCATACTGCCAGATTGGCTCCAGTGATGAGGAGGGAGGGGATGATGAGATCACTGACTCCACGTGGGTGCCTAATAGGAGAGAGGAGGAGGATGAGGAGGAGGCACATCTCCAACGAGGCAGGATGCCCTTTGGTGGCCAGCGTAAGGGCAGTACACCGACGGAATCACACCGCAGAGCTCCGCCTGTGCAGGGCGCAGCCTCTGCCCGTCATTCAAAAAGTTCCTTGGTGTGGGCCTTTTTTGAGGCTAGTGCATCAGATCGCACAGCTGCTGTTTGCAACATATGTCTCAAGCGTATATCGCGTGGCCAAAACATCAGCCGCTTGGGTACCACATGCCTGACCAGACATATGTTGACCTGCCATGCAGCTCGTTGGCAAGCCTACCTCAAAGACCCACACCAAAGAACAAAGCGGACCTCTCCTTGCACCGCATCAGCTGGGATCTCCAACCCCACTATAACTTCAGTCCTCTCTGAAACATGCACTGAGAGGAATGAAGGTGTAGAATTAGGTGTGTCACAGCCAAGTACTTGCGGCCACTCTGCTAGCAGTACACCGACGTCCGATTCTAGCAGGCAAATTTCCCTGCCCCAGCTGCTGGACCGTCGAAAGAAGTTCACTCCCAGCCATCCACATGCCCAGCGGTTGAATGCTAGCTTGGCTAAATTGCTAGCGCTTCAACTGCTGCCTTTTCAGTTGGTAGACTCGGCCCCCTTCCGTGAGTTTGTGCAATGTGCGGTTCCTCAGTGGCAGGTTCCCAAACGCCACTTTTTCTCACGGAAGGCTATTCCGGCTCTCTACCGGCATGTGGAAGGCAATGTCTTGGCCTCGCTGGACAGGGCGGTCAGCGGTAAGGTGCATATTACCGCTGACTCATGGTCCAGCAGGCATGGACAGGGACGTTACCTTTCTTTCACGGCCCATTGGGTCACTCTTTTGGCAGCTGAGAAGGATGCAGGACAAGGTGCAGTAGTGTTGGAGGTTGTTCCACCGCCACGCCTCCAAAATGCTACTACTGGTTGTGACACACCTCTCTCCTCCACCCCCTCCTCTTCTTCTTCCTCCATGGCCTCTTCCTGTGGTTTGTCCTATGAACCAGCGGTGCTCCGTAGCCATTCACGGGGCTACGCAAGTACGCAGGCAAAAAGATGCCATGCCGTGCTTGCGCTGGTGTGTTTGGGGGACAGAAGCCACACTGGGGCAGAGGTCCTGTCTGCTCTGCAGGGCCAGGCCGAGAGGTGGTTGACGCCACGCCAGCTTAAGCCAGGAATGGTGGTTTGCGACAATGGCACCAACCTCCTCTCCGCCCTCCGACAGGGACAACTGACCCATGTGCCCTGTGTGGCTCACGTCCTTAACCTGGTGGTGCAGCGGTTCTTGGGCAGGTACCCGGGCTTACAGGATGTCCTGAGGCAGGCCAGGAAAGTCTGTGTGCATTTCTGCAGATCTTATAATGCCAGTGCTCGCCTGGCTGAGCTGCAAAAGGAGTTGAACCTGCCCAAGAACCGCCTTATATGTGACATGCCCACCAGGTGGAACTCAACGTTGGCCATGCTGCAGCGGCTGCACACGCAGCAGAGGGCCATCAATGAGTACCTGTGCGACTACGGCACCAGGACAGGGTCAGGGGAGCTTGGTTTTTTTTCTCCACGCCAGTGGGGCATGATCAGGGATGCATGCACTGTCCTGGCACCATTTGAGGAGGCCACGAGGATGGTGAGCAGTGACAGTGCATGCATCAGTGACACTGTACCTCTTGTCCACCTGTTGGAGCACACGCTGCGTGGAATAATGGACAGGGCACTTGAGGCAGAACAGAGACAGGAAGAGGAGGACTTCCTTGCCTCTCAAGGCCCCCTTTACCCAGACAGTGTTCCTTCTGTCCCACCCATCGCACAGGAAGAGGAAGAGGAGGAGGAGGAGGAGGAGGATTGTGTCAGCATGGAGGTGGAGGCTGGCACTCAGCATCATCAGCAGCAGTCTTTTAGGGATGATTTACAGTCCCAAGAAACCAGTGGACTTGTACGTGGCTGGGAGGAGGTGGCTGCGGATCATGTCGTCCTTAGTGACCCAGAGGACTCCGGAGCGAATGCCTCAGCAAACCTACGCTGCATGGCCTCCCTGATCCTGCAAAGTCTGCGGAAGGATCCTCGTATTCTTCGGATCAAGGAGAGGGACCATTACTGGCTGGCCACTCTCCTTGATCCACGGTACAAGGGTAAGGTTGCGGACCTTATGTTACCTTCGCAGAGGGAGCAGAGGATGAGACAACTCCGGGAGGCCTTGCAGAAAGGTCTGTGCAACGCGTTCCCAGAGACTGGGAGGTTACAAACTCCTGGTCCTGGACAACGAGTTGCTGAGGCTTCGGCCAGTCAAAGAAGGAGCGGTGGGGAAGGTGGCCGTCTGACCGATGCGTTCAGACAATTCTTTAGTCCGCAGCCCCAAAGTATGATCGGTTCCAGCAACCATCGCCAGCGTCTGATAAACATGGTGCAGGAATATCTAGGGGCAAGGTCAGACTTGGACACCTTCCCCACCGAAAATCCTCTGGCTTACTGGGTCTTGAGGATGGATCACTGGCCAGAGCTTGCACAGTATGCAATTGAGCTACTGGCCTGTCCTGCATCCAGCGTTCTTTCGGAACGCACATTCAGTGCTGCTGGAGGATTTGTCACGGATCACAGGGTGCGCCTGTCCACCGACTCGGTTGATCGACTGACTTTCATCAAGATGAACCAGTCTTGGATCACCACCAGCTACCACACACCTGATGCTGATATAACAGACTAATTGATTTTAACATGTCACATCCCTTCAAGACTGATGCTGATGCTGAGTGCCTGTGCTGTTATGTTGACTGGCTATCCTCCTCCTCCGAGTCCTCAATGATACGATTGATGATGATAGCTTGGAAGATCATTTTTGTTTATGGGTGCCGCCACCAGTGGCTAAGGCCCAATTTTTCAGCCCCTGTTTTACAGGGGCGTGTAATTACAATTTTTTTAGCAATAATTTGCCATAGGGCTCATTGCTGTGCTCCAAGTACAGTATCTGTGAGGGGTTGGAGTGTTGTGGCACCAGTGCCTAAGGCCCAATTTTTCAGCCCCTGTTTAACAGGGGCGTGTCATTACAATTTTTGAAGCAATACTTTGCAACAGGGCTCATTGCTGTGCTCCAAGTACAGTATCTGTGAGGGGTTGTAGTGTTGTGCCACCAGTGCCTAAGGCCCAATTTTTCAGCTCCTGTTCAACAGGGGCATGCAATTACAATTCTTGATCTAATAATTCACAGCAGGGCCCATTGCTGCACCCACCAAGAGTAACTCTGAGGGCTTACAGTGTTGTGGCAACGCCACCACCACCACCACCACCACGAAAGGCCCAATTTTTCAGCCCCTGTTCAAAAGGGGCATGTAATTACAATTCTTGATCTAATAATTCACAGCAGGGCCCATTCCTGCACCCACCAAGAGTAACTCTGAGGGCTTACAGTGTTGTGGCAACACCACCACCACCACCACCACCACGAAAGGCCCAATTTTTCAGCCCCTGTTCAACAGGGGCATGCAATTACAATTCTTGATCTAATAATTCACAGCAGGGCCCATTGCTGCACCCACCAAGAGTAACTGTCAGGGCTTACAGTGTTGTGGCACCAGCACCACGATCAAAGGCCCAATTTTTACTACCACTGTTCAACAATTATATGTAATTAAAATTCCTGATATAATAGTTGACAGCAGGGCGTTCCAGCACCAACCAAGAGTAACTGTGAGTGCTTACAGTGTTGTGCCAACACCAACAACTAAGGGGCCTATTTCTGCAGAGTATATACGGCAGGTCCCTACTTTCAAACATCCAACTTACAAACGACTCCTACTTGCAAACGCAAGAAGACAACAGGAAGTGAGAGAAAATCTACCACTAGGAAGGAAAATTCTCTCCTGTAAGAATAAATATGGGAGAAAGGTGTCTCCTCTGTACTGATGCTTTATCAGCAATCCTTGTTTCAAGAAAAACACCACATTTCAAAAACAGTTGTCATTGGGACGGAAAGTGAGGTGAAATGTTCTGAACAGGGGCACAGACAGCAAAACAAATGTTACAGGGGTGATAACCCTTACCTATGTTTTCCAAAAAGTTTAAAAATAGATTTTTGGGCTGGAGCTACACTTCAACAATGTACCTGTTCAAAATTACAAACAGATTCTACATAAGAACAAACCTACAGTCCCTGTCTTGTATGCACCGCCTGTATACGGCTGTTCAGAGTATATAGGGCCTTTTTTATTTTATGTGCGGGGTTCCCCTTAATATCCATACAAGACCCAAAGGGGCTGGTAATGGGCTGGGGTAGGGGGGGGGGGGGGTCATGGGGTAGCTATGCCATTTTTCTTAAAGATTTTCATCCATATTACCGGGACCAGACATTACATTAAAGCCGCAAGCAGTTTTAAATGGCTTTTTTTTCCTTTAGAAGTGTCATTTTGTGCAGGGACAGTTCTAAACACAGGAAACACGTGGCACTTCACAGGCATACTTTAGACACCCCCCAGGTACGGTATTTAAAGGAATATTTGACTTTTTTTTTTTCACTTTATGCATCATTAAAATGACTGCTCCCGAAAAACGACCGTTTTTAAAACTTCTTTTTGCATTGATACATGTCCCCTGGTGCAGAACCCGGGTTCCCAAACCCTTTTTAGGACAATAACATGCATAATAGTTGTTATAATTAGCACTTTAGAATTCGAACGTTCGCATCCATTGTATTTAATATGGTTCTAATGTTCGTACGAACTTTCGGTCCGTTCGCGGGTTCTGGTGCGAACCGAACCCGGGGGTGTTCGGCTCATCACTAGTATATAGTAGGGATGCACTGATATTGTTTTTTTATCGGCGAGTACGATACTTTCGGTCAAGTACTCGCCGATACCAAGTACCGATACCAAGTACCGATACTTTGCGGTGCAATTTGCATCTATATATTTTCACGAGTACAAGTACTTTTGAAATAGTCTGTTACTGATATTGCTGCATCCCTAGTATTTAGAGTTGGTAGAAATACCGTTGCCATAAAGGGTTTTCAGCTCCTGCCAAACATGGGGCCAAAGGTTTGAAACTAGCTGCTGGCTCATCCTTAATTACAATGCTAGCTGGACAGATTTACGAATCCTTTGGCAAGTAAATTAGTTCACACATACTTGATACTGTTATTAGAGTATTGAAATCATGTGCTGGAAGCTTCTTGTTTGCAGCAATAGCTTTGCTTTTATGGAGGATTGCAATGCATGTCTTTACAGCATGAGAAACATGAAACAGGAACAAACAAGTGCACTGAACTTAGATAGACGGTACATCCTGTCATATCATAGAATACATACTATAACACTATAATACTACAGCGCCACCTGCTGCATAGATAAGTATAATGCATACAGTATATAGTTCACAGTACTTCACATTACATGCTGTTGTTCTTTCATCAGTTACAACTATGCTTTTAGCTGCTAGTTCTGCTTAAAGTGGTTGTAAATCCCGCTGGGTAATTTTTACCTACAGATAAGCTTTATTATAGCCTTTTTATGTGCCCCTTTTAGGAGATATTTACCCACATGCAGCCAGTGACATCACCGGCGCATGCACTCTGAAGGCCTGGCAAACCCTGCTTTGTGCCAGAACCGAGGGCTCCGGCACGTAGGGCCGGTGCTTGACTATTGTGCACCCTAGGCAAGCGTAACACAACCCCCCCCCCCCCCGCTGGGTGGTGGTAGTTATGCCTAGGGCGCACGTGCCTACAGCCAGGTGCCGATTGTCAGAGCAGACTCACCAGGGCAGCAGAACTTCTCCTCCATCCTCAGACACGGTGCCCGCATCCTCCGCCACCCCAGCTGTCCGCCTGAAGACTCGGTGCCCCCCTCCTCATAGGCTGAGCTGCTGCTGACCACCTCCACGGCTGCTGCTTTTTCATTATTGGCCGGCAGAAAGTCAGTCAGCACCCCAGCCCTGGCAGTCTTCAGCCCCTCATGTTCCCAGGCCAGGCTAGTAGGGAAGCCAGCGGCCGTGGCTGCGCCCCCTAGGCAGCAGTGCCCCCTAGGCGGCTGGGCTGCCTACTTGGCCTAGCGGCAGCATACGCGGGAGTGACGTTATCGCGGCTCCGGCCAATCACAACGTCGGCGCTCGTGAACCTGGAAGAAGACAGGGGGAACATGTCAGCCCTCTCAGTGGTGATCTTACAGTGCTAGAGGGCTTTGTTCCAAGGTCAGTATTTCATAATTTCACATTATGCCATTGTGAAATATTGCCTCCTTATGCCAATTATGCCATTGCCTTGCAGGTTTTGTTTTTTTGGAACATGCACAATTTACAACTGCTTTCAAAAATCCCTGGGCTATATCTGAACACGTGGAAAGCCTTTATGATTATTTGTTTTATCTTTTTAATGCTGTCAAAAACTGTCAGAACACGGCCCATCAAAAAATATAAGACAATATATATCTCTCACGATCCAGCTGTTGATTGCTGCAAAGGCTTGTATTCCTTTGTGCTGGAGATCTGTGACTCCGCCTTCAAGGTCTCTTTGGTATTCCAAAATTAATGAACTTAGGGACATGTTATATCTTACGGCCACCTTGTACAATCAAGAGGAGACCTTTTGGGTAGGGATGAGCCGAACACCCCCGGGTTCGGTTCGCACCAGAACCTTCGAACGGACCGAAAGTTCGCGCGAATTTTCGAACCCTATTCGTTATAATGGACGCGAACGTTCGAAATAAAAATTGCTAATTACAACGGCCAATATGCATGTTAATGTTATAAAACAGGTTTGGGGACCCGGGTCCTGCCCCAGGGGACATATATCAATGCAAAAAGAAATTTTAAAAACTAAAGTTTTTTCGGGAGCAGTCATTTTAATGATGCATAAAGTGAAAAAAAAAAAGTGAAATTTTCCTTTAAATATGGTACCTGGGGGGTGTCTAAAGTATGCCTGTGAAGTGGCATGTGTTTCCCGTGTTTAGAACTGTCCTTGCACAAAATGACATTTGTAAAGGAAAAAAAGAAGCCATTTAAAACCACTTGCGGCTTTAATGTCATGTCTTGTCCTGGCCGCCATATGGCTGAAAATCCTTGAGAAAAATGGCATGGCTACCCCATCACCCCCCCCCCACCCCAGCCCCTTTGGGTCTTGTATGGATACTAAGGGGGACCCCGCACCCAAAATAAAACCCTATACCTACAACCCTATATACTCTGAACAGCAGTATATAGGTGGTGCAAACAAGACATGGACTGTAGGTTTGTTCTTAAGTAGAATCTGAACAGGTACATTATGAAGTGTAGCTACATCCCAAAAAAATCAATTTTTAAGCTTTTTGGAGAACATAGGGAGGGGTTATCACCCCTGTAACATTTGCTGTCTTTGCACATCTGTTCAGAACATGTCACCTCACTTTCCGTCCCAATGACAAATGTTTTTGGAAAAGTGGGGTTTTAATTGAAACAAGGATTGGTGATAAAGCATCAGTAGAGAGGAGATACCTTTTTCCCAAATTAAATCTAACAGGATAGAATTTTCCTTCCTAGGGGTAGATTTCCTCTCACTTCCTGTTTTCTCTTGCCGTTTGCAAGTAGGAGTCGTTTGTAAGTTGGATGTTTGAAAGTAGGGGCCTGCCGTATATACTCTGCAGAAATTTGCCCTATTAGATGTTGGTGTAGCCACAAGACTGGTGGGCACAGGAATGGGCCCTGCTGTGAGTTAATAGATCAAGATTTGTACTTGCATGCACCTGTTGAACCGGGCAGAAAAATTGGGCCTTTGGTGGTGGTGGTGGTGGTGGTGGACGGTGTTGCCACAAGACTGTAAGCCCTCACAGTTACTCTTGGTGGGTGCAGGAATGGGCCCTGCTGTGAGTTATTAGATCAAGATTTGTAATTGCATGCACCTGTTGAACAGGGCAGAAAAATTGGGCCTTTGGTGGTGGTGGTGGTGGTGGACGGTGTTGCCACAAGACTGTAGGCCCTCATAGTTACTCTTGGTGGGCGCAGGAATGGGCCCTGCTGTGAACTATTAGATCAAGATTTGTAATTACACGCCCCTGTTAAACAGGGGCTGAAAAATTGTGCCTTAGGCATTGGTGCTGGTGCCACAACACTGCAACCCCTCACAGATACTGTACTTGGAGCACAGCAGTCACACCTGTTGCGAAGCATCTTTTTAAAAAATTGTAATTACACGCCCCTGTTATACAGGGGCTGAAAAATTGTGCCTTAGGCACTGGTGCTGGTGCCACAACACTGCAACCCCTCACAGATACTGTACTCTGAGCACAGCAATGAGACCTGTTGCAAAGCATTGCCTAAAAATTGTAATTACACGCCCCAACAGGGGCTGAAAAATTGTGCCTTAGGCACTGGTGCTGGTGCCACAACACTGCAACCCCTCACAGATACTGTACTCTGAGCACAGCAGTCACACCTGTTGCGAAGCATCTTTTTAAAAAAATTTAATTACACGCCCCTGTTATACAGGGGCTGAAAAATTGTGCCTTAGGCACTGGTGCTGGTGCCACAACACTGCAACCCCTCACAGATACTGTACTCTGAGCACAGCAATGAGACCTGTTGCAAAGCATTGCCTAAAAATTGTAATTACACGCCCCAACAGGGGCTGAAAAATTGTGCCTTAGGCACTGGTGCTGGTGCCACAACACTGCAACCCCTCACAGATACTGTACTCTGAGCACAGCAGTCACACCTGTTGCGAAGCATCTTTTTAAAAAATTGTAATTACACGCCCCTGTTATACAGGGGCTGAAAAATTGTGCCTTAGGCACTGGTGTGGTGGCATGGATCATTGAGGAGGAGGAAGAGGATAGTCAGTGAACATAACAGGACAGTCACTCAGCATCAGCATAGGCAGTCTTGAAGGGATGTGACATTATAAATTATTCCGTTATATCCGCTTCAGGTGTCTGGTAGCTGGTGGTGATCTAAGACTGATTCATTTTTATGAAGGTCAGTCGATCAACCGAGTCGGTGGACAGGCGCACCCTATGATCGGTGACAAATCCTCCAGCAGCACTGAATGTGCGTTCGGAAAGAACGCTGGATGCAGGACAGGCCAGTAGCTCAATTGCATACTGTGCAAGCTCTGGCCAGTGATCCATCCTCAGGACCCAGTAAGCCAGAGGATTTTCGGTGGGAAAGGTGTCCAAGTCTGACCTTGCCCCTAGGTATTCCTGCACCATGTATATCAGACGCTGGCGATGGTTGCTGGAACCGATCATACCTTGGGGCTGCGGACTAAAAAATTGTCTGAACGCATCGGTCAGACGTCCACCTTCCCCACCGCTCCTTCTGCTACTGACCGAAGCCTCAGCAACTTGTCGTCCAGGACCAGGAGTTTGTAACCTCCCAGTTTCTGGGAACGCGTTGCACAGACCTTTCTGCAAGGCCTCCCTGAGATGTCTCATCCTCTGCTCCCTCTGCGACGGCAAGATAAGGTCCGCAACCTTACCCTTGTACCGTGGATCAAGGAGAGTGGCCAGCCAGTAATGGTCACTCTCCTTGATCCGAAGAACACGAGGATCCTTCCGCAGGCTTTGCAGGATCAGGGAGGCCATGCAGCGTAGGTTAGCTGAGGCATTCGGTCCGGAGTCTTCTGGGTCACTGAGGATGACATGATCGCCAGCCACCTCCTCCCAGCCACGTACAAGTCCACTGGTTTGTTGGGACTGTACATCATCCCTAAAAGACTGCTGCTGCTGATGCTGAGTGCCAGGCTCCACCTCCATGCTCACACAATCCTCCTCCTCCTCCTCCTCCTCTTCCTGTGTGATGGGTGGGACAGAAGGAACATTGTCTGGATAAAGGGGGCCTTGAGAGACAAGGAAGTCCTCCTCTTCCTGCCTCTGTTCTGCCTCAAGTGCCCTGTCCATTATCCCACGCAGCGTATGCTCCAACAGGTGGACAAGAGGTACAGTGTCACTGATGCATGCACTGTCACTGCTCACCATCCTCGTGGCCTCCTCAAATGGTGAGAGGACAGTGCATGCATCCCTGATCATGCTCCACTGGCGTGGGGAAAAAAAGCCAAGCTCCCCTGACCCTGTCCTGGTGCCGTAGTCGCAAAGGTACTCATTGATGGCCCTCTGCTGCGTGTGCAGTCGCTGCAGCATGGCCAACGTTGAGTTCCACCTGGTGGGCATGTCACATATTAGGCGGTTCTTGGGCAGGTTCAGCTCCTTTTGCAGCTCAGTCAGCCGAGCACTGGCATTATAAGATCGGCGGAAATGCACACAGACTTTCCTGGCCTGCCTCAGGACATCCTGTAAGCCTGGGAACCTGCCCAAGAACCGCTGCACCACCAGGTTGAGGACGTGAGCCATACAGGGCACATGGGTGAGCTGCCCCTGTCGCAGGGCGGAGAGGAGGTTGGTGCCATTATCAGAAACGACCATTCCTGGCTTAAGCTGGCGTGGCGTCAACCACCTCTCGGCCTGCCCCTGCAGAGCTGCCAGAACCTCTGGCCCAGTGTGGCTCCTGTCCCCCAAACACACCAGCGCAAGCACGGCATGGCATCTTTTTGCCTGCGTACTCGCGTAGCCCCTTGTACGCCTACGGAGCACCGCTGGTTCCGAGGACAGAGCACTCGAAGAGGACATGGAGGAAGAAGAAGAGGAGGGGGTGGAGGAGAGAGGTGTGTCACAACCAGTAGTAGCATTTTGGAGGCGTGGTGGCGGAACAACCTCCGACACTACTGCACCTTGTCCTGCATCCCTCCCAGCTACCAATAGAGTGACCCAATGGGCCGTGAAAGAAAGATAACGTCCCTGTCCATGCCTGCTGGACCATGAGTCAGCGGTAATATGCACCTTACCGCTGACCGCCCTGTCCAGCGAGGCATGGACATTGCCTTCCACATGCCAGTAGAGAGACGGAATCGCCTTCCGTGAGAAAAAGTGGCGTTTGGGAACCTGCCACTGAGGAACCGCACATTGAACAAACTCACGGAAGGGGGCCGAGTCTATCAACTGAAAAGGCAGCAGTTGAAGTGCTAGCAATTTAGCCAAGCTAGCATTCAACCGCTGGGCATGTGGATGGCTGGGAGTATACTTCTTTCGACGGTCCAGCAGCTGGGGCAGGGAAATTTGCCTGCTACAATCGGACGTCGGTGTACTGCAAGTACTTGGTTGTGACACACCTAATTCTACACCTTCAGTCCTCTCAGAGCAGCTTTCAGAGAGGACTGAAGATATAGTGGGGATGGAGATCCCAGCTGATGAGGAGCAAGGAGAGGTCCGCTTTGTTCTTTGGTGTGGGTCTTTTATGTGTGCTTGCCAACGAGCTGCATGGCAGGTCGACATATGTCTGCTCATGCTTGTGGTGCCCAAGCGGCTGATGTTTTGGCCACGCGAGATACGCTTGAGACAAATATTGCAAATAGCAGTGGTGCGATCTGATGCACTCGTCTCAAAAAAGGCCCACACCAAAGAACTTTTGTGATAACGTGCAGAGGCAGCGCCCTGCACAGGCGGAGCTCTGCGGTGTGGTGCAGTTGCTGTGCTGGCCTCTAGCTGGCCTCCAGGGGGCATCCTGCCTCGTTGGACATGTGACGCTGCATCCTCCTCCTCCTCCTCCTCTCTCCCTTCAGGCACCCACGTGGAGTCAGTGACCTCATCATCCCCTCCCTCTTCACCACTAGAGCAAACCTGGCAGTAAGCTGCAGCTGGTGGAACACTACTGCCAGATTGCTGTCCTTCAGCATCCCCTCTCTCTGCGCGCACACTACTGACTTCCTCAAGCTGGGTATCATCATCCGAGCCTTCGAATCGTTGGGCATCCTCCTGGAGCATGTACCCAACACTGTGCTCAAACAGTTCGGGGGACTCCTCAGGAGGACATGGTGGGTCTAGGGAAGGGGTGGCTGATGATGCCATTGAGTACGCGTTGGCAGCTGCTCTGCCAGTACCCTGAGCCTGGGTGAGAGAGGATGAGGAGGATGAGGAGGGCTTGGTCATCCATTCTACCAAGCCTTCGGCATGATGCGGCTCCACATGTCCAGCTGCCGAAAACAAAGACAAGCGTGTCCCATGGCCACGTGCTGATGACGATGCACGACCACGTCCACGGCCAGCACTGTTGTCTCTAGAAACAGAGCCTGCCTGCCCTGTGTTCTTGCCTCGGCACGCTCTGCCTCTCCTTGGCGGTCTTCCAGCCATTGTAGTCGGTAGTGTATATAGTATAAAAAATAGAACTCCTATGTGTGCTCACAACACACTGTAGGTCCTATGGGTGCTGACACTAACACACTATAGGTACTATGTGTGCTGCTGACAAGAAAATATAGGAGCTCTGTTTGCTGCCACTAACACACTAGAAGTCCTATGGGTGCTGCTGAGAAGAAAATATAGGAGCTCTGTTTGCTGCCACTAACACACTAGAAGTCCTATGGGTGCTGCTGAGAAGAAAATATAGGAGCTCTGTTTGCTGCCACTAACACACTAGAAGTCCTATGGGTGCTGCTGAGAAGAAAATATAGGAGCTCTGTTTGCTGCCACTAACACACTAGAAGTCCTATGGGTGCTGCTGAGAAGAAAATATAGGAGCTCTGTTTGCTGCCACTAACACACTAGAAGTCCTATGGGTGCTGCTGAGAAGAAAATATAGGAGCTCTGTGTGATGCCACTAACACACTAGAAGTCCTATGGGTGCTGCTGAGATGAAAATATAGGAACTCTGTGTGATGCCACTAACACATTAGAAGTCCTATGGGTGCTGCTGAGAAGAAAATATAGGAGCTCTGTGTGATGCCACTAACACACTAGAAGTCCTATGGGTGCTGCTGAGATGAAAATATAGGAACTCTGTGTGATGCCACTAACACATTAGAAGTCCTATGGGTGCTGCTGAGAAGAAAATATAGGAGCTCTGTTTGCTGCCACTAACACACTAGAAGTCCTATGGGTGCTGCTGAGAAGAAAATATAGGAGCTCTGTTTGCTGCCACTAACACACTAGAAGTCCTATGGGTGCTGCTGAGAAGAAAATATAGGAGCTCTGTTTGCTGCCACTAACACACTAGAAGTCCTATGGGTGCTGCTGAGAAGAAAATATAGGAGCTCTGTTTGCTGCCACTAACACACTAGAAGTCCTATGGGTGCTGCTGAGAAGAAAATATAGGAGCTCTGTTTGCTGCCACTAACACACTAGAAGTCCTATGGGTGCTGCTGAGAAGAAAATATAGGAGCTCTGTTTGCTGCCACTAACACACTAGAAGTCCTATGGGTGCTGCTGAGAAGAAAATATAGGAGCTCTGTGTGATGCCACTAACACACTAGAAGTCCTATGGGTGCTGCTGAGAAGAAAATATAGGAGCTCTGTTTGCTGCCACTAACACACTAGAAGTCCTATGGGTGCTGCTGAGAAGAAAATATAGGAGCTCTGTTTGCTGCCACTAACACACTAGAAGTCCTATGGGTGCTGCTGAGAAGAAAATATAGGAGCTCTGTTTGCTGCCACTAACACACTAGAAGTCCTATGGGTGCTGCTGAGAAGAAAATATAGGAGCTCTGTGTGATGCCACTAACACACTAGAAGTCCTATGGGTGCTGCTGAGAAGAAAATATAGGAGCTCTGTTTGCTGCCACTAACACACTAGAAGTCCTATGGGTGCTGCTGAGATGAAAATATAGGAACTCTGTGTGATGCCACTAACACATTAGAAGTCCTATGGGTGCTGCTGAGAAGAAAATATAGGAGCTCTGTTTGCTGCCACTAACACACTAGAAGTCCTATGGGTGCTGCTGAGAAGAAAATATAGGAGCTCTGTTTGCTGCCACTAACACACTAGAAGTCCTATGGGTGCTGCTGAGAAGAAAATATAGGAGCTCTGTGTGATGCCACTAACACACTAGAAGTCCTATGGGTGCTGCTGAGAAGAAAATATAGGAGCTCTGTTTGCTGCCACTAACACACTAGAAGTCCTATGGGTGCTGTTGGGGTGCAATGCTGTGCTAACAGCACTGCGGTTGGTACTACTGCAATACTGTACTAACAGTAAGCACGCACCAGACTAATCCCCAGCAGCAGCTAATAACACACTAACTGTGCAATCAGCAGCAATGAACGATCAATGACTTAGGTAGCAATGGTTTAGCAAAGAAATAGCCAATGGTTTAGCAAAGAAGAGCAAATCTTTCAGTATCAAGCAAAGACAGAATCAGCAGACTAATCTCTCCTAAAGCCGGAACTCATGTGACCGGGGCCGATGGCGTGGCGGCCTTTTAAATGGTGGGGCGTGTACTAAAGCCCCTGAGCTGTAATTGGCTACAGCCGTCCTGCCTGTAGCCAATTATTGCTCTCCGAGTTTCGGGCGCTGTGATTGGCCAAGCATGCGGGGTCACAGTGCATGCTTGGCCAATCATCAGCCAGCAATGCACTGCGCCGGCCGCGCCGGCCGCAATGCATTGCGGGGCCGCTCGCATCACACGAATGTGATGCGAACGGCCCAAATAGTTCTGGGCTCGACGAGCGAGCGAACGCCCGATGCTCGATTCGAACATGGGTTCGAATCGAGCACCGGGCCCATCCCTACTTTTGGGATACTTGGAGGCCGTGGCAATATTTTTTATACACTGATGCCTATCTACGGGAGGTTTCGCAACCCGGTTGAACTACTGGGACTCGCTATGACCCTGGATGAGCGATCCTGCTTCTCTGATTTTACGTTTCTTTATTTTCTCTTTTTCTCCTTCCCCACTCTCTCTTTTTTCACCCTCTTCTCTCCCCTCTGTAACTTTGTGACATATCATCTCCAGTTCTAAGCTGTTATAATATTCGTACATTTGATGTTTTTGGTGACTCATTCCCGAAGATACTTTTCTGGCCCTTGGGGTTCTTTAACCACTTCAGCCCCAGAAGATTTGGCTGCTCAATGACCAGGCATTGGGTTTCTTTAACTAACAATTGCGCGGTCGTGCAACGTTGTACCCAAACAAAACTGACGCCTTTTTTCCCCCACAAATAGAGCTTTCTTTTGGTGGTATTTGATCATCTCTGCGGTTTTTATTTTTTGCGCTATAAACAAAAAATAGCGACAATTTTGAAAAAAACACAATATTTTGTACTTTTTGCTATAATAAATATCCAAATTTCAAAAAAATAAAAAATAAAATTCTCAGTTTAGGCTGATTTTTGGTAATAAAAATCACAATAAGCGTATATTGATTGTTTGCACAAAAGTTATAGCGTCTATAGCTTGCTATCCCGCTTAAAGGAGCCGACGTACATCTACGGCGGCTCGCGGGATCACGTCGAACCTGCTGCAGTATAATGACGGCGGCTGGTCAGCAAGTGGTTTAGCAACCCCAGGATTTTTTACTATTTTTCACTATATATGGACATTTGTTGGGGGCGCTATCCGTCGCCCCAAGTTAGGATATTTGTTTTGTCTGTTAATAACCGATTTTGATTTTGATTTCTAAGACCTGTTGGCTGCTAATTGATTCAATGTTTATTTTACTTTTGTATTCATATTATTATAGCTAAGCAGACCCTAAATGTCTATATGCTATACTGAAATTTGGTTATCTTTGTGTAGCGCCCCTCCCAATATTTGGGGACGTTAGGTGGAAATTTAAGGGTAGTCTGAGCCAGTAGTTGGGCTCAGACCAATTGTTAAGTTCTTTAATGCTTCTGCTCTGGGTGTGATACTGCCTGCTGTAGTGTTCTCTGTTGCCTGTAGGTGGCACTGTCACCGCTGGCATAGGTGAACCAGTGAGGGATGTCGCAGCACCATGGGTGTCCTCTCTCGGCAGCCGCGCAGTGGGCATGGTCGCCTGCTGTGCATGCTGGGAGAGGGTACATAAGGGGCAGACGCCATTGGGGCTGAGGAGAGTTCCAGGGGACCCATTGGTCCTGGGTGTGTGCCTCGTGGCCCGTATGGCACGAGGTGTGCGGGTGTATTCTGGCCTCGGGCACCTTCAGCCCGAGGCTGCTTCATTTCATGGTAGGCCTGGCTCTGCTGGCTGGAGCCTACACTTCAGAGAGGGATCACAGGCTGCCCACTTCTAGGGGGCCCAATTTTAGGAAAGGAGACCAGGGGAGGATCAGTCCCTGAGGAGACTAGCGACGGTACTGCTGTCTCAGGAAGAGGCCTGGAAACTCGCCTAAAGAGGGATCCATCTTCAAAGATACAAATATTCAAGTATTGTTCGGCTGGGAGGTTCGGGACTTAGATTCTGTGGCAGAGGATTCCCTGATCGCATCCTTAGATACTCAGGAAAAGGAAAAGATTGATTTGTGCTACATCCCCGCTGCTAGGACCGCTCTCATAGGGACTATTCGGGTGAGCAATACCCACTCAGGCTTGAGTGGCGACGAAAGATTGACACTGAGCTTTAGGCGTTGCGTGCCTGAACCTTCCCCTACTTCTCTCAACTTCCTACTCTCTTTCTTCAAGTTTAACTCAAAGACAAAAGAATAAAACCTTACTGCTTAGGTTTTACTCCTGTGTGGACATTGTCCTTGTAACGACAGGGGTTAACGTTGTTTAAGATATTCCATTCCTGAGCACACAACAGCTACCAGACACTCCAACCAGTCGAATAAGACCCCATACAAATAATTCTCCCTCCACAAACGAGACAACGCTCTGTGTTAAGGTTTCCAGCAGGTCTGACAATCTTTATTGAGAAAGCAGGCTCTTATATACACTAAAAGAATACTGTAGTCCAAATGAACAACTCCACCCACAACATTACACAATGGTTACATAATGAGCCCGCAATACACATTATTCTGACATCCCTTAGCAGACAACAGGTGAGTTCATTAACTAATCCCTTTACAGCTTAAATGCCCAATATGCATGACCTTTATGTTTCCCAGACTGGCTGTCTGCTACCTTACAATATCATAAATATACCTTTGACCAGACCTAATTAACATGAGCTAATTTCCTAATTCCTTTATACAATTACAGAGTTAATTATCACAATCCACAATGAAAAGATTTTTAGAAGTTAGCCTAAACTCATTTACATTACACAGGCAGCCAGGTGGTTGGAGGTGATGACATTAACATCTTTTAATTAACCTGTTGAGTTCAGAATCAACCACCAGTAAATAGTTATTTTACTTATATCCTGGGGAATATTGTGGATTAATATTACTGACCCATTTTAAAGCAATCCAAGACATATTCTGAATGTCCATTATTTTTTGGCTCATACTTTCTAAGAACTTCTGGGTTCTACGGGCCCCCCCGTTACAGGCCTTATTCCAAGAGATTTTTTTACCTAGACAACGGAGAGAAGGGATCCACTCTAGAGAGGTAATTGCTACAGACCCGAAACAAAACCAGCCGGTCCCTTAAATGGGGGTAAGTGCTACATTTGTACTGCTTTAAGTTTTTTTTCTTCCCTAGGTTGTACTGTGTAATTTTAAGTACACAAATAAAAGAATTACAAAAAAAAAAGCATCATAACATTATAGGGTTTACTGTATATTTTGTAACTGCTCAACATTTTTTTTTTCTTCTTCAAAACAAAGTCTTCACTTCTGTTACTTTGTGCAAAAGTTTTCTTTATTCCCGTCTTCTCCTTTCCGAGTACATTCTGTTATAGATAAAACTTATTTTCGTTTTAATGTTAGACAGGTACACATGTGGTCATCTCAGAAGCTGCAGCTTCGCTGTGGAATCTATTTGAAGTAGAATGTGTCAGGGAACGCTTTTGTTCCACACATTTAATTGTGATGCATGCTCGTACATAGGCTCTAGACACTGAATGTCAAAAAGATTGATCATCGCTCTGTAGTTTATGATTTTGTCTGATGAAAAAAATGTCTCAAGACATTTCTGGAGGGATTTTCAATATAATGCAAAAAAATTCTATGGCGTTTAATCTGGCAGAGGTGCTTGAGAAGTGTACTTCAATCCGCGGCTTTTTACAACACAAGAATTACATGGAGGTCTCTTTTCTTGGCTGCAACACTTCGTAGGTTTTTAATTGCCCGCAGGGCCATATTTTCTAGAGGGCGCCCATGGGCCTGTACTAGTGCAGTCAGATAAGGCCAAACTAGCTGCAAATGAAAATGTTTGCATTTTTTTAATAGTAATATTTTATTTTCGACAAACAGAAATGTTCGCTGGTTTTGTACTTCTACTTTCTTTTTTTTCCCCCTCATAGTCAGTACTCAGACATCCCAACCTGCAAAAACTCATTTCAGGGAGGTGGTGCTCCGCCCCCCCGCGGCAAAATGTGGGCATGGCTTAAATTGCGCTACATATTGGGCGTGGCTTAAATGGGGTGTGGTTGAAATAGTCTGAGATGACTTGCATAGTGCAGAATGCAGTAATGTTAAATAGGGAATGTACAGTGCAGAGTGTACGGCAGTGGGTAGTATGTGCAGGAGAGGAGCGCGGAGTGTATGTAGGTGGGGTAGTATGTGCAGGGGAGGAGTGCGCAGTGTATATAAGTAGGTATAATGTGCAGGGGAGGATAGCAGAGTGTATGTAAGTGGATATAATGTGCAGGTGAGGAGTACAGATGGTACAGCAGTGGGTAGTATGTGCAGAAGAGGAGTGTGGAGTGTATGTAGGTGGGTAGTATGTGCAGGAGAGGAGTGTGGAGTGTATGTAGGTGGGGTAGTATGTGCAGGGGAGGAGTGCGCAGTGTAAGGAGTGCAGAGTGTATGTAAAGGGATTTTTATAACAGCTTACCTGTAAAATCCTTTTCTTGGAGTACATCACGGGACACAGAGCGACTTAGTCATTACTAATGGGTTATATAGATACCTTCAGGTGCTGGCACTGGCAACTTCCAAAACCGGAAGTACCCTCCCCTATATAAGCCCCTCCCATCCGGGAGCACCTCAGTTTTGTAGCAAAGCAATAAGTGTCCCAAAAAGAGGGGTGGGAGCTCTGTGTCCCGTGATGTACTCCAAGAAAAGGATTTTACAGGTAAGCTGTTATAAAAATCCCTTTTTCTTTTTCGTACATCACGGGACACAGAGCGACTTAGTCATTACTAATGGGACGTCCCAAAGCAATGCCAAATGAGGGGAGGGATACACTATACATAAGCTGGGCGCCATCAGGCATGAGGATCTTTTGCAGCCTGCAACACACTGCGCCCAAAGGCGACATCCTCATGACTTCTAACGTCTACCTGGTAGAATCTAGTAAACGTGTGTACTAAAGACCATGTTGCGGCCTTACAGACTTGAGCCAGGGAGGCCTGGTGATGCACTGCCCATGAAGTTCCAACTGCTCTTGTGGAGTGCGCCCTAACTTTGAACGGAGGCTGTCTCCTTCTCAAGCCATAGGCTTGTATTATGACCTGTCGAATCCACTTGGCTAAAGTAGATCTTGATGCTGCCTGACCCTTTCTGGGGCCTTCCGGCAGAACAAACAAAGTATCCGTTCTACGAATCTGAGCAGTGGCTTTTAGATAAGCTTTAACTGCTCTTACTACATCCAAAGAATGCAATAACTTTTCCTCTACCGAACTAGGTTTGGGGAAAAAGGAAGGAAGAACCACATCTTGGTTCAAATGAAACCTCGATACCACCTTAGGAAGAAAGGCTGGATGAGGACGTAATACTACTCTGTCCTTATGGACAACCAGATATGGCTCCTTACAGGACAAGGCGGCTAATTCCGATACTCTTTTAGCCGAACAAATGGCTACTAAGAAAATCAATTTCCTGGTGAGAAGAACCAAGGAAATGTGCTGCAATGGTTCAAATGGTTGTTTCTGTAGAACCGACAGAACCAGGTTTAAGTCCCATGGACATATGGGAATACTAACCGGAGGGCTAATACGCATCACTCCTTGTATGAAAGCTTTGACTAGTGAATGCGAAGCCAAGGGCCTTTGAAAAAATATTGACAAGGCCGAAATCTGATACTTGATAGTACTCAAGGCAAGCTTCCTATCCACAGCCCACTGTAGGAAGTCCAGAATCCTACCTATTACGTACTTACGTGGATGCCATTTCTTGGCCTCACACCACGCGATGTACGCCTTCCAGATCCTATAATAGATCTGCCTGGATACCGGCTTCCTGGCATTGATCATGGTAGATACCACAGGATTAGAGAGACCTCTCTTTTTTAGAATGTGGGCTTCAATAGCCAGGCCGTCAAACCTAGGGCTGGTAAGGAAGGGTGGTATATCGGTCCTTGCGAAAGCAGGTCCGGACGATGTGGGAGGGTCCAAGGACTCCCCACTGACATTTTTACAATCTCCGCGTACCATGCCCTTCGGGGCCACGCTGGAGCCACCAGAATCACCGGTTTCTTTTCTACCCGGATTCTGCGGATTAATCGCGGTAACAATTGTGGCGGTGGGAATGCATATATCAGCTTGAACTGATCCCAAGGGAACACTAGGGCATCAGAGCCGCAAGCTAGGGGATCCCTTGTGCGAGACACAAATCTGTCCACCTTTGCGTTGAATCTGGATGCTAGCAGATCTACATCCGGTGTTCCCCACCGCTGGCATATTGCCTGGAAAACCTCGGGGTGAAGAGACCATTCCCCCGGGCATAATTGCTGGCGACTTAAAAAGTCCGCTCTCCAATTTTCCACTCCTGGGATGAAAACCGCGGATATGGCTGGGACATATCTTTCTGCCCATTCCAGGATGCAATTCGCTTCCCTCGGGGCTGCACGACTCCTAGTGCCACCCTGGTGATTGATATATGCCACTGCTGTGGCATTGTCTGATTGAATTCTGACAGGGGACCCTTGGAGTTTGGATGTCCATGCTACTAGGGCATACCGGGCTGCTCGTATCTCTAAGAGATTGATGGGCAGGGCCTTCTCTGCTTCTGAACACTTGCCCTGGAGAGACCATTGCTCCAGTACTGCCCCCCAGCCTATGAGGCTGGCATCTGTACTGACCACCTTCCAAGAAACCGGACTGAAGGGTTTCCCTTTTTCCAGATTCTGGGGCACCAACCACCAATGGAGGCTCTTGCGAACGGAAGGGGACAGAGACATTGGTAAGTCTAAAGCCTGAACTTTTTTGTTCCAGGCTGACAGTATGGCCCTCTGCAAGTTCCTTGAATGGAATTGACCGTAGGGTACTGCTTCGAATGAAGCCACCATTTTTCCCAGCAGCCTCGTGCACAGGCGTATGGATGGTTTTCTTTTTGTACCCACTAAGTGGGTCAAATCTTTCAAAGACGACACCTTCTCTGGAGGTAAGAAAATCTTTCTCTGATTTGAATCCAGCCTTAGCCCCAAGTATTCCAGACTTTTGACTGGTCTTAGAGCTGACTTGTCTCGGTTGATAATCCAACCGTGATATTCCAGATACTTGATTGTCTCGTGAATAGCTACTTCCAGTTTTTCCACTGAGTGGTCTATTAGTAGCAGGTCGTCTAAATATGCCATTATCGTTACACCCCGTGTTCTTAGATTGGCCAATAGTGGTGGCCAGAATTTTTGTGAACACTCGTGGTGCTGTGGCCAGACCGAAAGGTAAGGCTCTGAACTGAAAATGGCGCCCTTCTACTACAAAGCGTAGAAATTTCTGGTGGGCCGGAAAGATGGGAATATGCAGATAAGCATCCTTTATGTCGATCGAGGCTAACCATTCTTGCCCTTGTAGGGCGGTGGCCACCGATCGGATCGACTCCATCCGAAAAGTCCTGATATGTAGGAACTTGTTTAGCCCTTTTAGATTTAATATGGGCCTCACGTCCCCATTTGGTTTGGGGACTGTGAAAAGGTTCGAGTAAAACCCGAACCCGCTTTCTTCCAAGGGAACCTTCATGATTACACCTTGGAGCAATAGTTGTTCTAGTGCCAGAAGGAGGGATCCTCTCTTCTGGGGATCGCTTGGCACGTTTGACCTCATAAAATGGGCAGGAGGAGTGTCTTTTAACTCCAGCTTGTATCCCAGACTTACTGCGGAGATCACCCATCTGTCTCTGATGGTGTCCCGCCAGGTCTCTGTGAACAACTGAAGTCTTCCCCGCACCCGATTGAGTGGGGGCAACCCTTCATGACTTGGGGGGAGGTTTTGTACCTCTCTTGACCCAGGGTTTCTTGTTACCCTGTGATTGTCCCTGATTTCTGCCCCCTGGATTTGACCGCGGAGGCCGTCGGAACTGTTTCACAGCCGATGTGCCAGGGACTGGAGAAGTAGGCCTCTTAAAAGAAGGACTTCTACCCTTGTTCTTAACCGGCAAGAGTGTACTTTTACCGGCAGAAATTTTCTGGATATATTTGTCCAGATCTTCTCCAAATAAGCGTTCTCCATGAAATGGGAAGCTAATCAGCAATTTCTTACAGGGAGCTTCAGCAGACCAGTTTTTGAGCCATAGAAGCCTACGCATATGTACTACAGACAGCGTAAAGCGGGAGGCCTGTTGGATTGTATCCTTTATGGCGTCCACCGCAAAACACAAGGCTCTAGGTAGGTCAGCTAGGGCAAGAGCCTGCTGATCTGGTAAGTCCCTTAAGACTTGTTTCAACTGATCTTTCACTGCTTGGCAGACTCCAATCGCTGCTACTGCAGGTTGTGTCACCATGCTTGCTGTAGAGAAAGCAGATTTTAGTAAAGACTCCAATTTTTTATCTATTGGGTCTTTGAACATTGGAACATTATCTACTGGACATGTCAGTGATTTATTCACACAAGAGATGGCTGCGTCCACTGTAGGGACCCTCCATTTTTTTATGAACTTATCCTCCATGGGATAGATCACTGGAAATCTCTTGGGGGGAGTAAATATTTTATCAGGATGCTCCCAATCCTGGTAAATAAGCCCTTCCAATAAAGGGTGGATTGGGAAGGAACAGACAGTCTGGGGAGCTTTCAGCGACCCCAGCGAGGAAACAGTAGTGATTGATGGTTCCGCCAGAGGCATTTTAAATGCTGATCGGACCATGTTAGTCAGAGACTGAACCCATAATCTTTCAGCCTGAGATGCTGAGAAAGTTTCTTCCACTGTTGATTCCTCTATAACCGAATCAACCTCATCCTGATCCCCTTCAGGTAGGTCGATCTCTGTGTGGGACTGTTCCTCCACTAACAGGCACTCTGAAGGAGGAGACGGAGATCGGACGTGCTTTCCCTGTGACAGGGAAGCAGCGATCAATGCTGTTAATCTCTCTTCCAATCCTCCCAGAGTTGAGGAAAAAACCTCCTCTGTTATATATACAGGAGCAGGTGGACTGGGGACAGCCGCAGCACCAGGTACTCCTGCGGGGTTCCTACGGCTACTGACCTCTGAATTTTCAGGGGAGATTGGTGCAATACAAGCATGCCCAAAATCCTCAGAGCCCGATGGAGACCCCTTTGGCTTCCTGGAAGACTTATTTCCGGAGCGTCTGGACGACATATCCTTTAAGCACAAAGCTGAGGTATTCCCGTCGTCATACACCAATTTTGCTGGTAATAGTCTAACACAGTTGCTGCTATATACCAGCTGGTGTCCACTAAAGTGTCTTTCTATGGGGATGCCTGCATCAACCACCTCTGTGTGCCACTGTTTGTTGCTAGCTCTGCTTGCATCCAGCTGACACTTGTACTGTGTCTTTCATCAATGCTGGGACGCCTGCACATGCGCAGAAGCGCTGCGGCGCGCATCGAGTGTCATCCACCCGCCCTGCCCCTTTCCTTTTCATAGGAGGCGCGTGCACGCGCCCGTGCGCCTTCGGCGCCTTTTTTGAAAACAAGCAGGGACTAGGAGCCAGGGCCCTTTTTGCCGGAGGGCCTGTGCGGTGGATGAGTGCAGCAACAGGGCAGAGGAAGTGGATTCCCACAGAGAAACTTACCAACTACCTGGATCTTTTGACTTGAAAAAGCCAAAGATCCACATGACAAGAAAAATGGACCACAGCGGCCTCTAGTGGTTTAACACAGGTACCGCGGTCTCCTTTTTTTTTTTTTTTTCTTGACTACTATTAAAATTTTACATTTTCCAGTAGTTACAGGCATACACAGATATCAGCGGGAATACCGTTAGGTTAAAGACAGAAAGACAAATTAGGCTTGGGGGTCCCCCAATAGAACCAAGTTCCTGGGGGCCCCCACTTACCTGTTCCCAGCCGCAGGACTTTGTTTGGTCCACAGAAGCCCAAACTTCACCTATCACGGCAGGCATTGTATTTAAACCTTCAGGGACCGGGTTCCCAAGGATTCCACTCCCCTGGACCTGTATAGCACCCTGCACAGACAACATCTTGGTCGTGGGTATGACCAGAGCTCTGGATCCCAGGGTCCAGCCCTCCTAAGAGAGGCATTACAGGCAAAACCTTGCTCTTCTGTTGCAAGGCCCGGGTACCGACCGTTTAGCTATGAAGCTTTTTTGGTCGGATCCGGAACAGCTTACTAAGGCCCGTAAAAGAACCTGTACGCAAGCCCAGTGAAAACACATGTTACTCTTTGGCCAACACCTTAGACACTGGCAAAAAACTGAGGTGCTCCCGGATGGGAGGGGCTTATATAGGGGAGGGTACTTCCGGTTTTGGAAGTTGCCAGTGCCAGCACCTGAAGGTATCTATATAACCCATTAGTAATGACTAAGTCGCTCTGTGTCCCGTGATGTACGAAAAAGAAAAGTGGGTATAATGTGCAGGAGAGGAGTGCAGAGTAATTGTAAGTGGGTATAATGTGCCGGTGAGGAGTACAGAATGTACAGCGGTGGGTAGTATGTGCAGGAGAGGAGTGTGGAGTGTATGAAAGTGGGTATAATGTGCAGGTGAGGAGTACAGAATGTACAGCGGTGGGTAGTATGTGCAGGATGCTGTCAGTAGGTCAGTAGAAGGTGTCAGTAGTTCTTTATTTTTATTATTATTTTCTTATTATTTTTTGTATTTTTTTTTTTTCATTTTTTTTCAAAATGCTTTTTAGGGGCCAGTGGATGGTGTCAGTAGGGCAGTGGACAGTGTCAGAATTTATTTTATTTTCATTATTTTTTATTATTTTTTTACAATTTTATTTTTTTAATTAATTTTTACAATTTTATTTTTGGGGATGATTGGGGGTGGGGGGTAGTGGATGGTGTCAGTAGAGCAGTGGATGGTGTCAGTAGTTTCTTATTTTTACGAATTGATTTTTTTACAATTTCATTTGTTTTTAAAAAAAAATCACAATGCTTTTTGGGGGCAGGGGCTTGGGGCAGTGGACAGTGTTGGTAGGGCAGGGTGGAGTTGTGTCAGTAATTTTTTATTTTATATACTTTTTTTTACAATTACATTCTTTATAATTATTTTACAATTTAATTATTTTATATTTATTGCATTTTTCTGTTGGGAGGCTTTGGTGAGATTATATCAGGGGTCCAAACAGACTCCTGACATCTCCCCTTTGAGACAGAGAAAGGGACTGAGGACACAGATTCCCTAGTCCCTCTCTGCACTGAAGATGAATGGAGAGGAGACAGAGGCTCCTCTTCATTCATAAACCAAACAGAGTACACACCGGTTACTCTGCTCAGTTTTCACAGGACACAGGAGCGATCTTGCTCACTGTGTCCCATTTAGAAAAGGAAGGGACCGGTAAATTACAGATTTACCGATCCCTTCCTCCGCTCTCTATCCTGACATCCCCCACAGCATCCGGCGGGAGAGGAGGGACCTGGCTGCGAGGTCCAGGGGGGGGGGGGGAAGGACATGGAGCCAGAGGAGGAGGACACGAGGGGGGGGGGGTGGAGAAGGAAGACAGGGGGCTGGAGAAGGACAGGAAACAGCCGGGAATGATCAGGAGGGACAGCTGTGAGCACCGATCTCCCTGTATAGCCACGGGAGGGAGAGGAGACAATGAGGCTATACAGGGAGATTGGTGCTCACCGCTGTCCCCTGCCACACCGGTCATCCCCGGCTGTGAAGCTCGGGTACATTCCTTGTATGCAGGGTGGAGATGATACCCCACTGCCACCCGGGATCGGCCCTGCGGCCAGGAGATCGCCGGGCACTCGTGGGTGTGCGGGAGCCGCAGCCAAAATGCGGGAGACTTGGGATGTCTGAGTACCAACAAAATTAAAACCCAAATTTGGGCATTTTCTTTAATAGGACTCAAGGCAGAGCTCATGCTGCAATACCCAGCCTTAGTCCAAAACAATCTTCTTTTTGCCACAGGATGTCCATAGTCTTCTGGGTTAAATGTCACCCAGTGCAATTCAAGCAATAAGACTGAGGATATACAATGATGAATGGGTAACACGTCCCTACCTCCTGAGGGGGTATCATCATCTGCACAATCACTATATTGTCAAAAGTATGGCGCCTGCCTTTACACGCACATGAACTTTAATGGCATCTCAATCTTGGTCTGTAGGGTTCAATATTGAGTTGGCCCACCCTTTGCAGCTATAACAGCTTCAACTCTTCTGGGAAGGCTGTCCACAAGGTTTAGGTACGTCTATGGGAATGTTAGACCATTCTTCCAGAAGCGCATTTGGGAGGTCAGGCACTGATGTTGGGCGAGAAGGCCTGGCTCACAGTCTCCGCTTTAATTCATCCCAAAGGTCTTCTATCAGGTTGAGGCCAGGACTCTGTGCAGCCCAGTCAAGTTTCTCCACCCCAAACTTGCTCATCCATGTCTTTATGGACCCAGAAGACTGGTCCAAATCATTTGGTGGAGGGGGATTATGGTTTGGGGTTGTTTTTAAGGGGTTGGGCTTGGCCCCTTAGTTGCAGTGAAGGGAACTCTTAAAGTGGTTGTAAACCCATATAACTTTTTTTTTTTTTATAGCCCACCTGCAAGACAAAGCTATAATGAGCTAGTATGACTAGCATACTAGCTCATTATGTACCACTTACCTTAGATCGGGGCCCCCAAAGCCGTCCGTGTCCCTCTCTCCAGCCGCAGCCATCGCTGCGGCGATAGCCGGAATGTTACTTCCGGGTATCGCCACTCCAGCCAATCACAGCGCTGCTCCGGCGCTGTGATTGGCCGGAGCGGCGAAGACGTAACTCCACGCATGCGCGCAGGAGCAGTCAAATTCGGTTTGGCCCAAGCATTGCTGGGACTTAGCCGAATTTGTGAATAGGATTAACCCCATGAATGCGCCGTTGTCTACGGCGCGCATGCGCCGTAGACAGCGGCGACTGTGATTTTAGTAAATATCTCCTAAACCGTGTAGGTTTAGGAGATATTTCTTGCACCTACAGGTAAGCCTTAGTCTAGGCTTACCTGTAGGTGCAAGTTGCAAAAGTGGGTTTACAACCACTTTAAGGCGTCAGCATACCAAGACATTTTGGACAATTTCATGCTCCCAACTTTGTGGGAACAATTTGGGGATTGTGCACAAAACAAAGTCCATAAAGACGTGGATGAGCGAGTTTTGGGTGGAGGAAACCGACTGGCCTGCACAGAGTCCTGGCCTCAACCTGATAGAACACCTTTGGGATGAATTAGAGTGGAGACTGTGAGCCAGGCCTTCTCGTCCAACATCAGTGCCTGACCTCACAAATGTGCTTCTGGAAGAATGGTCAAACATTCCCATAGACACACTCCTAAACCTTGTGAACCGCCTTCCCAGAAGAGTTGAAGCTGTTATAGGTGCAAAGGGTGGGCCAACTCAATATTGAACCCTACAGACCAAGATTGAGATGCCATTAAAGTTAATGTGCATGTAAAGGCAGGTGTCCCAATACTTTTGACAATATAGTGTAAAGTTACTGGATTTGCCTCAAACCAATGCTCGTGGTGCAGCCAAATCTCATCCCTAACCAAGAGGTTATAGGGTCTGCTTTAAGTGACGGATATAAATTTACCAGTGGTTCAATAAGGCCTTGCTCTCCTTGATGCAAAACTGTCCTGTTTCTGGCCAATTTGTATCAAAATCTCATAAAAAAAAAAAAAAAAAAAATGCAAATAATGAAGCAGTGTAAAAATGAACTAAAAGGACATCATTCTCAATATGGAACATTTGGGTAAAATGTTCTGAGACACAAGTGTTTTCTTTTGAAAATTAAGGATGTACAGTCAGGTCCATAAATATTGGGACATCAACATAATTCTAATCTTTTTGGCTCTATACACCACCACAATGGATTTGAAATGAAACGGGCAAGATGTGCTTTAACTGCAGACTTGCAGCTTTAATTTGAGGATATTTACATCCAAATCAGGTGAACAGTGTAGGAATTACAACAGTTTGTATATGTGCCTCCCACTTTTTAAGGGTCCCAAGGTAATCAGCAGTAAATAGGAAGGATCCACAGCCAAGGTCAAGGAACACGCCAGGTCAGCAACAGAGAGAACATGCAGGATCAAATTAGGATACAGGACACAGCTGAAGATCAGTCAGAAAATGATAAGAGAATGAGCTCCCTTTAAATAGCCCATCTGGCGCCAAGAGGAAATGCACCCGCGCGCATGCGCATTCACAACAGTGAATTCCTGCGCGCGCCTGTTAGCCCTTTTTTTGGGATATATCATGTGCACATCTATGTGCCAGAAGTCTCCCAGGGATTCCCTGACAGATAAACGCAACTAATTCCACCATCCAGGACCCTCACCGGCGCTGTTTTCTGCAGCACTGACTGCCGATTCAGATGTGAAGGTTATCCCTCCGCGTTGCAGTCCTCTACCGTCCCCTTGCAATGAGCCACTCCTCTTCTGGATCCTGAGAGGACCCCACCACTGAACAGCCAATAAAAGTGTTCAATTCATGCAGTCAGTGATGTGAGCACCCAAAGAAGAACCTCACCAAAGGCAAACAGAAGAGGAGTGAAGAGGAGTGAAGATAAGGACCAGAATGTCATGGGACCATTGGTTTAGTAAAGCACATTTTTTCACTACATTAATCAGCTATAGGGGGGAAGGAGGGAGGGTCAGGAGGGTTTTTTTTTTTTTTTTTTTTGCTTGGAGAGGAGACCACAAATATCAGCTCACATATCTAATTATAAGGCTCACGTAAGCCTCCGTCTCTTTCATGGTGCTAGTTCCTTGATTCTCTCATTTCAAGAGGCTTGGTGAAGTGTTAGTATAAATGCAAAACAGGTTCCCATTTAAATAACTAAAAGCATTTGCTTTCCTTCACTCCATTATAAGCAACCCATATTCTCAAACTGGGAATACTTCTGTGAATCAGTAAGAGCTTTGTACGAGGTTTCCTAAGCTGCGTTATATTAGGACGCCCAGGAAAAAAAAAATCCAGTCGCTCTTTCATAATGAGACAAGCATACCTTCTATCCCAAAGCCATTAGTAACCATATCCCATAAGTCCAATTTACTTGGATATGACAGAACTGCACACACTGGGAAGTTTTTGATGTCTTTGCACACGCGTCTTCACACTCTTGCAAATTATCTTACTAAGGAAAGTGAAAATAAATGGAAACTCCGGGAAGGCCTCAAGAGAAGTATTGCCAATGAAGACAAAAACGAACCTATTTTATGTTTAATAACTGTTCCTCTCTTACAACCCAGCTGCTGAATGGCACAGCTTACCAAAATCAATTTTTCGCTATGTTTGGGCCCATTTCTGCTGTTGCATTTTAACACATGCTATGCAACTTGCTAAAACACATCTAATGATAACACCTGTTTTTTGAACATGTCAATTTTTTCCCCATATTTTAATGCATTGGGACGCCCTTAGAAATCAATCATAACGCAACCAAAACGCATAAAGCGTTGGCAACAGGTATTGATGCAAAACTAAAGTCTGTTTATTGCAATAAAATAAACTTACCGTATATACCCGAGTATAAGCCGACCCGAATATAAGCCGAGGCACCTAATTTTACCACAAAAAACTGGGAAAACGTATTGACTCGAGTTTAAGCCTAGGGTGTCCATCTGCATGCCTCACTGTGCCTCACTTTGCCTCTCTGTGTCCATATGCATGCCTCACTGTGTCCATGCCTCACTGTGCCCATGCCTCACTGTGCCTCACTGTGTCCATGCCTCACTGTGCCCATGCCTCACTGTGCCCATGCCTCACTGTGTCCATGCCTCACTGTGTCCATGCCTCACTGTGTCCATGCCTCACTGTGTCCATGCCTCACTGTGTCCATGCCTCACTGTGCCCATGCCTCACTGTGTCCATGCCTCACTGTGTCCATGCCTCACTGTGTCCATGACTAGACTGACGTTTAACATGGGAGTCTATGGAAGGGGTGCCCGGCTTTGAAAAATCAGTGCTCCCCGTCCATAGGTCCCCCAGATAAAAAACTTTGCACACTAATAGAGGAGACGAGACATGGGGCTACATGTGTGTCATGTTTTGGGTCTAGGGGACCTACGACTGGCCGTTACTGGGTCCCCAAATCACTGGAGAAATTACCATTTAACATGGGAGTCTATGGAAGGGGTGCCCGGGTTTGAAAAATTGGTGCTCCCCAGCCGTAGGTTCCCCGGACAACAAACTTTGCACACGTGTAGAGGAAGAGTAAGGCTACATGTGTGCCAAGTTTAGGGTCCAGGGGTCCTACGGCCGGCCGGTACCGGGTCCCCAAATCCGGGAGATTAGGCACAAAAAGGTGACTCGAGTATAAGCGAGGGGGGCATTTTCAGCACAAAAAAATGTGCTGAAAAACTCGGCTTATACTCGAGTATATACGGTACTTGCCTGCTTGCAGTCTTCTTGCCACCAAATCATGTACCTGTACCTCATTGGCTTCAAGTGGTTGCACCGGGGTGATGTCGGCAGCTGATGGTAGGATCTCTAGTAATAATAACCAATGTGGATAAGCAGCCGCTCGGCTGTTATTACAAGCAGCGGGAGGGGACGTTCACAACGACACTTCCGGTTTACTTGGGGAGTCAACAGTTCCAGTATTCAAAAATCAAAAGTATTCAAAAATGCCGAACTTTGTGTTTTGAATACTTTCAAGTGCAGAGGAAGGGTTTGGAGTCTTAAGCCTCGTACACACGATCAGATTTTCCAACAGGAATTGTGTGATGGCAGGCTTTTGTCGGAAAATCCAACCGTTTGTATGCTCCATCAGACAATTGTTGTCTGATTTTCCGACAACAAATGTTGAATAACATGCTTTAAAATTTCCCGACAACAAATGTGTGATGTCGGATTATCCGATCGCGTGTACAGAAGTCCTTCGGAAAAAAAATCCAAAGTACAAACACGCATGCTCAGAAGCAATGCTAACCATAACACAACATTAGCAGAAGTTGCCCAAAGGGTGGCACTAAAGAGCTGAAAAAACACGTAGTTTCGTGTTTGTTGGCCGACAATCATTTGCCGTTTGTATGCAAGACAAGTTCACGGCCAACGCCCTTCAGGCAAAAGTCCTACGCTTTGTCCACGGAATATCCGATCCTGTGTACCAGGCTTTAGAGACCACAGATACCTCCATAAAGAGTACCTGTCACTGCCTATTACTGTCACAAGGGATGTTTACATTCTTTGTAACCGCATTAAAAGTGATTATTAAAAAAAAAAAATGTAAAGGGACAGTGTAAATAAATAAATAAATAAATAAATAAGAAGAGATAAAAAAATAAATGTTAAAGCGCCCAATCCCCCCATGCTCGCGCGCCAAAGCAAACTCATACGTAAATATGAACACACTCATACATGTGTTCAAACCACACATGTGAGGTATCACCGTGATCATTAGTAAGAGCAAAAATCCTAGTGCATGGCCCCCTCTGTAACTCTAAACTGGTAACCGTTAAATTTTTTTAAAGTGTCGCCTATGGAGATTTTTAAGTACTGTAGTTTGACGCCATTCCACGAGTCTGTGCAATTTTAAAGCATGACATAGTAGGTATTTATTTACTCATCTTTCACATTTTACAAAAAAATTGGGCTAACTTTACGTTTTTTTTTACCCCAGTGTCTCCATATAGAAAACCTGTCATTTGCCCAAAGCTATCGCATAGCCTCGTGATAGCAATACAATTAAAGTGGTTGTAAAGGCTCAAGGCTCTTTACCCTCATGCATTCTATGTGCAGGGGCACCCCCAGCCCCCCCTGTGACAGACCCAACCAGGAAAGGAGCTTTTGGAGGGGACTGCAGGGTAGCCTCTTGCCTACTGACTACTGGCTTTTGAGGGAGCACTATTCTTGGAAGGTGTGTACCTGGGGGACCCTTTGAGTGGTTTTACTTTGGATTTGGGTCCATGTCTCCCCGAAACACACAGATTTGGGACCTTTGTGCCCAAACCAGCAATGACTGCTTTAGACTGTGAGACTCAGAGCAATGTTAATATAATCAGCTCAAAGCAACCTGATTCTGGGGTGTCTTGCTGTTTACTTAGGTGTCTTTATCCAATGGTATCATTTCCCCATTGTTTGCCTCCTAAGTGTGAATTCCCATTGTAAATTGAGTCACCTATTGTTTTTGTCTGTCTGCTCATCTCTTGGAGATGTGAATAATATTGTGTCCACATTACCTTGTTACTGAACCATTGTGGGATGTTATGTGTTTATGCTTATGATAATGTGTTAGGTACTTTGTGTATCCAGGGTTGTGGGCTTGTTGCCGGAACGGTCTGGTCACCTAGGCTTGTTTGAGTCACTAGTTGTTAAATAGCTTACTGTTTATGTTTATGTTGGCTGTTCCTTAGCTATGTTAATCATATTTCTGTTTACAGTTTGCATTGTTAGGATAATGTGATCATGCTCTATCTGATCTTGTGTACTATATTCAATAAAGAGAGTTACAGTTTGCACCTAAGCTAGTGTCGTCTAGATCTTGGGTGCTCAACTATAATACCTGGATCCTGGTTCCAGACTGGAGGAAGCTATATCCTGACAGAGGCACCCAAGCTGGCTGCTGGATGTTCCGTCACACCCCTAAAACGTACCTAAACCCCATCTTGATGCAGCGATGTGCACCAGAGCCTCCGTTATTCCGGGCCTCTCCCTCCTCATTGACTCCCATTACTGTCAATCACAGCCAGTAAACCAATGAGGAGAGAGCAGGGGTGGAGCCAACCCGCACTCCATGTGGTAATGGACACACAGAGTAACTTGGGAGTGAGCCAGCTCAGGTGCCCCTATAGCAAGCTGCTTACTATAGGGGCACTAGGCAGGAGGGAGGGGCCAGGAGCACCGGCGAGGGACCCAAGAAGGGCAGGATCAGGACTGCTCTGTGCAAAACCATTACACAGAGCAGGTAAGTATAACATATTTGTTAGTATTAAATAATAAAAACTGAACCTTTAATGTCAATTTAAATAAAGCAAATAATAAAAAAAGTGCAAAAAGAATAAATTATATAAAATAAATAAAAAGTAAATAATTTTTTCCCAAGCACCCCTGTACACACCCCAATTAAGGCATGCAGGGTAGGTCAAGCATGTGTAGGTAAACTTAGTGTAAATAACACAGTTAACTCTAAACTGATAACCTGTCTATGGACACTTTTGGGTACAATAGTTTTTGTGCAGTTTCAAAGCTCTATATGTTTGGTATCTATTTACTCAAAGCAAGCCCATTTTTTAAATGTTACCAAAAATCAGGTATAATATTGTGGCTGAAAATGTCCATTTGATAAACAGCTGCACAAATATTTTTCAGCATAAAAAAATTGCAACTGCCACCATTTTATTCTACAGGGTCTCTGCTTTCTGCATCATTGCTAGGCAAATCGCACTTTAAGCAATGCCAGCGTCCTTACGTTTCTTAGGCCCCTTTCACACTGGGGCAAGAGGTGCGTCGGAGGTAAAGCGCTGCTATTTTTAGTGGCGCTTTACCGTCAATTTTGCGGCGCTATTCGGCCGCTAGCGGGGTGCTTTTACCCCCCCGCTAACGGCCGAGAAAGGGCTAAAAACACTGCAAAGCACCTCTGCAGAGGTGCTTTGCCGGCGGTATAGCCGCGGTGCCCCATTAATTTCAATGGGCAGCTCCTTCACCGCTCCAAAGATGCTGCTAGCAGGACTTTTTTTACCGTCCTGCTAGCGCACCCTCACTTTTACTGCTTGCTAGCCTTATACCGGAGAGACAGCAGCGGCTGTTTCAGGGCGCTTTGCAGGCGCTATTTATAGCGTTATAGCGCCTGCAAATCGCTCCAGTGTGAAAAGGGGTCTTAGGAAAGGTTTACTTTAATTGATAAAGCCATGAAAGTGAGCACGTAATGTTTACGGATGGAATTTTTTAAAAGCGCAAACTTCACGCTACTTTGGATCTGTCTTGAGAATAAAATGTATTAAATCTGTGATGTACCATCTTTAAAATAAATAGAATATCAAACTGATATTCTAATATGCCACATTATCATTTTAAAAGGAATAAAACTCAAAAGAAATACAGACAGCAAAAGCACTTTCTAGTTTCTTACAAACATAGCTAGAATCTGATATGCTTAAAAGATACGTACCAACAAAGAGCGCAAACAAGGTAAAGAAAAAGCCTTTAAGTATGGGAAGGTTATCCAAACATGGTACTTAGAGATATAAAAAAAAAAAAAAGAAAGAGACAATTGTGAACCTAAAATAACTATAACATATAGTAATACATAATTATTCAAGATTACTTGTAGGAAAAAAGTAAATACATTTATAAATTTTATAAGATATTATACTATATACTGCACAGTATATTATAATATTGCATATATTATATTTATTTATAAGGTTATTATTATTTTGAAGTTATATATAAATTATATTAAATGTATATATTCGGTGTGTGTATATATACTGTGTGTGTGTGTGTGTATATATATACATATATATATATATATATATATATATATATATACTGTATACACTCACTGGCCGCTTTATTGGGTACACCTGTTCAATTGCTTGGTAACACAAGTTGCTAATCAGCCAATCACATGGCAGAAACTGAATGCATTTAGGCATCTAGACGTGGTGAAGACGACTTGCTAAAGTTCAAACCGAGCATCAGAATGGGGAAGAAAGTGGATTTAAGTGACTTTGAACGTGGCATGATTGTTGGAGCCGGACAGGCTGGTCTGGTATTTAAAAAAAACTGCTGATCTACTGGGATTTTCACACACAACTATCTTTAGGATTTACAAAAAATGGTCCAAAAAAGAGAAACTATCCAGTGAGTGGCAGTGGAAAATGCCTTGTTGATGTCAGAGGTCAGAGGAGATGGGCAGACTGGTTCCAGATGATAGAAAGGCAACAGTAACTCAAATAACCACTCGTTACAACCAAGATATGCAGAATACCAGATGGGCTACAGCAGCAGAAGACCATGCCGGGTGCCACTCCTGTCAACTAAGAACAGGAAGGTTGGTCAGTGTAGTGATCAGGTAGGTCATTGTAGGAATCGGGTAGATCAGTGTAGTGGTCAGGAAGGTTAGTGTAGGAATCAGGTAGGTCGGGAGGGGAGTGTTAAATGTGTGACAGACCCAAATGGGGCTTTTGGAGGGAACTGCAATGGAGGGGACTATGGGCCCTGGATTTTGAGGGGGCTCTATTCTTGGGAGGTGTGTGCCTGGGAAACCCTTGGAGTGGTTTTGCTTCGGATTCAGGTCCATGTCTCCCGAAACACACATCCCCTAGGAACCTAGGACCTGGATACAGATTTGGGGACTCTGTGCCCAAACCAGCAATGGCTGCTTCACCCCCTCCTAGACTCAGAGACTCAGAGCAGATGTTAATATAATCAGCTCAAAACAACCTGATACCGGGGTCTCCTGCTATGATCTGTTTATTAAGGTGTCGTTCTCTCATTGCATAATTCCCCATTGTTTCTCCTAGGTATTGAATGACCATTGTTAATTGAGTCACCTATTGTTTCTGTCTGTCTGCTAGTATTGTGCCCACTTCACCTTGTTATCAAACTTTTATGGAATGTTTATGTTAGATGTACTGATATTGTTGCATTGTTTAGGCTAATGTGATCAAGCTCTTACCTGATTTTGTGTTGTATATATTCTGTGAGTTTACAATAAAGTCAGTTCCAGTTTGCACCTAAGCTAGTGTCGTTTGGTTCTTGGGTGCAATATTCAGCTATAATACCTTGTTCCTGGATCCAGAGGGGAGGAAGCTGTATCTTGATGGAGGCACCCAGACTGGGTGCCAGGTGGTCCGTCACAAATGTATTAGCAGATTTAAAACCACTAACAAATTAAAGCCAAACTCCAGCTCACACTTTATAATCAGTTGCAGCAAAATTATTATTATTTATTTTTTACTTTTGGGATAAAGGTTTTGCGTGAATAAATAAAAGCTAATTGTTTTATTTACCCCTGCCGGTGTTAATTGGTTTATCTCATCCATGTAAACTGATACATTCTCTTGGAGAGTTTGTGCTGTGAGAAACAACAGACTTGCTGGCTGGATTACCAGATGAAAATAGAAGAAAGCTTAAAAAAACTAATGCAGCCATCACATCTAAGAACTGGTTAGCTGCAATATAATAAATGTTTGCTTTATTACTGCTTTAACTTTATTGCTATGACGAGGTGGGAAACAAGCCCTCTATGTGATAGCATGCGTGGGTTACAGGTCCTCAGGTTCTCCCCTGTCCTCCACTGCAGCTAATGAAGCACAGTTTAGGCTTCATTAGCTGCTACTTCACTTTCAGTAGCTGGGGAATGAAATCTCTGAACCCAGGAATGATGTAACACACATAGCTTCTGGGTTCATTAGTCACAGAGAGGATTGGCGAATGAATGTTTCTATTATATTATTTTCTTTTATATTCTATTATTTTCTATTCTATTCAAATTTATTCTATTTGAAATTTGAATTTCAGAAAATGTATATTCTATTATTTTCTATTGTTTAATCAATTCTATTCTTTTATTTGCTATTATTTTATTTTCCATTCTTTTTTTATTCCATTAAAATTCAAATGTATTCTATTTGAAATTCGAATTTCAGATGGTTATATTCTTTCTATTTTATTCTATTCTATTCCTTTACTTTCTATTCTATTTTATGCTGTACTTATATTTTCTATTCTTATTTGTTCTGTTTTACTCTATTTTTTTATTTTCTATTCTATTCCTTTCTTCTATTCAATTTTTTTTTCTATTCTTTTATTTTCTATTCTGTTCTGTTTTACTCTATTATATTATTTTCCTTTATTTTCTATTCTATTTTATTCTCTTTGGAAATTCAAATTCGATTAAAAAAAGTATTCGATTCGAAAAGTATTCAAACTCAATTCGAAAACTATTCAAATTTTGAATTTCATTTTTTCTTTTACTATTGTATTTTGAAAATTCGGATACATTCGTATTTCTGAATAACGAAAAATTTGTTCCGAATTTGAATTTGTAACGAATGGAACCGCACGTCTAATTTCTTCCTGTTTTTAAAGTTTAACCAGTTCACCGCTGGGTAAGATGTGCACATTTAGAACCCCATAAAAGTTATGGGGTCTCTAGAACCCCCTGCAGTACTTTCACCTGGAAGTTGAAATTCATAATATACATTTTATTAGATTCTTTGCACCTTAAACTCCCAATTTTGTTTCTTGGTATTTTTCTGAATATATTTAGGGGAGGGGAGGTGGTGCTTGTAGAGAACTCTCCGGTCTCTGGTACCAAATTAATTTTTTCTGCTTTTGCATGATTATTCCCTGGTTAAGCTTATGTCAAGAATGTATACAGAATTGTTCACTGTAAGACCAAAGGCTCTGAACAAATGTAGAGAGATTTGGATGCAGCTCAGTGTCGGTGTGTCCATTAAGGGCGCACGGGTGCTGCCCCCTCTGTCGCGCCACCCCCCTCTATGTGCCCAGCGTCCCTCTGAATTCCAGTGGCGGGGGTGTATTTTTGAAGCACCTGATTAGAGCCATAGGCTCTAATAGGCTTCAAAAAAGGCAGACTTGGAGCACAAAGCATTGCGCTCGCAGTCCACCCAGATGTGTTAGAAAAGCGAATGAATATTTGATTTTCTAACACTGAACCGCCTCTCTGCCAATCAGGGGTCTAATACCTGACACCTGATTGGCTGTAAGCACAGGTGCCCCTATTGGAAGCCTAGCAGAACGAGAAGAGACACATGGAGGACAGCATGGAGGACACAGGAGCCGTCCCACAGCTTGCCGCCGCCACCCGCTGCCTGACCCGCCACCAAGATAGGGGTAAGTGCCGGGCAGACAGCGGGCGGGCGGGGGGCACAGTGGCAGAATTTGTTGGGCACAAGTGGTGGCATTTGATGGGCACAAGTGGCTGCATATGATGGGCACAAGTGGCAGAATTTTATAAGCCCAAGTGGCAGCATTTGATGGGCACAAGTGGCTGCATTCTATGGGCACAAGTGGCGGCTTTTGATGGGCACAAGTGGCTACATATGATGGGCACAAGTGGCTACATATGATGGGCACAATTGGCTACATATGATGGGCACAAGTGGCTACATATGATGGGCACAAGTGGCTACATATGATGGGCACGAGTGACGGCATTTGATGGCCAAAAGTGGCTGAATTTTATGGGCACAAGTGGCGACATTTGATGGGCACAAGTGGCTGAATTCTATGGGCACAAATGGCGGCATTTGATGGGCACAAGTGGCGGGATTTGATGGGCACAAGTGGCTGCATTTGATGGGCACAAGTGGCTGCATATGATGGGACACATTGGCTGCATTTGATGGGCACAGTGGCTGCAATTGATGGGCACAGTGGCTGCATTTGATTGCACAGTGGTTGCATTTGATGGGCACAGTGAGGCTGCAGGTGCCCCTATTGGAAGCCTAGCAGAACGAGAAGAGACACATGGAGGACAGCATGGAGGACACAGGAGCCGTCCCACAGCTTGCCGCCGCCACCCGCTACCTGACCCGCCACCGAGATGGGGTAAGTGCCGGGCAGACAGCGGGTGGGCGGGGGGCACAGTGGCGGAATTTGTTGGGCACAAGTGGCGGCATTTGATGGGCACAAGTGGCTGCATATGATGGGCACAAGTGGCAGAATTTTATAGGCCCAAGTGGCAGCATTTGATGGACACAAGTGGCTGCATTCGATGGGCACAAGTGGCGGCATTTGATGGGCACAAGTGGCTACATATGATGGGCACAAGTGGCTACATATGATGGGCACAAGTGGCTGAATTTGATGACCAAAAGTGGCTGAATTTGATGGGCACAAGTGGCGGCATTTGTTGGGCACAAGTGGCTGAATTTGATGGGCACAAGTGGCGGCATTTGATGGGCACAAGTGGCGGCATTTGATGGGCACAAGCGGCGGCATTTGATGGGCACAAGTGGCTGCATTTGATGGGACACATTGGCTGCATTTGATGGGCACAGTGGCTGCATTTGATTGCACAGTGGTTGCATTTGATGGACACAGTGGCTGCATTTGATGGGCACAGTGAGGCTGCAATTGATGTTTTTTTTTTTCAGTATTTTTCAGTTTGTTTGCGACCCCTCCAAAATTGTGAGTACCAGCTGCCACTGATGCAGCTCATCCCGAATTTTCAGGGAGAAGACTGGGACGTTATATGGGAGGTTCCGTTTAAGGCCCTGGTATCGGTTAAAGATTGCTTCATAAATTCTATGAACTATTTTGAACTGTAATATACCGCAGTGCGGTTGGCCTCGTTTTATAGCTCCACTTCGGCGGAATGTTGGAGATGTACAGCCTCACCGGCTGATTTTGACCAAATTTTTTGGCATTGCACGGCAATAAAGCACTTTTGGTTGGAGGTCCTGCATATGCTGAAGGAACTCCTTTTGGTGCGGGTCCCTCTGACCATTCCAGTCTGTCTGCTGGGGTTGGTGGAGGAATTGGTACCAAAGAGGGCTCAAAGGACGTTTTTATCTATTACATTATTTTATGCACGGAAAGCAATTGTTTTATATTGGGAAAAAAACAGAGACACCGTCGCTTGTGTTTTGAAAGGGTATGTTTTCACTGCCCTTCTACAAGGAAACTTAGGCGGCTCGGGGTTGTCAGCGCAAATTCGATAAGGTTTGGCAGGGGTGGCTGACAGATTGGTCTACTGTCGGCTGAGGTGTTATCTGGCTCCTGATAAGTCTTGGAATTAAAGAAACTACTTTGTAGCAATTACAACTGGTAGATAATGTAAGTGGTGATTTGGGGACTGTCTTCATTGAGATATTGGTGGTGGTAGGTGGAAATGTCTTCATTCTACTGTTTGGGGAACGATGGTTAGTTGTTTCTGTACAGTTAGTTTTGAGCCTGGGTAAGCCCAATAGGCTCTGTGTTGTATGTATTATTTATTTTCTCTTAATAATAATAAAAATAATAGAAAATATATATATATATATATATATATATATATATATATATATATATATACACAGGGCTTTTTTTCTCAGAGAATAGGTGCAGGAACTCCTCCCTTCCAAGTCACCCTTGACTCCACCCGCTACCCACCTCTGAGCACCGTTCCTTGGTTCCACCCCTTACCCACCTCCCAGTACCACCCCTTTTAGAGAATGCAGAAACAAGTATTATTTTGTGGTGCTAAGTATTTTGCATAGAATTTGTTAATGATAACATTAAAGGCAGTAAAATAGATCTAGCAACAATGGACACCCCAGCGACAATAGATCCACCCCAGCAACAATGGACTCCCAACAGCCAGCATCAATAGACCCTCCAGCAGCCAGCATATCCCTCCCAGCAACGATTGACCCCCTGCAACATAAGACCCACCCCCAGCAACAATAGCCCCCCCTGCACAAATAGATCCCCTCCAGCAACAATAGCTTCCCCAGTAGCCAGCGATAATAGACCCTCCAGCAGCCAGCAGATCCCTCCCAGCAACGATTGACCCCTTGCAACATAAGACCCACCCCCAGCAACAATAGATCCCCCACCAGCAACAATAGACCCCCCCTGCAGAAATAGATCCCCTCCAGCAACAATAGATTCCACAGTAGCCAGCATCAATGGACCCTCCAGAAGCAAGCAACAAAGACCCCTCCCTCAACATACATCCCTCCTAGCAATGACTGACTCCCCACAGCAAAAATAGATTCCCCACGAGAAACAAAAGAACTCCCCAGCAATAATAGACCCCCTTCATTTGCAAAATAGATCCCCTCCAGCAACAATAGATCCCCCAGCAACCAGTATCAATAGACTCTCCAGCACACCCCAGAACCTCTTTCCATTACATACATTCAGTACAAGAGGTGCCGGAACTGCGTTCCCCCGCGTTCCCGCTGAAAAAAAAGCCCTGTGTGTATATATATATATATAGCGATACCCCCAGTTAACAGGGCTGCTGGTATAATTCTTTTGGGCCCCTGTAATGCACACTGTCAACCCCCGGCAGTTGGCTCTAACCTCCCCTGGCACAGCTAGTAGGGGATGGTAGGATTGTGTAACCTGCAACTCACGGAGACACAATCCTATAATAGAACACACACAGCAATATAGTTTAACTCTCCTTACCCGTCTCCTCTGCAAAGTAAATGACACAACACCAGTATACTTAACCCTTGCACTTTTACTCAGATGGTTGGGTAAGCATATAATCAACAGTTTACATATCATGTGCAGAGCCCTGCAATAAAAGAGTATCTCAGCAAACAGATATACAGTGTGATGCATAAATCTAACGGTCCCCGCTGCAGCTATTCTCCCTCGTGGCAAAAAAAATGGCGCCCAACAATATCTATGCTAAGTCAGGCCTGACTGTACTGTGTAGGAATTCTGTAGGGGAAATTCTTCGCTAGCAAAACGGTGGTGCACTTGCTGAAGAAACAACTGTAATCCACAGGGTAAAAGGGGTTTTGATAACTTGGTGAATAAAGGAAATCTCTAAAGCTGCTCCGATGCACTGTCCCTCCGGAGCGCAGCACAACACTAATGAAAGCTCTGGGTAACAGTTATGGGGCCTAGAGATCCTATATAGTTCTCTGAGCAGGTGCTCTCTCACCCAACCGGACCAGTCCGTGTCCGTATCTTCCACTGCTGTGTCTTGGTACACAGGTCTCACGACATCCAAGTCTTCGGTCCTCCTGGAAGCGATGCAGCAACGGTATGCAGAAACGTCCCTCAGGTTCCTCAGCGAGAGCGGAAGGCTCTTTGGAGAAAGGCCCAGGCTTCAGGCCTTGTATCACCACAGACTCGGAAAGGAGTTCCTCTTGCTGGGCGGGCGATGTCCAAAGAGACTGAAGCCGGCTCCGCCTTTTTCTTATAAAGTCCACCCCAGCAGTCTTTGCGCGGGGCAATGCACCCTGGGTGCCCAGTGGGGTTATGCGTACAGTAGTCTCTGAGGCCCTAAAGGAAACCCCCCGCTACATATATATATGAAGCGGCCTAGTGTTCTCCACAAAATAAAAACACAATGACAGTTAGAAATACATTTGCTTTATTCACACCAATTTTAAGTCCAGGTGTTTTGGATCTTTTATTAAAGTACGGACAGCAAACTGAACTTTAAAGATTTCAAAAAAAGACTTTTAAGACACACAAAACCTTAGTACACCCTCTCTGCAGCCACACGTTTTTACAATTACCCCGGCAGCAGAAATTCTCAGGTAAAAGCCTTCTGAATAGATTGTCGCTGTGGCAATTTTCAGTAAACTGTCTGCCTACCGGAGCGCTCTTTATTCTTTTTTTAGTTTTTAAGTTCCTTACCAATTTTTCTGCCTTTTCCCCATCCAATTTAACTGATTATGTTTTTTTTTTTTCATCTCTTATATTGTGATATTTTAAGAACAGCATCCTTTTCAGCTGCATAACATGTAAGGGTACCTAGGGATGGGAAAAATGAAGCACAATTATACAACGTCGATTTAATGTCTAAAAAAAAGTATACATACTTACATGTATCCTGATTTTAGCTCTCAAAATTAGATGTTTACTTTCAGTTCACATAAAAACAATCCTTCAACGATATACCTCATCTCTTCCTACTTGTTCTGTCTCACTTATATGTATTTTTGCAGTTTTGCTGTCTTTTGAAGTTTGCTGGCATCTAGTGGTGGTTTAGGGCAACTACGGCTTGTTTACTTACATCAGGGGTCTCAAACTAGCGAGCCCGCCAGCAGTTGCGAAACTACAAGTTCCATCATGTCTCTGCATGTGGGAGTCGTGCTTGTAACTGTCAGCCTTGCAATGCCTCATGGGACTTGTAGTTTTGCAACAGCTGGAGGGCCGCCAGTTTGAGACCCCTGACTTATATGATTTGATATCTCTCTCTCTGTTCTTCCCTCCTGTTTAGTGCTAGTTAGGGCCCAGTCACGGTCAGGGGTGAGGCTCAGAGACCAGTATCTATAGCAGTAGAGAGGCTCCAACTGACCACCAGGATAAGTATACAAGCAGGTCACCCTAGCGCATGATGCAGTCTCACCTTAGGTGCAGGGTCTAAGTATTAACTAGTGTTCATCAGATGAGGTCAAGTATTTTGTGACATACAGTGCAATCAACAATATCTTAACAAATGTGAACCTAAAAAAGATATACCGTATTTATCGGCGTATAACACGCGCCGGCGTATAACACGCACCCCAAGTTTAGCAGGGAATTTTAGGGAAAAAAACTTTTAGGAGGGAAGTTTAAGAAAAAAAAAATTACATTTAAATGCAGCCTTACCAGTGTCATTTGCAGCCTTGTCACAGTGCAGCCTTGCCAGTGTCCATTGCAGCCTTGCCCAGTGTCCATTGCAGCCTTGCCAGTGTCCAGTGCAGCCTTGCCAGTGTCCAGTGCAGCCTTGCCAGTGTCCAGTGCAGCCTTGCCCAGTGTCCAGTGCAGCATTGCCAGTGTCCAGTGCAGCCTTGCCCAGTGTCCAGTGCAGCCTTGCCAGTGTCCAGTGCAGCCTTGCCCAGTGTCCAGTGCAGCATTGCCAGTGTCTAGTGCAGCCTTGCCAGTGTCCATTGCAGCATTGCCCAGTGTCCAGTGCAGCATTGCCAGTGTCCAGTGCAGCCTTTGCCAGTGTCCAGTGCAGCCTTTGCCAGTGTCCAGTGCAGCCTTGAATTTAAATTTGGCGCCGCCGAGATCGCCGCTGATACAGGGCGGAGCGCGGCGAACGCCGCTGAGAACGCAGGGATGGGCGGAGCCGAGATACACATAGCCGAGTGTATTCGGCTATACTCGGCTTTTCTCGGCTTCACTCACAGTCACGCCGAGTCCCGCCCTATGATGGACATATCACAGGTCCAATGGCGGGACTGGGCGTGACTGTGAGCGGAGCCGAGAAAAGCCGAGTATAGCCGAATACACTCGGCTATGTGTATCTCGGCGGCAATCGCTCACAGTCAGCGGAGATCGCCGGGGATAGGTGAGTATCGGCGTATAACACGCACCCACGATTTTCCCCTGATTTTTTTCCCCGGTGTTATACGCCGATAAATACGGTAACTCAGATAAGTAGCTAAAAATTATTTCAAAATTGTTGCAAGCTGAACACTTAGTGATCTCATAATACCAAACAATAATTTATACTTTTTATAGTGCATATATATGTAGCGGGGTATCGTTATTCACCCAAAGACTACAGTTCCCAGCACACTTTGAGGCACCCAAGGTGCATTGACTGCTGGAGTGGACTTTAAAAGGGAGAGGCGGAGCTCTCTCTGTCTCTTTGGACACCGCCCTCCCAGCAAGAGGATCCCGGCTGACCTGCTGTGCGTGCAAGGCCTTAAAGGAGTTGTAAAGGTTTGTTTTTTATTTTCTAAATAGGTTCCTTTAAGCTCGTGCATTGTTGGTTCACTTACCTTTTCCTTTGATTTACCTTCTAAATGTTTTTTTCTTTGTTTTCTTTGTCTGAATTTCTCACTTCCTGTTCCTCCTCAGTAAGCTGTTCAGTAGGCTGTTCTGGCTGACTAACCACCACTCGGATGATGGTGTGAAGTTTAGTGAGGAGAAACAGGAAGTGAGAAATTCAGACAAAGAAAAAAAACATTTAGAAGGTAAATCAAAGGAAAAGGTAAGTGAACCAACAATGCACTAGCTTAAAGGAACCTATTTAGAAAATAAAAAATGAACCTTTACAACTCCTTTAAGCCTGGGCCTTGTGCTTTCTTCCAAAGAGCCTTCCGTTCCACCGAGGAGCCTGCGGAACGTCTGACCCCTGCTGTGAAGTTGTCATCAGGAGGACCGAAGACCCGGGCATCGTGGACACTGTGAAGCAAGTCATAGTAGCGGAGGTACCGGACAGGGACTGGTCCGGTCGGGTGAGAGAGCGCCTGCTCAGAACCACATACTATTAACTTTGTGCCTATTTAACTTTATCCAGGCCCATCAGTGGTTATAGTTACACTCTGGGGAGACTGCTTGCTGAACTGAGTTTATTAGTCTCTCCAGCTTTACAGTTAGCAATCATCGCTACCCTATTGGATTACAATTTGTTCTTTAAGTGCACCACCGTGTTTTGCTAGCGAAGATTCCTTCTTCAAACTTTACCCCAAGTTATAGTCAGGCCTGACTGGGTAGTATAGGACATTGCTGGGCGCCATTTTTGCTCACGAGGGAGGATAGCTGCCATTACATTGCTGAATGTTTTACCTTTGATAAGTATACTTGTGTTGCAGGGATCTGCATGTGACATTGCATACTGTTTTACCCTTTTACCCTTTTATTAATAGTAAATAACCTATAGTTAACTATATTGGTTGTCAGTTTCAATTACTGTGCTATATCACAAAGGGGATTGTTCCATATAGAATACCAGAGAGAGAGTGTAATTCTATCATCCCTTTTCCTAACTGTGTCATGAGAGGTTAGAGCCAATTGCCTGGGGTTGACAGCGGTGCACTACAAGGCCCAAAAACAAACAAGGCAGCCCTCTTAACTGGGGGTATCGCTACATATATATTAGTACATTGTACATAAATGTGCTAATATATATACATTTGTTGCGCTGCTGTCATGTACCTGGGTGTATTTGAACCGGGATCTGCTGCAGCCTTACCTATTGTGCTACAGAGCAGATCTAGACTTTTGGAAATGTCCTCTCAGTATTAAGCATTGCCTTGGACTCACTAGCCCCACCTGCTGCCAGCTGTGGACAATTTTCTATCAAAGCAGCCCATAAAAAGGAAGTGATGCTCTCAGCGCCCGTTTGTGTGGAATAGCTCCCTGGGTGTTGTGACTGCTTTTTGATCTTGATTTTCGTGTTGAACTTCTGCCTGAATTCCTGACTACTCTCTAGCCTACTGATTTTGTACTTCACTGCCAGCTTGTGTATGACCTTTGCCTGCCTGACCACTCTCTGGATCGTGTACCGTTTTGCCTGATCTGTTGCCAACCTAATCTGCCTGACTACGTTTTCGCCTGAATCCTCAGCACACAAGTTCCACTTCGGACACTACCTATCACAGGTACCTTACAGCTGCACTATGAAGGTATAAAGTAATCACCAGAGCTCCTGATGGTGAAGATGGGTTTTTCTGCCTGTTAGTACCAGGTAGTGGTCCTCAGGATTGCCCCACCAGCAGGTGAGCAAGCTGGGGTCTAGTAGTAGATATAGCAGGTAGGGTTCAAGCAGAAGCGTAGTCAGTAAACAAACCAAAGGTCTGTAACTAGTGGTTGCAAGTTGGGATCAAATTAAAGCGCAGTCGAGGAACAAGCAAAGGTCGGTAACAAGTGGTGGTAGTGAAGATATGGAGGGCAGCAAGTGTGACAAGAGTGGGATATTGGCTGGTGAGAGCACAACAATCTGGCAAACAGAAAGTGCAAAAGCATGGATTCAATAGGAAATTCACGAGAGGAGCAGAGAGTTCAAGGTTCACAAGAAACAAGGTTCAAGGCAAAATTATCCAAGGAATCGTCCAGGGAGCTGTCCATGGAGCTCAGGTGGCTCAGCAAGAAGAGATGCTGCCAGACAAAGCAAAGGTTGCAGGTTCAGATCCAGGTCCTGACAGGCCCTTCTCCACAGTTTAGGGCCACCACAGCTTGTTTACTTACATGATTTAATATCCCCCTCTTTTCTTCTCTCCTGTTTAGTGCTACTTAGGGCCCTGTCACAGCAAGGGGTCAGGCTCAGAAACCAGTATCTATAGCAGTAGAGAGGCTCCCACCAACAAGCAGGTCACCCTGGACACCCTAAGTCTTAACTAGTATTCACCAGAGCTCCTGATGTTGGAGATGGCTTTTTCTGTGTATTAGTAACAGGTCGCAGTCCTCAGAATTGCCCAACCAGGAGGTGAGCAAGCTGGGGTCCAGTAGCAGATATAGCAGGCAGGGATCAAGCATAAGCATAGTCAGTAAACAAGCCAAAGGTTGGTAACAAGTGGTTGCAAGTTGGCATCAAGCGGAAGCATAGTCGAGGAACAAGCCAAAGGTTGGAATAAGACTGGGAAATTGGCTGGAGAGAGTACAATAATCTGGCAAACAGGAAGTACAAAGGCGTGGATTAAATAGGAAGTTCATAGGAGGAGCAAAGTGTTCAAGGTTCACCAGAAACAAGGTTCAAGGCAAGATTGTCCAATGAATTGTCCAGGGAGCTGTCCACAGGGCTCAAAAAGAGATACTGCCAGCCAAAGCAAAGGTTGCAGGTTCAGATCCGGGTCCTGACAGGCCCTTTTCCCACAGTTCAGGGCCACTATCTATAGCAGTAGAGGGGCTCCCACCAACATGCAGGTCACCCTGGTGGATGACGCAGGCTCCCCTGAGGCGCAGGGCCTAAGTCTTAACTAGTATTCACCAGGTCGCGGTCCTCAGGATCGCCCCACCAGGAGGTGAGCAAGCTGGGGTCCAGTAGCAGATATAACAGGCAGGGATCAAGCAGAAGAGTAGTCAGTAAACAAACCAAAGGTTGGTAGCAAGTGGTAGTGAAGATATTAATAGTAGAAAGAGTGACAAGAGTAGGATATTGGCTGGAGAGAGCACAATAATCTGGAAAACAGGAAGTGCAAAGACATGGATTAAATGGGAAGTTCATGGGAGGAGAAAAAAGTTCAAGGTTCACCAGAAACAAGGTTCAAGGCAAGATTGTCCAAGGAATTACCAAGAGAGCTCAGGTGGCTCAGGAAGAAGAAATACTGCCAGACAAAGCAAAGGTTGCAGTTTCAGATTCAGGTCCTGACAGGCCCTTCTCCACAGTTTAGGGCCACCACAGCTTGTTTACTTACATGATTTAATATCCCCCTCTTTTCTTCTCTCCTGTTTAGTGCTACTTAGGGCCCTGTCACAGCAAGGGGTCAGGCTCAGAAACCAGTATCTATAGCAGTAGAGAGGCTCCCACCAACAAGCAGGTCACCCTGGACACCCTAAGTCTTAACTAGTATTCACCAGAGCTCCTGATGTTGGAGATGGCTTTTTCTGTGTATTAGTAACAGGTCGCAGTCCTCAGAATTGCCCAACCAGGAGGTGAGCAAGCTGGGGTCCAGTAGCAGATATAGCAGGCAGGGATCAAGCATAAGCATAGTCAGTAAACAAGCCAAAGGTTGGTAACAAGTGGTTGCAAGTTGGCATCAAGCGGAAGCATAGTCGAGGAACAAGCCAAAGGTTGGGATAAGACTGGGAAATTGGCTGGAGAGAGTACAATAATCTGGCAAACAGGAAGTACAAAGGCGTGGATTAAATAGGAAGTTCATAGGAGGAGCAAAGTGTTCAAGGTTCACCAGAAACAAGGTTCAAGGCAAGATTGTCCAATGAATTGTCCAGGGAGCTGTCCACAGGGCTCAAAAAGAGATACTGCCAGCCAAAGCAAAGGTTGCAGGTTCAGATCCGGGTCCTGACAGGCCCTTTTCCCACAGTTCAGGGCCACTATCTATAGCAGTAGAGGGGCTCCCACCAACATGCAGGTCACCCTGGTGGATGACGCAGTCTCCCCTGAGGCGCAGGGCCTAAGTCTTAACTAGTATTCACCAGGTCGCGGTCCTCAGGATCGCCCCACCAGGAGGTGAGCAAGCTGGGGTCCAGTAGCAGATATAACAGGCAGGGATCAAGCAGAAGAGTAGTCAGTAAACAAACCAAAGGTTGGTAGCAAGTGGTAGTGAAGATATTAATAGTAGAAAGAGTGACAAGAGTAGGATATTGGCTGGAGAGAGCACAATAATCTGGAAAACAGGAAGTGCAAAGACATGGATTAAATGGGAAGTTCATGGGAGGAGAAAAAAGTTCAAGGTTCACCAGAAACAAGGTTCAAGGCAAGATTGTCCAAGGAATTACCAAGAGAGCTCAGGTGGCTCAGGAAGAAGAAATACTGCCAGACAAAGCAAAGGTTGCAGTTTCAGATTCGGGTCCTGACAGGCCCTTTCCCACAGGTGTTCTGTCTGTCAGTTTGATAAACTGATCCTCCTGACTAGACCTGCTTGCTTACATATGCCATCAGTCAGTGTTAGTTCTTCAAAAAGACAGGTTTATCATCTTCTTTCATTTCAAAAGACTGGACAAACATCCTCTGTGCTGCAATCAGCTGAAGTAAAACAGATTTAAAGTCTGTGTTAAGTCTCAGTTAAGCTGCCTTTGGATAGTGCCAACTCAAAAGGTGACCATACTATCCTGAAAGAGTGTGTCTATGGAGGTATGCCAATGCATAAAGAAACATTTTAAAGTGGTTGTAAACCCAACCAGACAACTTGCACCTACAGGTAAGCCTAGAAATATCTCCTTAAGCGCTTCAGCCCCGGACCATTTTGGCTGGTTAAAGACCGGGCCCCTTTTTGCGATTCGGCACTGCGTCGCTTTAACTGACAATTGCGCGGTCGTGCGACGTAGCTCCCAAACAAAATTGACGTCCTTTTTTACCCACAAATAGAGCTTTCTTTTGGTGGTATTTGATCACCTCTGCGGTTTTTATTTTTTGCGCTATAAACAAAAATAGAGCGACAATTTTGAAAAAAAAAAAACAATATTTTTTACTTTTTGCTATAATAAATATCCCCCAAAAAATATAAAAAAACATATTTTTTCCTCAGTTTAGGCCGATACGTATTCTTCTACATATTTTTGGTAAAAAAAATCACAATCAGCGTTTATTGATTGGTTTGCGCAAAAGTTATAGCGTTTACAAAATAGGGGATAGTTTTATGGCGTTTCTTTAAAAAAAAAATTTTTTTACTAGTAATGGCGGCAATCAGTGATTTTTTTCGTGACCGCGACATTATGGCGGACACATCGGACACTTTTGACAAACTTTTGGGACCATTGTCATTTTTACAGCGATCAGTGCTATAAAAATGCACTCATTACTGTAAAAATGACACTGACAGTGAAGGGGTTAACCAATAGGTGGCGCTGTAGGGGTTAAGTGTTCCCTGCATAGTGTTTCTAACTGTAGGGGGGATGGGCTGTGTGTCACATGACACCGATCTCCGCTCCAAGTACACAGAGCCGATATCTGTGTCATTGTCACTAGTCAGAGTGGGGAGATGCTTGTTTACACAAGTGTCTCCCCGCTCTATACCTCCGTGAGATGATCGCTGGACCCGCGGTCCGACTCGCGGGGATGGCGGCAGGGTCGCGAGTACGCCGCCGGCGGTGCGCGCGTGACCACACGGACAGGCACTTAAAGGGGACGTACAGGTATGTTGATATGCCTGTCCGTGCCATTCTGCCGACGTAAATGTACAGGAGGCAGTCGGCAAGTGGTTAAAATACACGGTTAATATTTGCAGAAAACACTGCACCGATGTCTATGGTGCATGCACGCCGTAGACAATGGCGCAGGTGCACTGAGCGTGACGGTTTTATCAATGGGATAATGGCGGAACCGAGCGCATACGCGGGGATCTGCCGGTCTCGCGCACATGCGCGGGAGTGACGTTTTTGCCGCTCCGGCCAGTCACAGCGCCGGAGCGGCGATACAAGGAAGACGCTCCGAGTGGACATGGCAGCAGCGGCGGAGGGGAACGAGGAGCACTTCGGGGGCTTTGATCTCCGGTAAGTGCCACATAATGAGCTAGTATGCTATGCATACTAGCTCATTATGCCTTTTTCTTGCAGGGTTTTTTTTTGCAGGAATTTTTTTGGGGGGTTTACTTCCTCTTTAAACCTCCTGTGGATTGAGAAGACTGGGTTTGGATATATTCTTGGAATCTGGAAGATCAAAGCTAGCAAACAGACTTTTTGTATGATTCAGTCTATCCAATAGGTACTATATAATTTAGCCCAATTTTTTTTATTTTTTTTAATAGAGTAGGGAAGGGTTAAAATTCTCGTTAAATTATTTTTAGATGTCTATTTCCATCTGGAGAGATTTATTTTTAGTTCCTGTCCTGGAGACACAAAAGGAAATATAATGTTTGAATATGTTATTTTAGGTTATCATGTTTAACTCCGCCATGGCCATTCCCAAGCCTGTGCCCAGCTATGGAAACATTAGGGCCGACCTAAGAGGGAGGAGCTTGATCGGCTGACGTTGTGGTACCAGGAAGTGTTGCAGAGCAGGCACAGGACAGGGGGAACTAGGGTGACCACATTTCCAAACTCCCATTCAGGGACACCCCTCTTCCCAAAAATCAGCTTGTGCTGAAACGAATCACAGCACAGTGATTAGACACAAGAGGTGGGATTTATGATTTCTCCAATCACAAGCAGGGGGCGGGGATTGTGCTCCTCCAGGCATTCCCGGGCAGGGCAAGTACTGTCAGTGAGTAAAGCAGTGATGTGGCGGCCTTTTTTGGGGGCATCAGATTGGCCTGGGGGGGGGGGGTAGCTGTGTCAGTTTCATTCCGGGACACTGTATTGTCCTGGAATGAAGGTGCCCGGGACAGACCTGCAATCCGGAACACGTGGTCACCCTAGGGGGAACATCGTGCAACCGGGGCTGCAGATCCGGATCATAGGCGAATCTATCACCCCTCAGCACTCCAGCACTTTTAAAGGCGATTTTTATTCATGTGAAATGTGAGTTGTATGTATGTGGAGTTTTGTTTACAATTAAACTTTTTTTTTAAAACGTTATTACACTATTGCATGCCTCTGTCATTTTTCGCATGTGGTGTATATGAGGCGAGTCTTTGAACGAACCAGGAGCAAATAGTCACTTTTTGAGCTGGGCTATTACCGGGAGCATAGGTGTGCGCAGCCTATTGCATTAGGGTGCGCACCCCAAAGTCCAAACACACACTACCGATCGCTCACGGTATTCATTCAGAAAGAGAAGGGGTCGGTAAATTTCATATTTACTGGCCCCTTCCCCACTCCTAAAACATCCCAGCAGCAACAGCCGGTAGGAGAGGAGGGAAGCTGGCAGCGCTGCGGGGGGGGGGGGGGAAAGATGGAAGCCAGTGCAGGAGGGGGAATCTGTAATGCACAGGGTGATTAGGGTGTGCCTGGGCACACCTGGCACACCCTGTGCGCATGCCTATGAGCAGGAGGATCAAGAGACCTGTGTTTTAATATCAGTGTTCCATAACCTATACAGGACAAAGGAAATAAAGGAGGACCTCAGCAGGCTAATGCTATTAATTACAGGCTTATTGTTTAAGCCCATAAGGTGAGGGTGCACCTGGTGGGGGATGTGTGCACACCGTATGAAGACACAATAATCACATGATTGATGGTATTATGGACTTTCGTTGTTCAGTTTAATAATTTATTAAGGACTGAGTGTGAATCACGGAGCACGAGCACTTTATTTATATATTTTTCATTTATATACATATTTTTTTAAATGATACGTTTTATATATTGTTATATATAATATTTTCTTACTGGAAATCTGTTTATTACTTATTTTAAGGGTTGCATATTAGTGCTGCACAGTGTGTTATATATTTTGTATTATCACATTTTGGGGAAGTGTGGGAAGTGCGGGCAGCTGATTATAGTTAAAATTTAATTAATTTCATGCTAATTTAGGTCATCTTAGGTTTAGTGTGGCAGCTCACAAGGTTTACCTATTTATTTATCGACCTAAGAGTCTGACTTCAGCACTGGAATAATGACTTGGCCTTAAAGGAACACTAAAGGTTCACGTTTTTTTTTTTTTTTAAATAACAAACATGTTATACTTACCTCCACTGTGCAGCTCGTTTTGCACACAGTGGCCCCGATCCTCGTCTTCTGGGGTCCCTCGGCGGCTGTTTCAGCTCCTCCCCGCAAGGACTCCACACCATAATGCGAGCGAGCTTGCATGGTGTGGAGTTACTACGGGCGCGCTCCCGTGATACAGCGGCGGCCATAGCCACCGACTGTATCACTCGGCCCCGACGCGCCGCGTCATTGGATGTGATTGACAGCAGCGCCAGCCAATGGCTGCGCTGCTTTCAATCCATCCAGTGTAGCCAATCAACGGCCTGGCTCAGGAACTCGGAGGATGACGGGAGCGAGCGCGGGACTTTCGAGGGGCCAGGTAAGTAAAACGGGGGCTCGGGGGGGGGGGGGCGGTTTTGTCGAATGTTTTTTCACCTTAATGCATAGGATGCATTAAGGTGAAAAAACATGTACCTTTACAACCCCTTTAATTATGGCAATGCAGGAAATCTATTTGGGTGTCCAATGTCTGATGTGGTCCAGTATTCTTAGGGCAACTTCTGTTACCAAATTTGTTTTCAATCTCTTTATTAATTTATACAAAAATTATACAAAATTCATACATTATATAAATACTTCTTCTCCTGTATATCAGCTAGGGACCATAATTATTATTATACAAAGTTTCCTTATTCCTTTCTTTCTCCTAGTCTTCACCAGGAGTTCTATAGTCTTTCCACATACATACAATTACTCTCATCCTAAACAAACAAACAAGGAAAAAAAAACTGTTTTATATTTACCGGATTTATCGGCATATAACACGCACAGGCGTATAACATGCACCCTAACTTTACGAGGGAAGTTTCAGGAAAATAACTTTCCACAGCCCCCTGCGTATAACACTCAAGCCTCGTACACACGACCGATTTTCTCCGCAAAAAACAACAAGAAAACTGTTGGGAGAGCTTTCTTGCAGAGAAAAATGTTCGTGTGTATGGTTTCTCGTCGAGAAAACTGCCAGGAATCTCGACGTGAAAAATAGAGAACCTGCTCTTTATTTTCTCGTCAGGATTCTCGTTTTTCTCATCGAGATTCTCGTCGGCCTGTTTCCCGACGATGAAAACCGGTCGTGTGTATGCTTTTCCGAGTCTTAAAAAATCGCGCATGCTCACAATCAAGTATAAGACGGGAGTGCTCCTTCTGGTAAAACTAGTGTTCGTAATGGAGATAGCACATTCGTCACGCTAAAACGAACTGAAAGCACGAAGACTTAAAAGCGCAAATCGTCTCTCCCCAAACTTTTACTAACATGCAGTAACACGAGATCAGCAAAAGCAGCCCAAGGGGTGGCGCCATTGGAATCGAACTTCCCCTTTATACTGCCGTCATACATGCTGTACGTGACCACGCTTTCCAACGACAAGATTTGGAATTGACAGTGTGTATGCAAGGAAAGCATGACAAGAATCTCGTTGAGAAAAACAACGGGTTTTTTTACGACGAGATTCTCGGTCGTGTGTACGAGGCTTCAGGCAAGGTTTACCCTCTATTTTCAGGGTAAAAAAGTGAGTGTTATACGCCAATAAATACAGTACTTTTAACATGTTACCAAATTTGGAACCTGGAATGTCCACACCCTGCATCAATTTGGAAAATTTCCACAAGCCTTACGCAAATTCAAGAATTATAAGCTCAAACATTTGGGCATCAGTAAAATTAGATGATCTGGAAGTGGTAAGATCAGCAGTGATGGAAGGATGATTTTATACTAGGGCCATGAAGAGCTTAAATTGCATGGTGTCGCATGGGATTGAAGCCTGTGACCTAAGACAACATCAATAAATGGTGTCAATTAAGATGCCACTAAGATGATCTACTGAAGGAGCAGATGAAAGGGAGAAAGAAGTTTTTTATGGTCTGTTGCAAAAAAAAAACTTGAATGACATTGGCCTTTAAAGCTCAAATTGACAACAACTGTCTGGGTTTGGAAGATATACCGTATATACTTGAGTATAAGCTGACCCGAGTATAAGCCGAGGTACCTAGTTTTACCACCAAAAACTTGGAAAAGTTACTGACTCGAGTATAAGCCAAGGGTGAGTATGCAGCAGCTACTGTAAGTGGAAGAGGGTCAACAATACCCATTTGCACACCTCACTGTGCCCATTGCAACCTCACTGTGCCAATTGTCACTGTGCCCAACCTCACTCTGCCTATTGCCACCTCACTGTGCCCATCCTTACTGTGCCAATCCTCACTGTGCCCGTTGTTAGTGTACCTGAAATTGAGAGGCTGCGGGCGTCAATTCATTGTTTAAAACTCGCCGTCTCCTCCTGGTCCCTTCCATTTCTCAGCAGACACAGTTCCGCCTATCACGAACGTTCTCTCATCCTCGGACTCAGTTTCCCAGCAGACACTATGTTCAGTGTTCCGCCAATCACGGACGTCCTCTTGTCCGAGGATGAAAAGGCATCCGTGATTGGTGGAACACTGAACACAGTGTCTGCTGGGATGGGTGAGGATGAGAGAACGTTCGTGATAGGCGTTTCTCAGCAGACACAGTTCCGCCTAACACGGAAGGGACCAGGAGGAGACCGCGAGTTTTAAACGATGGACGCCTGCAGCCTCTCAATATTTTCAGGTACACTGACTCGAGTATAAGCCGAGGGGGGCATTTTCAGCCCAAAAAAAGGGATAAAAATCTTGGCTTATACTCGAGTATATACGGTACTTGGCACTCATGGATCAACTAGGCAAGCAAACAAACCACATTGGGGAGTACCTGCTGATCTAATATTGCATGCATTGTATTGTATGTAATATTAACAACCTCTGTTTTTGCAATACAAACTTTTTGCATAAGGCCATCCACAAGAAGACCTGGAGATAAATTGGATGGAATGAATAATCAAATTGATTATATTTGTATCAATAGGTGCTGTTGTACAGCACTGCTGGACATGAGGATATATTATGGAGCAAATATTTGGTCCGAACACCACCTTCTACGTTTCTCCCTCAAACGGAGACAAGATTAAGAGACTTTCTGCCCATACGTTGAAGATAACTAAAGTTGCTCAATGATTCCAACTTGACCTGGGAAATCAGTTCCAACTGCTAAAAAGATGTTGCAGATGCAGTTGGGGGTAGCGGAGAGGAGGAAATTTGATGTCACCAAGGAACACAAAAGGAGTACTGGATACAAGATAGGATTTGGAATATAATCGATGAAAGAAAACTAACCACACACCAACTATACAAGGCTAAATCCCGTAAACAGAAAGAAACTGTGACAGCCAAATACTGAGATCTAGATAAGAATGTTATAGAAAGCTGCTGGTCTAACAAAAAAGATTGGCTCAAACATAAAGGAACTGAAACACAAGAAGCCGCAAGCAAAAACAATGTAAAGACCTTGTACCACAAAATCTGTAAACTAACAGGAAGGAGAAGTAACTCAAATGCTCTGTTAAAAGATAAGAACAGACAAATTTTGATTAGCAAAGAAAAAACAAGATATAGGATGGGTGCAACATTTCAAGGAAACCATAAAACCAACCAACACCATTAATAACTTTTGACTTCAGCACAACTGTCCCTGTGACTGATCTCAAGGTTGATACAGGTATAAGAATAATAATACAATAGGAGAAATGAGAAGGCAGTGTAACGGGGGTTGTTAGTTCTCGTGGTAGATGAGTTTTTCCAGTGATTCCAGCCAGTCAGGAACTATTTTTAAGGGCATGGTAGCCCATTTTTATTTAAAAGCACAAAAAGTTCACAAATACATCAGTAGCCCTCACAGGGGGTTCCACCATTACTGTATCTTGCATACTCAACAGTTTAACCTTCTGGCTTTCATTCTAGCGATCCGGCTGTCTCAGGCCTTTAGCCTAGGCCTAAAGTCTGATCCTCAGAACAAACAGAGTTTCCTAGAGATAAGCTCACTCCTCGCTTACTCCCGGTCAGCACCTTCTTGCTTACTTCAGCAATGACGTCTGCCTCCTGCCTCCTCTGGCTGCACCCATGCAGCATAGATAGCCTCTGACGCCTCTCAGAGGGATTGGAGTCCACCTGACTCCCAGGCACACAGACTTCCTGTCTGTTGGGTGGGGCCCTGATCCATAGTCATGCCAAAACTAAATAGCCCAAGACACAGCTGTTCAATCAGCATGTATTTCTCTACCAAATCTGGCGTAAACCAACACTCTTTAAGGACGCACAGGGTCCCACCATCACAGCAGTTAGAAACTTAAAAAAAAAATTACAAGGCCCCCCGGATTAGAGATGCTGAAACATGGAAGCCACACCATATTCATAAACCTTACTAGAATATCTAATGAGTGCTGGAAAATGCAACATTCCACTTACAACCAGGGGAAAGGTGTGATCACAAAGCTCCTCAAAAATGTAAATTCTTCTTGCATCTCTCATGTTTTTTTTTTGGTGTGGTCATCAGGACAGGAGGTAAGGAACTATCCAGTAGAGACACAAAAAGCTAAAGCCTAATTTATGCACCAATCCATCAGGGCCACATCTGGCAGTCTGATTGTTTCTTGGTTTTTATGATGTTTTAATAATTTAATACAGATATGTAGGATGTTTTAAACAAATTTGTAGTCTGAATCCTCCTTGTGACACATTTAAAGTCCTGCTTATGACTTCCCTCTTCCCCCTGGATAGGGAGATATAGGGTAGTGTATTGGAATGTTTAGACTGATGGAATGGGGCCCAAAGGGGGAATATAGAATGATCCCACCATTCTACAATTTTTGACACAAAGAGCTATATTGTATAAACCTGAAAGAGGTACTAACCTTTGCTCTCTCTACCATAAATAAAAAAATAAAAATATACCGTATATACTCGAGTATAAGCTGACCCGAATATAAGCCGAGGCACCTAATTTTATCACAAAAAAATGGGAAAACGTATTGACTCGAGTATAAGCCTAGGGTGTCCATGTGCATGCCTCCCTGTGCTCATGTCTCACTGCGCCCATGCCTCACTGTTTCCATGCCTCACTGTGTCCATGACTAGACTGACGTTTAACATGGGAGTCTATTGAAAAATCGGTGCTCCCCTGCCCTAGGTCCCCCAGACAACAAACTTTGTACACTTGTAGAGGATAAAACGGGCTATATGTGTGCCAAGTTTGGGGTCCAGGGGACCTACGGCCGGCCAGTACCGGGTTCCCAAAAATCCGGGAGATCAGGTGCAAAAAGGTGACTCGAGTATAAGCCGAGGGGGGCATTTTCAGCACAAAAAAATGTGCTGAAAAACTCGGCTTATACTCGAGTATATGCGTTAGATCTATTTTTGTATATATTATATACACTGTTGATGGACTTATTTATTTATTTTGTTGTCCCATAGGGGTAAATACTGTACACATTTTATTTAATATTTTCTGTTTCAATTGTTTTTTATTAGTTGTTTTGAAAAGAACAAAGAGAAAATATCACTTGTGGCATACAAGTACGAGGGGGAGAAGGAACAGAAGAAGACCGTAACAATCAGGTCAGGTCTTCCATGAGGCCCCATGGAGACACATGAACTCATATGAAAAGGAAGGACAATGACTGGCTATCAACTGCATAGAAAGTGCAAAGACATCATGAACTCTAAGGCCCCTTTCACACTGAGGCGCTTTTCAGGCATTTTAGCGCTAAAAATAGCGCTGTAAAAACGCCTGAACTAATCCTGCCCTGAGGGCTTTCACACTGAGGCGTTGTGCTGGCTGTGTGTTGTAAAAAATCCTGCAAACAGCTTTTTTGGAGCATCTTTGGGGCGCATAAAATAGCGCTGTAAAAACGCCTATCCTCATTGAAATGAATGAGTACCGCTGTAAAACCGTGGTAATACCGCTTTAAAAACTCAGAAGCTATGAAAAACCAGGAAGTTCACAGGATGTGATGTAAGGGGGTAGGGTTATTAGCTGACGCTAACGTGGTAAAAACGTGGTAAAAACGTATAGGCGTTAGCGATATTTTTAGCGCTAACGCGCTAAAAACGCGGTGATAACGCTAATCGTTTTTAGCGCGTTATTGCAACGCCTCAGTGTGAAAGGGGCCTGAGAGGCAACCATCTAGCTGACCACCTAGCGAATTATATTTATGCAAAACATAAGGACCATGAGATCAAAACTAAATCACTAAAGCATAACCACTGTAAATTGATCTAGGTGATGATAGAGCCTCTGTCTTGTATGGTACAATTTCTAAGACACTGTTGTGGAGATTTTTATGGAGATGTATTTAATATGTATTGTCATAGTGTCACCCAGTGTTAGTACTTCCGCAACCCGCTCTAAAAGAGCTGATTGGGGTAGTCTGAGGCTGGTTGAATCCCGTCTGATAGGGGAAAACGTTTTGAGTGTGATGTTTGCAGGGTGCGGATATGTCCGCCAACGGGGGCCCTCTGTGCATTAGCATGGACGATCGTTAAGGAGGGGATATGCTCCCTCTGCAATGACATCATTGGTTATAGGCGGATGGGCGCTCTTGTCTCTGCTATGTCTGATCAACATTGGTTGGAATTCGTAGCGCGCATCTGCAGATAGCCTCCCTCCCCCATTCAATAATAGTATAATCTTAATATGCGTTATTCTATGGAATAGCGCAGAATAAGAATTCCTATCAACGGTAACTTTAGCCATCCTACGTTATTGTATTCATGTATGACATCTCCTGTTGGAAGGAATGTCCAGGTATTGTCATTCTCATGTGGAAGGAACATCCTGTGATGTTCCCGCCCATGGGGGGAGGTGACTGGTTGCTGCAACCAATCACCTCCTGTCTTGAGATCTTTTGAGTTTAATAAAAGCCTATGATTAGGCGTCGGCTGGACAGTCTTTGCTGGAATGGCCTGATAAGAAGATAAGCTTTTGTGGTGCTGCCTTTCTTGGATGAATGATGGAATGAACGGTGAGTGGATTTTAGCAAACTTAGGCTAAAGATAGCATTATTGCAAAAAGATGAAATCTGATGTGTGCTTAGATAGCACAGGAATTATAGGCTGTGTGCTCTGTAAACAGCAGCCTGGAATTCCACAACATTCCCACTACCAGTCACCATAACTACCCCATATGGGGGACCTCATTCCCACAAACATGCACAGCAGTATCTAGGTAACAAAGGAACTAAGAAGGCCTTAGAGACGTGACATCAAGATTGGCAAGAAACAAAATAATGAGAGGAAAGTTAGAAATAGGAGAAGAAGAAAGAGTGGATCCTTCTGGGGATCCTCCGTTGGTCATCCATGGAGTCAACTCTGTACATCAGGGACCTGTAAGTAAGCAAGCCCCCTTCCGTGTGAGCTTTCCGATCAGGTCCGCCTGCCAGTTTATCTGGCTGAACTGATAGTAAGCTTCATGCAAATCTTTGGGCAGGCGGATTTAAATGGGCATGTGTCCATTCACATCCACCTACTGTACCTACAAGTCTGTATAGTCCCCCCAAAAAAAAGAATAGGGGAAGGACTAGGTCCTTTTCCGTACCGAACCATAACAGATTGGAGGTAGCCTGATGTAAATGGAAGCAAGTAAATATACATCCGGTGGCCCATATAGTCATTGCGGGTCCACCAACGTCCATTGTAAAAATAATGAGCAAGGATGTCATCCATCAATTCAGCTGTAATTCAGCGAGGATCTCTTCACGGAAAGGACCCTTAAATAAAACAATCAACACAGCCCTTTGAAATGCCACCCAAAACTTTTCATAGAACACATCAATTAACAAATTTGAACACTTGTCGATGTCTGTGTATGTACAACAATAAAACAAGGTTAAAATGAATGACAACTACCGCTCAAGAATAGGCATATCGGCATTACACTAAAAAGCCAATTTATTGTTATGATGCATGGGATGTGTGATCTTGGGTAGTAAGTACCTTTTGTTACAAAGTGTTATAGTGAAATTTATTGTTGTAGGAAATTTGCATATATTACCTGCAAATCTTCATTTGCTGTTTAATAGTACCCATTCCACAGATGTCAAAACATAAAGCTTCTCATTTATATCTCCAAACTACGAAGCTTGACATTTAGATTGGTGTTGGGAACTAAAACTTCCATATGCTTTTCCTCTGTTTGTTTTAGTTTTATTTTTACGGCCTATTCATATCACAGTATGAAAGATATATAACTCAAAATCCGGTTTAGTAATTTAATCTCAGCCAAGACACAAGAATCTTAAAACTGCAATAGATATTTCATACTCTCTATTGCTTCCAACTGCAATGAGACGCAGGGCTGGAGGAAATTAAAGGAAACAAAAGCTATATAATATTTCCACAACTAGCTTTTCTTTGACAAAGTTATTTTGGCCGGTGAAATAAATAAAATGTATTTTTAGTGGTGCTGGACTAATTTTATGTGTATAGGTACATAAGAATATGATGTGCCCTTTCTGTCTATATCATTTTTTTTTATTATTTTATATACAGTATGTATACACTGTGTGTGTGTGTGTGTATATATATATATATATATATATATATATATATATATATATATATATATATATATATATATTAGCTTTTTAGTCTAGTATAGAGCATAGATCTTTGTTTGTCACAAGCATGTTTGAGTCAACTACTTACTGTTGACTGATTCATTACCTCTGCTGGAAGTGTAGCGCTACCCCCATAGGGGCCGCTGAATTGTTTTGTGATTTCTCTGCACACCTGAAGATGACCCACCTTGCTCACCCAGCACTTACCAACACACCTTGAGGTATTTTAAAGAGTTTATTAGGCCAAACATAGCCTACGATTAAGAGAGGATTAGCAACTGTACTTATACAATACCATTACTCTGAGATATATGGTTGAATACCTGCAGTATTATGACTAACATTAATTAACAGATCTGAACTGTGTTTACCCATCAACAGTATATAAAGACAGTTCTAGCTTGTTATAACAGTCCCAGTTGTATCCCACTGGCCAAGGATTGATGAAAAAAAAAGTTATTTGGCAAAGTTGGGCCCTTGAAGAAGATACAATTCCCAGCAGACAACAGATGAACTTGTAACTATATTAATTTCTTACCAGACCTAGGGTACTCTCCTCTCTGTCGCCAGACACAATCTGTGGTTCGGTTTAAGTCCTCAGACAGGAATGGGAATTGTTGTGATGTCTTTCGTTCCTCCTGTCCTTCCTCACCAGTGGTAGGAATGCTCCAGTACAGTCTGATCTCACCAGGCTTCAAAATCACACCTCGCTTCATCTTAGGGATAAAGTTCCCTATATCTGAAGCAGGTGAGTTGTCTCTTTGCTTCTCCTGATTGTGGTCAGCTATGGCATGGTTCTGTTTAGCCAGAAGCAGCCCAGTCTTTTCCCCACACACCTGCTTGCCTCAAGTCTGTCCTCTCTTTTTTTCTCACCAGCCTTCAGACTCTGGCTCTGGCCAATCACCTTCAGTATTAAATCAGACCCAGCTAAGATGGCTGCCCCTGCACTGGAGACACCCCAGAGCTGAGCATTGGTCTTCTTAAGGATGGCTGCTACACTTCTGCATTAATGAATGTTCAGTTTAACCCTGTCCACACTGCTGAATGATAATACAGCAGCAAAAAAGAAAAAAGTTCCACAGCAGTTGTCAGCAACAGCCCAGGTTACATAAACATCAACTACTCTTTCAGTAAAACAATACTTTCCAAGATTAGTTTTGAACTTTCCTCCTGCTAGCTTGACGTCATGTCCCTGTTTTCTTGATCTTAGCTTCTCATTGATAATATTGTCCTCCTGAACCTTATTCAGCCTCTATTTAAAGGTTTTCGTTTTGTTCCCCCTTTCCCTTCTTACCTCAATAATGTACATTTTATGTTCTTGCAGTCTTTCCTGATATGTTTTATCCCTCAGATCTTTCTCCATTTTTTCTGGCCTTCTCTGGACTAGTTCTATCTCATCAATATCGTTTTGTAGGTGAGGTCTCCAAAACTGGACAGTATTCCAAATGAGATCTAATTAAAGATCTATATAGAGGGATCAGGATCTATGTCATCCTTCTTCTGCTGGTGCCCCCTCTAGTGATAACCAAAGATCTATGAAAGGGAATCAGAGCCTCATTTCTCCTGCTGGTGGTCCCTCTAGTGATAACTAAAAGTCTATATAGGGGAATCAGGACCTCCTTCCTCCTGCTGGGGATCCCTCTTATAATACACTCTAGAATTCTACTTGGTTTGCCAACTGCCTGGCAACACTATGGCCCTTACAGCAAATTACAAACTGAATGATTTCATTAGAGTGCTAAATGAGTATACCCAAGAATGGCATGGCTGATCAGGATATGCCTTCACACAAGATGGTGGCATGGAAGATACGAGGGACTCAGAAAGTTCACCAGAATGCAAGTCTGCATAGAAAGGTATGCATTTTACAATTGATATTTAATAAAAAAAAATCACTGCGCCTTTTTTCTTTTTCAGGAAAAGAGCTTCATTAAAGCTTATGTCAGGACAAAAAAATATGAAGGACATCTATGCAATACATGCAAATTTCCTCACAATTTATTCCTCACAATTTATTCCACTGCAAGTATAGGAAAATACTTGATCTGCCAGAAATCCCTTGATCTCCCAGCTCTTAGATCCACAAACACATAGTCCTCTTGCCATATGGATACCGGGTGCCACTTCCCGCTTCAAAAAAGTTGGTATCTTTAAAGGGGATTTGGCATCTTTTACGGGGAGGTATAAAGCCCAACTGTACCTTCAGAAAAATAAAACTTTTTAATCCATTGTTTCAGTGTAGTAATCAGTGTAGGCTTTGTTTTTTAGTTGTAAAATATTCTGCTGCTGGTTTACTTTGTTGGGGTAACAACTGCAGAGCCGAACTACTGAGCTCTGTAAGATCAAAAGGTTTTCTTTGTGTGTTTGTTGGGTATATATAGGGGAGGTGATCAACTAGAAACATGTGCCAGCGGAGGGTATCATCCCTATAGTAAATATATTGCAACAAAAGGTAGGTAATAGGATTTTAAATACCCCCCCCCCCAATGATCAAACAAGTACACTTATGTAAGAAAAAATATGCACAAAATCTTTATTTTAACAATAAAATATTTAAAAACATGTGTCAAATTGTAATGGCTTGCATACTGATACCAGCAAAACATTATCCACTATACATGTATAGCTATTTGTCAAGATGAGGAACTAGGGTCAACGCGTTTCACAGAAATGACGGCTTCTTTAGGACCTCTTAAATGTACCTGATCACACGAGTGGATTCTTTTTTGGAGATTATAATTTATATACTTTTCATACATCTTGTAACTAGACTATGCTGTATACAGAGATGTACAGTGTGACTACTTTTAAACCCTGAATTAAACTGCTGTTTTTTTCTGGGGTGTATAGCTGGGCTTAAGTTCCGAAAATAAATAAAAAGGATATAAAAAAATAAAAATAAATGACAAATTGGATAATGACAGCAAATCGGGAAAGCTGCTGACAGTGTAAAAATGGCCTTTATTTTTATTATTTCATTATTTGCATTTATGTGCCACACAGGAAACTTTGGAAGCTTTGAAAGCTTAAATAAACTTTTCAAAAACAAGACTGTTTTTTTTTGCCTGCCTTGAATCTCATTGAATATGTATTACTCTGTAAGATATTCTGCTGTTTATGAAAAGGATTACACATAGGCTATTATTACACTGTGTAATGAACTATGAATATTAAGTTCATGGTGAATTTTCTTTATTTTATTTCTAAACGTAATCACTTCTTCCTGTTTAAGGTTACCGCTCGGTTGGATGAGTGTCACAGTGGTCTGTTTCGTAAAGTGTTATGTTAAAAATTGAGATTGATTAAACAAAAATTATACAAAATTTTGACAGGATCAGTAATCAGCGGATCTCATTATCTCCTCCGCCTGCTGCGTAGACTCATTCCCTTCATCCCAGAAGAGGACACAGCAGTAGTAGTTGGATCAATTATCAACTCCCAGCTCGACTACGCAAACTCCCTCTACCTCGGACTACCCAAATACCAAATGTCACGCCTACAAGTCGTCCAGAACACGGCAGCCAGACTGATAACAGGAAAAAAACCCTGGGAATCCATCACCCCTGCACTGAGGACCCTTCATTGGTTAGCCGTAAAGGATCGGGTCACATTCAAGACCCTCTGCCTCACCCACAAGTGCACACAAGGAATCGCTCCGCAATATTTATGCAAGAAGATAAAGCATTACAACCCCAAACGCAGTCTACGATCAACAAACCAAAACCTCCTTCACATCCCCAAATTTCGCTACAAATCAAAGGGAGAACGAAGATTTGCAGTCCAAGGACCACGGCTATGGAACGCGCTACCCACGGATATCCGTATGGAAGAAAACCATCGGGCCTTTAGGAAAAAACTTAAGACCCACCTCTTCTGATGGATCATGAAGCTACTGGATGCAAAGCGCCTTGAGGCGATTTAGTTCGCATTTGTTAGCGCTATACAAGTTTTTCACTCACTCACTCACTCACTCACTCACACATTCCTTCACTTTTTGGGATAAGTCATGCAATTGGTAGAGAAACGTTTTCTGTTTTGCGCGCGCATAATTATTAGGTGACCTTTATGTCTCACGTTGATCTTAGACAAGTGGTAAAAAAATATCTTTTACTTACACTGGGGAGCAGATCTTGTGGAGTTTGATGGATGAATATCAGGGGTTATTGCAAGAAAGGGGGTTTGACCTAATTTGGATTTAGTGAGAAGTCATGGAATCAAGTACAGCCTGGACCTATAAGCCATAAGGCATCGGGATTGATTGAGGGATGGTTGTAGCAATTTGGCATTGAAGAACTTGTGTAATTAAGGCGTGATGGACCATTTTTAACATCAAACGAATAATGCCGTGTACACACGATCGGTTTTACCGATGAAAACAGTCCGATGGACTCTTCTCATCGGACAAACCGATCGTGTATGGGCCCCATCGGTCTTTTTTCCATCGGTGAGAAAAAATAGAACATGTTTTAAATTTATCCGATGGGGAAAAAAAACGATAGCAAATTCCGATCGTCTGTGTGGAACTCCATCGGACCAAAAAAACATGCATGCTCAGAATCAAGTCGACGCATGCTCAGAAGAATTGAACTTCATTTTTCTCGGCTTGTCGGAGTGTTTTACGTCACGGCGTTTGGGACGGTCGGATTTTGGACTGATGGTGTGTAGGCAAGACTGATGGAAGTCAGCTTCATCGGATTTCCGATGAAAAAATCCATCGGATTAGAATCCATAGGAAATCCGATCGTGTGTACAGGGCTTAAGGCTTGGAAAAATTAAAGTAAGCTACACAGAGCCTTGGCCTCAACTCTATTGAACACTTTTGAGATAATCACTAATTGCAAGCCAGGTCTTCTCATCCAACATCAGTTCTTGACCTCACAAATGCTTATTTTGGCTAAATGGACACACACTCCAATGGGCCATCCCAGAGAGTGGAGGCTGGTTAAGCTACCAAAAAAGGGGTAACTCCAAATGAATGCTTTTTTTTTTTAATTGAATACCCACCAAGCTCATATACTTTATATTGTCAAAAGTATTGGGACACCTGCCTTTACACACACATCAACTTTAATGTCATCCCAGTCTTATTCCGTAGGGTTCAATATTGAGTTGGCCCACCTTTTGCAGCTATAACAGCTTCAACTCTTCTGGGAAGGCTGTCCTCAAGGTTTAAGAGTGTCTATGGGAATGTTTGACCATTCTTCCAGAAGCGCATTTGTGAGGTCAGGCACTGATGTTGGACAAGAAGGCTATACTTCATCCCCAAGGTGTTCTATGCAGGCCAGTCAAGATTCTCCACCCCAAACTCGCTCATCCATGTCTTTAGGGGCCTTGCTTTGTACTCTGGTGCGCAGTCATGTTGGAACAGGAAGAGGCCATCCCTTTTTGTGGCCATTAGCTTGCATATAAGCCTTCAAAATGGGCATGTTTGTTTTTTCAAGTTCAAGTCCCGTAGACTTTAACCACTTGATATCCGTGCTCTAAACAAAAGGACGGCTACAGCGCGGACCTCAAATGCCGGGAGGGCATTCATGTATGTCCTCCTGTCCTTGCGCCTCCCGCGATCTTCGGACTTGGCTGATCACAGAGCAGGGTAAAGGGCCAATCACAGCGGGCCCTTTACCAATTGATCAACTGTCCCCCAATGACAGCTGATCATGAAAGTAAACAAAAGCCGGTTACTTTCTTTACGCTGTCAGCGCGAAGAAAGGAGTAAAACCGGTGACTGACTTCTATTAGAGGGACATCGGCCCTCTAAATGCCAACCAGTGCTGCTAATCAGTACCCTCCAGTGCTGCAAATCCGTGCCCACCAGTGCCATCTATCAGTGCCCATCAGTGCCTCATCATCAGTGCATCCTGATCAGTGCCCACAAGTGCCACCTATTAGTGCCCATCAGTGCTGCCTTATCAGTGCCCATCAGTGCCACCTCTCCGTGCCACCAATCAGTGCCCACCAGTGCCACCTATCAGTGCCACCCATCAGTGCAGCCTCATCAGTGCCTCCTAATCAGTACTACCTCATTAGTGCCCATTAGTGCCACCTATCAGTGCCCCATCATCAGTACCCATCAGTGCAGCCTATCAGTGCCACCTCATCAGTGAAGGAGAAAAATTACCTGTTTGCAAAATTCTATAACAAAATATAAAAAACATTAAAAAAAATAAAATTTATAATAGGGTTCGGTCCGAACTTTTGCGATGTTTGAGAGTTCTGGCGTGAACCGAATCGGGAGTTCATTCGGCCCAACTCTAGTTCCAAGTTTTGAGTGGCATTCCAAGCATAGCCTTATGCCTTGTACACACAATCGGAATTTCCGATGGAAAAAGTCAGACGGACTTTTTTCCATTGGATATTCCGACCATGTGTATGCCCCATCTGAGTTTTTCATCGGAAATTCCGATGAATTCCGTCGGAGTTTAGATAGAGAACATGTTCTCTTTTACTCCGATGGAATTCCGTTGGAATTCCGATGTGATTTTGGCCAGGCCAAACTCCAAATGAATGTTTTTTTTTTGTTGGATACCCACCAAGCTCATATATTCTATATCGTCAAAAGTATTAGAATGCCTGCCTTTACACACACATGAACTTTAATGCCATCCCAGTCTTAGTCCGTAGGGTTCAATATTGAGTTGGCCCACCTTTTGCAGCTATAACAGCTTCAACTCTTCTGGAAAGGCCGTCCACAAGGTTTAGGAGTGTGTCTATGGGAATGTTTGACCATTCTTCTAGAAGCACATTTGTGAGGTCAGGCACTGATGTTGGACGAGAAGGCTATACTTCATCCCCAAGGTGTTCTATTGTGCTCAAGGTGTTCTAAAGTCCAACCGCGTGTACGGGGCATAAGGTCTCAGTATATACAAATTTTGTTATTCATTGTCTTGCTTTACAGCCCTGAATCTGAGATAACATTGGAAGTACACCTAAGATATGTGGCATGAATGTTTCAAACTAATAATCTCTTTTTAGTTCTTTGAAATATCCTGCTGCTAAATTCAATACAGAAGCCCAGGATGCTACATATTCTATAATTTATTAAAGTAATTTTTATAAGTAATAACATATTGATCTTTCTTATTTCTGAACCTGAATATATTGCAAGTTGTTTATTTATTCATTATGCTGATGAATTTATACCTATTGATTTTTCTTACAATGTGCTTTAAAAAAATAATATCGAACTTGATCAATGTATGAATAATAGTTTTGTTTGACTTTTTTTTTTCTTACACTCGAGAAGAAGTAGAAGATAAATTATTAATTTGAGCATTAATGAGTATATCACATTTAGACATGATTGAAATTTACAATGTCTTACTGATGCATATGGAAAGTATAATTTTTTTTTTTAAGAAGAAGAAGTGTTATGAAAAAGAAAAATAAATAAAATAACCTAGATATTTATTTCAATGTGCAGCATGCAAATTATTCACTGCTATGTATAGTAGATAGATTACAATTCCCACTATTGTAGGAACGGCATTATGAAGGCCAATTTGACCAGAAAATGTGTCCATGTGTACCTGAAAAACTGGACTCCTGAGTGATCAATGATATTAATGGCACTGCTGTCATGGCTCTTAAAGCAGTAGTAACGGTTAATAAAAAACAAACCCTGCAAGGTAAAGGCATAATGTGCTAGTATGCAATGAAACTAATGCCGCGTAAACACACGATCGGAATTTCCGTCGGAAAAACCTTGGATGGTTTTTCCGACGGAATTTTGCTCAAACTTGGCTTGCATACACACAAATCCTGTCGGAAATTCCGACCGTCAAGAACGCGGTAACGTACAAGACGTACGACGAGCCGAGATCAATGAAGTTCAATAGGCAGTTCAGCTCTTCTGCTTGATTCTGAGCATGCATGTTTTTTTTTTGCGCGTTGGAATTGCAAACAGACGATCGGAATTTCCGATGGGAACTTTTCCCGTCTGAAAATTTGAGAACCAGCTCTCAAATTTTTATTGGCGGAAATTCCGACAGAAAAATTCCGATGGAGCCTACACACGGTCAGAATTTTCGACCAAAAGCTCACATCGGACTTTTCTTGTCGGAATTTCTGATCGTGTGTACGCGGCATAAGCCATCCAGCAGCAGGCTGTCACCGCTGATAGGGTTTCCATCTTTACCCGGTCTTCCTTCCGGGTTTGCGGGCTGTGGCCGCTTGAATGGCCAAGCCACGGTGACATCACTCTTGCGGCACAAAGCTCTGAAGGAACAGAACGGGTATGCTATTACTTCAGAGCGCATGTGCCGTTGTCATCACCGGCTGCTGCTTCCTAGCATATCTCCTAAACGGTGCACGCTTAGGAGACATTCATTTACCTACCACTTTATTATAAGCTTACCTGTAGGTAAAAATCGAAATACAGACTTTACTACCTGGGCACTTTCACCCCCTTCCTGCACAAGCCATTTTTCAGCTTTCAGCGCTGTCACATTTTGAATGACAATTGCGCGGTTGTGCGATGCTGTACCCTAACGAAATTTGCATCCTTTTTTTCCCACAAATAGAGCTTTCTTTTGGTGGTATTTGATCAACTCTGCGGCTTTTATTTTTTGCGCTATATACAAAAGAAGAGCGACAAGTTTGAAAAAAAAAACACAATATTTTTTACTTTTTGCTAGAATAAATATCCATTTTTTTTTTTTCCTCAGTTTAGGCCAATATGTATTCTTCTACATATTTTTGGTAAAAAAAAATCGCAATAAGTGTATATTGATTGGTTTGCGCAAAAGTTATAGCGTCTACAAAATAGGGGATAGATTTATAGCATTTTTTTTTTTTGACTGCTATATTGCTGCGGACACATCGGACACTTTTGACACATTTTTGGGACCATCGTCATTTATACAGCGATCTGTGCTATAAAAATGCACTGATTACTGTATAAACATGACTGTCAGGGAAGGGGTTAACACTAGGGGGCGAGGAAGGGGTTAAATGTGTTCCCTATTAGTGATTCTTACTGTGGGGGGGGGGGGACTGACTGGGGGAGGTGACCGATGGTTGTCCCTATGTACAAGGGACACGCCATCGGTCTCCTCTCCCTGACAGGAAGTGGATCACAGATCCACGGTCCTGCTCGGATACTGGGAAATCGCGGGTGCCCGTCGGCCATCGCGGGCGCCGGGCACGCGCATCGGGTCCCCAGTGACGCGGCACGCGCGCGTGAGCCCCCTAGTAGATTTTAAAGGCGCAACGTCATATGATGTCCGCCCAGAATAACAGTGTCTTCCTGCCGCCGTCATTTGACGGCGGCCCAGTTGACATCTGGTTAAAGTAGAATTTCCGAGATTTACCAAACTAATTTTTAAAATGCTCCCTCCCCCTCCCCCTTCTAACACCTATGCTGACTAACCGGTGTAAGAAAGATCTGTATGCTTACCTTTATAAAGGTCAACTCCAGTCATGTGATCTCCCCTGTGTCAACCAGTGCTGGCTGTAGGGGAGAGTAGAGAGCGCTTGACAATGGTTGGCAATGCCTAGCAGTAGTGATGCCACCCATAGGCTCCTAGGGCTCATCTGTTGTTGGTAATGCCTCCTCTCCCCTGCAGCCACTGCTGGCTGACACAGGGGACCCGAATCACATGACCGGACCAGAGCGGCTTGAAAATACACTATATTACCAAAAGTATTGGGACACCTGCCTTTACACGCACATAAACTTTAATGGCATCCCAGTCTTGGTCCGTAGGGTTCAATATTGCGTTGGCCCACCCTTTGCAGCTATAACAGCTTCAACTCTTCTGGGAAGGCTGTCCACAAGGTTTAGGAGTGTGTCTATGGGAATGTTTGACCATTCTTCCAGAAATGCATTTGTAAAGGTCAGGCCCTGATGTGGATGAGAAGGCCTGGCTCACAGTCTCCTCTCAAATTCATCCCAAAGGTGTTCTATTGGGTTGAGGTCAGGACAATGTGCAGGCCAGTTATGTTCCTCCACCCTAAACTCGCTCATGCATGTCTTTGCTTTGTGCACTGGTCCAAATCATTTGGTGGAGGGGGGATTATGGTGTGGGGTTGTTTTTTAACGGTCGGGCTTGGTCCCTTAGTTCCAGTGAAGGGAACTCTCAAGGCGTCAGCATACAGGTTTGGACAATTTCAGTCTCTCAACTTTATGGGAACAGTTTGGGGATGTCCCCTTGCTGTTCCAACATAACTGTGCACCAGTGCACAAAGCAAGGTCCATAAAGACATGGATGAGCGAGTTTGGGGTGGAGGAACTTGACTGGCCTGCACAGTGTACTGACCTTGATAGAACACCTTGGCAATAAATTAGAGCAGAGACTGTGAGCCAGGACTTCTCTCCATTATCAGTGCCTGACCTCACAAATGCCCTTCTGGAAGAATGGTCAAACATTCCCATAGACACTCCTAAACCTTGTGGACAGCCTTCCCAGAAGAGTTGAAGCTGTTATAGCTGCAAAGGGTGGGCCAACGCAATATTGAACCCTACGGACCAAGACTGGGATGCCATTAAACTTCATGTGCGTGTAAAGGCACGTGACCCAATACTTTTGACAATATAGTGTATATGTGGCCCGGTTGCGGCGTGAATTAAAAAAGGGTCCCATGCATTTTTCAGTCCGGTTCAGGTGGGATTTCAGTGTCAAATTCGCACCTAGATCGCGCCTGAACCGCTGAATGGAAACAGCACCGGACTCTGCACCGAAACCAGACCCACCTATATGTGAACGGAGCCTTAGCATATAATTTATACTGGAGCATCATCACTTAGATGACTTGAATTTTGACTGATTGACACAAAAATTGGAGCCATGAAGGGCTTTGCAAATACCACCTGGCTTGACAAAATGTTTTTCAAAAATTGACAAATTGACTCCAGTAGAAAATTATCAGCCGAACAATGATTGCGTCCTATCAAATGCCGTCACTGTTCAGCAGTGCAATTGTATTCAGTAAAACGCGGCTGCCTGATTACAACGTAGATTCCTCATCTACGCGGTTATTGATAGGGGAATCAATAGATTTTCTCTCTGTCTCTTATGTGCTGAATGATTGAAATGCCATCTATGCCCAGTGTTTGTCACCCTGTTGCACTTGTTATATTTGAAAATTTGTTTACAAGGAAAGAGAAAGAGATGGCGAGAGATACACTACATTGTCAAAAGTATTGGGACACCTGCCGTTACACGCACATGAACTTTGATGGCATCCCAGTCTTAGTCTGTAGGGTTCAATATTGAGTTGGCCCACCCTTTGCAGCTATAACAGCTTCAATTCTTCTGGGAAGGCTGTCCACAAGGTTTAGGAGTGTGTCTATGGAAATGTTTGACCATTCTTCCTGAAGCACATTTGTGAGGTCAGGCACTGATGTTGGACGAGAAGGCCTGGCTCCGCAGTCTCCGCTCTAATTCTTTCCAAAGGTGTTCTATCAGGTTGAGGTCAGGACTATAACAGCTTCAACTCTTCTTGGAGGGCTGTCCACAAGGTTTAGGAGTGTGTCTATGGGAATGTTTGACCATTCTTCCAGAAGCACATTTGTGAGGTCAGGCACTGATGTGGACGAGAAGGCCTGGCTTGCAGTCTCTGCTCCAATTCATCCCAAAGGTGTTCTATCGGGTTGAGGTCAGGACTCTGTGCAGGCCAATCAAGTTCATCCACCCCAAACTCGCTCATCCATGTCTTTATGGACCTTGCTTTGTGCATTGGTGGGCAGTCATGTTGGAACAGGAAGGGGCCATCCCCAAACCGTTCCCACAAAGTTGGGAGCATGAAATTGTCCAAAATATCTTGGTATGCTGACGCCTTAAGAGTTCCCTTCACTGGAACTAAGGGGCCAAGCCCAACCCCTGAAAAGCAACCCCACACCATAATCCCCCCTCCACTAAATGATTTGGACCAGTGCACAAAGCAAGTTCCAGAAAGACATGGATGAGTGAGTTTGGGGTGGAGGAACTTGACTGGCCTGCAAAGAGTCCTGATCTTAACCGGATAGAACACCTTTGGGATGTATTAGAGCGGAGACTGCGAGCCAGGCCTTCTCGTCCTCACCAATTCCTGACCTCACAAATGTGCTTCAGGAAGAATGGTCAAACATTCCCATAGGAATGGCCTCTTCCTGTTCCAACATGACTGAGCACCAGTGCACAAAGCAAGGTCCATAAAGACATGGATGAGCGAGTTTGGGGTGGAGGAACTTGACTGGCCTGCACAGTGTACTGACCTCAACCCCATAGAACACCTTTGGAATGAATTAGAGCGGAGACTGCGAGCCAGGACTTCTCTCCATTATAAGTGTCTGACCTCACAAATGAGCATATGGAAGAATAGTTAAACATTCCCATAAACACCTTAAACCTTGTGGACAGCCTTCCCAGAAGAGGTGAAGCTGTTATAGCTGCAGAGGGTGGGCCAACTACATATTGAACCCTACAGACTAAAGCCTCGTACACACGTTCGGACTTCCATCAGACTTTTCCATGTTTTTTTGTCCGAACGGAGGTGGTCGGGAAAACACCCATAGCATACACACGCTCTGACTTTTCTGCAAAATTTCCCAAAACTTTTTGCAACATCACGTGGTTTTTCTGCTCTTTTCTGCTCTTTACCGCCACCCTTTGGTCAGCTTCTGCTATTGTTGGTTGATTTTAACATTAGTTGTTTTGTTCATCGGACAAAAGTCCCATAGTTTTCTGTACACACGGTCGGACTTTGCTCCATCAGACTTTTGTTGGGCAAAAGTTTGTCCGTTTGCAGACCCAACTTTTGTCCGATGAAAACAAGAAAAAAGCAAAAAAAGTTTGTCCGATGGAGCATACACACGTTCGGATTGTTGGTCCAACTTGCTCAAAATGAAGTTTGTTGGCCAAAAGTCCGACCGTGTGTACGGGGCTTAAGACTGGGATGCCATTAAAGTTTATGTGTGTGTAAAGGCAGGCGTCCCAATACTTTTGGTAATACAGTGTAGATAGATAGATAGATAGATAGATAATCTGGTCAACAAACCAAGGTTTTTGATGCACAGTTGACCACATAGTCATAAAGATAGGATCTTCGCATCTGCTCCCGAAATTTCTAAATTGGTCGATAAATTCCTTTTTTGGATTAATAAATATTAAATATTAAAAGATTAAAAGGCGTTCTATTTTAAGGCAATAATACTAGGGTACCCTTTAGACCAGGCAGTCTTATTTATGGGGTATTTGACATTTCACATTGTATTTTTTTATTTTGAAAGCTTTAAAAAGGCATCCAATTGATATTCCACCTGAGTTGTGATTGTTAGATTTCATGTGTATATGTATTGTTATTTTTTTTTTTCTTATAAACTCTCTTTATTTCTGTGAACTACTGTGTGACTCAATTCCCGCATGATTTATGGAGCAATTTGCACAATCTGTTATTAAAATCTCGAGTTTTATAGCTTTTAAACTAAAACTTAAAATTTGTAGTTGCTTTCAGCTATCTTGCTTCCTCAAGGGATTTATATGATGGTGCGTATACTCCTGCCACAGGAAAAAAAAAAAAAAATTTTATTGAAAATCTTTGTAACAACTCCTTCTTTTGTTTTAATTTAATTTTTATTTTTTTAGATGCATTGTATATACAGAGAGTAAGCTTAGGTCTTATTATATCAATTTCACATATCAAAATTCTGATAGTGTAGTTTAAATTGAAAAAAAAAAAAATCCAGATTGACAAATATAAAATATAAATGTAATGTTTAAATTAAAATAAAAAGAAAGCAAAACTATGTTGCACACAGTTTAAAAATGTTATAATAATATAAAAAAATAAGACGTTGAGTATTAATATATTCTCCTCCTCCTTATATTTATTTGTACTGTATTTACTGTATTTATTGAAAATCTTTGTAACAACTCCTTTTTTTTTTTTTTTTTTTTTAGATGCATTGTGTAGACAGAGAGTAAGCTTAGGTCTTATTATATCCATTTCACATATCAAAATTCTGATAGCGTAGTTTAAATTGAAAAAAAAAAATCCAGATTGACAAATATAAAATATAAATGTAATGTTTAAATAAATAAAAAAAAATGTAAAACTATGTTGCACACAGTTCAAAAAATTTATAATAATATAAAAAATAAGACGTTGAGAATTAATATATTCTCCTCCTCCTTATATTTATTTGTACAGTATTTAAATTATTATTAATTTTTTTTTTTATTATTGTATTATACTTTTATGATTTAGGTTTTCTATTAAGCCTAATACATAATGACACTAGTGACACAATCACCACTTTTGCTGAGAGAAAACAACCCCCTCTGGGTAATCTATGTACTTTGAAGGAAGTTTTAAAGAATAACTTCACTTTTGTTGAGAAGAAAAAAAAAAAAACATTCCCTTCTGGGTGGGGAATATACATTGCGAGGACTTTAACAAACATTGTTGCAGATTCTGAAGGAATAGCTGTCTATCTGTCTGTGTCCATGTGCACAGGGAATCTGTATAGGAGTGATTTCATAATGATCAATCAGCTGCTGCACTTGCAGGGCTCTAATGAGGAAAGTGGCAGGGTCCCTCCTTTGGGAGTGTCTCACCAAAAATAACATTTTTGTTGCATAGGATGCCAAAAATCTGACTCGTATCTTAGTGCAGACTTCTGGGAAAATCAATGAGCCAATCACACAAGCAGGAAGTGACATATGTGGGGGAGTGTTCTGTACACCATCTCTGTACAGGAGGCCTCCAGGTGGCCATATTGCATTTTACAAAAAAACGACAGAGCTGCAGATTGAAAAGGAAAGGTCATTTTAATAACATTCAATTACAATACGACTTGTGTCGCAATTGTTTACGCCATATTAGTATTTTTTTATTTGCTTTTTTTTCTCCACAAAAGTGTTGTTACCCTTGATAGGGGAATCAATTGATTTTCTCTCTGTCTCTTATGTGCTGAATGATTGAAATGCCATCTACGCTCAGTGTTTGTCACCCTGTTGCACTTGTTATATTTGGAAATTTGTTTACAAGGAAAGAGAAAGAGATACACTACATTGTCAAAAGTATTGGGACACCTGCCTTTACACGCACATGAACTTTAATGGCAACCCTTAGTCCGTAGGGTTCAGTATTGAGTTGGCCCACCCTTTGCAGCTATAACAGTTCAACTCTTCTGGGAAGGCCGTCCACAAGGTTTAGGAGGGTGTCTATGGGAATGTTTGACCAATCTTCCTGAAACACATTTGTGCGGTCAGGAATTGGTGAGGACGAGAAGACCTGGCTCGCAGTCTCCGCTCTAATTCATCCCAAAGGTGTTCTATCCGGTTAAGATCAGGACTCTTTGCAGGCCAGTCAAGTTCCTCCACCCCAAACTCGCTCATCCATGTCTTTATGGACCTTGTTTTGGGTACTGGTGTGCAGTCATGTTGGAACAGGAAGGGGCCATCCCCAAACTGAAATTGTCCAACATGTCTTGTTATGCTGACGCCTTAAGAGTTCCCTTCACTGGAACTAAGGGGCCAAGCCCAACCCCTGAAAAACAACCCCACACCATAATCCCCCCTCCACCCAATGATTTGGACCAGTGCACAAAGCAAGGTCCATAGAGACATGGATGAGCGAGTTTGGGGTGGAGGAACTTGACTGGCCTGCAAAGAGTCCTGACCTCAACCCGATAGAACACCTTTGGGATGTATTAGAGCGGAGACTGCGAGCCAGGCCTTCTCGTCCTCACCAATTCCTGACCTCACAAATGTGCTTCAGGAAGAATGGTTAAACATTCCCATAGGAATGGCCTCTTCCTGTTCCAACATGACTGCACACCAGTGCACAACGCAAGGTCCATAAAGACATAGATGAGCGAGTTTGGGGTGGAGGAACTTGACTGGCCTGCACAGTGTACTGACCTCAACCCCATAGAACACCTTTGGAATGAATTAGAGCAGAGACTGCGAGCCAGGACTTCTCTCCATTATCAGTGTCTGACCTCACAAATGAGCATATGGAAGAATGGTTAAACATTCCCATCGGATTTTGTTCCATCGAAAATCCGATCATGTGTACAGGGCTTAAAGGAACACTAAAGGTTCCCGTTTTTTTTTTTTAAAATAACAAACATGTTATACTTACCTCCACTGTGCAGCTCGTTTTGCACACAGTGGCCCCGATCCTGGTCTTCTGGGGGTCCCTCGGGGGCGGTCTCGGCTCCTCCCCGCAAGGACTCCACACCATAATGCGAGCGAGCTTGCATGGTGTGGAGTTACTGCGGGCGCGCTCCCGTGATACAGCGGCGTCCATAGCCGCCGACTGTATCACTCGGCCCCGCCCCCAGCGCGCCGAGTCATTGGATGTGATTGACAGCAGCGCCAGCCAATGGCTGCGCTGCTTTCAATCCATCCATAGTAGCCAATCAACGGCCAGCCACAAGAACTCGGAGGATGATGGTAGCGAGCGCTGGACTTTCGAGGGGCCAGGTAAGTAAAACAGGGGCTCGGGGGGGGGGGGGCGGTATTGTCGAATGTTTTTTCACCTTAATGCATAGGATGCATTAAGGTGAAAAAACATGTAACTTTACAACCCCTTTAAGGGAGTATCTCACCAAAATTGAAATTCATATTGGGGAGGATGCCTAAATTCTGACTTGTATCTTGGTGCAGACTTCTGGGAAAATCAATAAATACCCTTCTGACCCAAACCAGAAATTACCCAGGCTCCTCCCACTCACAGGCGAGCTGCATCTGCCTCAAGTCCCGTGACTCTACTCACTGCTGTATGTCACAATAACAATGTAAACAAATAAATATGTAGATATAGAGATACAGAAGCCCAGTTTCTCAGCTTACTAGACATGTGCACAACATAAAAAATTGTTTTGATTAGTTATTTACATAAATTTGTTTAGTTTGTTTTCGGAATTCATTTATTCGAGATAGAATCAATACTAATTGTTCAAATCTGGAAAATTCTAGATCAATTTGCATTCAAATTCCATTTGAATTTTATTCGAATTCCATTCCATCCATTCCATCATTCCAAGATGGCTATATTTTTTCTATTCCATAGTTTTTTTCTATTCTATTCTATTCTTTCATTTTTTATTAAATTCTATTCTTTTCTATTATATTCTATTCTTTTCTATTCTATTATAATTTATTCTATTCAAAATTAGAATTTCGGAAGATGGCTATATTATTATATTCTTTATATTCTATTCTATTGTTTTTTCTATTCTAATATTTTCTATTTTATTTTATTTTATTTTTTTTATTCTATTCTATTCTTTTTTTATTCTCTTCGAAATTCAAATTCCGGAAGATGGTTATATTCTATTTTATTTTATTCTATTTTTTTATTTTATTCTATTCTTTTATTTTCAATTCTATTCTTTTCTATTCTATTCAAATTTATTCTATTCCGAATTCAAATTTCGGAAGAAGGTTATATTCTTTCTATTTTATTCTACTGGTTTTTTTTCTATGCTATTCTTCTCTATTTCATTCTATTTTTTTTTCTATTCTATTCTTTTCTATTCTATTTGCAATTCGAAATTCAGAAAATGGTTAAATTCTTTCTATTTTATTATATTCTATTGCTTTATTTTCTGTTCTATTCTAGTCTATTTTATTTATTTTCTATTCCTTTATTTTCTATTCCAGCCCTTTATTTTCTATTTTTTTTCTATTCTTTTATTTGGTATTCTGGTCTGTTTTACTCTATTCTATTCTTTACTTTTATTTTCTATTCTTTTCTATTCCTTTATTTTCTACTATATTTTATTCTATTCTTTTATTTGGTGTTCTGGTCTGTTTTATCTATTATATTCTTTACTTTTATTTTCTATTCTATTCTTTTCTATTCTATTACATTCTTTTCTATTTTATTCCTATATTTTGTAATCTTTTTTTTTCTATTCTTTTATTTGGTATTCTGATCTGTTTTACTCAATTATATTCTTTACTTTTATTTTCTATTCTATTCTATTACGTTCTTTTATTTTCTATTCCTTTATTTTATATTACATTCTTTCTATTCTTTTATTTGGTATTCTGGTCTGTTTTACTCTATTATATCATTTACTTTTATTTTCTATTCTATTCTTTTCTATTCTATTACAGTCTTTTTTTTCCTATTCTTTTATTTGGTATTCTGGTCTGTTTTACTCTATTATATTCTTTACTTTTATTTTCTATTCTATTACTTTCTTATCTATTATTCTTTTCAATTCTATTCCTTTATTTTATACTCTATTTTATAGTGTTCTTTTATTTGGTATTCTGGTTTGTTTTATATCCCTTTCTTCTATTTTCTATTCTATTATATTCTATTACTTTCTATTCTATTCCTTTATTTTATTCTCTTTGGAAATTCAAATTCAAATTTGATTCGAAGATGATTCAAAATCGATTAGAAAAGTATTTGAATTTCATTTCGGATTCGTTTATATTTGTTACTATTGTAATTCGGAAATTCGGATACATCCGAATTTCTGAATAAGGGAAAATTTGTATGAATTTTAAATTGGAATTAAGCAAAACGACACATGTATACAGTTTACATACACACATAATCATCTAAGATGCTGTAGCCTTAACAGTACCCTTCAGTGGAAACAACTGACCCCATTCATTTGAAGGGGTGTCCACTTGTTTTTGGTCATTGGGTAGGTGTGAAGGTCAGGTGTCTATAACCTTTGGCAATAAAGTGTATTTTAAAATGCTTTTACTATACATACACATCACCATCATCATCATCATCACCACCATCATCATCACCACCATCATCATCATCATCATCACCATCATCACCACCACCATCATCATCACCACCACCATCATCATCATCACCACCACCATCACCACCACCATCATCACCACCATCATCATCACCACCACCATCATCACCACCATCATCATCATCATCATCACCATCATCACCACCACCATCATCATCACCACCATCATCATCATCATCACCACCACCATCACCACCACCATCATCACCACCATCATCATCACCACCACCATCATCACCACCATCATCATCATCATCATCACCATCATCACCACCACCATCATCATCACCACCACCATCATCATCATCACCACCACCATCACCACCACCATCATCACCACCATCATCATCACCACCACCATCATCACCACCATCATCATCATCATCATCATCACCACCATCATCATCATCACCACCACCATCATCACCACCATCATCATCACCACCACCATCATCACCACCATCATCATCACCACCATCACCATCATCATCACCACCATCATCATCATCACCATCATCATCACCACCATCATCATCACCACCACCATCATCACCACCACCATCATCATCATCATCATCACCACCATCATCATCATCACCACCACCATCATCACCACCATCATCATCACCACCACCATCATCACCACCATCATCATCACCACCATCACCATCATCATCACCACCATCATCATCATCACCATCATCATCACCACCATCATCATCACCACCACCATCATCACCACCATCATCATCATCATCATCATCACCACCATCATCATCATCACCACCACCATCATCACCACCATCATCATCACCACCACCATCATCACCACCATCATCATCACCACCATCACCATCATCATCACCACCATCATCATCACCATCATCATCACCACCATCATCATCACCACCACCATCATCACCACCATCATCATCATCATCATCATCACCACCATCATCATCATCACCACCACCATCATCACCACCATCATCATCACCACCACCATCATCACCACCATCATCATCACCACCATCACCATCATCATCACCACCATCATCATCATCACCATCATCATCACCACCATCATCATCACCACCACCATCATCACCACCATCATCATCATCATCATCATCACCACCATCATCATCATCACCACCACCATCATCACCACCATCATCATCACCACCACCATCATCACCACCATCATCATCACCACCATCACCATCATCATCACCACCATCATCATCACCATCATCATCACCACCATCATCATCACCACCACCATCATCACCACCACCATCATCATCGTCACTACCATCATCAATTTTAAAGTTCTCTTTTAGTAAAATTCCAACAACAATTCTGAAGAACAAGTTAACTTCAAAGCTCATCCTACCTTAAACAGTCCTAGTCCCAATGACACTTCTCAATGCAGTCACGTTAATGGGCAGCTTTCCTAATCACATGCAACCCTTTAAGTATTTAAAATATGAAACAAATAGGCTTTGCTTTGTATTTCCTAGTAAATTATTTTAACAGTACTGCATGGCATTTCTCATTCAGGAGTAGATTCACCAGCAATTCGAACAGCATATTTAAATGCGGTTGAGTCCAGAGGGAAATTATCTTTTAAATTGCTTAGGAAAAAAAAAAAAAAAAAGGCAGCATAGCTTGACACCCAGGATTAACTGCTACTACATAAGTTAATTTGTTTTAAAAGATGTTATAGTTTCCAGATATATTTGGATGGCTTAGCTTTACAACAGAAGCACCATAGGCAAATTTGGTGAGCATTACTCAAATGCTTTACTCCAAAATGAATGTATTCTATAGAAGGGACGGTGAATTAAAATATGCAATAAAATTATTATTAGGATCCCACGCATTTTCATTTCGAATAGTAAGGTTGTTTCAATTACTGTTCTTGCTTCTCCGTAGTGCTTTTGCATTCAGCCAGTGTACACAGACTCTACTAGGGAAAGAACTTTGTCTTATCTACTGGTGGATCTTGTTCTTACTACAATGACTTGGTCGGGGTCATTTATTACCATTCTTGTCAAACAATCTGTTTGACAAGATACTTATTGAGTGGAGCCTGGCGTGTGACGTCATCACGTTACCGGAACAGAGTGGAGTGCACCCATCTTTTGGGTTTGAAACTTCCCTTATTGAGTTTCCATGCGGTTTTCAATTCGTGATCATGTGAGTGATTTCCTTTATTATAAATAAATAGAAATTTACAAGCTATACAGAACAACCCCTGAAAAACAACCCCACACCATAATCCCCCCATCACCAAATAATTTGGACCAGTGCACAAAACAAGGTTTATAAAGAAATGGATGAGCGAGTTTGGGGTGGAGGAATTTGACTGGCCTGCACAGAGTCCTGACCTCAACCTGATAGAACACCTTTAGGCCCCTTTCACACTTGTGCGATTTGTCCTACGACTTGGGACTGCAAAGTCGCATGACAAGTCGTTCCCCATGATTTCCAATGACAACCATTCATATTAGTATGACTTTAAGTCATGCCGACTTCAAAGTCGTCCCTGCATTACTTTGGTCCAACTTTGATCCTACTTTAGCCCATTGAATATCACTGAAGTAGGATCAAAGTCGGATCGCCGTCTTGACTGATTCAAATTTGGCATGCGACTTGTGCTCTGATGATCTTAAAGGGGAACTCCACACCCAATTAAAAAAAAAAACGGCATGGGGTCCCCCACCAAGAGCATACCGGGTCGGTCTGATATGGATTTTAAGGGGGACCCCCAAGCCGAAACAACAGCATGGGGGTCCCCCCAAAATCCATACCAGACCCTTATCCAAACACACAGTCCGGCAGGTCAGGGGGTGGGGACGAGTGAGCACCCCCCGCCTCCTGAACCGTACCAGGCTGCATGCCCTCAACATGGGGGGGTGGGTGCTTTGAGGTGGGGGGACCTGCACCTCCCACCCCAAAGCACCTTGTCCCCATGTTTATGTTCAAGGGCCTCTTCATTCTTCCTTCTGGGGCATGATGGGCAGTGACGTCATAAGGAGCGGACCTCCGGTGACCCCGCCCCATGCCAATATAAGTAGTGGCACAACACGTACCCAGCATAAGAGCAGGAGAGAGTGTCGAGTCAACATCGGAAGAAGAACAGAGGGAGAAGACAGCGGAGAGGACCCGGCAGAGGCAGAAGACTGTGGACAGAGGGAGAAGAACTGGAGAGGGCTAGAAGACATCAGAGGAGAGCGGAGAAGACCCGAAGAGGGGAGAAGAAATCGGAAGCGACGCCGGAGCTGCCTTTTAATAAATTACTTTAAAAAACCCTGTGTACTGTTTTATTTCTGACACTTTTTTTTAGGTGAATGGTAGGGGTACAATGTACCCGATACGCATTGACATAAGGTGAGGGGCCAGGATCTGGGGGCCCCCTTGTTAAAGGGGGCTTCCGGATTCCGATAAGCTCCCCGCCCATATACCCGACAACCAACGACCAGGGTTGTCGGGAAGAGGTCCTTGTCCTCATCAACATGGGGACAAGGTGCTTTGGGGTGGGGGACGCAGGGCCCCCTGCCCCAAAGCACCCACCCCCCCATGTTGAGGGCATGCGGCCTGGTACAGTTCAGGAGGGAGGGCACTCGTTCATCCCCACCCTCTTTCCTGACCTGCCGGGTTGTGTGCACAGATAAGGGTCTGGTATGTATTTTGGGGGACCCCCACGCAGTTTTTTCGGCTTGGGGGTTCCCCTTAAAATCCATACCAAACTGAAGGACCCGGTATGTTCTTGGAGGGAGAACCCATGCTGTTTTTTTCAAATTTGCCGTGGAGTTCCCCTTCAAGATCATCAGAGCACAAGTCGCATGCCAAAGTCGGATCAGTTAAGACGGCGATCCGACTTTGATCCAACTTCAGTGATATTCAATGGGCTGAAATAAGATCAAAGTCAGACCAAAGTAGTGCAGGGACTACTTTGAAGTCAGCACGACTTGAAGTCGTACTAATATGAATGGTTGTTGTTGGAAATCATGGGGAATGACTTGTCATGCGACTTTGCAGTCCCAAGTCGTAGGACAAGTCGTACAAGTGTGAAAGGGGCCTTAGGATGAATTAGAACAGAGACAGCGAGCCAGGCCTTCTCTCCAACATCAGTGCCTTACCTCACAAATGCGCTTCTGGAAGAATGGTCAAACATTCTTCCAGACTTACGAATCGTACAAACGATCGGATTTTCCACAGACAAAGCATCAGACTTTTGTCCGAAGGGCGTTGGCCAGAAACTTGTCTTGCATACAAACACAATTGTCGGCCATCAAACACGTACGTAGTGATGTACTACCTGTTTTTTCAGCTCTTTAGCGCCACCCTTTGGGCACCTTCTGCTAACGTTGTGTTTGGTGAGCATTGCTGCCGAGCAAGCGTGTTTGTACTTTGGACTTTTGTCTGACGGACTTGTGTACACACGATTGGAAAATCTGCCAACAGACCGTTGTCCGGAAAATTTTAAAGCCTGCCATCCAACATTTGTCCGTGGAAAATCCAGCAACAATTGTCCGATTGAGTGTACAAACGGTCGACCAACAGTCTGTCAACACACAATTCCCGGCGGAAAATCCGATCGTGTGTACGAGGCTTAAGACTGGGATGCCATATGCTCATGTGCGTGTAAAGGCAGGCGTCCCAATACTTTTGGTAATATGGTTTATCAGATCAACAGGTCCCGGCAATGAATCATTGGTTGGGATCTGCTGACAGATTCCCGCTGTGTCAAATCACAGGGGAGTAGGCGGGTGGGGGCGCTCTTGCCCTAAACCCAGAGACAGGCAGCAAAGTACCAGTATGTCGCTGCACTTGTAGGAGCCGCCCCGTTGCAGCATATGTACTGCGGCGGGTCGGCAAGTGGTTAAAGAGGAAGTAAATCCTGATGGGTTTTACTTCCTCTTCGTTTCCCTGCAAAGGTAAAGCATAATGGGCTACTATGCATCGCATACTAGCCCATTATGTGTCACTTACCTGAAACCAAAGCCTGCGATGTCCCCGATTTCCTCGCTGACTGGAAGCCTCCATTCTTCACCCCTCTTCCTTCTGGGCACCGCAAACTCCGGCTCTCTGACTGGCCGGAGTCGCGTGACGTCACTCCCGCACGCGCGGGAGCCGCCAGTCACGGCATGACCCCAGTTTAAAACGGCACAGCATGCCCTTTCTAGAGTGCGCATGTGCCGAATACACCGGCACATGCGCGTTAGAGATCGCCGTGCGGGGAATTGTAAATATCTCCTAAACCGTGTTTAGTAGATATTTCCAGCACCTACAGGTAAGCCTTAAAGCGGAGCTCCACCCTAAAGTGGAACTTCCACTCATCGGAACCCTCCCCCCCTCCGGTGTCACAATTGACACCTTTCAGGGGGGAGGGGGGTGAAGATACCTGTCTAAAGACAGGTATTTGCACCCACTTCCGGGAGTCCACTCTGCGGGAAATCTGCGGGAAGTACGTCACTTCCCGCAGAATACCCATTGTATTCTGGGAGACACTCGGCTCCCAGAACACACGGGGACCAGTCAGAACGGCGCAGCGCGACTCGCGCATGCGCCGTAGGGAACCGGGCAGTGAAGCCGCAAGGCTTCACTGCCTGGTTCCCTCACCGAGGATGGTGGTGGGGGCAGCAGAGTGACGAGCGATTGCTCGTCCTCTGCTGCAGACGTCGCTGGACTCCAGGACAGGTAAGTGTCCTAATATTAAAAGTCAGCAGCTGCAGTATTTGTAGCTGCTGGCTTTTAATATTTTTAGTTTTTTCGGCGGAGCACCGCTTTAATCTAGGCTTACCTGTAGGTGGAAGCGGTCTGTTAAGCCTCGTACACACACGGTTTTCTCGGCAAGAAAGCTGCTGGGAGAGCTTTTTGCTTTCTCAGCAAAAAAACTGCCGGGAATCCCAACGAGAAAAATAGAGAACCTGCTTTCTATTTTCTCGTCCGGATTCTCGGCTGAGTGTTTCCTGCCGAGAAAACCGTGAGTGTGTATGCTTACCTGTCCCCAGGTAAACCCGCGCATGCTCGAAAAGACTTTGACGCATGCGCGGTAGCATACAAGGGTAGTGTAGGGTGTAGCAAGATGGTGGCGGCAGCATCGAATGTGATGAGCGCAGGCTCGTCGTAGTCGATGACGTCACTGCGTTCTTGCCATTCAAAAGAACGGCGGTTCTTTTGAATGGCTGTCTGTATGCACGGCTTGGCAAGGAAAGCTTGCCAGGAATCCCGTCAGGAAAACCGACGTTTTTTTCCTGACGGGATTCCCGGCCGTGTGTACGAGGCTTAAGGGTTTACAACCACTTTAAGTTTGCTTAGAGCACACTTTTTTTTTTTTTTCCTGTATTAAAAAATACTGCACGGCCACGGAATAAAAAAAGTACATGTCATTTATACCCATATCAAAAAATGTTTCCTTTCATCAGGTATAATTGTTTCAGCAATTAAGATCCCATTACAGAGCCCATACAGCTGCCTAGGAAATGTTCCTCTCATTATAATATCCACAGCCAGCCACAGCACAGGAAATGATGTGTTGTTGATGAGCCCGACAATTAGAGGTGTCTTTTGCTTTTCATACTTACATTTATTTTAATACAGTAAAATACTTATGTCAATGAGAAAAGTATAAGCATCACTGTAATTAGATCTGTAATAAATGGCGGTTGACAGCGATGGCACATGCACAGGACATGAGACACATTACATTGTCCTTCCAGGAAAAACACATCATTGGTTGGTTAAGTGACAGAGAGCATATAATTCCAGAGGATAATCGAAAGAAATGGCTTCTTAAAGTAGTACAGAGGAACCTTGGTTTACGAGTAACGCGGTTAACAAGCGTTTTTGAATAACGAGCAACTTTTTTTTTTAAATCCTGACTCGATTTGCGAGTGTTGTCTCGCAAAATGAGCAGAATTCATGCTAATTGGGTGTGCAGTACCGCATTTGGCCAGAGGTGCGGGGACGCAGGTGACACTCGGAACGGTTCGGAGCCATTCCGAGCCATTTGGAAATACTCAGAAATACTCATTTCTCGAGTGTTTCCGAACCTTTCTGAGCGTATGCGAGATCAGCCGAGTTGTTCCTGAGTATTTCCGATGCTCTCCGGCGCCCCCACACTTCTGGCCACAGTCGGTATTGCATGCCATAGAAGTCAATGCGTAACGAATTATCTTCGTTTCCATTGACTTCTATGGGGAAACTCGCTTTGATATGCGAGTGCTTTGGATTACGAGCATTCTCCTGGAATGGATTATGCTCGTAATCCAAGGTTCCACTGTACTAAACCCTCCACGTTTTCTGTTTCAACACATTAGGGGAGATTTACTAAAACTGGAGCACTCAGAATCTGGTGCAGCTCTGCATGGTAACCAATCAGCTTCTAACTTCAGCTTGTTCAATGAAACTTTGACAATAAGCCCTGATTCACACTGAATGCGACTTTAGGCCCGTACACACGATCAGATATTCCGACAACAATGGTGTGACGGAAGGGTTTTGTCGGATAATACGACAAATGTTGGATGGTCATGCTCTCAAATTGTCCGACAACAAATGTGTGCCGTCGGATTATCCCATCGTGTCTACACAAGTCTGTCGGACTAAAATCCAAAGTACAAACACGCATGCTCCGAAACCAATGCTAACCATAAGACAACATTAGCAGAAATTGCCCAAAGGGTGGAGCTAAAGAGCAGAAAAACCACGTCGTTTTGCGTATATAGGCTGAAAATGTTCTGCCGTCTGTATGCAGAACAAGTTCACGGCCAATGCCCTTCGCACAAAAATCCACAGATTTGTCCGATGGAAATACGATCGTGTGTACGAGGCTTTTAAAATCGTGCTACTTTACTTTAACCACTTCAGCCCCGGAAGGTTTTATCCCCCTTCCTGACCAGGCCATTTTTTGCTATTCGGCACTGCGTTACTTTAACTGACAATTGCACAGTCGAGCGATGTTGTACAGAAACAAAATTGACAGTTTTTTTTCCCACAAATAGAACTTTCTTTTGGTGGTATTTGATCACCTCTGCGGTTTTTATTTTGTGCGCTATAAACAAAAAAAAAAAGAGCAACAATTTTGAATAAAAAACAACATTCCTTACTTTATGCTATAAAACATTCCGAATAAAAAAAATCAAAAAAAAAATCGTATTTCTTCATCGGTTTAGGCCGATATGTATTCTGCTACATATTTTTGGAAAAAAAAATCCCAATGAGCGTTTATTGATTGGTTTGTGCAAAAGTTATAGCATCTAAAATCTATGGGTTAGATTTATGGCATCTTAATTTCTTAATTTTTTTTTTTACTAGTAATGGCGGCGATCAGCGATTTTTAGCGGGACTGCGACATTGCGGCGGACAGATCTGACCCTAAGTGACACTTTTTGGGGGCCAGTGACACCAATACGGTGATCAGTGCTAAAAGATGCACTGATCCCTGTTTAAATGACACTGGCAGGGAAGGGGTTAACACTAGGGGGCGATCAAGGGGTTAAATGTGTCCTAGGGAGTGATTCTAACGGGGGGGGGATGTTACACTGGAGGGAAACAGAGATTGTGTTTCCGCTGAAACAGAAGATCTCTCTTTTCCTCACTGACAGATCGGCGGTGTGCCTTGTTTATACAGGCACACCGTTCCTCCATGACTAGTGAATGATCGGCGCGTCGCAGCTGCCATTGCAGCCACCGTGTCCAATCACATCGGGAGCGGCGCTCCGGCGTTGTGCACGCGCCTCCTACACTGCATGCACAAAATCACGTACGGGTACGTGATTATGTGCAGCCGGGCCGTCCTGCCGCAGTATATGTATGGTGGGCGGTCCCAAAGCGGTAGCACAATTTCAAAGCTGCAGGTCAGTGCGATTTCAGGTGCGACTTGCCTGACATCTGTGTGACTTGCACATACACTATATTGTCAAAAGTATTGGGACACCCGCCTTTACACGCACATGAACTTTAATGGCATCCCAGTCTTAGTTCGTAGGGTTCAATATTGGGTTGGCCCACCCTTTGCAGCTATACCAGCTTCAACTCTTCTGGGAAGGCTGTCCACAAGGTTTAGGAGTGTGTCTATGGGAATGTTTGACCATTCTTCCAGAAGCGCATTTGTGAGGTCAGGCACTGATGTTGGACAAGAAGGCCTGGCTCATAGTGTTCGCTCTAATTCATCCCAAAGGTGTTCTATCCGTTTAAGGTCAGGACTCTTTGCAGGCCAGTCAAGTTCCTCTGTAATAGATTGCCTCTGGTCCAATACCAGAATACTATTCGCTATTCTGCGGCTGGTCCAAATTTATGTTGTGAATATGCATGCATGCCTGCAAGAACAAATCACACTTGAATACAGTGATCAGTGTGACCTCTTCATCACAACATAGTGTTTATTCTGGGTCTCAGCCCCTTATATAGACTAAGTGACATAAGCAATCGTCATCACAAATGTGTACATATGATTGGTTCATTCCATATATGGTTCTTCTCTTGTGACGTCTGCTTCTTCCACGTGTCAAGTCACATGCTACACATTCTTCAGCTCAGCGCCATGTTTCAATATACGATGGTAGGGGGAATTGAAGAAGTGGACATCTGTTCCTCGTCTTCACTCTGAGATGAATATCTCTGTGATATTTTTTAATCAAGGAAAATAATGTTTTCTCATTTTGTTACATTAATACTAGAACACATGATAATACTCTTCAGGTTCCCAATATGAACATCAATAAGTTTCTTATTGTATAAATATATCTTAGTGTGTGTGTGTGTGTGGCTATTATTCCTTACAAATATATCCCTCACAAGGGTGGGGGCTATTTACTTCTAAAATTCCCAAGGATGGGGCTGTGAACCATGTGAGCAGCTGACATGAGCACTAAATCTTAGAACCAATACACCAAAGCATAATGAAAGAAAGAAATAATAAAAATAATAAAGAATAAAAGAAAATACCAATATTTGAGTGGATAATAGAGAGATTAATCTTAGACATAAAATAATCATTTTATCAACTCCATCACACCTCCACCCCAAACTCGCTCATCCATGTTTTTAGGGACCAGACACAGGCCATTCACAACGCGCAGCTCATGCATGCGCAGTGCGCGCCAAGCTGTGAAGCCCCAGCCAGGCGCCCACAGTTACAATGCCGACACCGCGGAGAGGAGGGGGAGAGGAGCGAGGCTCCATGCGCCAGCATCGCATGACCGTGGAACAGGTGCAGGGGCGGATCCAGAGTCTAGTCTCGGGAGGGGCACTGGCAGAAAATACTTTTTTTGCGGGCAATTTTTCAGGAAAATGGCTGGTGTTGGAGCTTCAATCATCCCGGCACCATGGTTGTTATGGTGTCTGAATGATTCAACCACATTATTTATATTATTACATTGTTATACAAAATGAAATGGTTCAACTCACCATAATGCAGAATCTGTGGGAGCCCCGAGTGTGTCACTTGCCACCATCGCCTGCCACATGTTGCGGATTGTCACTTGCCACGTCACCTGCCACATGTTTATCACTTGCCACAAGTTGCGGATTGTCACTTGCCACGTCACTTGCCACAAGTTGCGGATTGTCACTTGCCACGTCGCCTGTCACATGTTGAGGATTGTCACTTGCCACGTCAATTGCCATATATTTATCACTTGCCACAAGTTGCGGATTGTCACTTGCCACGTCACTTGCCACAAGTTGCGGATTGTCACTTGCCACGTCACCTGCCACATGTTTATCAGTTGCCACAAGTTGCAGATTGTCACTTGCCACATCGCCTGTCACACGTTGCGGATTGTCACTTGCCACGTCGCCTGTCACACGTTGCAGATTGTCACTTGCCATGTCGCCTGTCAAACGTTGCGGATTGTCACTTGCCACGTCGCCTGTCACACGTTGCGGCTTGTCACTTGCCACGTCTCCTGTCACACGTTTCGGATTGTCACTTGCCACATCGCCTGTCACACGTTTCGGATTGTCACTTGCCTGCTCCAATTGTTGCTTGCTGTGTCCCAGAGTCAGGGCTGTCAGGCAGCAGAGAGATGATGTAATCTCTCTGCTGCCGCGCTGCCTAAACAGTGAGGGCAGGGATGCAGGGCAGGCGGTGAGAGATGATGTCATCTCTCTGCTCCCCCCTGCTCGCCTGCTCGCTGATTGGCCAGCACTCGCTCCGACACTCACCAAGCCGCCCAGCTGCCCGGCCCGCACGCTCTCTCACTCGACACCCATCTTTTAGCTGTGTCACCTGCCCACCGAGCCGCCCGCTCCCTCACCAGCCCACCCAGCTGCCCGGCCCGCTCGCTCTCACCCGCCTGCGGAGCCATCTGCGGACGCGGAGCCGCCCAGCACTCTCTCACCCATCCACGGCACTCACCCACAAATAGTTTCTCGGGGGGGGCAATTGTCCTGTTGCTCCCCCCTGGATCCGCCCCTGAACAGGTAAGTGTCTGATTAATAAAAGTACACTTTTTGTAGCTGCTGACTTTTAAATGGGTGGAACTCCACTTTAACGACCAGCTATTCTTGACACAGAATTCAAATTGGTCGATCATTTTTCAAATTTGCATCATTCCGAAAATTTGGAATTAGTTCGAAAATTTATAAACAAAACAAAATTTGACAAAAAATAAACCAACCTAAAACGAATTCCGAAACTAAACAAAATTAGTAACATAATGAATCTATCTGAAACTTAATGAATTTTTCCATTCTGCACGTGTCTAAAGAGCAGAGAAGAAACATGCTAAGTGGTGTGGACTAAGGCAATATGAGGATATGCTTTGTTCATTTTCATATCAGGGGTTGCCATTTGCCAACCACTTTAAATCGTTTGTTACCCCAACACTTCATATTCCTGATATGTGCCTGTTGTACGATGTACTTGTATGAGAAAGTATCCTGCTCTCTTTGCATTGCTTCTTTTATGTGGAATCACTGGTGTTCCTGCTAGTCCCTCTGCCTTCCTATTAAAAACTGACCACACTAAGCAGGAGAGCACAGCTTGGTCAGTTCTCTAGCTATGCTGGGAACTCAGCCTGCTCTCCTCCAATGATCAGACTTGTCCTGACACGCCCTTGCTTCATTTACTGGGAAGATGAGTGTTCTGCTGTTTCTCCTCCCCCCAGCTCTGAACAGAGGGAATGTGATCACTTATTAAAAAGGGAAAAAATTTATTTATAATGTTTTTTCTAAATTTATACAAAAATGTTTTGCCTTTCATTTCTATTTTAAACTGAATGGGTTGTTTTACAAGGTGATCATTTACAATCACTTTGGAGTAGCGTTACTTTGTATATTATTTAAACCACTTCACCCCCTGGAAGATTTGCCCCCCTTAATAACCGGGCCATTTTTTTTTGATTCGGCACTGCGTCGTTTTAACTGACAATTGCGCGGGCGTGTGACTTTGTACAAAAACAAAATTGATGTCCTTTTTTTTTCCCCCCACAAATAGCTTTCTTTTGGTGGTAAATAATCATCTCTGCGATTTTTATTTTTGCGCTATAATCAAAAAAAGAGCGACAATTTTGAAAAAAACGAAACAATACTTTTAACTTTTTGCTATAATAAATATCCCCCAAAAACAAATTTTTTCCTCAGTTTAGACCGATGTGTATTCTTCTAAATTTTTTTGGTAAAAAATAAATAAAAAATTGCAATAAGCGTATATTGATTGGTTTACACAAAAGTTATAGCGTCTACAAAATAGGGGCTATATTTATGGCATTTTTATTATTATTATTTTTTTTACTAGTAATGGTGGCGATCTCCGACATTGTGGGGGACAGATCGGACACTTATGACACTTTTTTGGGACCATTGACATTTAAACAGCGATCAGTGCTATAAAAATGCACTGATTACTGTAAAAATGTCACAGGCATGGAAGGGGTTAACAGTAGGGGGCGATCAAGGGGTTAAAGTGATTGTAAAGGTTCCCGTTTTTTTTTTTTTTTTAAATAACAAACATGTCATACTTTCCTCTACTGTGCAGTTCGTTTTGCACAGTGGCCCCGATCCTCCTGTTCTGGGGTCCCACGGCGGCTCTCGTGGCTCCTCCCCGCATTAGATAACCCCCTCTGGGAAGCTCTCTCCCCAGGGGGTTAACTTACAGGTGCGCTCCTGTGTCATACACTCGGCGTCCATAGACGCCGAGTGTATGACTCGGCCCCGCTCCCGGTGCCCGCGTCATTAGATTTGATTGACAGCAGCGGGAGCCAATGGCTGCACTGCTATCAATCTATCCAATGAAGAGCCAAGAACCCGTGGAGAGAGTGACGACGGAGATTCGGTGCTCAGGTAAGTAAAACGGGGGGCTGGACACTGCAACGTGTTTTTTCACCTTAATGCATAGTAGACATGTGCGATTTGTTCCGTACGAATCGAAAACTCGAACGAATTTCCGAAAATTCGTACATTCGGAAGCATCAGAAATACGAATTTCTATTCTTACGAATTTTATACAAAATATGAAATTTCGTTTACGAATTTCGCTTCGGGAGTGGGAGAGACGGCTTAGACTGGTACTGGTAGTCGATGGGAGATTCAGAATTGGACAAAATAAGAATGTTCGTTAATATCGTTTTATTATTGTCATAATAATTACGATTATTCGTTATGATGAAGTTAAAAACCCAGGAAGTCAGCACAGCACAGGGATGATGGGAGCCCCTCATATTGAGCACAGCACAGGGATGATGGGAGCCCCTCATAATAAGCACAGCAGGGTTACAGCCCCAGGAGGAAGTCAGCACAGCACAGGGATGGTGGGAGCCCCTCATAATGAGCACAGCACAGGGATGGTGGGAGCCCCTCATAATAAGCACAGCAGGGTTACAGCCCCAGGAGGAAGTCAGCACAGCACAGGGATGGTGGGAGCCCCTCATAACGAATGTTTGTAATTGTTACGAAAAGTTAACGAATCTAACGAAAAGTCGTATTTCGTATGAAACAAATCCAAATAGAATTTTGGACACGAATTATGAAATACAAATTTTCGTCTAATACGAAACGGAGCAGAACGAAACAAAACAAATTTATTGACGGCGCACATGTCTAATGCATAGGAAGCAATAAGGTGAAAAAACAAGAAGGTTTTTCAGCCCCTTTAAAGGGGAGTTCCAGACTTTTTTTTAGGTTTATTAAAAGTCAGCAGCTACAAAAAGTGTAGCTGCTGACTTTTAATAAACAGACACTTACCTGCTCCACGGTCCAGCGATGCGGCCGCCCGGAGCTTCGCTCCTCTCCCCCCCTCTCCGCCGGCACCTCCATTCACTCTGTGGGCACCCGGCTGTGACAACTTTCAGCTTCACGGCCGAGCACGCACGGAGCATTCACGAGCGGCGCTGCGCTCCCCGAGTGGACAGACGAGCTCCTGGGACCTGTCATGTGACCCAGGAGATCGTCTGGGAGGGGCCGCCTAAGGCGACAGGAGGAGTCGCCGAGGTGGTCTCTGGGCGGAAGGAGGAAGTGGGACAGGAAGTCCCACTCCTAACGAAGCCCCCCCCCAAAACAAAAAATTACATGCCAAATGTGGCATGTAAGGGGGTGAGGAGTGCTTAAAGCGGATGTTCCACTTTTGGGTGGAACTCCGCTTTAACTGTGTTTCTTAGGTAGGGTGACCACATTTCCAAACTACCATTCAGGGACACCCTCCCTTCCCAAAAATCAGCTTGTGCTGTAACGAATCACAGCACAGTGATTAGACACAAGAGGCGGGATTTATGATTGCTCCAATCACAAGCAGGGGGTGGGGATTGTGCTCCTCCAGCCATTACCGGCCAGGACAAGTACTGTCAGTGAGTAAAGCGGTGATGTGGCAGCCTTTTTTGGGGGCATCAGATTTGCCCGGGGGAGTGGCTGTGTCAGTTTCATTCCGGGACACTGTATTGTCCTGGAATATAGGTGCCCGGGACAGACCTGCAAAATGCGGGACTGTCCCGGGCAATCCGGGACACGTGGTCACCCTAGTCTTAGGGAGTGATTCTAACTGGGGGGGGGGGGGGTGGGACTGCCTGGGTGAGGAGACCGATCATTGTTCATACTTAGTATGAACAACAGATCAGTCTCCTCTCCCCCGACAGCATGGAGATCGGTCTGTTTACATTGACAGATCTCCGTGCTGTCTCTGTGTAGAGTGCTCGCGGGTGCCCGCAAGCGCATCGGCTCCGGCGGAGTGCCATGGGTGCGCGCGCCCCCTAGTGGCCTGAAAGTGAGCCAACGTATAGCTACGGAGGCTCGCCTAGGGGAGCCAACCTGCCACAGTATAACTGCGGTGGCTGGTCGGGAGGTGGTTAACCCAATTTATATTTTAATTTTGGCTTTTTGTTGCCGAAGTACGATGGCTGTAAAGCACTAAAAATATATTTTCTTTACAAGCCAAAGTCAATACATATAACATGAAAGCCTACAGTCCTATAGGGAACGGTGAGTGTCACCTCCCTCAAGACTTCATACGGAATTAATGACATGCATGCTTTTTATTTTCTTACTTTAACTTTGGAGGCGTGCGGGAGAAGAACATTGATACGTACACGCTGATTCATCTGCTCGTCGAGATTGCAATCTCATTTTTGATGCCTGGGGCTCTGACAGATAAAAGAGTTTCTAAAGGTCAAATGAGAATTGATTTAAGGATTTAGTCCGGGCTCTCCAGATTTGAGTATTTAGGTTTCCAGTTCCTAGATAATTTGGTGTAGATGGAATATTGGCTGTGTTCTTGGTTAATGCTTTTTGACATCTGTAGCAGCTTGTCAGCCGTTTAGCCAGGCATATTTTATATCAAGCGTGCGGAAAACAGGGGGCCAAACCGAGTGGAATAAATCTGCAAAGAAACATCAATATGATTACCAAAACCGTGTGATTCTAGAAAAAGATGACTGCACTTTGGTAACCAATAATTTAATCTTTTGCCGAAACTAGGGTGACCACGTGTCCCGGATTGCCCGGGACAGTCCTGCATTTTGAAGGTCTGTCCCGGGCACATACATTCCAGGACAATACAGTGTCCCAGGATGAAACTGACACAGCCACCCCCCGGGCCAATCTGATGCCCCCAAAAAAGGCCGCCACATCACAGCTTTACTCACTGACAGTACTTGTCCTGGCCGGGAATGCCTGGAGGAGAACAATCCCGCCCCCTGCTTGTGATTGGAGAAATCATAAATCCCGCCTCTTGTGTCTAATCACTGTGCTGTGATTCTTTACAGTACAAGCTGATTTTTGGGAAGGGAGGGGTGTCCCTGAATGGTAGTTTGGAAATGTGGTCACCCTAGCTGAAACTAGGCAGAAATTTTTCCATGCGGGGTGCTTTAACCGCTTAATGACCGCCACGCGTCAAAAAAAGGTCGACAGAATGGCACGGCTGGGCATATGGGCGTACAGGTACGTCCCCTTTAAGATGCGAGCCGTGGGTCTGTCGCTCGCGTGCGTGCCGTTGGAGGCGCGCTCGCGACCCTGTCGGAAGCTCCGTGACCGCGCCCGCGGGACCCACGGACGCGATCGCCGCCGGTGTCCCGTGATCGGGTCACAGAGCTGAAGAACGGGGAGAGGTAAGTGTAAACAAACTTCTCCCCGTTCTGCCTAGTGAGCCTGTCACTGATCGTCTGTTCCCTATCATCAGGAACAGCAATCAGTGATGTGCCACGCCCCCTAACAGTAAGAATCACTCCCTAGGTCACACTTAACCCCTTCAGCGCCCCCTACAGCTTAACCCCTTCACTGCCAGTGTCATTATTACAGTAATCAGTGCATTTTTATAGCTGGTCCTAAAGTGGTGTCAAAAGTGTCATAATGTCGCAGTCACGATAAAAATCGCTGATCGCCACCATTACTAGTAAAAAAAAAAAATATTAATAAAAATGCCATAAAACTATCCCCTATTTTGTAGACGCTATAACTTTTGCGCAAACCAATCAATAAACGCTTATTATTTTTTTTACCAAAAATATGTAGAAGAATACGTATCGGCCTAAACTGAGGAAAAATAATGTTTTTTTTATATATTTTTTGGGGATATTTATTATAGCAAAAAGTAAAAAATATTGCATTTTTAAAAAAATTGTCGCTCTATTTTGGTTTATAGCGCAAAAAATAAAAACCACAGAGGTGATCAAATACCACCAAAAGAAATCTCTATTTGTGGGAAAAAAAGGACGTAAATTTTGTTTGGGAGCCACGTCGCACGACCGCGCAATTGTCAGTTAAAGCGACGCAGTGCCGAATCGCAAAAAGAAGCCTGATCTTTGACCAGCAAAATGGTCCGGGGCTGAAGTGGTTAAAGTGTTACTAAACCCACAACAGTAAAATCAGTCTGTATATGCAGTAAAGCATGCTTGTTATACTCAGTGTTGGACCAAAGGGGTTAATCTTCTGCATTGTGTAAAAAGGCTGTTTGATCCTGTCTTCTCTGATCCTCCTCTTCTTTTACCGCCCCCAATCCATCTCCTGATAGTACAGAGCCTTGGGGGCACTCTGCACATGCTCAGTTTGGTGCGTATTGTAAAGCCTGGTACACACGATCGGATTTCCATCGGACAAAGCGTAGGACTTTTGTCCGAAGGGCGTTGGCCGTGAACTTGTCTTGCATACAAAAGGCAAAGAATTGTCGGCCAACAAACACGAAACAACATGTTTATTCAGCTCTTTAGCGCCACCCTTTGGGCAACTTCTGCTAATGTTGTGTTATGGTGAGCATTGCTTCTGAGCATGCCTGTTTGTACTTTGGATTTTTGTCCGACGGACTTCTGCACACACGATCGGAAAATCCGACAAGACACATTTTTGTCGGAAAATTTTAAAGCATGCTATCCAACATTTGTTGGCGGAAAATCCGACAACAATTGTTCGATGGAGCGTTCAACCGGTCGGATTTTCTGACAACCGCCTGTCCTCACACAATTCCCGTTGGATATCCAATCGTGTGTACGATGCTTTAGAGATTTTTTTTTTCGTGGCATGACATGGCATCACTTCCGATTTACTCAGAAATCATCGGCACCAGTTTTTAAAAATCGAAAGCACTCAATAAACACAGATCTTGGTGTTTTGAATGCTTTTAGGTGTAGAGTAGGGATTTTGGGTCTTTTAGACCCCAGACCACGCCAAATAGATGACCTGTCACATGCCTAGTGCTGTCACAAGGATGTTTATATTCCTTGTGACAGCAATAAAAGTGATAAAAAGAAAAAGTTAAAGCAACAGTGTAAAAATAAAAAAATAAAATAAATTCATAAAAAAATAAAAAAAAATAAAAGTACCCCCGTCCAGTTAGTGCAAAACCGTAGTCCCACAATAAGTCGCTGATCTATGCCATTACTAGTAACAAAAAAATAAAATAAAATATCACATAGTTTGTAGATACTATAACTTTTGCACAAACCAATCAATATACGCGTATTGTTTTTTTTTTTTTTTTTACCAAAAATATGTAGCAGAATACATATTGGCCTAAATTGATGAAGAAATTCGATTTTTTACATTTTTTTTAGTGGATATGTTTTATTGCAGAAAGTAAAAAAAATTGTCGGCCTTTTATTGTTTATAGCGCAAAAGATTAAAACCACAGAGGTGATCAAATACCACCAAAAGAAAACTCTATTTGTGGAAAAAAAAAACCATACATTTTATTTGAGTACAGAATTGCATGACCGCACAATTATCGCTCGCACGCAAAAGGGGAAAGCTTCTATTAAGCACATCCAATAAAAAAAAATGAAAAAAAAAAAAAAAATGTCTTCATCAATTTAGTCCAATATGTATTCTGCTACATATTTTTGGTAAAAAAAAATCCAATAAGCGTATCTTGATTGGTTGAAAAAAAAAAAAAGTGCCCCCCGTCCTCCCATCCTCGCACGCAAAGGCGAAAGCGCGTGTCAGTCCCGCACGCAGGCAAACAGCAATCGTACCACACTTGTGAGGTATCACTGCGAACGTCAGATCACGGGCAGTAATTCTAGCACCAGACCTCTTCTGTAAACCTAAAGTGGTAACCTGTAAAGGCTTTTAATTGCGTTGCCTATAGATAGTAAAATTTTCGTCATTTGTCGCCGTAGAGCAATTTTGAAGTGGCTGGGGTGGGGCAAGTTTAGATGGGGGGGGGGACCTCGATTTTAATCTTGCCTAGGGCAGCACAAAACCAAAATACACCACTGCTTACCAGGAAATGAAAACTATCAGTTTTGCTCACCCTTAGTGCCGGTTCACACTACAGTGACTTGGAATCCGACTTTTTAGACCTCAAGTTGCCCCAAGTCGCTGGACATAAGAAATTCCATTGAAGTGAATGAGAGCCGTCTTAAGGTACACTATTGAAGTTGCTCCGACTTCAGAAAAGGTTCCTGTACTACTTCAAGGAGACTTCTAGGCAACTTGTACCCATTGATTTCAATGGAAGTTGCCTCCAAAGTCGGATCTCCATCTTAACTGAAGCAACTTTACAGGAAAAGAACATACCGTATATACTCGAGTATAAGCCGAGTGTTTCAGCACATTTTTTTGTGCTGAAAATGCCCCCCTCGGCTTATACTCGAGTCAACTTTGTGCGCCTGATCTCCCAGACATTGGGGACTCGGTACCGGCCGGCTGTAGGTCCCCTAGACCCCAAACTTGGCACACATGTAGCAAACGTCAGTCTAGTCATGGACACAGTGAGGCATGGGCACAGTGAGGCATGGGCACAGTAAGGCATGGGCACAGTGAGGCATGCACATGGACACAGTGAGGCAAAGTGAGGCATGCAGATGGACACCCTAGGCTTAATATCAAGTCAATAAGTTTTCCCAGTTTTTTGTGGTAAAATTAGGTGCCTCGGCTTATAGTCCGGTCGGCTTATACTCGAGTATATACGGTAGTTTACCCAGGCAAACCCCTCCCTCCCACAGAGCTGATTATTCTGTGATTGGCCACAGCCAAAGTCACCTGTCCTGAAGGCAACTTTAAGTTGTGTTGTAAGTTGCTCAAGACACGCTGAAGTCGTGCTGAAGTCACGCTGAAGTCGCCTCCAAATCGCCTTGCAAAGTCGCGCTGTAAGTCGGGTTGCCCCTGTGTGAACTGGCACTTAGCCACCATGCTTTGTCTATTATTTATATCCATAAAACTGGTACTTTTTACTAATTCTCCATTTGTTCAATGATAGCAACTTTCTCTGCTAGTTGGGACTTGTTTTATGTTCTGTGTAATCTGCTCAGCACCACTTCAAAGTAAGTTAATTACATTACTCCATATGATAGAAATTTCCTCTAGTTATAATTTCTACCCTACCAAGAAAGTAGTTCGAAAAAAATAAAAAAATAAAAATCAGCTAGAATTTTTTGTATATTTCTAAAAAGCAAAAACATTATTTTAAAGGCTCATTAAATATATATTTGTACAACTGTGCAGGTGATAATTTGTGATTAAAGAAAAAAACCCACCTACTGAGCATTCCAAGGGAATCAAACCTTTTAAGAGTGTACCAGGTCTCATCCAAAGACTTATAAATATATTATAGACCGAAGAACAAAATGTGATCTTCAAATGCATTAAGCTGCTCTCGAGATCCTTAGATACACAGCATGATGTTTGTCCCAGTGATTCATTTTTCTCTATTAGAAATAATGACTGCATGCTTGCAAATAGGAACCTGGGGATGAAAAGAAGTTTACATCTTAAACTAATTATTTCTTCAAATAGCACCAAATAGCCTAATTAATATAATAATTTTATAGTTATGCATAATACTTCAAGTGCAAGTGATTATTTGCAATTAACTAAAACATGCTCTGTTGTGTAGGCAAGCCAAAGAAAACAAATAAAAATCTGTCAAATGTCTCCCCTCTGTCTGTTATAAGAACTGAAAAACTGCAGATTCTGTGGGTGGATCTGTTGTCTGGAGCTCGGTGGGTGGAGTCGTGATGTCAGTAGACTCCCCGCCCACCTCTACACTCCCCTTGTCAACATGCATTTTCTCCTGTGTATTCCTTCTGCTATGATCACTAACATCCAGTCAAAATCCAGAAAAGTAACCACATGACTTCAGAAAAGGAGTGGGGGTGGGAATTAAAAAATAATGCCTGTCTAAAGCTAGTGCACGAGATATGTAAATAACCTGTCACTCAAAGCAAGGGGGCGGAACGGACAAAGGTTTTTCTCTGTTTGTCCGTTTTATCTCACTGAACAAGAAAAGAGGATTGCTCAGAGCTGGATTAACTCTTCGTGGCAAGACCTGGCACAAATGATAGGAAATATACTCTACATCGTGACAGCAAAAAAAAATAAAAAATTCGGGTTTACATCCACTGTAATGTTCATGTTTTATTTTATGGTATAAGAGTTTGGATTTGTAATGAGTCTTATGGAGCATTTTTAAAATAAACACAATGCATGAAATCTTAAGGGGTAGGGGTGCCAGCAAAGAGAATACTAGTGAATATTAGAATTTATAAAATACAACAGACATTTTATTAGTACGTACAGTACAGAATTAAAAAAATCAATTATGCTTAGAATGTGCAAGTGCAAAGGATCATCTTGTCTTCAGGTTTAATTGAAAAAGTGGTCACTCAGCATGGTAAATAGAGTGACTACCCCGACATGTTTTGTCGCCCAGGGCTTCCTCAGGGGATGTTTTTTTATAACAAAGACAGAAGACACAAAGATGTAGCACTGCATATAACAGAACTTAATTAGAAACATGGCAATTACTTTTTGGTATGTACAGTCAGGTCCATAAATATTGGGACATCGACACAATTCTAATCTTTTTGGCTCTATACACCACCACAATGGATTTGAAATGAAACAAACAAGATGTGTTTTAACTGCCGACTTTAAAGGGGTTGTAAAGGTTCATTTTTTTATTTTCTAAATAGGTTCCTTTAAGCTAGTGCATTGTTGGTTCACTTACCTTTTCCTTCCATTTTCCTTCTAAATGTTTTTTTTCTTTGTTTTCTTTGTCTGGATTTCTCACTTCCTGTTCCTCCTCAGTAAGCTGTTCAGTAAGCTGTTCTGGCTGACTAACCACCACTCGGATGATGGTGTAAAGTTTAGTGAGGAGAAACAGGAAGTGAGAAATTCAGACAAAGAAAAAAAATATTTAGAAGGGAAATCAAAGGAAAAGGTAAGTGAACCAACAATGCACTAGCTTAAAGGAACCTATTTAGAAAATAAAAAACAAACCTTTACAACCCCTTTAAGCTTTAATTTGAGGGTATTTACATCCAAATCAGGTGAACGGTGTAGGAATTACAACAGTTTGTATATGTGCCTCCCACTTTTTAAGGGACCAAAAGTAATGGGACAGATTAACGATCATAAATCAAACTTTTACTTTTTAATACTTGGTTGCAAATCCTTTGCCTGAAGTCTGGAACGCATAGACATCACCAGACGCTGGGTTTTATCCCTGGTGATGCTCTGCCAGGCCTCTACTGCAACTGTCTTCAGTTCCTGCTTGTTCTTGGGGCATTTTCCCTTCAGTTTTGTCTTCAGCAAGTGAAATGCATGCTCAATTGGATTCAGGTCAGGTGATTGACTTGGCCATTGCATAACATTCCACTTCTTTCCCTTAAAAAACTCTTTGGTTGCTTTCGCAGTATGCTTCGGGTCATTGTCCATCTGCACTGTGAAGCGCCGTCCAATGAGTTCTGAAGCATTTGGCTGAATATGAGCAGTAAATAATATTGCCCGAAACACTTCAGAATTCATCCTGCGGCTTTTGTCAGAAGTCACATCATCAATAAATACAAGAGTACCAGTTCCATTGGCAGCCATACATGCCCACCCCATGGCACTACCACCACCATGCTTCACTGATGAGGAGTTCCTTTCCTTCTCCATACTCTTCTCTTCCCATCACTCTGGTACAAGTTGATCTTGGTCTCATCTGTCCATAGGTTGTTGTTCCAGAACTGTGAAGGCTTTTTTAGATGTTGTTTGGCAAACTCTAATCTGGCCTTCCTGTTTTTGAGGCTCACCAATGGTTTACATCTTGTGGTGAACCCTCTGTATTCACTCTGGTGAAGTCTTCTCTTGATTGTTGACTTTGACACACGTACACCTACCTCCTGGAGAGTATTCTTGATCTGACACACATACACCTATCTCCTGGAGAGTGTTCTTCATCTGACACACATACACCTACCTCCTGGAGAGTGTTCTTGATCTGGCCAACTGTTGTGAAGGGTGTTTTCTTCACCAGGGAAAGAATTCTTTGTCATCCACCACAGTTGTTTTCCCTGGTCTTCCGGGTCTTTTGGTTTTGCTGAGCTCACCGGTGCATTCTTTCTTTTTAAGGATGTTCCAAACAGTTGATTTGGCCACACCTAATGTTTTTGCCATCTCTCTGATGGGTTTGTTTTGTTTTTTCAGCCTAATGATGGCTTGCTTCACTGATAGTGACAGCTCTTTGGATCTCATATTGAGAGTTGACAGCAACAGATTCCAAATGCAAATAGCACACTTGCTGAACTCTGGACCTTTTATCCGCTCCTTGTAAATGGGATAATGAGGGAATAACACACACTTGGCCATGGAACAGCTGAGCAGCCAATTGTCCCATAACTTTTGGTCCCTTAAAAAGTGGGAGGCACATATAAAAACTGTTGTAATTCCTACACCGTTCACCTGATTTGGATGTAAATACCCTCAAACTAAAGGGGTTGTAAAGGTAAAAGTTTTTTGACCTTAATACATTCTATGCATTAAGGTGAAAAAACATCTGCGGCTTAGCGGCCCCCCCAGCCCCCCTGTTTACTTACCTAACCCCTCGAAAGTCCCGCGCCGTGAACGCGCTTGCTTCTCGGCCAGGCTTCTCGGCTCATTCATTGGTTGATTGAAAGCAGCGCAGCCATTGGCTCACGCTGCTGTCAATCACATCCAATGATGCGGCGCGCCGGGGGCAGGGCCGTGTGATACAGTGAGCGGCTATAGCCGCCGCTGTATCACGGGAGCGCGCCCGCAAGAACTCACCACTATGCAAGCTCGCTCGCATGAAGGTGAATAGTTCTTGCGGGCAGGAGCAGATACAGCCGCCGAGGGACCCCAGAAGACCAGGTTCGGGGCCACTCTATGCAAAACGAGATGCACAGTGGAAGTATAACATGTTTGTTATTTAAAAAAATAAAAATAAATCGTGCCTTTAGTGTTCCTTTAAAGCTGAAAGTCTGCAGTTTAAGCACATCTTGTTCGTTTCATTTTAAATCCATTGTAGTGGTGTATAGAGCCAAAAAGATTAGAATTGTGTCGATGTCCCAATATTTATGGACCTGACTTTATACTATTAAAGTAATACAGTGCCTGACCCATCGGCGGATTGGCACGCCGCTGGCTCCCAAATGGTAACTCTCTTTTGGCACCAGATACGCAAGTTGGGGTCAAGAGACTTATGGAGAGAACAACATCCTACTACTCAACAGTTTTTGCGCTGCTCCAACACATCACTCCCTTTTGCGAATAGATCTAATGTTGAGAACAGACTCCATGCAGTCATACATTGCTGACTCCTCTTACCAAGGAGCCTCTCTGATCACTCCCCTTTGGAAGTCAGGTTATCTAAGGCCCTTGCAGCTAAGCGTGTACCGGGGAGAGTGAGCCAATTCTGGCTTAGGGTACTTTCACAAACTGATTCTATTGAGAGGTTATTACTCAATTTAGAATTATAGCTCTCGCGTTAACGTTTGCGGCGTACGTAATCTGTGTGTATCTAGCTCTGATACTAGCCAGTGCCTCACCAGCCACTGCACGTCCCTCACGTGACCTCACTGCACGTCCCTGATACATCCTGGAGCCCCAGCCTGGGTGCTATGAGAACAAGCCCTTTTACATCTCAACAGATCTTCTCCACTCACTCCCATACTTGGACTGACCACTAGGCTGGCATTCCCATGTATGTATGTGCTTCCACCAGGGAAGACACATGAACACCAAGGAGGCAGCAGTAACAAAAGTTACTCCCTCCGTATGAAACACAATACAGCATACAGCATTACAGTCAGAAAACAAGTGTAGAAGGCAAACTGTGCATACAGAAATAATTTAAAACATACCATACAACATTCAGTAGGCACCTGCCTACATGCATGCTGCTGTTATACATTAAGTTGTTGCAAAGAGGTTATGAAAGGTTCCAGAACAAAATTAGATGTTGTCTTAAAGGGGTTGTAAAGGAAAACGTTTTTTCACCTTAATGCATCCTATGCATTAAGGTGAAAAAACATCCGACAATACCGGCCCCCACTGAGCCCCCATTTTACTTACCTGAGCCCTCAAAAGTCCCGCACTCGCCCAGTCATCCTCCTCGTTTCTGAGCCTGGCCATTGATTGGCTACACTAGATGGATTGAAAGCAGTGCAGCCATAGGCTCACCCTGCTGTCAATCACATCCAATGACGTGGTGCGCCGGGGGGCGGGGCCGAGTTATACGGTGAGCAGCTATAGCCGCCGGCTGTACCACTGGAGCGTGCCCGCAATCACTCACCACCATGCGAGCTCGCATATAGGTGGTGAGTGATTGCGGGGAGGAGTCGAGACAGTCGCCGAGGGACCCCAGAAGACCAGGTTCGGTGCCACTCTGTGCAAAACGAGCTGCACGGTGGAGGTAAGTATAACATGTTTGTTATTTAAAAAAAATTAAATAAAAAAAAAAATTATTATTTACAACCCCTTTAAGGACAAAACCATGTATCAAACACTCACAGTGCCTAAGCACAGAGGTGTTTGATTTATTATTACTGTATTTATTGGCGTATAACACTCACTTTTTTTACCCTGAAAATAGAGGGTAAACTGTGCCTGCGTGTTATACGCAGGGGGCTGTGGAAAGTTTTTTCCTGAAACTTCCCTCTTAAAGTTAGGGTGCGTGTTATACGCCTGTGCGTTTTATACGCCGATAAATACGGTAATTATTATCCTGAATTTTTATTTCTTCCATCATCTCATAAACCTAAATAAATAATTAGCTCAACAAAAATGAAGACCAACTGTTTTCTCACATTTCCTCGTGTTTTGCCTTGTATGTTGTGTTTTTTTTTTTATCCTCCTTCTATTAGGACGGACACATGAAATGCATAAACATTCCAAGGATTAGAAACTAATGCACAACAGATGGCAAGCTGGTTACAAGCAGAACTACCCAATCAAGCTTTCAAAACACCATACAAAAATAGGTCATTCTCCAAATCAGTGACAAACACGACAAGGTTCATTTTAACCTCCCCGCAACTGGAAGTGTTGCTTTCTTTTGTTCTTTTTTTTTTTTTCTTTTTTAAATGTTTACGTTTTAACCACTTCAGCAATACACCCTTAATTTCCTTTAAATCAAAAACAATAATTTGCACTTATAAGTCGTTTTATGACAAAATATTTTGTCTTTGTAGTAAATGTCATCATGAAGGATAAAGAGGGTACTCATTATTAACCCCTTTTAGGATGTATTTTTGTCTGGGCCTCTGTGTTTTATTGATCACTATCGCTGTGATGGGAAATGAAGGATAATCCACTGGCAAAAGGGCCACAAACCTGTCATCCTTTCTGATTTTTGATAAGCATCTTACACTACCAGCTATAATCAGTCCCGAGTCTTCACCATCTGCTGGTCATACCTAGCACTGCAGCTCAGATCTCTGATGAGCACACCTGCCCTAATCATGAAAGCTTCAGGCTGGGTTCACACTAGTGCGACACGACATCTGTCCTACTTTGGATCCGACTTTGCCCTGCGACATGAAGCCGACATATGTCCGACTTTCAATGAACGGGGATCCGACTTGGATCCCCACCAATATCAGGCACTGTGTTTGGTATGAATCTTGAGGGGGAACTCCAGGCCAAATTTTAAAGAAAAAACTGGCATGGGTTCCCCCTCCAAGAGCATACCAGGCCCTTGGGTCTGGTCTGGATTTGAAGGGGCGCCCCTACGCCGAAAAAACGGCGTGGGGGTCCCCCCCAAAATCCAAACCAGACCCTTATCCGAGCACACAACCTGGCAGGCCGCAGGGGAAGAGGGGGGGACGAGAGAGCGGCCCCCCTCCCTCCTGAACCGTACCAGGCCGCATGCCCTCAACATGGGGGGTTTGGTGCTTTGGGGCAGGGGGCGACCTGCGGCCCCCCCACCCCAGAACCCCAGAGCACCCTGCCCCCATGTTGATGAGGACAGGGCCTCTTCCCGACAACCCTGGCCGTTGGTTGTCGGGGTCTGCGGGCGGGGGGCTTATCGGAATCCGGGAGCCCCCTTCAATAAAGGGGCCCCCGGATCCCGGCCCCCCCACCCTATGTGAATGAGTATGGGGTACATCGTACCCCTACCCATTCACCTGGTGGAAAAAAATTGCAATAAAAAAACCACACACAGCTTTTTAAATTATTTTATTGCACAGCTCCGGGGGTCTTCTTCCGACTTCGGGGGTCTCCGGTGTCGTCACCGCGCTCTCCGGTTCTTTCTTCTGCCGGGCCACCGCTAACTTCTTTAGCTCTTTTGCTAGCGGAGGCCCGGTCTTCTCCGTCGCCTTCTTCTTCTCCCGCTATCCGGTTCTTTCTTCCGCCGGCCCCTCCACTAACTTCTTTAGCTCTTTTGCTAGTGGAGGGGCCGGTCTTCCCGTCGCCGTCTTCTTCTCTCTTCTCCTCCTCGATGTTGACGCGTCGCTTCCTCCCGCTGTAATACTGGCTGTTCGCTCTGCTCCGCATTAATATAGGCTTCTCATGACGTCACAGTCACATGTTCCGGGGCACATGGCCCCGGAGCATGTGACTGTGACGTCATGGGAACATGTGACTGTGACGTCATGAGAAGCCTATATTAATGCGGAGCGGAGCGAACAGCCAGTATTACAGCGGGAGGAAGCGACGCGTCAACATCGAGAAGGAGAAGAGAGAAGAAGACGGCGACGGCGACGGAGAAGACCGGGCCCTTCACTAGCAAAAGAGCTAAAGAAGTTAGTGGAGGAGCCGGCAGAAGAAAGAAGCGGGAGAAGAACCGGAGAGCGGGAGAAGAAGAAGGCGACGGAGAAGACCGGGCCCTTCACTAGCAAAAGAGCTAAAGAAGTTAGTGGAGGAGCCGGCAGAAGAAAGAAGCGGGAGAAGAACCGGAGAGCGGGAGAAGAAGAAGGCGACGGAGAAGACCGGGCCTCCGCTAGCAAAAGAGCTAAAGAAGTTAGCGGTGGCCCGGCAGAAGAAAGAACCGGAGAGTGCAGCGACGACACCGGAGACCCCCGAAGTCGGAAGAAGACCCCCAGAGCTGTGCAATAAAATACTTTAAAAAGCTGTGTGGTTTTTTTATTGCAATTTTTTTCCCCATACTCATTCACATAGGGTGGGGGGGCCAGGATCCGGGGGCCCCTTTATTAATGGGGGCTCCCGGATTCCGATAAGCCCCCCGCCCGCAGACCCCGACAACCAACGGCCAGGGTTGTCAGGAAGAGGCCCTGTCCTCATCAACATGGGGGCAGGGTGCTCTGGGGTGGGGGGGCCGCAGGTCGCCCCCCCAGCCCCAGAGCACCAAACCCCCCATGTTGAGGGCATGCGGCCTGGTACGGTTCAGGAGGGAGGGGGGGCCGCTCTCTCGTCCCCCCTCTTCCCCTGCGGCCTGCCAGGTTGCGTGCTCGGATAAGGGTCTGGTTTGGATTTTGGGGGGACCCCCACGCCGTTTTTTCGGCGTAGGGGTTCCCCTTCAAATCCAGACCAGACCCAAGGGCATGGTATGCTCCTGGAGGGGGAACCCATGCCGGGTTTTTTATTTAAAATTTGGCCTGGAGTTCCCCCTCAAGAGCAGCACAGCACAAGTCGCATGCCAAAGTCGGATCATGCAAGACTGCGGTCCGACTTTGATCCGACTTCAATGATAGTCAATGGGCTGAAGTCGGATCAAAGTCGGACCAAAGTAGTACAGGGAGCATTCTCAAAGTCGGACCGACATGTGTCGGACCAGTTAAGACGGCTACCATAGGGAAACATTGATTTTCACACGTCATGCGACATGAGCTCCCAATGTCGGAGCGTTTGTCGCCCCAGTGTGAACCAGGCCTAAGTAGACTGCTGATTATTTTTCCTGTGCCTGATCAACAGGTTGCACCCTGTACGGGGGTCGAATTAACTTCTGCCCAACTGTAAGGCCCCTTTCAGGTCCGCCTGTCAGTTTTTTCGGCGGACCTGAATGGGCGCTCCATGCAAGCCTATGGAGCATCGGATGTCAGCAGTAACATGTCCGCTGTCTTTCTGACCAGCTCCGATCCGCTAAAATCAGATGTATGGCGATACGTTGCCATCCGTCCATGGCGGATCGGATCGGTTGAGATCTAAAGAAAACGGACATGCTGTCCGTTTTCGTCCGATCTCTCCATAGGAGACAGCAGCGCTCGACAAGCCCCTCCCCGCTCAGTGAGCAGAGAGGCACCTGTCATCCGCCAGCTCAGCGGAGATCAATGGAGAGATCTCCCGCTGAGCTGGCAGACTCCGTATCAACAGATCCGCCTTGTGTGAATGAGCCCTAATGCCTTGAAATATTCCAGCAAATTGTTTGGTCTGCATTTGTATTTGTGCTTATCCTGATAATTGGCCTGTTATCATTTTTTAGCCATACATTGTTCGAATTCCAAAATATTTTTCTTTAGAAAATATTTTTTTCTAAGAATTTTTGTTCCAATTTCGCACCATTAGTGGGCCACAGCAACAGCCATCAAATTTGAGTGATCTGACATGTTGGGAATTTTTTGATAAACAAACACTTTTCTATTCAATGATGGGAGAATTGTGTGACAAATATATTCAAAAAAGAAATGCGCATGAGCACAAGAAAATTAAATTCCCGGAAAGAAAAGAAAATTCCAATTTGGACAAGGGCTCCTTCACTTGGGACAGAAATATTTATCAACAATATCCCTCAATAGATCTATGAAGATAAATTAATTCCACCTTTTCAGATTACTGGACTATTGTATGAGTTTGTCTCATAGACTATTGTACTGTAGGCTGTTGCCAGCCAATCTGAGGTGGGGTGGGATCACGGTTTATGTTATGTGTGTCTCTCCCATTGTGTGCCTCCTAGGTGTGCATTCCCATTGTTATTGAGACATCTATTGTTTCTGTTGGTTGGCTAACTTTTGGAGGTTCTTATGATGGAATTAGCCTTGTGCCAACCTCGTTATCCAAACCATTGTGTGATGTTTTGGGTAAATATTTGGTTTTATTGTTCATGTGGTGACTGACCTACTTTTGAAGTGTATAAAAACCTGTATTTCTGTTCAATAAACAGTCATTCCTTTGGATTTTACCTCAACATCTTGTCTGTGTACGATGCTTGGGGTAAAATGGCTGGTATTAGCTCTTGGTCTGCTGGAACGGTTTGGAGGGCAGAAGGCACTGTTTGGTGGAAGCACCCGTGCCAGGCGATCCGTTATATATTGATTTTCCTGATCTGAAGTAGGCAGCAAGGCCTGTATGTTCCTCATTGTTGGGTTTTCCTACCCCAGTCTGATGAGATAGAAGAGGAGCCTGTTCTGGGACCATCCATTTGGACTCACAGAGTCACTTTCTCCTGTAGGGCTGACAAGTTGTTATGTAGATTTTGCTTATATTTTGCCTTCTTTAGTTCCCCTTTGTCCCCCTCATTAACATGCAAATTAAATTTTTTATAATCTTTTTTTTCGACCCACTGACATCATCTCTAGGTAGGAGCAATCCACATATTTGTAGGACTGCAAGGTATTGCCTTTATATATACTAAAGTGGGCAGATGTTGACAGTACTCGGTGTCTTAAAAATGCAGATGACTTTTATGGGTAATCACCAATAATATTATCGACACACAGGTCTAACTTTTATTTATGTAGCGGGTATGTACTTTCCCGGATGTAAATTTGAACTTGGCAGAGACATTAGTGATGTGTAATTCCCTGCAGCCCAGCAGGTGGTGCTGTCGCTCTGGGTTGGGGTTGAATCATTGCTGTGTGTCGCGCTTCCTTTTTGTCCTCCCTCGGCAGCTGTATGGTGGGGCGGGGAACCCGCCGTGCTTGCTGGGAGAGGGTATAAAGGGGCCGGCCATCTTTGTCACGGGGTCGAGTCCCAGGCACCTTCAGCCTGTGGACGGTGGTTTGTGTCGGTTCTCTAGGCGGGCCTAGGCCTAGAGGACAGCCGGAGGTCGTGTTCCATCCCAGGCACCTTTGGCCTGGGGTGAGGTACTCGGATGGAGGTCTGGAGCTCAGTGCCCAACACTGAGTTCCGCGAGGGAAGGAGATCCTAGGGAACCCCGGGAGTGGGTACCCGAATCCTGAAGGCGTAATGGACCGGGGGGAGCTCCTCACTCGAAGACCTGGTGCAGCAGATTGCCAGTGACGGGTGAGTCTCTCATCGGAGACCGCCTGGAAGGAAATTCCCCCTCGCTCGGAGACCGCAACCCACTTTCAGGAAGGAAAGTGGAGAACACATTGTGTCTGGGCCTATTCGCATCCACACCTCCTTTTCTGTTCTGTTTCTACCAAGGGAGTTCAACTGATTGTGTTCATTCGAGAGGAATAAAGGCGTGTTGAACTTTAATGGTGTGGGGCTCATTTCCTGACAGACATTGTTCAAGGTAACTCTCAGGGGAGGCTCCAGGTGCACAACACTGACCCGAAGGTAAAAAGAACTTTGCTCATACCACACTGACACATGTGACAAAGGCCTGGCGTGGTGTCCCCTCTCCCTTCCCCTCTGAAGGTACCCCTAGACAAGAGACAGACAAGCTGAAGAGAAAGAGGGGAGTGAGGAGGGCGCTACATTTATAACAATTAAAAATTTGACTGCCAACAACCATCTGTTTCTCAAGCTTGGAGCACATGCTTCTAACCTAAAGCGGTATTAAACCCAAAACCAAACATATAATATATTGAAGCTTTCCAATCCTTAAATGTGCTGGCTGCATTATTTTTATTTTCTTAGGCTTTCTTTCCTTTATTTTTACTTGGTGATCCAGTCAGCCAGCCTTGGTGCTGCTTTGTCTGGACAACTTGTAGGCAGGTGCAGTCTACTTTATCCACTGCAGGAGGTGCTCTACTGCAGCGGCATTGCAGTTGGAGAGGAAGTCAAGAGGGACATGGTTCCTCTATGATTTCCTGGGTCACTGGGGAAGCTATGCGATTGGATGCTGCAACCCCATGTAACTCTAGCAGCCATATTGGGTTAGGCAGAGCCTGTTTAACCACTTAAGGACTGCCTCACGCCAATATACGTTGGCAGAATGGCACTGCTGGGCACATCAGCGTACAGGTACGTTGGCCATTAAGAGCCCAGCCATGGGTCGCGTGTGCTGAGCTCCGTGACCGCGCCCGCGGGACCCGCGAACCCGATCGCCGCCGGTGTCCCGCGATCAGGTCACAGAGCTGAAGAACGGGGAGAGGTGAGTGTAAACAAACCTTTCCCCATTCTTCTCCGTGGCATGTCAGTGATCGTCTGTTCCCTGTCATCGGAACAGACGATCAGTGACGTGTAACGTGTAGCCACTCCCCCCTACAGTAAGAATCACTTCTTAGAGTACCCTTAACCCCTACTGTACATCACCACCTAGTGGTTAACCCCTTCACTGCCAGTGTCATTTTCACAGTAATCGGTGCATTTTTATAGCACTGATCGCTGTGAAAATGACAATGGTCCCAAAAATGTGTCAAAAGTGTCCGATGTGTCCGTCCTAATGTCGCAATCGCGAAAAAAAAAAAATCGCTGATCGCCATCATAACAAGTAAAAAAAAAAAAAAATTTGAAAAATGCCATAAACTACCCCCTATTTTGTAAACGCTATAACTTTTGCACAAACCAGTCAATAAACGCTGATTGAGATTTTTTTTACCGAAAATATGTAGAAGAATACGTATCGGCCTGAACTGAGGAAAAAAAAATTCTTTTTATATATTTTTGGGGGATATTTATTATAGCAAAAAGTAAAAAATATAGAATTTTTTTCAAAATTGTCGCTCTATTTTTGTTTATAGCACAAAAAATAAAAACCGCAGAGGTGATCAAATACCAAAAAAACCTCCCCACGTGCTCGCATCCAGAAGGGAGCGTATACGTACATCGTGCCCACATATGTAAACAGCATTCAAACCACACATGTGAGGTATCGCCGCGAACGTTAGAGCAAGAGCAACAATTCTTGCCCAGGACCTCCTCTGTAACTCTAAACAGGTAACCTGTAAAAGGTTCTAAAGGGTCCCTTATGGAGATTTTTAAGTACCGAAGTTTCCACGAGTTAGTACGATTTTAAAGCGTGACATTTTCGTATAACATCATCATTATACAAAAAAATTGGGCTAACTTTAGTGTTTTTTTTTTTTTTTTATTCATTTGATTCTCTAGGTTCTCTGCTCAAATTTTGATAAATATAGATATACACACACACTCACATACATACATACATACATACATACATACATATACATTGTGACAGCAGGAAGGTAAAGTCACCTGGTTGCATCCAGGGGGGTAGATATATTTCGCCCAGATTCAGGCTTTACGCCGACTTATACAACTAGGTGGAGAGTTGTATAAGGCTAGTGGGCTCATGGATGACTCATACCTCTAGGGAGAGGGCTGGGCGTCGTGCAGACAGGGAGTTGATGAGACCAGCTGAAGCTTGTCAGCTCATTTAGGCCTCTATAAGAACTCCCAGCTTCATTAGATGTTAGCTCATGCCTGGAACCAGACCTGTGTGGACTGTCTAGGGAGAGTGAACCCCTGTGCGGTGAGACAAAGCCTGTGTGGCTATTTGCTTGGACATTTAAAACCAGGGACTTAGGGACTAGGACAGCACTAGGCTGATCCCAGTTGTTAGTTAGGAAACCTGTATGTTTAGTCAGAGGTCAACTTGACCAGGATTTATTTTGGTTATGTTTCTTTTGCTTTGCTGTGTTTTGTCACTGTAAATAGAAAATAAACCGCACCTTTTTGATTTTGAAAACCACAACCTCCGTTTGCTGGGCCTGTTTTGTGTGGGGAGCCCATCCCGGGGGTCACACACACCCGCTGCCGAGCTAACCCCCTCACAGTTGGTGGAGAATGCGGGCAGTTTTTTTTAAGCCAGCATGGAGGAGATACTGAAACAGCTGGCTCTAGCAAATGCCAATCAACAGCAGACAAATGCAGGTTTGCAAAGGAGCCTTGCAGCCCAGCAGCAAGCTCATCAACAGAGCCTTGCAGTCCAGCAGCAAGCTCACCAACAGAGTCTGGAAGCTCAGCAACAAGCCCTGCAGCAATCTGAGGCCCGCTTCATAGACCTGTTACAGAAGCAAGAGCAGAGACTACAACAAATGGAAGCAGTAGTGCAGCAACGTCCGCAGACCAGTGAGGGAAGCCGTCCCACTAATACCGCGTCCTTTGGGGTGAGTCGTTTATTGACAAAAATGACTGGAGAGGATGATCCAGAGGTATTTTTGACCACATTTGAAAGGACTGCTGAAAGAGAAAAGTGGCCTGAGGAGCAGTGGGCTGGACTGGTGGCTCCTCTGTTAACTGGTGAATCGCAGAAGGCTTACTATGACCTAGAGCATGACCAAGCAAAAGACTATGTGATGCTAAAAGCTGAAATATTGGCAAGGCTGGGTGTCACCCTGGCTGTCCGGGCTCAGCGTGTGCATAACTGGACTTTCCAGCTTGGAAAACCCCCCAGGTCTCAAATGTATGATCTCATTCACCTGAGCAGAAAGTGGCTACAGCCAGAGACTTTGTCCGCACCAAAGATTGTGGAACGTGTTGTAATGGATCGGTTTTTGAGAGCTCTTCCTACTGCCATCCAAAAGTGGGTAAGCCATGGAGACCCAGAGACGGCCGATGGTCTTGTGGATCGTGTGGAGAAATACTTGGCTACAGAGAACCTGACGGCCTCTTCCAGAGACACTCGGACTTTCCACCCTAAGACCAGACCATCCCCAGGGGCGGATAAGATGATTCCAAGGGGTAAGGGTGGAGAGAGTGAGAGGGTGGGAGCTCTACCCCAAGTTTGGCGAGAACAGCCTGGGAAATCAGCGGCTCAAGAGGCGGCAAGAAGGATCGTTTGCTACCGCTGCCGGCAAGCGGGACATATTGCAGCAAATTGCCCGGTTGTGGAGGAACCCATGCAGTGTGACTTTCTGACGGGCAGACGTCAGTCGCTGTGTGCGACAGTCGCATGCACTGCCATTCGGGGAACTGAGAAACATTTATGCAAAATGTGTATTAATGGTAGAAATGTTGTGGTATTGCTGGATTCAGGTAGCCTTGTGACCCTGATAAAGGCTGAATTAGTTAAAACAGAGGTCTCTGGGAATAGCAAGGTAGCTGTTATTTGTGTGCATGGGGACACCCGAGAGTATCCAGTGACTACAGTGTGTTTCGAGACCCCCAAAGGTACCCTCTCTCATCCAGTGGGCTTAGTATCTCAGTTACCGCATGACGCCATTGTGGGAAGGGATTTTCCGAAGTTCTGGGAACTGTGGGATGATCCTGAGCCCCCCACTGGTGCCCCTATGTACCAGGAATGTGATAGCCAGAACTCCCCTGAGAGTGGTGAGGACTCTCCGGAATTTCCCTTGTCAGTATTGGCAGGGGAGACTCAAGAAACTGGAGAGGAGCCCACCTCCTCAGACGAAAACCTACCGTCTGTGGAGTTTTCTGATCTTGAGGTTCACAGGGAAAACTTTGCCACAGAACAGTTGAAAGACCCCGCCCTAATAAAGGCACGGGAAAACGTAGTGAAAATAGATGGCGAGTTAGTGAACCCAGATAATACCTGCACTTACCCATACTTCAGCGTAGAGAAGGACCTACTGTATCGGGTGGCAAAAAGGGCAGAAGAAACCGTTGAGCAGCTTGTGGTGCCCAAACCTTACAGGAAGTTGGTGTTGGAGTTGGCCCATGGGCACATTCTTGGAGGTCATCTGGGGACAGAGAAAACCCGAGAGAGGGTATTACAGAGATTCTATTGGCCGGGGGTGATGAAGGACATAGAAAATTATTGTTCCTCCTGCCCTGTGTGTCAGAGGTCGGCCCCGATGCCACATTTCCGTAGCCCGCTGGTCCCTCTACCCATCATTGAGGTCCCGTTTGAGAGGATCGCCATGGATTTGGTAGGTCCTATAATCAAGTCCGCTAGGGGGCACCAGTACATATTAGTTATAATGGACTATGCCACCCGTTATCCAGAAGCGATCCCTCTCCGAAATACCTCGGCCAAAACCATAGCCAAAGAGCTATCTCTTGTGTTTAGCCGGGTGGGTATTTGTAAAGAACTGCTTACGGACCAAGGTACACCCTTTATGTCCCGGGTTATGAAGGAGCTATGTAAATTTTTCAAAGTGTCGCAATTACGTACATCTGTGTATCACCCCCAAACCGATGGGCTGGTTGAAAGATTCAACAAAACCCTAAAACAAATGTTGAAGAAAGTGGTGGATAGAGATGGAAAGGATTGGGACTGTCTACTTCCTTATCTGATGTTTGCTATTAGGGAGGTGCCCCAATCCTCTACGGGATTCTCCCCCTTTGAGTTACTGTATGGGAGACACCCAAGAGGGCTGTTGGATATTGCCAAGGAAACTTGGGAAAGTGAGAGTTCTCCCCACAGTAGTGTGATTGAGCATGTCGCCCTGATGCAAGACCGAATTGCACAGGTAATGCCCATCGTGAAGGAACATTTGGCCCAAGCGCAGTTAGCACAGCAGAGAGTGTACAACCGTGGAGCCAAGACCCGTACCTTTTCCCCGGGGGATAGGATACTGGTACTTGTCCCTACGGTTGAAAGTAAATTCCTTGCCAAATGGCAAGGCCCCTACGAGATAATGGAAAAAGTGAGCGAAGTGAATTACAAGGTCAGACAACCAGGAAGGCGAAAGCCCGAACAGATCTATCACGTTAATCTGTTGAAAGCCTGGAGGGATAGAGAGTCCCTAGTCGCAGACACTTGGTCACCAGCTCAAACTGGTTGCGTGATTCCTGAGGTTGGAATAGCAGCCACCTTGTCACAACCCCAACAACAGGAGGTTAAGGAGTTTGTGCTTCGCAACAAGGAGGTATTCTCTGAGCTGCCGGGACAAACATCTGGGGTAGAGCATGACATCATTACCCCGCCCGGTGAAAGGGTGAAGTTAAAACCCTATCGGATCCCAGAGGCCCGACGGGAGGCAATACGGGAGGAAGTACAGAAAATGCTGAACTTAGGGGTGATAGAGGAGTCCCAAAGTGATTGGTCTAGTCCCATTGTGTTGGTGCCTAAACCGGATGGGAGCTGGCGATTTTGTAACGATTTTCGTCAGTTGAACAAAGTTACAAAATTTGACACCTACCCCATGCCACGTATAGATGAGTTGATCGACCGGCTGGGAACAGCCCGATACATGACGACTCTTGACCTCACAAAAGGGTATTGGCAAATCCCCCTGGCCAAGTCGGCCAAAGAGAAAACCGCATTTGTAACCCCAGACGGGGCGTTCCAATATAAAAGAATGCCGTTCGGGTTACAGAATGCGCCGCCCACATTCCAGCGGAAAATGGACCAGATGCTGAGGCCCCATCGGAAGTATGCTGCGGCTTACCTGGATGGCGTAATTGTCCATAGCACAGATTGGGCCTCACATCTGCCAAAAGTGCAAGCAGTCCTGGACTCTGTTCGGGAAGCGGGGTTTACGGCTAACCCCAAGAAGTGTACCATTGGGCAGGAGGAGGCCAAATATCTTGGGTACACCATTGGGAGGGGAGTAATAAAACCCCAACTCAACAAAGTCGAGGCCATCCAGAGTTGGCCACGTCCCAACAGCAAGAAGCAGGTACGAGCCTTTCTGGGAATCGCTGGGTATTATCGGCGATTCATTCCCCACTTTGCTTCTAAGGCTGTGCCCCTAACCAACCTGACGAAGGGGAAAGGGTCGGTCATGATTAAATGGACCCCCGAGGCTGAGGCAGCATTCCAATTCTTGAAACAAGCCTTATGTAGCCAGCCAGTGTTGTACTCACCCGACTTCTCTAAAGACTTTGTCGTACAAAGTGATGCGTCAGATGTGGGGTTAGGAGCAGTATTGTCCCAGGTCTGGAACGGGGAAGAGCACCCAGTCATTTACCTCAGCAGGAAGTTGAAGTCCCATGAGGTAAATTACGCCACCGTTGAAAAGGAGTGTTTAGCGGTGAAGTGGGCTCTAGATTCCCTTCGGTACTACCTGCTAGGTAGGCACTTTGACATGGTTACGGATCACGCTCCGTTAAAGTGGATGGCTCAAAACAAGGAAACAAATAGAAGAGTGAATAGGTGGTTCCTGGCCCTCCAGGAATTCAACTTCACAGTAAAGCATCGCCCTGGCGTTCAAATGGGGAATGTGGATGCTTTGTCTCGAGTACATGAATGCCTGATTGCTGGTGTTCCAACCCCGAGGTTAAAACAAGAGGGGGGGGGTATGTGACAGCAGGAAGGTAAAGTCACCTGGTTGCATCCAGGGGGGTAGATATATTTCGCCCAGATTCAGGCTTTACGCCGACTTATACAACTAGGTGGAGAGTTGTATAAGGCTAGTGGGCTCATGGATGACTCATACCTCTAGGGAGAGGGCTGGGCGTCGTGCAGACAGGGAGTTGATGAGACCAGCTGAAGCTTGTCAGCTCATTTAGGCCTCTATAAGAACTCCCAGCTTCATTAGATGTTAGCTCATGCCTGGAACCAGACCTGTGTGGACTGTCTAGGGAGAGTGAACCCCTGTGCGGTGAGACAAAGCCTGTGTGGCTATTTGCTTGGACATTTAAAACCAGGGACTTAGGGACTAGGACAGCACTAGGCTGATCCCAGTTGTTAGTTAGGAAACCTGTATGTTTAGTCAGAGGTCAACTTGACCAGGATTTATTTTGGTTATGTTTCTTTTGCTTTGCTGTGTTTTGTCACTGTAAATAGAAAATAAACCGCACCTTTTTGATTTTGAAAACCACAACCTCCGTTTGCTGGGCCTGTTTTGTGTGGGGAGCCCATCCCGGGGGTCACACACACCCGCTGCCGAGCTAACCCCCTCACAACATATATAATGTTTGGGGGTTCTGAGTAATTTTTGAGCAAAACAATGATGATTTTTACATGTAGGAGAGAAGTACCAGTATAGTCCAGGTGTGGAAGGGGGTTAATCTGCCTGACAACAAATTTCCCCCCAAAAATTATAAAAAAAAGCCAAATACAAATTGTGGTAAAAATGCGGCAAAATCGCTGTAAAATCACGAGTTCAAAAAAGGCAAATAGCACGGCAAAAAGCACTGCACAAACACTCAAAAGCAACATGCCTAGATGTGAATGGAGCCGAATGCCGCCTACACGCGATCGGACATTCCGACAACAAAACCGTGGATTTTTTTCCAACGGATGTTGGCTCAAACTTGTCTTGCATACACACGGTCACACAAATGTTGTTGGAAATTGCGAACATCAAGAACGCAGTGACGTAAAATACGTACGACGAGCCGTGAAAAATGAAGTTCCATAGCCAGTGCGGCTCTTCTGCTTGATTCCGAGCATGCGTGGAATTTTGTGCGGCGGAATTGTGTACACGTGCTCGGAATTTCCGACAAGTTTTGTTGTTGGATAATTTGAGAACCAGCTCTCAAATTTTTGTTTTTCGGAAATTCCGACAGAAAACGTCCGATGGAGCCTACACACGGTTGGAATTTCCGACAACAAGCTCCCATCGAACATTTGTTGTCAGAAATTCCGACCGTGTGTACACGGCATAAGACTTGCTAGGCTGTGATGCAATACATTTTTATTTTTGGGTTTAATAATGCTTTAGGAAAGGGTTGGTTGTAGGCTGTAGGCTCGAAAAGCTGCACATTTAAGGAATATATATATTTTTTCCTGACAAATTTATAAATAAATATAAATAAAAATTATTTTTAACATACATTATTTTAAATATATTATTTTATACACATGCTTATATAAATATGTAAAAATTACATATACATTATCTCATAAAATTGAGTACACCCCTCAAATTTTTGTAAATATTTTATTCTATCTTTTCATGTGACAACACTGAAGAAATTACACTTTGCTACAATGTAAAGTAGTGATTGTACAGCTACTGTAAATAAAATAAAAATAACTCAACACACAGCCATTAATGTCTAAACCGCTGGCAACCAAAGTGAGTAAACTAGGCTTGTGCATTTCTTTTCGGAACGAATCGAAATTTGTCCGAATTTAGCAACTTCCGGACATTCGGAAGCATTCGAATTTCCGAACAAAGCAATTACGAATAAAACCGAATCTGAAATAAATTATATCGCAAATAGCGAATGCCCGAATGTCTTCAGCATAATTTGTTATGAAAAAAGTTACGAATGTACGAATCCATTCGAAGCACAATAACACTCACTCTGCTCTCTGCTTCTCCCTCACCGTGCTGACCTCCCTCTCAAAATGATGTACAGGGGCGGAGGCTATAGCCGCATGTAAAAAACGAAAATAAAATACGAGATTTAGAATCGTTACAAATAACCGCTATGTATTTAGAAAAGTACAAATCCATTCGAAGCACATTAGGCATAATAGGCAGCGTTGTTGTGAGAGAGACACGTAAAATTACGAAAGTAGGAGTTGTGTCCAGAATCAACGAAAAACAATGTACTCTACCGAAGATACGAATTAGTCCGAACACGAAAAATCCCATCTAGCAAAATTACGAACGATTACGAATCAACAGGACCGAAAAGAAACAAACCGAAACTAATTGAATTTTTCCGTTGTGCACAAGTCTAGAGTACACCCCTAAGTGAAAATGTCCAAATTGGGCCCAAAGTGTCAATATTTTGTGTGGCCACCATTATTTTCCAGCACTGCCTTAACCCTCTTGGGCATGGAGTTCACCAGAGCTTCACAGGTTGCCACTGGAGTCCTCTTCCACTCCTCCATGACGACATCACAGAGCTGGTGGATGTTGGAGACCTTGCGCTCCTCCACTATCTGTTTGAGGATGTCCCACAGATGATCAATAGGGTTTAGGTCTGGAGACATGCTTGGCCAGTCCATCACCTTTACCCTCAGCTTCTTTAGCAAGGCAGTGGTCGTAAATATATAAAAGTCACCCCTGAATGTTAAAACGGAAAGTGAGTCTGGCACCTGTCACCTTTGCATGGCACTCTGGAGAAAATGTTGAAAACATTTCAGGGAGGCATGGGGAGTGTAGGTGAAGGTAAAAATAAGCAATCTCCTAAATTACGTCTTCTAAATTTTGACAGTACTTGAAAGTGTTGCAGTGTAATATAATTCTGGAACACAACGTTCTAGAACAACAGACTTGCTTAGCTTCATGCTAGGACTGGTCAATGCAATTTCCGCTCCTTCCAAAATATCCATTCAAACTTTAGACAGGAGCAACTATTAACAAGCCAATTATCTGCGTACATTTGTTCTGTTTAATTAGCTAACAAATTTGGTCAATTTAAAAGATTTGGAAAGGAATCACTTGCACTTGTCTATGTGATTATAAGTATAAATGATTCGCTCTGTGTTTTGTGCTAAAAGTTTTTTTTTTTTCATTACATTGTGAAGTAATTAATAACAAGCTTGCAAATTAATTGCACTCCAAATCAAATGTATACATGTGTACCAACAGTTTAATATTATTTACAGTGTTCCGCCCACATCTCTTAATTACATTTTAGAGTTCGCACATTAGCTGCGCTGATAATTTATACTGCTGCCAACTTGGATATGTTATCATTTTTGTGATGTTTCTGTAATAAATCTAAAGACAACATCGATGTCACAAGGTAATTTGTACGTGCTTTTAATGCTCGTCAGGTAATTGCATTTTTTTTTCCCATCGATACGTTTGAATTTGACACCTTGGCATGAGTAGCGGGGAAACAAAGATGGTTCACTCTATAAAGAGCTTTTAATTCTGATCACTTGAATTGGTAATAGAGTAAATGTTGGCAGCGTTGATGACATGTTGAAAATCAGCATTGAGTTCCCAAACATTTTCATTGCTAGAGAATCACTGGGATGGAACGCTGCAATGTACAAATTTTTGGGGGGCTTGCCTAATATCCAGCTTCAAAGGAAGTCAGGGTAAGGTTATACATAGCTACATAGCTTGTCAGGCTGAAAAAACAAAACAAAAGTCCATCTGCTTTGAACAATAAACATATAATGAAGTCGGAAACCTCTATATACACAACCCTATACCCACAACTGTACCTGAGGAAGGCAACCCCTCCCCCTATTAAGCCCTGGTGCCCAGCTTGTGGCCTGGGGGCCACATGTGGCCCTTTGGGACTTTTTGTGTGGCCCTTGGGCCCCTGCAGACTGATTATTTTCCCTACTGTCCTGTTACAGCAGTGATTTCTAGCACGCTAATGTAATATTTTTCCAGTCTTGGACTGTCTCTTGAAGCATGTCCCCAGTCCCCAACAACCCTTATAGCATGTTTAGTCTCTAACCCTCTCTTGCAGCATGTCTGCAGTCTTCGACCTTGTCCTGAGTCATGTTTGCAGTTCCTGACCATCTTCTGAATCATGCCTGCAGTCTCTGACCATCTCCTGTATCATGTTTGCAGTCTTCCACAATCTCCTGTACCATGTCTGCAGTCTCTGATCATCTCTTGTACCAAGTCTGTAGTCTCTACCCATCTCCTGTATCATGTCTGCAGTCCCTGACTTTCTTCTGTATCATGTCTGCAGTTTCTGACCATCTCCTGTATCATGTAGTGTACTGTAGTCTATGCCATCTCCTGTATCATGTCTGCAGTCTCTGACCATCTCCTGTACCAACATCTGCAGTCTCTGACCGTCTCCTGTATTATGTCTGCAGTCACTGCCTATCTCCTGTATCATGTCTGTAGTCTCTGAACATCTCCTGTATCATGTCTGCAATCTCTGACCATCTCCTGTACCAACATCTGCAGTATCTGACCATCTCATGTCCACAAGGTCTCTGACCATCTCCTGTACCATGTCTGCAGTCTCTGACCATCTTCTGTACCATGTCTGCAGTCTCTGACCATCTCCTGTACCATGTCTGCAGTCTCTGACCATCTTCTGTACCATGTCTGCAGTCTCTGACCATCTCCTGTACCATGTCTGCAGTCTATGACCATCTCCTGTACCAAGTCTGCAGTCTCTGACCATATGCTGTATCATGTCTGCAGTATCTGACAATCTATTGTACTATGTCCACAGTCTAATACAATCTTTTGTATCATGCCCATGATCATGCCAAACTTTGACTATATCCTGTATATGTCTGCAGTCTCTGATAATGAATGTTTACAGAATTTTATGTTTGACCCTTTGGTGATGTGGGGAGCTGCACTTGAAGCACCCCCATGTTAAGCAAGTTGACTGCCATTGTTATAAAGCATGATCCCATTTGTTCAACTCGGGAGAAAAAATTCTATCCTGATCCTGCAGAAAGCAATCAGATATTCCCTGGATCAACAATTATGCCACAACCTATTCTACTACCTCCTAGCATGTTGAAAAAACTCGCTAATCCATGTCTTTATGGACCTTGCTTTGTGCACTGGGGCGCAGTCATGTTTGAACAGGAAGGGGCCATCCCCAAGCTCTTTCCACAAAGTTGGGAGCATGAAATTGTCCAAAACGTCTTGGTATGCTGACGCTTTAACCACTTGGCAACCACCTGCTGACAAATAACGTCGACAAGGTGGTTGCTTAACTCTGGGAGGACGTTATATAACGTCCTCCCAGAATCGCGCTCCCCTGGGGCGCGCACACGGGAATCCAGAGGACCCGGCGCATCACGAATTGCGGTAAATCGCCGCTGATAGCGGCCTTTTACCACGTGATTGCTCCGTCAAATGACGGAGCAATCACTTGTAAACAGACCGGCGTCATGTGATGATGCCGGTTCCTCTCTCCCCTCTCTGTACCGATCGGTACAGTGTGAGAGGAGAGGGGAGGGAGCAGATCATGTCAGCTCCCTCCCCCATGTCAGCTGTGGGCTGGATCTGTGACAATTGCAGTCACAGATCCAGCAATCCATCCATCCCTGCTCAGCCATCCCTGCGCAATACTCTGCAAATTACCCTGCGCAATACTCTGCAAAATACTCTGCAATACCCTGGTGCAATACTCTGCAATACCCTGGTGCAATACTCTGCAATACCCTGTGCAATACTCTGCAAAATACTCTGCAATACCCTGCGCAATACTCTGCAATACCCTGCGCAATACCCTGCGCAATACTCTGCAATACCCTGCGCAATACTCTGCAAAATACTCTGCAATACCCTGGTGCAATATTCTGCAATACCCTGGTGCAATACTCTGCAATACCCTGGTGCAATACTCTGCAATACCCTGCGAAATACTCTGCAATACCCTGCGCAATACTCTGCAATACCCTGCGCAATACTCTGCAATACCCTGCAATACCCTTCGCAATACCCTTCGCAATACCCTGCGCAATACTCTGCAATACCCTGCGCAATACTCTGCAATACCCTGCGCAATACTCTGCAATACCATGCGCAATACTCTGCAAAATACTCTGCGCAATACTCTGCAAAATACTCTGCAATACCCTGCACAATACTCTGCAATACCCTGCACAATACTCTGCACAATACTCTGCAATACCCTGAACAATACTCTGCAATACCCTGCACAATACTCTGCAATACTCTGCGCAATACCCCCTGTGCAATACCCCGTGCAATACCCTGCAATACTCCGCAATGCCCTGCAATACTCCGCAATGCCCAGCAATACTCCGCAATGCCCAGCAATACTCCGCAATGCCCGGGGCAATACTCCGCAATGCCCGGCAATACTCTGCAATAACCACTTCCTGCCCGCCGGCCGTCATATGACGTCCTTGAATTTGTGGGGGGATATCTGAATGATGGGAGCAGCTACAGGCATCATTCCGATATCAGCTTTTTCAGCCGGCGATTCCCTACACCATAACAACAATCATAGCGGCTGTTCCGCCGCCTGATCATTCTTACGGGAGGCGAGAGGGGATGTTTTGAATCGACTGGTAGGTAAAAAGATGAAAAACTCCACTGGTGAGTGTATGACCACAAACTCTATGTGAGTCCTCCAAATCTTAAGCGTGATCACTGAGTATCAATAACATGTGACCATAAAACACAAAACAAAACTAAAAATGTGATCACACTCAAATGAGCCACAGGGTGTATTGACCCCTATAGGTGAGAAATAAGCTGCAAGCAATAAAGATAACAACGTTGCTAATCATGAGATATGAATCAAAGGATGATCAGTGAAGTGCATATCTAACAAGAAAGCTATAGTGATATAGTCTATAACAAGTGTCCACAACATCAGATGTGTATCCAATGTCCCCCAAATAATGAGTGATAAATGGCAGTCATGTGGGACACTTGGAAACCCTGAAATTGGGTATAAAGTCCTCTTGGATATCAAATTCCTGGAATGTGGTATAAATTATTCCATTACTATTCTTCCAGGTGTGGATACATCGATGGTAGGAAGAGAGGGGACACTTTAAGGTTTTCAACTGATACAAGGTGATAGCATCATCATCTCAAGTATTAAAGAGAATTAAATACTCTTACCACAAGACTCGGACCCAAGTCACCGTACGATGCTGGGTCATAAAGGCTTATGTCCACTCAGGTCGTGGCAATCTGCTGTTGTCCTTGTTCCTCCACGGCTGGAAGCCTGAACCGGATCAATCCCTTCAGCTCAGACCAAGACCAGATATCCAAGGAAAAAGTTGGTTCCAAGAAAAGAAAAAGAAATCCTCCGCATGGTGTAAATCCAGATAACTGGAAATTTTATTTTAAAATCTAGAAAAGGTTCCAATGACAAACCCACTACAAATCAAAATGTTTAAAAATAAGATAAAATCCAAAAATTATTATTGAAAAAATAAAAACAGCAATACAACAAACAAGCGTGGGCTAGGTGGCTGTAACTAGCATGTGGTCCCGACGCGTTTCGTCTACTGCAGACATCAACTGGGGTACAAGCTAGTGTGTCACCTCCACGCTTTATATAGAAGGAGGAAAATTAAAAATGCCGCTCTAAACCCACTTCCGGGATCACCGCATCACGTGGGTCGCCGTGCAGACGTATTAGCGTTATTGCACGCTTATGGGCCAGTAAGTGACTGGGTTATGAACCTTCAGGATTCCAATCCAATCAAATCCCGGGTATCTGAGCACATGATAATTCAGGCGCAAAGAATGCCGGGTATTGTAGTTCAAGAATAGACCAATCAGAGAACAGCCATGGTCTGTAATGAACAGAGTGACTACCTAATATGAGCCTCCGGCAAAACCGGAAGCAAACACAAGGTAGCCTGGATCTTGTGGTATTATACCAAATCCGCTGGATGTAAATACCAATACCACTTCCGGCAAAGGCCAAAAATGGGACGCAAGTATCTTGGGTATTGTAGTATCTACCTATGCGTAAAGTGCCGATTCTGATAGCACTTCCGGCAAAACCGGAGGTGAACCGCAAGGTATCTTGGATATTGTAGTATTTACCTATGCGTAAAAATGCCAATTGTAATAACACTTCCGGCGAAACCGGAAGTGAAGCGCAAGGGATTCCGGATGTTGTAGTATCTTCCCAAATGCGCTAGATGTTAGCCTCACGGACAACTGTCATCAGTAGGGATGAGCTCGGTGTTCGAGTCGAACATACGTTCGACTCGAACATCGGCTTTTCGATCGATCGACGAAGATCGAACAATTTGGGCCGTTCGCGCCTAATTCGAGTGACGCGAACGGCCCACAATGCACTACGCCATCGCAGTGTCATCCAGGCGCTGTGATTGGCCAAGCATGCACTGTGACCCCGCATGCTTGGCCAATCACAGCGCCGGCAGCGAGGAGAGCAATGATTGGCCACAGGCAGGATGCCTGTGGCCAATTATTGCTGAGGGTGTTTAGTACACGCCCCACACTATAAAAGGCCGCCAGCACGGCGGCCTAGTGTAGTGTGTTCCGGAGCAGGGAAAGAGAAGCATAGGCAGGGACAGTGACATTTTTTTTTTCTTGCTTAACCTGGATTCCTTTAGTTTAGGGAAAGAGAAGGATAGGTAGGGAGAGTGTCAGTGTGTTTTACTGTGCGAATCCTTGTTTCTAGGGACAGGGAAGGACAGTGAGGGAAATTCTCCTTGTGCTATAGTGTGCTAAAGCATTGATCATCAACCATCTTTAAAAAAACATTTTTTCTAGGGACAGAAAACTATAGGTAGGGAGAGTGTCAGTGTGTTTTACTGTGCGAATCCTTGTTTCTAGGGACGGGGAAGGACAGTGAGGGAAATTCTCCTTGTGCTATAGTGTGCTAAAGCATTGATCATCAACCGTCTTTAAAAAAACATTTTTTCTAGGGACAGAAAACTATAGGTAGGAAGAGTGTCAGTTTCTTTCACTGTGATAATCCTTGTTTCTAGGGACAGGGAAGGACAGTGAGGGAAATTCTCCTTGTGCTATAGTGTGCTAAAGCATTGATCATCAACCGTCTTTAAAAAAACATTTTTTCTAGGGACAGAAAACTATAGGTAGGAAGAGTGTCAGTTTCTTTCACTGTGATAATCCTTGTTTCTAGGGACAGGGAAGGACAGTGAGGGAAATTCTTCTTGTGCTATACTGTGCTAAAGCATTGATCATCAACCATCTTTAAAAAATCATTTTTTCTAGGGACAGAAAACTATAGGTAGGGAGAGTGTCAGTGTGTTTTACTGTGCGAATCCTTGTTTCTAGGGACAGGGAAGGACAGTGAGGGAAATTCTCCTTGTGCTATAGTGTGCTAAAGCATTGATCATCAACCATCTTTAAAAAATCATTTTTTCTAGGGACAGAAAACTATAGGTAGGGAGAGTGTCAGTGTGTTTTACTGTGCGAATCCTTGTTTCTAGGGACAGGGAAGGACAGTGAGGGAAATTCTCCTTGTGCTATAGTGTGCTAAAGCATTGATCATCAACCATCTTTAAAAAAACATTTTTTCTAGGGACAGAAAACTATAGGTAGGAAGAGTGTCAGTTTCTTTCACTGTGATAATCCTTGTTTCTAGGGACAGGGAAGGACAGTGAGGGAAATTCTCCTTGTGCTATAGTGTGCTAAAGCATTGATCATCAACCGTCTTTAAAAAAACATTTTTTCTAGGGACAGAAAACTATAGGTAGGAAGAGTGTCAGTTTCTTTCACTGTGATAATCCTTGTTTCTAGGGACAGGGAAGGACAGTGAGGGAAATTCTCCTTGTGCTATAGTGTGCTAAAGCATTGATCATCAACCGTCTTTAAAAAAACATTTTTTCTAGGGACAGAAAACTATAGGTAGGAAGAGTGTCAGTTTCTTTCACTGTGATAATCCTTGTTTCTAGGGACAGGGAAGGACAGTGAGGGAAATTCTCCTTGTGCTATAGTGTGCTAAAGCATTGATCATCAACCGTCTTTAAAAAAACATTTTTTCTAGGGACAGAAAACTATAGGTAGGAAGAGTGTTAGTTTCTTTCACTGTGATAATCCTTGTTTCTAGGGACAGGGAAGGACAGTGAGGGAAATTCTCCTTGTGCTATAGTGTGCTAAAGCATTGATCATCAACCATCTTTAAAAAAACATTTTTTCTAGGGACAGAAAACTATAGGTAGGAAGAGTGTCAGTTTCTTTCACTGTGATAATCCTTGTTTCTAGGGACAGGGAAGGACAGTGAGGGAAATTCTCCTTGTGCTATAGTGTGCTAAAGCATTGATCATCAACCGTCTTTAAAAAAACATTTTTTCTAGGGACAGAAAACTATAGGTAGGAAGAGTGTCAGTTTCTTTCACTGTGATAATCCTTGTTTCTAGGGACAGGGAAGGACAGTGAGGGAAATTCTCCTTGTGCTATAGTGTGCTAAAGCATTGATCATCAACCATCTTTAAAAAAACATTTTTTCTAGGGACAGAAAACTATAGGTAGGAAGAGTGTCAGTTTCTTTCACTGTGATAATCCTTGTTTCTAGGGACAGGGAAGGACAGTGAGGGGAATTCTCCTTGGGCTATAGTGTGCTAAAGCATTGATCATCAACCATCTTTAAAAAAACATTTTTTCTAGGGACAGAAAACTATAGGTAGGGAGAGTGTCGGTGTGTTTTACTGTGCGAATCCTTGTTTCTAGGGACAGGGAAGGACAGTGAGGGAAATTCTCCTTGTGCTATAGTGTGCTAAAGCATTGATCATCAACCATCTTTAAAAAAACATTTTTTCTAGGGACAGAAAACTATAGGTAGGAAGAGTGTCAGTTTCTTTCACTGTGATAATCCTTGTTTCTAGGGACAGGGAAGGACAGTGAGGGAAATTCTCCTTGTGCTATAGTGTGCTAAAGCATTGATCATCAACCGTCTTTAAAAAAACATTTTTTCTAGGGACAGAAAACTATAGGTAGGAAGAGTGTCAGTTTCTTTCACTGTGATAATCCTTGTTTCTAGGGACAGGGAAGGACAGTGAGGGAAATTCTCCTTGTGCTATAGTGTGCTAAAGCATTGATCATCAACCGTCTTTAAAAAATCATTTTTTCTAGGGACAGAAAACTATAGGTAGGGAGAGTGTCAGTGTGTTTTACTGTGCGAATCCTTGTTTCTAGGGACAGGGAAGGACAGTGAGGGAAATTCTCCTTGTGCTATAGTGTGCTAAAGCATTGATCATCAACCATCTTTAAAAAAACATTTTTTCTAGGGACAGAAAACTATAGGTAGGAAGAGTGTCAGTTTCTTTCACTGTGATAATCCTTGTTTCTAGGGACAGGGAAGGACAGTGAGGGAAATTCTCCTTGTGCTATAGTGTGCTAAAGCATTCCTCATCAACCATCTTTGAAATCCTTGTTTTTTGGACAGTCAGGGAAATTGTCGTTGTGCTATTCTGTGCGAAAGCAATCATCCTCAACCATATTTAGAAATCCTTAAGTAAAGGGACAGAGAAGGACACCTGAAGGTAGCCCTTATTGCTTTTTTCCCATCTCCCTGCAGGCCATCTATTAGAATGTCTGGAAGGCAAACAAGGAGAGGCAGACAGTCAGGAGGCAATAAAAGAGGGCAAGCAGGCTCTGTGTCTGGGGGCAACAGTGCTGGTCGTGGACGCGGTGCATTGTCATCAGCACATGGCCATGGGACACGCTTGTCCTTCTTTTCGGCAGCTGGACATGTTGAGCCACATCATGCCGAAGACTTGGTAGAGTGGATGACCAAGCCCTCCTCCTCCTCATCATCCTCTCTCACCCAGGCTCAGGGTACTGGCAAAGCAGCTGCCAAAGCGTCCTCTTCCCTGGTATCAATGTCAGACTCATCATCAGTCACTCCTTCCCTAGACCCACCATGTCCTCCTCCTGAGGAGTCCCCCGAACTGTTTGAGCACAGTGTTGGGTACATGCTCCAGGAGGATGCCCAGCGTTTCGAAGGGTCTGATGATGAAACCCAGCTACAGGAAGGCAGTAGCGTGAGAGCAGACAGAGGGGATGCTCAAGAAGGACACCAATCTGGCAGTCATGTTCCAGCAGCTGCAGCATACTGCCAGATTGGCTCCAGTGATGAGGAGGGAGGGGATGATGAGGTCACTGACTCCACGTGGGTGCCTAATAGGAGAGAGGAGGAGGAGGAGGATGAGGAGGAGGCACATCTCCAACGAGGCAGGATGCCCTTTGGTGGCCAGCGTAAGGGCAGTACACCGACGGAATCACACCGCAGAGCTCCGCCTGTGCAGGGCGCTGCCTCTGCCCGTCATTCAAAAAGTTCTTTGGTGTGGGCCTTTTTTGAGGCTAGTGCATCAGATCGCACAGCTGCTGTTTGCAACATATGTCTCAAGCGTATATCGCGTGGCCAAAACATCAGCCGCTTGGGTACCACATGCCTGACCAGACATATGTTGACCTGCCATGCAGCTCGTTGGCAAGCCTACCTCAAAGACCCACACCAAAGAACAAAGCGGACCTCTCCTTGCACTGCATCAGCTGGGATCTCCAACCCCACTATAACTTCAGTCCTCTCTGAAACATGCACTGAGAGGAATGAAGGTGTAGAATTAGGTGTGTCACAGCCAAGTAGTTGCGGCCACTCTGCTAGCAGTACACCGACGTCCGATTCTAGCAGGCAAATTTCCCTGCCCCAGCTGCTGGACCGTCGAAAGAAGTTCACTCCCAGCCATCCACATGCCCAGCGGTTGAATGCTAGCTTGGCTAAATTGCTAGCGCTTCAACTGCTGCCTTTTCAGCTGGTAGACTCGGCCCCCTTCCGTGAGTTTGTGCAATGTGCGGTTCCTCAGTGGCAGGTTCCCAAACGCCACTTTTTCTCACGGAAGGCTATTCCGGCTCTCTACCGGCATGTGGAAGGCAATGTCTTGGCCTCGCTGGACAGGGCGGTCAGCGGTAAGGTGCATATTACCGCTGACTCATGGTCCAGCAGGCATGGACAGGGACGTTACCTTTCTTTCACGGCCCATTGGGTCACTCTTTTGGCAGCTGGGAAGGATGCAGGACAAGGTGCAGTAGTGTTGGAGGTTGTTCCACCGCCACGCCTCCAAAATGCTACTACTGGTTGTGACACACCTCTCTCCTCCACCCCCTCCTCTTCTTCTTCCTCCATGGCCTCTTCCTGTGGTTTGTCCTCTGAACCAGCGGTGCTCCGTAGCCGTTCAAGGGGCTACGCAAGTACGCAGGCAAAAAGATGCCATGCCGTGCTTGCGCTGGTGTGTTTGGGGGACAGAAGCCACACTGGGGCAGAGGTCCTGTCTGCTCTGCAGGGCCAGGCCGAGAGGTGGTTGACGCCACGCCAGCTTAAGCCAGGAATGGTGGTTTGCGACAATGGCACCAACCTCCTCTCCGCCCTCCGACAGGGACAACTGACCCATGTGCCCTGTGTGGCTCACGTCCTTAACCTGGTGGTGCAGCGGTTCTTGGGCAGGTACCCGGGCTTACAGGATGTCCTGAGGCAGGCCAGGAAAGTCTGTGTGCATTTCCGCAGATCTTATAATGCCAGTGCTCGCCTAGCTGAGCTGCAAAAGGAGTTGAACCTGCCCAAGAACCGCCTTATATGTGACATGCCCACCAGGTGGAACTCAATGTTGGCCATGCTGCAGCGGCTGCACACGCAGCAGAGGGCCATCAATGAGTACCTGTGCGACTACGGCACCAGGACAGGGTCAGGGGAGCTTGGTTTTTTTTTCTCCACGCCAGTGGGGCATGATCAGGGATGCATGCACTGTCCTGGCACCATTTGAGGAGGCCACGAGGATGGTGAGCAGTGACAGTGCATGCATCAGTGACACTGTACCTCTTGTCCACCTGTTGGAGCACACGCTGCATGGAATAATGGACAGGGCACTTGAGGCAGAACAGAGGCAGGAAGAGGAGGACTTCCTTGCCTCTCAAGGCCCCCTTTACCCAGACAGTGTTCCTTCTGTCCCACCCATCGCACAGGAAGAGGAGGAGGAGGAGGAGGAGGAGGAGGAGGATTGTGTCAGCATGGAGGTGGAGGCTGGCACTCAGCATCATCAGCAGCAGTCTTTTAGGGATGATTTACAGTCCCAAGAAACCAGTGGACTTGTACGTGGCTGGGAGGAGGTGGCTGCGGATCATGTCGTCCTTAGTGACCCAGAGGACTCCGGACCGAATGCCTCAGCAAACCTACGCTGCATGGCCTCCCTGATCCTGCAAAGTCTGCGGAAGGATCCTCGTATTCTTCGGATCAAGGAGAGGGACCATTACTGGCTGGCCACTCTCCTTGATCCACGGTACAAGGGTAAGGTTGCGGACCTTATGTTACCGTCGCAGAGGGAGCAGAGGATGAGACAACTCCGGGAGGCCTTGCAGAAAGGTCTGTGCAACGCGTTCCCAGAGACTGGGAGGTTACAAACTCCTGGTCCTGGACAACGAGTTGCTGAGGCTTCGGCCAGTCAAAGAAGGAGCGGTGGGGAAGGTGGCCGTCTGACCGATGCGTTCAGACAATTCTTTAGTCCGCAGCCCCAAAGTATGATCGGTTCCAGCAACCATCGCCAGCGTCTGATAAACATGGTGCAGGAATATCTAGGGGCAAGGTCAGACTTGGACACCTTCCCCACCGAAAATCCTCTGGCTTACTGGGTCTTGAGGATGGATCACTGGCCAGAGCTTGCATAGTATGCAATTGAGCTACTGGCCTGTCCTGCATCCAGCGTTCTTTCGGAACGCACATTCAGTGCTGCTGGAGGATTTGTCACGGATCACAGGGTGCGCCTGTCCACCGACTCGGTTGATCGACTGACTTTCATCAAGATGAGACAGTCTTGGATCACCACCAGCTACCACACACCTGATGCTGATATAACAGACTAATTGATTTTAACATGTCACATCCCTTCAAGACTGATGCTGATGCTGAGTGCCTGTGCTGTTATGTTGACTGGCTATCCTCCTCCTCCGAGTCCTCAATGATACGATTGATGATGATAGCTTGGAAGATCATTTTTGTTTATGGGTGCCGCCACCAGTGGCTAAGGCCCAATTTTTCAGCCCCTGTTTTACAGGGGCGTGTAATTACAATTTTTTTAGCAATAATTTGCCATAGGGCTCATTGCTGTGCTCCAAGTACAGTATCTGTGAGGGGTTGGAGTGTTGTGCCACCAGTGCCTAAGGCCCAATTTTTCAGCCCCTGTTTAACAGGGGCGTGTCATTACAATTTTTGAAGCAATACTTTGCAACAGGGCTCATTGCTGTGCTCCAAGTACAGTATCTGTGAGGGGTTGTAGTGTTGTGCCACCAGTGCCTAAGGCCCAATTTTTCAGCCCCTGTTCAACAGGGGCATGTAATTACAATTCTTGATCTAATAATTCACAGCAGGGCCCATTCCTGCACCTACCAAGAGTAACTCTGAGGGCTTACAGTGTTGTGGCAACGCCACCACCACCACCACCACGAAAGGCCCAATTTTTCAGCCCCTGTTCAAAAGGGGCATGTAATTACAATTCTTGATCTAATAATTCACAGCAGGGCCCATTCCTGCACCCACCAAGAGTAACTCTGAGGGCTTACAGTGTTGTGGCAACGCCACCACCACCACCACCACGAAAGGCCCAATTTTTCAGCCCCTGTTCAAAAGGGGCATGTAATTACAATTCTTGATCTAATAATTCACAGCAGGGCCCATTCCTGCACCCACCAAGAGTAACTCTGAGGGCTTACAGTGTTGTGGCAACGCCACCACCACCACCACCACGAAAGGCCCAATTTTTCAGCCCCTGTTCAAAAGGGGCATGTAATTACAATTCTTGATCTAATAATTCACAGCAGGGCCCATTCCTGCACCCACCAAGAGTAACTCTGAGGGCTTACAGTGTTGTGGCAACACCACCACCACCACCACGAAAGGCCCAATTTTTCAGCCCCTGTTCAACAGGGGCATGTAATTACAATTCTTGATCTAATAATTCACAGCAGGGCCCATTGCTGCACCCACCAAGAGTAACTGTCAGGGCTTACAGTGTTGTGGCACCAGCACCACCATCAAAGGTCCAATTTTTACTACCACTGTTCAACAATTATATGTAATTAAAATTCCTGATATAATAGTTGACAGCAGGGCGTTCCAGCACCAACCAAGAGTAACTGTGAGTGCTTACAGTGTTGTGCCAACACCAACAACTAAGGGGCCTATTTCTGCAGAGTATATACGGCAGGTCCCTACTTTCAAACATCCAACTTACAAACGACTCCTACTTGCAAACGCAAGAAGACAACAGGAAGTGAGAGGAAATCTACCCCTTGGAAGGAAAATTCTCTCCTGTAAGAATTAATATGGGAGAAAGGTGTCTCCTCTGTACTGATGCTTTATCAGCAATCCTTGTTTCAAGAAAAACACCACATTTCAAAAACAGTTGTCATTGGGACGGAAAGTGAGGTGAAATGTTCTGAACAGGGGCACAGACAGCAAAACAAATGTTACAGGGGTGATAACCCTTACCTATGTTTTCCAAAAAGTTTAAAAATAGATTTTTGGGCTGGAGCTACACTTAAACAATGTACCTGTTCAAAATTACAAACAGATTCTACATAAGAACAAACCTACAGTCCCTGTCTTGTATGCACCGCCTGTATACGGCTGTTCAGAGTATATAGGGCCTTTTTTATTTTATGTGCGGGGTTCCCCTTAATATCCATACAAGACCCAAAGGGGCTGGTAATGGGCTGGGGTAGGGGGGGGGGTCATGGGGTAGCTATGCCATTTTTCTTAAAGATTTTCATCCATATTACCGGGAGCAGACATTACATTAAAGCCGCAAGCAGTTTTAAATGGCTTTTTTTTCCTTTAGAAGTGTCATTTTGTGCAGGGACAGTTCTAAACACGGGAAACACGTGGCACTTCACAGGCATACTTTAGACACCCCCCAGGTACGATATTTAAAGGAATATTTGACTTTTTTTTTTCACTTTATGCATCATTAAAATGACTGCTCCCGAAAAACGACCGTTTTTAAAACTTCTTTTTGCATTGATACATGTCCCCTGGTGCAGAACCCGGGTTCCCAAACCCTTTTTAGGACAATAACATGCATAATAGTCGTTATAATTAGCACTTTAGAATTCGAACGTTCGCATCCATTGTATTTAATAGGGTTCTAATGTTCGTACGAACTTTCGGTCCGTTCGCGGGTTCTGGTGCGAACCGAACCCGGGGGTGTTCGGCTCATCACTAGTCATCAGCCTCACCGGTCGGGACCAGGAGCGGTGCGAGCTGGAGAACATGATCACAAATGTAAACAATGACCCAGCTTATAGACATAACGTCACACGCTCCGCACTGGTCCTCCATGTGGATCAGAGGCTAAACAGGGAGCAGTCTGGGATATGTAGTTCCATGGTATGCCCAATGCTAAAACCAGGAATAACATTTACCCAGTACAATGGAGACACGTCTCCTGCACCGATGTCTGTGAAAACCAAATAGTGTGTACATATATAATGGAGATGGTGGTTAACGTGATGGGTGATATCCGGACTGGGCAAGAACGGCTAATCACATCAATCACAGATGGAAAATACATCTCAGTATTCCTTAGGATAATAATACATGTGTATCTCCTAAACATACAAAATATGATGTATACCCAGACCTAAATGCAATGCAAAGAGCAAGTACATTACTTAGCTGGACCTAATATAATCATCTGTACGCACCCAAACTGCTTGATACTATAGAAATTGCGTATAAGAAAAGACTTATGAAAGGCCTCTATAAAAAAAATAAAAAAAAAATATTTAAAAGTAAATAAAATAAGGGATGAAGAAGGCCTATATTAGAAATGGGAAACTATGCTTTATTGATGAAAGCATTAATGTCCCATTCTATATTCAGGCCATAAGGCCTAAAGCATCTGAGCTGATAGATCCAATAGGTCTCCAATCTGGAAACCCCCCTTAGACTGGATTCTCCCCTCCAATTGGGGACAAATTTGTCTATGATCTGAAACGTAGTTCCCATTGGATTTTTATTGTGGAACTCCAAATAGTGTCTTGGTACGCTATGATTAGTTTTACCCTTCCTGATACTGGTAAGATGTTCTCCTACCCTAATTGAAAACGTGCGGATAGTGCGCCCCACGTACTGCTTGCCACAAGGGCAAGTCAGCAAGTATACAATGTATTTGCTGGCACAAGTTGTAAACTGCTTCATCTTATAGTTAATTCCGGTGGATGTTGAGCAGAAGGTATCAGTCCTGCGTTTCCCACAAATGTTGATCTGGCATACTTTACATTTTCTGCATGGATAATAGGCCTTCATGTGGGGGAAAAACACTGGAATGGTGGGGGGATCCGTAACGTTTGGAGCAATTTGATTTTTCAAAGATGATGCTCCTCTATATATCACTCCCGCCTTGTCAGGAGGAAGGGTGGGACCCAATATTTGGTCGTTCTTTAGTATTCTCCAATGTTTTTGGAAAATATCTTTGATCTGTTTGTGCTGGGTGGAAAATGTGGTAAAAAATGACCATTTATATTTCGAATCCTGTGGAAGTTTTGGTTGTTCAATCAATAGTAGTTCACGATTCCCAGCTGCAATCTGTTGGATTTCTTCTTCAATTACTGATGGTCTATAACCTTTTTCCACGAATCTAGTTTTAAGCGTGGTGGCTTGGTGGTAATAGTCAGTAAGATTGGTACAGTTCCGCCTAATCCACAATAGTTGGCTGCGTGGCACTGACTTCAGCCAGGTGGAGTGGTGACAACTATCGACCGGAATATAACCGTTCCGGTCTGTTGTTTTGAAAAATGTTCTAGTCTCTAGTTGTCCTTCATTGGAGAATATTTCTAGGTCCAAAAAATGAATATTGGTGAGGCTAGTCTCATAAGACAAGTGAATGCCTATCTGATTGTCATTCAAGGTGGACATAAAAGTCTGGAGGGTTTCGTGATTACCCTTCCATAGGAGGAGGATGTCGTCAATGTATCGAACCCAGAGAACTATCTCAGGACGATTGAAAGCATAGACGACATCCTCCTCCCATTTGGCCATAAAAATGTTGGCCAGACTGGGGGCAAATTTGGCCCCCATAGCAACCCCTTTTTGTTGCAGGAAAAATTCACCGTTATACCAGAAATAGTTGTGTGTAGTCGCGAACCTCAGGAGGTCCATGACATATCTTTTCTGGGTCCTTGGGAGATTGTTATCTCTTAATAGGAATGATTCAACTGCTGTTAAACCTAATTCGTGCGGAATGCACGTGTACAGTGAAGTAACATCTGCTGTAACCAGTAGTATGTCATCACTGTACTTAATTTGCTGTAGTAGAGAGATGGTATGTCTCGTATCTTTGAGATATGATGGAATACGTCTTACTATAGGTTGTAAATAGAAATCTATATACCTCCCTATTCGGGAGGTCACAGAGTCTATGCCGCTGATAATTGGGCGGCCTGGAGGGTGGTCAGCATCCTTATGTACCTTTGGCAGGTAGTAGATAATAGGGATGCGTGGGGCAACCGGAACTAAATAGTTGGCCTCTTTTTTTATCCAGGATGCCCAATTGTGTCCCTGTGTCAATGAGATCGACCAACTCTCTTTTAAAACTCTGCGTGGGATTTTTTGGAAGACGTACATATGTTTCAGTGTCGCTCAAAATGTTAATCACTTCCAAATGGTAGGCTTCCTTGTCCAAGACAACTATGCCGCCACCCTTATCCGCGGGGCGTATGGTCAGATTTTTCCGTTCACATAGTGATTTTAAGCCTGCTTTAATGTTCGGGTTATTGTATACTCTTTTCTTAGGTAATGTTTCCAAGTCCTTCAAAACAAGTTCTTTGAATACCTGGATAGAAGGGGCTGTTGAGCATGGGGGATTAAAAAGTGAGGGATTCGAAAAACCTGAATGCACGATGGAAGAGGTGATTTCAGGTAAAGATGGTCTGGTTGGATTGAAGAGAAAATATCTCTGTATGTTTAGTTTACGCACATATTTTTGCACGTCTATGAAAGTTGCAAATTTGTTTAAATGTTTAGGGGGGACATATTTTAATCCTTTGTTCAATACTGTGTTCTCAGCTTCGGTAAAGATAGCTGAACTCAGGTTAAAGATTCCACTGGTGTCTATACGCATTTTCTTTTTCTGGGCGCGCCATCCACCTCTACTTCCACGTCTAGATCGGGGTTTCTGTTGTGTCCGCCCTGTTCTTTGTAAAAAACCCCTGAGTAAGATGGTCCGGGGTGGTTTTGGTTGTAATTGAATGGAGATCTGTTATATTGGTGGTTCACATCTCTATCTCTATGATTGTGTTGCGACTGATATGTTCCTCGTTCCTCTCTCAGAGGTGAGAATCTATTATATGTCTGTATAGGTGTTCTTTGGGGTTGATAATAATAATAATCATAATCGTTACGACCATGGTGATCTCTTCCCCGTGGTGAATCATATCGCCGATGTTCACGAGAACTGTCTCTTCTTCCTCTGTTGTTTCCTCGATGGCCCCTCCCTCTACCACCAGGTATGGAATACGAACCCTGGTTTTGAGTGGTGGGGGTGCGTGTATTGGGCTGTCTTTGATTATGTTCCCTGGCAACTTGTTGGCGGCCAGATGACTGAGCTGTTGTAGATTGTTGTGGCCGTAGTTCCTTATTAGGAGGAACTGAAGTCTCCATATCAATGGAATTACCTTCCCTAGCCCTTAATACACTCTCTTTTGATTGCCAATTAAATACACAATTACTTTTGTAATCGTTAACGTCTCTTGTGTATTTCTTTTGCTTTTCCGCTCTTTGTTCCTTTTCCTCCTTCTCCAAATGGTTCTTTAAATTTGTAGATAGATTGTTGTATTCTGATGTGGATTTGTGTGGCAGAAGTTTATCTCTAATATCTTTGATTTCTTTATCAATAAGTACCAAACGAGATGTTTTTTTCTCCAATAAAAAAGAAATAAATGAGATTCCAGCTTCGTTAAAGTAGCGAAACCATAAATCAAATTCAACATCACCTTGTTGGGGACATACGTCCCACCTTAGTCCTCTGGGGACCATCCGTTCTTTTATATATTGGTCTAGAAATGCTTTATCCCACTCAAGGTGCAATTCTGTAAGCATCAGTAATTGAAGAAGAAATCCAACAGATTGCAGCTGGGAATCGTGAACTACTATTGATTGAACAACCAAAACTTCCACAGGATTCGAAATATAAATGGTCATTTTTTACCACATTTTCCACCCAGCACAAACAGATCAAAGATATTTTCCAAAAACATTGGAGAATACTAAAGAACGACCAAATATTGGGTCCCACCCTTCCTCCTGACAAGGCGGGAGTGATATATAGAGGAGCATCATCTTTGAAAAATCAAATTGCTCCAAACGTTACAGATCCCCCCACCATTCCAGTGTTTTTCCCCCACATGAAGGCCTATTATCCATGCAGAAAATGTAAAGTATGCCAGATCAACATTTGTGGGAAACGCAGGACTGATACCTTCTGCTCAACATCCACCGGAATTAACTATAAGATGAAGCAGTTTACAAATTGTGCCAGCAAATACATTGTATACTTGCTGACTTGCCCTTGTGGCAAGCAGTACGTGGGGCGCACTATCCGCACGTTTTCAATTAGGGTAGGAGAACATCTTACCAGTATCAGGAAGGGTAAAACTAATCATAGCGTACCAAGACACTATTTGGAGTTCCACAATAAAAATCCAATGGGAACTAAGTTTCAGATCATAGACAAATTTGTCCCCAATTGGAGGGGAGAATCCAGTCTAAGGGGGGTTTCCAGATTGGAGACCTATTGGATCTATCAGCTCAGATGCTTTAGGCCTTATGGCCTGAATATAGAATGGGACATTAATGCTTTCATCAATAAAGCATAGTTTCCCATTTCTAATATAGGCCTTCTTCATCCCTTATTTTATTTACTTTTAAATATTTTTTTTTTTTTTTTTTTTTATAGAGGCCTTTCATAAGTCTTTTCTTATACGCAATTTCTATAGTATCAAGCAGTTTGGGCGCGTACAGATGATTATATTAGGTCCAGCTAAGTAATGTACTTGCTCATTGCATTGCATTTAGGTCTGGGTATACATCATATTTTGTATGTTTAGGAGATACACATGTATTATTATCCTAAGGAATACTGAGATGTATTTTCCATCTGTGATTGATGTGATTAGCCGTTCTTGCCCAGTACGGATATCACCCATCACGTTAACCACCATCTCCATTATATATGTACACACTATTTGGTTTTCACAGACATCGGTGCAGGAGACGTGTCTCCATTGTACTGGGTAAATGTTATTCCTGGTTTTAGCATTGGGCATACCATGGAACTACATATCCCAGACTGCTCCCTGTTTAGCCTCTGATCCACATGGAGGACCAGTGCGGAGCGTGTGACGTTATGTCTATAAGCTGGGTCATTGTTTACATTTGTGATCATGTTCTCCAGCTCGCACCGCTCCTGGTCCCGACCGGTGAGGCTGATGACAGTTGTCCGTGAGGCTAACATCTAGCGCATTTGGGAAGATACTACAACATCCGGAATCCCTTGCGCTTCACTTCCGGTTTCGCCGGAAGTGTTATTACAATTGGCATTTTTACGCATAGGTAAATACTACAATATCCAAGATACCTTGCGGTTCACCTCCGGTTTTGCCGGAAGTGCTATCAGAATCGGCACTTTACGCATAGGTAGATACTACAATACCCAAGATACCTTGCGTCCCATTTTTGGCCTTTGCCGGAAGTGGTATTGGTATTTACATCCAGCGGATTTGGTATAATGCCACAAGATCCAGGCTACCTTGTGTTTGCTTCCGGTTTCGCCGGAGGCTCATATTAGGTAGTCACTCTGTTCATTACAGACCATGGCTGTTCTCTGATTGGTCTATTCTTGAACTACAATACCCGGCATTCTTTGCGCCTGAATTATCACGTGCTCAGATACCCGGGATTTGATTGGATTGGAATCCTGGAGGTTCATAACCCAGTCACTTACTGGCCCATAAGTGTGCAATGACGCTAATACGTCTGCACAGCGACCCACGTGATGCGGTGATCCCGGAAGTGGGTTTAGAGCGGCATTTTTAATTTTCCTCCTTCTATATGTAGCGGCCTCACCCCGTCCTCTTTAGCTAGGGGTATGTCACGCGACAGAGTGAGGTGCGCTACGGCCCATGTCCTCCCCATGCAGTGGGTGAGGTGAAGGCCAGTACCAATCTTTTCCTCGGGCCAAATGTGTGCTGGTTATGAGGGTCAGTCCTTCCGTGCCAGAATCTCCCTTTGCTCCCATTAACAGAGTCCATACACCCATCAAAGTCCAAACTCAGGTTTATTGCGTATCTCCACATACAGTCAAATGCAACGGCATGAAACGATGGGGAAGCAGGTCGAGGCACTGTACAGGTTCCTAGTCCCTACACTCCCTGTGCTATGACCAGGGGTTGCAGGAGTCTTGATTAGAGCTCCTCCGCTGCGCTGTAGCCCCTGTCAGGGGAAGATGTCCTCCAAGGGAGTTACCGAAGGCCCATCCGTCACCGGGTTGACACTGCACCGGGTCTTCGGACGGGTGACCTCCCCAGCCTCCTCACCTCAGATGCGGGTCCCCTCGCAAGGGGCGCCCTGGAGCAACTTCACCCTCGCGGGACCCAGTCGGAGTCACCGGGTCCCAGGCCTCCTCAACAGTACCTCACCCCAGGCCGAAGGCGCCTGGGATGGTCTCCATCTTCATTCCGGCCAGGCCTAGGGCGCCTAAGCCGGAACCTTGAACCGCCCGCACCCAGGCATAAGGTGCCTGGGTGCGTGAAGAGATGCTCCCCGAAGACGACGACCTCGTGGCCAGGGCGTCTCCCCCTTTTATCTCCTCCCATCGACACCACGGCGGGTTCCCCGCCCCAGCCGTACCATCTCCGGAAAGGGACAAAAAAGGGTAGCACTGTGGTAGTGATTCTACCCTGAGCCAGTAGGCACACTGACACCCACTGGTCAAGGAGAATATCGCACCACCCAATCCTCCACGAATAACAAAAAGGGGTCTGAACCCTAACATAATTACACACCTGGGTCACACTACCCCCAGGTGTATCCCACTAAATTGAGGACTCCGCTACACACTCCCCCCTGTGATTTGACGCTGGTCCCCAGCGTCAGGTGCACACCCATGTCTCCCATTAACGTGGTGACATGGAGTGAACCGCAGAGGCTGTCCCCAAACTTTGAGTACCGTACATGCCAAGACCTGTTCAACGGAAAAGGGAAATATAAAACGATAAACTCTCATATAAAACTTCTGCTTTGTACACATTTAAAATCCCTCCCATTCCTAATCAAAAACCACCCCACTCTCAGCAGTCTTGATCAACGAATCTCCTGCAGAAGGGAAACAAAAGAAACAGCATCCTAACAATCTGTGTCATTTGGCATGAATGGGTCTGTCATCCGAGAAACCCATTCACTCCAATAAGTAAAGTGATGTATGTGTAACATTTTCAAACAATCGTTACACAACACTGCCACCTGGTGACAGCGCCGCGGTCACAACACTTGCCGAAGTCTTCATTCTTCCTGCTTTCCTACTCTAACTCTATCCCCAAATGTCTCTGCCTTTTGGCACATGAAGAAAAGGGAGAACAAAAAAAAAACCACAACAGCTCCCAAGTCTCCAGTGAGTGAAAGAAAAGCCCAAATCAAAACAAAAGTAGGGCACAGTTCTAGGCGTCTGGGAATGTCTCTTCCAGAAAGTTTCAACAGCAACAAAATAGGAGTTCACTTCTCCTACAAGTAAAATCTTGGATCCGGCAAAAACAAGGGCTTCAGGTGTTTGTCAAATACTTCCACCGAATATTCAACGTCTTCTCCTTCTTTCCTGCAGATGAGCACCTTATCAGTATGGATATGGCGTCCCAGTCTCCAATCAGCTTTACAGTCTTTAAACTTTTTAGACACCGGCGGCGAACATGACAGGTATCGCCGGGCATGGGGCACTTTGAGTTTTTCCCACACAAACTCGTCATACCACCGTGGTCGCAAGACCTCGACTTCATACAATAAGTCCCGAGGCAAGTAGGGGTACTCCCACCCATATTCACGGGCGACTCTCTGGGAGAAAAGTCTCTGCAATCGAGCTAGAGGCGGCATCACATCTCGCTCACCTTCTCCTGGCTGTATGATGGCCTCCGGGTGCCGAGGTACCTTCACCATCTCAGGCGGCTTTGCTCTTGGTGCCCGCAATGAAGCACGCTGCATCCCCACTATCAGAGCGGGTGATGTGGTTGAATGTGGAAGGCTATTTGGAGGACTAGGCTTCCTCAATAACTCCGGGGCTTGCACCCGGAGTGTACTGTCATCTATGGACATGGGGGAGTCCTGTGGCTTACTCTGCACGGGTAGCGGGCGTCTGTCCCAGCCCTTCCGGTGAAACAGCTCGTCTATTTCTCCATCATCCCCACAGTCCGACAGCGACTCTAGGTCGGAGGTGTTATACATCTCGGCGGGAAGGTAGTCTTTAGTAGACGGAGAACTACCCTCCCCTGCGGGCTCCACCAGATGTGAACTCCCGACACCTCCAACCACACACACAGTCCCAGCCCCTGGCTCACCTGGACCTTTTTCAGCACTGGGATGTCCAGGATTCTTCCGACCGGATCCATCCAGGTCCGGCAAGCAGCGAGGTGAAGCTCGACTACGACCACAGGAGGCCTGCACCAGGCCTATCTTCCTCTTCGGGGGTGGCAGCAGGGAGTCTGTGGTGACCGAAGCAGTGTCCTCTGATTTTTCTCTCTCAGTCTCTGGTTGGGCAGTCACTTCGCCCTGGTCAGCGCGTACGGGAACCTCCGCAGAGGCTTTGATCTCTCCCTCCGGAGTGGCGGTTCTTGTGATGCAGTTGAGGCGTAGGGCCCGGGGCCTTTCCGTGTATGGTTCAACCTCAAAAAGGAACTCCTTGCATGCTTCGCATCGCCCGAATGGCTTTAGTTGGACCACCAGTCCCGAGCATCCGGGACAGATCACACCGAGGGCCTCCGTGTCTCTGCATGAATACAGAGCCAACTGTCCTCGGGGCCTAAGTCTTATTCCTGTGTCTGTCAGGGGAGCAGCAAATGCAGTCATCTTGAAAGGATAAGGTACCGACATCCACTGGGAGCCTGAGTTCACTCCGACCACTTGCTGCTTCTCCATCACACGCTGACCACGCGCCGGAGTCTCCACATGTATCTCCACACGAGGCCAGACTCCTCCCACGACTTGCACACTTTCGCGGGCTTCCGCCAGCCTCCGCCCACGAATTTTACAGTCACGGGGTGCCTCGTGGCGCAGTGCAGCAAAAGTCCCTACATGTAGTTCGTCACACGGCTGGACTCCTCCCTCTTCCCGCTCTTTCTGCATGGGCCTCTCCCGGTTTTTTTTCAGAGAAATTTCCAGGACTTCGAGCACAGGGACGCACTTTGGCCAATCACATGGCCGACCTGCTCGGACCTCCTCCGGGCAGAAAAGTTCAAACACAGCCGTTCCAAACCTCAGGGTCAACACACATTTCATCCCGGACGAGCCCCCACGTGTAGCGGCCTCACCCCGTCCTCTTTAGCTAGGGGTATGTCACGCGACAGAGTGAGGTGCGCTACGGCCCATGTCCTCCCCATGCATTGGGTGAGGTGAAGGCCAGTACCAATCTTTTCCTCGGGCCAAATGTGTGCTGGTTATGAGGGTCAGTCCTTCCGTGCCAGAATCTCCCTTTGCTCCCATTAACAGAGTCCATACACCCATCAAAGTCCAAACTCAGGTTTATTGCGTATCTCCACATACAGTCAAATGCAACGGCATGAAACGATGGAGAAGCAGGTCGAGGCACTGTACAGGTTCCTAGTCCCTACACTCCCTGTGCTATGACCAGGGGTTGCAGGAGTCTCGATTAGAGCTCCTCCGCTGCGCTGTAGCCCCTGTCAGGGGAAGATGTCCTCCAAGGGAGTTACCGAAGGCCCATCCGTCACTGGGTTGACACTGCACCGGGTCTTCGGACGGGTGACCTCCCCAGCCTCCTCACCTCAGATGCGGGTCCCCTCGCAAGGGGCGCCCTGGAGCAACTTCACCCTCGTGGGACCCAGTCGGAGTCACCGGGTCCCAGGCCTCCTCAACAGTACCTCACCCCAGGCCGAAGGCGCCTGTGATGGTCTCCATCTTCATTCCGGCCAGGCCTAGGGCACCTAAGCCGGAACCTTGAACCGCCCGCACCCAGGCCTAAGGTGCCTGGGTGCGTGAAGAGATGCTCCCCGAAGACAACGACCTCGTGGCCAGGGCGTCTCCCCCTTTTATCTCCTCCCATCGACACCACGGCGGGTTCCCCGCCCCAGCCGTACCATCTCCGGAAAGGGACAAAAAAGGGTAGCACTGTGGTAGTGATTCTACCCTGAGCCAGTAGGCACACTGACACCCACTGGTCAAGGAGAATATCGCACCACCCAATCCTCCACGAATAACAAAAAGGGGTCTGAACCCTAACATAATTACACACCTGGGTCACACTACCCCCAGGTGTATCCCACTAAATTGAGGACCCCGCTACATATATAAAGCGTGGAGGTGACACACTAGCTTGTACCCCAGTTGATGTCTGCAGTAGACGAAACGCGTCGGGACCACATGCTAGTTACAGCCACCTAGCCCACGCTTGTTTGTTGTATTGCTGTTTTTATTTTTTCAATAATAATTTTTGGATTTTATCTTATTTTTAAACATTTTGATTTGTAGTGGGTTTGTCATTGGAACCTTTTCTAGATTTTAAAATAAAATTTCCAGTTATCTGGATTTACACCATGCGGAGGATTTCTTTTTCTTTTCTTGGAACCAACTTTTTCCTTGGATATCTGGTCTTGGTCTGAGCTGAAGGGATTGATCCGGTTCAGGCTTCCAGCCGTGGAGGAACAAGGACAACAGTAGATTGCCACGACCTGAGTGGACATAAGCCTTTATGACCCAGCATCGTACGGTGACTTGGGTCCGAGTCTTGTGGTAAGAGTATTTAATTCTCTTTAATACTTGAGATGATGATGCTATCACCTTGTATCAGTTGAAAACCTTAAAGTGTCCCCTCTCTTCCTACCATCGATGTATCCACACCTGGAAGAATAGTAATGGAATAATTTATACCACATTCCAGGAATTTGATATCCAAGAGGACTTTATACCCAATTTCAGGGTTTCCAAGTGTCCCACATGACTGCCATTTATCACTCATTATTTGGGGGACATTGGATACACATCTGATGTTGTGGACACTTGTTATAGACTATATCACTATAGCTTTCTTGTTAGATATGCACTTCACTGATCATCCTTTGATTCATATCTCATGATTAGCAACGTTGTTATCTTTATTGCTTGCAGCTTATTTCTCACCTATAGGGGTCAATACACCCTGTGGCTCATTTGAGTGTGATCACATTTTTAGTTTTGTTTTGTGTTTTATGGTCACATGTTATTGATACTCAGTGATCACGCTTAAGATTTGGAGGACTCACATAGAGTTTGTGGTCATACACTCACCAGTGGAGTCTTTCATCTTTTTACCTACCAGTCGATTCAAAACTTTTTTCATCATTTTTTCACTCACCAGTGACACAACACTGTAGAAATACTTGTGTATCACGTTCACATAGCTATTGCTTTTATTTATTTGGATTGTATTTAGCGCTCACATTGTATACACATATTTCTTCGCAATCAGTCAATTGTTATGTAAGCAGCTTATTACCATTCATTATTATTATTTGATATTTATTTATTCATTTATTTAATATTTTTTACACTTGTTGATTGAAGCAGTATTATCCGCATACCCTCAAAGCCAGGATTGTTTTTTGTTTTTTTGGGGTTTTTTTCAGGCTTCCCAGCCTAGAGGTGAGATGTGGGGTCCTATTGACCCCATATCTCACTGTAAAGAGGACCTGTCATGCCATATTCCTATTACAAGGGATGTTTACGTTCCTTGTAATAGGTATAAAAGTGATCAAAAAAATTTTTGGGGCGGAAAAACATGTCAAACTAAAATAAATAAAGTAAAATGAACAATAAAAAATATATATATATTTTTAAGCGTCACTGTCCCCGTGAGCTCGCATACAGAAGCGAACGCATACGTAAGTCCCGCCCACATATGAAAACGGTGTTCAAACCACACATGTGAGGTATCTCTGCGAACGTTAGAGCGAGAGCAATCATTTTGGCCCTAGACCTCCTCTGTAACTCAAAACATGTAACCAGTAAAAATATTTAAAACGTCGCCTATGGGGATTTTTAAGTAGTGAAGTTTGGCGCCATTCCACGAGCGTGTGCAATTTTGAAGGGTGACATGTTAGGTATCTATTTACTCGGCGTAACTTTATCTTTCATATTATGTAAAAACATTGGGCTAACTTTCCTGTTTTTTTTTTTTTTTAGCACAAAACATTTTTTTACGTAAAAAACGCGTTAAAAAAATTGCTGCGCAAATATCGTGCGAGATAAAAAGTTGCAACGACCACCATTATATTCTCTCAGGTCTTTGCTAAAAAAACATATATTGTGTTTTGGGGTTCTATGTAATTTTCTAGGAAATAAATGATGATTTTTACATGTAGGAGAGAAATGTCAGAATTGGCCTGGGTGCTCCAGAACGCCTGAAGGTGCTCCCTGCATGTTGGGCCTCTGTATGTGGCCACGCTGTGTAAAAGTCTCACACATGTGGTATCGCCATACTCAGGAGTAATAGCAGAATGTGTTTTGGGGTGTAATTTGTGGTATGCATATGCTGTGTGTGAGAAATAACCTGCTAATATGACAATTTTGTGAAAAAAAAAAAAGAGAAAAAAAAATCTTGATTTTGCAAAGAATTGTGGGAAAAAATGACAACTTCAAAAAACTCACAATGCCTCTTTCTAAATACCTTGGAATGTCTTCTTTCCAAAAAGGGGTCATTTGGGGGGTATTTGTACTTTTCTGGCATGTTAGGGTCTCAAGAAATGAGATAGGCCGTCAGTACTTCAGGTGTGATCAATTTTCAGATATTGGCACCATAGCTTGTGGACTCTATAACTTTCACAAAGACCAAATAATATGCACCAATTTGTACTTATTTTTACCAAAGATATGTAGCAGTATAAATTTTGGCCAAAATTTATGAAGAAAAAATTGTAATTTGCTAAATTTTATAACAGAAACGAAAAAAAAAATCTTTTTTTTACAGAATTTTCAGTCTTTTTTCTCTTATAGCGCAAAAAATAAAAAACCCAACGGTGATTAAATACCACCAAAAGAAAGCTCTATTTGTGTGAAAAAAAGGACAAAAAATTCATATAGGTACAGTGTTGTATGACTGAGTAATTGTCATTCAAAATGTGAGAGCACCGAAAGCTGAAAATTGGTCTGGTTATTAAGGGGGTTTAAGTGCCCAGTGGTCAAGTGGTTAAGAGTTCCCTTCACTGGAACTAAGGGGCCAGACCCAACCCCTGAAAAACAACCCCACACCATAATCCCCCAAATGATTTGGACCAGTGCACTAAGCAATGTACATAAAGACATGGATGAGCGAGTTTTCAGTACAAAAATATTATCAACAGTGTATCAGCCACACAAAGTTTTTACCCATAGGAAGAAAGTCCAATCCAAACACATTGAGGTAGCGCCAAACAGTCATGCAACACTCCAGACACTTGTCTGTTCTCCACTCCTCACTCCACCACACCTGATCTAGGAGTTGTCTATGTTTAAGGGTTTCTTCCCGGAGGTAGGCTTAACTCTTTCAGGGTCAAAGTCCCCATAGTCTGGGTTGGAGGTTCTTTCCCATGTCAAATATCTCTCCAAACCACCAAGTTCCAGGTCCAGAGAGGACTGTAATACAGTCCTCTCCCCTGTAAACTCTCCTCTCTAATCTACCCTAGGAATGCCTCACCCTGCATGGGTGAGAACCCCTGAGTACACCAACCTTTTCTTGGCATTCTGTAACCTAGTGCAATCTGAATAGCAGTGTCATAGCGGAGCATCTTGACCTCATGGGTCCTAAAACTTTCCCTAGTTCCCCCCCCATACCAATCCCCATTTATGCCCTATATCATTTTCTTATTTTATATTATTATTATTTAACAGGATTTATATAGCACCAACATTTTGCGCATCGCTTTAGAATATAAAAGGTATTGCATCAATTCCAACACAAAGATACTAGGATCCATATCAATATTGTCCCCTCAATACCAGTTGAAATAACCATTGCTACATTTAAAGGCATAATTATAGTGTATTTAAAGTGGATGATTTATAATTTTCATGCAATGCTATCATATTTCTTCATTGAGAATGTCTGTTATGACGAAACGCGTCTGTGGAGGTACGTGCTGACATCACCACACCATCTCGTCAAGGAGGACGGGAGCTTTGCACTGTAGCCGGCCGGCTTTGAATTACATGCAACTTTTTTATCGTTTTTCTGTAAGTGTGACCATTTTTATTTAATTAAAATAGTCTGTATGGTATTATATAGGGATGAGCCGAACACCCCACAGTTCGGTTTGCACCAGAACTTGCGAACAGGCAATAAATTTGTTCGAACATCCGAACACCGTTAAAGTCTATGGGACTCGAACATGAAAAATCTTAAGTGCTAATTTTAAAGGCTGATATGCAAGTTATTGTCATAAAAAGTGTTTGGGGACCCGGGTCCTGCCCCAGGGGACATGTATCAATGCAATTTTTTTTTTAAAACTGCAGTTTTTTCGAGAGAAGTGATTTTAACAATGCTTAAAGTGAAACAATAAAAGTGAAATATTCCTTTAAATTTCGTACCTGGGGGGTGTCTAGAGTATGCCTGTAAAGCAGCGCTTGCTTCCCGTGCTTAGAACTGTCCCTGCACAAAGTGTCATTTCTGAAGGAAAAAAAGTCATTTAAAAGCACTCGCGGCTATAATGAATTATCGGCTCCCGGCAATACACAGAGAAAAGTCATTGATAAAGAAAAAAAAAAGTGCGTGGGGGTCCCCCAAATTCAATTACCAGGTCCTCCAGGTCTGGTATGGATATTAAGGGGAACCCTGCGTCAAATTTAAAAAAATTAATTACGTGGGGTTCCCCCCCCAAATATCCATACTAGACCCATCAGGTCTGGTATGGATTTTAAGGGGAACTCCACCACAAATAAAAAAAAAATGGCGTGGAGTTCCCCCCAAAAATCCATACCAGACCCTTTATCCGAGCACGCAACCTGGCAGGCCGCAGGAAAAGAGGGGGGGGGGACGAGAGAGCGCCCCCCCTCCTGAACCTGACCAGGCCACATGCCCTCAACATGGGGAGGATGCTTTGGGGGTCTGTGACCCCTCAAAGCACCATGTCCCCATGTTGATGGGGACAAGGGCCTCATCCCCACAACCCTTGCCCGGTGGTTGTGGGGGTCTGCGGGCGGGGGGCTTATCAGAATCTGGAAGACCCCTTTAACAAAGGGGATCCCCAGATCCCGCCCCCCCATGTGAATTGGTAAGGGGTACATTGCACCTCTACCATTTCACAAAGAAAGTGTAAAAAAACACACAGACACCGTTGGGAAAAGTCCTTTATTAAAAATAAAAATAAAAATAAAAAAGATTCCAGCGGCGGTAATCCACTCTCGGTATCCTGCGATGGGTGGTCTCCTCTCCGGGTGCAGCGATGGATGATCTCTCCTCTCCGGGGTCCAGGCTCCAACGATGATGTCCAGCGCAGCACTCTTCACTGGAGTGGAGACACCCCGGGAATGACGCCGCCGAAGCCAGTGACAGCTGTTAAGTAGCTGAGGGCGGGGCCACCCATCACATGACCCCGTCCCCCTCTGAACCAAGGGGAAATACGGACTTCCCCAGTGACATGCGGATGACCCCGCCCCCTCTGATGCAACGGAAACCTGCGTTACATTAGAGGGGGCGGGGTAACCCGCGCGTCACTGGGGAAGCCCGGGTTTTCCCCGCCCTCAGCTACTTAACAGCTGTCACTGGCTTCGGCGGCATCATTCCCGGGGTGTCGCCGCTCCGGTGAAGAGTGCTGTGCTGGACATCATTGTTGGTGCCTGGACCCCGGAGAGGAGAGATTATCCATCGCTGGATCCAGGAGAGGAGACCACCCATCGCAGGATACCGAGAGTGGATTACCGCCGCTGAAATCTTTTTTTACATTTTTTTTATTTTTAATAAAGGACTTTTCCCAACGGTGTCTGTGTGTTTTTTTTACATTTTTTTACATTTTATTTGTGAAATGGTAGGGGTACAATGTACCCCTTACCAATTCACATAGGGGGGGCGGGATCTGGGGGTCCCCTTTGTTAAAGGGGTCTTCCAGATTCCGATAAGCCCCCCACCCGCAGACTCCCACAACCACCGGGCAAGGGTTGTGGAGATGAGGTCCTTGTCCAGATCAACATGGGGACATGGTGCTTTGAGGGGTCACAGACCCCCAAAGCATCCTCCCCATGTTGAGGGCATGTGGCCTGGTACGGTTCAGGAGGGGGGGCACTCTCTCGTCCCCTCCTCTTTTCCTGCAGCCTGCCAGGTTGCGTGCTCAGATAAAGGGTCTGGTATGGATTTTTGGGGGGAACTCCACGCCATTTTTTTTTTATTTGTGGTGGAGTTCCCCTTAAAATCCATACCAGACCTGAAGGGTCTAGTATGGATATTTAGGGGGAACCCCACGTCGTTATTTTTTTAAATTTGAAGCAGGGTTCCCCTTAATATCCATACCAGACCTGAAGGGCCTGGTAATTGAATTTGGGGGGACCCCACACATTTTTTTATTTTTATCAATGACTTTTCTCTGTATTGCCGGGAGCCAACAATTCATTATAGCCGCGAGTGCTTTTAAATTACTTTTTTTCCTTCAGAAATTACACTTTGTGCAGGGACAGTTCTAAGCACGGGAAGCAAGCGCTGCTTTACAGGCATACTATACACACTCCCTAGGTACGAAATTTAAAGGAATATTTCACTTTTATTGTTTCACTTTAAGCATCATTAAAATCACTGCTCCCGAAAAAACTGCAGTTTTTAAAACTTTTTTTTGCATTGATACATGTCCCCTGGGGCAGGACCCGGGTCCCCAAACACTATTTATGACAATAACTTGCATATAAGCCTTTAAAATTAGCACTTTAGATTTCTCCCATAGACTTTTACAGGGTGTTCCGCGGCTTTTCAAATTTGCCGCGAACACCCTAAATTGTTCGCTGTTCGGCGAACGGGCGAACAGGCAATGTTCGACTCGAACATGAGTTTGACTCGAACTCGAAGCTCATCCCTAGTATTACACTATGTTCCTTTATCTTTCTTTGGGCTAATATAAATTCCCACGAGATCCACGGAGCACACGGATCACAGGCGGCGGTTCCTTACATCCATCCATCCAGCAGCCCCCAGCCTAGCTTTGATTAGAAGATATCTGTCAGCGCATGTTTTTTGCCTTCATTGCTTGCTGTCTGGTAAGGAGACATCTTATACGGTGTTGGTGCACATTGCGGTGTTATACGGGGTGCCTTAATGGTCATCTGTTTCAGGACATTTTTGTGCTAACTATCTGCCGTCTGATCAACACTTGTGGAGTCAACTTTACACCCATCTGGAGAATCTTATCACTATTGGATAGTTAGTGTTATCCCACTAACCAAAGGCCTGGGCTGGGTTATAGCCACCTGCTTTAGTGGCTTGCTATCTGGTAAGCATGTCTTTCATCAGGTTTGACCTAAGTTCCAGAACAGCTTTGTGTCACATTGCATTAGTCCATCTGTGCACTACTTTGGGACGCTATACAATATAATTCAATCTGGACTGTAATTAGCGCAATTTTCTCATTCCTAATGCTATCATAAATTGCTTGATTTCATGTACTGGCATATGGGGCTGAATTGACATACTTTGTTGATTATCTTACATGCATTAGTGAGATATGTTTATGGAACATACTGTTTTGTATTTTTCCTGCTTTTTTTTTCATTCCTTTTCTTCGGTATTGTTGTTTTGTATATTATATGCTAAAAAAATAAAAAATTCAAAGCAAAAAAAAATAAAAAATGGACGTAAAACTTTTTCTGCCGGCATTTTTTTTTTTTTTATGGAAATTAATCTTCCAATGGCACAGGTGACATTAAAATCTGGCATGGGTTCTGCCCCTTATGTATTATTATTATTATTATTATTTTTTCTGTTTTATATCTCCCTTTTATTACATCACACTCACTTTCTATCCCAATGACCACAAAGCAAGCAAAGTAAAGTCTCTGCAGTGGGGACAAAGGTAGCAAAAAAAATCAACAAAGGCTCTAACTCTTCCTAGCCCTGCTGAAACCCCCCAAAAAGTTTTCAAATGGTCTTCCATTCTTTGCAGTGTGTTGTTTTGTCATTGAGGCAGCCTATTGAAATGAATGGGCTGTCAGCACACCCTTTTAACTATATGTAATCCAGCATGCTGCATTACCATGCTGGATTACATATAGCTGTGTTGCCTTAGTGCATTAGGGTGCTATTTAAAAAAAAAAAAAAAAACTATTTACACTAATGATACGTTAGCATAAATGCATCCTTATGAGAGATCAAATAAGTGAAAATGACTTATCTACCACAGTACTGTGACCAGCACTAATACTTTGATTACAGGTCCTCTCTAATTCACAAAGAAAAGATGTAAAATCCAGGGCAGTTTTTTTTCCCAGTGTTACATTTCTTAACTTGTTCAATTTACCCAATCTAATTAATTACCGCAACAAAAGCAAATTAGCATAAAACTTTTCTGTGCATTACGCAAGTGCACAGGTTAATTAAAATCTTTGCAAATGCAGAAAAGAGAGCTTGGCTATCCCAGCCAGCCAGTCTAAAGAAAAATTATATTCCCGATAACAGCATTAATTAATACATTCTTTAATAAAATTAAGACATTTATCATTTCCCATAATTACCTGGGGATTTTTTTTTTCTGTAATGAAGTACTATTTTTTTTAATTTTTTTTATGGATTATAGACTGCAGACTTTAAAATTTATAATGAACTGATAGATCTCCACGCCTAAGACAGGATGTAAAAATGATGTGCGTTTTTCGAAATGATTTTAATTGCTTTAAATATATGTAAATGATACTTCTCTTTTTTTTTTTCTCTGCAAGTACATCGCACATATAAAATGTGTTTTTCATTCCAATGTTATTTACTATCAATCAAAACCTTGAAGTGCCTTGAACAGGCGGCAGTTCTGATCAGCCCTGTGTGATGCGAAACAGTAATTAGTAAGCTTACTTTAAAGCTGGGCACATTCTCTGTATATTATGATGGATAAAAACATAGATGAATGAATAAAAAAAATGATTTATCTAGAATATTCAGTCTGTAGCAATGTTTGAAGGGAGAGGTTTACTTCGCACAGGAGTAATTAAAAAAAAAAAGGGAATTGATCCTGTACCAAAAGATACCTGCCAAACTCCACTTGCATTTCATATTTTCTCCTCTTTAAAGTCAAACTTTTTTTAGTGCAAACATTCCGAAATTGCAAGTTAAAAATAGTGCATGCCCACACACTTTTGACTGTGACTTTTGTAGAAGGAGTCCAAGCAGCAGTGTCCAAGCAGCAGAATCAAGGTTTTCCAGGTGCAAATCTCAGAGGTTATAAGGTATCACAGCTAGCTGATAGAATATCACAACCATGACCTAGGTTTCTCTATAACCCCTTTGTTTTAGCTCAAACGTCATAAAGTTTTACACCTACATTTTAGTATATCATCAGCGGCACCTAGGTCTTTTGGCTAAGATCAAGTGTAGTTCTGCTGCAGTTTGACTTAGCCGAGAGGTGCCTGGGGTACCCGAGGGTCGGCCTTGGGGGGAGCGTCCCTTTTTGGAGGGCCCCCCTTGCTTCTATTGGCCGGAGGATTAGTCCCCAGGCAACGGGAAGCGATCGCCCTTCTTAAGGGATCAGAGCGTTTTTCAGGGGCCCCTTTTGGGGTACCCCTGGACGGTGCCAAGATGGCGGGGCGCGGACTTCGTGACTCGCTGCAATTCCTGGTGAAGCCAGATTCTAGATCGGAGGTGACGTTGAGGACGGTCGTTGTGGACGTTTTGATGAACATCTTTAACCTCAAGGTAAGCGACATTATGTGTCTGCAAGATTTCCCCCAGCAGGGGTCTTCCGAGGTATGCTGGAGAATTTTTGAAGATGCAAAGAAAAGAAAAAATGAAATTTTGCAGTTGTTTGAGATTCAGCCTCTTTTTTTGCAAGAAGAAAAAATGATTACTGTCCATTTGTATAATCCCTTTGCGGATCCGGCTTTGGTGTTGGCTTTTTTTTAGGACATATTGCAATGACCTAAGAGGAGGAGATAAAGTTAAGAACAAATTTGGTATTTGGTCAGGAAAGTACTGTTTTTTTGGGAGCTTTAAGAAGGATGAGGGATGTATCGGTGGAGTGAAGAGACCCCCGGCTGTGTTTACTATCAGAGGGGAGAGGGGTTTTCTCTTCTACCCTGGACAGCCAAAATACTGTCAAAGGTGCTTTAAATATGGGCATATGAGTGATGACTGTGACGAGTGGCAGGTGTGTCGTTTTTGCAACCAGTCTGGACATTCTGCAAGGGACTGTACTAAAACTAGAGTCTGTGACATTTGTAAAAGGGAAGGACATTTTGCAAGGCAATGTGGTGAATATCGCAAAGCTAAGGAGTCTTTTGCAGAAGTTGTGTTATGGGAGAGGCTTCGGAAAAGAATGGATGCAAAAAAAGGGAGTTCTTGGCTAAGGCACGGTAGTGGTGTGGGGAAGGAAGCCAAGGGGGGACCCGCGGAAGCCAATAATGATGCGGCCCCGTCTGGCATGCCTTGCCCAGCCGCAGCAGATGAGGCTGTGCCCGGAAGTGAGGAGGACCCGGTTGGTGGAGCTGGTGATGCTTCGGCTTCTGCTGGTGAGGCGGAGGCTGAGGTGGCCGGTTTTGGGCCTGGGGACCCGTCGCTGGGCGAAGAGGAGGCGACACCTGAGGTACCTGGAGAAGGTGAAGAGGAGGTCATGCAGTAGGATGACATGGCTGAAGATGAAGGAGAAGTTAGTGGGGCAGAAACCTCAGTCTCTGGGTCAGGGCGGAGTGTGTCCCGGTTGCTTGGGGAACTGTCTGATAGTGAGGAGGAGATGGACAAATCGGGCGAGGAAGAAGAGGAAGAAGACCTGGAATGTGGACAGCGTTTTGTGCCGTCGACAGTGGAGGGGGAGGAGTGCTCCGGTAAAAGATCCCGGAATGAAGGAGAGGACTCGGAGAGTGGGGACGGGTCACTCCGTATTGACCTTTCTGGGGGCTCTGAGCTAGTGTCCGCCAGTTCTCCTGGTCCAAGGAGATGGCAGAAGAAAAACCAAAGAGACAAGCAAGGAAGAAGGGATGAGAGTATGGAAGGACTTTCTTAAAGACTCATTATGGCTGAAAAACGTTTCCTTTTCTTTCTGATGGCCTTAACCGTCAGTTCCATAAATGTGAGGAGTGTGAGATCTGGTTGGAGGCGTGCTGCTGAGAGGGTTCCAGGGCCTCATGAATGGAGGCATGGGGGGAGTACGTTGTCTCCGTCTTGTGTATCAAGGTGTGAAGGTGTGGGTGTACTTATTAAAAACCCACAAGTGGTGATGGTGTCACAAGAGGTGATTGTGCCGGGAAGATTGTTGCTGGTTGTGCTGGAATATGTGGGGTGCAGATTCAGACTTTTTAACTGCTATGCTTCTGCTGACAGACGTGAAAGGAAGGAGCTTCTTAATACCCTGAAGTTATACTTACCTGGAAGGACTCCTACAATTGTGGCAGGAGACTTCAATTGTATCAGGAAAGCAAACGATAGAAGCTGTACTGGGGAGGAGGGCAAACTAGATTCTTCATCCACACTGTTAAACGAGATGGTGTCTGACCTTAGGCCAAAAGATGCTGCAATGGAGAGGGAGGGTAGGAATACCTCACATACTTACCTTTCTGATAGGGGCTCGGTCAGTTCAAGGATTGATTTTATTTTCTTATCAGAGTTTGTGGCGTCGAATAGCTATGAAACTATGCCTTTTGTGTTCTCTGACCATAAGATGGTCTCTTGTGCTTTTGTGTTGGAGGAGGGGGTTGCTTTTGGGAGAGGGTTGTGGAAATTGAACACCATGATTTTGGAGGAGGAGGAGGTATGTAGTAAATTTGAGTTTTTTTCCACATCTTTGGTGAGTAGGAAAAAGGAATTTGAAGGAATACTACAGTGGTGGTACTGGGCTAAAATACAGATAAGTTGCTTTTTTAAGAAAACAGGAGTGGAAAGAGCACGGTGGAGGAGGGAGAGAGAAGAAGCCCTGGTGGAGAGATTGCACCTACTATTAAAGTGTAAGAAAATTGGTGTGGCGGTGGAGGAGGAGTTGGAGGAGGTGCGGGAGGAGAGGAGCCGTTTCCTGCAGGAAAAGGGGAAACAAATTGTCTTCAGTGCGAAAGTGAAAGAAATGGAGGAAGGAGAGCAGTGTTCCAGGTTCTTCTTTAAAAAGGCTATGACGGCAAGGAAACTGATAAAGAGTGTGCTCTCAGAAGATGGGGAAGTGAGTGGGGAGGAAGTGGTAAAGGAGGTGAGGCTCTTTTATGAGAAGCTGTATTAAGAGCAAACTGGGACTACTAAAGAGGAAATTATGGAGTATTGTGAGGTCCTGAGGGGGAGTTTGGGAAGTGAGGATGCAGAATCTCTATTAAGTGTTGTCAGGGAGGAGTAGGTGGAGGGGAATTTGAAAAGGATGCCAAGGAACAAAACCCCTGGGAAAGATGGGCTTCGTGTAGAATTTTATGTCAGGTTTTGGTCTATTTTAAAAGATCATTTGGTGGAGGTGGTAAAGTACTGTGTGGAGACTGGGAACTTATCCCCGTCAATGAAGGAGGGTGTGGTTACTTTGCTGTACAAGAAGGGGGAAGATCGTGACTTAAAGAACTGGCGTCCGATAACTCTACTGAATGTGGATTATAAAGTTATATCCAAGTTGTTGGCGAGTCGACTTAGTCAAATTGTTGGAAGCTTGGTGGGAGAGTAGCAGACATGTGCAGTCCCTGGGAGAAGGATTACGGATAACCTGACGTTATTAAGGGACTTGATTTTTTATGCCCAGTCTAACAATCTCCCGCTGGCTGTAGCCGGTTTTGATATCGAGAAGGCTTACGACAGGGTGGCCCATTCTTTTTTGTTTGGGGTCCTGGAGCAGATGGGCTTTCAGGACAAGTTCCTGGTGGCTCTTAAAAACGTATATGCTGGTATGACTAGCCAGGTATTAGTCAATGGTAAAGTGTCTGATCCTTTTGATGTGAGTTCTGGAGTGAGGCAAGGGTGTCTGCTGTCTGCCGTTATTTTTATCTGTGTGATAGAGCCCCTTTTGCGACACATGCAAAAAGATAAGAATTTCCAGGGTTTTTTTGTTCCAGGGGGGGATGGTGTAAGAGTAAAGTCCATGTGTTACATGGACGATGTTACGCTCTTTTGTTCTTCCTCAGCAGATTTGAGTAGAGCGGAACTACAATTAAGACTGTTTGGGAGCATGTCTGGCTTACAAGTCAATTGGAATAAAAGTCAAGTGTGTGTGCTAAGTGGGTCTTGTAGTCCGACACATGTTCGTTTAAAAGCCACTGAAACTATTGAAGTTCTGGGGGTTCCGTTTCAGAGAGACATGATGAGTCAGTGTAATGTCCAAAAGGTGACAGGGAAAATTTCCCAGAAATTAGAGTTTTGGAAGTTGAGGCGTTTGACTTTTTCTGGAAAAGTGTTGGTGGTGAAGACAGTGATACTGCCCCTCCTTCTATACACCAGCCTGATATTCCCCCCAAATGTGAGATCTATTCAGAAGATTACTAGGCTACTCTTTGTCTTTTTTTGGGGAGCAAAGTTGGAGAGGGTGTCCCGCATTATAGTAATGAAGGACGTGAAACTTGGGGGGTACAACTTCACAAATGTTCAAAAGTTTATTGGTATCCAGTTGTGGATGAGTCATTTCAAGACCCTTTCTACCGGTGGGTGCGCAGCTAAATTTATGAGGTATCTGGCAGGATGGCTCATGCTTAAATGGGGGTGGTGTTAAAGAGACCTCAAGAGACCTATGGCCTTGGTACCACCCCATGTATATCTTCGATTGCAGCAATTCTTTTTGTAAATCAAACTGAGTGAGTTGGGGACCGGAGCTATGTCTAAAGCTAATCTTGTAAAGTGGATGAGGAGGGAGGATGGGGTAACGAATATTTTGGGTCTGAGGTCTGCTTCGGCTGAGAAATGTTGGGGGAACTTCTTGACAAAAGGTGTAACTAACAGGCAAAAGGGGATCTCTTGGATGGCCTTTCAGGGCTGTTTGCTTACGAAGTCCTTTTTAAAAGCAAGAGATTTGACTAGGGATGATAGATGCCCAAGGGAAGGATGTGGGGGGGGGGGTGGAAACTGCAGTCCATGTCTTCTGGGAATGCGATTTTGCAAAAAGTGTGTGCAAAAAGGTCGGGAAGTTCGTGAGTGGTGTGGTGGAGGTGGAGAATATGTGTTTTTTAGCTGTTTTTTTGGTTTGGTGGGAGGAGGGCAGCAACGTCAACGGAAGGCCTGGATTTCTTTGCTATTCTTAAAGAATTTCTGTGGGATGCTAGATGTTGGAGTTGGAAGAAAAATTGCAACATGTCTGAGAAAGACTGTATGAACCTATGTTTGGCCAAACTGTATACTGTTTTGTTGTATGATAGAAGGTGGATGGGGGCGGAGGATGCAAACTTGTACTGGAAGTATGATAAATGGAGGAAAGAGTTTTAGTGGTGGGTAGACCCTGTACTTTTTACTTACCTTTTATGGAAAAAGTTTCCAGATGATGCAAGGAACGCTGCTCAGTGAAGGTGTCGTGAGTTTGTGCTGAGATAGTGATTCAGTCTGATGGAAAAAATAAATAAAAATCTGTTCTTATCAGTTGCCAGAGGAGGCGCTGTGCTGCTCCTAAATGGGGAGGGCCATGCAAATCCTCTGGCGTGATGGTATCTGGATGGTCTGTTTCAGCAGGGGCCACGTTGGCGCTCTTAGGTCATAGAGGCTAATGCATGGTCGAGTCTGAGAAGGCCAAAAGGGTACTCCTGATGAGGATAGGTGCTGCACTGGTCTGGCCGAAGGGCTGGGTCATTTCGGCCTTCTGGCTTGGATTGATGTGGTCGCTGTTCCTGTCATGGTCCGGTGGAGGATCTGTCACCCTGACCACGAGATCCATGATGGGGGCCTGCAAATCCACTGGTCCATGATGGGGGCCTGGAAAGGTTAGTATCGGTGGAGGCTGTGTCTTGCAAACACGGCTCTCCCCAAAAAACCTGGAAGGGCTCACTATTTGGCAGGGATGGAGGGCTGCACTGGTCTGGCTGAGGGTTGGGCCTGAACAGAAGCCCATGGTGTGTGTGCCCCTGGAGTGGCAGTCCAGGGGTGCTGTAAAATCACTGTGAGTGAGGGTCACTCTGATTTATGGCACCACGGTCACTGCACCATACCACCCCCTTTTTTTTTTTTTTTTTCACTTGCCTCCTGGGCCGGGCCTTTTGGCTGGGACTGGAGGAATTTTTGATGCCTGGCCATTGTATAGCACAATGGCCACTTTTACCTCTCCTCTCCTCTCCTCTCCACTTCCTTTTATTTAAACCCATGTTTGTCACTTTTTGTATTTTTATGTTTGTACATGGTTTTTGCACGTGTGACTGGTAGGTTGTAGGTCCTCGTGCCTGCCCTGAAAGTCTTGGGAGGGGGTGGACATGATCTTCTGGCTTAGTTCGCCCTCTCTCATGGGGTCTCCCTTTGGGGGAACCCCACCTAGTACATGGAAGGGTCTGTTTCGGCAGACCCTCCAGAGAATGGGGTCTGTCTGCTTTCGGCCAGATGGACCAAGTGTAAGTACCCCAGTCCCCGTCTGGAGCCTAAAGCCCCGGGGGATCAGGGCAAGACCCTCTAATTTTAGAGGGCTTGTGTACACCCGTTGCATGTTTTTGTGTTTCACTCTTTATGTGTATGCACATTTTTTGGCACCGGGTGAAGTTTTTGAGTGTGTTTAAAAAAAAAAAAAAATCAGCGGCATCAAGGTTTCTCTGTAGCCTCTCGTTTTCAGCCCTTCCAGCTGCACATCTCAGAGGTCATAAGGTTCCACTCCTCCCTCTTAGTATATCATCAGTAGGATCTAGGTTTCTCAATTGCCTCTTGGTTTCAGATCTTCAACTGTACATCTCAGAGGTCATAAGGTTCCACACCTACCTCTTAGTTAATCATCAGCAGGATCTAGGTTTCTCTGTAGACTGTTGGTTTTAGCCCTTCTAGCTGCGCATCTCATAGGCCATATGGTTTCACACCTCCCTCTTAGTATATCATCGGCCGGACCTAGGTTTCTCAATAGCCTCTTGGTTTCAACTTTTTTAGCTGCACATCTCAAGAGGTCATAAAGTTCCACACCTCCCTCTTATGGATACATTTTTAGCCACGGACAAACCACTATTTTAAGCATCACATCCCTTCATTTGAATAGGTACAAGGGGATTTATGGGATTTTTAAGGTGCAAGTATGATACGGTGATGACGAAAAGGATTGATATAAAATTATTTAAACAGAGATACAAAATTTTCTAAACACAATTATAGCAAGTACACAAAACATGGTTCTTGTGGATACAGCCCTTTAGATGGAACTCCCAACATGTTTCGCCCACACCCTGGACTTCCTCAGGGGATGCTGTCCACTTGATACAAGCCTTCCCGGTCTTTAATGGCAGTGTATACTACAATCAGTAATAATTCAGGGGGTCTGCAGCCATCACAGAGAACCAAGAACTACAGGTGACCATAGGGGGCATTCAAGGACCAGAAACAACATTTAGCAAGAAAGCTCAACAACCAGGGACATAAACTCTCGAAGGCAGGGTACTTGTGTCTAGAACTGGAGTCCTGCAGTGGCATGTGTGTCCCTGCTGTTCCAGCAGCTTCACACCTCCTTCTTAGTATACCATTATGCCCCCACATTTTCAGAAGCTACGTATACCATCAATGCACCTAACGATGTGGCCTCTTTCAGTCCCACCCCTTGTTCTAGCAATATAGCTAGAGGCGGGTAAAACTTTCTATAATTTCCAAGCATTTGTCACATTGAATTAGAATGCCCCCTTGAGCAGTAAGACTGGAAGTAGTGGGGCAAAGGTGAGGGACTCAGTTTGATTTTGCATTTTGGAGTGAAATTTGTTATGCAGATTGTATTCGCTTTGGATTAACAGATCTTAAACATGAAAGAGCCTCAAAGGGGCACCTTGGAGGGAGTTTAGGAGGTGTTGGAGAAGTCGGTGAGTCAGACCAATGATTTCTGTAACTAAAAGAGTTTATCACATCATACAAATCCAAAGTTGCAAACAACACATTTCTAGGGCTCAAGTGTGGCTTGGGCTGATGCACAATCCACAGTCTAGTTTTATTTTCTTAGTATTTTATGGGGTGCAGAGGTGTGGCTTAGTGCTAGTGGTACAGTTCTTTGTAATGAGAGTGGTGATATTTCAACTGACCCTTTGGCTAGAATATTGCACCTTCAGATTACCCAGGACGCATAAAATGCCTGTAGATCCTTTAGACTCTACCCAAAATGGAAATTTCCACTTTACAGTGTCCGATCCCCTTTAAATCAGATATCTGCAACTTGCTGAACGGGGCCTGCTGTTCATTTATAACTATTTACACTGATTCCATAATAATGATTGATATCCAGTAGCTGTTGTGTAACAGTACAGCATTATTTAAAGAATTCTCTATACAGCTACAATTACTAGGAAATTATGCAAACAAATATAGAACCATATGCTTCACTTGACATAGGTACAGTTATTTGGAAACTAAGCTGTGGAATAGTGAGTTGCTGTTCCCATTCTCTCCATCTGTTCCTAGTCATGGGACTGGGCATGGCTGGTAATAACCCATTTAATTGCCAGTCGTAAGGAAGGTCTGCTACATTAACTGTTATGCAGAGTTAAAAAAAAGAAAGGATCACATCAATTTGCCATTCACTAATAAGACCTAGTTCATTAACATTTCCATAGCTGTGGTTATAGAGCAGGTCTTTTTCAACCTTTTTACTCTAGAGCAGGGGCAGGCAACCTTTGAGAGACACAGATCTGCCTGAACAACATGAAAGATCACCAGGGTTTGGCGCCCCCCCCCATTTTTTTTTTAAAGAAATTGACTAGCATGGCCTAACAAAATTGTAAGGAAACATTTAATGAATCAAATGTCACTGTAAAAATAAAAACTTACACTACCTTAAAAGTGGACAGTGTCAGATAGTAGAGCAGTGGACATTGTCAGTAGGGCAGTGGATGGTGTGTGGACAGTATCAGTAAGGCAGAGGATGGTGTCAGTAAGGCAGAGGATGGTGTCAGTAAGGCAGAGGATGGTGTCAGTAAGATAGAGGATGGTGTCAGTTGAGCAGTGGGCTGCATCAGTAGGGCAAAGGATGGTGTCAGTAGGTCAGTAGATGGTGTCAGTAGGATACCAGCCAGTAGAGCAGTGGACGGTGTCAGTAGGGCAGTGGACAGTGTCAGTAGCACAGTGGACAGTGTCAGCAGAGCAGTGGACAGTGTCAGCAGAGCAGTGGACAGTGTCAGTAGGGCAGTGGACAGAGTTAGTAGGGCAGTGTCAGTAGGGCAGTGGACAGTGTCAGTAGCACAGTGGACAGTGTCAGCAGAGCAGTGGACAGTGTCAGCAGAGCAGTGGACAGTGTCAGTAGGGCAGTGGACAGAGTTAGTAGGGCAGTGTCAGTAGGGCAGTGGACAGTGTCAGCAGAGCAGTGGACAGTGTCAGTAGGGCAGTGGACAGAGTTAGTAGGGCAGTGTCAGTAGGGCAGTGGACAGTGTCAGTAGCGCAGTGGATGTGTCAGTAGGGCAGTGGACAGAGTTAGTAGGGCAGTGTCAGTAGGGCAGTGGACAGTGTCAGTAGCGCAGTGGATGTGTCAGTAGGGCAGTGGACAGAGTTAGTAGGGCAGTGTCAGTAGGGCAGTGGACAGTGTCAGTAGCGCAGTGAACAGTGTCAGCAGAGCAGTGGATGTGTCAGTAGCGCAGAGGTTGGTGTCAGTGGTGCAGTGGATAGTGTCAGTAGGGCAGAAGACCTTGTCAGTAGGGCAGTGGATTGTGAATTGTTTTTTTTTATTATTTTTTACAATATTGTTTTTTGAAGGGAAATATTTAGTTCTTATAAAGTCCTTTTTATATGTTATGTCTGTATGCAATACTTCCAAGATGTGATCCAGTGCCACCACCAACATGCAGTAAAGACAAAAAGGCCTGTTACCAGATGTTGTGGACCATTAAATTATAAATGGTCAGAAGCATTTGAGATCAATAGACCTTTTATGGCATCCAGAGGTGTTATCTCTGTCTCAACTGCAACCTTCAGCAATATAATTAGAAAGATGAAAAGTAGAAAGCATAGTGAAGTACACAATACTGTACCTTTATTTAAAAAAAATATTATACACTTACATCACATATCACCATAAGTGCATTACTAAAATCCCATAATCCAGTAAAACAGGCAGATCCTCTCACGCAGGACTCCCACTGGCACTTGTGCGTGATGACGTCACATCGTTGCCACGCTCTACACATTTTGTAGGAAGTGGCATCATCGGGGGACTGGCTTACATGCCTTTTTTGTCTGTACTGCATGTTGGTGGAGGCATTGGTTCACTGATGGGAATGTTGTATGGATTTCTTATCGAGTCAGCATACAGATATCACATTTAAGAAGGACATTATTAAAAATTTAATTTTTCGCTTTTGAATTGTTTGTCTGAATGTATCTGATGCATTTTTGTAGACTTGGTACACATTTTGCACATCACACTTGTATGAATATGTATGGATATGTATGAATTTTATGTACTTTTTAATGTTCTTTTATATATTCAGATTCACACTTTGTAGGACATGCATTGAATGAGTTTTGCGCTACCTGTATGTTTTTTTTAAATATTTTAAAATATTTGGTATCATAAATTAGGTGAAGGCAACTTTATTGTCCAACTTTTGTTTACCTCAGCGCAGATAATTTATCATTTTAAAATATTATTTTTATTATTTTTTTACAATTTATTTAGAAGACTTATTGGGGGGCTTTGGTGAAATATTAGGGGTTTAAACAGACCCCTGATATCTCAATTTTGAGACAAAGAAAGGTACAGAGGACAGAGATTTCCCACTCCCTTTCTCTGCAGCCTCAGCTGCACAGGACAGTGAATTCATGGGAAGTGGTCTGGGCTGAGCGACTTCTTGTTCATTGTTGTTATTATTATTATTATTATAATACAGGATTTATACAGTGCCAGCAGTTTGCACAGTGCTTTACAATGTAGAGGGGGGACAGTAGAATTACAATACAGTTCAATACAGAAGGAATAGGTTGTTCATTCACAATTGGAAGTATAGTAAACAAATGCAGCACCCTCTAGGTTGCTAGACAGTGAGTAGGATTTTTTTGTACAGGATAGGTAAATTGCTAACAGCCAAGCCTAAGGCCTCGTACACACGGCCGAGATTCTCGTTGAGAAAAACATGTCGTTTTTTTCGACGAGATTCTTGGACAAGAAACTTGTCCCGGCCGAGTGTACACACGCTCGTTTCAAAGAACCCGCGGTTCTTTGAAAGGAGTGTACGCGGTGACGTCATCGACTACGTCGAGCATGCGCTCGTCACATTCGATGCCGTCGCCGCCATCTTGGTACACCCTACGTATGCCTAGGAAGCTACCGCGCATGCGTCAAATTCATTTCGAACATGTGCGGGCTTCCGGGCGGACAGGTAAGTGTACACACACTCACTTTTCTCGTCGAGAAACACGCCGAGGAGAATCTCGACGAGAAAATAGAGAGCAGGTTCTCTATTTTCTCGTCGAGGTTTCTTGTCGGTTTTCTCGACGAGAAACACGCTAGCAGCGTACACACGACCGATTTACTCGGCAAGACCTCTCTGCCAGCAAGTTTCTTGCTGGTTCTTGCCGAGAAAATCGGTCGTGTGTACGAGGCCTATGTGTTTTTCTCCTGGGTCAGGGTTGAAAGACTTCGGCAGAGTTGGTGACTCACAGGCAGAGTCACCAAGACCTCCTACTTCTTTCCAGAAGATTCTAGCATTTTGTGGAATGGAAGGAGGAGAGGAGAGGTGGTAGGGTTGCCACTTTTTCTTCAAGTCAAACCCGAACACTTTAGCAGCGCACAGCAATTTTTTTTATAGTATACACTATATATATATTTTGCAATTAAATAACATTTCTAATCATTTAAAGTTAATCACAAGAGTCCCCCTTTACATCAATCCACAACAGAGTTCCCCTTTTATATCTGAATCCGCAGGGTTCCCCTTTTATATCTGAATCCACAGAGTTCCCCTTTTATATCTGAATCCGCAGAGTTCCCCTTTTATATCTAAATCTGCAGAGTTCCCCTTTACATCAGAGTCCGCAGAGTTCCCCTTTTACATCGGAATCCGCAGAGTTCCTCTTTTACATCTGAATCCGCAGAGTTCCTCTTTTACATCTGAATCCGCAGAGTTCCCCTTTTACATCTGAATCCGCAGAGTTCCCCTTTTATATCTGAATCCGCAGAGTTCCCCTATTATATCTGAATCCACAGAGTTCCCCTTTTACATCTGAATCTGCAGAGTTCCCTTACACTGTAAGGGGGGACTCTGATGTAAGGGAGAACTCTGGGGACGCTAACATAAGGGATGCTCTGGGAACCCTGATTTAAGGGTAAACACTAAGAACTCTGATGCACGGAGAGGACTCTACTGTAAGGGGGAACACTGTGGCCTCTGGTGTAAAGGGGAACTCTAAAGTAAGGGGTGCTCTGAGAACCTTGATTTACCTTAGTGTACTCACTCAGAGGTAGGAGAGAGAAGGGGGGAGACATTCACAGACTGGGATGGATGGTGAGCTCACTCACCCCTTGGCAGTCAGCACCTCTCATCCAGATGTATCTGAGGCTGCTGGACTTCAAATTTCTGGCCCCCACTTTCCTTTTCTGAGGCACAGCGTCAGGGATTGAAGTGTGAGCAGACACAGAGGGGTGGGTGGGGGGAAGAGGAGAAAATCGAGTGGGGGGGATTGTTAGCGCTGGCTATGGAGAGTGTGAAAGAGAGTGTAACAGACACTCTCAGCTTAGACAGCTGGAGCCAGGAACCCTGCTGGGAGGCCATAGTCCAGTCTGAATAATGTGTCCGGGTTTCGGGCAGTTGGAAACCCGGACATATGATTCCAAACCCGAACTGTCTGGGTGAATCCCGGACAGGTGGCAACCCTAAGAGGTGGGGCTGCTTGGGGCATTCTGAGGAGCCCTACCCAATCTCCAACTTGGACTGGCAGGGGGCAGGCCTCCTTAAATACTCAGGGTCAGCCCAGCTAGGGAGGAGTTGTTTGGGTGGAGATGGAGTGCTAGGCTGTTGTGGCCTTCGAAGGAGAGCTCCCCAGTCTGGGGGGGGTGGGTGACCTGGGGCTGGGATGGTTCGGGTGCGGACAGGACCCTTCTCACGACACGCAGAGGTGTCCTTGACAGGTGGCATGGGAGCAATGAGAGGACAGCAGGAGAGCACTGCCAGGCAAAGTCTCCAAGGAGGAACAACAGGTCACAGCCAAGAGGGCTGGTGAGTGACACACAGTCGGGAAGGACTGGGGAGGCATGCCTGAGAGGACTGGGAGATTGCAGTCTGGGATGGGTGCAGACTGCAGAGCCAGTGGAGTGGACTGTGGTGGCACGGGCAGTGGAGAGAGGCAGCTGCAGCCAAGAGGGCTGGCAGGGCCTGAAGAGGTGGTGCTGGGATCAGAAGCCATGTGGACAGCTAGCACTAAACTACCACTATTTGTCTGCTACACCAGAAGGGCCCACAGTCCCTGCCTGCAAAGGGTATTTGCTAAGGCCTGGCTGAGCCAGTGTCAGGCCTAAAATCTAGTGCTAGCTGGTCCTGGAAGAACAAGCAAGTAATGTGTTGGAGGTGTTGAGGAGAGATAGTCTGCTAGCAAGTGCTGTGCTGGAGCTGAAGTGTAATATACAGGAAGTGTATATAGTTGTGTCCCGTATACTTCCTTCAATCAAGTGGGCATCCCATATTCCCTTACCCCATCCAAGTTTAATACCCCTCAATAAATAAAAAAACAAAAACAAAGTCCAAGGACTGGTTTTCTGCCTGAGGGTGAATGAGAACTGTGTGCCTGACTGGGCAGGGTGACAGACGGACCACAATACTCAGCAGCCCTTACAGGGGGTACCGCTACAAAAAGTTTACTATGACTACTACTTTATGAATGGACACAGGAGTGATCGGTACTGATCACTCACTGTGTTCATTCAGAAAAGGAAGGGGGCGGTAAATTACATATAGTTATAAAAAGAGAAATTCGCGCTAGGTGCAAAAATAAAAGTGACAATAGTAAATGAATGAATCCTGCTGCTAAACACCACAACCCTGATATAAGGTACAACAAAAAATACAAATAAAAGTGTAGCACTGGATAAATAAGCTATATGTGACCATATAGTTCAAAAATGTGCAGCAAAAAAAGGCACAGAAAAAAACTGATGATAAGTGCTAAAATAAATCTCATAAAATTTCATATAGTGTAGAAGGTCTCCTATCCGGAGAAATGGTGAAAATTCAATCAAACTTGTGCAGATATCCAGTGACAAACATATGAGTGGCATCAAGTGCATGGAAAGACCCGCCACCAGGAGGAGAAGTAAAGGCTTACCAAACAGCCTGCGACCGCCCTTCTCAGGGTGGTCAAAACAGGCTCAGCAGAGTAATGGTCCTCACTGGAACGTTGGGGAATTCGCCAGAGACGCCTCATCCACGCTATCCAAGCTGATAGACCGGAGGTGATCCGCAAGCTCTTTCCGGGTCAGAGTGCACATCCAATGGCAAGATGTAAGTGGTATCCAAAAAGAAAACAAGACTTCCAATACTGCAGCGTTCCTCTAAAACATTTATTAGGACAAGTTATACAGATACAAATCCTCAATGGTAAAAACAATTAAGAACAGCGCTCCTTGCAAGGATAAAAAAAACTCTGTGGTATGTCAATCAGAAACGACCGATTTGCGCATTCGCAGTGCGTGTACGTGTCGCCCGACGCCGTTTCGTCACAACTGACGTCATCAGGGGCACATCAGGGTAAATTACATATGCCTGAAAGAAGACTTACCGTATATACTCGAGTATAAGCCGACCCGAATATAAGCCGAGGCACCTAATTTTACCACAAAAAACTGGGAAAACTTATTGACTCAAGTATAAGCCTAGGGTGTCCATCTGCATGCCTCACTGTGCCTCACTTTGCCTCACTGTGTCCTTGTCCATGTCTCACTGTGTCCATGACTAGACTGACGTTTAACATGGGAGTCTATGGAAGGGGTGCCCAGGTTTGAAAAATCGTTGCTCCCCGGCCGTAGGTTCCCCCAGACAACAAACTTTGCACACTTGTAGAGGAGAAATGGGGCTACATGTGTACCAAGTTTCCAGGTCAGTACCGGGTCCCCAAAATCACAGGAGAAATTACCGTTTAACATTGGAGTCTATGGAAGGGCTGCCGGGCTTTGAAAAATCGTTGCTCCCCGGCCGTAGGTTCCCCCAGACAACAAACTTTGCACACTTGTAGAGGAGAAATGGGGCTACATGTGTACCAAGTTTCCAGGTCAGTACCGGGTCCCCAAAATCACAGGAGAAATTACCGTTTAACATTGGAGTCTATGGAAGGGCTGCCGGGCTTTGAAAAATCGTTGCTCCCCGGCCGTAGGTTCCCCCAGACAACAAACTTTGCACACTTGTAGAGGAGAAATGGGGCTACATGTGTACCAAGTTTCCAGGTCAGTACCGGGTCCCCAAAATCACAGGAGAAATTACCGTTTAACATTGGAGTCTATGGAAGGGCTGCCGGGCTTTGAAAAATCGTTGCTCCCCGGCCGTAGGTTCCCCCAGACAACAAACTTTGCACACTTGTAGAGGAGAAATGGGGCTACATGTGTACCAAGTTTCCAGGTCAGTACCGGGTCCCCAAAATCACAGGAGAAATTACCGTTTATCATTGGAGTCTATGGAAGGGCTGCCGGGCTTTGAAAAATCGCTGCTCCCCGGCCGTAGGTCCTCCGGCCAAAAAACTTTGCACACTTGTAGAAGAGGAGTGGGGCTACATGTGTGCCAAGTTTGGGGTATAAGCCGAGGGGGGCATTTTCAGCACAAAAGAATGTGCTGAGAAACTCGGCTTATACTCGAGTATATACGGAATATGTTTATTTGCTATTATCGTCAACGCCATCTAGTGACCATAATGCAGTATTTTTCTGATTGAGACATTTCATAAAATGATTGCATTATGGCCACTAGATGGAGCCAATCACCATAGGAAAAACACATTAGACACATTACAGGGATTATTTGTGATGGTTACTGAATAGACCCCAAAGCGTTTTAGTGGCGGGATCACCAGGCAGATCTAAATGGGGAAAAAAAAGAACAATGCAGTTACCACCACGTTTTTGTTTTGGGGGTTAGAAACATTTTAAGTTGCCCTGAATATTTAGCAGTCATGCTAGTTCCCTTTTTTTCAGTGTGAAAGTTACACAATAATTAGTTGATGTGCAGTGTGTAGGATCTGTGCCAGTTTATTTATTTTCTTTCCTATTCAAGTGATCTATATGTCTCCATAAATAAAGTCAGCAATCAGATCCCATCATTAGGGCACAGCCAGTGAAAGATCACACCAATAACACGCACACTAGGAAAAGGGAGGATGGAATAAAGGATGCTGGTGTTGGGTTAGAATGAAATCCCCAGACGGTGATTTAAGGTGATTATTATTAGCACAGCAGTCTTGTTCACCAGCTATGATTCCTGCGCTCTGTCCCCTGGCTGCACTTTGGGAGGTATTGTACTTCTACTAGATGGAAAAAAAACACCTTTGTCTTGACACGCAGAAATCAATGTGGCTGGAAGGGAGTACAAGAAATATTACTGCAACTGCAAGGCATAATCTTTTTTTTTTTTTTTTAAAAGGGTACTCTAGCCAAGCACTAACCTTAGCAATAAATGTGTATGATAGAACGACGTTTAGCAAAGTCTGCTTTTGTCTGGTTGCATCATTTGGAAGCAAAAATTGCGTTGCATAAAATTTTGGGCCTGTAGTAGGATACACTATCTAGCCAAAAATTCTGCTTCAGGGTTTTCCAGTGAAGAGTAATGTTATTGCTACAACATTTTAGACAATTGTACTCTTCTGACCTTGTGTTAACAGTTTGCAGAAGACTCGCATGGCGTCCTGCCCTTAATTCTACTCACCTTTGGGATGAATTGGAACACATTTTGCAAGCCAGGTCTTCTCATCGAACATCAGTACCTGACCTCACATATGTTCTTTTGGCTGAATGGGCATAACATCCCACCAGGGCTGGTGCAAGGATTTTTGACAAACTAGGCGAAAACCTAATTTTGCCGCCCCCTTGGCTCCACCCCTGACTCCATCCCCTTTTACCTGCCCATGTAAACCCCACCTTTTTAATGAAGCGCCCATCAAATGCAGCCCACCAGTGCCCATCAAATGCAGCCCACCAGCGCCAATCAACTGCAGCCTCACCAGCGCCCATCAAATGCAGCCTCACCAGCGCCCATCAATGCAGCCTCACCAGTGCCCATCCAATGCAGCCTCACCAGCGCCCATCAATGCAGCCTCACCAGCGCCCATCAAATGCAGCCTTACCAGTGCCCATCAAATGCAGCCTCACCAGTGCCCATCAATGCAGCCTCACCAGCGCCCATCAAATGCAGCCTCACCAGCGCCCATCAGATGTAGCCTCATCGCCCACCCATCAAATGCAGCCTACCAGCACCCATCAATGCAGCCTACCAGTGCCCATCCATGAATGTTTGCTTGCTTCCATTCATTCGGCAGTCGGGACACAGACACAGTCCTCCGCCGCCGCTGCGCCTCTGACACTATGTACGAACGGAGCGGTGACTGTCTGCTGATGCTGAGACTTAGTTGCTTGCTGCAGGGAGAAGAGAGTAGGAACATCAGTGGCCGGACACCCTAGGCAGCAGGGCGCCCTAGGCAGCTGCCTAGTTTGCCTAGTGGTAGCAGCGGCCCTGCATCCCACAAACTCCTGAATTTTTTTGAAGCCTCCTCAGAAAAGTGGAGGCTGTTATAGTCAAAAAGTGGAGATCAACGCCATGTTAATGCCCATATTTCTGGAAAACTCATATGAGATGTAATCGTCAGGTCTAAACAGAGTTATGGCCATAAAGTTGGTTCCTTCCTTACAAGAAATAGTCTCTGAATATGTAGCAGGAATTGTAGCCATCAGACAGAACCGACCTTTGTCTCTTCCTTCCTTCCTGCCTTCCTTCCAGTACTAACCTTTGTCCCTTCCTTCCTTCTTTCCTTCCTTCTTTTCTCAACCTTCGTCCTTCCTTCCTTCCTTCCTTCCTTCCTTCCTTCCTTCCTTCCTTCCTTCCTTTCTCAACCTTTGTCCCTATCTTCCTTCCTTCCTTCCTCTCCAAATGCTTGTCCCTTCCTTCCTTCCTTCCTTCCCCAACCTTTGTCTCTATCTTTCTCTCCCACTATTTCTGTTGTCCCTTCCTTCCTTCCTTCCTTCCTCAACCTTTGTCCCTATCTTCCTCTCCCACTGTTTGTCCCTCTTTTCCTTCCTTTCTTCCTTCCTTAATTCCTTCCTTCCTTCCTTCCTTCCTTCTCTCTCTCTCTCCCTCCCTCCCTCCTTTTTTCTTTTCTCAACCTTTGTCCCTATCTTCCTCCCTTCCTTCTTCCTTCACTTAACCTTTGCCCCTATCTTCCTTCCTTCTACTCCAAACCTTTGTCCCTTCCTTCCTTCCCACTACTCCCAACCTTTGTCCCTATCTTCCTTCCTTCCTTCCTCTCCAAATGCTTGTCCCTTCCTTCCTTCCTTCCCTCCTTCCTCAACCTTTGTCTCTATCTTTCTCTCCCACTATTTCTGTTGTCCCTTCCTTCCTTCCTTCCTTCCTTCCTCAACCTTTGTCCCTATCTTCCTCTCCCACTGTTTGTCCCTCTTTTCCTTCCTTCCTTCCTTCCTTCCTTCCTTCCTTAATTCCTTCCTTCTCTCTCTCTCTCCCTCCCTCCTTTCTTCTTTTCTCAACCTTTGTTCCTATCTTCCTCCCTTCCTTCTTCCTTCACTTAACCTTTGTCCCTATCTTCCTTCCTTCTACTCCAAACCTTTGTCCCTTCCTTCCTTCCTACTACTCCCAACCTTTGTCCCTATCTTCCTTCCTTCTACTCCAAACCTTTGTCCCTTCCTTCCTTCCCACTACTCCCAACCTTTGTCCCTATCTTCCTTCCTTCTACTCCAAACCTTTGTCCCTTCCTTCCTTCCCACTACTCCCAACCTTTGTCCCTATCTTCCTTCCTTCCTTTTTCTCCAAACATTTGTCCCTCCCTTCCTTCCTTCCTTCCTTCCTTTCCCTGTTCTCCTCTGAAATTTGCAGTCCTTTCCTACTTTTCCGATTCTGTTGGAGGTCTGAAATGCTTATCCTCTGTATAATTCACAAACTAGCTTTGATAAATTGTCATTTTGTGGATGTAAAAAAAATGCAATTTGCCACATTCATTAGGCACTTTTCACACAGAAGAAATGGAATAAAAGCACTTTATCTTCACTCACAAATTTATTTCCAAAAAATTAAGCCTACAATACAAATGCATTTAAAACCTAATTTAGCTGTAAAGGCGAATTTTTTTTTATGTTATTGCCTATTTTATTTTTTTAGGTCTGCTGCCTGCACAGTACAGTGAATACGTTTCCTTTCAGGAATATAGTACAATACTTTTATACAGATTTTTATTAGGTGGGAGAAAGGTCACTTATGCCGCGTACACACGATCGTTTTTAATGTCATTGAAAAAAACAACGTTTTTCTCGACGTGATTCTTCTCAAGCCTGCCTTGCCTACACACTATCATGGAAAAAAACGCTCGAACAAAGCGTGGTGACGTACGAAATGTACGACGTCACTATAAAGGGGAAGTTCCATTCAGATGGCGCCACCCTTTGGGCTGCTTTTGCTGATCCTCGTGTTAGTAAAGTTTGGTGAGAGACGATTCGCGCTTTTCAGCCTCGTGCTCTTTAGTCCGTTACAGCGTGACGAATTTGCTATCTCCATTACGAATGCTAGTTTTACCAGAACGAGCGCTCCCGTCTCATCACTTACTTCTGAGCATGCGGGTTTTTTTCACGTTGTTAAAGCGTACACACGCCCGTTTTTCATGACGAGAAAAACGACGACGTGAAAAACGACGAGAAAAATTAGAGCATGTTCCAAATTTTTAATGCCCATTTTTCACGTCGTGAAAAATGCTCCGGAGCCCACACACGATCATTTTTAATGACCAAATTTAAAAATTGCATTTTTCTGGTCATGAAAAACGGTCGTGTGTACGCGGAATTAGACACAATGGAAAAATTCCACCTTCGAATGTCCAATGGGCTAGAAACAGGGGTACTGAGGGTATGAAGTGTTATTAGGCCAACAGCCCGGATGGAGGGGGGTTAATAGTTTTGACCTTAAACTAGAAATGCTCACCGCTTTCCAACCTCTTCCCACTAAGGAAAATCTATCACAGGTTTGTTTAAAGGAGGGCTGTACCAAAAGAATGCTAACCTTTTTATTATCTTATATACAGTAGGCTGTTCAAATTTCATATGTTGGTAGAGCAACTCTTCATCTATATGTGGTGTCAACCCTGAAGGAGCCATTCGGTAATTTGGGTTCTCTGTTCTGAGCCTCGACTCCAAGAACAAAAGAACAACCTTAGCCGGAATCGTACTGGAATGTCTATTCAAGGCAAGCATTGTCCTTGTTCTACATGCCAGGAATCTTTTCGTGCACTATACATTCTCCCTAACAAGCGGGGTCTCTGTCCCTGACCTGCCACTCCCTCTAGGTGCATCGGGGTAACATAGGTACCCAATTTTATAATGTCCCACACCAAGATGGCCACCAATCAGCAACTGGTTCCTCTCCTCTGAGACACTAATTGAATCAATGAGGGGACAATTCTGCTAACAGACTCCACTCAAATTGTATAATGCACAGTGCCACCTACTGGACGGAGGGAAACCTGCACCTACCTGCAAGCCTACTACACAAAGTCTAACAGCACTAATAGCTAGTTAAAACAACAAAAACTTTCGGAGCAGCGGCGGCCGGTCCATAAGGGGCACAGGGACGCTGCCCCTCCTAATCTCCATGCGCTGGCCCCTAATCTCCATGCAGGGTGCCGGACGCATAGATTTCTATGAGTTTTATTTTTGAAGTACATGATTAGAGCCTGAGGCTCTAATTGGCTTCAAAAAGGCTTGGCCCACCCACTTGTGACATTAGAGAATCAACAGTCGCTATTGTCTTCCTGCTTCTGCTGCCGGCCAATTAGGACAGGAAAATATACAAAAAGGTGTAGCGCTGGATGAGCAAAACTGTGTATGGCTATACAGTGAAAAATATATAATATAAGAAAAAGTATCAAAAACATGAGTGAATACTACAAATAAACAATTTAAAGTTCATGTGTGTCAGTGAAAAATATATGAAATCTTCTCCTCTATTTAAAGATGATAAGAGTTCTACAGAGTGCAGGTATCCAATGAAAATCATAGGCACATTTGGTGCCCTTGGCACCTAGATTGTCGGTGATGTACATATTGCCTAAAATCCACAAAACTTTGATTAATCCTCCGGGTAGGCCCATCATCAGTGGTATAGACTCTATTACTTCACGTATTGGCAAGTATATTGATTATTACTTGCAACCACTGGTGATGGGCACCCCGTCCTTTCTCAAGGACACCAAGCACATGATTAACCTGCTTGGGGAGATTGAGTGGAAGGCCTCCTACTTGCTCATTATGGCAGATGTCGCATCCCTCTATACAGCTATTTCTCATAATCTAGGTCATGAGGCGGTGCGACATTTTCTTTATCGCGACTCCGGCATTTCTGTCACGCAGTGCAACTTCGTGATGGAACTGCTGGACTTCGCGATGAAGCATAATCATTTCTGGCATAGTGGTACTCACTATCTCCAGATTAGGGGTGTGGCCATGGGGGCCAAGTTTGCCCCCAGTATGGCCAACCTCTTTATGGCAAAGTGGGAAGAGGACGTGGTACTTTGTGATAGGTCACCTAATCTTATTTTTTGGAAAAGATTTATTGATGACATCCTTTTTGTCTGGGATGGTGACACTGAATCAATCAATTCCTATCTGTCTTTCTTAAATAGAAATGACAGGGGAGTTATTCTTAGTTATGAGATTAGTCCCATTCAGATTCATTTTCTGGATCTCAATATTTCAATAGAGGACAATAGGATTGTCACGTCCACCTTTTTTAAACCGACGGACAGGAACGGTTATATACCACTGGACTCTTGTCTTCATAGTTCCTAGCTGTCGGCGGTTCCAAAGGGTCAGTTTTTGCGCTTAAAGCGCAACTGTACCGATTTGGAGCAATATCATAAGGAGGCACAAATCCTTAGATCTAGATTCATAGTCAAAGGTTATGATATTGCTAAACTGGATTCTATCATTGCTGAGGTTGGTCTCAGAGATAGACAGACTCTTCTGTGTGACAGACCCCCAGAGGTGGAAAACAGGGAGGATTTTGGCCTAGCCTTTCTGACCACATATTCAAGCCAACACTGGGCCATTAAAAGAATCATTAAAAAACATTGGTCGGTGTTAAAGAATGACCGAGTGTTGGGGCCTCTGTTGTCCAACAGCCCAAGAGTGCTCTTCAGGGGTGCTTCCAACCTCAGACATTCAATAGCACCAAACGTACCTGATCCCCCAACTCGTCCAACTTTTTTTTGGGGATCTGAAGGGATTCTATCCCTGTAGGAGATGTAAAGTTTGTAGGGTCAATGCTCTCCAGGGTAGAAGAATTACTGATTTCACTTCATCTGGAACAGGAGTGACATATCCCATTAGGTCCCTTATAACCTGCACTACTAAATGTGTGGTGTACCTCTTGCGGTGCCCATGAGGGTTGGAATATGTCGGACGGACTATTAGGAAACTCAGTATAAGATTGGGGGAGCACATTACCAACATAAAAAATGGTTTTGACAAACATAATGTGTCAAAACATTATGATCTTGTACACAATAGAAACCCAAAAGGTACTATCTTTATTGGTCTGGAAAAATATGTGCCCCATTGGAGAGGTGGAAATGGTAGAAGAAGCATATCCAGATCTGAAACCAGCTGGATACATAAATTAGGCTGTCACACACCGGGAGGCCTTAATGTGGAATGGGACATAAATTGCTTCATTAATAATGGGTGATTTATTATTTTGATGTCCCTTCCAATAATCTTTATCCATTTTTCACTTTCCTACCTTTTGTGTATTTTCGATCTGGGCTTTAGTTTATGGATAACATTTCTGAATTTTGAACAATTAGTATATGTAATAGAGAGTTTTGTATTGATTTTATATGTATATATATGTATATATATATGTATATGTATATGTATGTGTGTGTGTATGTATAATGTATATTAATCTGTTATAATTGGGACTTTACAAATCCCTCTTTTTGTAAACAGTTACATCATGACCCACAAGATGGCGTTGTGTGGAATAGATTCAAATAGGTGCAATATCCGGAGGTTCCACCGGGTGTCAGGATGTGATTGTTATCTATGTATAGACCTCTGCATTGAGAATTCAATGCACAGGTCCACTCTATCTGCTCCGTCTGTCAATCTGAGGCCTAACCAATGAGAGAACATTTTGCGGGTCCTTTGGCTATAAATAGCGTGTGCGCGCTTGCGTGGGCGTGCCCCTGATGACGTCAGATTTGACGAAACGACGTAGGGCGACACGTGCATGCATTGTGCACGTGCCAACGGTCTTTTGATTGACAGAATACGGAGCTTTTTATTCCTTGCAAGGAGTTTTTTAACCAGCATTTTAATATCTCAGGACTTGTTACTTTGAGGTTCTGTATCGCATACTTTGTGAAAATAAGTTTTTCTTTCTCTTTTGGATTTTATCCTACTTACTGAGGAACATCCACTCTGATCTGCAAAGAGTGTGTCTACTCCCAGTTCTGGCCAGGTGTTCAATCAACGTCTCTGGAGACTCTCCCATTGTGGATGAAGCGTTCCTGCAGAATCATCTAGGGTGACCACGTGTCCCGGATTGCCCGGGACAGTCCCGCATTTTGCAGGTCTGTCCCGGGCACATTCATTCCAGGACAATACAGTGTCCCGGAATGAAACTGACACAGCCACCCCCCGGGCCAATCTGATGCCCCCAAAAAAGGCCGCCACATCACCGCTTTACTCACTGACAGTACTTGTCCTGGCCGGGAATGCCTGAAGGAGCACAATCCCGCCCCCTGCTTGTGATTGGAGAAATCATAAATCCCGCCTCCTGTGTCCAATCACTGTGCTGTGATTCGTTACAGCACAAGCTGACTTTTGGGAAGGGAGGGTGTCCCTGAATGGTAGTTTGGAAATGTGGTCACCCTAGAATCATCCTGCCTTCCATGGAGTAAAACATCACTCTACTGAGCTTGTTTTGACCCCCCTAGAAGGGCGGTCGCAGGCTGTCTGGTAAGCCTTCATTCTTCACCTTGGTGGCGGGATCTTTACTAAGTGTTGGAGCATTTTGCCTATGATTTTCATCGGATACCTGCACTCTATAGAACTCTTATCATCTTTAAATAGAGGAGAAGATTTCATATATTTTTCACTGACACACATGAACTTTAAATTGTTTATTTGTAGTATTCACTCATGTTTTTGATACTTTTTCTTATATTATATATTTTTCACTGTATAGCCATACACAATTTTGCTCATCCAGCGCTACACCTTTTTGTATATTTATATTGTTGTACCTTATATCAGGGTTTTTTTTTGGTGTTTAGCAGCAGGTTTTCCTTTAGGGATTTATTCATTTATTGCACTTTAATAATTTGCACCTAGCGCAAATTTTTCTTTATAACCAAATTAGGACAAGAAGCAGCTCCTAAGACCGGATTGGCCGGGAGAAGAAGCAACCGGATTGACCGGGAGGAAAAGCGACCAGATTGGCCCGATGGAGAAGCCGGGGAAGCCGCCGAAGCCACCCGCGACTTGGATGAGGTAAGTGCGGGGCAGGCAAGCGAGCGGACGGGCGGGCGAAGTGGTGTGGGGGGTTTGTTTGCTGCCGCCCCCCGAAATATGGAGCCTTTAATAAGAAGGAAAGGCTACAGCTCACAATGACAGGAATTGCTCATAACCTGATATGTATTTTTTATTTCTTTGTGACCTGAGTTCTTTAATTTCTTAATTTGGAATGTGATGCCCACCAATGGACGTCGTTCATTAGAGTGCGATTTAAATACTGCATTTAAAATACATGGGAAAAAAGTCTGCATTCTGACTTGATAAATTGGGTCATTAGGGATGCCATTGATGGAATGAAATAAAACAGATTACGAGGGAGTGGGGCTTCCCACACACACAAAGGTAAATTAAACAAAAGCCATTGCGGCACTGGCTGATTGGAGACCGCTTGGCTGTGGATAGATGATACATTTTCCTGCCAAAAAAATGGATTAAACCCTGTTTTGGGGAATTGATGCTTTTTACAGAGCAATTGGCGCTTCTCAATACGTGAACTTATACCCTGATTTAAAAATGAAAAAAAGTTAATTTAGAAGATAATAATGGTCAGAGCCAAGAAGCCATGATTGTTATACTGTTAGATTATTATTTACAGCTAATTCAGAGCACGGGGAGGCATTTTAACTCCTTCCCACCCATCCACTTAAATGGGTCTAGAAGCGGGATAGACTTTCTGATCATATGACCACTGTGATTGGCTGTCACAGTGGTCACATGATTGGGAGCTAGTCCCTCCAGGGGCCATGGCTTGGGAGGAGCCAGCTAAAGCCACCTTCTGTCTAGATTACATGTCGGGCTGTCAGGAATGCAGTATTTCTGCATCACATAGATTTGCATGACACATGATGCTGGCACCCTTCATTAGTGTGGATCACTGGAAAAAATACATTGGCATTGTAAGCAGTGCTCCAAGTTGTTAGCATGGATCACAGCTCAGTCACTGTGCTGAGAATGCAAAGTGAGTGTGCTCTCAACACCGCAACCTTAGCAGTCCATGGACACGCATGTGCAATATATGGGTGTTAAAGCCCACTCTCTCTGCCACCACACAATTGCATTGCGTGGGTGGCAGTGGATTAGAGCAATTTTTTGATGATGTCATAAGGGGGAGGGGGCACCCACTGACGTCATTGGGTGACTCCGCCCCTTAGCTATTGAAATGTCAGACGGTGGAGCAGGCAGAGTTTTTTTTCTTCTTTCTTGGATCCGGCGGTTTGGCGGGCGTCATGATTGACGATGGATCTACACTCGGGGCATTTTTTTATTTTTTTTTATTAAAGGACTTGTCAAAAACTTGTGTTTTGTCTTTACTCACTTATTTGGTAAATGGGTAGGAGTACTATGTACCCCATACTCCAGATTCTGATAAGCCCCCCCGCCTGCAGAACCCCACAACCAACGCCCATGGTTGTGGGAAAGAGGCCCTTGTCCCCATCAAGATGGGGACAAGGTGCTTTGGGGTGGGGGAAGGCCGGTTGATCTCATGTGGCCTGGTATAGTTCAGGAGGGGGGGCACTCACTCACTGCCCCCCCTTCCTGGCCTGCATGCTCAAATAAGGGTCTGGTAAAGATTTTGGGAACCCACGCAGTTTTGTTTTTGTTTTTGCGTGGGGTTCCCCTTAAAATCAATACCAGACCTGAAGGGTGGCCGGCTTCCTGGTCGCTCCTTAACCACTTAAGCCCTGGACCATTTGGTAGCTAAAGGACCAGAGGTGAATTCAGAATTTTGCACTGCGCTGCTTTAACTGTAAATTGTGCGGACATGCAATGTTGTACCCAAACGAAATTTGCATCCTTTTCTTCCCACAAATAGAGTTTTCTTTTAATGGTATTTGATTGCCTCTGCGATTTTTATTTTTTGCGATATAAACGGAAAAAGACCGAAAATTTTGAAAAAAAAATGATATTTTCTACTTTTTGTTATAAGAAAAATCGAATAAACTCAATTTTAGTCATACATTTAGGCCAAAATGTATTCAGCCACATGTTTTTAGTAAAAAAAATGTCAATAAGCGTATATTTATTGGTTTGCGCAAAAGTTATAGAGTTTACAAACTAGGGTACATTTTCTGAAATTTACACAGCTTTAAATTTATGACTGCCTATCTCATTTCTTGAGGTGCTAAAATGACAGGGCAGTACAAAACCCCCCCAAATGACCCCATTTTGGAAAGTAGACACTCCAAGGAAATTGCTGAGAGGCATGTTGAGCCCATTGAATTATTTTTTTTTGTCCCAAGTGATTGAATAATGACAAAAAAAAAAAAATTACAAAAAGTTGTCACTAAATGATATATTGCTCACACATGCCATGGTTATATGTGGAATTGCACCCCAAAATACATTTTGCTGCTTCTCCTGAGTACGGGGATACCACATGTGTGGGACTTTTTGGGAGCCTAGCCGCGTACGGGACCCCGGAAACCAAGCACCGCCTTCAGGATTTCTAAGGGCGCAAATTTTTGATTTCACTCCTCACTACCTATCACAGTTTCGAAGGCCATAAAATGCCAAAATAGCACAAAACCCCCCCAAATGACCCCATTTTAGAAAGTAGACACCCCAAGGAAATTGCTGAGAGGCATGTTGAGCCCATTGAATATATTTTTTTTTGTCCCAAGTGATTGAATAATGACAAAAAAAAAAAAAATACAAAAAGTTGTCACTAAATGATATATTGCTCACACATGCCATGGTTATATGTGGAATTACACCCCAAAATACATTTTTCTGCTTCTCCTGAGTACAGGGATACCACATGTGTGGGACTTTTTAGGAGCCTAGCCACGTACGGGACCCCGAAAACCAAGCACCGCCTTTAGGATTTCTAGGCACAAATTTTTGATTTCACTCCTCACTACCTATCACAGTTTCGAAGGCCATAAAATGCCAAAATAGCACAAAACCCCCCCAAATGACCCCATTTTGGAATATAGACACCCCAAGCTATTTGCTGAGAGGCATGGCAAGTATTTTACAGCTCTCATTTGTTTTTGAAAATGAAGAAAGAAAAAAAAAAAATATATATATATATATATATTTTTTCAATTTTCAAAACTTTGTGACAAAAAGCGAGATCTGCAAAATACTCACAATACCTCTCAGCAAATAGCTTGGGGTGTCTACTTTCCAAAATGGGGTAATTTGGGGGGGGGGGGGGTTTGTGCCATCTGGGCATTCCATGGCCTCCGAAACTGTGATAGGCAGTGAGAGGTGAAATCAAAAATTTACACCCTTAGAAAGCCTGAAGGCGGTGCTTGGTTTTTGGGGTCCCGTACGCGGCTAGGCTCCCAAAAAGTCTCACACATGTGGTATCCCCGTACTCAGGAGAAGCAACAGAATGTATTTTGGGGTGTAATTCCACATATGCCCATGGCATGTTTGAGCAATATATCATTTAGTGACAACTTTGTGCAAAAAAAAAAAAAAAATTGTTGTTTTTCCGCAACTTGTGTCAACATATAAAATATTCCATGGACTCGACATGCCTCTCAGTATATAGCTTGGGGTGTCTACTTTCCAAAATGGGGTCATTTGGGGGGGGTTTTGAACTGTTCTGGCATTTTATACACAACATTAGGAAGCTTACATCCACTCTTCTAACCACTTGAAGACAAAGCCCTTTTTGACACTTTTTGTTTACATGAAAACATTTTTTTTTTGCAAGAAAATTATGTTGAACCCCCAAACATTATATATATTTTTAAAGCAAAGGCCCTACAGATTAAAAAGGTGGGTGTTGCATTTTTTTTTTCTACACAGTATTTGCGCAGCGATTTTTCAAACGCATTTTTTGGGTTAAAAAATACACTTTTTTAATTTTAATGCACTAAAACACACTATATTGCCCAAATGTTTGATGAAATAAAAAAGATGATCTTAGGCCGAGTACATAGATACCAAACACGACATGCTTTAAAATTTCGCACAAACGCGCATTGGCGACAAACTACATACATTTTTAAAAGCCTTTAAAAGCCTTTACAGGTTACCCCAGTAGATTTACAGAGGAGGTCTACTGCTAAAATGACTGCCCTCGATCTGACCTTCGCGGTGATACCTCACATGCATGGTGCAATTGCTGTTTACATATGACGCCAGACCGACGCTTGCGTTCGCCATTGGGCAAGAGCAGGGCAGGACAGGGGTGCTTTTTTTTTTTTTTTTTTATTATTAATTTTGCTTTTTTATTTTATTTTTAAATTGTTCCTTCCAAGTATTTTTTTTTTTTTATTATTATTTTTATTGTTATCTCAGGGAATGTAAATATCCCCTATGATAGCAATAGGTAGTGGCAGGTACTCTTTTTTTGAAAAAACTGGGGTCTTCTAGACCCTAGATTTTTCCTCTGCCCTCAAAGCATCTGACCACACCAAGATCGGTGTGATAAAATGCTTTCCCAATTTCCCAATGGCGCTTTTTATATCCGGGGGGGGACATTCCCTCCCACTGCTTGTAAAAGCAGTCCAGAGGCTAATTAGCCGCTAGGATTGCTTTTACATGAAAGCCGGCCGCAGGCTGAAAAGAATGATACCAAGATGATACCTAAACCCGCAGGCATCATTCTGGTATAAACATTCAAAGTCCAGCAACATCACCTCCTACAGCACTGGAGTCGCAGGGATCAGGCCTGTCTCTGCAAACGCTGCAGTTATGTGTGTTTTTGTTTTGTAAGTGACAGTGATCGATCGATACTGCACTTGGGTGGCCTGGGCTGGACGGAGGGGCAAAACGCAGGTGCCAGCAGGTATCTGGGCTGATCCCGCTAACACTGCGTTTTTGGGAACCCTAAACTACTGGGGACGCTAGTATAGATCTGATCAGATCAGATATTGATCTGTTCAGATACTATACCACTAAGAGGGGTGTATGCTTCACGCGTGGGTGTTAGCGTTACTGGCACTAACCTGACGCTGCCTGGGGTGTGACGCAGACCCTCTCTGACGCTAAAACCTAATTGATATCATTGGGCGATCAGGGGGTTAAACCTTTATTGGGTTATATACGGCGGGTGCCCTGACACTATAAAAAGCAAACTAACTAACCAGCGTCTACCGTAACACTTATATGGTGATCACTGGTGAAAGGGTTAACTAGGGGCAATCAGGGGGTTAAAACCTTTATTAGATAATATATGGGGGCACCTTACGCTATAAAAACCTGCGGCGAACCTAAAAAAAATTACTGGCTACCGATCTGCATCACCGACACTAAGACAGCGATCAGAAAAATGATCGCTTAGCGACAGTGGTGATAGGGGGTGAAAGGGTTACCTGGGGGGCGATCAAGGGGGTTAAACCTTTACTAGATAATATATTGGGGTACCTGACGCTATAAAAACCTGCGGCGAACCTAAAAAAAATTACTGGCTACCGATCTGCATCACCGACACTAAGACAGCGATCAGAAAAACGATCGCTTAGCGACAGTGGTGATAGGGGGTGAAAGGGTTACCTGGGGGGCGATCAAGGGGGTTAAACCTTTACTAGATAATATATTGGGGTACCTGACGCTATAAAAACCTGCAGCGAACCTAAAAAAAATTACTGGCTACCGATCTGCATCACCGACACTAAGACAGCGTTTAGAAAAACGATCGCTTAGCGACAGTGGTGATAGGGGGTGAAAGGGTTACCTGGGGGGCGATCAAGGGGGTTAAACCTTTATTAGATAATATATTGGGGTACCTGACGCTATAAAAACCTGCGGCGAACCTAAAAAAAATTACCAGCTACCGATCTGCATCACCGACACTAAGACAGCGTTTAGAAAAACGATCGCTTAGCGACAGTGGTGATGGGGGTGAAAGGGTTACCTGGGGGCGATCAAGGGGGTTAAACCTTTATTAGATCATATATTGGGGTACCTGATGCTATAAAAACATGCGGCGAACCTAAAAAAAATTACTGGCTACCGATCTGCATCACCGACACTAAGACAGCGTTTAGAAAAACGATCGCTTAGCGACAGTGGTGATAGGGGGTGAAAGGGTTACCTGGGGGGCGATCAAGGGGGTTAAACCTTTATTAGATAATATATTGGGGTACCTGACGCTATAAAAACCTGCGGCGAACCTAAAAAAAATTACCGGCTACCGATCTGCATCACCCACACTAAGACAGCGTTTAGAAAAACGATCGCTTAGCGACAGTGGTGATAGGGGGTGAAAGGGTTACCTGGGGGGCGATCAAGGGGGTTAAACCTTTATTAGATAATATATTGGGGTACCTGACGCTATAAAAACCTGCGGCGAACCTAAAAAAAATTACCGGCTACCGATCTGCATCACCGACACTAAGACAGCGTTTAGAAAAACGATCGCTTAGCGACAGTGGTGATAGGGGGTGAAAGGGTTACCTGGGGGGCGATCAAGGGGGTTAAACCTTTATTAGATAATATATTGGGGTACCTGACGCTATAAAAACCTGCGGCGAACCTACAAAAAATTACCGGCTACCGATCTGCATCACCGACACTAAGACAGCGTTTAGAAAAACGATCGCTTAGCGACAGTGGTGATAGGGGGTGAAAGGGTTACCTGGGGGGCGATCAAAGGGGTTAAACCTTTATTAGGTAATATATGGGGGTACCCGACGCTATAAAAACCTGCGGCGAACCTTAAAAAAATTACTGGCTGACGATCGGCATCACTGACGCTAAGACAGCGATCAGAAAAATGATCGCTTAGCGACAGTGGTGATAGGGGGTGAAAGGGTTATCTGGGGGGTGATCAGGGGGTTAAACCTTTATTAGGGGGGTTAGGGGGCTACACTGGACCTAAAACTGAATGTACTGACACTTTTACAGTCACAAATGTCACTGATTGCAGTGATCAGTAAATAAATGGTCACTGCAATCAGTGACACTGTGACTGGGGGCTGGGGGGGTGATCTGGGGGTGTCTGGGGGGGCCTGGGGGGGCGATTTATGTCCCTATGTGTCCTGGTGTCAGTGTAGTGTTGTGTGCACTGACCTGATGTCTTCTCTTGTACGGCGCTCGGTATATGTGAGCGCCGCACCAGAGATGACATCACTTCCTCCTGCTTTCTCTGCCTGACACAGACAGAGGGGGCATTTCCATTCGCCGGGAGCGATCGCGAGGGGGTGGCCAGAAACGAATGGCTGCCCCCTCATCCCGGAACGCTCCCGGACACTTAGCCACCGCTCACTGTATAGAAGGGGGGTCCGATTGGACCCCCCAACTATACAAAGGCAATCACGTACACTCTACGTGATTGTGCCTGTCGGTGCCATTCTGCCGACGTATATATACAGTGAGCGGTCGTTAAGTGGTTAATGACCAGCTATTTTTCACACAGAATTTGAATCGGTCACTCATTTTTTAACCGATCCAAATTCGAATCGTTCCGAAAATTTGGAATTTGTTAGAAAACGAGTATACGAAACAAAATTAAAACAAATTTCAACAAAATTTGTTACTATTTTCATTTGGAGAATTGGATACATGGCGGTATGGCGTTCCGAAGAAGACAATGAAAAATACTGATAGCGTGTCAAATGTGATGTCAGATGTCATGGAATTTTTTGTGTGGATATTCCATTATTATTAAATATTGAGGCCTTACGAGGATGTTGAGAGTGGGCCTCTGGACAGGAGTATGACACATTATGGTGGTGGGTGCCATCAACAACAGGTGGGTAGTTGTCCTATCCAAGACGAAGCGGGGCGATGACCTGTGCAATTTGGCACCAACATCTAACCAATACCTGCCCCCAGTTACATACTATAAAGAAAGGAAAAAACTGGTAACTTAATCTTCTGTAACTGGTGAATTTATTGTAGCAGGTGAAGTACTCAATAATACAAGGGTTTACGCGTTTCGGCATAATGACTATTAATAAGGCTACACGCCAAAACGCATAAGCCTTTGTATTATTTTGTACTCCACCTGCAACAATAAATTCACCAATTGCAGAAGATTGAGTTGCTGGCTTTTTCCTTTCTTCATGTTATGCCTGGGTGCAGGGAAGACACCACAGGCCAGCGCACGGACTGCTCACCGCCTTGGAGAATCAGACCAGTAGTGATGAGCCGAACACCCCCGGGTTCGGTTCGCACCAGAACCCGCGAACGGACCGAAAGTTCGTACGAACATTAGAACCCTATTAAATACAATGGATGCGAACGTTCGAATTCTAAAGTGGTAATTATAACAACTATTATGCATGTTATTGTCCTAAAAAGGGTTTGGGAACCCGGGTTCTGCACCAGGGGACATGTATCAATGCAAAAAGAAGTTTTAAAAACGGTCGTTTTTCGGGAGCAGTCATTTTAATGATGCATAAAGTGAAAAAAAAAAAGTCAAATATTCCTTTAAATATCGTACCTGGGGGGTGTCTAAAGTATGCCTGTGAAGTGCCACGTGTTTCCCGTGTTTAGAACTGTCCCTGCACAAAATGACACTTCTAAAGGAAAAAAAAGCCATTTAAAACTGCTTGCGGCTTTAATGTAATGTCTGCTCCCGGTAATATGGATGAAAATCTTTAAGAAAAATGGCATAGCTACCCCATGACCCCCCCCCCTACCCCAGCCCATTACCAGCCCCTTTGGGTCTTGTATGGATATTAAGGGGAACCCCGCACATAAAATAAAAAAGGCCCTATATACTCTGAACAGCCGTATACAGGCGGTGCATACAAGACAGGGACTGTAGGTTTGTTCTTATGTAGAATCTGTTTGTAATTTTGAACAGGTACATTGTTGAAGTGTAGCTCCAGGCCAAAAATCTATTTTTAAACTTTTTGGAAAACATAGGTAAGGGTTATCACCCCTGTAACATTTGTTTTGCTGTCTGTGCCCCTGTTCAGAACATTTCACCTCACTTTCCGTCCCAATGACAACTGTTTTTGAAATGTGGTGTTTTTCTTGAAACAAGGATTGCTGATAAAGCATCAGTACAGAGGAGACACCTTTCTCCCATATTTATTCTTACAGGAGAGAATTTTCCTTCCTAGTGGTAGATTTCCTCTCACTTCCTGTTGTCTTCTTGCGTTTGCAAGTAGTAGTCGTTTGTAAGTTGGATGTTTGAAAGTAGGGACCTGCCGTATATACTCTGCAGAAATAGGCCCCTTAGTTGTTGGTGTTGGCACAACACTGTAAGCACTCACAGTTACTCTTGGTTGGTGCTAAACGCCCTGCTGTCAACTATTATATCAGGAATTTTAATTACATATAATTGTTGAACAGTGGTAGTAAAAATTGGGCCTTTGATGGTGGTGCTGGTGCCACAACACTGTAAGCCCTGACAGTTACTCTTGGTGGGTGCAGCAATGGGCCCTGCTGTGAATTATTAGATCAAGAATTGTAATTGCATGCCCCTGTTGAACAGGGGCTGAAAAATTGGGCCTTTCGTGGTGGTGGTGGTGGTGGTGGTGTTGCCACAACACTGTAAGCCCTCAGAGTTACTCTTGGTGGGTGCAGGAATGGGCCCTGCTGTGAATTATTAGATCAAGAATTGTAATTACATGCCCCTTTTGAACAGGGGCTGAAAAATTGGGCCTTTCGTGGTGGTGGTGGTGGTGGTGGCGTTGCCACAACACTGTAAGCCCTCAGAGTTACTCTTGGTGGGTGCAGCAATGGGCCCTGCTGTGAATTATTAGATCAAGAATTGTAATTGCATGCCCCTGTTGAACAGGGGCTGAAAAATTGGGCCTTAGGAACTGGTGGCACAACACTACAACCCCTCACAGATACGTTACTTGGAGCACAGCAATGAGCCCTGTTGCAAAGTATTGCTTCAAAAATTGTAATGACACGCCCCTGTTAAACAGGGGCTGAAAAATTGGGCCTTAGGCACTGGTGCCACAACACTCCAACCCCTCACAGATACTGTACTTGGAGCACAGCAATGAGCCCTATGGCAAATTATTGCTAAAAAAATTGTAATTACACGCCCCTGTAAAACAGGGGCTGAAAAATTGGGCCTTAGCCACTGGTGGCGGCACCCATAAACAAAAATGATCTTCCAAGCTATCATCATCAATCGTATCATTGAGGACTCGGAGGAGGAGGATAGCCAGTCAACATAACAGCACAGGCACTCAGCATCAGCATCAGTCTTGAAGGGATGTGACATGTTAAAATCAATTAGTCTGTTATATCAGCATCAGGTGTGTGGTAGCTGGTGGTGATCCAAGACTGGTTCATCTTGATGAAAGTCAGTCGATCAACCGAGTCGGTGGACAGGCGCACCCTGTGATCCGTGACAAATCCTCCAGCAGCACTGAATGTGCGTTCCGAAAGAACGCTGGATGCAGGACAGGCCAGTAGCTCAATTGCATACTGTGCAAGCTCTGGCCAGTGATCCATCCTCAAGACCCAGTAAGCCAGAGGATTTTCGGTGGGGAAGGTGTCCAAGTCTGACCTTGCCCCTAGATATTCCTGCACCATGTTTATCAGACGCTGGCGATGGTTGCTGGAACCGATCATACTTTGGGGCTGCGGACTAAAGAATTGTCTGAACGCATCGGTCAGACGGCCACCTTCCCCACCGCTCCTTCTTTGACTGGCCGAAGCCTCAGCAACTCGTTGTCCAGGACCAGGAGTTTGTAACCTCCCAGTCTCTGGGAACGCGTTGCACAGACCTTTCTGCAAGGCCTCCCGGAGTTGTCTCATCCTCTGCTCCCTCTGCGAAGGTAACATAAGGTCCGCAACCTTACCCTTGTACCGTGGATCAAGGAGAGTGGCCAGCCAGTAATGGTCCCTCTCCTTGATCCGAAGAATACGAGGATCCTTCCGCAGACTTTGCAGGATCAGGGAGGCCATGCAGCGTAGGTTTGCTGAGGCATTCGCTCCGGAGTCCTCTGGGTCACTAAGGACGACATGATCCGCAGCCACCTCCTCCCAGCCACGTACAAGTCCACTGGTTTCTTGGGACTGTAAATCATCCCTAAAAGACTGCTGCTGATGATGCTGAGTGCCAGCCTCCACCTCCATGCTGACACAATCCTCCTCCTCCTCCTCCTCCTCCTCTTCCTCTTCCTGTGCGATGGGTGGGACAGAAGGAACACTGTCTGGGTAAAGGGGGCCTTGAGAGGCAAGGAAGTCCTCCTCTTCCTGCCTCTGTTCTGCCTCAAGTGCCCTGTCCATTATTCCACGCAGCGTGTGCTCCAACAGGTGGACAAGAGGTACAGTGTCACTGATGCATGCACTGTCACTGCTCACCATCCTCGTGGCCTCCTCAAATGGTGCCAGGACAGCGCATGCATCCCTGATCATGCCCCACTGGCGTGGAGAAAAAAAACCAAGCTCCCCTGACCCTGTCCTGGTGCCGTAGTCGCACAGGTACTCATTGATGGCCCTCTGCTGCGTGTGCAGCCGCTGCAGCATGGCCAACGTTGAGTTCCACCTGGTGGGCATGTCACATATAAGGCGGTTCTTGGGCAGGTTCAACTCCTTTTGCAGCTCAGCCAGGCGAGCACTGGCATTATAAGATCTGCAGAAATGCACACAGACTTTCCTGGCCTGCCTCAGGACATCCTGTAAGCCCGGGTACCTGCCCAAGAACCGCTGCACCACCAGGTTAAGGACGTGAGCCACACAGGGCACATGGGTCAGTTGTCCCTGTCGGAGGGCGGAGAGGAGGTTGGTGCCATTGTCGCAAACCACCATTCCTGGCTTAAGCTGGCGTGGCGTCAACCACCTCTCGGCCTGGCCCTGCAGAGCAGACAGGACCTCTGCCCCAGTGTGGCTTCTGTCCCCCAAACACACCAGCGCAAGCACGGCATGGCATCTTTTTGCCTGCGTACTTGCGTAGCCCCGTGAACGGCTACGGAGCACCGCTGGTTCATAGGACAAACCACAGGAAGAGGCCATGGAGGAAGAAGAAGAGGAGGGGGTGGAGGAGAGAGGTGTGTCACAACCAGTAGTAGCATTTTGGAGGCGTGGCGGTGGAACAACCTCCAACTCTACTGCACCTTGTCCTGCATCCTTCCCAGCTGCCAAAAGAGTGACCCAATGGGCCGTGAAAGAAAGGTAACGTCCCTGTCCATGCCTGCTGGACCATGAGTCAGCGGTAATATGCACCTTACCGCTGACCGCCCTGTCCAGCGAGGCCAAGACATTGCCTTCCACATGCCGGTAGAGAGCCGGAATAGCCTTCCGTGTGAGAAAAAGTGGCGTTTGGGAACCTGCCACTGAGGAACCGCACATTGCACAAACTCACGGAAGGGGGCCGAGTCTACCAACTGAAAAGGCAGCAGTTGAAGCGCTAGCAATTTAGCCAAGCTAGCATTCAACCGCTGGGCATGTGGATGGCTGGGAGTGAACTTCTTTCGACGGTCCAGCAGCTGGGGCAGGGAAATTTGCCTGCTAGAATCGGACGTCGGTGTACTGCTAGCAGAGTGGCCGCAAGTACTTGGCTGTGACACACCTAATTCTACACCTTCATTCCTCTCAGTGCATGTTTCAGAGAGGACTGAAGTTATAGTGGGGTTGGAGATCCCAGCTGATGCGGTGCAAGGAGAGGTCCGCTTTGTTCTTTGGTGTGGGTCTTTGAGGTAGGCTTGCCAACGAGCTGCATGGCAGGTCAACATATGTCTGGTCAGGCATGTGGTACCCAAGCGGCTGATGTTTTGGCCACGCGATATACGCTTGAGACATATGTTGCAAACAGCAGCTGTGCGATCTGATGCACTAGCCTCAAAAAAGGCCCACACCAAGGAACTTTTTGAATGACGGGCAGAGGCAGCGCCCTGCACAGGCGGAGCTCTGCGGTGTGATTCCGTCGGTGTACTGCCCTTACGCTGGCCACCAAAGGGCATCCTGCCTCGTTGGAGATGTGCCTCCTCCTCATCATCCTCCTCCTCCTCTCTACTATTAGGCACCCACGTGGAGTCAGTGACCTCATCATCCCCTCCCTCCTCATCACTGGAGCCAATCTGGCAGTATGCTGCAGCTGCTGGAACATGACTGCCAGATTGGTGTCCTTCTTGAGCATCCCCTCTGTCTGCTCTCACGCTACTGCCTTCCTGTAGCTGGGTTTCATCATCAGACCCTTCGAAACGCTGGGCATCCTCCTGGAGCATGTACCCAACACTGTGCTCAAACAGTTCGGGGGACTCCTCAGGAGGAGGACATGGTGGGTCTAGGGAAGGAGTGACTGATGATGAGTCTGATATTGATACCAGGGAAGAGGACGCTTTGGCAGCTGCTTTGCCAGTACCCTGAGCCTGGGTGAGAGAGGATGAGGAGGAGGAGGAGGGCTTGGTCATCCACTCTACCAAGTCTTCGGCATGATGTGGCTCAACATGTCCAGCTGCCGAAAAGAAGGACAAGCGTGTCCCATGGCCATGTGCTGATGACAATGCACCACATCCACGACCAGCACTGTTGCCCCCAGACACAGAGCCTGCTTGCCCTCTTTTATTGCCTCCTGACTGTCTGCCTCTCCTTGTTTGCCTTCCAGACATTCTAATAGATGGCCTGCAGGGAGATGGGAAAAAAGCAATAAGGGCTACCTTCAGGTGTCCTTCTCTGTCCCTTTACTTAAGGATTTCTAAATATGGTTGAGGATTATTGCTTTTGCACAGAATAGCACAACGACAATTTCCCTGACTGTCCAAAAAACAAGGATTTCAAAGATGGTTGATGAGGAATGCTTTGGCACACTATAGCACAAGGAGAATTCCCCTCACTTTCCTTCTTTGTCCCTAGAAACAAGGACTGGCACAGTGAAAGAAACTGACACTCTCCCTACCTACAGTTTTCTGTCCCTAGAAAAAATGTTTTTTAAAGCACACTATAGCACAAGGAGAAATCCCCTCACTTTCCTTCTTTGTCCCTAGAAACAAGGACTGGCACAGTGAAAGAAACTGACACTCTCCCTACCTACAGTTTTCTGTCCCTAGAAAAAATGTTTTTTTAAAGCACACTATAGCACAAGGAGAATTCCCCTCACTTTCCTTCTTTGTCCCTAGAAACAAGGACTGGCACAGTGAAAGAAACTGACACTCTCCCTACCTACAGTTTTCTGTCCCTAGAAAAAATGTTTTTTCAAAGCACACTATAGCACAAGGAGAATTCCCCTCACTTTCCTTCTTTGTCCCTAGAAACAAGGACTGGCACAGTGAAAGAAACTGACACTCTCCCTACCTACAGTTTTCTGTCCCTAGAAAAAATGTTTTTTTAAAGCACACTATAGCACAAGGAGAAATCCCCTCACTTTCCTTCTTTGTCCCTAGAAACAAGGACTGGCACAGTGAAAGAAACTGACACTCTCCCTACCTACAGTTTTCTGTCCCTAGAAAAATGTTTTTTTAAAGCACACTATAGCACAAGGAGAATTCCCCTCACTTTCCTTCTTTGTCCCTAGAAACAAGGACTGGCACAGTGAAAGAAACTGACACTCTCCCTACCTACAGTTTTCTGTCCCTAGAAAAAAATGTTTTTTTAAAGCACACTATAGCACAAGGAGAATTCCCCTCACTTTCCTTCTTTGTCCCTAGAAACAAGGACTGGCACAGTGAAAGAAACTGACACTCTCCCTACCTACAGTTTTCTGTCCCTAGAAAAAATGTTTTTTTAAAGCACACTATAGCACAAGGAGAATTCCCCTCACTTTCCTTCTTTGTCCCTAGAAACAAGGACTGGCACAGTGAAAGAAACTGACACTCTCCCTACCTACAGTTTTCTGTCCCTAGAAAAAATGTTTTTTTAAAGCACACTATAGCACAAGGAGAATTCCCCTCACTTTCCTTCTTTGTCCCTAGAAACAAGGACTGGCACAGTGAAAGAAACTGACACTCTCCCTACCTACAGTTTTCTGTCCCTAGAAAAAATGTTTTTTTAAAGCACACTATAGCACAAGGAGAAATCCCCTCACTTTCCTTCTTTGTCCCTAGAAACAAGGACTGGCACAGTGAAAGAAACTGACACTCTCCCTACCTACAGTTTTCTGTCCCTAGAAAAAATGTTTTTTTAAAGCACACTATAGCACAAGGAGAATTCCCCTCACTTTCCTTCTTTGTCCCTAGAAACAAGGACTGGCACAGTGAAAGAAACTGACACTCTCCCTACCTACAGTTTTCTGTCCCTAGAAAAAATGTTTTTTTAAAGCACACTATAGCACAAGGAGAAATCCCCTCACTTTCCTTCTTTGTCCCTAGAAACAAGGACTGGCACAGTGAAAGAAACTGACACTCTCCCTACCTATAGTTTTCTGTCCCTAGAAAAAATGTTTTTTTAAAGCACACTATAGCACAAGGAGAAATCCCCTCACTTTCCTTCTTTGTCCCTAGAAACAAGGACTGGCACAGTGAAAGAAACTGACACTCTCCCTACCTACAGTTTTCTGTCCCTAGAAAAAATGTTTTTTTAAAGCACACTATAGCACAAGGAGAATTCCCCTCACTTTCCTTCTTTGTCCCTAGAAACAAGGACTGGCACAGTGAAAGAAACTGACACTCTCCCTACCTACAGTTTTCTGTCCCTAGAAAAAATGTTTTTTTAAAGCACACTATAGCACAAGGAGAAATCCCCTCACTTTCCTTCTTTGTCCCTAGAAACAAGGACTGGCACAGTGAAAGAAACTGACACTCTCCCTACCTACAGTTTTCTGTCCCTAGAAAAAATGTTTTTTTAAAGCACACTATAGCACAAGGAGAAATCCCCTCACTTTCCTTCTTTGTCCCTAGAAACAAGGACTGGCACAGTGAAAGAAACTGACACTCTCCCTACCTACAGTTTTCTGTCCCTAGAAAAAATGTTTTTTTAAAGCACACCATAGCACAAGGAGAATTCCCCTCACTTTCCTTCTTTGTCCCTAGAAACAAGGACTGGCACAGTGAAAGAAACTGACACTCTCCCTACCTACAGTTTTCTGTCCCTAGAAAAAATGTTTTTTTAAAGCACACTATAGCACAAGGAGAAATCCCCTCACTTTCCTTCTTTGTCCCTAGAAACAAGGACTGGCACAGTGAAAGAAACTGACACTCTCCCTACCTACAGTTTTCTGTCCCTAGAAAAAATGTTTTTTTAAAGCACACTATAGCACAAGGAGAAATCCCCTCACTTTCCTTCTTTGTCCCTAGAAACAAGGACTGGCACAGTGAAAGAAACTGACACTCTCCCTACCTACAGTTTTCTGTCCCTAGAAAAAATGTTTTTTTAAAGCACACTATAGCACAAGGAGAATTCCCCTCACTTTCCTTCTTTGTCCCTAGAAACAAGGACTGGCACAGTGAAAGAAACTGACACTCTCCCTACCTACAGTTTTCTGTCCCTAGAAAAAATGTTTTTTTAAAGCACACTATAGCACAAGGAGAAATCCCCTCACTTTCCTTCTTTGTCCCTAGAAACAAGGACTGGCACAGTGAAAGAAACTGACACTCTCCCTACCTACAGTTTTCTGTCCCTAGAAAAAAATGTTTTTTTAAAGCACACTATAGCACAAGGAGAAATCCCCTCACTTTCCTTCTTTGTCCCTAGAAACAAGGACTGGCACAGTGAAAGAAACTGACACTCTCCCTACCTACAGTTTTCTGTCCCTAGAAAAAATGTTTTTTTAAAGCACACTATAGCACAAGGAGAATTCCCCTCACTTTCCTTCTTTGTCCCTAGAAACAAGGACTGGCACAGTGAAAGAAACTGACACTCTCCCTACCTACAGTTTTCTGTCCCTAGAAAAAATGTTTTTTTAAAGCACACTATAGCACAAGGAGAAATCCCCTCACTTTCCTTCTTTGTCCCTAGAAACAAGGACTGGCACAGTGAAAGAAACTGACACTCTCCCTACCTACAGTTTTCTGTCCCTAGAAAAAATGTTTTTTTAAAGCACACTATAGCACAAGGAGAAATCCCCTCACTTTCCTTCTTTGTCCCTAGAAACAAGGACTGGCACAGTGAAAGAAACTGACACTCTCCCTACCTACAGTTTTCTGTCCCTAGAAAAAATGTTTTTTTAAAGCACACTATAGCACAAGGAGAATTCCCCTCACTTTCCTTCTTTGTCCCTAGAAACAAGGACTGGCACAGTGAAAGAAACTGACACTCTCCCTACCTACAGTTTTCTGTCCCTAGAAAAAATGTTTTTTTAAAGCACACTATAGCACAAGGAGAAATCCCCTCACTTTCCTTCTTTGTCCCTAGAAACAAGGACTCGCACAGTAAAACACACTGACACTCTCCCTACCTATCCTTCTCTTTCCCTAAACTAAAGGAATCCAGGTTAAGCAAGAAAGAAATAAATGTCACTGTCCCTGCCTATGCTTGTCTTTCCCTGCTCCGGAACACACTACACTAGGCCGCCGTGCTGGCGGCCTTTTATAGTTTGGGGCGTGTACTAAACACCCTCAGCAATAATTGGCCACAGGCATCCTGCCTGTGGCCAATCATTGCTCTCCTCGCTGCCGGCGCTGTGATTGGCCAAGCATGCGGGGTCACAGTTTATGCTTGGCCAATCACAGCGCCTGGATGACACTGCGATGGCGTAGTGCATTGTGGGCCGTTCGCGTCACTCGAATTTGGCGCGAACGGCCCAAATCGTTCGATCTTCGTCGAACGATCGAACAGCCGATGTTCGAGTCGAACGTATGTTCGACTCGAACACGAAGCTCATCCCTACAGACCAGGTGTTACCTCATTTCATATGAATGAATGAATGACTTGTATAGCGCTACAAATGCGAACTGAATCGCCTCAAGGCGCTTTTTGCAGCCAGTGTCTTGCTGGCTGGTGCGGTCATTTACCCCGTAGGATCTTGACACGCTTGGGACACACATTCGTACACATATATACTGGGCCAATTTGGACAAGATCCAATTAACCTACCAGCATGTCTTTGGAGTGTGGGAGGAAACCGGAGTACCCGGAGGAAAACCACACAGACACAGGGAGAACATGCAAACTCCAGGCAGATGCTGTCGTGGTCAGGATTCGAACCAGCGACCCTTTTGCTGCTAGGTGAAAGTGCTAACCACTACACCACTGTTTGAAAAACCCCTTACAAAGTGACTGCAATGCAATAATAAATAAGGATGCTTCAATTGGGCTCAGTGGCAGAACTAACAGGTTTGCAAGGGTAGCATTTGCAACAGGGCCCTGGTGTTCTGCAACTGTGGGGGACCCCAAGATGTTCAAAATCATTTGGTGGAGGGAGGATTATGGTGTGGGGTTGTTTTTCAGAGGTTAGGCTTGGCCTCTTAGTTCCAGTGAAGGGAACTCTTAAGGCGTCAGCATACCAAGACATTTTGGACAATTTCATGCTCCCAACTTTGTGGGAACAGTTTGGGGATGGCCCCTTCCTGTTCCAACATGACTGCAAACCAGTGCACAAAGCAAGGTCCATAAAGACGTGGATAAGCGAGTTTGGAGTGGAGGAACAAGACTGACCTGAGTGCTGACCTCAACCCGATAGAACACCTTTGGGATGAATTCAAGCGGAGACTGCGAGCCAGGCCACATCAGTCCCTGACCTCACAAATGCGCTCTGGAAGAATGGTCAAACATTCCCATAGACACACTCCTAAACCTTGTGGACAGCCTTCCCAGAAGAGCTGAAGCTGTTATAGCTGCAAAGGGTGGGCCAACTCAATATTGAACCTTACGGACTAAGACTGGGATGCCATTAAAGTTCATGTGCGTGTAAAGCCAGGCGTCCCAATACTTTTGCTAATATAATGTACTTATGCCTCTAACTGGGCTTTAAGATTAAAGTGACTGTTTTGCTTTAACACTGAACTTTTCAAACATTTCCCGACCTACCGTTTCATCTTTTTTTTTTTAACTCAAGTCTGTCATTGACCTTCTGTACAGAACATTCTCAACAAGACATTTTTAAAAGGTTTATTTTAAACCTAAATTTGTTTGCGAAATGTTAGTTTTAAATCACATAAAGCTACAGATGGGTTTCAAAAGGAGCTGCCAAAAGTCTCGAAGCCCACACACTTGGCATGTCCCTGGTTTGCCCTCCATCAAACGGTAATTTTTTTCCATTAAAAACAAACAAGAAAAAAAATAACAAAAAATCCCACGTTGTGCCGTCAGCGGTAGTTATTGATATTTAATGTGATTATAAAGTTAGGAGAAGTTGTAGACAGCTCTGTCCTTATTTGCACCAGCACGGACCAGCGGCTTAAAGGAAACGTTTAACGGAGACAAGTTTGTGCCTGACGCTCGGCTCCCTTTACACCATAAACGTCTCTTATTTATTCATGGCTTATTATGAGAGAAAATTACAAGGGGTATAACAAGTGAGAAGAAGAAAAAAAAAATCTTTAAATATTTATGAAAAAATATTAAACATATCCATCACTTGCTGCAGTGTCTTTGTATTTGTTTAGCTACTGTGGGAAAATATTTCTGCTTGGTTTTGTCAATGCGAGCATTTTTTTTTTTTGGATTAAGTGTAGGATCAACTCGATATAGTGCTCAGCGCTGGCTGTTTCTCTGTGTCATCCAAAATGAGTCATGGGGAACATTAGCAACCAAATTAATTCAAATTGTTAGGCTGGATTATCAGCATGCTCATTAGGTTGAAGCAAATTTTTTTTATTTTTTTTAAGGAAAATCCACTTTTGCTTAAAGTAGAACTCAATAATAATAATAAAAAAAAGTCTATTAAAATATGAAACAAAAATGACTCACCTTCAATCCAGAGCGGTTCCCTGCAGTAATATGACAAAACGCGTTAGGGCGTGTCCACACGGCCACCTACTCAGACATATGAGTGTGAAGCTCGATCCGGGTGAGATTGACACACGTTGTCTGGGGTGCTATTGTTTACATGCCTATAAGATTTTTATATTTTGTAAGTGCAATTCTCAGGGGGGTATTTTGGAATAAACCTACCAAACAGAATTATGCTATGAGATTGCTTTCTTTTTGCCTCGGAGGTCTAAGCATTTTTTCGTATATTTGTTAATTACCACTAGATGCCCTCAGTCTTCTAATTTGAATAACATCCATTCAATCCACTTCCTCTGAGCCTAGGGTATCATGGACCCGCCCCCAGCCTGTGACTGGATAGTGAAAGGGGAAGCCCATTAAAACATGAAACAAAAATGACTCCTCAATCCAGAGCTGTTCCCTGCAGTATTTCTTATTTACCACTAGATGTCCTCAGTCTTCTAATTTAATTGACATCCATTTAATCCACTTCCTCTGAGCCTAGGGTGTCATGGGTCCACCTCTAGCCTGTGACTGGACAATGAGGGGAGAAGCCCATTAAAACATGAAAAAAAGGCCCATTAAAACATTAAATAAAAATAATTTGCCTTAAATCCAGAGTTGTTCCCTGCAGTATTTCTTTTTTGCCACTATATGTCCTTAATCTTCTAATTTGAATGGCATCCATTTAACACATTTTCTCTGAGCCTAGGTTGTCCTGGACCAGCACCTAGCCTGTGACTGGACAGTGAAAAGGAAAGCCAATGAAAAAATTAAACAGAAATGATTGACATTGAATCCAGAGCTGTTCCCTGCAGTATTATGACGAAACGCGTTAGTCCGTGTTCACACGCCCACAAACTCAGACGTCCGAGTGTGAATCTCGATCCGGGAGAGATTGACACACGTTGTCTGGGGTGCTATTGTTTACATGCCTATAAGAATTTTATATTTTGTAAGTGCAATTCTAAGGGGGGTATTTTGGAATGAACCTACCAAACAGAATTATGCTATGAGATTGCCTTTTTCATATGTACACCACTATTGAGGAGGCTATCACCCCCGTTGAAAGTGTTCACTGATGAGGAGCAATCTATCCTAAGAAGTAGCCCGGCTGTGGATCCGCTGATGGGAGGAGGCTTGTTTGTAACTACTACGGTAGTATACTGAAGGCGCAGTTTCTCTCGATCTCTGGTGAGCTTAATATCCACGGGGCAAAGAGCCCCATTAGGTGTGGTGATGGGACTAATTACCCTGACCCGGATTACCAGCAGTCTCCTTATTCCGGCTATGACAGATTTAGGATTTCTATGAGTGTTTCCAATATATGGACTAATTTAAGAATTTTTATAGCTCTGCTAGTGCTTACATTGCCTCGGAGGTCTAAGTATTTTTTCATATATTTCTTATTTACCACTAGATGCCCTCAGTCTTCTAATTTGAATGACATCCATTCAACCCACTTCCTCTGAGCGTAGGGTGTCATGGACCCGCCCCCAGCCTGTGACTGGACAGTGAAAGGGGAAGCCCATTAAAACATGAAACAAAAATGACTCCTCAATCCAGAGCTGTTCCCTGCAGTATTTCTTATTTACCACTAGATGTCCTCAGTCTTCTAATTTGATTGACATCCATTTAATCCACTTCCTCTGAGCCTATGGTGTCATGGGTCCACCCCTAGCCTGTGACTGGGCAGTGAAAGGAGAAGCCCATTAAAACATGAAAAAAAGGCACATTAAAACAATAAATAAAACGTATTCACCTTAAGTCCAGAGTTGTTCCCTGCAGTATTTCTTGTTTGCCACTATATGTCCTCAATCTCCTAATTTGAATGGCATCCATTCAACACACTTTCTCTGAGCCTAGGTTGTCCTGGACCAGCACCTAGCCTGTGACTGGACAGTGAAAAGGAAAGAAAATGAAAACATGAAACAAAAATGATTCACATTCAATCCAGAGCTGTTCCCTGCAGTATTTTCTATTTACCACTAGATGTCCTCAGTCTTCTAATTTGAATGACACCTATTCAACCCACTTCCTCTGAGCGTAGGGTGTCATAGACACACCCCCAGCCTGTGACTGGACAGTGAAAGAAGAAGCCCATTAAAACATAAACAAAAGGTTTAATAAAACATGAAACAAAAATGACTCCTCAATCCAGAGCTACTCCCTGCAGTATTTGTTATATACCACTAGATGTCCTCAGTCTTCTAGTTTGAATGACATCCATTCAACCCACTTCCTCTGAGCCTAGGGTGTCATGAACCTGCCCATGGCCTGTGACTGGGCAGTAAAAGGGGAAGCCTCCAGAGCTACTCCCTGCAGTATTTCTTATTTACCACTAGATGTCCTCAGTCTTCTAATTTGAATGGCATCCATTTAATCCACTTCCTCTGAGCCTAGGGTGTCCTGGACTCGCTCCTAGCCTGTGACTGGACAGTGAAAGGAAAAGCACATTAAAACGTGAAATAAAAATAACCTTAAAGTGTTACTAAATCCACAACAGTAAAATCAGTCTGTATATGCAGTACAGCATGCTTGTTATACTTACTGTGGAACCTAAGGGGTTAATCCTCCGCATTGTGTAAAAAGGCTGTTTGATCCTGTCTTCTCTGATCCTCCCCTTCTTCCACTGCCCCCAATCCATCTCCTGATAGAACAGAGCCTTGGGGGTACTCTGCACATGCTCAGATTGGTGTGTATAGCTAGCAATGAGTTCCCGTTACGCAATTTTGTGGAGCAATTTGCACTTCGTTTTGCACCTCCTGCTGCATAGGGAGCCCTTGAATGGGCTACCTTATGCGCCTTTGTCACCTGAAAAGAAGCTCCTGCTCATTTTTGGGTGACAAGCTTCATGCGATTTTGAAAGCCGTGGTTAGCCGCGATCCTGTCGCATGACAATCGTGGAAAAATCGCATTGCATTTGCTGTGCAGCGATCACCATGTGATTTGGAATCTAAATTCCAGATTCCAGATCAAAATGTGAGTGGAGCCTTAATGCTGGATGTTTGGCACTCACTGTACTGTATGAGGGAAATAAACATAATGATGTTGGATGAGAAGGCCTGGCTTGCAGTCTCTGCTCTAATTCAGAGACTGCACTCGAGAAGAGGAGGAGCCAGGAGCGTTATGGTGGGACCCCAGAAAAGGAAGATCGGGGCCACTCTGTGCAAAACCCTTGCACAAAACAGGTAAGTATAACATGTTTGTTATTTAAAAATAAATAAATAAATAAGCTTTACAATCACTTTAAGGCATCAGCATACCAAGACAGTTTGGACAATTTCATGCTCCCAACTTTGTGGGAACAGTTTGGGGATGGCTCCTTCCTGTTACATGACCACCAGTGCACAAAGCAAGGTCCATAAAGACATGGATGAGCGAGTTTGGGGTGGAGGAACTTGACTGGCCTGCACAGAGTCCTGACCTCAACCTGATAGAACACCCATGGGATGACTTAGAGCGGAGACTGCGAGCCAGGCCTTCTCGTCCAACATCAGTGCCTGACCTCACAAATGCGCGTCTGAAAGAATGGTCAAACATTCCCATAGACACACTCCTAAACCTTGTGGACAGCCTTCCCAGAAGAGTTGAAGCTGTTATAGCTGCAAAGGGCGGGCCAACTCAATATTCAACCCTACGGACTAAGACTGGGATGCCATTAAAGTTCATGTGCGTGTAAAGGCTGGTGTCCCAATACTTTTGACAATATAGTGTATATATGAATATACATCTTTGCTAAACGACTTTATACTAAATTATCATCAAAATTTTATATTTAAAATATTAATGCAGTCACAGAGCCGATAAAGAAATACAGGAAATGTTTGTTTTCTTGTATCATTCACCAGAACATATTTACTACATCACTTAAAGCAGGACAAAACTATGTACTACTAATATACCAAACAAGCCTAATATGTGAAATTGTAATATTTTTTTAAAAATTCATCAGAGAGCGGATGTAGCCATTTGCTCATAATAACAGCCTGACACTCAGAATAAACATCAAACAGTATAAAGCCCTGTACACACGATCGGATTTCCTATGGATTTTAAACCGATGGATTTTTCCATCGGAAAACCGATGAAGCTGACTTCCATCAGTCTTGTCTACACACCATCAGTCAAAAATCCGACCGTCCCAAACGCCGTGACGTAAAACACTCCGACGAGCCGAGAAAAATGAAGTTCAATGCTTCTGAGCATGCGTCGACTTGATTCTGAGCATGCGTGGGTTTTTTATCCGATGGAGTTCCCCACAGACGATAGTAATTTGCTATCATTTTTTTTTCCATCGGATAAATTTAAAACATGTTCTATTTTTTAACACCGATGGAAAAAAGACCGATGGGGCCCATACACAATCGGTTTGTCCGATGAAAAAAGTCCATCGGACTGTTTTCATCGGTAAAACCGGTCGTGTGTACACAGCTTTAGTACTAGCATCATATAATCCACCGCACAAATCTACCAAATCAACTGGTTGCAGCTGTTTCACTGGCGTAAGTCTACCTCTTTTGTGGCTCTGGTCACAAACCCCCTGGAGGTGGTGACAGGGAGTGCAAGGCACAAAGGGACACGAGTGCCGATAGACTAGTTCGCTGGTGGCTGCTCCCGAAGGTGATCAACAGGGTATTTCAGGCAGGGAGATAAGATTCTCAGCAATAACACAAAGCGGCACTGTAGAACAGTAGGTTATGCCCAGCAGCTGGCGGGATGCTAATACCTGCAGTAGGCAAAGATGCTGCAGAGATGACCAGCAGAAAAAAACACTGAGTAGCAAAACCAAGGTCAGGAGCCAAGCTGCGGCCATACACAGGTGGTCAGTAGGTGTCAGGAATCTGCAGCATGGATGACCAAATCTGCGTGGCTACACTTGGACCAGACTATATAAAGTGAAGTTAATGTGTTAAGAATAAAATAAGAGACATCTAGGCACCCAAACAGGAAACACGAAAAAGTGATGATACAAGTGAACTACAACCATATAACCAAAAACGCCTAAGTAACAGGAAGCCTAACAAACTAACTATGTACAATATGTACAAAATATATACCAGAGTAGGAACACGGGTAACAGGGAATACCAGCGATACAAGAAGGAGGGAATCAGGATTGGGTACAGGAACAAAGGTAGCAGAGGTAAGGTAGCAGGGTGCAGGGTACAGGATGCAGGGCTAGAGCAAGAGCAAGATCAGGTATAGGAGCAGGACTAGGATAGATGGCAACAGCATCAGACTTAGCACAACAAGCAAATAAAAACACAGACGCAAAGTAAACTAGCAGAGGAGAGACTTAAAGTATAACTAGTGGCAAAAAAAGAGTGCAGAGGGATTAGAATGGTTGTCAGTTTTTATTGCTGTCTGTGCCCCTGTTGTGGAGATTCACCCTCTTTATTTGTTATGTTTACTATTATCATTGAAAGTAAAAGAAAATCCCAAATTTTGGGTTGTCCCCAGAAAAGTGATAGAGAGGAAATCTTCCAATGGAGACACTAGTTCTGGTGACCTGGGGGTCTCAAAAGAATTCCCTTAATTTGCAGGGATTTCCTCTCACTTCCTGTTTGGCTATGGCACAGGAAGTGAAGGGACATCTCTGCAATGGAACACAGATAGCAAAAAAAAATCTGACAGGGGTTATAACCCTCCTTTACTCTATCCAAAATGAATAAAACAAGTTTGCCTACAGTTCCACTTTAAGTGCCCTCCCAGTAGCCAGCATCATGTGGACTACTAGAACCTGCTGGCTGCTGGGAGACACCCATTGGTGGACACTGGAACTACAACTGTCAGCGCAGGGAACCACAGTTCCACAAGCAGGTGTACTAGGTCCTGACAGTAGGATTGTAGATAACAAAGTGGTCAGGAGCCAAAGCCAGGGTCATACATGGTTGATCAGTGGGGTTGAAGATAGCAGAGTGATCAGGAGCCAAAGCCAGGGCCATACATGGTTGATCAGTGGGGTTGAAGATAGCAGAGTGGTCAGGAGCCAAAACCAGGGTTATACATGGTTGATCAGTAGGGTTGAAGATAGCAGAGTGGTCAGGAGCCAAAACCAGGGTTATACATTGTTGATCAGTAGGGTTGAAGATAGCAGAGTGGCCAGGAGCCAAAGCCAGGGCCACACATGGTTGATCAGTAGAGTTGAAGATAGCAGAGTGATCAGGAGCCAAAGCCAGGGCCACACATGATTGATCAGTGGGGTTGAAGATAGCACAGTGGTCAGGAGCCAAAGCCAGGGCCACACATTGTTGATCAGTAGAGTTGAAGATAGCAGAGTGATCAGGAGCCAAAGCCAGGGCCACACATGATTGATCAGTGGGGTTGAAGATAGCACAGTGGTCAGGAGCCAAAGCCAGGGCCACACATTGTTGATCAGTAGAGTTGAAGATAGCAGAGTGATCAGGAGCCAAAGCCAGGACCACACATGGTTGATCAGTGGGGTTGAAGATAGCACAGTGTTCAGGAGCCAAAGCCAGGGCCACACATGGTTGATCAGTGGGGTTGAAGATAGCAGAGCAGGGATGAGCCGAACACCCCCCTGTTCGGTTCGCACCAGAACCTGCGAACAGACAAAATGTTCGTGTAAACTTTAGAACCCTATTAAATACAATGGACTCGAACGTTCGAAATCTAAAGTGTTAATTATAAAGGCTAATATGCAAGTTATTGTCCTAAAAAGTGTTTGGGGACCCGGGTCCTGCCCCAGGGGACATGTATCAATGCAAAAATAAGTTTTAAAAACGGCCGTTTTTTCGGGAGCAGTGATTTTAATAATGCTTAAAATGAAAAAATAAAAGTGAAATATTCCTTTAAATTTCGTACCTGGGGGGTGTGTATGATGTGCATGTGAAGTGGCGCATGTTTCCCGTGCTTAGAACTGTCCCTGCAAAAAATGTCATTTTTGAAAGAAAAAAAATGCATTTAAAACTGACTCGCGGCTATTAATGAATTGTCGGCTCCCGGCAATACATACAAAAGTCATTGATAAAAAAAAAAAAAAAAAGCGTGGGGGTTCCCCAGAATTCAATTACCAGGCCCTTCAGATCTGGCATGGATTTTAAGGGGAACTCCACCCCAAGTTTAAAAAAAAAAATGGCGTGGAGTCCCCCTAAAAATCCATACCAGACCCTTATCCGAGCACGCAACCTGGCCGGCCACAGGGGAAAAGGGGGGGACGAGAGAGCGGCCCCCCCTCCCTCCTGAACCGTACCAAGCCATATGCCCTCAACATGGGGAGGATGTCCCCATGTTGATGGGGACAAGGGCCTCATCCCCACAACCCTTGCCCGGTGGTTGTGGGGGTCTGTGGGTGGGGGGCTTATCGGAATCTGGAAGACCCCTTTAACAAAGGGGACCCCCAGATCCCGGCCCCCCCCCTATGTGAATTGGTAAGGGGTACATTGTACCCCTACCATTTCACGAAGAAAGCGTAAAAAAATGTTTAAAAAAACACACAAACACCTTGAAAAAGTCCTTTATTTAAAAAAATAAATAAATAAACATTCCAGCGGTGAAATCCAGTGTCCCGCGGCGATCCCAATGTCCAGCGCTGTCCTTCATTGGTTGTGCCTGAGCGGACCTGATGGGGAACTCCCTCTCAGTATTTTAAATGTATAGACCCGCCCCTTCTAATGTTCCCCATCAGGTATGCTCAGCGGGCGAGATGCAGATCATGAGAAGGGGCGGGTTTATACATGTATTACCAAAGTGAGAGCAGTTCCCCATCAGGTCCGCCCCCTCGGTATGTTGGACCAGCCTACGTCATTGGCTTGAGCGGGGAACTTCCTTCACTATGTAAATTTAAATTACACAGTGAAGGAAGTTCCCCGCTCAAGCCAATGACGTAGGCGGGTCCGACATACTGAGGAGGCGGACCTGATGGGGAACTGCTCTCACTTTGGTAATACATGTATAGACCCGCCCCTTCTCATGTTCCGCATCTGGTCCGCTGAGCGGACCTGATGGGGAACTTTAGAAGGGGCGGGTCTATACATTTAAAATACTGAGAGGGAGTTCCCCATCAGGTCCACTCAGGCACAACCAATGAAGGACAGCGCTGGACATCGGGATCGCCGCGGGACACTGGATTTCACCGCTGGAATGGGTTTTTTTTTTTTTTTTTTTTTTAATAAAGGACTTTTTCAAGGTGTTTGTGTGTTTTTTTAAACATTTTTTTACGCTTTCTTCGTGAAATGGTAGGGGTACAATGTACCCCTTACCAATTCACATAGGGGGGGGCCGGGATCTGGGGGTCCTCTTTGTTAAAGGGGTCTTCCAGATTCCGATAAGCCCCCCGCCCGCAGACCCCCACAACCACCAGGCAAGGGTTGTGGGGATGAGGCCCTTGTCCCCATCAACATGGGGACATCCTCCCCATGTTGAGGGCATGTGGCTTGGTACGGTTCAGGAGGGAGGGGGGGCCGCTTTCTCATCCCCCCCTTTTCCCCTGCGGCCGGCCAGGTTGCGTGCTCGGATAAGGGGTCTGGTATGGATTTTTAGGGGGACTCCACGCCATTTTTTTTTAAAATTTGGGGTGGAGTTCCCCTTAAAATCCATGCCAGATCTGAAGGGCCTGGAATGGATATTTGGGGGAACCCCACGTCAATTTTTTTTTATTTGCGGCGGGGTTCCCCTTAATATCCATTCCAGACCTGAAGGGCCTGGTAATTGAATTCTGGGGAACCCCCACGCTTTTTTTTTTTTTTATCAATGACTTTTGTATGTATTGCCGGGAGCCGACAATTCATTAATAGCCGCGAGTCAGTTTTAAATGCATTTTTTTCTTTCAAAAATGACACTTTGTGCAGGGACAGTTCTAAGCACGGGAAACATGCGCCACTTTACATGCATATCATACACACCCCCCAGGTACGAAATTTAAAGGAATATTTCACTTTTATTTTTTCATTTTAAGCATTATTAAAATCACTGCTCCCGAAAAAACGGCCGTTTTTAAAACTTCTTTTTGCATTGATACATGTCCCCTGGGGCAGGACCCGGGTCCCCAAACACTTTTTAGGACAATAACTTGCATATTAGCCTTTATAATTAGCACTTTAGATTTCTCCCATAGATTTTTCGAATTTGCCGCGAACACCCCAATTTGTTCGCTGTTCGGCGAACGGGCGAACAGGCAATGTTCGAGTCGAACATGAGTTCGACTCGAACTCGAAGCTCATCCCTATAGCAGAGTGGTCAGGAGCCAAAACCAGGGTTATACATGGTTGATCAGTAGGGTTGAAGATAGCAGAGTGGCCAAAAGCCAAAGCCAGTGTCATACATGGTTGATCAGTGGGGTTGAAGATAGCAGAGTGATCAGGAGCCAAAGCCAGGGCCGTACATGGTTGATCAGTAGGGTTGAAGGTAGCAGAGTGGTCAGGAGCCAAAACCAGGGTCATACATGGTTGATCAGTAGAGTTGAAGATAGCAGAGTAATCAGGAGCCAAAGCCAGGGCCACACATGGTTGATCAGTGGGGTTGAAGATAGCACAGTGGTCAGGAGCCAAAGCCAGGGCCACACATTGTTGATCAGTAGAGTTGAAGATAGCAGAGTGATCAGGAGCCAAAGCCAGGACCACACATGGTTGATCAGTGGGGTTGAAGATAGCACAGTGGTCAGGAGCCAAAGCCAGGGCCACACATGGTTGATCAGAAGAGTTGAAGATAGCAGAGTGATCAGGAGCCAAAGCCAGGGCCACACATGATTGATCAGTGGGGTTGAAGATAGCACAGTGGTCAGGAGCCAAAGCCAGGGCCACACATTGTTGATCAGTAGAGTTGAAGATAGCAGAGTGATCAGGAGCCAAAGCCAGGACCACACATGGTTGATCAGTGGGGTTGAAGATAGCACAGTGTTCAGGAGCCAAAGCCAGGGCCACACATGGTTGATCAGTGGGGTTGAAGATAGCACAGTGGTCAGGCTATGGCACAGGAAGTGAAGGGACATCTCCGCAATGGAACACAGATGGCAAAAAAAATCTGACAGGGGTTATAACCCTCCTTTACTCTATCCAAAATGAAAAAAACAAGTTTGCCTACAGTTCCACTTTAAGTGCCCTCCCAGTAGCCAGCATCATGTGGACTACTAGAACCTGCTGGCTGCTGGGAGACACCCATTGGTGGACACTGGAACTACAACTGTCAGCGCAGGGAACCACAGTTCCACAAGCAGGTGTACTAGGTCCTGACAGTAGGATTGTAGATAACAAAGTGGTCAGGAGCCAAAGCCAGGGTCATACATGTTTGATCAGTGGGGTTGAAGATAGCAAAGTGATCAGGAGCCAAAGCCAGGGCCACACATGGTTGATCAGTAGAGTTGAAGATAGCAGAGTGATCAGGAGCCAAAGCCAGGGCCACAAATGGTTGATGAGTGGGGTTGAAGATAGCACAGTGGTCAGGAGCCAAAGCCAGGGCCACACATGGTTGATCAGTGGGGTTGAAGATAGCACAGTGGGCAGGAGCCAAAGCCAGGGCCACACATGGTTGATCAGTAGAAGCAGAGTCCTAAAGGAGCCTGGGTCACAACCCAGAATCAGAAAAAGGGGAATCCAAAGACAAGCTGAGTTGGTAACAGAAAACTAAGAGATAACCATGGATCAGGATACATGGAGACATGGGTCATGGACAAGCAGAAGATTATTCAGCAATCATATGTCACTGGTTCTTCCTTTAAATAAGGTGTTTGGAGCAAGTTCTGGAATCGACTGCACGTGCACATGCGCCTCCATGCACAGATGTCTGTGCAATGGACTTGCTAGCGTTCTTGCACATATGAGCATGCTCACACAGGATATTGGTGGAAGTTCCTAGCGCACCTATTGGTGCATTGCATGGAGTACTGACATCAAACATGTTTCCCTATGTGACAGTTTAGTTGTCTGGGGATAATATTTCTAGTTTGTTTTGCCTAATTTTCATTGGGGTCAGTGATCACTGGTGTTGCAAGTGGAACTAACAGGTATTCATGGTCATAGGAGTTGACTGAGTATCAGAGGTGTGGTGGAACCACATTAGGTACAGCCAACGATTTTCGTCACAATCTCCAGAAGTTTTGAGGCAACGTAGACTCTATGTTTGATGTATTACATTTTTCCTAATCAGTACTGAACTAACTTGATTCATCCAAGAGGTCAGAGTTGGCGGGTATGTAGATATCCACTGCTGGGCAATTAACTTACATGGTAATAACAGTAGCTGGACTGCTAATGTTGAGTATCTGGTTGGTCCCAGGTATGATTTTAACGAAAGCCGCCGTTTAAAAAAATTGGAAAATGGAATTTAAAATTACACGTTAAAGCTTCTCTGAGATGCTATTTATTGGGTTCACATATACCGTACTTTAAATAAAAACACACTTTATAATTCTACAATTTGCTTTGCAGCTTATGAATCCAGAAGGAAATCCTCAGCCGGGACACTCCATCTTGGATTCAGATCCTGCACTAAACCAAATCAATGCTATTTTCTCATTGTTTCAGTTAGATTTTTAAGATTTCATGGCTCATTATTAGCATGTCTGCTTTGGTTTATCACATTTAATCTCAACTACTTTTCATACTTATTTATACATTCAGTCATTAGTTCATGTATTTGATTATGTTCTTACGTTATATAAATGCATTCATTAGCACTCAACCGTATCCACAATAATTAATGTGTTTCACTCACATCCTTTTGTTACATCTTTTTCAGTCTTGGCCTATATCTCTCATAATTCTTCTAATCAGTGGTATTGTCTCAGTTCTCTAACGTCCCTGTGACTCCATTATAGACACCTGCGCCTTTTAGTACATCTAAACCCAATTGCTAGAACCCCATATAATTATTATGCTAATGCAATTTTGAAAGTTGTTTTTAGTTTGATTAAGGCCAGTGGCTGCCCCTCCACTAGGGGCGCACGGGTGCTGCCCCCCCTATTTATGCGCCCAGCCCCTGATCTACATACAAGACTATGGATTCCAATGGGGGGGGGGGTGTTTTTTTGAAGCATGTGATTAGAGCCAGAGGCTCTAATAGGCTTAAAAAAAGGGTGGGCTCCCTGATCCCACCCAGTTGTGTGACGATAGCGAATGAATATTCGCTATTTTTGCACTAAATCACCTCCCCGCCAATCAGGAAGCGGGTCGTGAGAATATTCGCAATTTTCGCACTAAATCTCCTCCCCGCCAATCAGGAAGTGGGTCGTGAGACCCGTTTCCCGATTGGCCAAAATTTCAGGCGATTCTATTGGACGCCGAGTGCCTAGAAGGAGGAGAGAGGAGACGCACGGCGGAAGCCGTGGAAGAAGTCACTGGAGGATAGGATACCGGAGCTGCTGCTCACCGCCCAACCCCCACCGCCCGCCACCCGCCACACTGGAACCGCTGCCCGCAGCCTGCCGTCTGCCACACTGGAGGACACTGGAGCCCGCCACCCGCCACGTAGATGGAGTAAGTGCCAAACCGACCAGCAGACAGCAGGGGGTAGTGCCGTCCCCTCTAAAAAAAGACACCACTCGCCACTGCTTAGGCCTCTTGCACATGGGACAGTCCATTTGCAGTGTGTCCTTCCTAGCACTTTAGTGTGCAGATGCCGTGTCCAGTCCCATTGCTAGCAGCCTGTCAAAGTCTATAGCAGGCTGGACAAGGCTGAACGCTGTATTGAGTGGTACCTGCATTTAGGGTTGTATACTTTCAGGGATGAAGGCCCACTAAGCGCTATGAGGAACGCTCTGCAGCTGGATGGATCCATGTGCAAGGGGCCTTACCGTATCTAAACCCAAAAGCAAATATGTAATATATTGCAGCTTACAATTATATACTGTACATGTGGTGTCTGCATTACTGTACTTTTATTTTATTTTTTCCTTTATTTGTACCTGATGATCCAGCCAGCAGAGCTGACCACAGATGGTTATTTTTTTTTCCCACTCAACCAGCCAGCTGCAAATGAGGTGGATGGGGGAATTATCCCCGCCGGGACATTGTATTCTGAAAGCGGGCCTCACCGGAATGGGCTCCAGCTGCTGATCAGCAAAAGTTTCCCAGCATCATTTTCCAGCATCGTTTCAAACAATCATCTTCTGTGGAGCAAGGATGAAATTCCGCCGGTCCCTGTTGAACAGCCAATTATGGCCAGATAAAGTCTGTTAGTTTTCAAATTCCTTTCACAGACCAAGGTGACAAACAAAAGTAGCAGTTTGAGGTTTGAAACAAACCATTTACCACTGACAGAGGTGCTTACAATCATCATACCTTATTTATTCATGTAGAACCTTATCCCAAAAGGAAAAAAAAAAAAAAAATTAAAAGTTGCTGTAACTGGCTAAAAAAATATTTTATCTGGAGTTTGGCTTAAATTTGTTAGTCAAGTTCATCTAAATTTGCAAAGGCATCCAACACTTCCCTCTTCACAGGTTGACTATGCTGTTTTCAAAGAGTGGCTCAACTCTACTGCATAGAGGTGCAATGGAGCCTCCCTGGGCTGGGTGGGAAGTATGTTACTGGCTGGATAATCAGGTAAATAGAGTAAAAAAAAAAAAAAAAAAAGTAAAAATGAAAACTACAGGCAACACATTGGTAAGCTGCATATTTACATTCAATATTTGGTTTTGGGTTTAGATATTCACCTAAAATCTGCAGCTTTCTTTAAAATAATACCAGGGGGTCCTGCCGTAAAGTTCCATCTTCAGGCACTTCCTGTTACGGAATGGCAACCCTTTTTCAATTGTACCCCTGTGTTATTACCTTGTCAGAGACTACGGGCAGCCACACCAATACACATTGAATGGGTATGGTCCAAAGTTGTCACAATGACTTACAGCCAATGCTGGAGGCAATGCATGTATACAGGTAGTGGTTAAAGGGGGATGGAGAAGATCAGCAGCACTGAGTTGCAATAAAGAATGAAGGGTTTAGATCTGGTTTTACTCTATCTTGCATTTAACCACAAGCAACCAAAAATAAATCTATAGTTACAGTTATAGGTTCAGCACTCAGTGGTCAATCATCAAGTCAAAACCCAAGCCCGAATTAGGGTATCTACACAATAGGGTTGCCATCTCATCCCTTTAAACCCGAACACATATGAAATACACAGGTTCTGATTTTAATGCAGATAAGGCACCAAGTGAGTTTAATTACCACCTTAATCAGCCACAGAACATGTATAATCAATATGTGTTCAGTTTTAAAGGGATGAGGTGGCAACCCTACTACATAATGAGAGCAAAACACACCCAAAAGCACCCTGCCATCTCTGCATAACGTAAACACTGGGAGGGAGTGTGGGGTGCAGGTAAGAGGCACAAAGGTGACCTCAATATAAACTCCGCAGGTTCCCCCTTGTGTATATCAGCATTCCACTAACTGCTGATCAACCAAATCTCAATATGGAATTGAACTGGCAAAAAATCACTAAGATACCCCCTCTACTAACTTAATAGGTTCTCCTTGGAGCAAATCATCAATCCATGGGGAATGTCCACTCACTAATAGGGATAAGAAGAGTGATTTGTGCAAAATTAGTTTGCTGTGAAATTACTAATTTTGCCATTGGCAGACTTTTTTTTATCCAAGGGGATACTCAGCTTGGCTCATTAAGCTGCTCATTAAGCTGCTTAGGTGAGATATGCTTGGAAAAAAAAGAAAAAAAAAATACACTTTGAAGGTGGGTTATATGAAGAGAAACGTAATTTTAGTATTTTTTGTATTCTTGTTTTTTTTTTCTTTTTGTGTGTGTGTAGTCAATCATCATTTGTGTTCCGTCATTTAGAATTTTTTCTTTTTTTTTTTATTAATCAGATTTTATTTTCTATTTTTTTTTATATCACAACAACATATACACACAAAAAAGAAAAGGAAAAATAAATAAATAAAAATAAATAAATAAACAAATAAATACAAATTTATTAACATTGAAATCAACTCATACATATTCTTAACATGACCAAAAAAAAAAGTATTCCCTTCCTTCCCCTTCCCACCTCCTATCTCAGTCCCGTATCCATATGGTCAAGCCACGGTTTTCAGATCGTATCAAACCTCTTAGATAAATTCCTCCTAAAAAAAAGATGCCTCTCATAGGAAATGGATCTATTCAGATCAAATATCCAATCAGATATAGTCGGCGGGTGAGGGCAGGTCCATCTAATGGCAATTTGTCTTCGTGCCACAAAAAGCGCTCTTACAACAGTAAACCACATTGGTGGTTTAAGCACTAAGGTAGACACATTAAGGGATCCACTGAAAGATTCAGATCTAAAATCCCATTAAGTGTACCCACTACCCAGTAGTGTATTTAGGTTTTGTGCTGCCCTAGGCCTGACTAAATTCATGCACCCCTAATTTAAATATGACCCACCCCTTCCTGTCAATGCCACACCCCCTGCTGTTTAAGACCCACCCTGAAATGTTTGAGTGGGGACACTAGTTCTGAGGGCCTGGGGGGGGCAATGAATTCCCTTAATTTGCAGAGATTTCCTCTCACTTCCTGTTTGGCTATGGGGCAAAAAGTGAGGGGAAATCTCTACAATGGACAGGGATGGTAAAAAATAAACTGACGGGCTATAACCTTCCCTTACTCTATCCAAAATGAAAAAAAAAGTGTTGCCTATAGTTCTACTTTAAGCACAAATTTCTGATAATTTTATGGAGAGGACTAAGAAGATATAACCATGCCAATGGTGCAGCAGGGAACATATAGCACAGTGAGGAAGGTTTGTGGTCCAGGAAGGACAGTCAAAATTAGAAGCAGCGCCCCCCCCCCTTGTTGGCCTAGGCCAGGATACAGCATTGCCACTACCTCTGCCCAGTACCTCTGGAGTTTCGGGCATCGCCATATTAGAGGTATCAATGACCGCGGATTGCCACATCTAGAGCAAGCCAAGTCAATTGTTAATCCAATTTTGAACAAAAATTCTGGATTCCTATACGCCCTATGCAATATATAAAATTGTTAGTCTAAATGAGGGTGAAAGAGATACAAGAGGAAGAGCCCAAATAATCCTATCCCAGAGTATTTTTTCATTTCAATTTTGTCCCACACAATTTTTTTTTTAAAAAGCGAGGTTAATAGGGGTTGATTTTTATTGTCACAAGAACAGATCCTGAATATTTAAAATAGATTTCTATATAATCTTGCCCTATTCTATTGCAATGCAGTTCACCAAATTAATTAAAATGTTGCCAAAATATCCCAAATGTAAAAAAAAAAAAGAAGAAGGAAACTCTCAATTTCTCTTATCCCTACTCACTGGGGATCAATCTAATCCCAACACGGAGGTTAACTTGTAAGAGACAAAAAGGCGACCCACTCAACAGGTTCTTCCCGGGATAGCACAACAATCCATGGTGGACTACAAAATTTGGCCTAAAGATGCCACATCCCTACTTAGAAGCTAGAAATGGTTTGACAGGGCACAACACAAGCTTACAGTTAAGATTATAAAGTTTATTGTACATCAACAAAATCTCTTGTTTACTATTCCAAATTAAATAAAAAAATCTAGTTTACATGAAAAATTTACCACAGATTTATAATTTATTTAGTATCCCTTTTCATCTACTATTTTTTCATTATAGATTAATTTTTGTTTTTCGATTACAGATATTTCTATTTCCATAAAAGTCTAATGCCGCGTACACACAATCATTTTTCCCGTCGGGAAAAATGAAATTTTTTCCTTTGGACGAGAAAAACTATCGTCTGTGGGCTTTTTGCAGTTTTTCCCGACGGGAAAAACGGCATTAATCACAACGAGAAAAATTAGAACATGCTCTAATTTTTCTCGTCGTGATTCACTGCATTTTTTTCCGCGGCAGTTTTCCCATAGGGAAACAATGCAGAGGAGCCTACACACGGTAGTTTTTCTCGCCAAGAGAAAAAATGACGGGAAAAACGGCCGTGTGTGGGGGAACAAGCCGTTCCCTCATTTTTCCTGTCGTGATTGACGGCTGTGTTTTCACCGCCGTGAATCACGATCGTGTGTACGCGGCATTATAATTCCGCTAGTTTGATTCATCTGCCATTTCTACCTCTTTGGAGGTCTTCCCGGATGGAGCTTACCCCCTGGTTTTACCTCACCCTTGGGGCCCTGGTTCATTCGTCTCCCTGTCAGTATACACTCAGGTACAGTAACTGCAGGAGCTTACGGCTATAGATACATATGGATGTGATTGTTATGAATATGTTGTAACTCTATGTATTTTCATTTCTAGAAAAATATTCACGTATCCCGCTATTATCTCCTGATGAAGTGGAGCGATCCCAGGAAATGCGTTGAGCTTGCGGAAAGTAATAACTGAATATGCTAGTTTGATTATGCGCAATGTTGAATTATAAGCATATGTATTCTAACTGGGACTATTTTTCATGTAAACTAGATTTTTTATCCAATATGGAATAGTAAACTGTTTTTAAATGAGAGATTTTGTTGTTGTACAATAAACTTATAATTTTAACTGTAAGCTTGTGTTTTGCCTTTACCCGCTTGCCGACCAGCCGCTTCATTATACTGTGGCAGGTTGGCTCGTCCCCGCGAATCACTATAGGTGTACGTCGGCTCGTAAACCTAATTTTGTGGGCTCCCATTGGCCAGCGGGGGAGCCAATCAGCAGGTACGGTGGACTCGATGCCCGCCAGCCACCCGCGATCATTCCCCACAGTGGCAGAACAGGGATCTTCCTGTGAAAACAAGGCAAATCTCCATTCTGACAGGGGAGATCACACAGATAATGTCTTTCTGCTATGCAGGAAGACGGATCTGTATGTTTCCCCAGTCGCACAGTCCCCCATACAGTTAGAAAACACAAACAGGGAACACATTTAACCATTTGATCGCCCCTGATGTTAACCCCTTTCCTGCCAATGTCTTTAGAACAGTGACAGTGCATATTTTTAACACTGATTACTGTAATAGTGTCACTGGTTACCAAAAAAGTGTCAAAAATTTCAGTTAGGTGTCCGATCTGTCCGCTGCAATGTCGCAGTCCCGCTAAAAAAATCACTGTTTGCCGCCATTACTAGTAAAAAAAAAAAAAAAAATGCCATAAATCCCCTATTTTGTAGACGCGATAACTTTTGCACAAACCAATCAATTTACGCTTATTGTAGTTTTTGTTTTACAAAAAATATGTAGCAGAATAAATATCAACCTAAACTGATTTTTTTTTTTTGGAAATGTTTTATAGAAGAAAGTAGATTATTGAAAACAAAATACCCCCCACAAAGGTGTGGGGCTTTTAGGGCAACATAGACAAAATATTATAGAAGTATATAGAAAAATTCATAAATTTATTAAAGTAATTAATTAAAATCTGATAGGCACATATGTCACCATATTGGACCCATGATTAACAATAAAAACAATACAGTTGATGTAAATAAATTCAAAATGTGGATCTCATTATTGGTTTGCCCATTATAATAGTAGTTGTAACAAGATGTAACTCCCAGAGTATAGGAGAGTCTTGATTCGAAATATATTTATTAAATAGTAATGGTCGATTTAGGTGAAACAATGAAGGGGGGGGGTAATGAGGGGAAAAGGGAAAGGGGATACTAATGGCAACAAATCGGTCCTTCTAGGTGAAACTCCCATTTTTCAATTTACTATAGAAGAAAGTAAAACAATTTTTCATTTTTTTCCAAAATTGTTGCTCTTTTTTTATTTATAGTGCAAAAATGAAAAACTGCAGGAGATGATAAAATACCACCAAAAGAAAGCTTTATTTGTGGGAAAAAAAAGCACATCAATTTTGTTTGGGTACAGCCTCACACGACCGCGCAATTGTCAGTTAAAGCCGTATCGCAAAAAATGGCCTGGTCAGGAAGTGGGTAAATCCTTCCGGGGCTGAAGTGGTCAAAGTCCCGCCATGTCAAACCCTTTCTAGCTTCTAAGTAGGGATGTGGCATCTTTAGGCCAAATTCGATAGTTCACCATGGATTGTTGATCCATCCCAGGAAGAACCTGATGAGTTGGTTACTTTAGTAAAGGGGTTTTTGTCTCTTACAAGTTAATTTATATAATCTTAACTGCTTGTGTTGTGTCTTTAAAGTCTCTCCATGTCAATCAATGGTGAACGTCTGCTCTCTGTGGATCAACTAAATAATAGGTGAACAAGTCACCTCACCACTTTACTAGCTCAATAGGTTTTTACATTTACACAATTGGGCAAACTTCCACTTGCCTAATAAGAATCAAATATTTGCCGTGCCAAACATGAGAATCATATAAACCAAATATGTAAACTAATAGTGCTTAGAAACCAAACATGTCAAGTGAAAAAAGTCTCTAACGAAAGTCTATAAACTCAGCGACAAAATAAAGTATTCCTCACCATCCAATCTTGATTGCATATAAATCCACCAGTGTACGGACCCATCCCGATACCTATCAGAATGGACACTCACCAGATACACAGCTACTGTACAATAAATGTAGCCCATACAGCATGTATTAAATTGGACCAATATGGTTTTAAGCATCAACCGTGGTATAGTGTTTGCACTCAGATGGTGTTGGAACTCTCAAATCAAGCTATAGGAAAAGTTCACACACGGAGCAGGCCAGAATTTCTCATTGGGTAGCAGATTTATTAAGTACTGACATCCAATTAAAATCCACTGATTAAAACAAATATACAGCTGTACACTTACTCAGATGGCCGCTGCAGACCTCAGTGCATAAGCTCTTTCCAACGCGTTTCGTCCAAAGGGATGTCCTTAGGGGACCTCTAGCATTGATGACCGCCATCGTTCTGTAGTCCATTTTCCTCCGCCTTAGAGGAGGGGATGGTACTCTCTGCCTTCCATAGACAATGCAGAAGCAGCATTATAGCGAGGATCAACCAGTTAAACTTAGAAACAAATGAATACAGCACCATTTTATCAAAGTCCTAAATTAACCACTAAAGGACCGAGCCTCTTTCTGAGATTTGGTGTTTACAAGTTAAAATCTGTTTTTTTTTTGCTAGAAAATTACTTAGAACCCCGACATTATATATATATATATATATATATATATATATATATATATACATATATAAAAAATTCTAACACCCTAGAGAATAAAATGGCGGCCATTGCAATACTTTCTGACACACCGTATTTGGGCAGCGGTCTTAGAAGCACACTTTTTTTTTTAAAAATACACTTTTTTGAATTAAAAAATAAGACAACAGTAAAGTTAGCCCAATTTTTTTATATTGTGAAATATAATTTTACGCCGAGTAAATTGATACCCAACATGTCACGCTTCAAAATTGTGCCCCCTCGTGGAATGGCGACAAACTTTTACACTTAAAAATCTCCATAGGCAACGTTTAAAAAATTCTACAGGTTGCATGTTTTGAGTTACAGAGGAGATCTATGGCTAGAATTATTGCTCTCGCTCTAACGATCGCGGTGATACCTCACATGTGTGGTTTGAACACCGTTTTCATATGCGAGCGCTACAAACGTATGTGTTTGCTTCTGCACGCGAGCTTGGCAGGATGGGGCGCGTTTTAAAAATATATATATTTTTTTCTTATTGATTTTACCTTTTATTTTTTATTTTTACACTGTTCTTTTTTAAAAAAAATTGTGTCACTTTTATTCCTATTACAAGGGATGTAAACATCCCCTGTAATAGAAAAAAAGCATGACAGGTCCTCTTAAATAAAAGATCTGGGGTCAAAAAGACTTCAGATCTCATATATACACTAAAATGCAGTAAAAAAAAAGCAAAAAAAATGTAATGTCATTTGAAAAAAATAAAAATGTCCCTTTAAATGCTATGGGCGGAAGTGACCACACAGGGAGAAGAACCCGATCGCCTCTGCTGCTACCGACGGCTCTGGTAAGCGGCGGAGGGCACTGGAGCGTGGCAGGAGGGGGGGGGACCCTTTCCCGCAGCCGATAAAAGTGATCTTGCGGCGAGACCACTTTTATCGGAAAGCGGACCGCCCGTTCTTGAAGAGGATACTGGGGTTATGGCAGCTACCTGCTGCCATAACAACGATATTCCTCTTCAAAGTAGCGACGTAAAGGACTACTAATGGGGAAAGACTCTGAAATTACTAACACAAATAAAGTATATAAAAAAATGTACTATGAAAATTATTATTTATCTCTTACTAACTGCATATACCTATAGAGCAGTGATGGCGAACCTTGGCACTCCAGATGTTTTGGAACCACATTTCCCATGATGCTCAACTACACTGCAAAGTGCATGAGCATGATGGGAAATGTAGTTCCAAAACATCTGGGGTGCCAAGGTTCGCCCTCACTGCTATAGAGAATGGCCCAGGGTTTAAATATTCACTAAACTTCCACTTGCGGCAAACCTAATATGCAAGTCCAAGGTGTGAGCAAACCAGCCCTCCCATGTATATTCACTAGAATAAAATCTAAAATAGAACGTTAATGGGTTAATGCGCCCTAGCTCCTCTAGCTCCTCTAGCCCATAACTTTATTGCTGCTAAAGTCAAGATCTTTTTTTAATGATCTCCGCCATTTATTTCCCTCCGAAGGAAGCCTGCTTTGGGTCTCTTAACTGTGAACAAATCTGCAGAAAGAAACAGAATCTCAATTTCACCCAAAGGACTTCTAAGTAATGTTAATACTGCAAATAGGGAACCAGTTTTGAATAGGAATACATGATGTGAGCAACTTGACTCACTTAATTCAACTTAATTGTCCATGACTTTTCAGATGAAGCCTATTAAGATCTTTCCATTTCTCTGCCAAGACATTCAGAACATTGTATGCTGGGAGTGAAATGACTGTAGCTCAAGAAAGCCTATAGTAGCCGAAAAGTTTCCCCCCAATAAAACAATTGCAATGAGGCATTAATAATGCAAACAAAGGAAGTGTTTCTTCCACTGTAAGCCTGATGTTTAATTATAAAATGAAGTATACTATAAAAATAGAGGGAAATTTAACATCAACAATGGTTGGATTTGCATATAAATAAAGTTTAAAATGTTTATGCCGCCTTGTAATTAGTAAGTGGGAGCCATATGCATATTTAATGACAAAGAAGATCCTAATGGGTACAATTTGTTTGGTGTATTTCACTAGCTCGACTTTGTCAAACTAATGAAAGGAGGATCAGAGCCCATTTCTTGATCAATTTTAAAGAGGAAGTAAACCCTGATCGGTTTTACTTCCTCTTTGTTTCCCTGCAAAGGTAAAGCATAATGGGCTACTATGCATAGCATAGTAGCCCATTATGTGTCACTTACCTGCAGGAGAAGCCTACGATGTCCCGGTCTTCCTCGCTAGTAGCGAGCGTCCATCTTCACCCCTCTTCTTCTGGGGTCCGCAAACTCTGACTCTGTGACTGGCCGGAGTCGCGTGACGGAGCCGCCACTTACGGCATGTCCCCATTCATAAAACGGCACGCTCAGTGCGCCTGCGCCGTTGTCTATGGCACGCATGCGCCGTAGACATCGGTACAGTCTTTTTTGCAAATATCTCCTAAACCGTGTAGGTTAAGGAGATATTGCAAGCACCTACAGGTAAGCCTTAATCTAGGCTTACCTGTAGGTGAAAGTTCTGCCTGAGGGTTTACAACCACTTTAAATATTACTATTATGTTGTAATTGTATGTTCAGGGACAGAGCTCTTTTAAAGGAAAATGATAACATCGTTTACATTGTTACTTGGTGGCACTTGGTGGTTTACACTTACACAAAAAATCTTAATTTTATTGAAAAGCCATAGTGCACAAACGCAGATAAATACAGTTGACGCGTTTCAGCCTATAAGGCCTTAGTCATAACCACATTAGACATGAAACTTTGAAATAAATAGTAGCTCCAAAGATCACAGGTTCCACGTATTATGTATCCATTCAGAAACGGAGCCCCGACCTGACCACGCCTCCTTTCTCCCCTGATTGGCTGACTGACTTTGATTGACAACCATGGGAGCCAATGGTGCCACTGCTGTGTCTCAGCAAATCTGGAGGAGTCTCCTGGACAGCTTAGACATTTGTGGACATCGCTGGACAGAGATGGGGCTCAGGTAAGTAATTAGGGGGGTTGCTACACACAGAAGGTTTTTTATCTTAATGCATAGAATGCATTAGGATAAAAAAAACCTTCTGCCTTTACACTCCTTTAAACACTTCAGCCCCGGAAGGATTTCCCCCTTAATGACCAGAGCATTATTTGCGATACGGCACTGCGTCGCTTTAACTGACAATTAACTCAAACAATGCTGTACCCAAACAAAATTGACGTCCTTTTTTCCTCACAAATAGAGCTTTCTTTTGGTGGTATTTGATCACTTCTGCGGTTTTTACTTTTTGCGCTATAAACAAAAAGAGAGTGACAATTTTGAAACAAAAAAATAATTACTTTCTGCTATAATACACATCCAAAAAAATATATTAAAAAAAAAATGTATTCATCAGTTTAGGCCGATATATATTATTCTACATATTTTTGGTAAACAAAATGGCAATAAGCGTATATTGATTGGTTTGCGCAAAAGTTATCGCATCTACAAACTACGGGATCGATTTAAGGACTTTTATTGATTTTTTATTGTTTTTACTGGTAATGGCGGCGATCTGCGATTTTTAGTGGGACTGCAACATTGCGGCGGACAAATCTGACCCCAAATTTGAGTTTTTGGGGACCAGTGACATTATTACATTGATCAGTGCTATAAAAATGCACCGATCAATGTAAAAATTACACTGGCAGGGAAGGGGTTAATACTAGGGGGCAATCAAGAGGTTAAGTGTCTTCCCTCAGCGTGTTCTAACTGTAGGGGGGATGGGCTTACTGAAACATGACAGAGATCACTGCTCCTGATCACTGGGAGCAGTAGATCCCTGTCATGTCACTAGGAATGGGGAAATTACTTTTTTACAGTTCCCCGTTCTGCCTCTTCTCACCGCGATCGCGAGCCAAGGGACCCGCGGGTACACTCTCGAGGCGCGCGACGAACGCGTGCCCATTATCCTGCTTTTACAGACTGACGTACAGGTACGTCAGTGTGCGCAGGAGTGCCATTCTGCCAACGTATATCGGCATGAGCAGGTCAAGAAGTGGTTAAGGACGCAGCGGCTCCTTAACAACCAGCTATTCTCAATGAATCCAAGTGAAACAAATACATTAATTAATTTTGCTATAATGTTTTTCAGATTTGTCGACATTCGTTACTATGTGTCAGAAACCATCAATCAGACCGAGACAGAAGTACAGTTAAATAACACTAGTTTAATAATAAATGATAAAAAGGTAAACAGAGTAAGCGTAGTCAAAACATAGCAAGAGTTCAGTAACCGGATCGGGTAGTCGGCCAAGCCAATGTCCAAGAGCCAGCGATAAAGGTAAAAGAACAGCGAGCAGGATCCATAGCCAGGGGGAACAGCAGTCAAGCAAGTCTTCAACTGGAATGCGGGAGAAAGTCTCTTGTGATGTTGACACAGGCGAAGGCAAAGAGCAAATGAACTGGAAGTCCTTAAATAGGCAAAGCTGACGAGCGGATCATCAACATTTGATCACTGTGGAGAGATGGAAGCTGGCAATTAGCTGAAAGCTGAGCTGCCAGCACAGAGAAGGAAGGGCTGAACCCAGCCCTGACACTATGCCCATTCGGAAATTTTGATACATCAGAATCTCCAGGAAATCTAATCATAACAAAACAAAATGCACATGGCCTGCACCCATCTATTTGGAGAGGACCAACTACCATCATGACACCTACCAAAATGCTCCTGGGTGCCACCCTGGCAGTTCCTGACTCCATGGCACACCTGATTTTCATAATTGTCTTGTATTTCTATAATATTCACCAAGAATTAGCTATTATGACTCTGACTTTTACATTTAAAACAATCTAAACATTATTTTAGGACTCATGAGCATGATTATTACATGCTGTGCCATCTATTGTAAAGCAATATTTCGCACACTGGTTTTCAAATGCCTTTACCTTCTTAAAATTCCCAAGGAGTTCAGACCCGTTGTATATAATTATGTGTAAAGTACAAAATATGGACTCGTTCCCTGAGCAGGCCTCCTCTGTAATTCAGGACTCTTATGAAATTGTAATTTTTGCTGAATTTCATACCCAGCTGTATCCATTCCTCACAAAAGAACACTTCTCAAGATGGTGGCGTAGACACTTCAGGTTACCCAATTCTGTACACCTATTGATGGAGCAAAATCATTACATGTTCCCATTTTCTGCAATTGCCAAGCCACGTCTATAATGATCAAGGATCAAGTCACTAGTTCAGGAAGGTCCCGGAGCTATAATTACAGAGAAGGCATACCTGTGAGTGTCTAGAATTCATGTTATGTTTAAAACGCTCTACAGTACAAGAGTGTTGCCAATGGATTGAAAAAAAAAGTTTGAAAAAATGAACTTTGGGGCATGAAAAATCAAATATTATGCCACGACACCTACATTTTACAATGTGGGACAATCTTAATTTTAACCACTTAAGCCCCGGACCAATATGCAGCTAAAGGACCAGGCCCCTTTTTGCGATTCGGCACTGCGTCGCTTTAACTGACAATTGCGCGGTCGTGCGACGTGGCTCCCAAACAAAATTGGCTTCCTTTTTTTCCCACAAATAGAGATTTCTTTTGGTGGTATTTGATCACTTCTGCGGTTTTTATTATTTTTTGCGCTATAAACAAAAATAGAGCGACAATTTTGAAAAAAATGCAATATTTTTTACTTTTTGCTTTAATAAATATTCCCCAAAAATATATAAATAAAATAAAATTTTCCTCAGTTTAGGCCGATACGTATTCTTCTACATATTTTTGGTAAAAAAAATCACAATCTGCGTTTATTGATTGGTTTGTGCAAAAGTTATAGCATTTACAAAATAGGGGGTAGTTTTATGGCATTTTTAATATTTTTTTTTTTTTACTAGTAATGGCGGCAATCAGTGATTTTTTTCGTGACTGCGACATTATGGCGGACAGATCGGACACTTTTGAAACATTTTTGGGACAATTGTCATTTTCACAGCGAACAGTGCTATAAAAATGCACTGGTTACTGTGAAAATTACACTGGCAGTGAAGGGGTTAACCACTAGGTGGCGCTGTAGGGGTTAAGTGTACCCTAAGAAGTGATTCTTACTGAAGGGGGGCGTGGCTACACGTTACACGTCACTGATTGTCTGTTCCGATGACAGGGAACAGACGATCACTGACATGCCACGGAGAAGAACGGGGAAAGGTTTGTTTACACTCATCTCTCCCCGTTCTTCAGCTCTGTGACCCGATCGCGGGACACCGGCGGCGATCAGGTCCGGGGGGCCCGCGGGCGCGGTCACGGAGCTCAGGACCGGGTCGCGAGAGCGCCGCTGGCGCCGCACGCGCGAACCACAGCTGGGCTCTTAAAGGGCAACGTACCTGTACGTTAATGTGCCCAGCCGTGCCATTCTGCCGACGTATATCGGCGTGAGGCGGTCCTTAAGTGGTTAAAGCAGAACTAGGGGCAGCTAAATATACATTTTAAATACATACAGTGCCTTGCAAAAGAATTCACCCCCTTGGCATTTTTCGTGTTTTGTTGCCTCACAACCTGGAATTATCATGGATTGTTTGAGGATTTGCATCATTTATTTTACAGAACATGCGCACAACTTTGAAGATGTTTTTTCTTTTCTTTATTGTGAAACAAACAACAAATAGGACAAAATAACAGAAAAATTGTGAATAACTATTCACGCCCCTAAAGTCAATACTTTTTAGAGCCACTTTTTGCGGCTTTCACAGCTCCAAGTCGCTTTGGATAAGTCTCTATGAGCTTGCCACATCTTACCACTGGGATTTTTGCCCATTCCTCCTTGCAAAACTGCTCCAGCTCCTTCAAGTTGGATGGTTTGCGCTTGTGAACAGCAATCTTTAAGTATGACCACAGATTTTCTATTGGATTGAGGTCTTGGCTTTAACTAGGCCTTTCCAGCACATTTACATGTTTCCCCTTAAACCACTTAAGTGTTGCTTTAGCAGTGTGTTTGGAGTCATTGTCCTGCTGGAAGGTGAACCTCCGTCCTAGCCTCAAATCACACACAGAGTGGTACAGGTTTTGCTCAAGAATATCCCTGTATTTAGCACCATCCATCTTTCCCTCAACTCTGACCAGTTTCCCAGTTCCGACTGCTGAAAAACATCCCCACAGCATGATGCTGCCACCACCATGTTTCAGTGTGGAGATGGTGTTCTTTGGGTGACCTGATGTGTTGGGTTTGCGCCAGACATAGCGTTTTCTTTGATGGCCAAAAAGCTCACCACGCTTCCGCTCTCCGGAAGTGACGTCACAAGGCTTGACCCAACGCGTTGCATCACTGGTCTAATGACTTCTTCAGGGAGGAGCCTTGTGATGTCACTTCCGGTGTCTATCGAGAGCGGAAGCTTGATGAGGAGGTGAGTGTGTCACTATTCCCATTTTTAAAACTGCGTTTTTTGTTCATACATTTTTTTTTAACCACTTCAGCCCCGGACCATTTGGCTGGCCAAAGACCAGGCCACTTTTTGCGATTCGGCACTGCGTCATTTTAACTGACAATTGCGCGGTCATGCGACGTGGTTTATAAACAAAATTGATGTCCTTTTTTTTCCCACAAATAGAGCTTTATTTTGGTGGTATTTGATCACCTCTGCGGTTTTTATTTTTTGCGCTCTAAACAAAAATAGAGCGTCAATTTTGAAAAAAAATGCAATATTTTTTACATTTTGCTATAATAAATATCCCCAAAAAATTTTTTTTTTTTTTCTCAGTTTAGGCCGATACATATTCTTCTACATATTTTTGGTAAAAAAAAATCACAATAAGCGTTTATTGATTGGTTTGCACAAAAGTTATAGCATGTACAAAATAGGGGATAGTTTTATGGCATTTTTACTTTTTTTTTACTAGTAATGGCAGCGATCAGCGATTTTTATCGTGAGTGCGACGTTACTGTATTAATGACACTGGCAGTGAGGGTGTTACCCTGTAGGGGGCGCTGAAGGGGTTAAGTGTGTCCTCGGCAGTGCTTCTGACTGTAGGGGGAATGGGCTGTGTGTGACACGACACTGATCACTGATTACAGGGAGCTGTAATCAGTGTCCTGTCACTAGGAAGACTGGGGAAATGCTTGTTTACATCAGTATTTCACCGTTCTTCCTCTCCGTGAGACGATCGCAGGTATCCCCACGGACATCGAGTCCGCGGGACCCGCGGTCGAACTCACGGAGCCGGCGGCGCGCGTGCGTCCACATTGCCGCTTCTTAAAGGGGACGTATATATTTGCCCATCTGCCTGTCCGTGCCATACCGACGTATATCGTCATGCGATGGTCGGCAAGCGGTTAATAAACGTGTTTTATTCCCTAGGGTCTCTGCTAATAAAAATATATAATGTTGGGGGGTTATAAGCAATTTTCTAGCAAAAAATACTGATTTAAACTGAATGCCAGAAAAAAGTCTGGTCTTTGAAACCATTTTTTCTTCTTATCACGTTTTTTTCAGTAGTGCTGCCATTTTTAAAATATTTTTTTCACCAGAACTAGTGCCTCCATTGGAAGATTTTCCCTCTATTCCTGTTCCGGTGTCAACCCAAAATTTGGGATTTTCTTTTTCTTCAACTTTCAATATTAACGGTAAACAGAACAAATAGAGAGGGTGAATCTTCCTAATGGGGGAATAGAAAGCAACAAAAACCTGTCAGGTGTTCTAATCCCTCTCCATTCTATACAAAACAAAACAAAAAATAAAGTTTTGCCTTTTGTTATACTTTAACCAGTTACACCGCCCACCGTCGTCTTACGTCGCTACTTTGTAGAGGAATACCTTTGTTATGGTGGCAGCTAGCTACCATAACCCCGGTATCCTCTTGAAGAGCGGGCGGTCCGCTTTCAGATAAAAGTGGTCTCTGCGGCGGATTCGTCGTGAGATCACTTTTATCGGCGGCGGGAGAGGGCCCCCCCTCCCGCCGCTCACCGGTGCCCTCCGCCGCTTACCGGAGCCGTCGGCAGCGGTGGAGACGAGTGAGGGGAAGACGGCCCCCATCCGTCTCCATATCATTGCAGGGCGGAAGCAAAGTCAAAACGTCACTTCCTCCTAATGCTCTTAAAATGACTTTTTATTTTAAATGACTGTAGCGGGTATTTCAATTGGGGGGAAGCATCTGGGTTATTTAACCCAGATGTACTAATTGTTAGGGAATCTGAGAATCCCTTTTTGTGGTTCTTGGAGGACTCTGGTGGTGCAGGGTTCCCTGTGGCCTGCTGGTGGCGTTGTCGCCCTGGGCTGGAGTTGAACCCGCACCGCAAGACTGCTCCCTTTTTGTCCTTTCCTGGCGCTGGTACAGCGGGGCGGGGAACCCGCTGTGACGCAGAGGGAGAGGAGATAAAAGGGGCGGATGCCCTGACCTTGGGGTTCAGAGTTGGAGGACGCGGCCGCACCCAGGCACCTTCAGCCTGGGTGCTGGCATTCCAGAGTTCCGGGCCCAGGTGCCCTTGACCTGGCCGGCGCGAGAGATGGAGTCCATCCCAGGCACCTTAAGCCTGGGGTGAGGTACTACTGCCGGAGCCTGGGGCCCAGTAACTTCAACTGGGTTCCACGAGGGTGGAGGAGACCGAGGGGCCCTAAGGTGTTGGGACCAGTATCTGAGGCGAGGAGGCTGGGGAGTGTAACCCTTCCAGATAGTCCGGTACAGCATTAACCCGGTGACGGCGGGGCCTCTGGTAACTCCCTTGGAGGGATGTCTTCCCCCTGACAGGGGCTGCAACGTAGCGAAGGTAACTCCAGTTCCTGTTCACTAGAGTCGCTGGAAGAGACTCTGAAGCCAAAAATTCCATTTAACAGCCACTGTGCTTAGCAACCGTTGGTGAATCCTCAACGGTTTAGTTTCTTTGAGGATTGTGCCTTGACCTACTCCCCACCAATACTGAACTGTTCTATGGGTCTCAAACTGTCTGCTCGCAAAGGACTATTTGTTTGCCGTTATGGAATAAATAAGTGTTGGACCTTTTCAGTGTGTGGTACTCCAATTACTGGGAGCAAAGGGGGTTATCAGCAGAACAGACTTGGCTCTAAGCGTACAACTAGATACTGGCCTTCACCTCTACATGTTGTAATCGAGAGGACATGGGCCGTGGCGCTATTCGCTCTCCCCTCCAAGATACCCCTAGACCAGAGCCAGAGTAACCGATAAAGAAGGGGTGAGGGTGAGGCCGCTACATGACATTCAATTTTTCTTTTTTTTTTTTATTGCATTTTAGTGTAAATATGAGATCTGAGGTCTTTTTGACCCCAGATCTCATATTTAAGAAGTCCTGTCATGCTTTTTTCTATTACAAGAGATGTTTACTACAAGGGATGTTTGTAATAGGAATAAAAGTAACCCATTATTTTTAAAAGAACAGTGTAAAAATGTAAAATAAAAGGTAAAATAAATAAGAAAAAAAAAATTTAAACGTGCCCCGTCCCGCTGAGCTCGCGTGCAGAAGCGAACGCATATGTGAGCAGCGCCCGCATATGAAAACGGTGTTCAAACCACACAAGTGAGGTATCGCCGCGATCATTAGCGCAAGAGCAATAATTATAGCCCTAGACCTCCTCTGTAACTCAAAACATGCAACCTGTCGAATTTTTTTAAACGTCGCCTATAGAGATTTTTAAGGGTAAAAGTTTGTCGCCATTTTACGAGCAGGCGCAATTTTGAAGCGTGACTAATGGGTATCAATTTACTCAGTGTAACATTATCTTTCACAATATGAAAAAAAATTGGGCTACCTTTACTGGTGTTTTATTTTTTCGTTCAAAAAAGTGTTTTTTTTTCCAAAAAAAGTGCGCTTGTAAGACCGCTGCGCAAATACGGTGTGACAAGAAGTATTGCAACGACCAAAATTTTTTTCTCTAGGGTGTTAGAAAAATATATATATAATGCTTGGGGGTTCTAAGTAATTTTCTAGCAAAAAAAACTGTTTTTAACTTGCAAATCTCAGAAAGCGGCTCGGTCCTTAAGTGGTTAAAACTCAACTGAACTTTCAGTTTAAATCAGCTAAACACATTTAAAGAGGAAGTAAACCCTGATGGGTTTTACTTCCTCTTTGTTTCCCTGCAAAGGTAAAGCACAATGGGCATCGCATAGTAGCCCATTATATGTCACTTACCTGAAACCGAAGCCTGCGATGTCCCCGATTTCCTCGCCTCCACAAAGCGTCCATCTTTCACCCTCTTCCTTCCGGGTATCACGGCTCCGGCGCTGTGATTGACTGCAGCCGCGATGACGTCACAGGAGCCGCCAGTCACGGCACGATCTCCTTTAGAAACGGCATGATCGCCGTTTCGAAAGGTTTCTACAGTGCGCCTGCGCCGTTGTCTACGGCGCATGCGCCGTAGACATTGGCGCCCGTCTCTTTTGCAAATATCTCCTAAACCGTGGAGGTTTAGAAGATATTTCGAGCACCTATAGCACCTATAGGTAACCCTTAATCTAGGCTTACCTGTAGGTAAAAGTGGTTGTAAAGGGTTTACAACCACTTTAAGGTGTTCAAAGTATTACAGTAACTTGCCTCAGAAAACAATCTCAGCTAATAAGCAGAAAAGCGTGCCTCCCGCCATTATTTTTATACAGGATTTATACAGGTGATACGCAAAAAATGTGAATATCGTGCAAAAGTTCATTTATTTCACTAATGCAACTTAAAAGGTGAAACTAATATATGTGACTCATTACATGCAAAGCAAGATAGTTCAAGCCGTGATTTGTCATAATTGTGATGATTACGGCTTACAGCTCATGAAAACCCCAAATCCACAATCTCAGAAAATTTGAATATTACATGCAATCAATAAAACACGTGTAGCGGGGTCTTCAGATTTAGTGGGATACACCTGGGGGTAGTGTGACCCAGGTGTGTAATTATGTCAGGGTTTAGACCCCTTTTTGTTATTCGTGGAGGATTGTGGGATGTAATATTCTCCTTCGCCTGTGGGTGGCGGAGTACCTACAGGCTTCAGGTAGAATCATCACCACAGTGCTACCCTTTTTTTCCCTTCCTAGAGATGGTACGGCTGGGGCGGGGAACCCGCTGTGGTGTTGATGGGAGGAGATAAAAGGGGGAGACGCCCTCGCCACAAGGTCTTCGGTCTTCGGTCTTCGGGGATCATCTCGTCATGCACCCAGGCACCTTCGGCCTGGGTGCGGGCGGTTCAAGGTTCCGGCCTAGGCGCCCTAGGCCTGGCCGGAATGAAGCTGGGATTCCATCCCAGGCACCTTCAGCCTGGGATGAGGTACTATTGAGGAGGCCTGGGACCCAGTGACTCCGACTGGGTCCCGCAAGGGTGAAGTGATTCCAGGGTGCCCCTTGCGAGGGGACCCGCATCTGAGGTGAGGAGGCTGGGGAGGTCACCCGTCCGAAGATTCCGGTGCAGCGTCAACCCGGTGACGGATGGGCCTCCGGTAACTCTCTTGGAGGACATCTTCCCCTGATAGGGGCTGCAACGCAGCGGAGGTATTCAAATTAAGACTCCTGCAACCCTTGGTCATAGCACAGGGGGTGTAGGGACCCAGATCAGTATAGTGCCTCGACCTGCTCATCCCACTGTATCCTGCCATCGCATTGCCTGTATGTGGAGATACGAAATAAAACCAACAGTTGGACTGTGATCGGTGTATGGACTCTGTTAATGGGAGCAAAGGGTGGTTTGGTGGTTTCTGCACAACAGACTCGGTACATGCCCAAGACACACCGGCCCGAGGAAACATCAGATATTGGCCTTCACCTCACCCACAGTTATGGGGAGGACATGGGCCGTAGCGCACCTCACTCTGTCGCGTGACATACCCCTAGTGAAAGAGGACGGGGTGAGGCCGCTACACGTGGGGGCTCTCGTCCGGGATTGTGTGTGTCTCAACGATGGAACTGAGAACGTCTGTGTTTGAACTTTGCTGCCCGGAGGAGTTCCGAGCAGGTCGGCCATGTGATTGGCCAAAGTGCATCCCTGCTCGGAGTTGTGGACATGACCCTAAGTCGGGAAAGGCCCACGCGGAGGAGCGTAAAAAGGGAGAGGTCCAGCCGTGTGAAGTACTACATGTGGGGCCTGTTAATGCACTGCGCCACGAGGCACCCCATGACTGCGCAATTTGTGGGCGGAGGCTGGCGGAAGCCCGCGAAAACGTGCAAGTCATGGGAGGAGTCTGGCCACGTGTGGAGATACACGTGGAGACTCCGGCGCGTGGTCAGCGCGTGATGGAGCAGCAAGTGGTCGGAATGAATTCAAGCTCTCCGTGGATGCCGGTATCTTACCCTATGAAGATGACTGCATTTGCTGCTCCCCTGACAGACACGGGGATAAGGCTCAGGCCCCGAGGACAGTTGGCTCTGTATTCATGCAGAGACACGGAGGCCCTCGGTGTGATCTGTCCCGGATGCTCGGGACTGGTGGTCCAACTAAAGCCGTTCGGGCGATGTGAAGCGTGCAAAGAGTTTCTTTTTGAGGTCGAATCATCCACAGTAAGGCCCCGGGCCCTTCGCCTCAACTGCATCACAGGAACCGCCACTCCGGAGGGAGAGATCCAGGCCTTTGCGGAGGTCCCCGTACGCGCTGACCAGGGCAACGTGACTGCCCAACCAGAGACGGAAAGAGAGAAATCCGAGGACACTGCTTCGGTCACCACAGATTCCCTGCTGCCACCTCCGAAGAGGAAAGTCGGCCTGGTACAGGCATCCTATGGTCGTGGTCGAGCTTCACCCCGCCGCTTGCCTGGCCTAGATGGCGCCGGTAGAGAAGAGAGTCCCGGACATCCCAGTTCTTCAGAAGGTCCAGGTGAGCTAGGGGCTGGGACTGTGGTGTTGGTTGGAGGTGTCGGGAGGGGAGGGTAGCCTTCCGTCTACTGGAGACTACCTTCCCGCCGAGATGTATGACACCTCCGACCTAGAGTCGTTGTCAGACTGTGGTGATGACGGAGAAATAGACGAACTGTTTCACCGGAAGGGCTGGGACAGACGCCCACTACCTGTGCTGTGTAAACCGCAGGATTCCCCCATGTCCATAGAAGACAGTACGCTCCGGGCGCAGGCCCCGGAGTTCCCGAGGAAATCTAGTCCTCCGACCGACCTTCCACTTTCAACCACATCACCCGCTCCGATAGTGGGGACGCAGCGTGCTTCATTGCGGGCACCAAAGGCAAAGCAACTCGAGATGGTGAAGGTACCTCGGCACCCGGAGGCCATCGTACAGCCAGGAGAAGGCGAGCGAGATGTGATGCCACCTCTAGCCAGATTGCAGAGACTTTTCTCCCAAAGAGTCGCCCGTGAATATGGGTGGGAGTACCCCTACTTGCCTCGGGACTTATTGTATGAAGTCGAATTTTTGCGACAAAGGTGGTACGACGAGTTTGTATGGGAAAAGCTCAAAGTGCCTCATGCCCGGCGATACCTGTCGTGTTCGCCGCCTGTATCTAAAAAGTTTAGAGACTGCAGAGCAGGGATGAGCCGAACACCCCCCTGTTCGGTTCGCACCAGAACCTGCGAACAGACAAAATGTTCGTGTAAACTTTAGAACCCTATTAAATACAATGGACTCGAACGTTCGAAATCTAAAGTGTTAATTATAAAGGCTAATATGCAAGTTATTGTCCTAAAAAGTGTTTGGGGACCCGGGTCCTGCCCCAGGGGACATGTATCAATGCAAAAAGAAGTTTTAAAAACGGCCGTTTTTTCGGGAGCAGTGATTTTAATAATGCTTAAAATGAAAAAATAAAAGTGAAATATTTCTTTAAATTTCGTACCTGGGGGGTGTGTATGATATGCATGTGAAGTGGCGCATGTTTCCCGTGCTTAGAACTGTCCCTGCAAAAAATGTCATTTTTGAAAGAAAAAATTGCATTTAAAACTGACTCGCGGCTATTAATGAATTGTCGGCTCCCGGCAATACATACAAAAGTCATTGATAAAAAATAAAAAAAAAGCGTGGGTGTTCCCCAGAATTCAATTACCAGGCCCTTCAGGTCTGGAATGGATATTAAGGGGAACCCCGCCGCAAATTAAAAAAAAAATTGACGTGGGGTTCCCCCAAATATCCATTCCAGGCCCTTCAGATCTGGCATGGATTTTAAGGGGAACTCCACCCCAAATTTAAAAAAAAAATGGCGTGGAGTCCCCCTAAAAATCCATACCAGACCCCTTATCTGAGCACGCAACCTGGCCGGCCGCAGGGGAAAAGGGGGGGACGAGAGAGCGGCCCCCCCTCCCTCCTGAACCGTACCAGGCCACATGCCCTCAACATGGGGAGGATGTCCCCATGTTGATGGGGACAAGGGCCTCATCCCCACAACCCTTGCCCGGTGGTTGTGGGGGTCTGCGGGCGGGGGGCTTATCGGAATCTGGAAGACCCCTTTAACAAAGGGGACCCCCAGATCCCGCCCCCCCCCTATGTGAATTGGTAAGGGATACATTGTACCCCTACCATTTCACGAAGAAAGCGTAAAAAAATGTTTAAAAAAACACACAAACACCTTGAAAAAGTCCTTTATTAAAAAAAAAAAAAGCGGTGAAATCCAGTGTCCCGCGGCGATCCCGATGTCCAGCGCTGTCCTTCATTGGTTGTGCCTGAGCGGACCTGATGGGGAACTCCCTCTCAGTATTTTAAATGTATAGACCCGCCCCTTCTAAAGTTCCCCATCAGGTCCGCTCAGCGGACCAGATGCGGAACATGAGAAGGGGCGGGTCTATACATGTATTACCAAAGTGAGAGCAGTCCCCCATCAGGTCCGCCCCCTCGGTATGTCAGACCCGCCTACGTCATTGGCTTGAGCGGGGAACTTCCTTCACTATGTAAATTTAAATTACATAGTGAAGGAAGTTCCCCGCTCAAGCCAATGACGTAGGCGGGTCCGACATACCGAGGGGGCGGACCTGATGGGGAACTGCTCTCACTTTGGTAATACATGTATAGACCCGCCCCTTCTCATGTTCCGCATCTGGTCCGCTGAGCGGACCTGATGGGGAACTTTAGAAGGGGCGGGTCTATACATTTAAAATACTGAGAGGGAGTTCCCCATCAGGTCCGCTCAGACACAACCAATGAAGGACAGCACTGGACATCGGGATCGCCGCGGGACACTGGATTTCACCGCTTTTTTTTTTTTTTTTTTTAATAAAGGACTTTTTCAAGGTGTTTGTGTGTTTTTTTAAACATTTTTTTACGCTTTCTTCGTGAAATGGTAGGGGTACAACGTACCCCTTACCAATTCACATAGGGGGGGGGGGGGGCGGGATCTGGGGGTCCCCTTTGTTAAAGGGGTCTTCCAGATTCCGATAAGCCCCCCGCCCGCAGACCCCCACAACCACCGGGCAAGGGTTGTGGGGATGAGGCCCTTGTCCCCATCAACATGGGGACATCCTCCCCATGTTGAGGGCATGTGGCTTGGTACGGTTCAGGAGGGAGGGGGGGCCGCTCTCTCGTCCCCCCCTTTTCCCCTGCGGCCGGCCAGGTTGCGTGCTCGGATAAGGGGTCTGGTATGGATTTTTAGGGGGACTCCACGCCATTTTTTTTTTAAATTTGGGGTGGAGTTCCCCTTAAAATCCATGCCAGATCTGAAGGGCCTGGAATGGATATTTGGGGGAACCCCACGTCAATTTTTTTTAAAATTTGCGGCGGGGTTCCCCTTAATATCCATTCCAGACCTGAAGGGCCTGGTAATTGAATTCTGGGGAACCCCCACGCTTTTTTTTTTTTTTTTTATCAATGACTTTTGTATGTATTGCCGGGAGCCGACAATTCATTAATAGCCGCGAGTCAGTTTTAAAAGACTTTTTTTCTTTCAAAAATGACATTTTTTGCAGGGACAGTTCTAAGCACGGGAAACATGCGCCACTTCACATGCATATCATACACACCCCCCAGGTACGAAATTTAAAGGAATATTTCACTTTTATTTTTTCATTTTAAGCATTATTAAAATCACTGCTCCCGAAAAAACGGCCGTTTTTAAAACTTCTTTTTGCATTGATACATGTCCCCTGGGGCAGGACCCGGGTCCCCAAACACTTTTTAGGACAATAACTTGCATATTAGCCTTTATAATTAGCACTTTAGATTTCTCCCATAGATTTTTCGAATTTGCCGCGAACACCCCTATTTGTTCGCTGTTCGGCGAACGGGCGAACAGGCAATGTTCGAGTCGAACATGAGTTCGACTCGAACTCGAAGCTCATCCCTGCTGCAGAGCTGATTGGAGACTGGGGCGCCATATTCATGCCGATAAGGTGCTCATCTGCAGGAAAGAAGGAGAGGATGTCGAATATTCGGTGGAAGTGTTTGACAAGCACCTGAAGCCCCTGTTTTTGCCGGATCCAAGTTTTTACTTGTAGGAGAAGTGAGCTCCTATTTTGTTTGCTGTTGAACTTTCTGGAAGGAACATTCCCAGACGCTCAGAACTGCGCCCTACTTTTGTTTTGATTTGGGCTTTTCTTTCACTCACTGGAGACTTGGGAGCTGTTGTTTTTCTCCCTCTTCTTCATGTGCCAAAGGCAGAGACTCTGGGGGTAAAAGTTAGCGTAGAAAAGCAGGAAGAAGGAAGATCTCGGCAAGTGTCATGACCGCGGCGCTGTCACCAGGTGGCAGTGTTGTGCAACGACTGTTTGAAAATTTTACACATGCATCACTTTGCTTATTGGAGTGAGTGGGTCTCTCGGCTGACAGACCTATTCATTCCAAGTTAACACAGATTGTTAGGATGTTGTTTTTGTTTCCCTTCTGCAGGAGTTTCTTCGGTCAAGACTACTGAGTATGGGGTGGTTCTTAGACAGTGATGGGAGGGATTGTACATGTGTACAGAATAGATGTTTTATGCAAAAGTTTATCGTTTTATATTTTCCCTTTCCCTTTTGAGCAGGTCTTGGCACACTTAGTATTCACAAATTTGGGGACAGCCTCTGGGGCTTGCTCCATGTCACCACTCAATGGAAGACATGGGTGTGCACCTGACGCTGGGGACCAGCGTCAAATCACAGGGGGGAGTGTGTAGCGGGGTCTTCAGATTTAGTGGGATACACCTGGGGGTAGTGTGACCCAGGTGTGTAATTATGTCAGGGTTTAGACCCCTTTTTGTTATTCGTGGAGGATTGTGGGATGTAATATTCTCCTTTGCCTGTGGGTGGCGGAGTACCTACAGGCTTCAGGTAGAATCATCACCACAGTGCTACCCTTTTTTCCCTTCCTGGAGATGGTACGGCTGGGGCGGGGAACCCGCCGTGGTGTTGACGGGAGGAGATAAAAGGGGGAGACGCCCTCGCCACGAGGTCTTCGGTCTTCGGGGATCATCTCGTCATGCACCCAGGCACCTTCGGCCTGGGTGCGGGCGGTTCAAGGTTCCGGCCTAGGCGCCCTAGGCCTGGCCGGAATGAAGCTGTGATTCCATCCCAGGCACCTTCAGCCTGGGATGAGGTACTATTGAGGAGGCCTGGGACCCAGTGACTCCGACTGGGTCCCGCAAGGGTGAAGTGATTCCAGGGTGCCCCTTGCGAGGGGACCCGCATCTGAGGTGAGGAGGCTGGGGAGGTCACTCGTCCGAAGATTCCGGTGCAGCATCAACCCGGTGACGGATGGGCCTCCGGTAACTCTCTTGGAGGACATCTTCCCCTGATAGGGGCTGCAACGCAGCGGAGGTATTCGAATTAAGACTCCTGCAACCCTTGGTCATAGCACAGGGGGTGTAGGGACCCAGATCAGTATAGTGCCTCGACCTGCTCATCCCACTGTATCCTGCCATCGCATTGCCTGTATGTGGAGATACGAAATAAAACCAACAGTTGGACTGTGATCGGTGTATGGACTGTGTTAATGGGAGCAAAGGGTGGTTTGGTGGTTTCTGCACAACAGACTCGGTACATGCCCAAGACACACCGGCCCGAGGAAACATCAGATATTGGCCTTCACCTCACCCACAGTTATGGGGAGGACATGGGCCGTAGCGCACCTCACTCTGTCGCGTGACATACCCCTAGTGAAAGAGGACGGGGTGAGGCCGCTACACACGGATTGTACATAGAACAATATCGGACCTCTGAAAAGTATAAGCATACATATGTACTCAGTACTTGGTTTGGGCCCCTCAATGCGGCTTGGCATGGAAGCGATCAGCCCGTGGCACTGCTGAGGTGTTATGGAAGACCAGGATGCTTCAATAGCGGCCTTCAGCTCTTCTGCATTGTTCGGTCTCATGTCTCTCATCTTTCTCTTGGCAATGCCCCATAGATTCTCTATGGGGGTTCAGGTCAGGCGAGTTTGGTACGAGTTTGGTACAGTTACAATACAATTTGAGACATGAGAGTAGGAGGACCCTGCTCAGTGATTCAGAACCAGAAGGTAAAATGTGTGTGGGGATAAGTTGATGGAGAAAATAAAAGTTTTTAGGTTGAGATGGGATAGGCTTCTCTGAAGAGTTTTTAGGGATAGCTTAAAGGCAAACAAAGTAAAAGATAGAGTTTAACAAATGTTCTGCTTTTAATTATTGAAAACAGACAAGTAATTAATTGGTGGGTTCCTCCTTCCTGACTAATAGGATTGTGTGAATGATCTATCTATTAATTAAGCAGAAGGATTTGTCAGCATCTACTAAGTTTCCGCAAAACCTCCAAGTGTCTGAAATTTTTACAGACATAAACATCGGTCTGTTCCAAGGATCTCGAGGGTGGCACTGGAGTGTGTTTGCAAAGAAAGATGGCCAAATACAATATAATCTGATTGCATAATCTTCTTTAGCCTTACCAACAACTACACTATATTGCCTGTCTTTACACGCACGTGAACTTTAATGGCATCCCAGTCTTAATCCGTAGGGTTCAATATTGAGTTGGCCCACCCTTTGCAGCTATAACATCTTCAACTCTTCTGGAAAGGATGTCTACAAGGTTTAGAAGTGTATATATATATTTAGCACACAGACCCTTTTTTCCTGGCTACCTTCACTTGCAGGAGTAAAGGCACACCATGCCACATACCCGTATCCTGGTATAAGAGGTTGAGCGGTGTTCTTGCAATTTTGGGTCCTGCAGCGAGTTACCTCCCTCCATTGGTTCTTGTCCCTAGAATGTAGGGAAAAGTCTATTCTTCCCCGAAAGAAGGCCAATGTCCAGACAGTATTTAAACTACAACAGATTTTAATTTTAGACGAGTTAATTTTTTTTGCTTGAAACAAATTTGGGAAAAAGGTTGAAAACAGCAATAGGATTTGATAGGGAAATAGGTTCAGGCACGCGGCACCCAGTCACCCTATTCTCCACTCAAGCCTGAGTGGGTATTGCTCACCCGGATAGATCCCTCTCACAGTTCTAGCAGCCGGAGTGAAGCACGAACATGACACTTTAGTTTTAGTCCCCTTCACGGACAAGTTCAGGAGATCCTCTGCCACAGAATCCTTTAGTTCCTGAATTTATAATTTCCTAATGCCTGTAGATTATAGAGACCATAGATGCCAATGGGGCACACTACAGGAGCTATGTTGCAACTCACGAATCCTTCCCTCTGATAGGCAACCAGGCCTCCCCGACACCGTGACTTCCTTCACCGATCCATCGGACAGGTTCTCCCTCGGTTTCCTCTGTTTCGGAGCGGGCCACCCTCCCTTGGGTTCCCTGCGACTCCAGTGGTTGGTTTGTAGACCCAGTTGAAGGTACTGGGCCTACCTGGAACTCTGTAGTCTCGGGCTCAAGGTGCCCAAGACTCCTCGACCAGTTCACGCACCCCCCGACCAGCAGGGCCAAAGGGCACAACTTCGCCACCAGGGGTCCTCCTTGGAATCCCCCCGGCACACCACCACAGATCATGGCGTCTGCCCTTTATGTACCCTCTCCCGGCATGCACAGCAGGCAAAACCCGCCCACTGCATGGTAGCCAAGAGAGAACACCCAACCACACCGCAACGCCACCTGTGGTTCTCCTCAAGACCTGGGCAACAGCACCACCTGCAGGTCAAGGGGAATTATACTCCAGGCAACATTACAGCAGAGCAGAGTCCAAACTAAGCAGAATTAAAGAACCTGAGCTAAACTATTGCTCAGGCTGCCCTTAAATTTAGAGCATAGCGACCCCAATTTTGGAGGTCCGCTACACATACCCCCCCTTGAAAAGCCACTGTCCCCAGTGGCTGGAAGAGATCAGAAAGTCCCCTCAATCCTGAGTGGGTTCCGGTCTTTTCCAACTATGTACAGTAATTATGTTAAAATGGTGCCTGAACCAACAATTTGGGAATAGAGTAGGAAGAGAAAGAAGAAGAGCATGTAAAATATACATCACAGTTTGTATAAAACACACAATATCACAAATTACAATCCCACCCCTCCTAACATATCTTCTCCGCCCATTCTCCGGGAGAGTTAATTGTAGGTCACCTGCAGAGGGAGAGAAAAGGAAAACACAATATACAATTCTACATCTAAGATAGGCAGAAGAAAACCACCTCCCCGGAGAGAGATGATTATCCTCGGATATACATACATTTAGTTTGCATTGCTAAGCCTAGCCTCACTGAAATTTCTGCAAAACACCACCACCTAGTGGCAACTTAAATCTATACACTTCAATGCTGCGCGTGGGCATACATGTATTTCACATGAACTCTTTATCTTGATCACGACGGTTCTCACTTTGGCCCTGACTAGACTACCCCATAGTTCAGTAGAGAAGAAAGCAGTGGCGGCCCGTCCATAGGGGGCGCCCGGGTGCCGCTCCCCCCCCCCCCCTCCTGTGGTCACCAAAAACCAAAAAACAAAAATAAAAACGGGCCCTTTAAGAGTTTTTTTTATGTCTTTTTTTTACACATGGCGGCGCGACCATAGTGGGCGCAGAAGCGCCGCTACCGCTCGCTTCTGCGCCCGCCCGTCACTCACCACAACAATACATAGGTTCATGCATTGCATGAACCTATGTATTGCTGCCGCCCACTATTCAGATGGCCGGCCCCTTGAGCGCCGGCCATCTGAATCACAGCGTTTGATTGGCCTTTAGAAGTGCCTATCAGAGCCAGCAGGCTCTGATAGGCTTCCCGACTACAGCCTGAGGGCTGTAATTGGCTTCTAAATACCTAATGAGAGGACGCACAGGGGTGCGTTCCTTGGCCAATCAGGTTCACCGGGTCTGGTTACCGGTAACCTGATTGGCTGAAGTGACATCGAGGGCGGGAGAAGACATCGAGGACGGAAGAAGGACGGCGCTGACTCGAGGAAGGTAAGTACAGGGCTGGGGGGGAGAAACTGGCTGCATTATGAGGACAAACTGGCTGCATATGGGGGAGAAACTGGCTGCATTTGGGGGAGAAATTGGCTGCATATGGGGGAGAAACTGGCTGCATATGGGGGAGAAACTGGCTGTATTATGGGGGAGAAACTGACTGTATTATGGGGGAGAAACTGGCTGCATATGGGGGAGAAACTGGCTGCATTTGGTGAAGAAACTGGCTGCATTTGGGGGAGAAACTGGCTGTATATGGGGGAGAAACTGGCTGTATTATGGGGGAGAAACTGGCTGCATATGGGGGAGAAACTGGTGTATTATGGGGGAGAAACTGGCTGCATTTGGGGGAGAAACTGGCTGCATATGGGGGAGAAACTGGCTGCATTTGGGGAAGAAACTGGCTGCATTTGGGGGAGAAACTGGCTGCATATGGGGGAGAAACTGGCTGCATATGGGGGAGAAACTGGCTGCATATGGGGGAGAAACTGGCTGTATTATGGGGGAGAAACTGGCTGTATTTGGGGGAGAAACTGGCTGCATATGGGGGAGAAACTGGCTGCATATGGGGGAGAAACTGGCTGCATATGGGGGAGAAACTGGCTGTATTATGGGGGAGAAACTGGCTGCATATGGGGGAGAAACTGGCTGCATATGGGGGAGAAACTGGCTGCATATGGGGGAGAAAATGGCTGTATTATGGGGGAGAAACTGGCTGCATATGGGGGAGAAACTGGCTGTATTATGGGGGAGAAACTGGCTGTATTATGGGGGAGAAACTGGCTGCATATGGGGGAGAAACTGGCTGCATATGGGGGTAGAAACTGGCTGCATTTGGGGGAGAAACTGGCTGCATTTGGGGGAGAAACTGGCTGCATTTGGGGGAGAAACTGGCTGCATTTGGGAGAGAAACTAGCTGCATATGGGGGAGAAACTGGCTGCATATGGAGGAGAAACTGGCTGCATTTGTGGGAGAAACTGGCTGCATTTGGGGGAGAAACTGGCTGCATATGGGGGAGAAACTGGCTGCATATGGGGGAGAAACTGGCTGCATTTGGGGGAGAAACTGGCTGCATATGGGGGAGAAACTGGCTGCATTTGGGGGAGAAACTGGCTGTATTATGAGGACAAACTGGCTGCATATGGGGGAGAAACTGGCTGCATTTGGGGGAGAAATTGGCTGCATATGGGGGAGAAACTGGCTGCATATGGGGGAGAAACTGGCTGTATTATGGGGGAGAAACTGACTGTATTATGGGGGAGAAACTGGCTGCATATGGGGGAGAAACTGGCTGCATTTGGTGAAGAAACTGGCTGCATTTGGGGGAGAAACTTGCTGTATATGGGGGAGAAACTGGCTGTATTATGGGGGAGAAACTGGCTGCATATGGGGGAGAAACTGGTGTATTATGGGGGAGAAACTGGCTGCATTTGGGGGAGAAACTGGCTGCATATGGGGGAGAAACTGGCTGCATTTGGGGAAGAAACTGGCTGCATTTGGGGGAGAAACTGGCTGCATATGGGGGAGAAACTGGCTGCATATGGGGGAGAAACTGGCTGCATATGGGGGAGAAACTGGCTGCATATGGGGGAGAAACTGGCTGCATTTGGGGGAGAAACTGGCTGCATATGGGGGAGAAACTGGCTGCATATGGGGGAGAAACTGGCTGTATTATGGGGGAGAAACTGGCTGCATATGGGGGAGAAACTGGCTGCATATGGGGGAGAAACTGGCTGCATATGGGGGAGAAAATGGCTGTATTATGGGGGAGAAACTGGCTGCATATGGGGGAGAAACTGGCTGTATTATGGGGGAGAAACTGGCTGTATTATGGGGGAGAAACTGGCTGCATATGGGGGAGAAACTGGCTGCATATGGGGGTAGAAACTGGCTGCATTTGGGGGAGAAACTGGCTGCATTTGGGGGACAAACTGGCTGCATTTGGGGGAGAAACTGGCTGCATTTGGGAGAGAAACTAGCTGCATATGGGGGAGAAACTGGCTGCATATGGAGGAGAAACTGGCTGCATTTGTGGGAGAAACTGGCTGCATTTGGGGGAGAAACTGGCTGCATATGGGGGAGAAACTGGCTGCATATGGGGGAGAAACTGGCTGCATTTGGGGGAGAAACTGGCTGCATATGGGGGAGAAACTGGCTGCATTTGGGGGAGAAACTGGCTGTATTATGGGGGAGAAACTGGCTGCATATGGGGGAGAAACTGGCTGTATTATGGGGGAGAAACTGGCTGCATATGCGGGAGAAACTGGCTGTATTATGGGGGAGAAGCTGGCTGCATATGGGGGAGAAACTGGCTGTATTATGGGAGAGAAACTGGCTGTATTATGGGGGAGAAACTGGCTGCATATGGGGGAGAAACTGGCTGCATATGGGGGAGAAACTGGCTGCATATGGGGTAGAAACTGAGAAACTGGCTGCATATGGGGGAGAAACTGGCTGCATATGGAGGAGAAACTGGCTGCATTTGGGGGAGAAACTGGCTGCATTTGGGGGAGAAACTGGCTGCATATGGGGGAGAAACTGGCTGCATATGGGGGAGAAACTGGCTGCATTTGGTGGAGAAACTGGCTGCATATGGGGGAGAAACTGGCTGCATTTGGGGGAGAAACTGGCTGCATATGGGGGAGAAACTGGCTGCATATGGGGGAGAAACTGGCTGCATTTGGGGGAGAAACTGGCTGCATTTGGGGGAGAAACTGGCTGTATTATGGGGGGACAAACTGGCTGTATTATTGGGGGACAAGCTGGCTGTATATTGGGGGAAACTGGCTGCATTTGGGGACAAACTAGTGTTGCGTTTGGGCACAGTGGCTGCGTTTTAATGGGCACAGTGGCGGCAATTGATGATTTTTTTTTTTCAGTTTGTTTGCGCCCCCCCAAAAAATTTGAGCACCAGCCGCCACTGGAAGAAAGAAAATGTATTTTCTTTGCAGAGCTGAGGAGAGAGAAAAAAAACAACAACTCTACAATTCCTCAGTTGAGTAGTTTTCCCTGCTGCAAAGGGTAAACTCATGAGTGAGTTCAGGGCAGGCTATTCCTGTGAAATGGAATAAAGAAAAGCACTCACAAGTTCCATTTCACAAGTAGTACTGAGGATCTGGGAGAACAAGAGTCTTCCATTGTTTATCTAGGGTCTCTATAGAGTACACGGTATCCTCTTTCTCCTTGCAGAAAATTACCACACGATCCGCATGGATGTGCCGACCATAACTCCAGTCCTTACAGCACCCCTTATAACGATCTGCCATGATAGCAGAACATTTTAGATACCTGCGGCCTCTGTGCACTTCCAAATGATCCCAAATGAAGTCCGCGTACCACCGTTCCCTGTAGGCCTCAATTTCAAAGAGCAACTCTTTGGGAACGTAGGGGTATTCCCACCCGTATTCCGCAGCAATTTTCTTATTTAGGAGCCGCTGTAACCGGGATAAAGGTGGCATGTTCACCCGATCTCCTGCTCCAGGAAGAACAATAGCATCTGGGGACCTTGTTATTTGAACTGGCTCCAACTGTGGCAAAGGTGGCCGCAACGGCGGACGTCCCTCCGTAGCAGTAGGTGCGGACAATGCAGGTGCAGGCAGAGCAGGTGTGGGTATGACTTCTTCCTTCAGGGCAGGGGCTTCCACTCTAGGTGTAGTTTCCCCAGAGTCCATTGGCGAGATCTCCCTAAGACTGCGGGGTGAAGTCACCGGAACTTTGTCCCATCCTTTTTAATATAAACCTCATCAATCTCGTAGTCATCCCCCACATCGGACGCCGATTTCAGATCAGAGGTGTCATACTCCTCTGCCGGCAGATAGTTTGTGGTGGACACAGACACATTGTCTCCAAAAATAGAATGTTTCCGCGGGCTGGCTGTCCACGCATCCCCAGTAGTGTGGGGTATGAGCTTCTTTCCCGTCCCCGGCAAACTCAATGTCCCAGTTCCCCCAGCCTCCTTACCATCCCCTGACGTGGATCTCCTGGAGGTCCCTCTGGCTTGGAGTTCCGGTTCAGGCAGGTGCTGGGGCAGGCTTCGACCACGGCCACGGGAGGCCTTAACATAGCCCACCTTTCTTTTGGAGGGCGGAATGGAGGTCTCGGTTGTGGCGGAGACAGCATCCGCTCCGGTATCCGCTGATGGCTCTGCAGTAGCTGAGTCATCTCCATTGGCCACATCCGTGGCAGCCAACACGGTGCGCGTGGGCTCAACTGTGGGAATACAGGTTTCCTCCTTGGAAGTGATGGCACCCGTATTGTAGTTGATCTGGTAGACCCGGGGTTTCTCAGTGGGTTGGTCTACTTCGAACTGAAACTCTCCACAGGTTGCACACCTTCCAAAAGTCCGTAGTTGCACCGCTAGTCCTTGACATCTGGAACAGAGCATGCCCAGGGCCTCCGCATCTTGGCAGACATAGAGAGCGAAGCAGCCCCTAAGCTTTAGCCGGATCCCTGTGTCCGTCAGGGGGGCAGTGAGGGAAGCAATGTCCATGGTTGGGGTGGTTTGGAACATCTGAGGTCCCGGTGTAACAGAAGTTCATGGAGCAGCGGCCATCTTACTTCTACTCCAATGATCCAGCTCGTACTGTCCCTTTGGCGCCAATGCGCCACGTGCAACACACAAGTTGGCGGGGGCTCCTCCCCCTTTTCTATTGCTGCACGTAGCTCGCAAGGCTTTTCTATGTTTGAGGCACGCCCACGAACTACGCAGTTAGAAAAGTCCAGTACAGGCATTTACCTCCATTTTCACACAAATGACGCAGTTCAACTTTTCCCTTTTACAGAACCACATCATACACGGGCAAAATAGTCCAACCTCCAAGGGGTAGCTGCAAAACATCCCGGACGAGCCCCCATATGTAGCACACAGACCCTTTTTTCCTGCCTATCTTCACTTGCAGGGGTAAAGGCACACCATGCCACATGCATGCCCGTATCCTCTTGGTATAAGAGGTTGAGCAGTGTTCTTGCAATTTTGGGTCCTGCAGCGAGTTACCCCCCTCCGTTGGTTCTTGTCCCTAGAATGTAGGGAAAAGTCTATTCTTCCCTGAAAGAAGGCCAATGTCCAGACAGTATTTAAACTACAACAGATTTGGGAAAAAGGTTGAAAACAGCAATAGGATTTGATAGGGAAATAGGTTCAGGCACGCGGCACCCAGTCACCCTATTCTCCACTCAAGCCTGAGTGGGTATTGCTCACCTGGATAGATCCCTCTCACAGTCGGAGTGAAGCACGAACATGACACTTTAGTTTTAGTTCCCTTCACAAACAAGTTCAGGAGATCCTCTGCCACAGAATCCTTTAGTTCCTGAATTTATAACTTCCTAACGCCTGTAGATTATAGAGACCATAGATGCCAATGGGGAACACTACAGGAGCTATGTTGCAACTCACGAATCCTTCCCTCTGATAGGCAACCAGGCCTCACCGAGACCATGACTTCCTTCACCGATCCATCGGACAGGTCCTCCCCCGGTTTCCTCTGTTTCAGAGCGGGCCACCCTCCCTCTGGTTCCCTGGGACTCCAGTGGTTGGTTTGTAGACCAAGTTTAAGGTACTGGGCCTACCTGGAATTCTGTAGCCTCGGGCTAAAGGGGCCCGAGACTCCTTGACCAGTTTACGCACCCCCCGGCCAGCAGGGCCAAAGGGCAGGATTTCGCCACCAGGGGTCCTCCTTGGAATCCCCCCGGGACAACACCACAGATCATGGCGTCTGCCCTTTATGTACCCTCTCCCGGCATGCACAGCAGGCAAAACCCGCCCACCACACGGTTGCCGAGAGAGGACACCCAACCACACCGCAACGCCACCTGTGGTTCTCCTCAAGACCTGGGCAACAGCGCCACCTGTAGGTCAAGGGGAACAATACTCCAGGCAACATTACAGCAGAGCAGAGTCCAAACTAAGCAGAATTGGAGAACCTGAATTAAACTATTGCTCAGGCTGCCCTTAAATTTAGAGCATAGCGACCCCAATTTTGATGGTCCGCTACACACACATATATATATATATATATATATATATATATATATATATGTGTGTGAATTGAGTATTTAATTCTTGGGAGTAGCGGCACTTACACATATTTTTTATCATCATATATAGTTTTTTGGATAAAATCATTTCACACATTTTTCACAATATATATATATATTTTTTTTACCCACATTTATATTTATTTATATAATTGTTTCTTTACTTGTTTTTGTTATTATCATAATCACGTTCACATCACTACTTTGGTAAGCGCAACATATTTAAATTATAAGTCCAAGTGTCAGGCCTGAACACAGTCTATGCCAGCACGTTGGAGCTCAAAGAGGTTGAAAATGGTAATTCTTAAGGAGAAAGAGAAGGTTCAAGCAGTCAGCAAGTAAATAATGGGTATTGAAAATGTGGCAAGTTTCTCTGTTATCTGGGTTATGCAGTGTCCAAGTGCTGTATGTTACTGGCAAGAAGGGAATTTGAGTATAAGCCCGCTTACCAGATCCTGAGGGTAGCATGCTCACATAGGAATGATTCGGGGTCTATACCCCAACCAGAGCAAGGGTGGATGCAGCAAGGATGTGAACTCAGTGGTCCACCGTGCGCCAGCAGGAGAGAGAGGCTACCCAGATGTATCGCATTGGTCCAGACCCTCTCAGGCAGGGACAGTGATGGCTTCCAGGTCCCTAGTAGGCCGGGGTCCCAGCCGTCGGGTGGCAGCTCTGATGCTCACTGATGGATCTCGGGAAGAAAAGAGCGGGCCCGTCGGAAACACCTTTGTAAATAGCCTTTCCCATAATCCCTTTCTTAGTTAGAAGCTTGCTGTGAGATATAGTCTGAGAGAGAGACTCCAGAGTCCAGTTATGGCTAAACACAGGACTACAAGTCCCTCTGTCCTTTGCTTCTTGGCTCAGAAATGTGGTGCAAACAGTCTGAGTGCAGCACTAGAGGGAAACGGGAGCAGACTGCAGCAATAGAAGTAATGTCCACTGTGTTCATACTATGATAGCCTGCACCTGGCTACATATAACGATGTTGGAAAAGTTGAATCAAGACACAGATCCATCTAGGTCAACTTAAATTCATAGGTTAACTTGACAATGGTAAGATTATTTACATAAATTTAGTAAAATACAAACTCATAACTAAGTAAGAAGACAATAGTTTTCCTTTAAGATTCATTCTTGTGTCAAGAACTTGCATTTTTACACAGACATATACATCCCAGGTGTGCCTCAGTATAACTTGACATATGTGGCTTTGTATCTCCACTGTTGTGATACGGCATTCGGGGATATTTTGTTGGACAGATGGCCTTCGGAAAAAGTTATGCAATCTGATTATTCAAATAATTTTTCTTGGCATAATGGAAAACCTCATACTAGTCTGGAAGCAGGCGTAATGCCATCCAGCAGATGGCTCATCTGCCGAGTGTTCCTGAACATCAACCCTCCTTCATAGCGGCTTTATCGGCCAAGAATATTGAAAAAAGGTATTTATTTGCTAATGCAATTAAAGCATTCATCAACACAAGGCGTATTAGGGAGCCACAGAAAAATGCAGAGGGTTGCCCTCCTCTAGGATCCTTCAGAAGTAATGTTTCCCAGATTGAGACGTTGGTGGAGAATTGACTTAATTTCTGGTTGATAAATGGTAGGCAGATGCCTAGATTTTAAAATGTATTTATGTATGCAAATTGGCATGTAAAATAGCTTGACTCATGAAATGCCGTTTTACTTTCACATTTTGTGTTCCCGAGATCTCAGCTAATCCTTATTCAGGCCTGCCAAGAATGAGGCCAAAATCAAAGTCTAGTCTACATGGACACTTCCATTTATTAGCAGACAGTCCTCACCTACAGATCTCGAGGGGGGCTATTAAAGGGGTTGCTCCACCGGAAAAAAAAAATTAAAAGCCAGCAGCTACAGCTACAGCAGCTGCTGGCTTTTAATATTTGGACACTTACCTGTCCTGGAGTCCAGCGACGTCCGCAGCAGAGGACGAGCGACCGCTCGTCGCTCTGCTGCTCCCTCCGCCATCCTCGCTGAGGGAACCAGGAAGTGAAGCCCTGCGGCTTCATGCCCGGTTCCCTATGGTGCATGCGCGAGTCGCGCTGCGCCGTTCTGATTGGTGCTCCTGTGTTCTGGGAGCCGAGTGTCTCCCAGAACACCAAGGGAAGTCTGCGGGAAGTGACGTAACTCCCGCAGATTCCCGGAGACAGGACTCCCGGATGTGGGTGAAAATACCTGTCTTAGACATGTATCTTCACCCCCCTCCCCCCTGAAAGGTGTCAATTGTGACACCGGAGGGGGGGAGGGTTCCAAATAGCAAAAGTTGCTATTTAGGGTGGAGCTCCACTTTAATTGGGTTTTAGTGAATTGTAATTGTTCCACCAAGCCACTCCGCAATACCTTCACACCCAGTACAGCGGGGCTGCGTTGGACGTCTATTCCAGCGCTGTCCCACCAAACCCTATTGCATTCCTACCACAAGACAAGGCAAAATGCCTTGTCACCGGTGTGGTTGGTTTACACTACTGTGTTGTGGTGATGTGCAGGCACTGTGCGCTGAAAAAAAGTACTACACGCCGGTTGAAAGAACTTTACAAAATGTCAGTGTGCCGCCAGGATCGGCGCATCAACACTGTGCTGGTCTAGGTCCTACTCAATGCAGCGCGTGGTGTGAACGGACCCTAACTATGGATTGAAAAATATGAAAAAAACTATTACATAATTTTCCTTCCCCTCTATGTCATACTCTAAACTTGTCAAGATGTGCATGTCCGATTCTTACCTTTCTGGCTGTGTGATGCCCTGTCTCAGGGGTGTCAAACTTAATTTAATTGCTGGGTGCATCAGCAGTGTTTGGTTGTCCCTTAAAGGGCTGGTTGTATCTGGGGTGCACTACGTACAGAGTGCATGGTTCAGGAGTGTTTTACGTACAGAGTGCAGAGTTTAGGATTACACTACATTCAGAGTGCAGAGTGTTTAGGAGTGCATTATTTACAAAGTGTAGGGCTCAGGGGTGCACTGTGTACTGAATGCAGGGTTTAGGGGTGCGCTACGTACAGAGTGCAGGGTTCAGGAGTGTGTTACGTACAGAGTTCAGGGGTGCACTGTATACAGAGTGCAACAGCTTGTTTCCCTCCCTCCTCCTGGGCTCTAACTTCTTCTGCACACATCTCTCTCCATACCTCCACAGCCCTCACTTCCCCTCCCCTCCCACAAAGCTGGCTCTAGTACCAGTGTATTTGGCTCTGTCTCACCTTGCAGGGAGATCATTCTGTCAGGTTCTGGAAATCTGGCTCCTCTGTGAGTGCTTGTGGGGTTCTTTTAGAATAGAGCCAGGAGCCCTTTACAGTGCAGTCCCCTTTATATCACAGTGCTCCTTTATTTTACAGTGCAGAGGACTGACCCAATAAATAATGAATATCCTGTCACCAACCGTCCCCTGGAACCCCCCCCCAGTGGCGTCACTAGGAAACCCCCCTCAATGGCGTCACCTGGTGCGTTAAAACATGGTGTCAACCCCCCCCCCCTATTTTTGGCCTGGCAGCCCAGCGTTGGAGCTCGTTGGGACACTTTGCTGCGGTTAATAAGGCCTGCAGGCAGTATTAAGGGCAGAGGATAGCAGGTTAGGCAGTTCCTAATGGCTCAGTCCCTAGGAGGAGTAATAGATAAAGGCCGACAGGCCCTCTCACCAGATCCAGCAAAACTGCAGCAGTTCGCTCACTCTGGGTTGCCCGGGGCAACTCTGGTCAGTAGTGTAGCACGTCTGTACTCGGGCAGTGGCTCAGTCTTTCTCTCTCTGGTGGTCCTGGGCAGCGCTGCCCGCTGTCATCCTCTTCACTGATGGAGGGGGGCTCCACAGCACCCGCTACAATTGCCTCCTTGCTTTGCTACGGGGGTGCAATCTGCACCCCCATAGCGACTCCACTGCCTACCCCCCATCTCTGGGAAAAGTTGGCTGCTCAGTCTAAAATGCCTGGGCCTTAGGGCGCTACTTGTTCTTGAAATTAAAGTACATGCAAATGGTTTTCACATTGGCTAATGTTTATCTCCCTAACCAGGATCAACTTGCCTACCTATCCTCAGTGACAGCCCGCCTGGAAACATTTGGAACCCTTAATCTGATATTGGGGGGTGACCTGAATGTCCCTTTGGTACCGAGGCTGGACTCCTCTACCGGTAAGTATGGATGAGCTTTATGTTCGGGTCGAACATGTGTTCGACTCGAACATTGGCTGTTCGCCCGTTCGCCGAATAGCGAACAATTTGGGGTGTTCGCTGCAAATTCGAAAGCAGCGGAACACCCTTTAAAAGTATATGGGAGAAATCAAAAATGCAAATTTTAAAGGTAAATATGCAAGTTATTGTCATAAAAAGTGTTTGGGGATCTGGGTCCTTCCCCTGGGGTCATGTATCAATGCAAAACAAAGTTTTAAAAACTGACGTTTTTTCGGGAGCAGTGATTTTAATAATGCTTAAAGTAAAATAATAAAAGTGAAATATTCCTTTAAATTTCGTACCTGGGGGGTGTCTATAGTATGCCTGTAAAGTAGCGCATATTTCCCGTGTTTAGAACTGTCTCTGCACAAAATGACATTTCCAATGGAAAAAAAGCCTATAATGAATTGTCGGGTCCTGGCAATACAGATAAAAGTCATTGAAAAAAATGGCACCAACCGAACCAAAATGAAAAAAAAAATGCGTGGGGGTCCCCCCAAATTCCATATCAGGCCCTTCAGGTCTGGTATGAATATAAGGGGAGCCCTGCGCCAATTTTTTTTTAAAAATGGCAAAGGGGTCGCCCTCAAAATCCATACCAGACCCTTTAGGTCTGGTATGGATTTTAAGGGGAACCCTGCGCCAAAATAAAAAAAATGGCGTGGGGTTCCCCCCAAAAATCCATACCAGACCCTTATCCGAGCACGCAACCTGGCAGGACGCAGGAAAAGAGGGGGGGGACGAGAGAGCACCCCCCCTCCTGAACCATACCCACATGCCCTCAACATGGGGAGGATGTCCCTATGTTGATGGGGACAAGGGCCTCATCGCCACAACCCTTGCCCGGTGGTTGTGGGGGTCTGCGGGCGGGGGCCTTATCGGAATATCAAAACCCCCTTTAACAAAGGGGACCCCCAGATTCCGGCCCCCCCTATGTGAATTGGTAACGGGGTACATTGTACCCCTACCATTTCACAAAAAATTTGTCAAAAATGTTAAAAACCACAGTAGACAGCTTGGGACAAGTCCTTTATTAAAAAAAAAAAAAAAATTCCAACGATGTAATCCATTCTCGAGCGATACGGAGAAAAAAAAGCCAACACGATCCTGCCTCCATGGGAGGCAGCCGACCAATGACGCTCTCCCCCCTCTGACGCAAGGGGAAATGCCAGGGTTACCCAGTGACATGTACGGGTGACCCCCCCCTGACGCGTGACGGGAAACCCTAAAGGGTCTGGTATGGATTTTGAGGGGGACCCCTACGCCATTTTTTTTTAAATTGGCGCAGGGTTCCCCTTAATATTCATACCAGACCTGAAGGGCCTGATATGGAATTTGGGGGGACCCCCACGCATTTTTTTTTATTTTGGTTTGTTTTTTCAATGACTTTTATCTGTATTGCCGGGACCCGACAATTCATTATAGCTGCGAGTAGTTTTAAATGACTTTTTTTCCTTTAGAAATGTCATTTTGTGCAGGGACAGTTCTAAACGCGGGAAACATGCGCTGCTTTACAGGCATACTATAGACACCCCCCAGGTACGAAATTTAAAGGAATATTTCACTTTTATTGTTTCACTTTAAGCATTATTAAAATCAATGCTCCCGAAAAAACGTTAGTTTTTAAAACTTTTTTTTGCATTGACACATGTCCACTGGGGCAGGACCCGGGTCCCCAAACACTTTTTATGACAATAACTTGCATATTAACCTTTAAAATTAGCACTTTTGATTTTTCATGTTCGTGTCCCATAGACTTTAACGGTGCTCGCGTGTTCGAACAAATTTTTTGCCTGTTCGCATGTTCTGCTGCGAACCAAACCGGGGGGTGTTCGGCTCATCCCTACCGGTAAGTCCCACATATCTCCACCCACATTAACCAAAATACGCTCCGTTTTCCCCAACCTGTCCTTGGTGGATACTTGGAGAATTCTCAACCCTACTGACTGACAGGGACTACACGTTTTTCTCCTCGGCACATGGGTCATATAGTAGAATAGACTACATCCTACTATCACAATCGCTACTAGACTTTGACCCCACATGTCACATAGGAGTCAGACTCTGGTCAGACCACGCCCCGGTACACCTCTCACTAGGCAGACTTCCCAGACCCGCACACAGACGCACCTGGCGCCTGAACGACAACTTATTATAAGACCTAGCCTGCACGACAGCAATATCCGACGTGATTAAAGACTTCACACACATCCACGCTGATGATGAGACCTCTGACATGAACAAATGAGAAACATTGAAATGCGTATTGAGGGGAATATTCATCCAACATGGCGCCCGACTGAAAAAGGCCCGCATAGCAGACATCAAACGTTTATTTGCTCTCATTGCCTCACTAGAGGCAACACACAAACGCACACTAGATCCTAAAACCTTAGCAGAACTCTCTAATGCGCGTTGTGACCTGCTACGCCTCTTAATGGAACGCTCTCTGGCCGCCCGTGATAAGGGAAGACACACACATTATATGCAAGCCAACAAATGCGGCAAACATCTAGTGCAAACCCTTCACCCCATACAACGCAGACAGACCATCCCACACATCCTAGCACACCCTAACCGCAAACTCTATAAGAAGTCAGAGATAGTCTCCGAATTCCGAAATTATTATTCCTCACTGTACAACCTGCCCCCCACCCCGACATCAAATGCCACCCCCAGCTCTGGTGACACCGACATGCCTACATACAACCTAGACACGGACCTGCCCACGATTCCTACCGACACAGTTGAGGACCTTGAAGCACCCATCACCACTTCGGATTACTTGTTTGCGATCAAAAGCCTCAAAAACGGTAACAGTCCTGGGCTACACTCCACGCTTCTACAAGACATTTTCCCAACAGCTTCCCCCAATCATGGCAAAAGCCTTCGAAAAAGTGGATGACACTCACCCCCTATCCACTCACATAGTGCAGTCCCAAATAATTGTCATCCCCAAACCAGGAAAGGACCACGCGAATTGCAGTAATTATAGACCCATATCCCTACTAAATGTGGACCTCAAACTGTTCTCCAAAATAATCGCGACCCGTCTTGGCCCCATACTACCCGACCTAATACACAGTGACCAGGTGGGATTTGTCCCAGGCCGTGAGGCCAGAGATAACACCACAAAAACCCTCCATCTAATTACCTACGCTCAACATAAACACATTCCCGCCTGCTTGTTGGCATGCGACGCGGAGAAAGCATTCAATAGAGTCAGCTGGCCGTTTCTTAAATCATCGCTCCAGCAGATTGGACTAGGTCCCAGACTCTTAGCGAAAATTATGTCCCTATATTCCTACCCCTCAGCGAAAGTGACGGCTAATGGCGATCACTCTGAGTCATTTGAGATCCACAATGGGACCAGACAAGGCTGCCCACTATCCCCACTCCTTTTTGCTATCACTATTGAACATTTAGCCCAAGCAATCCGTCACAACGAATCCATACATGGCATCCACACTCCCTCTGCCCACTGTAAGCTCTCTCTCTATGCAGATGACCTACTGCTTTATGTGACACAACCACACATCAGCATTCCCTCCTTTCTCCATGAACTAACCCGATTCAGTGTCCACAGCAACTTCAAACTGAACATAGCTAAAACAGAGGCCCTGAACATATCCCTTCCCACCCACACCCTTACGCTGCTCAAACACAACTTTCCCTTTCATTGGCAAACCAAATCATCCAAATATCTAGGGACTGAGATCCCGCGTAACTTTCAAGATATCTACCCCCTGAACTTCAGCCCCCTGCTGACTAAAATTTGACGATCCCTCGAATTGTGGCACCACCTTAAACTACCATGGCTCAGATGCATCAATGTACTCAAGATGGATGTCCTCCCAAACTACTCTACCTGTTCCAGGCCCTCCCTATTACCCTCCCGATGTCCTTCTACCGCACACTACGGTCCCTGGCAATTAAATTAATTTGGCAACACCACCCCTCCAGATTAAAACACAAAATATTATGCTCCCACAAACAAACTGGAGGCATTGGCCTCCCCGACTTCGAAATATATCACGCCTCGGCCATATTCGCCAGACTACTGGAGTGGTTCTCATGCCTGTTGACCAAACCATCAACACTGATAGAACAGGATATGGCACAGGTAGACCTATGGGCCCTGCTCTGGGGATACCAACCCAAATACCGCACTATGCCTATGCTCTCCCCACTGACCGAGGCGGCGCTGGCTCTGTGGTACCGCAGACATGTTACCTATGCACTATCCACTGACCCCGGCCCCCTGACACCGCTATTTGACAACCCGACACTCCCTGACTATGAAACCTCTGGCCGAACAGGTGGCTATAAGAGAGCTAACTGGCCAACAGCACCCTCCTTTATCCAAAAGACAACAGGCGGATTCACACCATCAGAGGGAAACCAACCCTCCTCAACAAACTGGTTATCCATACTGTCCCTGACCAACTTTTGCTCTAACCTACATCTATCAGGTCAAATACACAGGACCCTAATGACCTTTGAGGAGATGTGTAAATTCTCCCATGTTCCCAGACACGTGCTGTCTCTCATATATAAGTAAATTCTTTCCCACACACACAACACCCTTCTCACATTCACACAAAAGTGGTCCAGGGACCTGGGTGAGGACATCACCCCAAGTGAATGGCAGACCTCTTTCACGTTCACCCACAAATCTTCAATCTCCAACTTCACGCAGAAGAAAAAACTACAAACTACTCTCCAGATGGTACAGGGACCCGGTCTCAGTCCATGGGATGTTCCCCAATGCTTCGGACCTTCATATCTGGTGGGAATGCGACCAAATTCACCCCTTCTGGAAAGGTATTTTTGAGATCTAAAATGAAATATATGACAACTCTCTTGCCCCCTCCCCAAAGGTAGCTCTATTGTCTATCCTCCCGGGATCAGTCAAATCCCAGAAAACCAACCTCCTCAGATTTTTTCTATCAGCAGCTGATCGCGACATATTGGAAATCTGAAGTTACCCTCCCCCTCCACAGGTGGATTGCTGTTCTCAATGACGTTATGCTTATGGAGGAGATGCAGGCTAGGGAGGGGGACACCTGGGATAAACACCTTAAACTTTGGTATACCTGGGTCCATTACTCAACCTCAGATAGACTACTGAACAGAATTACTAGAGGTTGAGCTGAGAGATACCTTTGGTGCCCACGGACGGAACATCACAGGAGTAAGTGGTCCGGCTGAGTAGATTACCACGCCCTGGTGAGCGACCCCCTGAGCACCCTACCCACCAACTGTATATCTATATCCCCCCTTATCCCCCCCCAATCTTTTTCCCCTCATCCCTCCCTACCCCTGGTTTATATACGATTTTATATATCCAATTGATTAGATACACTAAATACTTAAGATATTGATTGCAACTTTCACATGAAGTTATCTACATTTATATGACCTAACTATGCGTAACATTCATATGGTGGTACCCGTCCACCACTACCCCCCTTTTTTCTTTATTCTGTACCCCCTATTGCTTTACTTGAAAAATGGTTAATAAAAATATATTCAACCTTAAAATGCCTTGGCCTATTTTTTGTCTGGGCCTGGGTGCTACACATATATCAAACTGATACAACAAATTGTTCTCAACTACATATTTACCAGACCAAAAGAAGTTCTTTGTAAAGATTTATGCACTTTAATCTCCCTCTCCGTGACATACAATAAACACGAAGTCCCAGAAAGAAAGAGGAATCCACAGCAGGCAAGTAAGGCTAGGAGCCAACGCTCTTCTGTCTACCTAAAACGAAAACCTATGTTTTGGGTGGACTGACCTTTTCGGCAGACTCAACTCATTGATACGGATAAATACTATTGCTGTTTGTTTTACCAGCAGAGCTATAAAACAACAATTTACAAGCCTTCTATAATCTGTCAGCCAATGCGATAATTTATCCAAGGTTAAGTGTTGCCCGCTTTCTCTTGGCCTCCCATTTAAATCTATCAACCCCCACGCACTTCTGATCAAGTGGCATTCCCGGCAATTATGTGGAGGGTGTCAATCATGTAATCACTAAGATATTGTCTTTCGGAGCACGTGTAGGTGGAAAGGAAAGAATCGGAGGCCATGATTCTTAAAACGAAACCTGCAGTGAGAGAATTCCAGGGGCTGCCAATGCTGACTTCATTCCAAAAACGCTAGCGAGCGTGCGTCTGTTCATGAAGGGTTAATTTAGACTGAATGTTTTTCTGCTTAGCATACTGGAATTCATTACTGCCAAATCCTATGTTCTTTATTTTCTATTTATTCAACTGTCCAACTGCTCACCGCCCTTGTGATTCTTAGCCCTGACCAAATGCTCACAGCATATAGGAGCCTCAACCTTGTCCAACTGCTCACCACCCTTGTGAATCTCAGCTTTTACCAACTGCTCACCACCCTTGTGAATCTCAGCTTTTACCAACTGCTCACCACCCTTGTGAATCTCAGCTTTTACCAACTGCTCACCTCACCACCCTTGTGAATCTCAGCTTTTACCAACTGCTCACCACCCTTGTGAATCTCAGCTTTTACCAACTGCTCACCACCCTTGTGAATCTCAGCTTTTACCAACTGCTCACCACCCTTGTGAATCTCAGCTTTTACCAACTGCTCACCTCACCACCCTTGTGAATCTCAGCTTTTACCAACTGCTCACCACCCTTGTGAATCTCAGCTTTTACCAACTGCTCACCACCCTTGTGAATCTCAGCTTTTACCAACTGCTCACCACCCTTGTGAATCTCAGCTTTTACCAACTGCTCACCACCCTTGTGAACCTCAACTTTTACTAACTGCTCACCATCCTTGTGAACCTCAGCTTTTACCAACTGCTCACCACCCTTGTGAATCTCAGCTTTTACCAACTGCTCACCGCCCTTGTGTATCTTAGCTTTTACCAACTACTCACTACTCTTGTGAACCTCAGCTTTTACCAACTACTCACCGCTCTTGTGAACCTCAGCTTTTACCAACTGCTTACCACCCTTGGGAATCTCATCTTTTACCAACTGCTCACCACCCTTGTGATTCTCAGCCCTGTCCAACCACAGTGTAACTGCTCAGAGCACTTGAGTCTCAGACCTGTCCAACTGCCCACTGCCCCTGTGATTCCTAGCCCTTACCAAGTGCTCACAGCATATGAAAGTCTGAGCCCTGCCAAACTGTTCAATGCATTAGTGATTCTCAGCCCTGTCCAAGTGCTCACAGCATTAATTAGTCTCACCTCTGTCAGCTTACTGTATATGTGATTCCCAGCCCTGTCCAACTGCTCACAGTATATGACTCTCAACCTTGCCCAATTTCTCACTACATTAGTGTTGCTCAGTCCTGTTCATGTGTGTTCACAGCACATATGAGTCTCATCCCAATCAAACAGCTCACTGTATATGATTCTATTCCTGTCCAACTGCTCACAGCATATGAGTCCCAGACCTGTCAAACTGCTCACTGCATATATGATTCTCAACCCTGTCCAACTGCTCACCACCCTGAGGATTCTTATACCTGACCAAATACTCACAGCATATATGAGTCTCAGCTCTGTCCAACTGCTCACCTCCCTTGTGATTCTCTGCCCTGTCCAACCGCACACCGCCCTTGTGATTCTCAACCCTGTCCAACTTCTCACCACTCTTAGGATTCTTATACCTGACCAAATGCTCACAGCGTATATATTAGTCTCAGCTCTGTCCAACTGCTCACCTCCCTTTTGATTCTCTGCCCCGTCCAACTGCTCACCTCCCTTTTGATTATTAGCCCTGTCCAACTGCTCACCGCCCTTGAGATTCTCAGCCCTGTCCAACCGCTCACCGCCCTTGTGTTTCTCAGCCCTGTCCACCTGGTCACCGCCCTTGTAAAACTCAGCCCTGTGATTCTTAGCCCTTACCAAGTCTTCACAGAATATATGAGTTTCAGCCCTGTCCAACTGCTTACGCCAATATCGTGTCGTTTGTAAATTTTGGCATCCTGTCAGTAAATTTCACTTGGGGGGGGAGGGGGGGGGGGGCACTAATCTTCCGCAGAGCTTAGTGAATGTGGTAAAGCTTCACATTGCCTTAGAGGCCATATGGTAGTCATATGAAACAAAGGGAAAGTACATAGGCACTGCTTAGTCCTGGAGCCAGAGATGGCAATCCGTTGGGTAAGAAAGTGAGGCCAGCTTCAGAAGGTGCACAGAGGAGGGTTTCCTTGAAAATAGGGATGAGCTTCGTGTTTGAGTCGAACCCATGTTCGACTCGAACATCGGCTGTTCGCCGAATTGCGAACATTATGGGCCGTTCGCGCCAAATTCGAGTGGCGCGTCACAGGCCCGTAATTCACTGCGGCAGTGCATTGCTGGCTGACGATTGGCCAAGCATGCACTATGACCCGCATGCTTTGGCCAATCACAGCGCGGTAAGAACGGAGAGCCGTAATTGGCCAAAGCCAGGGTGGCTTTGGCCAATCCTGGCTCAGATATTGTAAGACATTTTGTTCCTATTTTTGTTTGTTCCTTTTTCTCCTTGTTTTCTGTTCTCCTTTTTCCCTTTCCCCCTTTTCTTCCCCTTGTCCTTTCCCCTCCTTTTCCTTTCCCTCCTTCCCCGTCTCTTCCTTTAAACTTGTTTCCTTTTTGTCCCTTTTTTCTTCCCTGTTTTCTCTTTTCTTGTCTTGTCTCTTTTTCGTTTTCTTTTTCCTTCCCCCTTCTCTCTCTTCTTTTTTTCTTCTTTGTCCCCTCTGTTTTCTCCCTTTTATTTCTTTTACATGATTTGTCTGCTCTATTGGTTTTCACTGCAATGTACAGAATATCTTTTGTAAAACTTTTTTTGTACTAATATGATATATATGTTTTACTAGATGACTGGATCTAGATATTTGAATAAAATCCCTGAAGAAGGGCTCTTGTGCCAGAAACGTTGGGTCAAGTTGTGAGAGCCATGCTCACAGGCATCCACATCCATCAACCTATTATATGGATTTGTAACATTTGTACGCAACTATATATCTTTTTATGAATATTGGTATAATAAATAAATCATTTTTTGTACTTTCATTTCATTGGTTTTTCAGTAATTAAAAAAGTCCCATCCTATCTAGGGTTTTTTTGTTTTCCATATCATTTTAGGGATGTGGTGACTGTTAAACAGTTCTGTAAATAGGGGAATATCTTTCTAATCATGGCTCAGAGGAGTAGGTAAACGCCCCACACTATATAAGGCCGCCGGCTTGGCGGCCTTGTGTAGTGTGTTGGCGTTGGGTAAAGTAAAGAGACAGAGAGAGAGACAGTGTCATTTATATTGAGTTAGATAGAGCAGGCAGGCGAGTCAGTTAGCTGCAGTTACAGTGTGTAGAGGATATATATGCATCTTAGGTGTTGTATATATATTTATACACTGTATTCAGTTTAGCTAGATTCGTTCCTGTTATTCTCTATACTGTGACAGGCAGGCAGCTGATTGTGCTAGCTGCAGTCAGTGTTTCACTTAGTGTACTGTGTCCTTTGCATAGCGTTCACCTAAAGCTTACCTAAATACAGTTAGTGGTGTTCTCCTAATAAAACCACAGGCAGGGAGCTGCATTAATTTCATGTAGTGTACTTCTGTCCTTTGCACAGCGTTCACTTAAAGGAACCTGAATACAATTTGTGGTGTTCTCATAATAAAACCACAGGCAGAGAGCTGCAAGTATTATCAGTTAGTGTACTGTATCCTCTGCACAGTGTTCACCTAAAACTAACTGAAGACAATTGCTGCTTTTCTCATACTAATACTACAGCAGGCAGTTGATTCTGATAGCTGCATTATCAGTACAGATATATATATATTGTGAGGGGGTTAGCTCGGCAGCGGGTGTGTGTGACCCCCCGGGATGGGCTCCCCACACAAAAACAGGCCCAGCAAACGGAGGTTGTGGTTTTCAAAATCAAAAAGGTGCGGTTTATTTTCTATTTACAGTGACAAAACACAGCAAAGCAAAAGAAACATAAATAAAATAAATCCTGGTCAACTTGACCTCTGACTAAACATACAGGTTTCCTAACTAACAACTGGGATCAGCCTAGTGCTGTCCTAGTCCCTAAGTCCCTGATTTTAAATGTCCAAGCAAATAGCCACACAGGCTTTGTCTCACCGCACAGGGGTTCACTCTCCCTAGACAGTCCACACAGGTCTGGTTCCAGGCATGAGCAAACACCTAATGAATCTGGGAGTTCTTATAGAGGCCTAAATGAGCTGACAAGCTTCAGCTGGTCTCATCAACTCCCTGTCTGCACGACGCCCCACACTCTCCCTAGAGGTATGAGTCATCCATGAGCCCACTAGCCTCAGCTGGGCTTATACAACTCTCCACCTAGTTGTATAAGTCGGCGTAAAGCCTGAATCTGGGCGAAATATATCTACCCCCCTGGATGCAACCAGGTGACTTTACCTTCCTGCTGTCACATACCCCCCCCTCTTGTTTTAACCTCGGGGTTGGAACACCAGCAATCAGGCATTCATGTACTCGAGACAAAGCATCCACATTCCCCATTTGAACGCCAGGGCGATGCTTTACTGTGAAGTTGAATTCCTGGAGGGCCAGGAACCACCTATTCACTCTTCTATTTGTTTCCTTGTTTTGAGCCATCCACTTTAACGGAGCGTGATCCGTAACCATGTCAAAGTGCCTACCTAGCAGGTAGTACCGAAGGGAATCTAGAGCCCACTTCACCGCTAAACACTCCTTTTCAACGGTGGCGTAATTTACCTCATGGGACTTCAACTTCCTGCTGAGGTAAATGACTGGGTGCTCTTCCCCGTTCCAGACCTGGGACAATACTGCTCCTAACCCCACATCTGACGCATCACTTTGTACGACAAAGTCTTTAGAGAAGTCGGGTGAGTACAACACTGGCTGGCTACATAAGGCTTGTTTCAAGAATTGGAATGCTGCCTCAGCCTCGGGGGTCCATTTAATCATGACCGACCCTTTCCCCTTCGTCAGGTTGGTTAGGGGCACAGCCTTAGAAGCAAAGTGGGGAATGAATCGCCGATAATACCCAGCGATTCCCAGAAAGGCTCGTACCTGCTTCTTGCTGTTGGGACGTGGCCAACTCTGGATGGCCTCGACTTTGTTGAGTTGGGGTTTTATTACTCCCCTCCCAATGGTGTACCCAAGATATTTGGCCTCCTCCTGCCCAATGGTACACTTCTTGGGGTTAGCCGTAAACCCCGCTTCCCGAACAGAGTCCAGGACTGCTTGCACTTTTGGCAGATGTGAGGCCCAATCTGTGCTATGGACAATTACGTCATCCAGGTAAGCCGCAGCATACTTCCGATGGGGCCTCAGCATCTGGTCCATTTTCCGCTGGAATGTGGCCGGCGCATTCTGTAACCCGAACGGCATTCTTTTATATTGGAACGCCCCGTCTGGGGTTACAAATGCGTTTTTCTCTTTGGCCGACTTGGCCAGGGGGATTTGCCAATACCCTTTTGTGAGGTCAAGAGTCGTCATGTATCGGGCTGTTCCCAGCCGGTCGATCAACTCATCTATACGTGGCATGGGGTAGGTGTCAAATTTTGTAACTTTGTTCAACTGACGAAAATCGTTACAAAATCGCCAGCTCCCATCCGGTTTAGGCACCAACACAATTTGGACTAGACCAATCACTTTGGGACTCCTCTATCACCCCTAAGTTCAGCATTTTCTGTACTTCCTCCCGTATTGCCTCCCGTCGGGCCTCTGGGATCCGATAGGGTTTTAACTTCACCCTTTCACCGGGCGGAGTAATGATGTCATGCTCTACCCCAGATGTTTGTCCCGGCAGCTCAGAGAATACCTCCTTGTTGCGAAGCACAAACTCCTTAACCTCCTGTTGTTGGGGTTGTGACAAGGTGGCTGCTATTCCAACCTCAGGAATCACGCAACCAGTTTGAGCTGGTGACCAAGTGTCTGCGACTAGGGACTCTCTATCCCTCCAGGCTTTCAACAGATTAACGTGATAGATCTGTTCGGGCTTTCGCCTTCCTGGTTGTCTGACCTTGTAATTCACTTCGCTCACTTTTTCCATTATCTCATAGGGGCCTTGCCATTTGGCAAGGAATTTACTTTCAACCGTAGGGACAAGTACCAGTATCCTATCCCCCGGGGAAAAGGTACGGGTCTTGGCTCCACGGTTGTACACTCTCTGCTGTGCTAACTGCGCTTGGGCCAAATGTTCCTTCACGATGGGCATTACCTGTGCAATTCGGTCTTGCATCAGGGCGACATGCTCAATCACACTCCTGTGGGGAGAACTCTCACTTTCCCAAGTTTCCTTGGCAATATCCAACAACCCTCTTGGGTGTCTCCCATACAGTAACTCAAAGGGGGAGAATCCCGTAGAGGATTGGGGCACCTCCCTAATAGCAAACATCAAATAAGGAAGTAGACAGTCCCAATCCTTTCCATCTCTATCCACCACTTTCTTCAACATTTGTTTTAGGGTTTTGTTGAATCTTTCAACCAGCCCATCGGTTTGGGGGTGATACACAGATGTACGCAATTGCGTCACTTTGAACAATTTACACAGCTCTTTCATAACCCGGGACATAAAGGGTGTACCTTGGTCCGTAAGCAGTTCTTTACAAATACCCACCCGGCTAAAAACAAGAGATAGCTCTTTGGCTATGGTTTTGGCCGAGGTATTTCTGAGAGGGATCGCTTCTGGATAACGGGTGGCATAGTCCATTATAACCAATATGTACTGGTGCCCCCTAGCGGACTTGATTATAGGACCTACCAAATCCATTGCGATTCTCTCAAACGGGACCTCAATGATGGGTAGAGGGACCAGCGGGCTACGGAAATGTGGCATCGGGGCCGACCTCTGACACACAGGGCAGGAGGAACAATAATTTTCTATGTCCTTCATCACCCCAGGCCAATAGAATCTCTGTAAGACCCTCTCTCGGGTTTTCTCTGTCCCCAGATGACCTCCAAGAATGTGCCCATGGGCCAACTCCAACACCAACTTCCTGTAAGATTTGGGCACCACAAGCTGCTCAACGGTTTCTTCTGCCCTTTTTGCCACCCGATACAGTAGGTCCTTCTCTACGCTGAAGTATGGGTAAGTGCAGGTATTATCTGGGTTCACTAACTCGCCATCTATTTCCACTACGTTTTCCCGTGCCTTTATTAGGGCAGGGTCTTTTAACTGTTCTGTGGCAAAATTTTCCCTGTGAACCTCCAGATCAGAAAACTCCACAGACGGTAGGTTTTCATCTGAGGAGGTGGGCTCCTCTCCAGTTTCTTGAGTCTCCCCTGCCAATACTGACAAGGGAAATTCTGGAGAGTCCTCACCACTCTCAGAGGAGTTCTGGCTATCACATTCCTGGTACATAGGGGCACCAGTGGGGGGCTCAGGATCATCCCACAGTTCCCAGAACTTCGGAAAATCCCTTCCCACAATGGCATCATGCGGTAATTGAGATACTAACCCCACTGGATGAGAGAGGGTACCTTTGGGGGTCTCGAAACACACTGTAGTCACTGGATACTCTCGGGTGTCCCCATGCACACAAATAACAGCTACCTTGCTATTCCCAGAGACCTCTGTTTTAACTAATTCAGCCTTTATCAGGGTCACAAGGCTACCTGAATCCAGCAATACCACAACATTTCTACCATTAACACACATTTTGCATAAATGTTTCTCAGTTCCTTGAATGGCAGTGCATGCGACTGTCGCACACAGCGACTGACGTCTGCCCGTCAGAAAGTCACACTGCATGGGTTCCTCCACAACCGGGCAATTGGCTGCAATATGTCCCGCTTGCCGGCAGCGGTAGCAAACGATCCTTCTTGCCGCCTCTTGAGCCGCTGATTTCCCAGGCTGTTCTCGCCAAACTTGGGGTAGAGCTCCCACCCTCTCACTCTCTCCACCCTCACCCCTTGGAATCCTCTTATCCGCCCCTGGGGATGGTCTGGTCTTAGGGTGGAAAGTCCGAGTGTCTCTGGAAGAGGCCGTCAGGTTCTCTGTAGCCAAGTATTTCTCCACACGATCCACAAGACCATCGGCCGTCTCTGGGTCTCCATGGCTTACCCACTTTTGGATGGCAGTAGGAAGAGCTCTCAAAAACCGATCCATTACAACACGTTCCACAATCTTTGGTGCGGACAAAGTCTCTGGCTGTAGCCACTTTCTGCTCAGGTGAATGAGATCATACATTTGAGACCTGGGGGGTTTTCCAAGCTGGAAAGTCCAGTTATGCACACGCTGAGCCCGGACAGCCTGGGTGACACCCAGCCTTGCCAAAATTTCAGCTTTTAGCATCACATAGTCTTTTCCTTGGTTAGGCTCTAGGTTATAGTAAGCTTTCTGCGATTCACCAGTTAACAGAGGAGCCACCAGTCCAGCCCACTTCTCCTCAGGCCACTTTTCTCTTTCAGCGGTCCTTTCAAATGTGGTCAAAAATACCTCTGGATCATCCTCTCCAGTCATTTTTGTCAATAAACGACTCACCCCAAAGGACGCGGTATTAGTGGGACGGCTTTCCTCACTGGTCTGCGGACGTTGCTGCATTACTGCTTCCATTTGTTGTAGTCTCTGCTCTTGCTTCTGTAACAGGTCTATGAAGCGGGCCTCAGATTGCTGCTGGGCTTGTTGCTGAGCTTCCAGACTCTGTTGGTGAGCTTGCTGCTGGGCTGCAAGGCTCTGTTGATGAGCTTGCTGCTGGGCTGCAAGGCTCCTTTGCAAACCTGCATTTGTCTGCTGTTGATTGGCATTTGCTAGAGCCAGCTGTTTCAGTATCTCCTCCATGCTGGCTTAAAAAAAACTGCCACTGGTTCTCCACCAACTGTGAGGGGGTTAGCTCGGCAGCGGGTGTGTGTGACCCCCCGGGATGGCCTCCCCACACAAAAACAGGCCCAGCAAACGGAGGTTGTGGTTTTCAAAATCAAAAAGGTGCGGTTTATTTTCTATTTACAGTGACAAAACACAGCAAAGCAAAAGAAACATAAATAAAATAAATCCTGGTCAACTTGACCTCTGACTAAACATACAGGTTTCCTAACTAACAACTGGGATCAGCCTAGTGCTGTCCTAGTCCCTAAGTCCCTGAATTTAAATGTCCAAGCAAATAGCCACACAGGCTTTGTCTCACCGCACAGGGGTTCACTCTCCCTAGACAGTCCACACAGGTCTGGTTCCAGGCATGAGCAAACACCTAATGAATCTGGGAGTTCTTATAGAGGCCTAAATGAGCTGACAAGCTTCAGCTGGTCTCATCAACTCCCTGTCTGCACGACGCCCCACACTCTCCCTAGAGGTATGAGTCATCCATGAGCCCACTAGCCTCAGCTGGGCTTATACAACTCTCCACCTAGTTGTATAAGTCGGCGTAAAGCCTGAATCTGGGCGAAATATATCTACCCCCCTGGATGCAACCAGGTGACTTTACCTTCCTGCTGTCACAATATATATATATATATATATATATATACACCCCACCTTTGTTCAGCTACATCTCACTGCAGACCATTAGTATGTCTGGAAGGCAAACAAGGAGAGGCAGACAGTCACGAGGCAATAAAAGAGGGCAAGCAGGCTCTGTGTCTAGAGGCAACAGTGCTGGTCATGGTGCATCCTCATCAGCACGTGGCCTTGGGACACGCTTGTCCTTCTTTTCGGCAGCTGGCCATGTTGAACCGCAACATGCCTAAGACTTGGTAGAGTGGATGACCAAACCGTCCTCATCCTCCTCATCCTCTCTCACCCAGGCTCAGGGTACTTTGTCTGGCAAAGCAGCTGCCAAAGCGGCCTCTTCCCTCGGCTCAATGGCATCAGTCACTCCTTCCCTAGCCCCACCATGTCCTCCTGAGGAGTCCACCGAACTGTTTGATCACAGTGTTGGGTACATGCTCCAGGAGAATGCCCAGCGTTTTGAAGGCTCCGATGATGGAACCCAGCTAGAGGAAGGCAGTAACATGAGCCCAGAGAGAGGGGGTAGTAACGTGAGCCCAGAGAGACGGGGTGTCCAACAAGGACAGCTATCTGGCAGTCATGATCCCCCAGCTGCAGCATACTGCCAGATTTGCTCCAGTGATGAGGAGGGAGGGGATGATGAGGTCACTGACTCCACATGGGTGCCTGATAGGAGAGAGGAGGAGGAGGAGGAGGCACATCTCCAACGAGGCAGGATGCCCCCCAGGGGCCAGCTTAAGGGCAGCACACTGACTATATCACACCGCAGAGCTCCGCATGTGCAGGGCACTGCTGTCTCTGCGCGTTATTCCAAAAGTTCTTTGGTGTGGGCCTTTTTTCAGACATGTGCAGCAGATCACACCGTTGCCATTTGCAACAAATGTCTAAAGCGTATCTCGCGTGGCCAAAACATCAGCCGCTTGGACACCACGTGCTTGACCAGACATTTGTCGACCTGCCATGCAGTTCGTTGGCAAACCTACCTAAAGGACCCACACCAAAGAACAAATCGGAGCTCTCCTTGCTCCTCATCAGCTGGGATCTCCAATTCCACTATACCTTCAGTCCTCTCTGAAACCTGCACTGAGAGGAATGAAGGTGTAGAATTAGGTGTGTCACAGCCAAGTACTTGCGAGCAATCTGCTATCGGTACACCGACGTCCGATTGTACCAGGCAAATTTCCCTGCCCCAGCTGCTGCACCGCCGACAGAAGTTCGTTCCCAGCCATTCACACGCCGAGCGGTTGAATGCTAGCTTGGCTAAATTGCTAGCACTTCAACTGCTGCCTTTTCAGTTGGTAGACTCTGCCCCCTTCCGTGAGTTTGTGGAATGTGCGGTTCCTCAGTGGTAGGTTCCAAACGCCACTTTTTCTCACGGAAGGCGATTCCGGCTCTCTACCGGCATGTGGAAGGCAATGTCTTTGCCTCGCTGGACAGGGCGTTCAGTGGTGAGGTGCATATTACCGCTGACTCATGGTCCAGCAGGCATGGACAGGGACATTACCTATCTTTCACGGCGCATTGGGTGACTCTGCTGGCAGCTAGGAAGGATGCAGGACAAGGTGCAGTATTGTTGGAGGTTGTTCCGCCACCACGCCTCCAAAATGTTACTACTGGTGATTCTGACACACCTCTCTCCTCCACCCCCTCCTCTTCTTCTTCCTCCATGGCCTCTACCTGTGCTTTGTCCTTGGAACCAGCGGTACTCCGTAGGCGTTCAAGGGGCTACGCAAGTACGAAGGCAAAAGGATGCCATACAGTGCTTGAGCTGGTGTGCTTGGGGGACAGGAGCCACACTGGGGCAGATATTCTGTCAGCTCTGCAGGGGCAGGCTCAGAGGTGGTTGACGCCACGCCAGCTTAAGCCAGGAAAGGTGGTTTGTGACAATGGCACCAACCTCCTCTCTGCCCTCCGACAGGGACAACTGACCCATGTGCCCTGTTTGGCTCACGTCCTTAACTTGGTGGTGCAGCAGTTCTGGGGCAGGTACCCGGGCTTATAGGAGGTCCTGAAGCAGGCCAGGAAACTCTGTGGGCATTTCCGCCGGTCATATAATGCCAGTGCTCGGCTGGCTGAGCTGCAAAAGGATTACAACCTGCCCAAGAACCACCTAATCTGTGACATGCCCACCAGGTGGAACTCTACATTGGCCATGCTGCAGTGGCTGCACACGCAGCAGAGGGCCATCAATGAGTATCTGTTGCAATATGGCACCAGGACAGGGTCAGGGGAGCTTTTTTCCCCCACACCAGTGGGCCATGATCAGGGATGCATGCACTGTCCTGGCACCATTTGAGGAGGCCACGAGGATGGTGAGCAGTGACAGTGCATGCATCAGTGACACTGTCCCTCTTGTCCACCTGTTGGAGCACACGCTGCGTGGAATAATGGACAGGGCACTTGAGGCAGAACAGAGGCAGGAAGAGGAGGACTTCCTTGCCTCTCAAGGCCCCCTTTACCCAGACAGTGTTCCTGCTGGCCCGGTTATCACACATCACACAGGAAGAGGAGGAGGAGGAGGAGGATTGTGTCAGCATGGAGGTGGAGCCTAGCACTCAGCATCAGCAGCAGTCTTCAATTACAGTCCCAAGACACCCGTGGACTTGTACGTGGCTGGGAGGAGGTGGCTGCGGATCATGTCGTCCTCATTGACCCAGAGGACTCCGCACCGAATGCCTCAGCAAACCTACGCTGCATGGCCTCCCTGATCCTGCAAAGCCTGGGGAAGGATCCCTGTATTCGTGCGATCAAGGAGAGGGATCATTACTGGCTGGCAACCCTCCTTGATCCACATTACAAGGGTAAGGTTGCGGACCTTATCTTGCCGTTGCAGAGGGAGCAGAGGATGAAGCATCTTCGGGAGGCCTTGCAGAAAGGTCTGTGCAACGCGTTCCCAGAGACTGGGAGGTTACAAATTCCTGGTCCTGGACAACGTGTTGCTGAGGCTTCGGGCAGTCAAAGAAGGAGCGGTGGAGAAAGTGGCCGTCTGACCGATGTGTTCAGACTATTTTTTTGTCTGCAGCCCCAAGGTATGATCAGTTCCAGCAACCATCGCCAGTGTCTGGTTTACATGGTGCAGGAATACCTAGGGGCAAGATCAGACTTGGACACCTTTCCCACCGAAAATCCTCTGGGTTACTGGGTCTTGAGGATGGATCACTGGCCAGAGCTTGCATGGTATGCAATTGAGCTACTGGCCTGTCCTGCATCCAGCGTTCTTTCGGAAGGCACATTCAGTGCTGCTGGAGGCTTTGTAACCGATCCCAGGGTGCACCTGTCCACCGACTCGGTCGATCGACTGACCTTCATAAAAATGAATCAGTCTTGGATCACCACCAGCTACCAAGCACCTGATGCTGATGTAACCAAATATTTTTTTTGGAAATGTCAGATCCCTTCAAGACTGCCTATGCTGATGCTTAGTGACTATCCTGTTATGCTGAGTGACTATCCACTTCCTCCTCAATGATCATGCTGATAGCTTGTAAGAACATTTTTGGTTCTGGGCACCGCCACTAGTGGCTAAGTCCCAATTTTTCAGCCCCTGTTTAACAGGGGCATGTATTTACAATTGTTGATGCAATGCTTTGCAGCAGGGCTCATTGCTGCGCTCCAACTACAGTATCTGTGAGGGGTTGCAGTGTTGTGGCACCAGCACCAGTGCCTAAGGCCCAATTTTTCAGCCCCTGTTAAACAGGGGCGTGAAAATACAATTTTTGATGCAATAATTTGCAGCAGGGCTCATTCCTGCGCTCCTAATAGAGTATCTGTGAGGGGTTGCAGTGTTGTGGCACCAGCACCAGTGCCTAAGGCCCAATTTTTCTGCCCCTGTTTAACAAGGGCGTGTAATTACAATTTTTGATGCAATAATTTGCAGCAGGGCTCATTCCTGCGCTCCAAATAGAGTATCTGTGAGGGGTTGCAGTGTTGTGGCACCAGCACCAGTGCCTAAGGCCCAATTTTTCTGCCCCTGTTTAACAAGGGCGTGTAATTACAATTTTTGATGCAATACTTTGCAGCAGGGCTGATTGCTGCGCTCCAAGTACAGTATCTGTGAGAGGTTGCAGTGTTGTGACACCAGTGCCTCAGGCCCAATTTTTATGCCCCTGTTTAACAGGGGCGTGTAATTACAATTTTTGATGCAATACTTTGCAGCAGGGCTCATTGCTGCGCTCCAAGTACAGTATATGTGAAGGGTTGCAGTGTTGTGGCACCAGTGCCTAAGGCCCAATTTTTCTGCCCCTGTTCAACAGGGGCATGTAATTACACTGTTGACCTCACCATAGTGGAGGTCCACCTCATTTGGTAAGGTACCCACCTTATCTTTACGTTCATCACGGGGAGACACCTTATTTACGGCATCTGTGGACTTATTCTTATCACTTCTCTTCCTAATATTTTCCTCTACTCCCCCTCCATCTTCACTCAGAACTTTTGGAATTGGAACTTTTTTCTCATCAGAAATGGACTTTATATTTTCATTTTATTCACTGTATCACTATTCAGGGTTTTCATATTTATAATTTGTTCAGTGAATATTTACTTTATATCAATGCTCCTGAATTGCCAGTTGTGACTTACATATGAGATTTGCATTTGTCTATTCAATTAATACTGTATGTTTCATGGTTTCTGTCCCTACTGGTGTCATTTATGGTATTGTCAATTAGCTTGGACACTTATCACCACTAGTTATTTAGTTAGCTGGTATCATTGAACACATATGGTTTGTTCTCTGTTACTTTCTTCACTGTTTAGTCACCTATTTCATTGTGTGTCTTTTGGCTACCGTCATAGGGGCCTCGTTTATACTTTTCCTTTATTTAAATATGAATTACAGTGGCGGGTGAACTCTCAGTTCCTTGTTATGCTCAGGAGTCACTGGAATGGGCTCCTGATCATGTGACCACTGTGACAGCCCATAACAGTGGTCACCTGACGGGGAGGTCCATCCTGCGCTGGGCATATAGACCCAGTTAAAAGGGACGCCGGGGCTGAGCAGGAAGAGTTTAAACTAAAAAGTTGGCACAACAAAAATTGTTTTCTCTCTCCAATTATGTTTTCCAAAAACACAAGCAAACCTTAGAACACGAAGCTCCCACGGCTGTGAAAACAAACCAGCATGATCAATATTTTATAAGGTTATTCTTACCAAACTCATAACCACCAAGGATAACTCTGTCACTCAGACCCTTGCCCTAAGTCATCTGCTGACGGTAAAGCAACAGCTTCAATATCTTTCATTTCTTCCATTTTATGGAGTTTCGCAATAGATGAAGAGCTCAGCAGAGAATTTAATGATAGACAAATGCTGTAAAATATTTATGAGCTGCTACCGTAAGGGTCGATTGAGATTAAAATACAAAAAAAAAACATCTGAATAAATATTTGAGACTCTCCTTAGGAGTTACATTGTTTTCATACAGGATTGACTTCCAAACATTGTTTATATATATATATATAAATATTAATCGGATTATATTTATCTAGTCATTTATCCCACAAGTTCTCATCCGGTGACATGTACAGTGGGGCAAAAAAGTATTTAGTCAGCCACCAATTGTGCAAGTTCTCCCACTTAAAAAGATGAGAGAGGCCTGTAATTGTCATCATAGGTAAACCTCAACTATGAGAGACAAAATTTTGAAACAAATCCAGACAATTACATTGTCTGATTTGGAAAGAATTTATTTGCAAATTATGGTGGAAAATAAGTATTTGGTCAATATCAAAAGTTCATCTCAATACTTTGTTATATATCCTTTGTTGGCAATGAAAGAGGTCAAACGTTTTCTGTAAGTCTTCACAAGATTGTCACACACTCTGGCTGGTATGTTGGCCCATTCCTCCATGCAGATCTCCTCTAGAGCAGTGATGTTTTGGGGCTGTCGCTGGGCAATACGGACTTTCAACTCCCTCCCAAGGTTTTCTATGGGGTTGAGATCTGGAGACTGGCTAGGCCACTTGAGGACCTTGAAATGCTTCTTACTAAGCCACTCCTTCATTGCCCGGGCGGTGTGTTTGGGATCATTGTCATGCTGAAAGACCCAGCCACGTTTCATCTTCAATGCCCTTGCTGATGGGAGGAGGTTTGCACTCAAAATCTCACGATACATGGCCCCATTCATTCTTTCATGTACACGGATCAGTCGTCCTGTTCCCTTTGCAGAGAAACAGCCCCAAAGCATGATGTTGCCACCCCCATGCTTCACAGTAGGTATGGTGTTCTTTGGTTGCATTCTCTCTCCTCCAAACACGATGAGTTGTGTTTCTACCAAACAGTTCTACTTTGGTTTCATCTGACCATATGACATTCTCCCAATCCTCTTCTGGATCATCCAAATGCTCTCTCTAATTCCGACGCACAAAATTCCACGCATGCTCTGAATCAAGTATGAGATGGAAGCGATCGGTATGGTAAAACTAGCGTTCGTAATGGAGATAGCACATTTGTCACGCTGCAAATTTTTTAATCTGTTAATGCAGCGCATTCATTTATTCTTTATAATGCTAGAATAATGAAGTTGTTTTGCTGCTGATATTCACACAGAGTTCTGACAAACATATACGAACCCACAAGCACAAACTGAAGAGCAGTAACGGTCTGAAAAGCACGAGGATGAAAAGCGCGAATCGTCTCTCACCAAACTTCTACTAACACGAGATTAGCAGAAGGAGCCCAATGGGTGGTGCACTTGATATTGAACTTCCCTGTTATAGTGCCATTGTACGTGTTGTACGTGACGGCGTTCTTGGCGATCGGGATTTCCGACAACATTTGTGCGACCGTGTGTGTGCAAGACAAGTTTGAGCCAACATCCGTCGGAAAAAAATCCACGGTTTTGTTGTCAGAATGTCCGATCGTCTGTACGCGGCATAAGTCGTGCACTCCACAAATTTGGCCATTATGGAAAAGTGGCAAGAAGAAAGCCATTGTTGAAAGAAAGCCATAAGAAGTTCCATTTGCAGTCTGCGAGAAGCCATGTGGGGGACACAGCAAATATGTGGAAGAAGGTGCTCTGGTCAGATGAGACCAAAATTGAACTTTTTGGGCTAAAAGCAAAACGCTATGTGTGGCGGAAAACTAACACTGCACATCACCCTGAACACACCATCCCCACCGTGAAACATGGTGGTGGCAGCATCATGTTGTGGGGATGCTTTTCTTCAGCAGGGACAGGGAAGCTGGTCAGAGTTGATGAGAAGATGGATGGAGCCAAATACAGGGCAATCTTAGATGAAAACCTTTTAGAGTCTGCAAAATACTTGAGACTGGGGCGGAGGTTCACCTTCCAGCAGGACAACAATCCTAAACATACAGCCAGAGCTACAATGGAATGGTTTAGATCAGGGGTCTCCAAAAGTTTCAAGCAAAGGGCCAGTTTACAGTTCTTCAGACTTTAGGGGGGGCCGGATTGTGGCCAGTGGGGGTAGAAAATGCCCCGGCCCAGCATCAGTGGGAATAAACACGGCCTCAGTGATGGTGAGTAGGAGAGGAAGTTCCCCATCATTGGTATTAGTTGAAGAAATAGTGGCCCATTGTTGTTGTCAGTGGGAGGAATAGGGCCTCATATCATTGGGAACAATAGTGCCCCAAGGGCTGGATGAAGGATAGCAAAGGGCCACATCCGGCCCTCGGGCCACAGTTTGGGAACCCCTGGTTTAGATCAAAGCATATTCATGTGTTAGAATGGTCCAGTCAAAGTCCAGACCTAAATCCAATTGAGAATCTGTGGCAAGACTTGAAAATTGCTGTTCACAGGCGCTCTCCATCCAATCTGACAGAGCTTGAGCTAATTTGCAAAGAAGAATGGGCAAAAATGTCCCTCTCTAGATGTGCAAAGCTGGTAGAGACATCACCAAAAAAGACTTGCAGTGAAAGGAGGTTTTACAAAGTATTGATTCAAGGGGCTGAATACAAATGCATGCTACACTTTTCACATATTTTCTTCCATTTCACAATTATGTGCCACTTTGTGTTGGTCTAAAGCCCTGTACTCACGATCGGTTTTACCGATGAAAACAGTCCGATGGACTTTTTTCATTGGACAAACCGATTGTGTATGGGCCCCATCGGTCTTTTTTCCATCGGTGTTAAAAAATAGAACATGTTTTAAATTTATCCGATGGAAAAAAAAACAATAGCAAATTCCGATCGTCTGTGGGGAACTCCATCGGATAAAAAACCCACGCATACTCAGAATCAAGTCGACGCATGCTCAGAAGCATAGAACTTAATTTTCTCAGCTTGTCGGAGTGTTTTACGTCACAGCGTTTGGGACGGTCGGTTGTTTGACTGATGGTGTGTAGGCAAGACTGATGGAAGTCAGCTTCATCGGATTTCCGATGGAAAAATCCATTGGTTTAAAATCCATAGGAAATCCGATCGTGTGTACAGGGCTTTACACATAAAATCCAGAAAAAATACATTTACGTTTTTGGTTGTAACATGACAAAATTTGGAACATTTCAAGGGGTATGAATACTTTTTCAAGGCACTGCACATTTAATTTAGGTACAGCGTTGCATGACCGCACATTTGTCAGTTAAAGTAACGCAGTGCCGTATCGTAAAAAAATGTCCTGGTCATGAAGTGGGTAAATCTTCCGGAGCTGCAATATATTCCTGGGATTTAATGTGTTCTAATTTGTTGCTGGAGTTATACTTTAAAACGCCGGCTCGTGAAAAGACCCAAAATTCAATTTTCTTTGACTCATTAAATAATGCTAATCATAACTAACACGAGTCATCTTACTTAATGCATTTCATTTAAATTTGTTATGGCCGGAATGAAATGAAAATGATTTTAATAAAACGAAAATGCTTCTCGAAAGGGTAAATATATGAGAAGCCCAAAAAAAAAAAAAATGCATTATAGAAATCTAATAAACCATTGGCTAAATGCCTTTGCTCTTCCAGATATCAGCTAATTATTAGTAATTAAAGAAAAAGGTTGATGATAATTTCTTAGCAAACACTTAGGTCTCACAAGCACATACTTGGGTTTTCCTATGTGGCTGCACTCTTAATTATGTCTGTCTAGCTGATTTTAACAAAAAAAGTATGAGGTGGAAATTAAATCTCATAGGATGCACAGCAAAGTAAAAAAAAAAAAGTATGTTAAAGATATTTTCAAATCAAGGACAAACAAGGACAAAGGCTCACTTAGTGAGAAGGAACGGTCAAATTATAAATACCCTACATCACAGGTGTCAAACACAAGGCCCGCGGGCCGAATCCGGCCCTCCAGGCCATTCCCTGTGGCCCTCGCACCTCTCCTGCAGCTGCAGGAGAACTCCAGTCCCCCTCTAGTCCTCCTCCAGACCCTTACTTTCTGCTTTCAAGCAATGCATCCAGCTTCTTCCCAGCAGCAGCATAAGGAAAGGGGGGTGCACTGTGATGTAAGGGAGAGTGGGGGATTCAACTTCTGATGGTGGGGTGGCTCTTGACATCTAATGTAAAGGGGAGGGGATGCGCTGGACATCTAATCTTACAGATACAGCCGGCCCTTTTGAGGGCAATCATAATGCTGATGCAGCCCACGATGAAATTGAGTTTGACACCCCTGCCCTGCATTATAAAAAAGGAATTAAGATAAAACGCAGTCCAAAACTTTTTCAACTTTTGATATACTGGGTCAGCTTGAAAAAGGTCATGTTCCTCAAGTTAAAAAAATAAATAAAATAAAAAAACACCTTCCATCCACAGACTCCTGAACCCATGGTTGATGCGGAATAATTTTATTTTAATGCATGGTCTTGTTTGCTCTAACATGGTAAAAAATATCCTAATTCCCAAAAGCAATCAGAAAACTCTCTAGATCAACACTATTTCTTAAGGCCCCTTTCACACTGGGCACGGGAGGTGCGCTGGTGGTATAGCGGCGCTATTTTTACCATAGTTTTTACCGCGATATTCGGCTGCTAGCGGTGCGGTTTTAACCCCCGCTAGCGGCCGAGAAAGGGTTAAAACTGAAGCAGCGCATTGCGGGCGGTATAGCCGCGCTGTCCCATTGATTTCAATGGGCAGCAGCGGTAAAGGAGCGGTAAACACACCGCTCCTTCACCGCTCCAAAGATGCGGCAAGCAGGACTTTTGTAGCGGTCCTGCTAGCGCACTGCTTCAGCGTGAAAGCCTTCGGGCTTTCATATTGAAGACTGCAGGGCAGGATTTTTTCAGGTGTTTTTCAGGCACTATTTCTAGCGCCAAAACGCCTGAAAAACGCCCCAGTGTAAAAGGGGCCTAAATACACATGTAGCGGGCATGCACTTTCCCAGTGTATTTAAAACTGGCAGAGACACCAGTAATGTGCAGTTCCCTGCAGCCCAGCGGGTGGCGCTGTCGCCTTGGGCTGGGGTTGAACCATTGCTGTGTGCTGTACCCCTTTTTTTCCTCTCTCAGCGGTTGTATGGTGGGGCGGGGAACCCGCCGTGCTTGCTGGGAGAGGGTATAAAGGGGCCGGCCATCTTTGTCACGGGGTCGAGTCCCAGGCACCTTCAGCCTGAGGGCGGTGGTTCGTGTCGGGAGTCTAGGCGGCCTAGGCCAGGAGGACGTTCGGAGGTCGTGTTCCATCCCAGGCACCTTCAGCCTGGGGTGAGGTGCTCGGATGGAGGTCTGGGGCCCAGTGTCCTTCACTGGGTTCCGCGAGGGATGGATTTCCTAGGGGGACCCCGGGAGTGGGCTCCCCGAATCCAGTGGCGTAAGGGACCGGAGGGGGTACTCGCCTGAAGACCTGGTGCAGCATATTGCCAGTGACGGGTACCAAGGTACCCCTAGACAAAAGCCAGAGACAGATGATGTGATATCAGGGAGAGAGAGTGGAGGCCGCTACATACACATAGGCCACTTTATTAGGTACACCTGTTCAACTGCTTGGTAACACAAATTGCTAATCAGCCAATCACATGGCAGTAATGAAATGCAATTAGGCAGCTAGACGTGGTGAAGACAACTTTCCGAAGTTCAAACCGAGCACCAGAATGGGGAAGAAAGGGGATTTAAAGGGTAACTCCACTTTCGTGGGGGGAAAAAATAGCAAATAATTTTTTTTTTATATAGCACATATAATTGTGACACTAATCATATTGTAATTGAATGTTATTAAAAATGACCTTTCCTTTTCAATCTGCAGCTTTGTAATTTTCTGAAAATGCATTGCAATATGGCTCCCTGGAGTTGTTCTGTACACAGAGTGTGTACTGACCACTCCCCAGAAACATAATTTCCTGCTTGTGTGATTGACTCAACCTATTTTCCCAGAAGTATGCCTAAGATATAAGTCAGATTTCAGGCATCCCCTGCAACAAAAATTTCATTTTTGGAGAGATACTTTCAATAGGAATCCATCTAAAGGGATGCAGGCCCTGCAGATTTTCTCATTAGTGCCCTGCAGCTACACACCTGGCAGTTAATTATGAAACCACTCCCATTTGACCCACTCAGTACAGAGGCAGAGACAAACACACAGGGAATTCTTCAGAATAACAAAAGGTGGGAATCTGCAACAAAGTTTGTTATTATCCTTGCAATGTACAGAGATCACCCAGAGGGGAATGTTTTTTTCTCAACAAAAGTGGAGTTACACTTTAAGTGACATTGAACATGGCATGGTTGTTGGTGCCAGATGGGCTGGTCTGAGTATTTCAAAAACTGATGATCTACTGGGACTTTCACACACAACCATCTCTGGGAGAATGGTTCGAAAAAGGGAAAATATCCAGTGAGCTGGAGTTGTATTGACAAAACGTCCTGTTGATGTCAGAGGTCAGAGGAGAATGGGCAAACTGTTTCCAGATGATAGAAAGGCAACAGTAACTCAAATAACCACTTGTTACAACCAAGATATGCATAATACCATCTCTGAATGCACAACACATCGAACCTTGAAGCAGATGGGCTACAGCAGCAGAAGACCACACCGGGATCCACTCCTGTCAGCTAAGAACAGGAAACTGAGGCTACAATTCACACAGGATCACCAAAATTGGACAACAGAAGATTGGAAAAACGTTGCCTGGTCTGATGAGTCTTGATTTCAGCTGCGACATTCAGATTGTAGAGTCAGAATTTGGTGTAAACAACATGAAAGCATGGATCCATCCTGCCTTGTATCACCGATTCAGGCTGGTGGTGGTGGTGTAATGGTGTGGGGGATATTTTCTTGGCACATCTTGGGCCCCTTAGTACTAATTGAGCATCGTTTAAACACCACGGCCTACCTGAGTATTGCTGCTGACCATGTCCATCCCTTTATGACTACAGTGTACCCATCTTCTGATGGCTCCTTCCAGCAGGATAATGCACCAGGTCACAAAGCTCCAATCATCTCACCACTGGACAATGAGGTCCCTGGACTCCAATGGTCTCCACAGTCACCAGATCTCCATCCAATAGAGCACCTTTGCGATGTGGCAGAACAGAAGATTCACATCATGGATGTGCAGCTGACAAATCTGCAGCAACTGCGTGATGTTATCATGTCACTATGGACCAAAATCTCTGAGGAATGTTTCCAACACCTTGGTTAATCTATGTCACAAAGAATTAAGGCAGTTCTGAAGGCAAAAGGGGGTCCAACCTGGTACTAGCAAGGTGCACCTAATAAAGTGTCCGGTGAGTGTATATTATGTAGCACCCCTCTGACACCCCAAAAGCAGGATAGCACCTCCAGAGGCCAGGGGCAGGCTTGCATTTCAGAGAAAGGATCTTGGACACCAGTCACTTTTGTTAAATGGGATTTGCACCCAGGTTTTGCCTTACCTCTCCCAAAAGCACCAGCAACAAGTTTTGGGAGCCATTGAGAGAGCAAAGCAAGTGACTGTTCCAGAACTGAATTCCATTATTCGTCCTGCAACCTTACAAATGCACCATCAGCTACTGACCCGGTAAGCAAAATGGCAATGCTGATGGGTAGTCCAGGCATTAGAGGAATGGAACTATGGACTAATTTCAGAATCAACCTGTCTGTGGTCTCCTCCTATGTTAGTCTCCTGCCGAAAGGGGAGATGTGTGACAGGGGTCACTTGGGGCACAAGGGGAATGAGAACCCCACCATGATCTGTGATAGCCATACTCAATGCTGTACATACATGGGTTGTCCAGACATTAGAGGAATGGAACTATGGACTAACCTCGGAGTCAACCCGTCTGGGGTCTCCTCCTGTGTTAGTCTCCTGCCAAAAGGGGAGATGTGTGACAGGGGTCACTTTGGGCACAGGGTGAGCCAGGAAATAATGGACATTAAGAATGTCTTGGATTGCTTTAAATTGGGATAGTAATAATAATCCACAAAATGTACTGGTTGTTTGATTCTGAACTCAACAAGTTAATTAAGAGATGCTGATGTGTCACCTGTCTGCTTGTGTAATGTTAATGAGTCTCAACTATGCTACAGATCCTTTCATTGTGAATAGTGATTCCTGTTGGAAAGATACAGAGCGTTTTGTCTCGTACTTCTGGAAGAATTATTCCTATGGGAAGTGGTCGCCTGACTGTGGAGTGTCGGTAGTGGGTGTGTGTTCAGAAGAGGGAATATCTTAAACGGCGTTAACCCCTTTCATACTTGGGCAGCCGTTACATTGGTTGGCAGCGGTGGGGATTTCCCTCCAGTTACTGGGACACTCCAAACCACCACAGTGAATGACCAGCTATGCAGCCTGCAGGAAAGCCACGCTGAAAGACTTACTTGAGAGCCGTGGAGGGACTGGTGGGACAAAGAACAAGGCTACCTTGATCAGGGAGCTAGCCGAGATGGATCAGAGGGATGGTGATGCAGGACCCCGGTCAGCTGAAGACTTGTTTCAGCAACGAGTTCGACAGCGGTTGGCATTATATGGTGCTAACCCATCAGAGACCGCCATACAGGAAGCCATTAAAGACATCCAGCTGCAGGATGAGCGACAAGAGAAAGAACTAGAGCGACAAGAGAAAGAACTAGAGCGACAAGAGAGAGAACGAGAGCGACAAGAGAGAGAACTAGAGCGGCAACATGAGCACAGAATGGCGGAAATACGGCAATCGGAGACAACACCTAAAGATGCAGCGCCTTTCCGTAAGTTGCCCTTTCGGGCATTCAAACTGTTTAAGGAAGGAGAGGAGGAAATTGAAGCGTTCCTGCAGGACTTTGAGAGACTATGCCAGATATATGAAGTACTGCCCCAAGATTGGGTCGCCGTACTGGCAAGTAATTTAACTGGTAGAGCGGCGGATGCGTATCGGGCCCTGGAGGATGAGGACGCTAAAGACTATGACCGGGTAAAAGAAGCTCTGCTAGCCCGATTTGCCATAACACCCGAAGCCAGCTGGATTAAGTTTCGAGAATCCTGGAAACAAACCCATATAACATACGTGGAGTGGGCACATCGTCTGCAGCGAAACCTTAAGGGCTGGGTCCAGGGAAGCCACGCTTATACCATAGAGGACATCACCCAGCTAGTACTCTTAGAACAGTTCTTTAACCACACCCCTCCGGTATTACGGGATTGGGTGCGAGATAAGTGACCACGGACTGTACAGCAAGCGGCTACTTTGGCCGATGAATATCTGGACTCTCGAAGGTCAGGCGAAAGCGAGCGCTATCCACTATCTCGGCCCAGTTTACCAGCCTCTGACCCAACTTCAGCACCACCTCCAGCGGCCACTTATCCTCAGCAGCCCAGGTTCAACTCCCAGGACTACGCACAACCCATCAGGTGTTTCGGATGTAAACAGCTAGGGCACAAAAAGCCAGACTGTCCGTTGAATCCAGCCATCCAGTCCCAGTCATGGAGACAGCCAGCAAGGGGGAGCCCCCGCACACCCATGCCTGTGGCCCACTGCATTGAGGAGGAAGAACATTGGGGCGTTCTGCACAAGGCTGATCCAATACAAGCAGCTAACCGGGACAACCGGCAGCAACACAGGCAGACTGTCTGGGTCAATGGAAAGGTAGCCAATGGCCTACGTGATTCTGGTGCCACCATGACCCTACTACAAAAGAACCTCATCCCAGAGAGCCAACACACCGGAGACACTGTAGCCGTAAGAGTAGCAGGAGGTACCATCTTCCGGCTACCCATTGCCCGGGTTCACCTGGATTGGGGGGTTGGTTCGGGACACGTGAATGTGGGGGTGATGAAGGATTTGCCAGCGGATGTACTACTGGGGAATGATTTGGCCCCCCTTGTTTCTGCTTACGCCCCGATGGGCCCCGCTGAAGCCAACCCAGTGACTACCTGTGCCCAGACCCATGCTGCTGGAACTGGCCTGATTGGGGCTGAGAACGGGGTAAGATTATCTTCCCCGACATGTACCTTAGATCAGGCACAATATCACAGTCTAAAATTGGAATGTGACAAGTTGTCCAGTGAGAAATTAGAGATTCAACGACACTACGTCATGTATTATGAGATGTCCCATGGCTTGAACATTGAAATGCACAAACAGGCTGAATTTGTCAAAAGGTTAAATGGGATTTGCACCCAGGTTTTGCCTTACTTCTCCCAAGAGCACCAGCAACAAGTTTTGGGAGCCATTGAGAGAGCAAAGCAAGTTACTGTTCCAGAACTGAATTCCATTATTCGTCCTGCAACCTTACAACTGCACCATCAGCTACTGACCCGGTAAGCAAAATGGCAATGCTGATAGGTTGTCCAGGCATTAGAGGAATGGAACTACGGACTAATTTCAGAATCAACCTGTCTGGGGTCTCCTCCTATGTTAGTCTCCTGCCGAAAGGGGAGATGTGTGACAGGGGTCACTTGGGGCACAGGGGGAATGAGAACCCCACCATGATCTGTGATAGCCATATTCAATGCTGTACATACATGGGTTGTCCAGACATTAGAGGAATGGAACTATGGACTAACCTCGGAGTTAACCCGTCTGGGGTCTCCTCCTGTGTTAGTCTCCTGCCAAAAGGGGAGATGTGTGACAGGGGTCACTTTGGGCACAGGGTGAGCCAGGAAATAATGGACATTAAGAATGTCTTGGATTGCTTTAAATTGGGATAGTAATAATAATCCACAAAATGTACTGGTTGTTTGATTCTGAACTCAACAAGTTAATTAAGAGATGCTGATGTGTCACCTGTCTGCTTGTGTAATGTTAATGAGTCTCAACTATGCTACAGATCCTTTCATTGTGAATAGTGATTCCTGTTGGAAAGATACAGAGCGTTTTGTCTCGTACTTCTGGAAGAATTATTCCTATGGGAAGTGGTCACCTGACTGTGGAGTGTCGGTAGTGGATGTGTGTTCAGAAGAGGGAATATCTTAAACGGTGTTAACCCCTTTCATACTTGGGCAGCTGTTACACTAGTCATACAACATTAGAATTCTACTATAGCTTGTTGGCGGGGCATTCGACCGTAAAGGTACGATCGCGGCGTCGTACAGTTCAGCTGCTTCGTCAAATCTTCTTAGAACATTCGACAGACATCATAAGCCTTCAATTGACAGATTCAACCTTACAGTGGATGTAAACCCACTCTCATCCTTTCTAAACTACTGCCATAGTGCTGAGCTATAAGGATATAGATGCCTCCTGCATGTATCCTTATCTGTCAAATGTCTCCCCTCTGCCTGTTATAAGAACTGAAAAACTACAGATTCTGTGGGTGGATCTGTTGTCTGGAGCTCGGTGGGTGGAGTCGTGATGTCAATAGACTCCCCGCTCACCTCTACACTCCCCTTGTCAACATGCATTTTCTCCTGTGTGTTCCTTCTGCTATGATCACTAACATCCAGTCAAAATCCAGAAAAGTAACCACATGACTTCAGAAAAGGAGTGGGGGTGGGAATTAAAAAATAATGCATGTCTAAAGCTAGTGCACGAGATATGTAAATAACCTGTCACTCAAAGCAAGGGGGCGGAACGGACAAAGGTTTTTCTCCGTTTGTCCATTTTATCTCACTGAACAATAAAAGAGGATTGCTCAGAGCTGGATTAACTCTTTGTGGCAAGACTGGGCACAAATGATAGGAAATCTTATACTCTACATTGTGATAGCAAAAACAAAAATATTCGGATTTACATCCACTTTAATTCATTCAGGTTTTCGGATGAATGCATTTTTTTAACGAAACAAAATAAATAAAAACGAATTTCGGGAGTAACTAAATAAATGTCATTTTCGGATGAAAACGAAATTCCGAAACTAAATATTTTAGTGTGCACATGTCTAGATTCTATTACCTCCCTTGTTGGGGGTCCCTGCATAGGATTGTAATTATATGTTTTTACAAAAGTTCCTTATCACTATGTTGAACTTATACTTTATGTAGCCATCCTTTGGGTTGTAGATGACTGTGTGGTAGAATAGTTGGATCTCTACATTTCTGTTATTGATGTCTTGGTATGTTCCACCTGTGTTGTGGGCCTTATTTTTTGATGTCATGATTTGCCTACAATTTGTGTCCTGTGTTGGAAAATCTTTCAATAAACATATTGAAACAGAAAAATGTTCTGTAACTTGCTCCTTTAAAGCGGAGCTCCACCCTATTTTAAAACTGTTGCTCAATGACATCACAGCAATGTATTCAGTGATAAACTGAACTTTTTTTTTCTTCTTGTGTTCCTGTGCTGTTCCTCTCTGCTTCCTGTCTGTATCCACTGCGGATATGGGTGGGTATTCTGCGGGTATTCGGTCATTTCCTGTTAGCCGCACTGTCTCTTGGGAGCTTGTGGCATTGTTCCCAGGAGTCATTGCGGAGGCCTGCCGCGGGATTTCTAAACAGGAAGTGAAGTCTTTTTTATTTGTATTCGCATGGTTGCCATCACAACGGGGCGGTAACTTCCGCCGCCGCCGCCCGTTGTGATGGCAACCCTGAAGTTTACGGCACCGCTCGCCGTAAACACTGGGCATGCGTGGCAAAGAGCAGTGAATGCTGGGAGCATTCACCGCATCCCGGAAATCAATGCTTGTGGGCTTTACATGCCCACAAGCAATATGGGAACAGCCAGGATCAGATTTTATAACATCTTCATTGCAAATGAAAACGGACAGCAGCTGATTTAAAACATCAAAAAAGTGAGTAGTATTTAATGATTGGGAAAGTGTCAGAATGACTTAAAAAAAAAAAAAAGTATGGTCGCCGGACCTCCGCTTTAACCGCTCACAGCATATATACGTCGGCAGAATGGCTCGTACAGGCACAATCACGTACCTGTACGTCCCCTTTAACTGCCTGCCGTGTGGTCGCGTGCACGCCGCCTGCGGCGCGCTTGCAACCCTGTAGTCATCCCTGTGAGTCGGACCGTGGGTCCCGCGGACAAGATCGCCGCGGGTATCCCCGCGATCATCTCACGGAGAGATGGAGCCAGGAGATGTTAGTGTAAACACAACATCTCACCGCTCGCCTACTGACACTGTCACCGATCTCCGCTCTGTGTAATCAGAGCGGAGATCGGTGACGTGTCACTCGTAGCCACGCCCCCTAACAGTGAGAATCACTCCCTTGGGCACACTCCCTTAGGCACACCCCTTCAGCGCCCCTAGTGGTTAACCCCTTCACTGCCAGTGTCATTTTTACAGTAACCAGTGCATTTTTATTGCACTGATCGCTGTAAAAATGACAATGGTCCCAAAAATGTGTCAAAAGTGCGATTGTGTTTTTTTTTACCAGAAATATGTAGAAGAATATGTATCGGCCTAAACTGAGAAAAAAAAAAGTTTTTTTTTATATATTTTTTGGGGATATTTGTTATAGCAAAAAGTAAAGAATATTGAATTTTTTTCAAAATTGTCGCTCTATTTTTGTTTATAGCACAAAAAATAAAAACCGCAGAGGTGATCAAATACCACCAAAAGAAAGCTCTATTTGTGGGAAAAAAAGGACGTCAATTTTGTTTGGGAGCCACGTCGCACGACCGCGCAATTGTCAGTTAAAGCGACGCAGTGCCGAATCGCAAAAAGGGGCCTGGTCTTTATGCTGCATATTGGTCCGGGGCTTAAGTGGTTAAGCATTGGATTAGAATACAGAACTGGACAAAGCCATTCCTCAATTTATGTGTTGTCATTGTTGTATTCATTTTTTTAGCTTTCATTACCTATCCATAAAACTGCAAAATAATTTGCAACTTCTTTGATACTAACACATTTTTTTTTCTTAACTTGGCTGCGGGCATAAGCTATAAAAAAGGGAATTAAGAAATAAAAATTGGAAATATAATTTGGATAAATAAAAACTGAAATTGAGACTTGTATAGAGGTTTTTACTATTCTATTGAGGATATGAAAAGGTCACAAACTTGAATAGATTTAAAAGAAACAAATGATGACTTTTTGATGTTGTCTGTGGTTCCAAGAATGACATTATTTATAAGCTCCTCAACATTGTCTACTAGAAAAGGTGAATATTTTCAACCCAGCAAAAATAATTTACATGGTGCCACAGTGGGAATTAAAGTAAACATGTCCCATAACCCAAACCTCTGGCTTTGTCCTGTGAGTGATGTCACCACCCAGACGTTCCATCATTGTCAGCACTCTCTCTTCTGAAGCTGGCGGCTGGGGAGAACAGGTGACCGGACCGGAGAGCCCTGAGAATAGGCAACTATAAGCATCTTCCTTCTACAGGGTGGTTACATTGGGAGTTAGAAGGTAGTGGGAGAAGTTTTAAACTTAGTTAAAGCCTGGAATTCTACTTTAAAGTGAAACTTTACCCATAAACAACTTGATAAAAAATAATCTTCTTTGGCAAGGAACATACATTCCACATTATTAACCACTTTGCGCAAATCGGCGTACCCGTACGTCGGTACTTTGATGCTAAATCCTGGGATTATGGCAGCAGCTAGCTACCATAACCCCAGTATTTTCGGGAACGGCGTGCGTTTCTCTTTGAGATAAAAGTGGTCTCAGCTGTGAATTCACCGCAAGATCACTTTTATCGGTGGCGGGAGAGGTGCCCCCCCTCCCGCTGCGCTCCGGTCATCTCTCCAAACGCATCTTCTCCCATGCTTGGTTGGCTGCCGACTGAGGGGAAGATGGCCCCTGCTCGACTCCATAGCATGGGAGGGCGGAAGCAACGTCAAACAACACTTCCACCCATAGCTCTTAAAGGAGAATTTTTTTTTTTCCAAGTGACTTTTTTTTTTTTTTTTGCATTTTAGTGTAAATATGAGATCTGAGGTCTTTTTGACCCCAGATCTCATATTTAAGAGGTTCTGTCATGCTTTTTTTTTTATTACAAAGGATGTTTACATTTCTTGTAATAGAAATAAAAGTGACCCAACATTTTTTTTTTTTAAAAGACAGCGGCAAAATAAAAAATAAAATAAATAAGAAAAAAAACTTTTTTTTTTAAAGCGCCCCATCCCGACGAGCTCGCGGGCAGAAGCGAACGCATACGCATATGAAAACGGGGTTCAAAACACACATGTGAGTTATCGCCACGATCGTTAGAGCGAGAGCAATAATTTTAGCCCTAAATCTTCTCTGTAACTTAAAAATGGTAACCTGTAGAAATTTTTAAACATCGCCTATGGAGATTTGTAAGGGTAAAAGTTTGTCGCCACTCCACGAGCGGATGCAATTTTGAAGCGTGCCATGTCTTATTTTTTAATTCAAAAAAGTGTATTTTTTCCAAAAAAAGTGCGCTTGTAAGACCGCTACGCAAATACGGTGTGACAGAAAGTATTGCAATGACCACCATTTTATTCTCTAGGGTGTAAGAAAAAATATGTATATATTATGTTTGGGGGTTCTAAGTAATTTTCTAACAAAAAAAAATATTTTAACTTGTAAACAACAAGTGTCAAAAAAAGGCTCCGGGCTGAAGTGGTTAATGATGCTACTAAAGTTAGTGTATGCTGAAAATTGCCTCCAGCATTGCTTCTGTTTCTTCTTGCCGGAGGTTGCCATTTTGCTGAAGCCCAGAGTCCACGAGGAGCAGAAAATCTGTGGTTCTAATTTTCGACAGTGTCAAAAATGGAGAGCAACTGAGCATGTGCAAAGTAGAGTGAGACTGTGAATTATGGGATTTTAAACAGTATAGGCACTTAATTTTAATGTTTTACATAGCTATACCTGCAAGAGGAGCCAGCCTGAAGTGATCAAGCTGGACTTCATTTTCTGAATAAAGTTCTACTACCACTCCGGACCGCCTGCCATCGTTATACGTCGCTACTTTGAAGAGGAAAACCATTGTTATGGTAGCAGCTAGCTACCATAACCCTGGTACCCTCTTCAAGAGCAGGCGGTCCTCTTTCAGATAAAAGTGGTCTCTCCGGTGCCCTCTGCTGTTTACCGGAGCCGTCGGCAACGGCGGAGGCGATCGGATCCTTTCACATCAGTGGCCTGGAGACGAGTGAGGGGAAGATGGCCTCCACCCGTCTCCATATCATTGCAGGGCCGAAGCGACATCAAAACGTCACTTCCGCCCATAGCTCTTAAAATAGGGTGTCCAGACACTCCCGGTTTCTGGGGACAGTCCCCGTGTTGAGGACACTGTCTCCGGACCAAGTGTGTCACCAGTTTTGTCCCTGGATTGGATTTGAACAGGGGCAGGGGCAATTTCAAAGACAGTCAGTGCAAAAAAAAATAAAAAATCTGAATTACACACCCCCGCTCCACCGCGGAGGGAATATTTCTTCAGTTTCGGGTGCCCATTCAGCTCCGCTCCCATGTTCTTCTGCCTTGGCTCAAGTCCCGGCCAGCCACCTGCCTGCTTATCTCCTTGCCTTCCCTGGCGGAGTGATCTTCCTACACTCCCCACCCAGTAGTAGTCGGTACCCAGAGAGTTAAGCCCCGTACACACGATCGGATAACCTATGGATTTACGTCCGATGGATTTGTCCATCGGAAATCCGATGAAACTGTTTTTCATCAGTCTTGGCCACACACCATCAGTCAAAAAACTGACCGTTCCAAACGTGGTGACGTAAAACACTCAGATGAGCCGAGAAAAATGAAGTTTAATGCTTCTGAGCATGCGTCGACTTGATTCTGAGCATGCGTGGGTTTTTTAACCGATTGACTTGCCCATAGACGATCGGAAATTTCCATCGGTTTTTTATCCATCGGAAAATTTTAAAACAAGTTCTATTTTTTACAACCGATGGAAAAAAGACCGATGGGTACCATACATGATCGGTTGGTCTGATGAAAACCATCCATCGGACGGTTTTCATCAGTCAAACCGATCGTGTGTACGGGGCTTAAGACTCAACAGGCTGTGAGGCGGGCGGCGGCGGTGACGGGCAGAGAGGCGCTGATTGCCGCCATTACTAGTAAAAAAAAAATATGTCCCTGGATTTCATTTTAAAAATCTGGTCACCTTATCTTAAAGGGCCATTTTTTTTATTTTTTTTTAGAATGACATAAAAAATAAAAATAAAATGTATTGCATTTTAGTGTAAATATGAGATCTGAGGTCTTTTTGACCCCAGATCTTATATTTAAGAGGACCTGTCATGCTTTTTTCTATTACAAGGGATGTTTACATTTTTGAGTGGAACTCTGCTTTAACGAAGCACACATTTAACCCTTTGAATCCCCCTGATGTTAAGCCCTTTCCAGCCAGTGTCATTAGTACAGTGACCACTGTATTAGTGTCACTGGTTCCCAAAAAAAGTGTCAATCAGTGTCTAATTTGTCCGCCGCAATATCGCAGTCCCAGTAAAAGTCGCTGATCGCCGCCATTACTAGTAGAAAAAAAATTAAATAAATAAATAGTTTGTAGACGCTATAATCTGTGCGCAAATAGATCAATATACACTTTTTCAAAAATATGTAGCAGAATACATATCGGCCTAAATTGATGAAGAAATTCAATTTTTTTATAAATTTTTTATTGAATATGTTTTAGAGCAGAAAGTATTGTTTTGTTTTTTTAAATTGTTGTGTTTGTTTTGTTTATAGCGCAAAAAACAAAAACCACAGAAGTGATCAAATACCACCAAAATAAATCTCTATTTGTGGGAAAAAAAGGACGTCAATTTTATTTTGTGTACATTGTCACACGACCGCGCAATTGTCACTTAAAGTAACGCAGTGCCGTATTGCAAAAAAATTGCCTAGTCAGGAAGGGGGGTAAATTTTCCAGAGGGGAAGTGGTTAAAACAATTGTTTGATACACAACAATTTGGCAAACTAAATGTCATCTGTTTCAGGTTCACATCTACTTTAATCTCATCTGGGAAGAGCTCATTGCTCCTGTTTATCTCACTTTACCCCATAGACCTTTCTATTCATAGACCTTTCTGTTCATAGATCTTTCTATTCATAGACCTTTCTGTAGGTGCCCCCTCTGTCATCTGTGATTGTGTTATAATCATAGGTGTGCACAGCCTATGGCATTAGGGTGTGCACCCCAAAGCTCTTTTGAATTTAGGAGCCCTGTTAGGGGGCTTTGGTGAAATATCAGGGGTCTAAACAGGGGGAATCTGGGCCACATTGGGTGATTAGGGTGTGCCTGGGCACACCTGGCACACCCTGTGCGCACGCCTATGGTTATAATGTATTCCAGCATCAAGGCCAATAAGGGCATGAGCCCAATGAGTCATAGACATGAACAGCCGTGTAGAGTTATAAAATACACATTAATATTAACTCTAAGCAAGCTTCAAAAATCCAATACTGTATTTTGCTTATATAATCCTATACAGGACAGCCGTGCTGTAGGTTGCATTGCATAAGCTCTCCTTTTGAGAATGCTAGTTGCCTGGCTGTCATACCCATCCAATGTCTTTAGTATTTTCCTATTCTCAGATCAATTGATATTTGCATATTTGACTGAAGGCTGCACCATTATAGAGCTTCTAATATCAGATTTTTTTTTTTTTCAGTGAAGTTAAAGCGCCAGTCCCCAAAACACTTTTTTTTTTAAAACGCTCTGCATTTGTCCAAATATGTCCAAACATTTGTCCAAACATACACTTACCTGCTCCACTGTCCAGCGCCGCGCCGCCCTGAGCTTCGCTCCTCTCCCCCCCCCCCTCTCCGCCGGTGCCTCCATTCATAGTGTGGGCACCCGGCCATGACAGCTTTCGGCTTCACGGCCGGGCACTCACTGCGCATGCGCAAATGGTGCAGCGCTCTCTGAGTGGACAGGCGATCGTTTGGGACCTGTAACGTGTCCCAGGTGATCGCCTACAGGGAGGGGCCACCAAAAGGCGATATGACAAATCACCTAGGCGGCCCCAGGGCGGAAGGAGGAAGTGGGACAGGAAGTCCCACTCCTACAGAAGCCCCCACTCCCCCCCCCCCAAAAAAAAATTACATGCCAAATGTGGCATGTAAGGGGGCGAGGAGTTGATTAAGCGGAAGTTACAAATTTGGGTGGAACTCTGCTTTAAGAGGATGCATGCTTAGCATTGTGTCCTACAGAAGATTTGCCCCCCTTCATGACCAGGCAATTTTTTGCGATACGGGCGGTTATTTTACCTGACAATTGCGCGGTCGTGCAACGCTGTACCCAAATAAAATTTAAGTCCTTTTTTCCCTACAAATAGAGCTTTCTTTTGGTGGTATTTGATCACCTCTGCATTTAAATTTTTTTGCACTATAAACAAAAAAGGCAGGCAATTAAAAAAAAAAAAAATATTTTTTGCTAAATCTGCTAAAAAAAAATTCTTCATAAATTTAGGCCGATATGTGTTCTGCTACATGTTTTTGGTAAAAAAAAAAAAAAAAATCACAATAAGCATATACTGATTGTTTTGCGCAAAAGTTATAGCGTCTACAAACTATGGGATTATATTTATGGAATTTTTATTAATTTTTTTATGCTGGTAATGGCAGTCATCAGAGACTTATAGCAGGACTGCGATATAGCGACGGACAATCTGACACTGTTTCAAGAAAGGTTGAGCGCACTCCCAGGTATGAAGCAGTGATGATTACTTTATTGAAAATAAAAATCCATCAAGATACATCATAAGACATCATGAGACCTCTATGCAGGCATGGCAAGATTAACGCGTATCGCGAATCAAGGGTCATAATCTGACACTAACTGACACTTTTGACACTTTTGCAGGAACCAGTGACACTAATACAGTGATCAGTGCTAAAAATATGCACTGGTACTGTACTAATGACACTGGCTGGGAAGGGGGTTAAAGTGACACTAAAGGTTCAGTTTTAAAAAAAAAAAAATAACAAACATGTCATACTTACCTCCACTGTGCAGCACGTTTTGCACAGAGTGGCCCCGATCCTCCTGTTCTGGGGTCCCACGGCGGCTGGGGTTCCCTCTGGGAGGCGCTCTCCCGAGGGGGTTACCTTGTGGGCGCGCTCCTGTGTCATACACTCGGCGCCCATAGCCGCCGAGTGTGTGACTCATCCCCACCCCCGGCATCCGCGTCATTGGATTTGATTGACAGCAGCGGGAGCAAATGGCTATCCAATGAAGAGCCAAGAAGCCGTGGAGAAGAGGACGCAGGATCGCGCCCACGGAAATTCGGGGCTCAGGTAAGTAAAACGGGGGGGCTGGGGGGCCGGACACTGCAAGGTGTTTTTTCACCTTAATGCATAAGATGCATTAAGGTGAAAAAACACGAAGGTTTACAACCCCTTTAAACATCTAGGGCAATCAAAGGGTTAACTGTATGCCTAGCCAGTGTTTGTGTTTACTATATGTGCTTCTATTACTAGGGGAAGTAATGGATTTTATTCCCTGCTTTGCAGGAACACAGAATCCAGTCCTTCCCTCCTGTCAGCATGGTGATCTGCCTTGTTTACATAGGCAGATCACTGTTCTGTGTTGTTCAACAAGAATCAGTGGGTGCTGGAGGACATCCAGTTCCATCCAGGTAGGGATGAGCCTGACACCCCCCGGTTCGGTTCGCATCAGAACCTGTGAATGGACCGAAAGTTTGCGCAAACTTTAAAAACCTATTAAATACAATGGACGCGAACGTTTGAAATCAAAAGTGCTAATTATAATGGCTAATATGCAAGTTATTGTCCTAAAAAGGGTTTGGGGACCCGGGTCTTGCCCCAGGGGACATGTATCAATGCAAAAAAAAGTTTTAAAAACGGACGTTTTTTCGGGAGCAGTGATTTTAATGATGCTTAAAGTGAAATATTCCTTTAAATATTGTACCTGGGGGTGTCTATAGTATGCCTGTGAAGTGGCACGTGTTTCCCGTGTTTAGAACTGTCCATGCACAAAATGACATTTCTAAAGGAAAAAAAGTCATTTAAAACTGCTTGCGGCTTTAATGTAATGTCTGGTCCCGGCAATATGGATAAAAATCATTGAAAAAATTGCATGGTTACCCCCCCGAGCCCATTACCAACCCCTTTGGGTATTTGTATTTGTATTCAGGTAAGCTTTAGGTTCACACTGTGCAAAGAACACTAAAACAAAATACTGGAGGTCCCTGCCTCACTGCCTGTATTTGTATGAGAACCCCAGCAATTGTATTAAGGTAAGCTTTAGGTGAACGCTATGCAAAGCACACAGTACACTAAGTGAAACAATGACTGCAGCTAGCACAATCACCTGCCTGCCTGTCACAGTATAGAGAATAACAGGAACGGATCTAGCTAAACTGAATACAGTGTATAAATATATATACAACACCTAGGATGCATATATATCCTCTACACACTGTAACTGAAGCTAACTGTCTCGCCTGCCTGCTCTATCTAACTCAAAATAAATGACACTGTCTATCTCTCTCTATTTGTCTTTAACTATCACAACACAGTACACAGGACCGACACGGAGGCGGCCTTATATAGTGCGGGGCGTGTACTAAACCCCCTGAGACATAATTGGTCAAAGCCACCCTGGCTCTCCGTTTTTTGCGTGCTGTGATTGGCCCAAGCATGCGGGTCATAGTGCATGCTTGGCCAATCAACAGCCAGCAATGCACTGCGATGCCGCAGTGAATTATGGGCCGTGAAGCGCCACTCGAATTTGGCGCGAACGGCCCATAATGTTTGAAATTCGGCGAACGATCGAACAGCCGATGTTCGAGTCGAACATGGGTTTAACTCAAACTCGAAGCTCATCCCTAGTGCCAGGCACTAGATGTCTGCCGTGACCTGCCGATCGTTGGTAAAATACACAGAACTGGGTACAGCGTTGCATTTTTTGAAGTAACGCAGTGCCGTTTTGCAAAAATCTTCCTGGTCATGAAGGTGGGCAAGGGGATAAAACAACAAACACATTTGCAGGCGTACAATGCCTTTAAATATAACAATTGTGCTCCTAACATCTTATAGCAGAAAAGAAACCTCAATGCCAAACTATCTCCGTTGCTCTGTTGTAATATTCCGTCCTCCATTTCCTCTTTGCATACAATGTGGAGGCCGTGTATTTAATGGAAAGAACCTTGATACAAATCAATGCAATCAAAGCAAAGAGCTGCGCTATACACCCCTGTTACCATAATGATTTGTAAAGTGCCATTTTCCTTCAGTTGTTCTTGCTAAAAACTAGCAATTTTCATGTTTCTGTCTGATCAGAAATGTTTTCATTAAACATAAACACAAGCTAGAGCTTCTACAGTCAACAGTCAATGCCGAGCAATATCGACAAAACAAAAGACAAGAGTTGCGCTGGTTCAAAATCACGTCAACTGTTCCAGACTATTTGATTTGAGCAAAAGGTCTTTCTAAAGCCCAACTTGAGTCTAAACGTTTCCACTGAATCTGGAGGGGGTTAAAGCCTTTGTTAGGTTTTGTCCCCATTGGGGAGGTTTTCGTCTCATTTCCTGCAAGGACGGGAAGTGATGGGAAATGTTGTCAATGCCACAGATGAAAGCAAAAACACAATTTTAGTAGAGCGAGGACAGGTTAGAACAGGGATGCCCAGAGCAAGGGCGACTTAAGTGACTTGGTAACCGGTCGTGGGCCACAATGAGTGGAGCAGGCGAATGACAGGTTGGTGTCCACTCTGCAAATCGAGAGCAGACACGGACACAGCCCACTCTACTCTATGGGCCCTTCGATTCGGTCCACCCAGGTGGAAGGGGATGGATCCCCTTCTGTTTTTTTAGCGGTTCGGATTGGAGGTAGGCGGTACACCTGTGGATCAGTTTAAAAAAAGAAGCCCAGTAACCACTGTAGAACAGATATGACCATATTTGGGGCCAATGGTTGGGCACCCCTGGGTTAGAACTTCTGTGAGTGAAAAAGCATGCTGAAGGTGAGTATACAGGAAGTCCCGGAGCAAAAGAAGGAAGAGAATAGGCGTAGGGGACGGCATGACAGAGGTGGGACAGTAGGAAAGGCAGGGGTAGTTAAAATGTAGTGCCCCCTTTAAGTAAGGTGACCAGATTTTTTAAATGAAATCCGGGGACCTTTTTTTTTTTTACTAGTAATGGCGGCAATCAGCGACTCTCTGCCTGTCACCACCGCCCACCTCACAGCCTGTCCAGTCTCACTCTCTGTGTCCCGGCTACTACTCGGTGGGGAGCGGAGGAAGATCACTCCACCAGGGAAGGCAAGGAGGCAGGCGGCTGGCCGAGCCAAGGCAGAAGAACATGCGAGCGGAGCTGAATGGGCACCCGAAACTGAAGAAATATTCCCTCCTCTCCGACCGCACATTATCATCAGAAAGGGGCACAGATCATGGAAAAAAAATACTCCCCCCCCCTAAGCTAGTAAGAGCGGCGGAGTGGGGGGGTGTAATTGAGATTTTTTTTATTTTATTCTGCACTGACTGTCTTTGAAATTGCCCCAGCCCCTGTTCAAATCCAATCTGGGGACAAAACTGGGGACAGACTTGGTTCGGGGACAGTGTCCTCAATCCGGGGACTGTCCCCGGAAACTGGGGATGTCTGGTCACCCTACCTTTAAGGAAAGGGGGGTGTCCAGGGCTGGGGAGGTGTCCTGGGGAAGTTTGTGGGGAGGAGGAAGCAATGAGGAGTCAGTCGGGAGCAGGAAGAGAGAAGCTTCGCACCCGACCTCCCTATGTTGGTGGGGCTTCGGTGAGGCTGTCAGGACAGCCTGGCAGTGGTGGGTCTCTGGAGGAGGAGAAAAAAGGCTGGAATATATTAAAATGGTTGGTACCCATCTGTGGTATGGGGGTCTCGGGTACCTTCCGGTTAACGAGGGGTTTAACCAGGAAGGGGTAAAATGTAGGTCACTGCGGATGATGTGTATCGTTTCTGAGTTGGTGTCTTGCAACTGGAGGCCTACGTTTTAAAATAAGTTTGTCCCAGTGACCAAGTTGTGTGTCGTTGCCCTCCAAGACCACCAAGTATAAAAAGTTTGGCTGATGTTATTTAAAATTGTTATTTATTTTAAGCTTTGTACTTGTTAAATAAAAGGCCGCAATGCTATTTTACTGCACAAATCTTGTCAAGTTTTTTATCGGGTAATTGGGAGGATTTGGGAGGTTATGGTACAGCAGGTGGGGATAAAACTGGAGGTATCTGTCCTTCACATGTGAAGTAAAACCTTGGTTTGAGAGTAACTTGGCTTGAGAGCGTTTTGCAAGATAAGCAACATTTTTTAATAAATTTTGACTTGATATACAAGCGATGTCTTGATATAAACGAGAAGAGAGGCGCCTAGAGTGCTAAAAGTAGCATTATGGTTACATTTAATGAAGGTAAAACATTTAGCAACACTTAGAGGCGCCTCTCTTCTCTTTAATACTCTGTAGCTCCTGCTAGATTTTGCTTCTAATCCCCTTGTGGAGGCTTCCATTTGTGGATGGACATTTTTATGGTTACACACAACCCATTACATTGCTATAATCTTTTTACATGGACAATAAGCTGAAGGACCTATGAATAAATGGTTGTGGAATGAATCATTTAGGTTTCCTTTATTTCTTATGGAGAAAATTGATTTGATATACAAGTGCTTTGGATTACAAGCATGTTTCTGGATTGAATTATTCTGGCAATCCAAAGTTTTACTGTATATGGATCTTTTTTTTTTTAAGACTGTAAGGTACCTGGTGGTGGAGCCAGAAGCATTTAGGATGGCAGAGTGGCCCAAGTACCTGGTAAGTCTCTCGCTGACAGGTGCTGGTGTGCATCAGGAATGCAGGGATGGCGGGACTGCACATGCTGGTGGGAGGACCGAAGCCAGTGAAGAGCGCAGATCGGCTGGTGCAGGTGCAGGATAGGCACAGAGTAGCCTAAGACAGAGTCGGACAGCCCGGGTCAGCAACTAGCAAGCAGATCAGGTTCGGACGGCAGGCAGGAGAGTAGTCAGGGGTCAAGCCTAGGTTGGTAACAGCAGGACGGATGTGCAGAAGGAGCAGGCAGAAGCGTAACCCAGTTACAAGCCAGGGGTCAGTACAGGCAGCATTCAGGCAGAGTCAGAGGCAGATCAGGTCGGCAATAGAAGATCAACAGGAACTGGTAACAGGAACATGGGAACGTAGCAGACCAAACGGCACTGACATGCTGTAACCTGGCCATAGGCAAAGTTCCTTAGGTTTGTGCTCCTGCATAGACAAATGTTCCTTTCCTGACAACGACTTTCTGTCCAAACACACTCTTGCTGCTCCAGCTAAGCCAGAATGCAAGACTCCTTTTGTCAGTATAGAAGGGATGCCAGCCCAGATCGCCACTGTATTTCACACTGTATCTCACACTGTATCTCTTTAAGGACCTTGCTTTGTACACTGGTGCGCAGTCATGTTGGAACAGGAAGGGGCCATCCCCAAACTTTTCCCACAAAGTTGGGAGCATGAAAATTGTCCAAAATGTCTTGGTATGCCGACGCCTTAAGAGTTCCCTTTACTGGAACTAAGGGGCAAATCCCAACCCCTGAAAAACAACCCCACATCATAATCCCCCCTCCACCAAATGATTTGGACCAGTGCATAAAGCAAGGTCCATAAAGACATGGATGAGTGAGTTTGTGATGGAGGAACTTGACGTGCGCAGCGTCCTGACCTCAACTCGATAGTACACCTTTGCAGGGCCGGCCCTACCATGGGACCCGATGGTACCCCGGTCCCAGGCGGCACTTTAAGGGGGGCGGCAAATTGCCGCCCGTCAGCCAGCGACATTCCGTGTCTCCTACTGATTTTCCTTTCCTGTGTCCCCGATTTTCCAGCCGCCATGTTTAGTGTCCGGCGCCCTGTGATTGGACGAATGGGGGTCATGTGCGGCGTGGGGCTGGCCTGTCAGCGATCGCTCTAGAAGTCCCGCCTCCGCACATGACCGCCATACGCCCAATCACAGTGCGCCGGGAAACACGAACATGGTGGCGGGAGACAAGCACTGGAAGTGTGAGCTGTCTTCGCCTCCGCCTGTCCCTCTGCTTTGTTACGGCGCGGTGGAGATGGGATCATGGAGGTGCAGGCGTGCAGCGTCTGACACCATGGAGCGGGCTGCGGGTGGATGGCGCTGGGGGGAAGTTGGGACGCCAAAGCAGTTCTGCACATCCAGTGCTGAGGTCCGGAGGAGAGTCCTGGTGAAGAGCAGACAAAGGTAAGGAGGACTCAAAGGATGGATTCGCACCGAGCTGTGGGGAGGGGGTCGGGTGTGAGTACTGCAGGAAGTAGGACTCCTACTGTAGGAGTCAGGTGGGTCTGTGTAGTAGGTCAGTGTAGGTGTAAGGTCGGTGGGTCAGTGTATGTGTCAGTCAGTGTAATAGTCAGTGTTGCTGTCAGGTCAGTGTAATGTGAGTAGTGCAGGATGTAGGAGTGAGGTAGGTGTCAGGTAGGTCAGTGTAGGTGTCAGGTAGGTCAGTGTAGGGGTCAGTGTAATGGTCATGTAGGTCAGGTGGGTCAGTGTAATGTGAGTAGTTCAGGAAGTAGGGGTCAGTGTAGGGGTCAGGGTAGGGGTCAGTGTAGGGGTCAGGGTAATGGTCATGTGGGTCAGTGTAATGTGAGTAGTGCAGGAAGTAGGAGTCAGGTGGGTCAGTGTAATGTGAGTAGTTCAGGAAGTAGGGGTCAGTGTAGGGGTCAGTGTAGGGGTCAGGGTAGGGGTCAGGGTAGGGGTCAGTGTAGGGGTCAGGGTAATGGTCATGTGGGTCAGTGTAATGTGAGTAGTGCAGGAAGTAGGAGTCAGGTGGGTCAGTGTAATGTGAGTAGGGTAGGGGTCAGGGTAGGGGTCAGGGTAGGGGTCAGTGTAGGGGTCAGTGTAGGGGTCAGAGTAATGGTCATGTAGGTCAGGTGGGTCAGTGTAATGTGAGTAGTGCAGGAAGTAGGGGTCAGTGTAGGGGTCAGGGTAGGGGTCAGTGTAGGGGTCAGGGTAATGGTCATGTGGGTCAGTGTAATGTGAGTAGTGCAGGAAGTAGGAGTCAGGTGGGTCAGTGTAATGTGAGTAGGGTAGGGGTCAGGGTAGGGGTCAGGGTAGGGGTCAGGGTAATGGTCATGTAGGTCAGGTGGGTCAGTGTAATGTGAGTAGTGCAGGAAGTAGGAGTCAGGTGGATCAGTGCATGTGTCACGTAGGTGTGTCAGGGGGTCAGTGTAGGGGTCAGATAGGTCACATGTGTTCAAAAAATGTGCAGCGCTATGTGGTTAAAACCATGTGTGAAATAAATGTTAAACCTTGAAATGTGAAAAATTAATATATGAAAAATTAATTAAAAAGAAAACTAATGCAGAGTCCAAAAAGAACACAACATAGTCCGTGAAGAGTTAATTCCAAAAGCAAATCCATGAAGGGTTAAGGGCTGTAGCCAATAAAGAGACTAGGGTCTAGTGGAGCATAATAAAATAAAAATAAACATTTCTTGATCAGTTTAGGTCGATATGTATTCTTCTACATATGTTTGGTAAAAAAAATGCAATGTGTATATTGATTAGTTCGCGCAAAAGTTATACCGTCTACAAAATAGAGGATAGATTTATGGCATTTTTATTATTATTATTTTTTTTTTACTAGTGTAGCGGGGTCTGGTGATCTGCGATTTTTAGCTAGACTGTGACATTGCGGTGGACAGATTAGACACTTTTGACACTTTTTTGGGACCAGTGACATTTATACAGCGATCTGTGCTATAAAAATGCACTGATTAATGTGTAAATGTCACTGGCAGGAAAGGGGTTAAATGTGTTCCCTGGGAGGTGTTTCTAACTGGGGGGGGGTGGGACTGACTGTAGGAGGAGAGAGATCTCTGTTCCTAATCACTAGGAAGAGCAGATCTGTCTCTCCTCCCCTGTCAGAATAGGGATCTGTCTGTTTACATTAACAGATCCCCGTTCTGGCTCTCTGGAGCGATCGCGGCCACCAGCCACGCACAGGTCCTTTTATACTCCTTTACATGTATAGAGCCATGACAGGTCCACTTTAGTTATCATGATATAAAATAATGAATGTGGGGTATTTGGTGGGCGTGATTTTTTTTTGGGGGGGGGCAGCATTTAATTCTTGGTACCAGGCAGCACAATGTCTTGGGCCGGCACTGCACCTTTGAGATGAATTATAGCGGAGCCAGGTCTTCTCCTCCACATCAGTGCCTAACATCAGAAATGTGCTTCTGGAAGAATGGTCAAACATTCCCATAGACACACTCCTAAACCTTGTGGACAGCCTTCCCTAGAAGAGTTGAAGCTGTTATAGCTGCAAAGGGTGGGCCAACTCAATATTAAACCCAACGGACTAAGACTAGGAGGCCATTAAAGTTCATGTGTGTGTAAAGCATGGGTGCTCAACCTGTGGCCCTCCAGCTGTTGCGGAACTACAAGTCCCATCATGCCTCTGCATTTGGGAGTCATGCTTGTAACTGTCAGCCACTGGGAATGCCTCATGGGACTTGTAGATCCACAACAGCTGGAGGGCCAGAGGTTGAGCACCCATGGTGTAAAGGAAGGCATCCCAATACTTTTGGTAAAATATTGTGATGTACATTACATAGGCATGGTCCACTGTTGTCACCATCGTGAGCGTCTGGAGAATTCCCATGCAGCCATCAGCATGTAGACAGGAAGGGGCTGCAGGAGATCAGCAGAACTGAGATGCAACTGCCATTTTTTTAAAAATGGCAGTTGTTTATGATACGCCGGGTTTTAGCAACCTAAGTATCATTCCGTTAGGGTCTACATCTACTGTAACTGTTCTTTTTGCTCTGCATATATGAAGTTTATAATAAGCTTAATGATAAAAGTCTTCACAAAATACTCAAGTCATTAATTATATTCTTGATATTTTTCAGGGGCTGAGTTTACAGGTTGTTGAGCTGCAGCGTTTCAAAGCATGATAAACACGTTTGATTGGCTCTAAAGGAGCACAAATGTCATGTGAAGCAGCTGGCGGGTTAGGTATCAAGCCTCAGAACACTTGCCGTCACTCAGGATTACCGCGTGTATTCTGAGTAATACACCTTAATTAGCGGGATAGCCATGCCAAAGGAGAAAGGCTGCAAAGTTTGCTCATAACCCTTCTGTATTTTCGGAGCCTCCTAGTGACATCTCTAGCCAATAAACATCAAATTTTCATTCTAAATGACACAATTAAGGGAACCTTCAGCAAGATGCATACTAAGCAGGACTGCAATTAAAAAAGGTCAGAGCAACTTGCAAGTTGTGACTAACTGTTGATAAAATATATTTAAAGTGGTTGTAAACCCTTACATAAACTCAGTGGAGTGACTGGCCTCAGGTGATACACAGAGATTAAACAAATCCTCCTATATAAGTTGTACCTGTTTATCTGCTGCAGCTCAACAACCTGTAAACCTGTATCTCTTCTCTACATCCATTCTAAATGCAGAATGTACACTATATTACCAAAACTATTGGGACACCTGCCTTTACACGCACATGAACTTTAATGGGATTCCAGTCTTATGCCGTGTACACATGATCGGTTTTACCGATGAAAACAGTCCGATGGACTTTTTTCATCGGACAAACCGATCGTGTGTGGGCCCCATCGGTCTTTTTTCCATCGGTGAGAAAAAATAGAACATGTTTTAAATTTATCCGATGGGAAAAAAAAACGATAGCAAATTCCGATCGTCTGTGTGGAACTCCATCGGATAAAAAACCCACGCATGCTCAGAATCAAGTCGACGCATGCTCAGAAGCATTGAACTTCATTTTTCTCGGCTTGTCGGAGTGTTTTACGTCACGGCGTTTGGGACGGTCGGATTTTTGACTGATGGTGTGCAGGCAAGACTGATGGAAGTCAGCTTCATCGGAAATCCGATGGAAAAATCCATTTTAATTAGAATCCATAGGAAATCCGATCGTGTGTACGAGGCTTTAGTCCGTAGGGTTCAACATTGAGTTGGCCCACCCTTTGCAGCTATAACAGCTTCAACTCTTCTGGGAAGGCTGTTCACAAGGTTTAGGAGTGTGTCTATGGGAATGTTTGACAATTCTTCCAAAAGCGCATTTCGGAGGTCAGGCACTGATGTTGGACAAGAAGGCCTGGCTCGCAGTCTCCGCATTAATTTATCCCAAAGGTGTTCTATCGGGTTGAGGTCAGGACTAGTGTTGAGCGAACCCGAACTGTAAAGTTCGGGTCCGTACCGAACTTTAGCTTTTTCCCGAACCCGGACTTTGCCCAAAAGTCCGGGTTCGGGTTCGGGTTCGGCAATCTAATAACGCATTTAGAAATGCTTCAGGGGCCAGCCAATCACCTTTTGATTAGCTGGTGTGCCCTTAGAGGCCATCATAGCCATGCCTACTAATGGCATGGCTGTGATTGGTCAGTGCAACATGTGACCCAGCTTCTATATAAGCTAGAGGCACACAGCACACACGTCACTCTGCTTCAGAATAGATAGGGAGAGGATCTAGTCTGCTGCTGCTGCTTTTAGGGAGAGATAGAAAAATAGATGAGGTAGTCCTGATTCTACAATCTGAGGGAAAAGATAGAGAGATAGTGTAGTGTAGGGCCAGGTTCCTGTGTTGGTGCTTTCAGGGAGAGAGATTTATTATATAGGAGTCCAGATTCAGAGATTAAAATCAGAGATCTGCATAGGTTTACCTGTTTGTGTTGCAGTGCAGTCTTTTTACACTGCCATGAGCCCAGTGTCAGAGAAAATCTAACTTTTAGGGGAAAAAAAAAGGCACTTTATTGTTCTCTTTTCCAAAAGACCCATAGGGCAAAAAAAAAAAAAAAAAAAAATTTGCACTTTAATGTACGCTTGCAAAAAATGCCGTTTAGGGGCACAAAAAAAAGTTTGCAGTGTGTTATACATATTTTGAGGTGTGTGAAATAAACAATTTCTATATAGTTTTCTCCTACTGTGCTATACTAAAAAAACAACATTTTTTTTTAATAGCATTTTCTGCAGTTCTGTAGCTGTGCGATTCAGCGGTTACGTACTGTGGGTGTGTTCTGCTCTTCCAAAAAACGCAGTTTAGTGGCACAAAAAAAAGTTTGCAGTGTGTTATACATATTTTGAGGTGTTTGAAATAAACAATTTCTTTATAGTTTTCTCCTACTGTGCTATACTAAAAAAACAACATTTTTTTTGAATAGCATTTTCTGCAGTTCTGTAGCTGTGCGATTCAGCGGTTACGTACTGTGGGTGTGTTCTGCGCTTCCAAAAACACCCATTTAGGGCAAGATCCTAAATTTTGAAAATATGAGGAGAAGGTCAAAGGGACGTGGTGGCCCCGGTCATGGTGCTGCTGGTGGAGCTCCTGTTGCAGGGAGAGGACGTGGTGGATCTGTGCCAGATACACGCATAAGTGAAACACCTTCCTCAGGTGCGAGTAGGCGACCGAGCCTGCGGCGGTATTTTGTTGCGCCTAATGAGGCTGTACGAATGTTTAGGCCAGGACAAGTACAGGCGATAGTAGATTGGGTTGCTGACAGTGCCTCGGGTTCCTTCACATTGTCTCCCACCCACTCTTCTGCTGAAAGATCAGAGTTGGCACCTGAAGCCCATGTCCATCAGTCTTTCACCTCACCCCCTTGCAAATCAGCCAAGCAGTCTGAGCCCCAAATCATGCAGCAGTCTCTTCTGCTTTTCGATGACTCTGTTAGCAGGGTTTCCCTGGGCCATCCACCTAGCCCTGCCCCAGAAGTGGAAGAGATTGAGTGCACCGATGCCCAACCACTTATGTTTCATGATGAGTACATGGGAGGACCATCGCAGTACGTCTCGGATGATGACGAAACACAGGTGCCAACTGCTGCTGCTTTCGCAATTGTGCAGACAGACAAGGAGGGCAGGGGTGAAGACTGGGTGGAAGATGATGTGGAGGACGATGAGGTCATCGACCCCACATGGAATGAACGTTATGCAGGTGACCAGTGTAGTTTGGAGGAAGAGGCGGTGGTCGCACAGAGCCACCAGCACAGCAGAAGAGGGAGCAGGGTGCAAAAGCGGAGCGTCTGTCAGCTAGACAGTATGTCTGCTACTGCCCAACGCAGCAAGGGACCGAGCACACCAAAGCCAGGTCCAAGGAGTTCCCCAGCGTGGCAGTTCTTCACACAATGTGCTGATGACAAGACACGAGTGGTTTGCAGGCTGTGCAATCAGAGCCTGAAGCGAGGCATAAACGTTCTTAACCTGAGCACAACCTGCATGACCAGGCATCTAAGTGCAAAGCACGAGCTGCAGTGGAGTAGACACCTCAAAAACCAAGAAAGGTCTCTGGCTCCTCCTGCTTCCTCTTCTGCTGCAGTCTCGAACTCTTCATCCACCTCTGTAGTGACAGTGGCACCTGCCACCCCGCAAACAGAGCATCTGCCAGCAACACTACCACCTGGGTCACCAACCATCTCCACATTGTCCCATGGAAGCGTTCAGCTCTCTATCTCCCAAACATTGGAGCGGAAGAGGAAGTACCCCCCTAGCCACCCGCGATCCCTGGCCCTGAATGCCAGCATTTCAAAACTCCTGGCCTTTGAAATGCTGTCATTCCGTCTGGTGGAGACGCAGAGTTTTAAAAGCCTGATGGCATTGGCTGTCCCACAGTACGTCGTGCCCAGCCGCCACTATTTTTCCAGGCGAGCCATCTCTTCCCTGCACAACCAAGTGGGGGACAAAATCAGGTGTGCACTGCGCAACGCCATCTGTGGCAAGGTCCACCTAACTACGGATGCGTGGACCAGTAAGCACGGTCAGGGACGTTATATCTCCCTAACAGCACACTGGGTAAATGCAGTGGCGGCTGGGCCTGAGGCAGATAGCAGTTTGGCGCATGTCCTTCCACCACCGAGGATTGCAGGGCGCTTCAGTTTGCCTCCTGTTGCTAACTCCTCCTACTCCGCTTCCTCATCCTCTACCGCCTCCTCATCCGGTCAGCGTAACACCTTCACCACCAACTTCAGCACAGCCAGGGGTAAACGACAGCAGGCAGTTTTAAAACTTTCCTGTTTGGGGGAAAAACCCCACACCGCGCAGGAGTTGTGGAGGGACATGGAACAACAGACCAATGAGTGGTTGCTGTCAGTGAGCCTCAAGCCCGGCCTGGTGGTGTGCGATAATGGGCGAAATCTCGTAGCAGCTCTGGGCCTAGCCGGTTTGACGCACATCCCTTGCCTGGCGCATGTGCTGAACTTGGTGGTCCAGAGGTTCCTTAAAAATTACCCCAATATGCCAGAGCTGCTGCAGAAAGTGCGGGCTGTGTGTGCGCACTTTCGGCGTTCTCACCCTGCTGCTGCTCGCCTGTCAGCGCTGCAGCGTAACTTCGGCCTTCCCGCTCACCGCCTCATATGTGACGTGCCCACAAGTTGGAACTCCACCTTGCACATGCTGGCCAGACTGTGCGAGCAGCAGCAGGCGATAGTGGAGTTTCAGCTGCAGCAATCACGCGTGAGTCGCTCTGCGGAACAGCACCACTTCACCACCAATAACTGGGCCTCCATGCGAGACCTGTGTGCCTTGTTGCGCTGTTTCGAGTACTCCACCAACATGTCCAGTGCCAATGACGCCGTTCTTAGCGTTACTATCCCAGTTCTATGCCTCCTTGAAAAAACGCTTCGGGCGATGATGGAAGAGGATGTGGCACAGGAGGATGAGGAGGAGGAGGAGGAAGCGGGATCATTTCAAAGGCTTTCAGGGCAGTCTTTCACAAGTGGCTACGAGGGTGGGTTCCTGCACCAACAAACGCCAGGTACACAATTGTCCGGCAGAAAGGGCACAGTTCTGGAGGATGACGAGGTGGAGGAGGAGATGGAGGAGGAGGAGGAGGAGGAGGAGGAGGAGCCATTTTCACAGCAGGGTGGCACCCAGACCAGCTCGTGGCCATCACTGGTGCGTGGCTGGGGGGATACAGAGGACACAGACGATACACCTCCCACAGAGGACAGCTTTTCTTTGCCTCTGGGCAGCCTGGCACACATGAGCGATTACATGCTGCAGTGCTTCCGCAATGACCGCCGAGTTGCCCACATTTTAACTGGTGCTGATTACTGGGTGGCCACCCTGCTGGATCCCCGTTACAAGGACAACGTACTGTCCTTAATTCCCTCACTGGAGCGGGATCGTAAGATGCGCGAGTACAAGCGCACACTGGTAGACGCGCTGCTGGTGGCATTCCCACCTGACAGCGGGCGTACGGTGGAAGCACAAGGCGAAGGCAGAGGAGGAGGAAGAGGTCGCCAACGCAGCCGGGGCACCGGCAGCACCTCAGAAGGCAGGGTTAGCATGGCTGAAATGTGGAAAAGCTTTGTCAGCACGCCACAACAACCAGCACCACCAGCTGAGATGGAACGTCTTACCAGGAGGCAGCATTTCACCAACATGGTTGAGCAGTATGTGTCCACAGGCCTACACATACTGGATGACGGGTCTGCCCCCTTTAACTTCTGGGTCTCCAAATTGGGCACATGGCCTGAGCTTGCCCTTTATGCCTTGGAGGTGCTGGCCTGCCCTGCAGCCAGTGTATTATCTGAACGTGTATTTAGCACGGCAGGGGGCGTTATCACAGACAAGCGCAGCCGCCTGTCCAGAGCCAATGTGGACAAGCTCACGTTCATTAAAATGAACCAGGCATGGATCCCACAGGACTTGTCCGTACCTTGTGCAGAATAGACATGTATACCGGTGTTGTGACAAAAACTGTCTGGCCATCGGATTGTGTCCGGCCCATACTGCGAAGGCGCAGCGCTTGCGCAGTACAGAGGACAAGGAGATTCACAAAATCTCCGAAGATGAACGGCGCCTGCGCTGTGAGTGCAGGTTCAAGCCCCACCATCCAAGTGGACATACGGTAGCACATAGTAACAGGGCCCCTCACGGGCTCGGTTCGATCGCCACGCTTCGGGCACGGCCTCACTTGGCTCGTCTTGAACCACGGATGGTGTGGCCTTCACCTGAACTCACCACGCAGGCGCCGTTCATCTTGGGAGATTTTAGAAATCCCCTTGTCCTACATACTGAGCAAGCGCAGTACAGGGTGGACACTATTTGACGGGGGACAGAATTCGACACATCACCGGCATTACACAGCCATTGTTGTATTTTTGAATCAGTGTTGGCTACCTCGTCCTCCTCCACCGCCGCTTCCACCTACACAGCCACATCCACCGCCACTTCAACCTCCTACTCCATATGGACCTCGTCCTCCTAGGTCAAGATTATTATTTTTTATTTTTATTTTTTTATGTTATTTTAAGTTATTTCCCTATCCACATTTGTTTGCAGAGCACTTGCCATGCTCTTAACAACATTTTGCTGCCATTTGCAGCCCTCTAGCCCTTTCCATTACCTTTTTAGAGCCTTTTTAGTCCTTAGAAGTCCGGGTCCCCATTGACTTCAATGGGGTTCGGGTTCGGGTCCGAGTTCGGGTTAAAGTTCGGTCCCGAACCCGAACTTTTTTCCGAAGTTCGGCCGAACCCGTCGAACCCAAACATCCAGGTGTCCGCTCAACTCTAGTCAGGACTCAGTGCAGGCCAGTCAAGTTCCTCCACCCCAAACTCAGTCATCCATGTCTTTATGGACCTTGCTTTGTGCACTGGTCCAAATCATTTGGTGGAGGGGAGATTATGGTGTGGGGTTGCTTTTTAGAGGTTGGGCTTGGCCCCTTTAGTTTCAGTGAAGGGAACTCTAAAGGCGTCAGCAAACCAAGACATTTTGGACAATTTCATGCTCCCAAATTTGTGGGAAAAGTTTGGGGATGGACTCTTCCTGTTCCAACATGCTCTTAGCCTAAATAAAATTAGAACAAATAAAACCGTCACATTTAAGGATTGGAGAGAGCTGTATATTACATAATAATATTTGTTTTTGCTTTTAGATCTCCTTTAACTTAAACTCCAGTGCTTGCATGATTCCAAGCATTATGCAGCTGTATATATAGATAAATAAATATATATAAATGTTTTTTCCTAAAAACTACTATATATATATATATATATACAGTGCCTTGCAAAAGTATTTATGCAAAAGTATTCACCCCCCCCCCCCCCCCCCACCTGACATTTTTCTTGTTTTGTTGCCTCACAACCTGGAATTAACATGGATTGTTTGAGGATTTGCATCATTTAATTTACAGAACATGCGCACAACTTTGAAGATTTTTTATTTTTTTTATTGTGACGCAAACAACAAATAACAGAAAAAATCAATGTGCATAACTATTCACCCCCCTAAAGTCAATACTTTGTAGAGCCACCTTTTGCGGCTATCACAGCTCCAAGTCGCTTTGGATAAGTCTCTATGAGCTTGCCACATCTTACCACTGGGATTTTTGCCCATTCCTCCTTGCAAAACTGCTCCAGCTCCTTCAAGTTGTATGGTTTGCACTTGTGAACAGCAATCTTTAAGTCTGACCACTGATTTTCTATTGGATTGAGGTCTGGGCTTTGACTAGGCCATTCCAGCACATTTACATGTTTCCCCTTAAACCACTCAAGTGTTGCTTAAGTAGTGTGTTTGGGGTCATTGTCCTGCTGGAAGGTGAACCTCCGTCCTAGCCTCAAATCACACACAGAGTGGTACAGGTTTTGCTCAGGAATATCCCTGTATTTAGCACCATCCATCTTTCCCTCAACTCTGACCAGTTTCCCAGTTCCGACTGCTGAAAAACATCCCCACAGCATGATGCTGCCACCACCATGTTTCACAGTGGGGATGGTGTTCTTTGGGTGATGTGATGTGTTGGGTTTGCGCCAGACATAGTGTTTTCTTTGATGGCCAAAAAGTTAAATTTTAGTCTCATCAGACCAGAGCACCTTCCTCCATACATTTTGGGAGTCTCCCACATGCCTTTTCGCAAACTCAAAATGTTACATTTTGTTTTTTGCTGAAAGTAATGGCTTTCTTCTGGCCACTCTGCCATAAAGCCCAACTCTATGGAGCGTACGGCTTATTGTCGTCCTATGTACAGATACTCCAGTCTCTGCTGTGGAACTCTGCAGCTCCTCCAGGGTTACCTTTGGTCTCTGTGCTGCCTCTTTGATTAATGCCCTCCTTGCCCGGTCTGTGAGTTTTGGTGTGCGGCCGTCTCTTGGCAGGTTGGCTGTTGTGCCATGTTCTTTCCATTTGGTTATGATAGATTTGATGGTGCTCCTAGGGATCATCAAAGATTTGGATATTTTTTTTTATAACCCAATCCTGACTTGTACTTCTCAACATTGTCCCTTAGTTGTTTGGAGAGTTCCTTGGTCTTCATGGCAGTGTTTGGTTGGTGGTGCCTCTTGCTTAGGTGTTGCAGCCTCTGGGGCCTTTCAAAAAGGTGTGTATATGTAATGACAGATCATGTGACACTTAGATTGCACACAGGTGGACATCATTTCACTAATTATGTGACTTCTGAAGGTAATTGGTGGCATCAGAGCTTTTTATGGGCTTCATAACAAAGGGGGTGAATACATACGCACATGCCAATTATCAGTTCTTTATTTCTTTAAAATAGTTTTATGTATACCGTATATACTCGAGTATAAGCCGAGTTTTTCAGCCCCTTTTTTTTGGCTGAAAATTACCCTCTCGGCTTATACTCGAGTCAGCGTACCTGAGTCCATTGCCGCCTGACCTCACCGCGCCCATTGCAGAATTCGATCTGTGTACCCGAGTCCGTGACATATTCGGACGGTGGCCGTGCAGTGTTAAAAACTCGCGCTCCTCCTTGTACTCTTCTGTGATAGGCGGAACACTCGGTTTCCCAGCAAACACTGTGTTCAGTGTTCCGCCTATCATGATCGCTCTCTCGTCCGTGATAGACGAAAGGGCGATCGTGATAGGCGGAACACTGAACACAGTGTTTTCTGGGAAACCGAGTGTTCCGCCTATCACGGAACAGCACAAGAGGAGCGCAAGTTTTTAACACTGCACGGCCGCCGTCCGAATATGTCACTGACTCGGGTACACAGATCGGATTCTGCAATGGGTACGGTGAGGTCAGGCTGCAAATTACCATGGTGAGAGGATGGTCGAGTTGAAGAGCTGCAATGGACACAGTGAGGTCAGGCTGCAAATGGGCACAGTGAGGTCAGGCTGCAAATGGGCACAGTGAGATCAGGCTGCAAATGGGCACAGTGAGGTTAGGCTGCAAATGGGCACAGTGAGGTGAGGCTGCAAATGGGCACAGTGAGGTGAGGCTGCAAATGGGCACAGTGAGGTCAGGCTGCAAATGGGCACAGTGAGGCTGCAAATGGGCATTGTTGACCCTCTTTTCCGCTTACAGTAGCTGCTGCATTCTCAACCTAGGCTTATACTCGAGTCAATACGTTTTCCCAGTTTTTGTGGTAAAATTAGGTGCCTCGGCTTATACTCGTCGGCTTATTCTCGAGTATATACGGTATATTTTTCTAATTTTACTTCACCAACTTAGACTATTGTGTTCTGATCCATCACATATAATTCAGATTAAAAAAAAACATTGAACTAAAATCTGTAATGTAACAAAATAGGTAAAAAGCCAATGGGGTGAATACTTTTGCAAGGCACTGTATAGATATATATATAGATATCTATACATAGATATATATATATATATTTCAGCTTTCAATCCACTGCAGCAATTCAATTTATCATAGTTACTTTGGATAATGATTGAAAATAATGGGGGTCATGGCCCTAGATATCTTAACACACAGACTTACATGATGTCAGACATCACAATGGTAATCTCTCCCAGAAATGTATCTGTCCCATTAAGATCGATTGCTCTAAGGAGCTGGGTGGGGGGTTTGGGTAAAAAGAGAAAGGGCTATTTTGAGCCCAAAAATGACAAAACTCTCTATAGGTACATTTTAGATTGATCTAATTACTAATATAAATGTGGTTAGAAGAATTTGTCTTATTGATTTCATTTTGGCTTCCTGAATTGTTTATTCGTTTCTTAGCCTCCTTCGTTTTGCATTTCAAAAATGACTCCGCGAGCGATTTGTCAGCCCGTGACAAGCTATTATATTTACAAAAGAAATGCATCAATATATTGTACCTACAAACCTCCTCGTTTGTACTTAGTAAGTAACTTCAAGCTCAGGCAATCCATCTCTTTAGTGTGTCACGCCTACACAATCCGCTTTTGCTAAAAGGTGATGCGGAATGCAGAATTTAACATGTAATTTCTGTTGCGCGACGCCTTCCTTATGTTTTAAGTAGGCACATTAACAGCGGCGTGTAGCACATGTCTAAGTTGGCTTTTTAGAATATCCCAGTGATGAAGTGATTAGGATTTATTGTCTAGTGATAAAGGTAAACTTCAGCTTTGGAAAAAAATTTGCAAGCCAGCGAACATAAAAGAAAAAACGTTTGTTGCAACTTGTCCCTTGCAATGCTTCTTCTCTGACACTAGATGCCACCAATCTTCCAGGTTGAATGTTGGTCATTGACATTCAACCCTCTTCCTCTTAGCCCAGGCTGTCACAGATCTTCCCCCTTGGAGGCAGAGCCAGAATAAGGCCATCCAGCTCCCAGGGCAAAAATGACAAACTGCACCCCTTCGCCTAATGGTAAGGGCCAGGGCGCCCACATCCCTGCAATAAACTGTTGCGCCCGCCACCCAGGGTAGCCACCCCTTCTGCCCACCCTTTATCCCTGCCCTGCTTGGAGGGGATGTCATCATGCATGTTGGGCAGCGTGTACATAGAAAAACCACCAGAACATATAGAAGATCCCAAGTATGAGAGTGTAATAATGAAGCAATGCAGCTGAAGATATGCCCATATGTGGGACTGTGATCTCCCCTTGTGGTCACAAGGGGAGGTCACAGTCCCATGAATGGGCATATCTTTGGCTGTATTGCTTCCGTTTTACACTGCCATACTTGGGATCAGGGCAGAGACAAGGGGTGGGAAGGAGGGGTGGCTTCCCTGGGCACTGTTGTATCATGTGAGTTAGGGGGGGTACCGCAAGGAGATTGAGGGGGTAGGGGATTTGTCTTGGGAGGAGGAATTTGGGGGGCAGCAAGGGGTAAGAATTGCTCTAAGAGGAAAAATGTGGGTTTATGTGCTAGGAGTGGTGATTCAGGAGCATTTGTGTTGGGAGGGGGATGGGAGAAAAGGATTTGTGCTAGGAAGGTCGATTTGGGGGGTTTGTGTTAGAAGAGGTGATATGGTAGAGGGGTGAGGGGATTTGTACCAGGAGAATAATTTTTTGGGGGGCAGGGGGAATTGTGCTAGCAGGAATGATTGGGGGTGTTTGTGCTAGAAGGGGGGAATGTTTGTGCTGGTGGGGGATTTGGAGTGGGGGGGAATGTGTACTCGGAGGGGAAATTTGAGGGATGAAGGATCTGTGCTAGGAGGGGTGTTTTTTTTTTTTGGGGGGGTGCATTTGTGTTGTTGGGGTGTGGGAGATGGATGGGGCAGAGATTTGTGCTGGGAGGAGAGATTTCAGCAGGGGGCGGATTTGTACTGGGAGGAGGGGGAATTTATGCTTAGGGGTTAAGGGTGCAGATTAGTGCCCAATTTTCTTTTGGGGGGGGGGTTTACTGACACATAATGTTCATACATCTTGGGGGGGGGTGGGAGCAGTTTGGCATGTTCGCCCTGGACTCTAGGTGACCTTGTCCCGCCACTGCTTGGAATCTTCTATATGCTCTGGTGGTTTCTTTTGATGTAAGTACACAGTCATATGTAGTTTACTCTTTGATGTCTATGTGCATTAGATTGTTATGGGATTCATACTGGACACTGAAGCCTTGTACACACGGTCGGAATTTCCGATGAAAAAAGTCAGACGGAGTTTTTTCATCGGATATTCCGACCGTGTGTGTGCCCCATCTGACTTTTTCTGTCGGAAATTCCGACGGAGTTAGAAAGAGAACATGTTCTCTTTTTTTCCGGCAAAATTTTTTTCTATCGGAAATTCAGTTCGTCTGTATGGAACTCCGATGGAGAAAAAAACACGCATGCTCAGAATCAAGTCGACGCATGCTCGGAAGCATTGAACTTCATTTTTATCGGCTCATCGTAGTGTTGTACATCACCGCGTTCTTAACGGTCGGAATTTGGTGTGACAGTGTGTATGCAAGACAGCTTGAACGGAATTCCGTCGGAAAAATCAGTCATAGTTTATCCCGACGGAAAATCCGATCGTGTGTACAAGGCATAATGCTATTATATATTTTTTACCCCTAACACATTATTATATACCTTGGATTTAATATCTTCATCCTTATATTTTGAATATAATTTCTTAAACCTTCGGCAGTGTTTTTTTATTGCTAGTCTAGTAAGACGCTTATATATTTTCTATACTCTTAGTATTATGACAAAATACATCATTTGGTTTTTACTGGTTATACACCATTCAATTTGTACATTTAGATCTTGGTCCTGGCCACCTTTCCTCCTTACGTGGGCTTTTGGGCTCCAAGTACCCCTGTGCCTTCCCCAGTCACTAATGGTTGGACATCCCTCCAGATAGACCAACCTGTATGAGCATGCATACCTAACACACTGTATTATTTTCTGTTACAAAATACTGTTATATATTATGTTTTAATACATGTGTTGTTGTATTTATATAGTTTGCCCTCTTCATTCGCCTGGGACCTGAAGAAGCCAGACATTTGACGAAACGCGTTGATCTTACAGGCACTAGGAAGAGTTCAATTCACCTATAATGGACTTTCATCATCTCAGTCTGTTTATATGGTTTAGAGCTATTTAGATACATATTTAGAGGGTATTGATCCCCTAATATGTATTGGAGACATTTTTGTTTTTTACTATTGTACAATAACGTTTATATTTTATCTAGTTCTATTTTGGCTTCTTGTGCTGTGCCATTAAAGTCTGTATTTCTAGGTAGCTGGATGTGTATCCCTATCCAGTTGCTACCTATTTTGTTCTACTGTATATAATAGTTTTGCCTTTAGTTAAAGACCATCACTGCTGGCCAAGAAGAGAAGGTACCTGTAATGCTACCGGTCCAGCCAGAAGAATCTTGGGGAAGTGGCATGTATACCTGGATTTGATAGTATACCTGGACTGAAGCCAAAATGGGTTTGCTTTCATATATATTGTATGTTTTTTGCTTTGTAGCAAAACATTTATAGTAATTCTGTCTTAAAGTAAACATTTGATTTTGTCCTTGTAGATGGTAGAATCCAATATATCTGTATTATTACAGGTACTTATATAGCGCTGTAACTTTACGCAGAGCTTTACATATACATTCTACATTTACATGATATGAATTTAGCCCCATTTTATGTTTTTAAGAAATTTCATTTTGGACTTTTTGATGTGCCACTTCAATTCCAGATCTAAATATTTTCTCCACAATCAAAGGTGACTGTTGTAATGAGGGATGGGCAGATCTGCCCTGGGTTCAGTTATTGTAGGATTATACGTCTAATGCCCTGTACACACGACCGGATTTTCCGATGGGATAAAATCCGATGAAATTTTCCGTCGGAATTCCGTCCAAGCTGTCTTCCATCAGTCTTGCCTACACACTGTCAGTCCAAATTCCGACCGTCCAAAACGCGGTGATGTACAACACTACGATGAGCCAAGAAAAAGGAATTTCAATGCTTCCGAGCATGCGTCGACTTGATTCTGAGCATGGAGCGGCGCTGTGATTGGCCGGAGCGACGATACCTGAAAGTAACCTTCCGGGTATCTGTGGAGCGATGGCTGCGGCTGGAGGGGGAGACGAGGACGGGTTCGGGGGCCCCGATCTAAGGTAAGTGATGCATAATGAGCTAGTATGCTAGTCATACTAGCTCATTATGGCTTTGTCTTGCAGGTGGTTTTAAAAAAAAACAAAAAACGGGTTTACAACCACTTTAAGGACCAGATTCAATGTATGTGAATGCATGGAGGGTCACATTCACCTGCTAATAAATGAAGATAATAATAAGATACCTAACATGTCACGCTTTAAAATTTCGCACACTCGTGGAATGGCGACAAACTACGATACTTAAAAATCTCCATAGGCGCCGCTTTTAAACTTTCTACAGGTTACCAGTTTAGAGTTACAGAGGTGGTCGGGTACTAGAATTATTGCTCTTTCTCTAACAATCGCGGCGATATCTCACATGTGTGGTTTGAACACTGTTTAAATTTACGGCCGCGACTTACGTATGTGCTTACATTTTTTTTTAGCATTTTTTTTTCTTTTTTTACACTTTCCCTTAATTTTTTTTTTCCTGATCACTTTTATTGCTGTCACAAGGAATGTCACAGTAATAGGCAGTGACATGTACTCTTTATGGAGGGATCTGGGGTCAGTAAGACGCCAATTTTGGCAGTTTTGAATGCTGTCATTTTTTTAAATCTGGTGCCTTTAAGTCTTCTGTAAACCGGAAGTGATGTCATGACATAGCTTCCGGGTTACTAGATCCGAGACCTGAACAAAGCTGATTGCTGCTTTGTTTGGGTCTCTGGCCATCCGGTGGACGTGCTGGCTGGTCACTCAGGCCTCTCAATGGGACAGGAGAGCCCAGGACGTCCCCTCCCTCTGCTTTGGAGTTAACAGCCGAGTGGCTTCTTAGCTGCATCAATTGTTATCCCAAGAAAGCCAACTGCCTGCTCTACAAAAAATGTCAGCGGGCGCTGGGTGCACGTGAATTTATCAGGTGCACTAATGTGCCTGACATTTAGCGGCGGCGGGCCAGGTGCGGCCCGCGGGCCGTAGGTTGCCATCCCCTGCAGTAAAGCACGCTTGTTATACTCACTGTGGAACCTAAGGGGTTATTCCTCTGCATTGTGTAAAAAGGCTGTTTAATCCTGTCTTCTCTTATCCTCTTCTTCTTCCACAGTCCCCAATCCATCTCCTGGTAGAACAGAACATTAGGAGACAAGCTGCACATGCTCAGTTTGCTGTGTATTGCTAGAGATAGAGAGGTTTTTTTTTTAGGGGGAGGGTGCATGTGATCAGCACAGGGCCAATCAGCACTGTCCAGACAGAGGGTCAGGGGTCCTGCAGCCTCATAGGACAGATCATAGTAGAATGAAAACTCCTCCTACAAGCTTTAACCAGACACTGATAGAAGTCACAAGACTGCTATATACTGCTGATGATAAAAAGGTATTTAGCAGTTTATATTTACTAAAATAATTGCATTTCCATAATCTGTGTACTGTGGGAGACCAGATATAGGGAATGCAGAGTCCTGAGTTTAGTAACACTTTACAGTAATGTAAAACTTTGCAAAAATAACTCAAAATGAACATCTTACCGAAGTACAATCATTTAACAATAGAAGAAAGCATTTTTTATTACTTTTAGAAATAAGCTCCAACAAAAAAAAAAATTGAAAATTGAACATTCTTCTTTAAAGTTAAATAAATGTATTATATTCATTGTAAACACCTTTAACAGTGGCAAAGAATAGTGACTTTCCTGTGAATACACCAATCTGACTAATTTTTTTTTTTTTTTTGTATCCTTGGCTCGGTGTATTATATAAAATTTGCTGTTGTGTTTGAATAGAAGAAAATTGCTTGCTTTTGTAGCATGAAGGCAGAATTGAATGCGTCATGCCCTTCCTAGATTAACCTGCGGTAATTTCAGTATTCATTAAGTAATTCTGAGTTCAGCATTGTTGAAGTTTAATGAGGTGTCATGGATGCCTTTTAAGTCATAATAAGGTTAATTTGATACTATGATAATGAAAATTACACCGAGCCAGGCTGGGAGAAAGTGACATCGTTTGGAAGTCTCTTTGTAGCGAAAGGTCAAAAAACAGAAGGCTACATTTCTGGTAAAAGTCTGGAAACATATGTAAAGTGACAGTATTATCTTCTTACAAAGTCACATTTGGGCGAGTAAGGAAAGGAGAACGTTTCAAAAGAAAGAAATCTCTTTCCAGGTCTGACATTTCCAGCGGCGTTAGTAACGGACATGATTTTGGCATAGAGACTAAAGCCCTGTACACAAGATCGGATTTCCTATGGATTCTAATCCGATGGATTTTTCCATCGGAAATCCGATGAAGCTGACTTCCATCAGTCTTGCCTACACACCATCAGTCAAAAATCCGACCGTCCCAAACGCCGTGACGTAAAACACTCCGACAAGCCGAGAAAAATTAAGTTCAATGCTTCTGAGCATGCGTCGACTTGATTCTGAGCATGCGTGGGTTTTTTGTCCAATGGAGTTCCACACAGACGATCGGAATTTGCTATCGTTTTTTTCCCCATTGGATAAATTTAAAACATGTTCTATTTTTGACCGATGGGGCCCATACACAATCGGTTTGTCCGATGAGAAAAGTCCATCGGACTGTTTTCATCGGTAAAACTGATCGTGTGTACACGGCATAACCATTCTTTTTTTTTTTTACAACAGTATATTTCCAACACTTCTCTCTGTTAGCCTACAGCTATTTTGGGCCAAACTCAAAGGCCCCTTTCACACTGAGGCACTTTGCAGGCGCTATTGCGCCTGCAATGTGCCCCGAAAAAGCCGCTCCATTGTATCAAGTATGAAAGCCCGATGGTTTTCACACTGGAGCGTTGCACTTGCAGGAGGGTAAAAAAACTCCTGCAAGCCGCATCTTTGAGGCGCGATAGGAGCGGTAAAAATACTGCTCCTATAGCGCCCCTGCCCATTGAAATCAATGGGGTAGCGCCTCCAAAACGCCCGCAAAACGCTGTTATTGCGGGCGTTTTTAACCCTTTTTCGGGCTCTAGCGGGGGTTAAAATCACCCCGCTAGCGCCCGCAAATCGCGGCAAAAATTACGGTATAGCGACGCTAAAAATAGCTCCGCTATAAGGCCAGCGCATCCAGCGCTTCAGTGTGAAAGTAGCCAAAGAGTATTGCTGAGTGAGACTGAACCCAGCATCTTTTTTCTGTCTGTATGTGTCTTGGTCAAATCAGTTGCATTATCTGTCCAAACGTTTGTAGAAGCTGGACCATCACACCTACACTCACTGGCCACTTTATTAGGTACAACTTTTCAATTGTTTGGTACAGCACCTGCCGCCGATATTGTGTCAATCTCGCCTCTGCTAGCGGCGAGATTGACACTCGCGAGCCCTGTCGCGGGAGCCAGCGCCGAGCTATGTCGCTCCTCCTGCTCGCCGCCCCCAATGGATTCCTATGGATGCGCGGAATCTCGTGGGGGCGGCGAGCGTGAGAAGCACAGCTCGCAGCGGTAATTTCCAACGCGATCCTATCGAGCTGGAAACACAAAATCGTCAGCACCTACTGTAACACAAATTGTTAATCAGCCAATCACATGGCAGCAACTTAATGCATTTGGGCATCTGGACGTGGTGAAGATGACTTGCGAAAGTTCAAACCGAGAATGGGGAAAAAAGGGGATTTGAGTGACTTTGAACGTGGCATGGTTGTTGGCGCCAGTCGGGCTGGTCTGAGAATTTCAAAAACTGCTGATTTACTGGGATTTTCACACACAACCATCTCTCGGGTTTACAGAGAATGGCCTGAAAAAAAGAGAAAATATCCAGTGAGCGGCAGTTGTGTAGACAAAAATGCTTTGTCAGAGGTCAGAGGAGAATGGGCAGACTGGTTTGAGATGATAAACAGGCAACAGTAGCTAAAAAAAAAAACACTTGTTACAATCAAGGTATGCAGAATGCCATCTCTGAACACACAACACATTGAACCTTGAAGTAGATGGGTTACAGCAGCAGAAGACCACACCGGGTGCCACTCCTGTCAGCTAAGAACAGGAAACTGAGGCTACAATTCGCACAGGGTCACCAAAATTGGACAATAGAAGATTGGAAAAACGTTGCCTGGTCTGACAAGTCTCAATTTTAGCTGCGACATTCAGATGGTAGAGTCAAAATTTGGCATAAACAACATGAAAGCATGGATCCATCCTGCCTTGTATCAATGGCTGAGGCCTTGTATCAATGGTTGAGGCCTTGTATGTGTAATGTTGAGGCCTTGTGGTGGTGTAATGGTGAGGAGAATATTTTCTTTGGGCCCCTTAGTACCAATTGAGCATTGCTTAAACGCATCAGTCTACCTGAGTATTGTTGCTGACCATGTCCATCCCTTTATGACTGCAGTGTATCCATCTTCTGATGGCTCCTACCAGCAGGATAATGCACCATGTCACAAAGCTTAAATCATCTCACCACTGGTTTCTTGAAGATGACAATGAGTTTATTGTACTCCAATGGCCTCCACAGTCACCACATCTCAATCCAATAGAGCACCTTTGTGATGTAGTGGAACGGGAGATTCGCATCATGGATATACAGCCAAAAAATCGTCAGCAACTGTGTGATGCTATCATGTCAATATGGACCGAAATCCAAATGTTTGATACACCTTGTTGAATCTATACCACAAAGAATTAAGGCAATTCTGAAGGCAAAAGGGGTTCAACCAGGTACTAGCAAGGTGTACCTAATAAAGTGGCCATGGGCATTTCTATTGAATGAATCTACTATGCGGGTATCGTCACCTCTACTCTTCTGGGAAGTCTTTGCACAAGATCTTCGAATGTGTCTGTAAGATTTTGTACCTATTTGGCCAACAGAGCATTTATGAGGTTAGGCACTGATGTTGAAGAAGACCTAGCTGGCAATTGGGGTTTTAGTTGATCTCAATGGTATTCAATTGGGTTGAGGTCTGAGTTCTTGAGTTCCCCACAACAAACTTGTCAAACCATATCTTTACAGAGCCCAAAACAATAAAAATAGTACTACTCGACTGTCCCCCAAACGTGTGTCATTCAGATCAGAATGTAAGAACGCAATCAGGGTGGCTAATAAAGACTATGAGAGACACATAGTGTAGAAGAGTAAAAAAAAATCCCAGGAAATGTTTAAATATATTAACAGTAAAAAGGCGAGGTCAGAACACATAGGCCCCATAAAGGATGATGAAGGGAAGATGGTTACAGATGACAATGGAGCGCAACTGGACTAAATGTTTTCTTCTCCTTAGTAGGGATGAGCTTCGAGTTCGAGTCGAACCCATGTTCGACCCGAACATCGTCTGTTCGGCCGCTTTCCGAATTTCGAACATTATGGGCCAATCGCGCCAAATTCGAGTGGCGCGCCACGGCCCGTAATTCACTGCGGCATCGCAGTGCATTGCTGGCTGATGATTGGCCAAGCATACACTATGACCCGCATGCTTTGGCCAATCACAGCGCGGAAAAAACGGAGAGCCATAATTGGTCAAAGCAGGGTGTCTTTGGCCAATTATGTCTCAGGGGGTTTAGTACACGCCCCACACTATATAAGGCCGCCTGCGTGGCAGCCTTGTGTAGTGTGTTGCGGAGGTGGTTAAAGACAGAGAGAGAGAGAGACAGTGTCATTTAATTTGAGTTAGATAGAGCAGGCAGGAGAGGTAGGTTAGCTTCAGTTACAGTGTGTAGAGGATTTATATGCATCCTAGGTGTTGTATATATATTTACACACTGTATTCAGTTTAGCTAGATCCGTTGCTGTTATTCTCTATACTGACAGACAGGCAGGTGATTGTGCTAGCTGCAGTATTTTCACTTAGTGTACTGTGTCCTTTGCACAGTGTGCACCTAAAGCTTACCTCAATACAATTGCTGTTGTTCTTATACAAATACAGGCAGGGAGCTGCAGTATTTTGCTTTAGGGTCCTTTGCACAGTGTGCACCTAAAGCTTACCTCAATACAATTGCTGGTGTTCTGATACAAATAAAGGCAGGGAGCTGCAGTATTTTGCTTTAACCACTTGACCACTGGGCACTTAAACCCCCTTAATAACCAGACCAATTTTCAGCTTTCGGTGCTCTCACATTTTGAATGACAATTACTCAGTCATACAACACTGTACCCATATGAATTTTTTGTCCTTTTTTTCACACAAATAGAGCTTTCTTTTGGTGGTATTTAATCACTGTTGGGTTTTTTATTTTTTTTTCGTTTCTGTTATAAAATTTTGCAAATTACTATTTTTTCTTCATAAATTTTGGCCAAAATTTATACTGCTACATATCTTTGGTAAAAATAAGTACAAATTGGTGGATATTATTTGGTCTTTGTGAAAGTTATAGAGTCCACAAGCTATGGTGCCAATATCTGAAAATTGATCACACCTGAAGTACTGACGGCCGATCTCATTTCTTGAGACCCTAACATGCCAGAAAAGTACAAATACCCCCCAAATGACCCCTTTTTGGAAAGAAGACATTCCAAGGTATTCAGAAAGAGGCATTGTGAGTTTTTTGAAGTTGTCATTTTTTCCCACAATTCTTTGCAAAATCAAGATTTTTTTTTTTCTTTTTTTTTTTTCACAAAATTTTCATATTAGCAGGTTATTTCTCACACACAGCATATGCATTCCACAAATTACACCCCAAAACACATTCTGCTATTCCTCCCGAGTATGGCGATACCACATGTGTGAGACTTTTACACAGCGTGGCCACATACAGAGGCCCAACATGCAGGGAGCCCCTTCAGGCGTTCTGGAGCACCCAGGCCAATTCTGACATTTCTCTCCTACATGTAAAAATCATCATTTATTTGCTAGAAAATTACATAGAACCCCAAAACATTATATATGTTTTTTTAGCAAAGACCTTAGAGAATATAATGGTGGTTGTTGCAACTTTTTATCTTGAACGATATTTGCGCAGCAATTTTTTTAACGCGTTTTTTTACGGAAAAAAAATGTTTTGTGCTTAAAAAAAAAAAAAAAACAGTAAAGTTAGCCCAATGTTTTTGCATAATGTGAAAGATGAAGTTACGCCGAGTAAATAGATACCTAACATGTCACCCTTAAAAATTGCACACACTCGTGGAATGGCGCCAAACTTCGCTACTTAAAAAAATCCCCATAGGCGACGCTTTAAATATTTTTACTGGTTACATGTTTTGAGTTACAGAGGAGGTCTAGGGCCAGAATTATTGTTCTCGCTCTAACGTTCGCAGAGATACCTCACATGTGTGGTTTGAAAACCGTTTTCATGTGTGGGCGGGACTTACGTATGCGTTCGCTTCTGTATGCGAGCTCACGGGGACAGGGGCGCTTTAAAAAAATATATATTTTTTTATTGTTCATTTTACTTTATTTATTTTAGTTTGACATGTTTTTCCGCCCCAAAAATTTTTTTGATCACTTTTATACCTATTACAAGGAACGTAAACATCCCTTGTAATAGGAATATGGCATGACAGGTCCTCTTTACAGTGAGATATGGGGTCAATAAGACCCCACATCCCACCTCTAGGCTGGGAAGCCTGAAAAAAACCAAAAAAAAACCAACAATCCTGGCTTTGATCGTAGCGGTGAGTCGGTAGAAGCACCGGAGGGCAGCGGGAGGGGGGGACATCCCCTCTCGCCTCCTGTAAGAATGATCAAGCAGCAGAACAGCCGCTATGATTGTTCTTATGGTGTAGGGAATCGCCGGCTGAAAAAGCTGATATCTGAATGATGCCTGTAGCTGCACCCATCATTCAGATATCCCTGCACAAAATCAAGGACGTCATATGACGGCCGGCGGGTGGGAAGTGGGCATTGCGGAGTATTGCCGGGCATTGCAGGGCATTGCAGAGTATTGCGGACTATGGCAGGGTATTGCGGAGTATGGCAGGGTATTGCACGGGGTATTGCACAGGGTATTGCAGGGTATTGCAGAGTATTGTGCAGGGTATTGCAGAGTATTGCGCAGGGTATTGCAGAGTATTGCGCAGGGTATTGCAGAGTATTGCGCAGGGTATTGCAGAGTATTGCGCAGGGTATTGCAGAGTATTGCAGAGTATTGTGCAGGGTATTGCAGAGTATTTTGCAGAGTATTGCGCAGGGTATTGCAGAGTATTGCGCAGGGTATTGCAGAGTATTGCGCAGGGTATTGCAGAGTATTGCGCAGGGTATTGCAGAGTATTTTGCAGGGTATTGCGCAGGGTATTGCAGAGTATTTTGCAGGGTATTGCAGAGTATTGCGCAGGGTATTGCAGAGTATTGTGCAGGGTATTGCAGAGTATTGCGCAGGGTATTGCAGAGTATTTTGCAGGGTATTGCAGAGTATTGCGCAGGGTATTGCAGAGTATTGCGCAGGGTATTGCGCAGGGTATTGCAGAGTATTGCGCAGGGTATTGCAGAGTATTGCGCAGGGTATTGCAGAGTATTGCGCCAGGGTATTGCAGAGTATTGCACCAGGGTATTGCAGAGTATTTTGCAGAGTATTGCGCAGGGTATTTTGCAGAGTATTGCGCAGGGTGTATTGCAGAGTATTGGCAGGGTGTATTGCAGAGTATTGGCAGGGTATTGCACCAGGGATGGCTGAGCAGGGATGGATGGATGGCTGGATCTGTGACTGCAATTGTCACAGATCCAGCTCACAGAGCTGCTGCTGCCATCCGCTCCCTCCCCTCTCCTCTCACACTGTACCGATCGGTACAGAGAGGGGAGGGAGGAACCGGCGTCATCAAATGACGCCAGTCTGTTTACAAGTGATTGCTCCGTCATTTGACGGAGCGATCACGTGGTAAACGGCCGCTATCGGCGGCGATTTACCGCGATTCGTGATCCGCCGGGTCCTCTGGACCCGGCGGTCACGGAGTTTCCCGTGTGCGCGCCCCAGGGGGCGCGCGGGAGCGCGATTCTGGGAGGACGTTATATAACGTCCTCCCAGAGTTAAGCAACCACCTTGTCGACGTTATTTGTCGGCAGGTGGTTGTTAAGTGGTTAATGTCCTTTGCACAGTGTGCACCTAAAGCTTGCCTCAATACAATTGCTGGTGTTCTGATACAAATACAGGCAGGGAGCTGCAGTATTTTGCTTTAGTGTCCTTTGCACAGTGTGCACCTACAGCTTACCGCAATACAATTGCTGGTGTTCTCATACAAATACCACAGGCAGGGAGCTGCAGTATTTTCAGTTAGTGTACTGTGTCCTTTGCACAGTGTGCACCTAAAGCTACCTGAATACAATTGCTGTTTTTTTCATACTAATACCACAGGCAGGGAGCTGCAGTATTTTCCTTTGGTGGTCCATATTGCCGGGACCACACATTACATTAAAGCCGCAAACTTTTTTTTGCATTGATACATGTCCCCTGGGGCAGGACCCGGGTCCCCAAACCCTTTTTAGGACAATAACTTGCATATTAGCCTTTATAATTACCACTTTTGATTTCGAACCCCATAGACTTTAACGGGGTTCTAAAGTTTGTGCAAACTTTCGGGTCCGTTCGCAGGTTCTGGTGCAAACCGAACCGGGGGGGGGGGGTGTTCGGCTCATCCCTACTCCTTAGTCTTCACACAGGAAAATGAGGGGTATACCGACCATGACTGTATTGTTAGTACCACATCGCAGGATGTACCCTTGTGGCTAACAGAGACCGGAGCGTGGAAAGGATTAGAAAAGCTTAACATAAATAAATCACCAGGACCGGATGGCTTACACGAGAGTCCTCAAACAACTCTGGTTATAGCCAGACCACTATTCCTAATCTTTATGGACTGCATACTGACAGGATTGGTACAAGCTGATTGGTGAAAAGCCCATGTGGTACCAATATTCAAAAAAAAGGCAGAGGTATATTCCTGGTAACTACAGGCCAGTCAGTCTAACATTGGTAGTTTGTAAACTATTTAAGGGTATGATAAGGGACCATATCCAATAATTTTCTGATGAAAACAGTATCATTAGCAGTAATCAGCACGGGTTTATGAAAGGTTGCTCTTGCCAAACCAACCTGTTAACATTCTACAAAGAAGTAAGCTGCCACCTGTACGAAGGTAGGCCGGTCAATGTGGTGTATCTGTATTTTGCAAAAGCATTTGATACAGTCCCCCACAAATGCTTAATCTACAAGCTGAGGTCTGTAGGCATGGACCATAGGGTTTGCTATTGGATGGAAAATTGGCTACAGGGCCGTGTCCAAAGGGCGTGATAAATAATGTGTATTCAGAATGGTCTAGAGTGGTTAGTGGGGTACCCCAAGGATCTGTCCTGGAACCAATTCTGTTTAATTTATTTATGAATGATGTAAAGGATGGGATAAATAGCTCAATCTCAGTGTTTACTGATGACACAAAAATAAGTAGGGCAATAACATCACAGCAGGATATAGAAACCTTACAAGAGGACCTGAATAAATTAATGGATTGGGCAACTAGATGGCAAATTAAGTTTAACATTGAAAAATGTAAGGTAATGCACTTGGGGGGTTAAAATATAAACATAAGTTACTCACTAGGGGGAGGAAACCCTGGGGATTCCAGGATGGAGAAGGATCTAGGGGCCCTAGTACAAGACAAACTGAGCAATAGTATGCAGTGCCAAGCTGCAGCAAAGCCAGCAGAATATTGGCATGCATTAAAAAGGAGATTTACTCCAGCGATAAAATGATAATCCTGCTACTTTATAAAACTCTGGTTCGGACGCATCTGGTGTATTCCATCCAGATATGGTTACTGATCCTCGGAAAGGATGTGCTGGAGCTGGAGAGAGTCCAGAGAAGGGCAATTAAATTAATATTGGGACTGGAGGACCTCAATTACAAGGAACAACTGCAAGCACTAAATGTATTCTCTCCGGAGAAGAGACGTTTGAGAGGAGATATGATAGTGATATACAAATATCTCAATGGTGATACCAGCGTAAGTATGAAACTTTTCAGTCCCAGGGAATGTAAGAGGACACGGGGCCACACGATGAGACTAAAAGAGAAGCGGTTTAACCTTAAGCTGTGTAGGGGGTGTTTCACTGTCATGGCGGTAAGGATGTGGAACTAAAAAAATAAAACCTTAGCGCCTTTGGATAATAAAAGCTGATCAACAAAACACCAGCTGCAGTAGAAAACTTGCTAAAAAGCAAAAGAGCGAGCACTCCATCTGAGGAAATTACAAGCAGAGGCTGCCTCTGCTTGTAATTTCATTAGCTTTAGTGCGGAGAGGCCACATGCACGCGTTGTAAACGTGATCATGGGGACCTTATCCATCTTTTGTGGTGGTGCCCCAAATTGCACACTTATTGGGCAAGAGTGGTGAACACTGTTAATACAATATTTGGGGTGTCATTACCTTTAGACCCGAGAGCGTGCCTGCTGGGTGTACTAGAAGAGCATGATTGGGAACCGCACACTAAAGAGGCCATTCATAGAGTTATTTTCCAGGCCAGGAAGCTGATTAAGGTTCACTGGAAATCAGAGGACCCTCCAACGATTAAGGAATGGATCCACAATATTGGGGAGGTATTACAAATGGAGAAACTGGTATATCAACATAGAGGGAGTGTATATAAATACGAGAGGCGGTGGGCACCGTGGTTGGTTCCCCTGGGGCTTGCCCCGGTGGATCTAATTATGGATAGACTCCTGGGACTCAATGTGGTCTAAGACATACAGTGGGTCAAAAAAGTATTTAGTCAGCCACCAATTGTGAAAGTTCTCCCACTTAACAAGATAAGAGAGGCCTATAATTGTCAATATAGGTAAACCTCAACTATGAGAGACAAAATGTGGAAACAAAACCAGACAATCACATTGTCTGATTTGGAAGGAATTTATTTGCAAATTATGGTGGAAAATAAGTATTTGGTCAATATCAAAAGTTCATCTCGATACTTTGTTATATATCCTTTGTTGACAATGACAGAAGTCAAACGTTTTCTGTAAGTCTTCACAAGGTTGTCACACACTGTTGCTGGTATGTTGGCCCATTCCCCCATGCAGATCTCCTCTAGAGCAGTGATGTTTTGGGGCTGTCGCTGGGCAACATGGACTTTCAACTCCCTCCAAAGGCTTTCTATGGGGTTGAGATCTGGAGACTGGCTAGGCCACTCCAGGACCTTGAAATGCTTTTTAGGAAGCCACTTCTTCGTTGCCCAGGTGGTGTGTTTGGGATCTTTGTCATGCTGAAAGACCCAGCCACGTTTCATCTTCAATGCCCTTGCTGATGGGAGGAGGTTTGCACTCAAAATCTCACGATACATGGCCCCATTCATTCTTTCATGTACATGAATCAGTCGTCCTGTTCCCTTTGCAGAGAAACAGCCCCAAAGCATGATGTTGCCACCCCCATGCTTCACAGTAGGTATGGTGTTCTTTGGTTGCAACGCAGCATTCTCTCTCTTCCAAACATGACGAGTTGTGTTTCTACCAAACAGTTCTACTTTGGTTTCATCTAACCATATGACATTCTCCCAATCCTCTTCTGGATCATCCAAATGCTCTCTAGCAAACCTCAGACGGGCCCGGACATGTACTGGCTTAAGCAGGGGGGCACGTCTGGCACTGCAGCATCTGAGACCCTGGCGGCGTAGTGTGTTACTAATGGTAACCTTTGTTACGTTGGTCCCAGCTCTCTGCAGGTCATTCACTAGGTCCCCCCGTTTGGTTCTGGGTTTTTTGCTCACCGTTTCTTGTGATCATTTTGACCCCACGAGGTGAGATCTTGCGTGGAGCCCCAGATCGAGGGAGATTATCAGTGGTCTTGTATGTCTTCCATTTTCAAATTATTGCTCCCACAGTTGATTTCTTCACACCAAGCTGCTTGCCTATTGCAGATTCAGTCTTCCCAGCCTGGTGCAGGTCTACAATTTTGTTTCTGGTGTCCTTCGACAGCTCTTTGGTCTTCACTCTTCACCATAGTGGAGTTTGGAGTGTGACTGTTTGAGGTTGTGGACAGGTGTCTTTTATACTGATAACAATTTCAAACAGGTGCCATTAATACAGGTAATGAGTGGAGGACAGAGGAGCCTCTTAAAGAAGAAGATACAAGTCTGTGAGAGCCAGAAATCTTGATTGTTTGTAGGTGACCAAATACTTATTTTCCACCATAATTTGCAAAAAAAAATCTTTCCAAATCAGACAATGTGATTGTAGACAAAAAACACAAAATATCCAAGCTCAACTTACCAACCAATCAGCAACCAAACAAATTCACCTGTCTAACAGTGCGTTTAAAAACAGGGGTTTAGTTGCACGCATTTGCAAATACATGTGTAAGCTGCAGGCCCCGTCAAGGCTCCCTGTGTACTGCAGTCCTAACTCTAAAATTTAAGGTCTCCTCAGTGGAAGCACATGTATGCTGATGGATAGATGAAGGGCAGATGACTGGAGGGAGCCCCACCCTCCTTAAAGGGGCAGGAGCACACTAGACACCCAGCACATAGAAGCAAAGGTGCTAGTGCGTTGCCTGACCACAATGACATCAATACACAAAATACTGTCACTGCCCCCACCTATGACTAGGGATGAGCTTCGAGTTCGAGTCGAACTCATGTTCGACTCGAACATTGCCTGTTCGCCCGTTCGCCGAACAGCGAACAAATTGGGGTGTTCGCGGCAAATTCGAAAAATCTATGGGAGAAATCTAAAGTGCTAATTATAAAGGCTTATATGCAAGTTATTGTCCTAAAAAGTGTTTGGGGACCCGGGTCCTGCCCCAGGGGACATGTATCAATGCAAAAAGAAGTTTTAAAAACGGCCGTTTTTTCGGGAGCAGTGATTTTAATAATGCTTAAAATGAAAAAATAAAAGTGAAATATTCCTTTAAATTTCGTACCTGGGGGGTGTGTATGATATGCATGTGAAGTGGCGCATGTTTCCCGTGCTTAGAACTGTCCCTGCAAAAAGTGTCATTTTTGAAAGAAAAAAATGCATTTAAAACTGACTCGCGGCTATTAATGAATTGTCGGCTCCCGGCAATACATACAAAAGTCATTGAGAAAAAAAAAAAAAAAAAGCGTGGGGGTTCCCCAGAATTCAATTACCAGGCCCTTCAGGTCTGGAATGGATATTAAGGGGAACCCCGCCGCAAATAAAAAAAAAATTGACGTGGGGTTCCCCCAAATATCCATTCCAGGCCCTTCAGATCTGGCATGGATTTTAAGGGGAACTCCACCCCAAATTAAAAAAAAATGGCGTGGAGTCCCCCTAAAAATCCATACCAGACCCCTTATCCGAGCATGCAACCTGGCCGGCCGCAGGGGAAAAGGGGGGGACGAGAGAGCGGCCCCCCCTCCCTCCTGAACCGTACCAAGCCACATGCCCTCAACATGGGGAGGATGTCCCCATGTTGATGGGGACAAGGGCCTCATCCCCACAACCCTTGCCCGGTGGTTGTGGGGGTCTGCGGGCGGGGGGCTTATCGGAATCTGGAAGACCCCTTTAACAAAGAGGACCCCCAGATCCCGGCCCCCCCCCCTATGTGAATTGGTAAGGGGTACATTGTACCCCTACCATTTCACGAAGAAAGCGTAAAAAAATGTTTAAAAAAACACACAAACACCTTGAAAAAGTCCTTTATTTAAAAAAAAAAAAAAAAAAAACCCATTCCAGCGGTGAAATCCAGTGTCCCGCGGCGATCCCGATGTCCAGCGCTGTCCGTCATTGGTTGTGCCTGAGCGGACCTGATGGGGAACTCCCTCTCAGTATTTTAAATGTATAGACCCGCCCCTTCTAAAGTTCCCCATCAGGTCCGCTCAGCGGACGAGATGCGGAACATGAGAAGGGGCGGGTCTATACATGTATTACCAAAGTGAGAGCAGTTCCCCATCAGGTCCGCCTCCTCGGTATGTCGGACCCGCCTACGTCATTGGCTTGAGCGGGGAACTTCCTTCACTATGTAAATTTAAATTACACTGTGAAGGAAGTTCCCCGCTCAAGCCAATGACGTAGGCGGGTCTGACATACCGAGGGGGCGGACCTGATGGGGAACTGCTCTCACTTTGGTAATACATGTATAGACCCGCCCCTTCTCATGTTCCGCATCTCGTCCGCTGAGCGGACCTGATGGGGAACTTTAGAAGGGGCGGGTCTATACATTTAAAATACTGAGAGGGAGTTCCCCATCAGGTCCGCTCAGGCACAACCAATGACGGACAGCGCTGGACATCGGGATCGCCGCGGGACACTGGATTTCACCGCTGGAATGTTTTGTTTTTGTTTTTTTAAATAAAGGACTTTTTCAAGGTGTTTGTGTGTTTTTTTAAACATTTTTTTACGCTTTCTTCGTGAAATGGTAGGGGTACAATGTACCCCTTACCAATTCACATGGGGGGGGCGGGATCTGGGGGTCCTCTTTGTTAAAGGGGTCTTCCAGATTCCGATAAGCCCCCCGCCCGCAGACCCCCACAACCACCGGGCAAGGGTTGTGGGGATGAGGCCCTTGTCCCCATCAACATGGGGACATCCTCCCCATGTTGAGGGCATGTGGCTTGGTACGGTTCAGGAGGGAGGGGGGGCCGCTCTCTCGTCCCCCCCTTTTCCCCTGCGGCCGGCCAGGTTGCGTGCTCGGATAAGGGGTCTGGTATGGATTTTTAGGGGGACTCCACGCCATTTTTTTTTTTAATTTGGGGTGGAGTTCCCCTTAAAATCCATGCCAGATCTGAAGGGCCTGGAATGGATATTTGGGGGAACCCCACGTCAATTTTTTTTTTATTTGCGGCGGGGTTCCCCTTAATATCCATTCCAGACCTGAAGGGCCTGGTAATTGAATTCTGGGGAACCCCCACGCTTTTTTTTTTTTTTTCTCAATGACTTTTGTATGTATTGCCGGGAGCCGACAATTCATTAATAGCCGCGAGTCAGTTTTAAATGCATTTTTTTCTTTCAAAAATGACACTTTTTGCAGGGACAGTTCTAAGCACGGGAAACATGCGCCACTTCACATGCATATCATACACACCCCCCAGGTACGAAATTTAAAGGAATATTTCACTTTTTTTTTTTCATTTTAAGCATTATTAAAATCACTGCTCCCGAAAAAACGGCCGTTTTTAAAACTTCTTTTTGCATTGATACATGTCCCCTGGGGCAGGACCCAGGTCCCCAAACACTTTTTAGGACAATAACTTGCATATTAGCCTTTATAATTAACACTTTAGATTTCGAACGTTCGAGTCCATTGTATTTAATAGGGTTCTAAAGTTTACACGAACATTTTGTCTGTTCGCAGGTTCTGGTGCGAACCGAACAGGGGGGTGTTCGGCTCATCCCTGCCTATGACAGGTCTTCACAGCAAGGAGCACTGGATGGGCGGATGCATGTAGACAAAAAACACACAATGTGATTGTCTGGATTTGTTTCCACATTTTGTCTCTCATAGTTGAGGTTTACCTATGATGACAATTACAGGCCTCTCTCATCTTTTTAAGTGGAAGAACTTGCACAATTGGTGGCTGACTAAATACTTTTTTGCCCCACTGTATATTATAAGGACTAATGTTGAATAACGGATGTTGTCTGGTGTCTCTACCTGTTGTAAAAACTTGTGCTACTCAATGTAATGCAATGTACGTTAATGCAAAGATGAACCTGGCTGTCTATCAATCTTCTACAATAAAAGCCCTTTGTTGGAATAAAAAAAAAAAAAAAAAAAGCAAAAGAGCAAAAAAAAATATGAAAACAATTTACTGCGCTTAGTGTTAGTTAAATTCATATATACACACAAAAAAACTAATACAATCCCATTAGGTGATGGTATAAAGTGCTCGTGCTTAATTGAGGTCTCTTGTGCAGATGTGCTCAGACTGGGTGCCCCACATAGATGTGCACTCACCCCTAGATGTTGACTAGGGATGAGCTTTGTGTTCGAGTCGAACATACGTTCGACTCGAACATCGGCTGTTCGATCGTTCGACGAAGATCGAACGATTTAGGCCGTTCGCGCCAAATTCGAGTGACGTGAACGGCCCACAATGCACTACGCCATCGCAGTGTCATCCAGGCGCTGTGATTGGCCAAGCATGCACTGTGACCCCGCATGCTTGGCCAATCACAGCGCCGGCAGTGAGGAGAGCAATGATTGGCCACAGGCAGGATGCCTGTGGCCAATTATTGCTGAGGGGGTTTAGTACACGCCCCACACTATAAAAGGCCGCCAGTGCGGCGGCCTTGTGTAGTGTGTTCCGGAGCAGGGAAAGAGACGCATAGGCAGGGACAGTGTCATTTTTTTCCTTTACTAATCCTGGATTCCTTGTGTTTAGGGACAGAGAAGGATAGGTAGGGAGAGTGTCAGTGTGTGATTCTGTGCTAAACCTTGTTTGTAGGGACAGAGAAGGACAGTGAGGGAAAGTGTCAGTGTGCTATTCTGTGCTAAATCTTGTTTGTAGGGACAGAGAAGGACAGTGAGGGAAAGTGTCAGTGTGCTATTCTGTGCTAAACCTTGTTTGTAGGGACAGAGAAGGACAGTGAGGGAAACTGTCAGTGTGCTATTCTGTTCTAAACCAATCTTGCTGAACCGTATTTGAAATCCTTGAGTTTAGGGACAGGGAAGAACACTCGTGGAAACTATCAGTGTGCTATTCTGTGCTAAATCTTGTTTGTAGGGACAGAGAAGGACAGTGAGGGAAACTATTAGTGTGCTATTCTGTGCTAAACCAATCTTGCTGAACCATATTTGAAATCCTTGAGTTTAGGGACAGAGAAGGACAGTCGGGGAAACTATCAGTGTGCTATTCTGTGCTAAATCTTGTTTGTAGGGACAGAGAAGGACAGTGAGGGAAAGTGTCAGTGTGCTATTCTGTGCTAAATCTTGTTTGTAGGGACAGAGAAGGACAGTGAGGGAAACTATCAGTGTGCTATTCTGTGCTAAACCAATCTTGCTGAACCATATTTGAAATCCTTGAGTTTAGGGACAGAGAAGGACATTCGGGGAAACTATCAGTGTGCTATTCTGTGCTAAATCTTGTTTGTAGGGACAGAGAAGGACAGTGAGGGAAACTATCAGTGTGCTATTCTGTGCTAAACCAATCTTGCTGAACCATATTTGAAATCCTTGAGTTTAGGGAAAGAGAAGGACACTCATGGAAACTATCAGTGTGCTATTCTGTGCTAAATCTTGTTTGTAGGGACAGAGAAGGACAGTGAGGGAAACTATCAGTGTGCTATTCTGTGCTAAACCAATCTTGCTGAACCATATTTGAAATCCTTGAGTTTAGGGACAGAGAAGGACACTCGTGGAAACTATCAGTGTGCTATTCTGTGCTAAATCTTGTTTGTAGGGACAGAGAAGGACAGTGAGGGAAAGTGTCAGTGTGCTATTCTGTCCTAAACCAATCTTGCTGAACCATATTTGAAATCCTTGAGTTTAGGGACAGAGAAGGACACTCGTGGAAACTATCAGTGTGCTATTCTGTGCTAAATCTTGTTTGTAGGGACAGAGAAGGACAGTGAGGGAAACTATCAGTGTGCTATTCTGTGCTAAACCAATCTTGCTGAACCATATTTGAAATCCTTGAGTTTAGGGACAGAGAAGGACACTCAGGGAAACTATCAGTGTGCTATTCTGTGCTAAATCTTGTTTGTAGGGACAGAGAAGGACAGTGAGGGAAACTATCAGTGTGCTATTCTGTGCTAAACCAATCTTGCTGAACCATATTTGAAATCCTTGAGTTTAAGGACAGAGAAGGACACTCGTGGAAACTATCAGTGTGCTATTCTGTGCTAAATCTTGTTTGTAGGGACAGAGAAGGACAGTGAGGGAAACTATCAGTGTGCTATTCTGTGCTAAACCAATCTTGCTGAACCATATTTGAAATCCTTGAGTTTAGGGACAGAGAAGGACACTCGGGGAAACTATCAGTGTGCTATTCTGTGCTAAATCTTGTTTGTAGGGACAGAGAAGGACAGTGAGGGAAACTGTCAGTGTGCTATTCTGTTCTAAACCAATCTTGCTGAACCGTATTTGAAATCCTTGAGTTTAGGGACAGAGAAGGACGCTCGTGGAAACTATCAGTGTGCTATTCTGTGCTAAATCTTGTTTGTAGGGACAGAGAAGGACAGTGAGGGAAACTATCAGTGTGCTATTCTGTGCTAAACCAATCTTGCTGAACCATATTTGAAATCCTTGAGTTTAGGGACAGAGAAGAACACTCTGGGAAACTATCAGTGTGCTATTCTGTGCTAAATCTTGTTTGTAGGGACAGAGAAGGACAGTGAGGGAAACTGTCAGTGTGCTATTCTGTTCTAAACCAATCTTGCTGAACCGTATTTGAAATCCTTGAGTTTAGGGACAGAGAAGGACACTCGTGGAAACTATCAGTGTGCTATTCTGTGCTAAATCTTGTTTGTAGGGACAGAGAAGGACAGTGAGGGAAACTATCAGTGTGCTATTCTGTGCTAAACCAATCTTGCTGAACCATATTTGAAATCCTTGAGTTTAGGGACAGAGAAGGACACTCGGGGAAACTGTCAGTGTGCTATTCTGTGCTAAACCAATCTTGCTGAACCATATTTGAAATCCTTGAGTTTAGGGACAGAGAAGGACAGTGAGGGAAACTGTCAGTGTGCTATTCTGTGCTAAACCAATCTTGCTGAAGCATATTGCAAATCCTTGTGTTTAGGGACAGAGAAGGATAGGCAGGGGACAGTGTCAGTGTCATTGTTGCTAAGCCTCCTGCACAGTATACACCTGAAGGTAGCCCTTATTGCTGTTTTTCCCATCTCCCTGCAGGCCATTAATTAAAATGTCTGGAAGGCAAACAAGGAGAGGCAGACAGTCAGGAGGCAAAAAAAGAGGGCAAGCAGGCTCTGTGTCTGGGGGCAACAGTGCTGGTCGTGGACGCGGTGCATTGTCATCAGCACATGGCCATGGGGCACGCTTGTCCTTCTTTTCGGCAGCTGGACATGTTGAGCCACATCATGCCGAAGACTTGGTAGAGTGGATGACCAAGCCCACCTCATCCTCCTCATCCTCTCTCACCCAGGCTCAGGGTACTGGCAAAGCAGCTGCCAAAGCGTCCTCTTCTCTGATATCAATGTCATCATTAGTCACTCCTTCCCTAGACCCACCATGTCCTCCTCCTGAGGAGTCCCCCGAACTGTTTGAGCACAGTGTTGGGTACATGCTCCAGGAGGATGTCCAGCGTTTCGAAGGATCTGATGATGATACCCAGCTAGAGGAAGGCAGTAGCGTGAGAGCAGAGAGAGGGGATGCTCAAGAAGGACACCAATCTGGCAGTCATGCTCCAGCAGCTGCAGCATACTGCCAGATTGGCTCCAGTGATGAGGAGGGAGGGGATGATGAGGTCACTGACTCCACTTGGGTGCCTAATAGGAGAGAGGAGGAGGAGGAGGATGAGGAGGAGGCACATCTCCAACGAGGCAGGATGCCCTTGGGTGGCCAGCGTATGGGCAGCACACAGACGGAATCACACCGCAGAGCTCCGCCTGTGCAGGGCGCTGCCTCTGCCCGTAATTCAAAAAGTTCTTTGGTGTGGGCCTTTTTTGAGGCGAGTGCATCAGATCGCACAGCTGCTGTTTGCAACATATGTCTCAAGCGTATATCGCGTGGCCAAAACATCAGCCGCTTGGGCACCACATGCTTGATCAGACATATGTTGACCTGCCATGCAGCTCGTTGGCAAGCCTACCTTAAAGACCCACACCAAAGAACAAAGCGGACCTCTCCTTGCACCGCATCATCTGGGATCTCCAACCCCACTATACCTTCAGTCCTCTCTGAAACCTGCACTGAGAGGAATGAAGGTGTAGAATTAGGTGTGTCACAGCCAAGTACTTGCGGCCACTCTGCTAGCAGTACACCGACGTCCGATTCTAGCAGGCAAATTTCCCTGCCCCAGCTGCTGGACCGTCGAAAGAAGTTCACTCCCAGCCATCCACATGCCCAGCGGTTGAATGCAAGCTTGGCTAAATTGCTAGCGCTTCAACTGCTGCCTTTTCAGTTGGTAGACTCGGCCCCCTTCCGTGAGTTTGTGCAATGTGCGGTTCCTCAGTGGCAGGTTCCCAAACGCCATTTTTTCTCACGGAAGGCGATTCCGGCTCTCTACAGGCATGTGGAAGGCAATGTCTTGGCCTCGCTGGACAGGGCGGTCAGCGGTAAGGTGCATATTACCGCTGACTCATGGTCCAGCAGGCATGGACAGGGACGTTACCTTTCTTTCACGGCCCATTGGGTCACTCTTTTGGCAGCTGGGAAGGATGCAGGACAAGGTGCAGTAGTGTTGGAGGTTGTTTCACCGCCACGCCTCCAAAATGCTACTACTGGTTGTGACACACCTCTCTCCTCCACCCCCTCCTCTTCTTCTTCCTCCATGGCCTCTTCCTGTGCTTTGTCCTCGGAACCAGCGGTGCTCCGTAGGCGTTCAAGGGGCTACGCAAGTACGCAGGCAAAAAGATGCCATGCCGTGCTTGCACTGGTGTGTTTGGGGGACAGGAGCCACACTGGGGCAGAGGTCCAGTCTGCTCTACAGGGGCAGGCCGAGAGGTGGTTGACGCCACGCCAGCTTAAGCCAGGAATGGTGGTTTGCGACAATGGCACCAACCTCCTCTCCGCCCTCCGACAGGGACAACTGACCCATGTGCCCTGTATGGCTCACGTCCTTAACCTGGTGGTGCAGCGGTTCTTGGGCAGGTACCCGGGCTTACAGGATGTCCTGAGGCAGGCCAGGAAAGTCTGTGTGCATTTCCGCAGATCTTATAATGCCAGTGCTCGCCTGGCTGAGCTGCAAAAGGAGTTGAACCTGCCCAAGAACCGCCTTATATGCGACATGCCCACCAGGTGGAACTCAACGTTGGCCATGCTGCAGCGGCTGCACACGCAGCAGAGGGCCATCAATGAGTACCTGTGCGACTACGGCACCAGGACAGGGTCAGGGGAGCTCGGGTTTTTTTCACCACGCCAGTGGGGCATGATCAGGGATGCATGCACTGTCCTGGCACCATTTGAGGAGGCCACGAGGATGGTGAGCAGTGACAGTGCATGCATCAGTGACACTGTACCTCTTGTCCACCTGTTGGAGCACACGCTGCGTGGAATAATGGACAGGGCACTTGAGGCAGAACAGAGGCAGGAAGAGGAGGACTTCCTTGCCTCTCAAGACCCCCTTTACCCAGACAGTGTTCCTTCTGTCCCACCCATCGCACAGGAAGAGGAGGAGGAGGAGGAGGAGGAGGAGGATTGTGTCAGCATGGAGGTGGAGGCTGGCACTCAGCATCATCAGCAGCAGTCTTTTAGGGATGATTTACAGTCCCAAGAAACCAGTGGACTTGTACGTGGCTGGGAGGAGGTGGCTGCGGATCATGTCGTCCTTAGTGACCCAGAGGACTCCGGACTGAATGCCTCAGCTAACCTACGCTGCATGGCCTCCCTGATCCTGCAAAGTCTGCGGAAGGATCCTCGTATTCTTCGGATCAAGGAGAGGGACCATTATTGGCTCTCCACTCTCCTTGATCCACGGTACAAGGGTAAGGTTGCGGACCTTATGTTACCGTCGCAGAGGGAGCAGAGGATGAGACAACTCCGGGAGGCCTTGCAGAAAGGTCTGTGCAACGCGTTCCCAGAGACTGGGAGGTTACAAACTCCTGGTCCTGGACAACGAGTTGCTGAGGCTTCGGGCAGTCAAAGAAGGAGCGGTGGGGAAGGTGGCTGTCTGACCGATGCGTTCAGACAATTCTTTAGTCCGCAGCCCCAAAGTATGATCGGTTCCAGCAACCATCGCCAGCGTCTGATATACATGGTGCAGGAATACCTAGGGGCAAGGTCAGACTTGGACACCTTCCCCACCGAAAATCCTCTGGCTTACTGGGTCTTGAGGATGGATCACTGGCCAGAGCTTGCACAGTATGCAATTGAGCTACTGGCCTGTCCTGCATCCAGCGTTCTTTCAGAACGCACATTCAGTGCTGCTGGAGGATTTGTCACGGATCACAGGGTGCGCCTGTCCACCGACTCGGTTGATCGACTGACTTTCATCAAGATGAACCAGTCTTGGATCACCACCAGCTACCACACACCTGATGCTGATATAACAGACTAATTGATTTTAAAATGTCACATCCCTTCAAGACTGATGCTGATGCTGAGTGCCTGTGCTGTTATGTTGACTGGCTATCCTCCTCCTCAATGATCCGATTAATGATGATAGCTTGGAAGATCATTTTGGTTTATGGGTGCCGCCACCAGTGCCTAAGGCCCAATTTTTCAGCCCCTGTTCAACAGGGGCGTGTAATTACAATTTTTGATGCAATACTTTGCAACAGGGCTCATTGCTGTGCTCCAAGTACAGTATCTGTGAGGGGTTGCAGTGTTGTGCCACCAGTGCCTAAGGCCCAATTTTTCAGCCCCTGTTCAACAGGGGCATGCAATTATAATTATTGATCTAATAATTCACAGCAGGGCCCATTGCTGCGCCCACCAAGAGTAACTGTCAGGCCTTACAGTGTTGTGTCAACACCACCACCACCACCACCACCACCACCAAAGGCCCAATTTTTCAGCCCCTGTTCAACAGGGGCATGCAATTATAATTATTGATCTAATAATTCACAGCAGGGCCCATTGCTGCGCCCACCAAGAGTAACTGTCAGGCCTTACAGTGTTGTGTCAACACCACCACCACCACCACCACCACCACCACCACCAAAGGCCCAATTTTTCAGCCCCTGTTCAACAGGGGCATGCAATTATAATTATTGATCTAATAATTCACAGCAGGGCCCATTGCTGCGCCCACCAAGAGTAACTGTCAGGCCTTACAGTGTTGTGGTACCAGCACCACCATCAAAGGCCCAATTTTTACTACCACTGTTCAACAATTATATGTTATTACAATTCCTGATATAATAGTTGACAGCAGGGCGTTCCAGCACCCACCAAGAGTAACTGTGAGTGCGTACAGTGTTGTGCCAACACCAACACCTAAGGGGCCTATTTCTGCAGAGTATATACGGCAGGTCCCTACTTTCAAACATCCAACTTACAAACGACTCCTACTTGCAAACGGAAGAAGACAACAGGAAGTGAGAGGAAATCTACCCCTAGGAAGGAAAATTCTCTCCTGTAAGAATTAATATGGGAGAAAGGTGTCTCCTCTCTACTGATGCTTTATCACCAATCCTTGTTTCAATAAAAACACCACATTTCAAAAACAGTTGTCATTGGGACGCAAAGTGAGGTGAAATGTTCTGAACAGGGGCACAGACAGCAAAACAAATGTTACAGGGGTGATAACCCTTCCCTATGTTTTCCAAAAAGCTTAAAAATAGATTTTTTGGCTGGAGCTACACTTAAACAATGTACGTGTTCAAAATTACAAACAGATTCTACTTAAGAACAAACCTACAGTCCCTGTCTTGTTTACACCGGTCTTGTTTACACCGCCTGTATACTGCTGTTCAGAGTATATAGGGCCTTTTTTATTTTGTGTTGCGGGGTTCCCCTTAATATCCAAACAAGACCCAAAGGGGCTGGTAATGGGCTGGGGTAGGGGGGGGGGGGGGTGTGATGGGGTAGCTATGCCATTTTTTTTAAAGATTTTCATCCATATTACCGGGACCAGACATTACATTAAAGCCGCAAGCAGTTTTAAATGGCTTTTTTTTCCTTTAGAAATGTCATTTTGTGCAGGGACAGTTCTAAACACGGGAAACACGTGGCACTTCGCAGGCATACTTTAGACACCCCCCAGGTACGATATTTAAAGGAATATTTGACTTTTTTTTTTTCACTTTATGCATCATTAAAATGACTGCTCCCGAAAAACGTCTGTTTTTAAAACTTCTTTTTGCATTGATACATGTCCCCTGGTGCAGAACCCGGGTTCCCAAACTCTGTTTAGGACAATAACATGGATAATAGTCGTTATAATTAGCACTTTAGAATTCGAACGTTCGCATCCATTGTATTTAATAGGGTTCTAATGTTCGTGCGAACTTTCGGTCCGTTCGCGGGTTCTGGTGCGAACCGAACCCGGGGGTGTTCGGCTCATCACTAATGTTGACCACCTATCTCTAGTATGGTCTCTTAAGCGTGTGGGGATACCCCTGTAGAAGACTGTTGAAATGACGTCTCATGTAGAAGTAAACCTCATATGGATAGATGGAAATAACAAAGGAAGATCCTCATTGCGCAATGCAATTAAAACAAGTTTATTCAATACAAAAATAAAATAATTTCACTCACATTTAAAAGTGCCTTATAGTCCTGGCACCCGGCGTATATAGCAGGTGATTAATATGGAAACCGCCACTCACGGCGTTCTGCTCGATTCCCGGGTAGTTTCGTATGGACAAAAGTATCGTGATGACACGGTAAAACCTTGACGTTTCGGCCTATCACAGAGCCATCATCAGGAAATTATCATTCCGCCATGTTTGTTGAGGGCATTTATACCCTAACTTCGAATATCATTATCCAATTGTATTTAGCACCTGCTAGATACTTCAGGAAAGCGTACAATCTGAGTTTCGTAATGAACGGCATCTGCGCAAGAGACGTCAATTAAGCACAAGCACTTTATACCATCATCTAATGGGATTGTATTCGTTTTTTGGTGTGTTTATATGAATTTAACTAACACTAAGCGCAGTAAATTGTTTTCATAAGGATGTGGAACTCTGTTCCACAATCTGTGGCGTCAGCAGGAAGTATTGATAGTTTAAAAGACTTTTGGACGTGCATCTTAGTTAACACAATATACAGGGATATGGGAAATGATTATCTACACCAGGAGTCTCCAAACTTTCTAAACGATGGGCCAGTTTACTGTCCTTCCAACTTAAGGGGGGACTGTGGCCCTTGGGAGTAGAAAAACTGGAAGGAATATTGCCTCATCATTGGTGTCATTGGAAAGGAATTGTGCCCCATCATTATTGTCACTGGGCCTCATTATTGGTGCCATTTGGAGGAATTATGCCTCATCTTTGATGTCAGTGGGAGGAATTGTGCCCCATTGTTGGTGTCAGTGGTAGGAATTGTGCCCAATCACTATTGTCATTGGGCCCGATTGTTGGTGTCATAGGAAAGGATTGTGCCCCATGTCCCCCCAGTGGGGGGAATTATGTCCCATTGTTAGTATGAGTGGATCAAAATAGTGCCACAAGGGCCAAATAAAAGCAAGAAAAGGGCCACATCTGGCCCCCGGGCCACAGTTTGGAGACCACTGATCTACACAGACATGCACACACCTACACAGGTTGAACTGAATGGACTGTTGTCTTTATTGAACCTTACCGACTGTAACTATGTACCGTATATACTCGAGTATAAGCCGACCCGAATATAAGCCGAGGCACCTAATTTTACCACAAAAAACTGGGAAAACTTATTGACTTAAATATAGGGTGTCCATCTGCATGCCTCACTGTGCCTCATTTTGCCTCACTGTGTCCATGTGCATGCCTCACTGTAGCTCACTTTGCCTCACTGTGCCCATGCCTCACTGTGTCTCTGCCTCACTGTGCCCATGCCTCACTGTGTCCATGACTAGACTGACGTTTAACATGGGAGTCTATGGAAGGGGTGCCCGGCTTTGGAAAATCGGTACTCCCCGGCCGTAGGTCCCCCAGACTAAAAACCTTGCACACTTATAGAGGAGGCTACATGTGTGCCAAGTTTCGGGTCATGGGGACCTACGACCGGCCAGTACTGGGTCCCCAAAGTCACTGGAGAAATTACCATTTGACATGGGAGTCTATGGAAGGGGTGCCAGGCTTTGAAAAATCGGTGCTCCCCAAACTTTGCACACTTGTAGAGGAAGAGTGAGGCTACATGTGTGCCAAGTTTGGGGTCCGGGGGACCTATGGCTGGCCGGTACCAGGTCCCCAAATTCTGGGAGATCAGGCGCAAAAAGGTGACTTGAGTATAAGCCGAGGGGGGCATTTTCAGCACAAAAAAATGTGCTGAAAAACTCGGCTTATACTCGAGTATATACGGTAACTCTCTGCATCATCAAGGGTAGACTTGATAGACCAATTGGTATTTTCTCTTCTTTGTTTCGATTCAAAACCAAACAAAAAAAAAAAAAGTTTGGTCTGTACTTCCATTTCAGCTGATTGTTGGGAAAGAGGAAAGAATTTATGTGCAGTCCAAATATTTAAGTCTACAGTAACAACATAAAAAAAAAGAAAGAAAAGGAAAACAAGTCGTCTTCATGCTTTGATCGATAAAGTACATAGAGCGCTTAACATAGTTTGGTAAGAAAAGACATCCAAACACTTGGTTCTCCTTGGTTACACGTTTGTTCTTTCTTCTTGAATTATGTATGTGCGGCAATCAAACAATTATAAGTGGAATTTCTTGTTCTTTTCAGCATGGATGGAAATATCTTGAACTCCTGCCTTTAGTCAGTGTGACAGAGTTTAAAATTGAGATTTTTTTTACATTTACAATTTTTGGATGACGACTCTGTTCGAGTTTGTTCCTTAATCACTTAGAAAAGCCCATGAGTGCATTTCAGCGTACCATAAAATAAAATCTATTGTGCAGATTAGAGTACGGCATGCGTGTTTGAAGAATTAATCCTGGAACTTTTTTGTTTTAAAGAGCAGTTCCAGGCAACAACCCAAACCTGTTAGTGAACTGATATGCCGCAAAGACCACAGTTTGTTAAAAAAAAAAAAAAAATCCACTCAGTTTACATTGTAGTAGGTAGGTCAAACTCAAATGGAATAGTGAGCAGAATTGGATTTGATCTTCAGCTAGCCATATAAGTTCTGCTGAGGACCTCAACTACGGAAAGCAGATCTTCACTAAGGCCCCTTTCACACTGAGGCGCCTGCAATGCGCCCCAAAAAAGCCGCTCAATAGTATCCAATGTGAAAGCCCGAGGGCTTTCACACTGGAGCGCTTGCAGGAGGGTCAAAAAACTCCTGCAAGCCGTATCTTTGAGGCGCAATAGGAGCGCTAAAAATAGCGCTCCTATAGCGCCTCTGCCCATTGAAATCAATGGGGTAGCGCCTCCAATACGCCCGCAAAACGCCGCAAAGAGGCGTTATTGCGGGCGTTTTTAACCCTTTTTCGGCTGCTAGCGGGGGTTAAAATACCCCCGCTAGCGCCCGCAAATCGCGGCAAAAAAAACGGTATAGCGGCGCTAAAAATAGCGCCGCTATACCGCCAGCGCATCCAGCGCCTCAGTGTGAAAGTAGCCTAAAAGTGAAAGCAAATCTCATCCATGAGGGTTTTAGTGAAGATCTGCTCATGCATCTAAACACCCAAATGAAATACATTTATGGGGGGCTGTTTCATCTGCCAGTGGATTTGTATTTCTGATTAGACACGTGCAATTCGTTTAGTTACAAATTCGTTATTCGTCAAAATTCGTTATATTCGTTAATTCGTAAACATACGAATGAACGAACGGTTTACTAAAATTTCCAACGAACAACGAATTATCGAAAAGAACGAATATGGAAAACAGCGAAAATACGAAATTCCTAAATTAGAAACAGCGAAAATACGAACGAGTGAAAAACCTAAAACATAGAAACAACGAAAATACCGAACAAAGATTCAAAATAACGAAAATCAAAATGAACGAAAAAAAAACAAAACAAAATTACAAATGTTCGGAAAGCGGAAATCAAAACAACGAATTGGTTAGTTCTGAAATATTTCTGGACGTTGGCCAATAAGCTTGTCCCTTCCCCTGAAGAGGTTGTCCCTTCCCCCAATGAGCTTGTTTCTTATTCCCTTGTGTGTTTTTCTGTGTTAGACTGCAGTGCATTCCATCCAGAGTCCAGATAGGGTGTGGTTGGGTAGGTGGCACTGTTTTGGTCGATTTGTGAGTTAAGTTGTGACTGGTGAGAGAGAAATTCTTTGTTTCTTAAGCATACTCTGTCTAGATTCTAGTTTCTATATTACGAATTATGCCCCGATTACGAATCTACGAAAACAATGATACGAAAGTACGAATAAATGAGCCGGTCAATCTCACGAAAGTGCGAATTACAAAATTACGACAAGTAGTGTTTCGAATAAACGGAAAATGTATTCTAACGAAAGTACGAATGTAATTAAATCTACAAAGGTACAATTTTCCAATCAACGGAAATTAGACACGGAAATACGAATCATTGGAAATCAACGAAAATATAGTTTTTACGAAAATACGAACGCGGCCGAATATAACATATAACGAAAAATACGAATTTCGAATCAACGAAAATTGGACTAACAGAAAAACAAATCATCGGAAAAATAACCCTTACGGAAATACGAAAGAGTCCGAATACGATAACCCACGTCTTACGAAATTACGAATCATTACGAATCAATGGAAATGAACAGAAACAAAATCAAACTAAACAAATTTTTATGTTGTGCACATGTCTATTTCTGATAGTCCATTTCTGCCCAGCAAAAGAAGGGGATCTAAGCTTTCTCTGCTATAGTATAACTTGCTCTTCCAGGTCCCTAACCCACCATGTGACTAAACAAGGGAAGGAACAGCAGCAGCAGACCAGGGCTGGTGCAAGAATTTTTGCCACCCCATTGGCTCCACCCCTGACTCCACCCCCTTTGCCCTACCCATGTATACTCCACCTTTTTAATGAAGTGCCCATCAAATGCAGCCTCACCAGCGCCCATCAAATGCAGCCTCACTAGCGCCCATCAAATGCAGCCTCACCAGTGCCCATCAATGCAGCCTCACCAGTGCCTATCAATGAATGTTTGCTTGCTTCCATTCATTCGGGATTCAGGACACAGACACAGCCCCCCACCGCCGCTGCGCCTCTGACACTATTTGCGAACGGAGCGGCGGCTGCCTGCTGATGCTGAGACTTAGTTGCTTACTGCAGAGAGAAGAGAGTAGGAACAGTGCGCCCTAGGCGGCTGCCTAGTTTGCCTAGTGGTAGCACCGGCCCTGCAGCAGACTAATGAGCTCATCTCTCTATGATTGAATAGTTAGAAGTTTTGTTCTGCGCTTGGGTTGCCGCCTTTTCTTCAAGCCAAACCGAAACACTTTAGCAGCCTGGGACACCTTTGGGTGCCGCAGCGAACAGTGGGTGTGGCCAAATTGCTCTTGCTGACGTCATCGCCCTGTCCCCCATGTAAAGTTGAACCTGCCCCCAGACAGCTACCCGCAGCTCCTGGACAGCAACAAATTTGTGTGTGACTATCATGGTTACTTGGGGAGCCACAGTCCAGTCTGAATAATTTTTCCGGGTTGCAGTCTGCCTGAAACCCAGACACATGATTCAAAACCTGGCCTGTCCGGGTGAATCCCGAACAGGTGGCAACCTTATTCTGCGCTGATGGTAAAACATATTATAAAGAAAAAACTGCTGCCTGTGTCACCTACCTGGGTAGGGTCTAAGTGAAATTAACAGGAAGGTTTTTTTTAGGTGGATGTGGCACTGCTCTGGGATGTTATAAAGTGCAATGCAAAATATAACCTCTGTGTATATATAATTATATCATTTGCTTCCAATTAAAGTGACAAAAGCTCAATACTCTTCAGCAAACCTTCAATGTGTAATGAACATATAAAAAAAAACAGTTCTTTCAAATAAAGTGACAAATACGAATAAAATTAATATAAATCATATATCATAAATGCAATATAAGTGCTATGTGCAATATGGTGACAGTTCGTGAAAAAAGAACAGTTTGTGATAAAAAAATCATATCGGAGTGTTCAAATCCTGGGATTAGTAAACAGTCCATAAAAGTAAAAAACAGAATAATGTGAATTGTGCCTCTTTTTCTGCTTCCTTAGAAGTGTATATAAAAGTGCAGGTGCTTTACTCCGTGCTCTCCTATATCTAATGCACTCACCAGAGGGCTCTCCCCTCTAGGGGGTGTTTCGCCTTCACAGCCACGCTGCTGTAAGTGGACATAGACCTCCGCTGTGGTTGTTCCTTATCACTCCCTTCGCCTTGATAATATGCAGTATATGCAAGAAAAAAATTATACTCTGTAGTGCAATACCGTAAAGCAGTGGTTCTCAACTCCAGTCCTCAGGGCCCACCAACAGGCCAGGTTTGCAAGATAACTGAAATGCATCACAGGTGATATAATTTGCTGCTCAGGGATTGCAGTATTCTAGTCTGCATCTCACCAAGGTAATACTTAAAATCTGGCCTGTTAGTGGGTCCTGAGGACAGGAGTTGAGAACCACTGCCGTAAAGGATCTTTTTATTTATGAAAAAACATGTGGTTATGCACTTACATTTGATAAAAATTTGTTTGGCAGTTAGAAAACCAGGAAGTCTGTAATTCCCCTGCGTTCCACGGACCAAACAGCAAGTGACACAATGATGCTATGGCTCCGCCCTACTCGTTTCGTCAGCACAACGTCATCGGGAGCGGCCAATCTCTCTCTATGAGACTGGATTGGTTCATTGTGATGCTTCTCCCACCCTTCTCTAGGTTCTGCTGTACAGACTCTATTCAAATGGGCCTACCAACCTGTACACCCCTGCGAAGGGTCTGTTTTCACTTGTGAGGGATGAACAGGTGCTCCATACAGACACGTGCAGGCAGCCTGTTCAAATCAATGACAGGTGGCTGGCTGCCCGGACCTGTACGGATCTCTATGCCTACCCCAGAGTGTGTGCATTGATCAGGACACAGACAGATTGCGTTCTGAGCCATGCATCAAACCTGCGTAAATACACACTCCGGTATTCACGTAAAAATCCATGCATCCAGCCACCTGCCATTGATTTGAACAGACTGCCTGCATGGGTCCGTATGAAATACCTGTACATCCCATGCAGGTGTATGAATTGAGTTTGGCAGACTGGAAGAAGCTGATAACAAATCAAATGTACCGTATATACTCGAGTATAAGCCGAGGTATCTAATGTTGCCACAAAAAACTGGGAAAACTTACTGACTCGAGTATAAGCCGAGGGTCAACAATGCCTCACTGTTCCCATCCTTACTGTTCCCATCCTTACTGTTCCCATCCTTACTGTTCCTATCCTCACTGTTCCCATCCTTACTGTTCCTATCCTCACTGTTCCCTAGCTCACTGTTTCCTATCCTCACTGTTCCTATCCTCACTGTTTAAATTTTACATTGTAAATAGTACCTGAAAAAAAGTTGCGGCTGCGGCATCCATCATTCAAATCCCGCGGTCTCTTCCTGGTTCCTTCCGTGATAGGCAATTCTCATCAGACACTCTCCGCCTATCACAAACGTTTTCTCATCCTCAGTTTCCCAGCAGACACTGTGTTGGGTGTTCCGCCAATCACAGACGTCTGCTGGGAAACTGAGGATGAGAGAACGTTCGTGATAGGCGGAGCCGCAACTTTTTTTCAGGTACTATTTCCAATGTAAAATTTCGCTGACTCGAGTATAAGCTGAGGGGGGGGGGACTTTCAGCCCAAAAAAAAGGGCTGAAAATCTCGGCTTATACTCGAGTATATACGGTAGCTGCTTACACTGTCTGCATAAAAAATACAAGGATTACGACAAACAGTCTTTTGGGTTCAATACAAAGTTGGGGATAAGGTTTACCTGCCACCTATACCATGGTTTCTATGCAGAGTTGTACCAGATTCTCGAGGACTCTCCCTCCTCGATGGCCATTGCCACTGCCATTGGCTTGGGCTGCTGTCAATCACAGCCAGTGAGCCAATGAGGAGAGAGAGGGGGCAGGGACAATGGACACACAGAGCAGCGGCTCATTGAAAGCTGCTTGCTGTGGGGGCACTTGGCCAGAGGGAGCGGCCAGGAATGCTGACAGGGGACCCGAGAATAGGAGGATCGGGGCTGCATTGTGTAAAACTGCTGCACAGAGCAGGTAAGCATAACATGTTTTTTTTTATTGCCTTTAATATTGTTTTAAGGCCCCAGCACTTAGAGCCATCTATCTGCTCAGCGTCACTCCCAGTGTTCAGTGCACCCATAAGGGGTAGTTGCAACGTCCAGCCTCATTGCCTTCAGTCTGTCAAAGTCTATGGCATGCTATTGCTAGTTGGGGCTGAACACTACTGAGTAATACTCGTATTTAGTTCCCTATGCATTCAGGGACGAATGCCTGGAACACAGATCTTCTTCCAGGTTCACAACAGGGGGTAGTCCATTCAAAATGCATATTTTGGGTTTTGGTTCATGTGACAAGGTAAGACGTAAGTCCAGTCACTTTCTTATCTCTTTAAAACTCTACTGGTAAAAACTCTGCACTAGGTTCCCAGATCTTCCCATCATCCCAGCTGGATTTTTTATGATTTTTAATCCACTATTATGAAGAACATAACAGAAGGAGCTGGAACACACAAAGGTAGGGGTACACCCAAAACTCTCAGGTGGACAGAGAGATCTTGTTGTTAAAGTTCGCAAGATATAGTATATAAGAATACTATGGGTTGACTCATCCCAAAAGATTCCACTTATAACTAAAATATCGCTTTTGACTGGACTAACGCTTTAATCATGAGAATGCAGCAGAACAGAGCAAACAGTGACTAGTGGGACGTTCCTGTACAGAACAAGGCTGGGTGGGACAGAAGGGCGGCATTAGACAGAAACAACAATAGGACAGCCTATTGGCATTGCAGTTTCTTTTCCCATTTCTCCATTATTTCAAAGGCCCATTTACACTTAAGGCAGTACTCATCTACCCACAACTCACATTTATTTAACCACTTAACTGCAGTTCTGTAGTGCTCTTCAAAGCACATATTTACCTGCACACTGAATCCACCGCAGTCCCACCACGATCAGATATCTGGGTGACACCATCCTGTGCCACCATCTTGGTTCTTTTCATTCTAAAGCTGTTGGGGTATCAAAAATTGGACTTTTGAGGCACAACATTTTTATACTTATAATACACTGTTTTATTAGTTTATTAAAATACAATGTCATTACATAAAAATATTCTTATATTACAGTATATAATCAAAAAAAGCCAATATTGACAGTATGATGTATCTTGTCCATATACTGTATGATGATCTCAAGGCTTGACGCGTTTCCTGGACCTAGTCCACCTCCTCAAGATCCATTGATACATAATTTGTACAGTATACAATTTAAATAGAATAATAATTGTTATCATCATTATGCATCATTGTTCCCCTCCTGTATGTTTGGGCACACCTTTGTTGATTCTATTAATTCAGTGGGTGGTGGTATTAATATAAATTACTTGTGTATCAGTAATGACAATTATTATTCTATTTAGATTGTATGCTGTACAAATTATGTATCAATGGCTCCTGAGGAAGTGGACTAGGTCCAGGAAACGTGTTGAGCCTTAAAATCATCATACCGTATATACTCGAGTATAAGCCAAATTTTTTCAGCCCTTTTTTGGGCTGAAAATGACCCCCTCGGCTTATACTCGAGTCAGCGTACCTGAGTCCGTGACATGCAGAGTCAGATGGCGGCTGTGCAGTGTTAAAAAGTCACGCTCCTCCTTGTGCTGTTCCGTGATAGGCGGAACACTCGGTTTCCCAGCAGACACTATGTTCAGTGTTCCGCCTATCATGGATGCTCTCTCGTCCGTAATAGACGAGAGGACGAGAGGGCATCCGTGATAGGTGGAACACTGAACACAGTGTTCGCTGGGAAACCAAGTTTTCCGCCTATCACGGAACAGCACAAGGAGGAGCTTGACTTTTTAGCACTGCATGGCCGCCGTCTGAATATGTCAGGTACTGTACACAGATTGGCAAAGTGATTCTGCAATGGGCACAGTGAGGCCAGGCTGCAATGGGCACAGTGAGGTCAGGCTGCAATGGGCACAGTGAAGTCAGGCTGCAATGAGCACAGTGAGGTCAGGCTGCAATGGGCACAGTGAGGTTGCAATGGGCACAGTGAGGATGCAAATGGGCACAGTGAGGTTGCAATGGGCATAGTAAGGTTGCAAAGGGCACAGTGAGGTTGCAAATGGGCACAGTGAGGCGTGCAAATGGGCATTGTTGAACCTCTTTTCCGCTTACAGTAGCTGCTGCATTCTCACCCTAGGCTTATACTCAAGTCAATCAGTTTTCCCAGTTTTTTGTGGTAAAATTAGGGCCTCGGCTTATACACGAGTATATACGGTATATTGACAAGATACATCATACTGTCAATATTGACTTTTTATGGTTATATACTGTAATATTAGAATGTTGTTATGTAATGACAATATATTTTATCCACTTAAGGACAGGAAGGATTTACCCCCTTAATGACCAGGCCCTTTTTTGCGATACGGCACTGCGTCAATTTAACTGATAATTGCGCGATCGTGCGACGTTGTCCCCAAACAACATGGCCTTTTTTGCCCACGGATAGAGCTTTCTTTTGGTGGTATTTGATCACCTCTGCAATTGTTATTTTTTGCGCTATAAACAAAACAAGAGAGTCAATTTTGAAATAAAAGCAATATTTTTAACTTTTTGCTATAATAAATATCCCCAAAAAATATATATATAAAAAACAAATTTCTTCCTCAGTTTAGGCCAATATGTATTCTTCTACATATTTTTGGTAAAAACAAAAGCAATAAGCTTATATTGATTGGTTTACGCAAAAGTTATAGCGTCTACAAAATAGGGGATAGATTTATAGCATTTTCATTATTATTATTTTTTTTACTAGTAATGGCGGTGATCAGCGATTTTTAGCAGGACTGCGACATTGCGGCGGACACATCGGACACATTTGACACTTTTTTGGGACCAGTGACATTTTTACAGCGTTCAGTTCTATAAAAATGCACTGATTACGGTGTAAACGACACTGACAGGGAAGGGGTTAACACTAGTGGTGATCGAGGGGTTAAATGTGTTCCCTGGGAGGTGTTTCTAACTGAGGGGGAGGGGATTGACTGGAGGAGGAGAGAGATCACTGTTCCTGATCACTAGGAACAGACAATCTCTATCTACTCCCCTGTCAGAACGGGGATATGTTTGTTTACATTGACAGAACCCTGTTCTGGCTCTCTGTGGAGTGATCGTGGGTGGCCGGCGGACATCGCGGCCACCGCTCACGCGCATCGGCTCTGGCGCCCACTGTATCTACTGTACAAACCGATGTACAGCTATGGTGATTCGCGCAATAGAGCCAACCTGCTGCAGTATAATGACGGCGGCTGGTCGGCAAGTGGCTAATATGAACTAATGAAATTGTGTATTTTAAGAGTTAAAATGTTGTGCCTGAAAATTTTAATTTTTGATACTCAGCTTTAGGATGATATGCTATATAGGGATGTAGCACTTTAAGCCTTGTAGATTGCATTTGGGCTTGGTTGTTTTCAGTTGGCTGCCTCTTGCGGGTGACCCTCAGCTGCTCTGTGTTTCAATCCTGTAGGGTCCAGGTGATGTAAGTATCCCAGGAGTCTGCAGGACCAGGTGCATGTCATTGTGGCCTAGGCTGGAATGATGGAGAAGGGCAGGGCTAAAAAATTAAAAAAGTATTAAAATGGAACTATCTTCCTTTTGGAAATTTAGTTCCACTTTAAGAGTTTTGTTGCAGTGTGTTAATGCACACCTATTGATGCCTGTTTTGGCAAGTATTAACTTGAGTTCCATTAAAGTGGATGTAAACCCACCCATCCTTGCTAAACTACTGCCATAGTGGTTATCTATAAGGATATACAGTAGATGTCTCCTGCATGTATCCTTACCTGTCAAATGTCTCTCCTCTGTCTGTTATGAGACCTGAAAAACTGCAGGTTCTGTGGGTGGGTCTGTTGTCTGTAGCTCGGTGGGTGGAGTCGTGATGTCAGTAGACTCCCCGCCCACCTCTACACTCCTCTTGTCAGCATGCATTTTCTCCTGTGTATTTCTTACACTGAACTTCTGCTATGATCCCTAACATCCAGTCAAAACCCAGAAAGGTCACCACATGACTTCAGCATGCCCAATCATGCTGAGGTGTGGAGCAGCCAATCCTGGGAGAGCTGGAGAAGAAAGGAGGAGGGGATCTGAAGTACACAGAATGTCTCTCTCAGGCTGGCTCATGCATGAGATATGTAAATCACCTGTCACTCACAGCAAGGGGAAGAACTGACTACTATTTCTGTCTGTCAGTTTTTATCTCACTGAAAAAAAGATAAGAGGACTGCTCAGAGCTGGATTAACACTTTGTGGCAAGACTGGGCACAGATGACATGAAATCCTATACTGTACAAGGTGCAAGCCTTAATTGAAAAAAAAAATCGGGTTTACATCCACTTTAAGGCAGTCCATTGATTATGAATTATGAATGGGTTGCCAATGCACCACAATGGATGAAAAAATGCACATGACCCTATTTTAACACCACAAAGCCCAGTATAGGCACCACTGTGATTTCCTGCAGTGAGTTGTGCTCTATGTGTTGGAATGCTATCTACAATGAATAGCCCTGCACATAGAACAGGTGTATTGCCATGAGATGTGGCAACGAGCATTAACGTGAATGCTTTAGCAAGAGTTGCAACCACACACAAGCATGAATCAGTCTTAAACGTCTTCTTATCATTACTGAATGATGCCAGCAGAGACAGACATAGATTCATGGACAAACCTCTGTGATATATAATTTTATGTATGTAGCAGCTGGTTTAAGTTTTGGGCCTGTGCTTTCCCTTTCAACCCCCCTTAACTTTGGCTCGACTCCCCTTGGCACAACTGGATAATAGTAACAATAATGTGATTGTGGACCCCCAAGGGCTATAGAGGGCCACAATGATATCACACAACAATATATATAATTAAATATTGTTACCTGGTGGTGGTTTGCCTGCCACACAGCTGCAAAGACAGAGTTCCACACAAGAAGTACCGTATATACTCGAGTATAAGCTGACTCGAGTATAAGCCGAGGTACCTAATGTTGCCACAAAAAACTGGGAAAACTTACTGACTCGAGTATAAGCCGAGGGTCAACAATGCCTCACTGTTCCCTATCCTCACTGTTCCCTATACTCACTGTTCCCTATCCTCACTGTTCCCATCCTTACTGTTCCTATCCTCACTGTTTCCTATCCTCACTGTTCCCTATCCTCACTGTTCCCATCCTTACTGTTCCTATCCTCACTGTTTCCTATCCTCACTGTTTCCTATCCTCACTGTTCCCTAGCTCGCTGTTCCCTAGCTCGCTGTTTCCTATCCTATAATTTTACATTGTAAATAGTACCTGTAAAGAAGTTGCGGCTGCGGCGTCCATCGTTCAAATTCCGCGGTCTCTTACTGTTCCTTCCGTGATAGGTGATTCTCATCAGACACTCTCTGCCTATCACGATCATTCTCTCATCCTCAGTTTCCCAGCAGACACTGTGTTGGGTGTTCCGCCAATCACAGACGTCTGCTGGGAAACTGAGGATGAGAGAACGTTCGTGATAGGCGGAGAGTGTCTGATGAGAATCGCCTATCACGGAAGGAACAGGAAGAGACAGCGGAATTTGAACGATGGACGCCGCAGCCGCAACTTCTTTACAGGTACTATTTCCAATGTAAAAATTTCGCGGACTCGAGTATAAGCCGAGGGGGGGGACTTTCAGCCCAAAAAAAAGGGCTGAAAATCTCGGCTTATACTCAAGTATATACGGTAGTTCAACCAAAAGGAATAGGTTTACTTGATAAAGAAATAAAGATTACACGTGACATTTGACTCAAACAGATCCCTGAGAGAGCTCACTAGTATACACACACATAACAGTTCCAGGGTTTCACGTAAAGACTAAGAAACCCAACTTAAAGTCAGACCTGAAGAAGTGCACGGTGGAGGAACCTCCCACTGCAATGGTATCTACAGTGGGGTACTTCTCCACCAAGTCCAACCCAGCTCACTAAACAGCAAAAATGACAGTAGAATAAATGCAACAGTTGATTTACACATGCAGATTCAACAAGCTATCTGGCTCCCCCTGGTGGGCAGCTTTACTGGTACGTGTCCCTCTGTATCAACCTAGTCAGTGAGCTGTACTGATGATTGATTCTAAAAGTCTCCAGTAATCTTCACTAGCCTTTGTTGGTGCACTTGAATATTTGTAATCCAGAGAAGAGATTGAAAAAGATTAAACAGTTAACATGTGTGGTGAAAAAGGGCAAGTAAAATGCTGATCCTTCCCAAGGCGCTAACTCAATCCTGAATGTAGCGTGACTCTGCTTGCGGTACTTCAGTTACCAGCAAGCGTAAGTAATTAAGTAAAAGTATGGAAGTCACTTTCCTGTGACACAGTTAGTTGTGTTGGTGGGCAGGTGCCCTGTGACCGTATGAGGTCTTGCCTCGCTGGTATCCTCCGACAGGGCCCTCTTGGTTCGCGACCTCCCGACGAGTCACGGTTCCTGGTCCTCCGATTAGCCGCTCACAAGGCGCCGGTGGATAGGTGACTCTGGGGGCCCAAGGATGTGGAGCTGTCCTTCTCCTGAGTCCGATCAGTCAGGCTGCAGTGGGAATCCCTCCAACAGGCGATCTGACCTTCGTCACTTTAGGCCCAGGCTTCTCTGGCCTAAGCCCCCTCGCTGCAGGCCTCTTGCCTCTTGCAAGATGGCGTCCCAAGAGAGTGAACACAAGCCCCGCCTCCCTTTTTATAAGTCCTCCTAGTAGGCAGTGTGCGGCGCCATGCTCCTTTGCAGCACAGTGGCGTTGTGGGCCTTGTAGTCTATTTCTGACCCATAGCAATAGAGTCTCTGTCTCTCCGTACCACAAAGTCCGTCATGCATTGTTCTAACATAGCTGAACCACACAAATGGCAGCAGTTTGATACGGACGGGCAATGAAAATAGTTAAGTTCTTAAAGGCACAAACTGTAGTCCATAAGCTACGTGCAAAAGTAACACCTTGCTACATGTACTTATTTCATATGCATGGATCATATCACGAACACTTGCATAAGTCACACAGCACTAGAGATGTAGTATGACTTACCTGCCTGGAGCAAAGACTCTTCACAGGTTCTGAACTCTGAAGTGCTGATTTCCATACCGTTGTAACACCTAGCTTATATTTTTTTCAAATATATGACTTTTTCATCTACACTCTATAGAACTTCATTAGTAAAAGGTGTTACAAAATACCAAATCAATTCGCTTTGTTAGCCCTTAAAAGTGTAATCCTGTTTTTCCAGTCCAAATGTTTTTAGATTTTTTTTTTTTAAGTTTTAGGTAGAACAGGGAAGGCTTAGAACCTCTATCAGGTTTTATTGCTGTCCCCACCTGGGAAATTTTCCCTCGCTTCCAGATCTGCTGACAACATTGTCCCCAACAGGAACACATGCAGTCTTTTTGTGGTAAAGGAGCATTGAACCTTGTGGTGGTTGTAACATTATATGTAGTGTGCAGTGTTGTATCACGGCCACGTGATAGTTTACATTTTTTAGAGTTGAATTCAATATGTGCAATGAGAGGCCACATAAATACTTATACAGTAAGTATAACATTTATTAAAGATAATGACAGATACAGATAAAGATAATATTGGAAAATATAACAAGAATACTTAACTAAAGATGATGTTTTTTGCTGCAGAGTCCCTCCCCCATGATGGCGTGCCAGTTGACCAGGTTCAGACACATGCCTAATAGCAGCTATGATGTGAGGCGAAAGTCTTACCTGATTTGGCTGTGGTAATATAGAACTTGAATGTAAGGAAATGGCCAATGGTAAAGAAGGTAGTGGGCTCGGCCACATCCTGGTCAGTTAACAATACCATTCCTTTGGTGTGAGTCACTAAGGTAAAACCATACTTTTGTCCTTATATGACTTGTAAGGCCCCTTAACCTTGGAAGGCATGGAATTAATTATTAGATATTTGTGAGACCGCTAGCTAGACAACTTTAGCTAAGAATATATGTAATATGCAATTTCCCTATCATACAGTCCCGGAGGCTGCTCACCAACCAATATGGCTGCAGGCTGGACGGTAAGTTGAGCTGGGAATTTTATTTGGTTTTGTTTGAGATGTGTCATCCTTCCACGTGCTCCTTGCTGCAAAGGCCAGTTATAGGTGGGGGCAGTGGCCATTTGTTTGTACTATTGGAATAATGGCGAGGGGATGCACTGGACACCTATATGCTGGGTTCCAGTGCGCCACTATGCCTTTCTTGTTCAAATATTTTATTTTAACATAATCATAGTGTACATAAAACAACAATCTTAGTGAAAGATGTACAGTTTAACATACGATATATCTGAAGAGAGATAAGCTTAAAACTATTCAGCCCAACCGGGATAACGGCCATTAAAGCGAAACAGAACTAAAATTAGGAAGGGCCTATTGTTACATCATCTATTGGCTTGGGATTACTAGTGATGGGGCAGGGGGAGCCTTTAAGGAGGGATGGGCTCCTTCCAGGCTCGCGTGCCCTTGGCCTATCCATTATACGCATGTGCTTCCACTGTGGAGGCTCTCAAAGTTTAGCGCTAGGACTGCAGATAATATTGGGGTGCCGTGAAGTGGCTCTGCAGCATACGCATGCATTTGCAAATGTGTGCAAACTACACCCCTGTTTTTAATGCATACTGTTAGACAGGATAATTCAGTTGGTTGCAGGCTAGTCTAAAGTTGAGCTTGGTATTTTCTTTTCTTTGAGTTTGCCCACAAAGTCCCAATGTACTGGGGGGGGGTACCCTTTATTCTTCTGTTCTAAATTCAAGGGATGCTGGCAACAAAATTGAGCTCTACCATGGTGGTTTAATTTATCTAATATTAATTTGCCAAACCCAAATTTGTTACCTTGTGTAGGAGTCTATTATTAAAAAACTGCAGATTTTTCATTCAAGAGATATTCTTTTTTTAAAGATTACAATACCATCCAAGTCTTTTTTTCCTTTATCTTTTTTATTCTTTTTTTATTTTAAGCCATGATGAAGAGGGTCAGGGTTTAGCCTATGAAATATGTTGGCTTCTTATCTTGGATTTATATGATGGAACAAACACTTTTGGACTCACATCACTTCACATTTCCTTGACTTTTTATCTAAGACACCGAAATAGGTCCTCTCATACTTGCAAGCAGACTAATTGGAGCCATTGTACATCTTTAATAAAAGACCATACTGTACATGAGGCAAGTAGATGGCCCCACACCAAAGAAAAGAAAGAAAAGAAAGACACATTGCTCTAAATACTATTACGAAACGCCTGCGCATTCGCTTTGCGCCCGCTGCGAGCGTGTGCATGTTCCACCGCGTCATCACAGCGCAATGACGTTAGGTGGACTCTCCACCTAACGTCATCGTGCTTTGATGGCGCGGTGGAATGTGCACGCGCTTTCAGTGGTCTCAATGCGCGGGCATTCCTAATGGTATTTAGAGCAGCGTATCTGCACAGGCAGACGCTGTTATCTGGGTTGACGGCAGACTGGGGGGGGGGGGGGGAACGTCTCAGTTCTTGGACCACACAAGGTAAGAACTAAGGACTAAGGACTACTTGACTCCCATGTCTAACAGGCACACGGAGGGGGGGGGGGGTGGACTTCTTGTGGCATTATGATACTAATCATTTGAGCTCTCCGAGCTGTGGACCACCTACTAAATTTACAATACATCAGCCGCCTTACCCATCTTTATATTTAACATGTATAGGGTGATTTATGGTAGAATGCATACCCCCACATAGGGAGTTTATGATGTCCATCCATATGTGTCCTGAGTGGATGATTGTTATGTATATGCAGGGACAATTATGATGTTCCGCTCCTTTTATTACTGTTTGTCTATATTCTAGGTGGGGGCAGACATCCTTGTTGGTAATAATTGCCCTACTCCTTAACAACCGTGACCCCCCTCCCCCTCTTTACATTTCCCCACCAGTTGGCTGCGTTCTGGGATCCTTGTGAGGAACAATCAAGGCCTTGGAGGTCACCATTTCCTTGGGAGATCCACACATAGGGGATTATCCAAACCCTGTGCAGACTTACTTCTGGTTGTTTTTATCTGTGATGACTCTATTGAGGGCTATTAACATCTGCAACATGTGCATACCCTTCATCTGTCTCTATGTTTTTAACAAATGTTATGTTCTGTTATAGAGTATCCTAAATCTATGTAAATGCCCCTGAAGAAGGGATTTATATTTGCTCCTGAAATGCGACGGCATAACAAGAAGAGACTTTCACATCTTTAACCATATGATAAAGTAATTAGTGCAGCGCTATAAGAAGAAATAAAGTTCATAAATAAAGTTCTCAATAGAGCGTCCACTCATGATTCATATATTCATACAGGTGACAACGTGAAGAACCTCCACCACTGGTATCACTAGCAGCTTACCTCACAACGTGGATCCCTGATTCAACAGGTGGGTCAAAAGCGCCTTCCCATAAGGGTCAAAATATAGGAAATCCACATCGATATATATGAAAACACCAACGGCTGGAGTGTGCAGGAGTCAAATGATCTCCTTGGTATACCGTATATACCCGAGTATAAGCCGACTCGAATATAAGCCGAGGCACCTAATTTTACCACAAAAAACTGGGAAAACCTATTGACTCGAGTATAAGCCTAGGGTGTCCATCTGCATGCCTCACTGTGCCTCACTTTGCCTCACTGTGTCCATGTGTATGCCTCACTGTGCCCATGCCTCACTGTGTCCATGTGCATGCCTCACTGTGTCCATGCCTCACTGTGTCCATGCCTCACTGTGTCCATGCCTCACTGTGTCCATGTGCATGCCTCACTGTGTCCATGCCTCACTGTGCCCATGCCTCACTGTGTCCATGTGCATGCCTCACTGTGTCCATGCCTCACTGTGTCCATGCCTCACTGTGCCCATGCCTCACTGTGCCCATGCCTCACTGTGCCCATGCCTCAATGTGCCCATGCCTCACTGTGCCCATGCCTCACTGTGTCCATGACTAGACTGATGTTTAACATGGGAGTCTATGGAAGGAGTGCCCAGATTTGAAAAATCGCTGCTCCCCGGCTGTAGGTCCCCCAGACAACAAACTTTGCACACTTGTAGAGGAGAAATGGGGCTACATGTGTGCCATGTTTCCGGGCCGGTACCGGGTCCCCAAAATCACCAGAGAAATTACCGTTTAACATGGGAGTCTATGGAAGGGGTGCCCGGCTTTGAAAAATCGGTGCTCCCTGGCCGTAGATCCCACGGACACCGAACTTTGCACACTTGTAGAGGAAGAGTGGGGCTACATGTGTACCGGGTCCCCAAAGTTCGGGAGATCAGGCGCAAAAAGGTGACTCGAGTATAAGCCGAGGGGGGCATTTTCAGCACAAAAAAAGTGCTGAAAAACTTGGCTTATAATCGAGTGCCGGAACTCCAAATGGGCAAAGTACATGCAATAAAGGAGATATATAGTGCTCTCTGTATGCAACTTCATTTATTTAAAAGATCAAAAAGACACTTACAAACATGGCACTATCACCCAGTGCCTGGTGTTTAAGCGTTCTAAAAATAAACACGATGATGATCGCGGGTGATGTCACGTGATTGCTTCTGTTCCGTACGCGTTACGTCCTGTGGGTGGGAATTCGTCAGCAAATCCCAATCAATAACCAGCCCTACTAGAGCTCTTTTGTATCATGTTGTTGTCATATGTATCTCATGGTGATGTATGCACCAATGTTTTTAATTGTGTATGAATAAACTTTATACTTTTAAAGTAATTTGATTCAATAATTTGAGTTTGCCCATAAAGTCCAATTTTACTAGTGGGGGGGGGGGATACCCTTTATTCTTCTGGCAAATTAATATGGTAATAGAAACTTTTACTTACAGGTCCCCAAGTGGGTACTCACTACATATAGTCAGGCAGAGGAAAGCGAAAAGCATGATATGCACTTCTTATTCTGTTCATTCAGTGTCAGTAGGGAACAGATGTTAACATAAGGAACTCCGCAGTATCAATATATTCTTTCTTTATGAAATGCTTTACAAGCAATGTGAATCAATATGTAGCTAAAAAGCCCCAAAAAAATAAGATTTTCACATAAAAATGATCTCTAAGGACCCTGTTATCAGCTTATTTCTTAAAAGGAGGGGGGATTAATGGGATTGGCTTTCCTGTCAGATCAAGCAGCTCTGAGTACCCGAGAACATGCCTGGACCAAATTGCTCCTCTGTGCTCTCAGGTCATGTAGCCTGGCCTACCTCTGCTCTACTGCTCCTTAACCACTTCAGCCCCAGAATAATTGGCTGCTGAATGACCAGGCCATTTTTTGCGATTCGGCACTGCGTCGCTTTAACTGACAATTGCGCAGTCGTGCGACGTTGTACCCAAACAAAATTTACGTCCTTTTTTCCCCACAAATAGAGCTTTCTTTTGGTGGTATTTGATCACCTCTGCCGTTTTAATTTTTTGCGCTTTAAACAAAGAAAGAACAACAATTTTGAAAAAAAAACAATATTTTTTAGTTTTTGTTATAATAAATATCCCCGAAAAAAATATATAAAAAACTAATTTTTTCCTCAGTTCAGGCCGATTATGAATTCTTCTACATATTTTTGGTAAAAAAAAAAACAATAAGCATATATTTATTGGTTTGCGCAAAATTTATAGCGTCTACAAAATAGGGGATAGTTTTATGGCATTTTTATAAATATTTTTTCTTACTAGTAATGGAGGCGATCAGCGATTTTTGTTGTGACTGCGACATTATGGCGGACACATCGGACACTTTTGGCGCTATTTTGAGACCACTATCATCTATACAGCGATCAGTGCTATAAAAATGCACTGATTACTGTGTAAATGACACTGACAGGGAAGGGGTTAACCAGTAGGGGGCAAGGAAGGGGTTAAGTGTGTCCTAGGGAGTGATTCTAACTGTGAGGGGGCTGGGCTACTAGTGACATGACACTGATCACTGCTCCTGGTTACAGGGAGCAGTAGATCAGTGTCCTGTCACTAGGCAGAACAGGGAAATGCCTTGTTTACAAAGACATCTCCCCGTTCTGCTGTTCCGTGACACGATCGTGGGACACCAGCGGACATCGAGTCTGCCGGTGTACATGTACGTTGCTTTGCCTGCCCGTGCCATTCTGACGACGTATATCTACATGAGGCAGTCGGCAAGCGGTTAAAGGGGTACCAAAGTCTTGTTTTTTTAAATTTAAAAATAAAAAACATGTTAAACTTACCTGCTCTGTGTAATGGTTTGGCACAGAGCAGCCAGATCCTCCTCTTCTTGGATCTTGCGCCGGTGCTCCTGGCCCCTCCTTCCTTCTGAGTGCCCCCCGCAGCAAGCAGCTTGCTATGTGGGCACATGAGCCGGGCCACTGCTATGTGTGTCCATTTAGACACAGAGCAGCAGCTCAGCCCTGTCCCCTCTCTTCTCTGATTGTCTCACTGGATTTGATCAACAGCAGCGGGAGCCAATGGCACCCACTTTGTGTCTCAGCCAATAAGGAGAGAGTGTCCCAGGGCTGCCGAGTCTTTAGTGCAACATTGCTGGATTGAGATGGGGCTCAGGTAAATATTAGGGGGACTGCTGCACACAGAAGGTTTTTTATCCTAATGCATAGAATGCATATAAAAAACCTTCTTCCTTTACAACCACAAGACATTCTTGCAACTGGAGTTTCTGAAAGATATATAAAAAATAGCTGCTTCAACAGACCGATGTCTATCCAAAACTGAAGTACAAGATAACAGCAGCTGCAACTTTATAGCACAGAGGATACCATTTGATAAAAAAATATAAATAAAGTTGTTGAGTGGCCATTATAAATGAAAACACAAAATTACATGTAGCGCCCACCCCAAAATGTTGGGACGCTATTTAAATTTAGAGGGATGTCTGAGCCAGTAGTTGGGCTCAGACTGTTGAATTGCATTAAATTTTACCTCTGCTTCAGCACAGTGGGCAGCACAGTGGTGTGGTGGTTAGCACTTTCACCTAGCAGCAAAAGGGTTGCTGGTTCAAATCCCAACCACGACACCATCTGCCTGGAGTTTGCATGTTCTCCCTGTGTCGGCGTGAGTTTCCTCCGGGTACTCTGGTTTCCTCCCACACTCCAAAAACATGCTGGTAGGTTAATTGGATCTTGTCCCAGTATATATGTTTGTACGACTGTGTGTCCCAAGCATGTCAAGATCCTACAGGGTAAAACAACCACACCAGCCAAGCAGACACTGGCTGTAAAAAGCGCCTAGAGGCGATTCAGTTCGCATGTGAGCGCTATACAATTCATTCATTCAGCTGTGATTTGCCTGACAGTATTTTTCCCTTATTGCCTGTAGGTGGCGTTACCACCTCAGGCACCTGTTGGAACACGGGCAAGCCATGGTGCATTGAGTGGCCCTTCTCGGCAACGGTACAGTGGGAGTGGTCAACCCGCTGTGCCTGCTGGGAGGGGATACTTAAGGGGCAGACGCCATTGGTTGGGGCTGCCCTGGGCACTGTGGCATCATGTGAGGTGGGGGGATGCTGTGAGGTGATTGGGGGAGGGGGATTAACATTAGGAAATGGAATTTTGTGGCAAGGGGTAAGATTTGTTCTGGGAGAGGAAATTGGGATGAAAGTGCTGGGAGTGGTGATTTAGGGGAATTTGTGTTGGGATGGAGGATGGGAGGGGGGATTTGTGCTAGAAGAGGTGATATGGTGGGAGCGGTATTTGTGGTAGTAAGAATGATTGCGGAGTATTTGTGCTAGGAAGGGAAATTTTGTTTTCGAGTGCAGCATTTTTTCTAGGAGGAGGAATTGGGGGGGTGGGGATTTGTGCTGGGAGGGAGGTAGAAGATTTGTGCTAGGAGGGGCAATTTCTTTTGGGGGGGATTTGTGTTGGGGGTTAGCGGGCAAAGATTTGTGCTGGGAGTGGGGGGATTTCAGCAGGGGGGTCGATTTGTCCTGGATGGGGGGGGCATTTATGCTTAGGGGGTACATTAAGCAGGCAGATTCATGTTCAACATTTTTTTGGAGGAGGGGGATTTTTGCTGACACATAATGCTCATACATCTTGGGTGGGATGTTTGGCATGTTCACCTTGGGCTCTAGATGACCTTTTCCCGGCATTGTCCTCCAGTGTCATGAAAATGTAGGGTGCTCTAATGTCTATTGTTCCTTCAGCAACTAGCCTACTTATACTTAAAGCGGAGGTTCACACAAAAAGTGAACCTCTGCTTTTTGGAACCCTCCCCCCCTCTGGTGTCACATTTGGCACCTTTCAGGGGGAGGGGGGTGAAGATACCTGTCTATAATACAGGTATTTGCATCACTTCCAAGTTCTGACTCCCGCGGGAGTCCCGCCCCTTGGCGTCACTACCCCGCTGTCTTCTGGGAAACACACTATTCCCAGGAGAGAGCGGGGACCAGTGACGGCGTGCCGCGATACTTGCGCATGCGCAGTAGGGAACCGGGCAGTGAAGCCGGATTCCCTCACCGAGGATGGAGGCGGAAGCATCCGAGGACCGAGCGATTGCTCAGCCTCGTCTGCTGACATCGCGGGCGCGCTGGACAGGTAAGTGTCCATTTTTTAAAAGTCAGCAGCTGCAGTATTTGTAGCTGCTGGCTTTTAAAAAAAAAAAAATCGGGTGGACCGCCGCTTTAAGTTTAAAGTGATTGTAAAGTCTTGTTTTTTTTTTAATAACAAACATGTTTTACTTACCTCCTCTGTGTAGTGGTTTTGCACAGAGCAGCCGAGATCCTCTTCTCAGGTCCCATGCCGGCGCTCCTGACTCCTCCCTCCTACCGATTGCTCCGACAGAAAGCAGCTTGCAATGGGGGCACCCAAGTTTTCGGCCACACATAGCGTTTTGCTTTTAGGCCAAAAAGTTCAATTTTGGTTTCATCTGACCAGAGCACCTTCTTCTACATGTTTCCTGTGTCCCCCACATGGTTTCTCACAAACTGCAAATGAGACTTCTTATGGCTTTCTTCCAGCAATGTCTTTCTTCTTACCACTCTTCCGTAAAGGCCAGATTTGTGGAGAAGCACGACTAATAGTTGTCCTGTGGACAGATTATCCCACCTGAGCTGTGGATCTCTGCATCTCCTCCAGAGTTACCATGGGCCTCTTGGCTGCTTCTCTGATTTAATGCTCTCCTTGCCCAGCCTGTCAGTTTAGGTGGACGGTCATGTCTTGGTAGGTTTGCGGTTGTGCCATACTCTTTCCATTTTCGGATGATGGATTGAACAGAGCTCTGTGATATTTTTTTTTATAATCTAACCCTGCTTTAAACTTCTTTACAACTTTATCCCAGACCTGTCTGGTGTAGACATGTGCAATTCGTTTTTTAACTAATTTTGACGAAGTCGTTAATTCCGAAATTTCAGAATTTCAGAATTTTTCAATTTCAGAATTTTCGGATTTTCATATTTCCGACAATTCGAATTTCCGAATTCCGAATTTTCGAATTTCTAAATTTCGGGAATTCGGAAATTCTAAATTTCAGGAATTCGGCAATTCGGAAATTCGAAAAGCAGAAATTCGAACATTCGAAATTTCGGAAATTCTAACATTCAAAATTTCGGAAATTCGAACATTCGAAATTTCGGAAATTCGATCATTCGAAATTTCGGAAATTCGAACATTTGCCTTTGTTACCTTGGTGCCAGCTCTCTGCAGGTCATTCATTGGTCCCCCCCTGTGTGGTTCTGGGATTTTTGCTTGCCGTTCTTGTGATCATTTTGACCCCACGGGGTGAGATCCTGCGTGGAGCCCCAGATCGAGGGAGATTATCAGTGGTCTTGTATGTCTTCCATTTTCTAATTATTGCTCCCACAGCTGATTTCTTCACACCAAGCTGCTTGCCTATTGCAGATTCAGTCTTCCCAGCCTGGTGCGGGTCTACAATTATGTTTCTGGTGTCCTTCGACAGCTCTTTGGTCTTCACCATAGTGGAGTTTGGAGTGTGACTGTTTGAGGTTGTGGACAGGTGTCTTTTATACTGATAACAAGTTCAAACGGGTGCCATTAATACAGGTAATGAGTGGAGGACAGAGGAGCCTCTTAATGAAGAAGATACAGGTCTGTGAGAGCCAGAAATCTTGCTTGTTTGTAGGGGACCAAATACTTATATTCCACCATAATTTGCAAAAAAAATTATTTCCAAATCAGACAATGTGATTGTCTGGATTTGTTTCCACATTTTGTCTCTCATAGTTGAGGTATACCTATGATGACAATAACAGGCCTCTCTCATCTTTTTAAGTGGGAGAACTTGCACAATTGGTGGCTGACTAAATACTTTTTTGCCCCACTGTATATATATATATCTGATGCTACGTCCATTTTAGCTTTCAGCTAATCGGAAAAAAACAACAATGTTGACAAAAAAAAAAGAAAGATAAATGACAAGGATAAAAAGAAGTAAAAAAAAAAGACCAAAAGCAACATGTATACAGAAAATGCACATCTATGGATTTGCCTAGGCAAACATTAGTAAAATGTGTGCTTTTGTGCTTAGAACGACATTAAATAAAATCCAAAGATGAATCCAAAGTATTCTTTATAATCTTTATATAACTTTATTAAAATTCAACTAGGCTACCTTGCCTATCACACCAGAAGGGCATCAATAATGGAGCACCTGTTATAGTGAAAGTAGGCTTGGATTCATAAACATTTTATGGAGTGAAAGGGAAATAAGCTTTTCGGACGTGAATAAAAGATTTTCTTTTTCTTTTTTTTTTCTTGTGATTGTGTTCATTGGGAGAGTTGGTAGCTTCTAAACCGGTTGCTCACGGACCAAATGAATCTCTGAATGTACTTTTCATACTCATCAATAATAAATAGCCCTCCTTGACTAATATAATGCAGAGGAAATGTTCATTAAATCTAAAACCCAGTAGGTGTTTCGGTGCTGGAATTACATCTCTCAAGCCTAAAGTTTTGCATGGAAGAATAATGGCTTGCTTTCAGTGCAAATTTATGTAAAGTAATAAAGCGCACGAATATAGGGGAAGGAGCACAATGCGACGGTGTCGGTATTATTCAGTCGCGTTAATACATCTGATAAATTATGAAAGGAGTCATAGAAATTGCGCACACAAGTAATTTTCGATGAAATGCAGATATTAAGTTGTTTCTTAGGATTAAATAATATTGACGCACGAGCGGATTTTTTTTTTACAAATGCCTGTTTTCTGTTTTCTAAAGTGATCACAGAAAGTACAACACTTTGTACTTTTGAAAAAAAAAAAAAAACTGCACCCATTGCTGTTAGGCCTACAGCTAGGAGAAGGGCAATATGGCTTTCCACAACAGTAAAATCAGTCTGTATATGCAGTAAGGCATGCTTGTTATACTCACTGTGAAACCTAAGGGGTTAATCCTACCCATTGTGTAAACAGGCTGTATGATCCTTTCTTCTCTGATCCTCCCCTTTGTTCTAGTATCCCCAATCTATCTGTTGATAGTGCAGAGCCTTGGGGTCACTTTGCACATGCTCAGTTTAATGTGTATTGCTAGAAAGTTTTTCGTTTTTTTGTGGGGTTTTCTTTTACTTTAATTTTCAATGATAATGGTAAACAGGACAAATAGAGGGTGAATCTCCCTAAGGGCCCTTTCACACGGGCGGATCCCGTGATGACCCGTTCCTTTCATATCCGCTTGCTCAGCGGGGATCGCTCTGTTGATCCCCGCTGAGCCGGCAGATGACAGGGCGGTCCCTGCACAGTGTGCAGGGACCGCCCTGTCAGATATCCTCTCTCCTCTATGGGGGGATCGGATGAAAACGGACCGTCTTTTTTCAGACGGAAAAAAATCCTAAAATCCGATCATCTGTAGCAATTCCGACGCGCAAAATTCCGATGCATGCTCAGAAACAATTCGAAACATGCTCGGAAGCATTGAACTTAATTTTCTCGGCTCATCGTAGTGTTGAAAATCACCGCGTTTCTTGACGGTCCTAAGTTCAGAGAACTTTTGTGTGACCGTGTGTATGCAAGCCAAGCTTGAGCGGAATTCCGATCGTGTGTGTATGGGGCATTAGAATTCCTACTTTCTGTAAACCGTTTTACTTTGGGGAATGCTTTAACAATCCTTTACAATTCCCAGCAGACTACTGCACCTTAGCCTGAAATTCACTGGGTCACTCTGGGCAAAGCATCCCCAAAAGTAAAATAGTTGAGGAAGAGTAGCAATTTAACACAAGAAGCAAACAAGATCAAGACAGACGTTGATGTTCAAGCCCTAATGAAGGGGGAATTTTGACCCCTGAAACGTGTTGGATTTATTTTGCTTTCCTGTTATTACATATGTTTTTGACCCTTAGCCTGAAATTATATGGGTCACACTGGTTAAAGCATTCTTCAAACAAAATGGTTGAGGAAAAGTAGCAATTTAACACAAGAAGAAAACAAGATCAAGACAGACGTTGATGTTTAAGCCTTAATGAAGGGGGATTTTTGACCCCTGAAACCTGTTGGATTTATTTTGCCTTCCTGTTATTACACGTGTTGTTGACCCTTAGCCTGGATTTCTATGGTCTACTCTGGATAAAGAATTCTCCAAAGCAAAATGGTTGAGGAAAAGTAGCAATTTAACACAAGAAGAAAACAAGATCAAGACAGACATTGATGTTCAAGCCCAAATGAAAGGGGGATTTCTGACCCCTGAAACATGTTGGATTTATTTTGCCTTCCTGTTATTACACGTGTTGTTGTCCCTTAGCCTGCATTTCAATGGTTCACTCTGGTTAAAGCATTCTCCAAAGCAAAATGGTTGAGGAAAAGTAGCAATTTAACACAAGAAGAAAACAATATCAAGATAGACGTTGATGTTCAAGCCCTAATGAAGGGGGATTTTTGACCCCTGAAACCTGTTGGATTTATTTTGCTTTCCTGTTAATACATGTGTTGCTGCCCCTTAGCCTGGATTTCTAGAGGTCTGGATAAATCATTCTCCAAAGCAAAATGGTTATGGAAAAGTAGCAATTTAACAGAAGAAGAAAACAAGATCAAGACAGGTGTTTATGTTCAAGCCCAAATGAAGGGGGATTTCTGACCCCTGAAACATGTTGGATTTATTTTGCCTTCCTGTTATTTCATGTGTTGCTGCCCCTTAGCCTGGATTTCTAGAGGTATAGATAAAGCATTCTCCAAAGCAAAATGGTTGAGGAAAAGTAGCAATTTAACACAAGAAGCAAACAAGATCAAGATAGACATTGAAGTTCAAGCCCAAATGAAGGGGGATTTTTGACCCCCTGAAGCATGTTGGATTTATTTTGCCTTCCTGTTATTACACATGTTGTTGCCCCTTAACCTGGATTTCTATGGTTCACTCTGGTTAAAGCATTCTCCAAAGCAAAATGGTTGAGGAAAGGTAGCAATTTAACACAAAAAGCAAACAAGATCAAGATAGACGTTGATGTTCAAGCCCTAATTAAGGGGGATTCTTGACCCCTGAAACGCGTTGGTTTAATTTTGTCTTCCTGTTGCTTCATGTGATAATACTAGAAAATTTTGGACTCTTTTTTTTGTTGCCAAACTAATGTCCATAAGAACTGTTAAGCAGACCTAAGAGATTTAGTGAGTAATATTTTAAGGATAGTGGCTGAAGAGCAATACCATAAAAGGCAAAACACACTGATTAGGGGTGAGGATTGCTAGAGATCAAAACAGAACTTTTCCTTTAATTTTAATTGAAACAGACCTAAGAAACTGAATGCTGTACAGCTAATACTCTAGAGGAGGATAACAGGAAAAAAAAAGAAAAGAAAAAGAGGAGCATGATATTTAAAATATACAACCTTCCAGAAAACATGTCGATCTGCGGGAAAAAAACAGTAAACAAACCTGCTAGAAAAACATTGAGATACTCTTTTTTTATAGCAGAAACTTGGAGTGACATAATTATTTCCATATATTATAGTCTCACTATGAAAACAAGAAATAGTAGGAGAGCAGACGAAAAATCTTTTCATCTGCCATAAATAAAGGGAAGGGAGAAAATGAAGTTTTCAAGGTCATGGCGGAGAAGGTGAAGTGGTTTAAACTCTTACAAGGCGGTAGATGTTTACTCAACTTGTCACTATCTCAACAAGTAGCATTTATTCTCCAGATCAAAATGAATTCTGTGTTTTCCTATTTTTATCCCTCTTGTGTATCTGTTTGCTCTCCACTTGCCAAGAGGACCTGGCAGATGAATGCTATGCCTGAAATGATGTGCTTGCCTGGAGAAGAGCTGGTCATTAGTTGTAAAGACTGAAACTGAAATTTTCCATCATTTACAAATCTAAAATTGGAATGTTCTCACCTAGCTGGCAAAGCCACTGCTTGCAGATTTTTAGATCATAGAAGGGTTTGCTACTAAAACCGTGACTAGAGGCACTGATACCATCCTAAGGCTTCATGCAGCTAAAAATGACTTTAGAAACGCTGGACAAAAAATGAAAATGTTTTAGCATTTTTTTGCCGGTGTTTATCAGTGTACAACATAGCGTTAAGCTTTTGTATGCCCAAAAAAAAACCTGTAAGGCAAAGGCATAATAAGCTAGTATGCACTGCATACTAACTCATTATGAAATGCTTACCTTAGAACAAAGCTCCCACAGGGCGGCCTGGTCACCGCTGAGGTAGCTGACATGTTCCCTAGGGGTTTCTTCCAGGTTCGCGGCTCCGGCGCTGTGAGTGGCCTGAGCCAAGATGACGTCAGGGAGCCCTCCGCTCCGGCAAGTTCCGTCACCATACGCCGGACCTTCACTGCGCATGCGCCTCTGATGTCAGCGGCTGCATGCAAGGTGAATTCCTCCTAAACCGTACAGGTTTAGGAGATATTTATTTTACCTACAGGTATGCCTTATTATAGGCTTACCTGTAGGTAAAAATGACCAAGTGGAAAATACAACCGCTTTAAGGAACAGGGCCGCCAGCATATTTAACAACCAATGAATAGCTGGTTGTTAACAACGGATGAGTCATCAGCCGACAGCTGAATGTAAAAACAATTGCCTGCAATAAAAAATGGTGAAAAAATGACGTGGTTCCATCCCCCCCCCCCAATCCATACCAGGCCCTTCGTTTCTGTTATATATTTTAAGGGGGGCCCCAAATCAAAATGTAATAAAAATGCCAATTTAAAAAAAAAATGGTGTGAGGTCCCCCCAAAATCCATACCAGACCCTTATCCGAGCATTCAGCCTGGTAGGCCAGGAAAGGGGGGGTGAGCGAGTGCCCCCTTCTGAACTATACCAGACCACATGCCCTTAAAATGGGGGGGTGCTTCGGGGCAGGGGGCTCCCCCCAAAGCACCTTGTCCAATAAACCCCTTTCCCACAGACCCCCACAACCACTGGTCAGGGGGCTTTTCAGAATCTGGAAGCACCCTTTAACAAGGGGTCCCAAAGATTCTGGCTCCCCCTACGTGAATGAGTAGGGGTACGTAGTACCCCTACTCATTCACCAAAAAAAAGTGTAGTGTAAAAAAAAGAGGGTAGGCAGTTTTTGAAAAATCCTTTATTTAAAAAACAAAAATGTGTAGATCCATCGTCAATCATGATGCCTGCCACCACCTCTGACCCGAAGAAAAAAATAAAAGGTCCATAGCCGACAAAGGCTGTCGCTGTCTGCCTGCTCTGCCATTTGACAGCTCTTAAATAACTAAGGGTAGGTGCCACCCGGCGACGCTAGTGACTGGTGACTGGTGGTGGCCATACAGGCTTCAATAGATAATCATTTCATTCAATCAATCTTTTTCAATATGAAAAATCAATCTATAGTCAACAACCCATTCGATCAATATGCCACATATGGGAAAGTGAATGATGATAGATAGTTAAGATTTGTTCGTAGCTTACAATCATAAACTATTGATCACATCTCTGTTTCCACCATGTAATCTCATAATATGATTGATGGACAACGGTCGTAATGAAGAAAGTATCTCAGGTGATCCACCCTGGCCAATCAACTCAGTTTTACAGAATCTGGTTGAAATTGGGTCTAAATCCTTTGAAAGGGTAGTTATGGCTATTCAATTGTTTGTGGGTTTGATTGTTTTCATTAAATTGCAAATCAAATGGATAGTAACAAATTGAAGTGTGTATGGCCACTATAACAGTCCATGGCACAGTTCATCCTATTACGTTACCTATAGTGTTATGTCACCCTTTAAAAATATCACATGCATTTCAATATGATTGTTAATTTTGTGTTTTTTATTGCATTCTTTTTTTTTTTAAATAACGTGTATGTCAACAATCTGGACCAAGGCTAAATCCTCGATGTAAAATATGATTGCTTTGGAGGCAAACTATAAAGTCTTGAAGTTGACCTGATGGTACTTTGTCCTGCCCAGAGTCTCCAAAATATGTACCTTCCTACCAGGGGAGGGCTGGGCCAGGGGGCAGGGTGGCAATTGCCTCCCAGGCTGCCCTAACTTATGTTCAAAATGGCCGGCAGCCGCTGCCCGCTACCATTTTCTTTTTTATTCTGGTCTAGGAAGTCGGGACGGGGCATGGCCAGGGTTGCCAACTGTCAGTAAATTTACAAACAGTTTGTAAAATCCATAATTGTTGCATTTGTCCATGAATGTCAGTTACGGACATGCAGCCTACATGTCTGTAATGGACATTCAAGGACAGATGCAAAAAGTATGGATTTTACAAACTGTTTGTAAATTTACTGAAAGTTGGCAACCCTGGGCATGGCCATGGCAGCCGACCACTAGCTGTTGCATTCCGGGAGTTGTAGTCCGCACTCAAGCTTCAGTTGGGTGGAAAACACAGCAGCGCAGAGGAAACTACAACTCCCTGGGACCAGATTCTTGGAAGCAGGCAGAGGCAGGGCTTGCCAGGGAGTCGGGACGCAGGGCTGCAGGGCTGGGCACTGGCTGCAAATTGACCCCAGGATCAGGAGCGTTACCCCCTCAGGAGACTGTGGCGTGCAAGGACCTGCTGAGCTGAGATCACTGACGTGAGAGACCCTGACACCCCTAGCTGACCCCCCATCTCCCCCCATACACCCCATGTAACCTGCCCCAGTGATCAGGTTGCATTGATGGGCACTGGAGTTGGCTGCACTGATAGGCACTGGTAAGGCTGCCTTGAAAAACCAGGTGGGCCATGGATGGTGAGCTGATTCGGCGGTTCAATGGGCCACTTGACTGGACTTGCCCCCCAGGCCTAAGGCCGCCAGCCCTCCCCTGCTTCCTACTCACCACTTTGCTTTCAAGGTTGAGGAAATATAGGCTCTCACTATCACACTTGGTGGTTGTGTCCCATGGTAATCCTGTCAGGGACAGAAGTCTTCCAGGTTCTCTCCACCCTATTCTCAAGAACAATCCCACCTGACCCCCTTGTAGCACTGGTGAATCATCAACCACCAGACATCACAAAACCTCAGATCCAAATTATTGCAGCAAATTACTAAGGCAGCTAAACAAACCATCTCAAAAGAATGGAAAACCCCTCTTCTTAATGTAGTTGAGACCAAAATTAGGGTTACTGAAACAATGGTTCACATTACAATTGAGGCAATTTTTTTTTAGAGCTGTCGCCAGAACAAGAAGGGAAGGTAAATCTTTTAAAGGGGACCCCTGTTTCTGGTGACACTTGCCTATGATTGGAACTCCCCTGCCTATGTCTTTGTTGCATTGCTGGGACAGGAAATGATGAGAAATTTAACCAACAGTACACACATAGCAAAACAAAAAAACTATTCCCTACTCTCTATTTTAGCTATACGTTTTAGAATTTTTAAACATTTCCACAAGGTTTACATTTCTTGGTCATTTTTTGCTGTTTATTATTTTTTATGCCACCCAGTTGAGAAAAAAATTCCAGGCAGTACACCAAATTTTATGAAATAGCGGAAGGCACCAGGCTAAGTGCAGCAAGTATTTAACATTTTATTATAGAAATACAAATGGCAACTCACTTGGTATAAACCAATAAAAGCATTGTATATCCTTTGACAATGCAGTAATGATACCAGTGGACCTCGTGATTTACTGTCAGCGATATGACGCTGCTACGGCCGCCAGCTGAATAGCTGGACATTGAAAGCAGAATCCGGAAGTACCGGAACCATGGTGAAGCACATGGAGGGCAAAGAACCAGAAGGGATGTCACACCATGGAGGACCAATAAGACAGCATGGCTACGCGTTTCAGAGAGTCACTGCTCCTTTCTCTAGCCTTTCCCATGGACTATAATACTGTTTAAATGTTCCAGCATATCCATGAACTTTCTAGCTATTTACTATAATAACCTGCTGCATTTGGCTGTGCAATAACTTAATTTTGTGCCATTTTCTCATTTATCTGTCTCAACCCTCATTTAAATGTGTACACCACATTTAACCAAAGTTACACACTTTTTTTCCTTATTTGAGATACAGCAAGGAAAATAATAGCCCTTTCAGATGGTATTGTGTTCTGTGTCCCCGTTGGAAGGATCTACCCATTTTTACTATGAACCTTGTTGTTAGGAGCTAAAACAAGGAGTCTATAGTTGTACAGTTGTCACCAGAACAGAGGTGGAGGGGATATCTTTCAATGGGAACACCTTTTGCAGTGGCAACTGTCAGAGGTAGAAGTTCTTCAAATTTTGGACAGATTTTGACTTAATCTTTTGTATCTGGGGATAGGAGGTGAAGGTAAACCCCCTGATGAAGGCAAGCAGGCAATAAAAATCTGTCGAAGGTGGACTACCTAAAGCAAAAGGCAAGCTGGCAATAAAAATCTGTCGAAGGTGGACTACCCAAAGTAAAAGTTTTGGTTGGAGTTACACTTTTATCTATCAACGGGGTGCTGGCTTACATATTATACCTATCTTTAGAATAGTTTAGGTACACACTTGGTTTTTACATGATTGTTCTTCAGACTTTTTTTTTTTTTTTGCAAAAACAAACTTAAGATTATTATGCAGTTCTTGTAAACAGGAAAAAAATCTCCTGTGGAAGTCAGGTTAATAGCAAGCTGCTGCATTCGGTGATTAGAGAATATTAGATTATACATATTTGATAGCTAGGGCCATCCCAAAGTATATCAAATAGAAACGTAATGTCTTCAAGAAGGACATATGACACATTAGTCTGCTATAATGCTAAAAATGTCCTTTCGAGAATGCATTTCTCATCCAATGTATTCAGTATCATTACTCCGAGCAATAGAAAACCGCCCAATGCACACTGTGCCCTTGCTAAAGCAAAAGTGAATTAATATAGAACAATTAGCCCCCTAACACCCCGCACTTTTTTTTTTGCCACGATATAAACACACCCCTTTTTTTTTCCCCCCCTCTCTCCCTCTCCTCCTCTTTGACGAGGATTGTGAAAGAAAGGGAGGGCTTATAAATAACAATATAAAACACATTAAAAAATTATATTGAATATACAGTAAATAAACACAAATAAACACATAGGGGAATATAGAATTTTCTACGAGCACAAAAGTTAAAGGGAACAATTTTAAGGTTTCCTAACACTTCCCATGTTGTCACCATCACAACGTAAACATATAATTAATATACTAAAAGAAAAAAAAAGAAAAAAGGAAAAAAATACATAAAACACTAAGACCCCTTTCACACTGGGGCGGGCAGGAGCGGTGGCGGTATAGCAGCGCGATTTTCAGCGCTGCTATACTGTCGTTCTTACCGCGGTATGCGGTCGCTAGGGGGGTTAATTTAACCCCCGCTAGTGGCCGAAAAAGGGTTAATACCGCCCGCAAACCGCGGCTATTGCCGCGGTTTGCGGGCGGTATTACCGCGCTGTCCCATTGATTTCAATGGGAGACCGCGGTAAAGGAGCGGTGAACACACCGCTCCTTTACCGCTGTAAAGAAGCGGCTAGCAGGACTTTTGGAGCGGTCCTGCTAGCGCACCGCTTCAGTGTGAAAGCCTTCGGGCTTTCACATTGAAGGCACAGGGCAGGATTTTTTCATGCGGTATAACAGCGCTATTATTAGCGCTAAACCGCATGAAAAACGCCCCAGTGTGAAAGGGGCCTAACACAATAGGGGAAAAGTAGGGAGGGGGAGGAGGGGGAGAGAGGGAAGGGGAGGAGTGGGGTAAGATTTTGCCTCTGCCTCAGTATGTAAATTTCTTACAAAGGGAAAGGGAGGGAAAGGGAAGAAACTTAGGCCCCTTTCACACTGACACGTTTTTCAGGCGGTTTAGCGCTAATAATAGTGCTGCTATACCGCCTGAAAAAATCGTGCCCTGCAGTCTTCAGTGTGAAAGCCCAAAGGCTTTCACACTGAAGCGGTGCGCTAGCAGGACCACTCCAAAAGTCCTGCTAGCCGCATCTTTACAGCGGTGAAGGAGCGGTGTGTTCACCGCTCCTTTACCGCTGCTGCCCATTGAAAGCAATGGGAGACCGTGGTAATACCGCCCGCAATGCGCCTCTGCAGAGGCGCATTGCGGGCGGTATTAACCCTTTTTTGGCCGCTAGCGGGGGTTAAATTCACCCCGCTAGCGGCCGCATACCACGGTAAAAACAAAGGTATAGCGGCGCCGCTATACCCACAGCGCACCTCCCGCCCCAGTGTGAAAGGGGCCTTAATGTGTGTTTTTTTTCCCACACCTCCCCCTTTGTTTATCAAAGGGGGAAATAACAAAGGGGATATGGGGAGGACCGCCTCTCATAACCTAAATATATATGTTTTATGTATGTTTTATGATTGTATATGATCTTGTAAGGAAAAAAAAATTATTTTTTCAAATAAAGATGAATTAAAGTGGATGTAAACCCAAATTTTTATTTTATTTATTTTTTGCTGTCACAATGTAGACTATACGATTTCCTATCATCTGTGCCCAGTCTTGCCACAAAGAGTTAATCCAGCTCTGAGTAATCCTCTTTTATTGTTCAGTGAGATAAAATGGACAAACAGAGTTTCCTTTGTCCGTTCCACCCCCTTGTTTTGAGTGACAGGTTATTTACATATGTCGTGCACTAGCTTTAGACAGGCATTATTATTTAATTCCCACCCCCACTCCTTTTCTGAAGTCATGTGGTTACTTTTCTGGATTTTGACTGGATGTTAGTGATCATAGCAGAAGGAATACACAGGAGAAAATGCATGTTGACAAGGGGAGTGTAGAGGTGGGCGGGGAGTCTACTGACATCACGACTCCACCCACCGAGCTCCAGACAACAGATCCACCCACAGAATCTGCAGTTTTTCAGTTCTTATAACAGACAGAGGGGAGACATTTGACAGGTAAGGATACATGCAGGAGGCATCTATATCCTTATAGATCAGCACTATGGCAGTAGTTTAGAAAGGATGAGAGTGGCTTTACATCCACTGTAATACAAAAAAAAATATAGAACAATTAGTAGTAATGATGTGAAAGAAGAGCTCCCGGAGTTTGGAGAGGTCTACTGGAAGTTAATAAATCCTTCCTAAATAATTCCTTTGCCTCTGTCTTGTCTTTTTTTGGGTTACATTGATAGATACACCTCTCTGTGAGGACAGCGGTACCATTAGCCAACCACTTCTTGCCCCTGTGCTTTATTTAAACAGAAGTAGATGGAAAATAGAAGTGTAGGAGGTGTATTATTTCAGTTCAAATAATTCATAGGAAGGAATGATTGGAAGCCTGGAAAGCAGAGAAGTGTATCTAAACCCAAAAGATAAAGTCTAGTTAAATGCAGCATACCAGTCCTTAGATGTTTTTTAACCTATATTTCACCTGATAATCATGCTTTTAACACTTCTTTTCCCTTCATGTCTAAACTCACTTTTCCATTGTATCTATGGAGGCAGTCATGGCTGTAATATAGGGATACGGAGTCACTTTTGGCGTGGGTCTTGTGGAACCCAGCTTACCTTGGAGAGCACTGAAAGCTCCTTGTCCAGCTCCCCCAGCCCTTTCTATGTGTTAGTTACCCTGTGTCTATTAGGGGCACGGGGTGACCGAGAACCCCAGTCTGATCTGTACTAATTGGACTCAATGTACAACCACACTGGAATGTTGTGTATATATATATATATATATATATATATATATATATACAGTGGGGAGAACAAGTATTTGATACACTGCCGATTTTGCAGGTTTTTCAACTTACAAAGCATGTAGAGGTCTGTAAATTTTATCATAGGTACTATTCAACTGTGAGAGATGGAATCTAAAACAAAATCTAGAAAATCACATTATATGATTTTTAAGTAATTAATTTGCATTTTATTGCATGACCTAAGTATTTGATACATCAGAAAAGCAGAACTTAATATTTGGTACAGAAACCTTTGTTTGCAATTACAGAGATCATACGTTTCCTGTAGTTCTTGACCAGGTTTGCACACACTGCAGCAAGGATTTTGGGCCACTCCTCCATACAGAGCTTCTCCAGATCCTTTAGGTTTCAGGGCTGTCGCTGGGCAATACAGAATTTCAGCTCCCTCCAAAGATTTTCTATTGGGTTTAGGTTTGGAGATGGGCTAGGCCACTCCAGGACCTTGAGATGCTTCTTATGGAGCCACTCCTTAGTTGCCCTGGCTGTGTGTTTCGGGACGTTGTCATGCTGGAAGACCCAGCCACGACCCATCTTCAATGCTCTTACTGAGGGAAGGAGGTTGTTGGCCAAGTTCTCGCACTACATGGCCCCATCCATCCTCCACTCAATACGGTGCAGTCATCCTGTCCCCTGTGCAGAAAATAATCCCCAAAGAATGATTTTTCCACCTCCATGCTTCACGGTTGGGATGGTGTTCTTGGGGTTGTACTCATCCTTCTTCTTCCTCCAAACACGGCGAGTGGAGTTAAGACCAAAAAGCTCTATTTTTGTCTCATCAGACCACATGACCTTCTCCCATTCCTCCTCTGGATCATCCAGATGGTCATTGGCAAACTTCAGACGGGCCTGGACATGCGCTGGCTTGAGCAGGAGGACCTTGCGTGCGCTGCAGGATTTTAATCCATGACGGCATAGTGTGTTACTAATGGTATATATTCTTTGAGATCCGGTGCCGTGTCCATCGGAAGGGCTCCTTTGCTGTGCCTTCATATCTGCATGCCGGCGGGGACCTTACTATCTGCCACACGCGAAGGCTGTTACACTTCCCTCTATCAACCTGGGATTCTACAGCCATCCACTGGGAGTTGTGATAGTTCACTTCATGGGACATCTACATGCCGATGGACTGATGTTAACCCCTCCTCATTTGGATTCAGCAGTGATTATGCCAGTATCATACTTAGCTACATGTTTTTATGACTGCTTTTGCTACCGTTTGGTATTACTCGCACCATTTTTACAGTTTATGTAGCTACATTGATTTTATCTCCAGTGCAATATTTATTTTGTTACCTACTTGAAGACTATAAAAGTTTTAATGCTATTCCCATCGAGCGCTGCCTTTGTGTGTTTTTTGTATCCTGCTATCCATTTTTCCAGTGGTTGGGAGCTGCACTGAGAATCGGCCTGCAAGGAGATCAGCTAAAAGTAGATGGATCTGTATGTGGTTTATAATTAATCAAAATTAGTCGATTAATCGATTTAAAAAGATCGATTAGTCGAATACGAAAATTTTAATCAGTAACAGCCCTAAAATTAATTATTTATAAATCATATAATGTGATTTTCCGGATTTTTGTTCCGTCTCTCACAGTTGAAGAGTACCTATGATAAAAATTTCAGACCTCTACATGCTTTGTAAGTAGGAAAAACCTGCAAAATCGGCAGTGTATCAAATACTTGTTCTCCCCACTGTTTATGTATATATATATATATTGTGAGGGGGTTAGCTCGGCAGCGGGTGTGTGTGACCCCCGGGATGGGCTCCCCACACAAAAACAGGCCCAGCAAACGGAGGTTGTGGTTTTCAAAATCAAAAAAAGGTGCGGTTTATTTTCTATTTACAGTGACAAAACACAGCAAAGCCAAAAGAAACATAAACAAAATAAATCCTGGTCAACTTGACCTCTGACTAAACATACAGGTTTCCTAACTAACAACTGGGATCAGCCTAGTGCTGTCCTAGTCCCTAAGTCCCTGGTTTTAAATGTCCAAGCAAATAGCCACACAGGCTTTGTCTCACCGCACAGGGGTTCACTCTCCCTAGACAGTCCACACAGGTCTGGGTCCAGGCATGAGCAAACACCTAATGAATCTGGGAGTTTTTATAGAGGCCTAAATGAGCTGACAAGCTTCAGCTGGTCTCATCAACTCCCTGTCTGCACGACGCCCCACACTCTCCCTAGAGGTATGAGTCATCCATGAGCCCACTAGCCTCAGCTGGGCTTATACAACACTCCACCTAGTTGTATAAGTCGGCGTAAAGCCTGAATCTGGGCGAAATATATCTACCCCCCTGGATGCAACCAGGTGACTTTACCTTCCTGCTGTCACATACCCCCCCCTCTTGTTTTAACCTCGGGGTTGGAACACCAGCAATCAGGCATTCATGTACTCGAGACAAAGCATCCACATTCCCCATTTGAACGCCAGGGCGATGCTTTACTGTGAAGTTGAATTCCTGGAGGGCCAGGAACCACCTATTCACTCTTCTATTTGTTTCCTTGTTTTGAGCCATCCACTTTAACGGAGCGTGATCCGTAACCATGTCAAAGTGCCTACCTAGCAGGTAGTACCGAAGGGAATCTAGAGCCCACTTCACCGCTAAACACTCCTTTTCAACGGTGGCGTAATTTACCTCATGGGACTTCAACTTCCTGCTGAGGTAAATGACTGGGTGCTCTTCCCCGTTCCAGACCTGGGACAATACTGCTCCTAACCCCACATCTGACGCATCACTTTGTACGACAAAGTCTTTAGAGAAGTCGGGTGAGTACAACACTGGCTGGCTACATAAGGCTTGTTTCAAGAATTGGAATGCTGCCTCAGCCTCGGGGTCCATTTAATCATGACCGACCCTTTCCCCTTCGTTAGGTTGGTTAGGGGCACAGCCTTAGAGGCAAAGTGGGGAATGAATCGCCGATAATACCCAGCGATTCCCAGAAAGGCTCGTACCTGCTTCTTGCTGTTGGGACGTGGCCAACTCTGGATGGCCTCGACTTTGTTGAGTTGGGGTTTTATTACTCCCCTCCCAATGGTGTACCCAAGATATTTGGCCTCCTCCTGCCCAATGGTACACTTCTTGGGGTTAGCCGTAAACCCCGCTTCCCGAACAGAGTCCAGGACTGCTTGCACTTTTGGCAGATGTGAGGCCCAATCTGTGCTATGGACAATTACGTCATCCAGGTAAGCCGCAGCATACTTCCGATGGGGCCTCAGCATCTGGTCCATTTTCCGCTAGAATGTGGCCGGCGCATTCTGTAACCCGAACGGCATTCTTTTATATTGGAACGCCCCGTCTGGGGTTACAAATGCGGTTTTCTCTTTGGCCAATTTGGCCAGGGGGATTTGCCAATACCCTTTTGTGAGGTCAAGAGTCGTCATGTATCGGGCTGTTCCCAGCCGGTCGATCAACTCATCTATACGTGGCATGGGGTAGGTGTCAAATTTTGTAACTTTGTTCAACTGACGAAAATCGTTACAAAATCGCCAGCTCCCATCCGGTTTAGGCACCAACACAATGGGACTAGACCAATCACTTTGGGACTCCTCTATCACCCCTAAGTTCAGCATTTTCTGTACTTCCTCCCGTATTGCCTCCCGTCGGGCCTCTGGGATCCGATAGGGTTTTAACTTCACCCTTTCACCGGGCGGGGTAATGATGTCATGCTCTACCCCAGATGTTTGTCCCGGCAGCTCAGAGAATACCTCCTTGTTGCGAAGCACAAACTCCTTAACCTCCTGTTGTTGGGGTTGTGACAAGGTGGCTGCTATTCCAACCTCAGGAATCACGCAACCAGTTTGAGCTGGTGACCAAGTGTCTGCGACTAGGGGCTCTCTATCCCTCCAGGCTTTCAACAGATTAACGTGATAGATCTGTTCGGGCTTTCGCCTTCCTGGTTGTCTGACCTTGTAATTCACTTTGCTCACTTTTTCCATTATCTCGTAGGGGCCTTGCCATTTGGCAAGGAATTTACTTTCAACCGTAGGGACAAGTACCAGTATCCTATCCCCCGGGGAAAAGGTACGGGTCTTGGCTCCACGGTTGTACACTCTCTGCTGTGCTAACTGCGCTTGGGCCAAATGTTCCTTCACGATGGGCATTACCTGTGCAATTCGGTCTTGCATCAGGGCGACATGCTCAATCACACTCCTGTGGGGAGAACTCTCACTTTCCCAAGTTTCCTTGGCAATATCCAACAGCCCTCTTGGGTGTCTCCCATACAGTAACTCAAAGGGGGAGAATCCCGTAGAGGATTGGGGCACCTCCCTAATAGCAAACATCAGATAAGGAAGTAGACAGTCCCAATCCTTTCCATCTCTATCCACCACTTTCTTCAACATTTGTTTTAGGGTTTTGTTGAATCTTTCAACCAGCCCATCGGTTTGGGGGTGATACACAGATGTACGTAATTGCGTCACTTTGAACAATTTACACAGCTCCTTCATAACCCGGGACATAAAGGGTGTACCTTGGTCCGTAAGCAGTTCTTTACAAATACCCACCCGGCTAAACACAAGAGATAGCTCTTTGGCTATGGTTTTGGCCGAGGTATTTCGGAGAGGGATCGCTTCTGGATAACGGGTGGCATAGTCCATTATAACTAATATGTACTGGTGCCCCCTAGCGGACTTGATTATAGGACCTACCAAATCCATGGCGATCCTCTCAAACGGGACCTCAATGATGGGTAGAGGGACCAACGGGCTACGGAAATGTGGCATCGGGGCCGACCTCTGACACACAGGGCAGGAGGAACAATAATTTTCTATGTCCTTCATCACCCCGGGCCCCGGCCAATAGAATCTCTGTAATACCCTCTCTCGGGTTTTCTCTGTCCCCAGATGACCTCCAAGAATGTGCCCATGGGCCAACTCCAACACCAACTTCCTGTAAGGTTTGGGCACCACAAGCTGCTCAACGTTTTTTTCTGCCCTTTTTGCCACCCGATACAGTAGGTCCTTCTCTACGCTGAAGTATGGGTAAGTGCAGGTATTATCTGGGTTCACTAACTCGCCATCTATTTTCACTACGTTTTCCCGTGCCTTTATTAGGGCGGGGTCTTTCAACTGTTCTGTGGCAAAGTTTTCCCTGTGAACCTCAAGATCAGAAAACTCCACAGACGGTAGGTTTTCGTCTGAGGAGGTGGGCTCCTCTCCAGTTTCTTGAGTCTCCCCTGCCAATACTGATAAGGGAAATTCCGGAGAGTCCTCACCACTCTCAGGGGAGTTCTGGCTATCCCATTCCTGGTACATAGGGGCACCAGTGGGGGGCTCAGGATCATCCCACAGTTCCCAGAACTTCGGAAAATCCCTTCCCACAATGGCGTCATGCGGTAACTGAGATACTAAGCCCACTGGATGAGAGAGGGTACCTTTGGGGGTCTCGAAACACACTGTAGTCACTGGATACTCTCGGGTGTCCCCATGCACACAAATAACAGCTACCTTGCTATTCCCAGAGACCTCTGTTTTAACTAACTCAGCCTTTATCAGGGTCACAAGGCTACCTGAATCCAGCAATACCACAACATTTCTACCATTAACACACATTTTGCATAAATGTTTCTCAGTTCCTCGAATGGCAGTGCATGCGACTGTCGCACACAGCGACTGACGTCTGCCCGTCAGAAAGTCACACTGCATGGGTTCCTCCACAACCGGGCAATTGGCTGCAATATGTCCCGCTTGCCGGCAGCGGTAGCAAACGATCCTTCTTGCCGCCTCTTGAGCCGCTGATTTCCCAGGCTGTTCTCGCCAAACTTGGGGTAGAGCTCCCACCCTCTCACTCTCTCCACCCTCACCCCTTGGAATCCTCTTATCCACCCCTGGGGATGGTCTGGTCTTAGGGTGGAAAGTCCGAGTGTCTCTGGAAGAGGCCGTCAGGTTCTCTGTAGCCAAGTATTTCTCCACACGATCCACAAGACCATCGGCCGTCTCTGGGTCTCCATGGCTTACCCACTTTTGGATGGCAGTAGGAAGAGCTCTCAAAAACCGATCCATTACAACACGTTCCACAATCTTTGGTGCGGACAAAGTCTCTGGCTGTAGCCACTTTCTGCTCAGGTGAATGAGATCATACATTTGAGACCTGGGGGGTTTTCCAAGCTGGAAAGTCCAGTTATGCACACGCTGAGCCCGGACAGCCTGGGTGACACCCAGCCTTGCCAATATTTCAGCTTTTAGCATCACATAGTCTTTTGCTTGGTCAGGCTCTAGGTCATAGTAAGCCTTCTGCGATTCACCAGTTAACAGAGGAGCCACCAGTCCAGCCCACTGCTCCTCAGGCCACTTTTCTCTTTCAGCAGTCCTTTCAAATGTGGTCAAAAATACCTCTGGATCATCCTCTCCAGTCATTTTTGTCAATAAACGACTCACCCCAAAGGACGCGGTATTAGTGGGACGGCTTTCCTCACTGGTCTGCGGACGTTGCTGCATTACTGCTTCCATTTGTTGTAGTCTCTGCTCTTGCTTCTGTAACAGGTCTATGAAGCGGGCCTCAGATTGCTGCTGGGCTTGTTGCTGAGCTTCCAGACTCTGTTGGTGAGCTTGCTGCTGGGCTGCAAGGCTCTGTTGATGAGCTTGCTGCTGGGCTGCGAAGTTCTGTTGTTGAGCTGCAAGGCTCTTTTGCAAACCTGCATTTGTCTGCTGTTGATTGGCATTTGCTAGAGCCAGCTGCTTCAGTATCTCCTCCATGCTGGCTTAAAAAAAACTGCCACTGGTTCTCCACCAACTGTGAGGGGGTTAGCTCGGCAGCGGGTGTGTGTGACCCCCGGGATGGGCTCCCCACACAAAAACAGGCCCAGCAAACGGAGGTTGTGGTTTTCAAAATCAAAAAAAGGTGCGGTTTATTTTCTATTTACAGTGACAAAACACAGCAAAGCCAAAAGAAACATAAACAAAATAAATCCTGGTCAACTTGACCTCTGACTAAACATACAGGTTTCCTAACTAACAACTGGGATCAGCCTAGTGCTGTCCTAGTCCCTAAGTCCCTGGTTTTAAATGTCCAAGCAAATAGCCACACAGGCTTTGTCTCACCGCACAGGGGTTCACTCTCCCTAGACAGTCCACACAGGTCTGGGTCCAGGCATGAGCAAACACCTAATGAATCTGGGAGTTTTTATAGAGGCCTAAATGAGCTGACAAGCTTCAGCTGGTCTCATCAACTCCCTGTCTGCACGACGCCCCACACTCTCCCTAGAGGTATGAGTCATCCATGAGCCCACTAGCCTCAGCTGGGCTTATACAACACTCCACCTAGTTGTATAAGTCGGCGTAAAGCCTGAATCTGGGCGAAATATATCTACCCCCCTGGATGCAACCAGGTGACTTTACCTTCCTGCTGTCACAATATATATATATATATATATATATATATATATATATATATATATTGTATATTGTTTCATACTGTTGGGGACTCTTTGCTGGGTTGTTTGGGGTGTGGCTGTATTCCATTGTTCTATTGTGTCTGTCTGCCTTGGGTATTATGGGATGTGTATTTGCTGTCAGGAGGGAGGGGCAATTCCTCCAACAGCTCTCCTTGCTGATTGGATAGTCTACCCCGCTCTGAATGCAAAGGGGGGGGGGCATTGTCCCGAGTGTTACCTCTGTGTACCTGTGTTTCAATAAACAGTTCATGGTCAGCAGCCAAAACGAGTACTGCCTAGTTTGCGGTTGCAAGCGGTTGGTAGATCTGATATCTATATTCAGACTGGAAGGAAGCGGTGTATGACAAAAGCACTCAAGCGGAGTGAGGGACTTTTTCCTTACACATACAAACTCAAAAAAACTGTTTAAACTCCCAAAGCAAATATATAGGCATATTTAAACTCTGATTGAAGTTATATTGTCAGGAAATGTAAAAAACAATATGTAAAATATCTTAATCCATTACCATACTGTTGTAGAATAGACCTAAAAGTCAGTCCAAGTAGGAAGAAATGTCTTTATTACGATTGGAGGCACTTACAATATGATGTACATATAGTAAGTCCTTCCTGTACAGATTTAAAAACATAAAAAATCTATATCTAATAACTCTCCCACTATACCCTGATTGAGCACTAACCTGTTTGTCACAGTCAGGGGTCAGGCTCAATGACCAATAGCTATAGCAGTAGAGAGGCTCCCACTGACCAGTTGGATAAGTATACAAGCAGGTCACCCTGGCGTATTAGGCGGGCTTATCTGAGGTGTGGAGTCTAAATACTAACTGGCATTCACCAGAGCTCCTGATGGTGGAGATGAGTTTTGCTGCATGGTAGTACCAGGTCGTGGTCCTCAGGATTGCCCCATCAGGACCTGAGCAAGCCGGGGGTCCAATAGCAGATATAGCAGGTAGGGATAGAGCACAAGACTAGTCAGTAAACAAGCCAAATGATAACAAGCGACTGCAGGTTGTGACCAAGCTGAAGCATACACGAGAAACAAGCAGAAGGTCAGTAATGAGGCGTAGCAAAGATACAGATGGCAGCAGGAGTGACAAAAGAAAGATATTGGCTGGAGAGAGGACAATAATCTGGCAAACAGGAAGTGCAAAGGCATTCAAAGAGCAAAGGGTTCAAGGTTCAAGAGAAACATGACACAAGGCAAGGTTATCTAAGAAATCAGGCAGGGAACTGTCCATCAGGTGGCTCAGCAGCATGAAGAGATACAGCCAGACACAGGAGAGGTTGCAAGTTCAGATCTGAGTCCTGACACTATTTATCTGACTTTCTATTTGCTAATACATTTGCATGTCACCTGAATTTGGTACCATACTTGCCTAATGAGGTTACATTATCATTGTGGTATTAATTCTTCTTGGGAATTCCCGTTTTCCCAAGAGTCTTGTTTGGAAATGACTCCTATGGTGTAATGTCTGACACTATATGCAGCACTTACATTTTGTGTTTCAGGACTCTTGTTCTCACAGCATAAAGAGGCCTTGTATTGTTACTGATAGAATGAACAATGTAATAATTGGGCATGCATATGGCCATTTTGTCTTTAACCACCAATTTTACACAAATTTTTAACATTAAAAATAAATATCGTATACATTCGAGTATAAGCCGACCCGAATATAAGCCGAGGCACCTAATTTTACCACAAAAAACTGGGAAAAAATTATTGACTTAAGTATAAACCTAGGGTGTCCACCTGCATGCCTCACTGTGCCTCACTTGGCCTCACTGTGTCCATGTGCATGCCTCACTGTGCCCATGCCTCACTGTGTCCATGACTAGACAAAACACTTTGCACAATTATAGAAGAGAGATGGGGCTACATGTGTGTCAAGTTTCGGGTCCAGGGGACCGACGACCGGCCGGTTCCCGGTCCCCAAAGTCACCGGAGAAATGACCGTTTAACATGGGAGTCTATGGAAGTGGTGCCCGGATTTGAATAATCGGTGTTCCCCGCCTGTAGGTCCCCCGGACAAAAAACTTTGCACACTTGTAGAGGAAGAGTGGAAATACATGTGTGCCAAGTTTCCAGGGGGCCTACGGCCGGCCGGTACCGGCTCCCCAAAGTTCGGGAGATCAGGCGCAAAAAGGTGACTGGAGTATAAGCCGAGGGGGGCATTTTCAGCACATAAAAATGAGCTTATACTCGAGTATATATGGTAAATATATATATATATATATATATATATACTTAATTACGACACCATAACCTTAAAACACAAAATAAAAACATCCTTATCTTAAAATATTGCAATTATTCTTATCCAGCTCTATAGGTGAAAGTCACTGTAATAATATACATAGAGGATATCAAGTCAACACCATACATATATCATTTTCCACTAATCTTTTTTCATCTATGAATGTACAACCTGGGAAAGATTTGCCTAGGTAGTTAAAATGCAGTTGAATAATTGAAAAAAAAGCCCTAACCAGGTATAAATTATTTTTGCACATGATTGGGTATTCTTTGTAAAGTGAAATTGCACCACATTATGCTCTGGGGAAGTTTTCCTTGCAAAGTGAACCGCCAATTTGTCATTTATAATCATCAACCCTTTAGAGTCAAAGCTTGTATTCACAGTAAAAGTTAACAGCTCCACATAATAAATGCCAGGAGGCTACTCTACAAATCTCCATATGACGCAATTGGTACCTACAGTGGACATAGAAAAGAATCACCCCCCTTTAAAATATTAACATGTTGTTGCTTTGAAGCCTGAAATGAAGACAGACACAGTTCTTGTTTTATCCAGCTGTATTTATTCCGTGCAACTTATACCATCCAAGTGAAAGATATAACACCAATATGTCAGAAAAAAATAGTAAAACATTCAAAAACAGAATTACTGAGTTGGAAAAAGGATCACCCCCTCCTAAAAATGACTTGTAGAGTCAATCAGGTGTAGCTAATCCCATTCTCATTGGCACACAAAGCCATTTGACTTTCAACTGTGATCAGCTGTGGTGATTTTGATTAGCTCAGCATGAAAAGAGCTTTCCTAGAGCATTTCAGTCCCTGATAGTGCAGCTGAAGCAAACAATCAATTATGGGTAGCAAGGCACTGCCAAAAGATTTCTGGGATAAAGTTGTGGACAGGCACAAGTCAGGAGATGGATACAAAAAAATGTCAAAGGCTTTATCAAGTAAAATCTATTATTTAGAAGTGGAAGGTATTTGGTACAACACAGACCCTCCCTGGATCAGGACTTCGCTCCAAACTGGATGAAAGAGCCAGGAGGAAACTGGTTGGAGGGGCTACAAAGAGACCTACAGTAACTGAAGCAGTTGCAGGAATTTATGACAGAGTGGTCATTGTGTGCATGTGACAACAATATCACAAATTCTCCACAAATGTTGCTTATATGGGAGGATTGCAAGAAAAAATTCGCTCCTCAAGAAAGGCCACATGCAGTCACCACTGAGCTTTGCCAAAACGCACCCTGAAGATTCTGAGGCCACATGGAAAAAGGTGTTATGGTCAGATGAGACTAACATTTTATTATTTGGCCTCAACACCAAATGACATGTCTGTTGGAAATCCAATACAGCTCACCATTCAAATAACACCATTCCTACAGTAAAGCATGGAGGTGTTAATATCCTGTTATGGGGGTGTTTCTCTGCAGCAGGGACTGGAGCACTTGTCAGGATAGAAGTAAAAATAAATGGGGCAAAATACTGTCAAATTCTTGCCGAAAATCTGCTGCCCTCTGCCAGAAAGTTGTGAATGGGAAGAAGTTTTATCTTTCAACATAACAATGACCCAAAGCACACATCAACACTGAGCACACAGTGGTTGAAGGAGAAAAATGTGAATGTCCTTGCATGGCCTAGTCAGAGCCCAGATTTAATTGAAAATCTGTGGAATGACTTGAAGACTGCAGTCCACAAATGGTCACCATCAAATTTAACCGAACTTGAGCAGTTCTACAAACAAGAAGTCTAGATGTGCAAAGTTATTAGAGACATATTACAACAAACTAAAAGCTGTAATTAAAGCAATAGGTGGTTCAACAAAATACTGACACGAGGCGGTTTCCAACTCAGTGATTCTGTTTTTTATTTTTTATTTTTTCGGACATGTTGGTGTTATATCTTTTACTTGGATGTTATAAGTTGCACGTGTAAATACAGCTGGATAAGACAAAGAGTGCCTGTCTTCATTTCAGGCTGCAAAGCAACAAAATGTGATTACTTTAACCCCCTAAGGACTGCCTTACGCAGATATACTAACTAATCAACCAACAAACAGAAAGTGTAACTAACAACTAACTATATAAAATATATACAAAATGGGGTAATGGGGAACACTGAAAAGCAGGGTAAAACTGGAGGTGCAGGGAGAAGATGGGAAGGGGGAACCAAAACTGGGATCAGGAACAAGGGGGAGCAGGTACAAAGCAGTAGGGTACAGGGCAGGAGCAAGAGCAGGATCTGGTAGCAGCAAAAAAATGGGAATATAGGCACTAGTAGGGGGGGGGACCTAAATACCCTCCCAGCAGCCATCTGGGAGACACCCGCTGGTGGACGCTGGAATTACAACCCTCCACCCAGGGAACCATAGTACCATCAGCAGGCGGCCCAGGTCCTGGTTCATGCACTGAAGGAGTGAGCTGACTAGGCCTATGAACACCAAAATCTGGAATTCCCATCAATCCATCCAATTTGCTGAACATCGCTAGTCAATTTTCTCACTCTCACAATTTCCTCACTCACTCTCACTCTCTCACTCTCTCACTCAGTTTAACTATACACATTTAAAAGTTGCAACACTATTCCAAGTTCACCTTTGCAACTCAAACTATAAATTGAACCGTAGCATTCTGTGGGACCATTCCAGAAATTCGATACTGGTTTACCTGAATTTTATATACAGTACACCCAAGAAGCTGGTGGGATGGTGACAAAATACAACTTTCTTACCTTAGTCCAGCAGACACTAACAATATTTTATTAAAGCAATAACAGCATGGTTTTATTAGCAATTACACATTTCAAGGTGCATAAAGAAAGCCAAGGACAAAATCGTTTATCCTGGCAAGGCATCTGGATTATTAGTTCATAAAACAAGATAGCAGCCCCATTAATTACATTGTGAAATCTTTTAAGAAAAGAAAACCTTTGAAAGAACATCATTTGTACTGTACACAGTACATACCTTACTTGTTGAGTAGCATTTTTACAATCTAAAATAAAATGTTCTTAAGTTGGTCCAAAGGCTTGAATCCATTTTCTTTCTGTCAAATAATATTTTCTATTTATTAACCGATGTCGTAAAATGCTAATTAAAATTAGCAATGCTTGATTGCGTTCATTAGATATGTGATTTTTTGAGTTGTTAATCTCATTTTATTTAGTGCTCTCATTTCAAATATTTGACCTTTTTAAGTCTTGCTGTCTAGTTTTTAATATTTTTTTTTAATACAAAAAACAAAATTTAAAGTAATAAACACTTCCATGAGAGATAAAGTTATCCCCTTGACGGATATTTCAGAAAACTGATTGTACTGCCACTCTGTAGAAGATAGAACTTAGTCAGTCTGTAAAGCTATCCTAAGAAGGAAGAGGAGATCTATAAAGGATAATATGGGGGCCGTTCTAACAGTAATGGCAATAGAGTTCATGTTGCAGATCTGATGTTCTTCACCGGCCTGTAGGAGCTCGTTAACTGTAATTCGATTAGGTATGATGGGGAACAGTAGGTTTCTTGTAGTGAGGAAGGATAAAGATGTCTAAGCACAGCATTCAAATAAATGCAGTAAAGTATTCCTGCAGTAGAGATGTTTGTGCAAAGTGTCTTAGTGTAAAGCCTCGTACACACGATCGGATTTTCCACGGGCAAAGCGTAGGACTTTTGTCCGAAGGGCGTTGGCCAGGAACTTGTATTGCATACAAAGGGCAAAGAATTGTCAGCCAACAAACATGTGGTTTTTCAGCTCTTCAGCGCCACCCTTTGGGTAACTTCTGCTAATGTTGTGTTATGGTGAGCATTGCTTCTGAGCATGCGTGTTTGTATTTTTTTTACGAGAAACTTGCGTACACACGATCGGAAAATCCGACATCACACATTTGTTGTCGGAAAATTTTAAAGCATTTGTTGGTGGAAAATCTGACAACAATTGTCCGATGGAGCGTACAAACGGTCAGATTTTCCGACAACAGTCTGTCATCACACTTTTCCCGAAAATCCGATCGTGTGTACGGGCCTTAACTGTGACAAAGGATGGATAAAGGTTGGGCGATTTGCCTTCTCACCAACGACCAGACCGCTCTGATGTCTTCTGTACAGGAACTCGTGTAGCGACACTCATGCAGCGGATCCGCTGTCTTGATCTTCCGACGTGAAGCTTGACACAACGAAAGGTAGGTGACCAGAATGGTGCTGGAAGGATGTCCTACAGCAAACAACAGAGCTCTTCAGGTTACGGGTTGGAGGGTGGGACTTCATGTGGTAGGCCGTGACCTCCCCTCCTGTGTTGCACAGAGAGGTCAATCTTGCATCGGGCCCGGAAGGGAGAGAGCCCATGTGGGCTTTCCCCTTCTTTTATAGCTAATCCTGGAAATCTTCCTAAAAGCAGCAAAGATCCCTGAGATATGTAGTCCTGGCACCTAATCGTGCAAAGCAATTATCTGACCGGGGAACTATTCATCCCACAATACTTTTGTTTGTCACACAAATTTGATGTCACCTGATACACTGATCACTAGAGGGACAGACAATGTTTTGAGACACTGGGAGGTATGGGGGTTTATGATTGTAGTCCATATTGCTACATATAATTTTTTCATCACTTTTATTGGTTAAACTAGATGGACTTGTGTTGTTTTTCAGCCAGACTAACTATGTATGTAACACGTAGCAAATCCCCAGCATTTGCTCTTTATCTTCGGTAAATTTGGGCCTAGTCTTGCTCATTAAAATTGTCCTACTCCTGGATAATTTCATACTACTGTATAATCTTCAGTTTACTATTTCTTGTAGTAAAACACCTACCTGTATTCATTTTCTCTACAAATTTTCTGGCAATTCTCCCCTATTGACCACTTGCTGAGCGCCTTATAGAATTTTTACTGCTACAGGGCGGCAGCTGTGCGCCAGATCACGTATTTATATTTATAGATATATATATATGTGATCCTGCACTTCCAGGTAGCAGGTGCGAATGAGCCCCGCCTCCAACTCGCTCCCACTGTGATTATACACAGCGGGAGCTGATCAGCAGGTACCACTGACTCGATGTCCGTTGGCACCCGCTGATCATCCTGCAGAGGCACAGAACTGCGGTCTGCCTATGTAAACAAGGCAGATCGCCATTCTGACAAGAGGGAAGGCATTGATCCTGTGTTCCTGCAAAGCACGGGCATGGATCCATGTCTTCCCCTAGTAAAAGCATCTCCCACACTGCACTGAAACACAGGCCAGGCACACAGTTAACCCTTTGATCGCCCCTGTTGTTAACCCCTTCCCAGCCAGTGTCATTAGTACAGTGACAGTTTTTTTAGCACTGATCACTGTATTAGTGTCACTGGTCCCCAAAAAGTGTCAGTTAGTGTCGGAATGTCCGCCACAATATCGTAGTCCCGCTATAAGTCACTGATCACCACAATTACTAGTAAAAGATTAAAAAAAATAAAAATGAATAAAATCTCCCATAGTTTGTAGACACTATAACTTTTGCACAAACTAATCAATATAGGCTTATTGGGATTTGTTTTACCAAAGATATATAGCAGAATACTGTACATATTGGCCTAAATTGATGAAGAAATTAGATTTTTTCTATTTTTATTGGATATGTTTTAGAGCAGAAAGTAAAAAAATATTGTTTATTTTTCAAAATTGTCGGTCTTTTTTGTTTATAGCTCATTTTACCCATTTTGTTTATGGGTAAAAAGGACAACAATTTTACTTGTGTACAGCATCGCACGGCTGCACAATTGTCAGTTAAAGTAACGCAGTGCTGTATCGCAAAAAATGGCCTGGTCATGAAACGGGGTAAATTTTCCCGAGCTGAAGTGGTTAAAAATGTCCTACTGCTGGATAACTCCACATTGCATTATCATCTGCATCCCTTAAAGTGTTACTAAACCCACAACAGTAAAATCAGTCTGTATATGCAGTACAGCATGCTTGTTATACTCACTGTGGAACCTAAGGGGTAATACTCCACAGTGTTGAAAAAAGGCTGTTTGATCCTGTCTTCTCTGATCCTCCCCTTTTTCAACTGCCCCCAATCTATCTCCTGATAAGACAGAGTCTTTAGAATCACTCTGCACATGCTAACGTTGGTGTGTATTACTACAGAGTTTTTTCTTTTCTTGGGAGGGTCTATGTGATCAGCACAGGGCCAATCAGCACTGTCCAGACAGACGGTCAGGGGTCATGAGGGTCAGGGGACAGTCAGAGAAGAATTAAAACTCCTCCTACAAGCTTTAACCAGACACTGATAGAAATCACAAGACTGCTATATACTGCTGATGAGAAAAGATATTTAGCAGTTTATATTTACTAAAATAATTGCATTTCCATGTTCTGTGTACTGAGGGAGACCAGATATAGTGAATGCAGGGTCTTGGTTTTAGTAACACTTTAATTCTTAAAGCATATCTATGGTCAAAATTGAAATCATATATTAATTTCCACATTGTATTTCTATTATTTCTAGCCTACCCCTATTAATCCAAACAATTTGGAAATTTGTAATCTTACCTTGTGAAGATCCCGCACATTTATCTTTTGAATTTGGTGACATTTATTCACTATGCCCTGTGAGTAGGCACTCTGACACAGAATTCACAGAGCCTGCTTTCGGAAATACAGTGGTGCTGAAAGGAGGTGTTTCAGGAGGCGGAGTCAAAACAAGAATCACAGCTTGCAGACAGCAAGGTACCATGGGACATGTAGTCCTTAGACATTAAAAGTAACCAGCAGAGGAGAAGCTGCGAAGCATACAGGGAAACCAAGTAGTTGTAGAAAGTAGGGCTGTTACTGATTAAAATTTTCGTGTTCGATTAATCGTTTTTTTTTTTAATCGATTAATCGACTCATTTTGATTACCGTTTTTATCAGCGTATAACACGCACCCCAAGTTTAGGAGAGAATTTTAAGGAAAAAAACTTTTAGGAGGGAAGTTTAAGGAAAAAAAAACTTACATTTATATGCCCATCAATGAGGCCTTATCAGTGTCCATTGCAGCCTTGTCAGTGCAGCCTTGCCCCAGTGCAGCCTTGCCCCCAGTGTCCATTGCAGCCTTGGATGAATTTAAAATTGGCGCCGCCGAGATCGCTGCTGAGACTGGGCGGAGCGGAGGAAATGCCGCCGAGATCGCAGGGACTGGGTGGAGCCGAGATACACATAGCCGAGTGTACTCGGCTCTTCTCGGCTCCGCTCACAGTCACGCCCAGTTCCGCCCTATGATGGACATAACACAGGTCCAATGGCGGGACTGGGCGTGACTGTGAGCGAAGCCGAGAAGAGCCGAGTACACTCGGCTATGTGTATCTCGGCGGCGATCGCTCCGCTCCGCTCACAATCAGCGGGGATCGGTGGGGATCAGCGTATAACACGCACCCACGATTTTCCCCTGATTTTAAGGGGAAAAAAGTGTGTGTTATACGCTGATAAATACGGTAATTATAACGCACATACAGATCCAACTACTTTTAGCTGATCTCCTTGCAGGCTGATTCCCAGTGCAGCTACCACCCACTGGAAAAATGATTAGCAGGATACAAAAAACACACAAAGGCAGCGCTCGATGGGAATAGCATTAAAACTTTTATAGTCTTCAAGTAGGTAACAAAATAAATATTGCACTGGAGATAAAATCGATGTAGCTACATAAACTGTAAAAATGGTGCGAGTAATACCAAACGGCAGCAAAAGCAGTCATAAAAACATGTAGCTAAGTATGATACTGGTATAAAAATGTGTACAATGATACCACTGCTTCATCCAGATGAGGAGGGGTTAACATCAGTCCGTCGGCATGTAGATGTCCCGTGAAGGGAACTATCACAACTCCCAGTGGATGGCTGTAGAATCCCAGGTTGATAGAGGGAAGTGATAGAGGGAAGTGTAACAGCCCTTGCGTGTGGCAGATAGTAGGCTTGTGCAATTCGTTTCGTAACGAATCGAAATTCGTCCGAATTTAGCAACTTTCGGACATTCGGAAGCATTCGAATTTCCGAACAGAGCAATTACGAATAAAACCGAATCCGAAATAAATTATACCGCAAAATAGCGAATGCCCGAAGGTCTTCGGCATAATTCGTTATGAAAAAAGTTACGAATGTACGAATCCATTCGAAGCACAATAACACTCACTCTGCTCTCTGCTTCTCCCACACCGTGCTGAACTCCCTCTCAAAATGGTGTACAGGGGGCGGAGGCTATAGCCGCATGAAAAAACGAAAGTAAAATACGAGATTTCGAATCCATTCGAAGCACAATAACACTCTGCTCTGCTCTCTGCTTCTCCCTCACCGTGCTGAACCCTCTCAAAATGGTGTACAGGGGCGGAGCCTATAGCCGCATGTAAATAACGAAAGTAAAATACGAGATTTCGAATCGTTACAAATAACCGCTATGTATTTAGAAAAGTACAAATCCATTCGAAGCACATTAGGCATAATAGGCAGCGTCGTTGTGAGAGAGACACGGAAAATTACGAATCAACGAACCCAAAAAAAGTTACGAAAGTAGGAGTTGTGTCCAGAATCAACGAAAAACAACGTACTCTACCGAAAGTACGAATTATAAAGCAACAAAAAATTCAACGAAAAATGTCGCTTGCAAAAATACGAATGAGTCCGAACACGAAAAATCCCGTCTAGCAAAATTACGAATGATTACGAATCAACAGGACCGGAAAGAAACAAACCGAAACGGAACTAATTTTTCCATTGTGCACAAGCCTAGCAGATAGTAAGGTCCCGCCGGCATGCAGATATGAAGGCACAGCAAAGGAGCCCTTCAGATGGACACGGCAAGCCCCGCCGGTGTCCGTGACGTCACCAGATCTCCGACACAACTCCCAGAAGACCCGGAAGCCGGCGGAGAGGTGGGTACCAATCAAAAGAATTTTGATCGATCAAAAAAAATGAATCGATTAATCGAGGAATTAATAGTTAATTTCCACAGCCCTAGAAGAAAGTGATGTCTCGCAGACAGACAGCACTCAAGAAATGAAAGAAGATTTTTCAAGTAAACTTCTATTTGATTGCCAAAAATAACTTTTGTTTGTATTACAATGCTGATGTTATAAAATGAAAGTGTATTGTGTGACCATAGAGTGCCTTTAATGAGTGTTTGATAGAAATTGGCCAACGGCAGGATAGTTTTGAATCAGCGAGAACAGAGACAGCCACAGTGAACTCCTGGCCAATTTCTATCTGCTGTTCAAAGTGTGTCTATGACCGTTTGATGTGTTGTTGTTAAAGCTTCCTAAAAAAAAAAAAAAAAATGAAAATGATTTGGGTGCTGCTGGTAAATGTAAGCCAAGCCAATTGTAAAAGAAAAAACACAAATTCCCCAAAAACATATGTGCTGCCAGCTTATGGCATCCCCCAAGCATGTTATTTAAAGGATTTGTGTATTTTCAGTATTGCCCTAAAGCCATTTAATACAGCCCTCTCCCTGCTGTAGGTTATTTTTTAATTGCTACTGTATACACTATATCACCAAAAGTATTGGGACGCCTGCTTTCACACGCACATGAACTTTAATGGAATCCCAGTCTTAGTCGGTAGGGTTCAATATCGAGTTGGCCCAACTCAATATTGAACCCTACGGACTTAGATTGGGATGCCATTAAAGTTCATTTGTGTGTAGAGGCAGGCGTCCCAATACTTTTGGCAACATAGAGTATTTCCCTTGTGTCAGTGCCCAGTTCCCTGTGCCTTTTTTGACAGTAATTTACCTATCAGCCCTGAATATGGCCCTCATTTAAAGCAGTATCAATCCCAATAGAAAACATTTATTATATCATAGCTTACCATTTCTTAGATGTGATGGTTGCATTATTTTTCTTTTTCAGGCTTTATTTATTTTCTATTTTTATCTGGTGATCTATCCAGTAAGTCTGTTGTCTTTCAACAGATCAAGCTCTCTTGCAATTACATGGATGAGATAAACCATTTACCACTGCAGGGGTGCTTGCAGTGATCATCTTTCATATTTTTTAATGTAAAACCTTTATCCCAAAAGGAAAAAAAAAACTGTTTGTTCTAACTGATTATAAAGTGTGAGCTAGAGTTTGGCTTTAATTTATTTGTGTATTGGCAGGCAATAATGGCATGCAATGCCAAGCTGCGGTTTTCAAAGCGAGCAAAGTCCTTTCTTGTATTAAGAGAGGTATGGACTCCAGAGAGAGAGATATCATTTTGCCCCCCTGTACAAATCATTAGTAAGACCTCATCTGGAATATGCAGTTCAGTTTTGGGCACCAGTTCTCAAAAAGGATATCAGGGAACTGGGGAAAGTGCAGAGAAGGGCAACCAAACTGATAAGAGGCATGGAGGAGCTCAGCTATGAGGAAAGATTAGAGGAACTGAATTTATTCTCTCTTGAGAAGAGGAGAATAAGGGGGGGATATGATCAACATGTACAAATATATAAGGCGTCCATATAGTGAACTTGGTGTTGAGTTATTCACTTTACGGTCAACTCAAAAGACAAGGGGGCACTCTTTACGTCTAGAGGAAAAAAGATTTAATCGCCAAATACGGAAAGGTTTCTTCACAGTAAGAGCTGTGAAAATGTGGAACAGACTCCCTGCAGAGGTGGTTCTGGCCAGCTCAGTAGATTGCTTTAAGAAAGGTCTGGATACTTTCCTAAATGTACATAATATAACTGGGTACTGACATTTATAGGTAAAGTTGATCCAGGGTACATCTGATTGCCTCTCGGGGGATCAGGAAGGAATTTTTTCCCCTGCTGTAGCAAATTGGATCATGCTCTGCTTTTTTTTTTGCCTTCCTCTGGATCAACTGTGGATATAGAATTGGGGATATGGGATTGTACGATATTTTTTATTTTATTATTTATTTTTTTATGGTTGAACTGGATGGACTTTGTCTTTTTTTCAACCTGACTAACTACTGTATGTAACTATGTAACTATTTAAATCTGCTAGTACATCAAAACACTCCCTCCAGACTGACAATGCTGCTGTCCATAGGTGGCCCCTGTGCTCATTCTTCCAGAGTGGAGGCATTTTAATTTACTAGGTGTGTTACTGGCCAGATCACCAGGTGAAAACAGAGAGAAAAAAAGTCTAGAAAAGAAAACCAATGCAGCCACCACATCTAATGATTGATAAGCTGTGATATATAAAATTTTTGGCTTTGAGTTTAAAACCGCTTTACCACTAAGAATTGCCCCGCACAGACTTTAATGGTGTTTGTCTCTTTGGGTTCACCAAGTTTCGAACAAAATTTGCAAACCAGAATATGTATCTAATCAGCCCTGAGGTCGGCTACAATGGGATAGACATGTAGGTGGGGTGCAGCGGCAATAATTCGCACAGTCAGGTGCAATATACCACGTGTTGAAGTAATGCAGCAACAGTTCACAACAAACCTTGTGGAAAGACTGTCCAGCCGGTTCCCCTTACGGTTTACAGCAGAGAGCGGGTTCCAGCCAGACTTACAGCGTCTGTAGAGAAGGGGCAGAATGCGGCCTGGCCCTCTCCTGCCCAGTCAGGAAGATGTCCAGAAGAGCAGCGAGAGTAACGCTTTCCCTCCTCATCAGGAATCTTTCTCTACCACTAGAACTGTTCCTAACAGATGGGGTACCTCTCCCTACTCTGCCAACTCGCACAATACACACCAAACCTGGAAGCCAGGGCCTTAAATAGGCCTTGCCTGTTCCAAGATGGCTGCTTGAGCCACATGGAGTGGCAGCATCCAATAAGATAGTGTCTGGAACGTCTAGTGCTCCCACCCCTCATTCCAGCATCTTGGGTTTGGCTATGGCATCCTCATTGTCTGTCTGTCCACCTGCAAGGTGATTGATGTGGCCAGACTCTTGGTGGAGACCAAACCTGATTTAAGCCAGCCAAACAGTCTCATGCTTGTAAAAGAGTGTGTAAATCAAGCTGCCTGTTTGTATGCCCTGCTCTGCTAGTTTGGATTTCCCTGTGTATGACCTCGGATCGGATATCGACTATTCTCTGAACTCAGCCTGCCTTTTACCTGGACTGTCATTGAACCACTCTGCCAGTCTGCCAACCGCAAATATCTGTTTGCTTTGCTCAGTTCACACCTGCCCCGGTGTGGTGGCCCGGCACTATACCAGTGTATATATGTCCTGGGGGCAACCGAGTACCGGTAGGCCTGATTGCCTTATGGGAAATGGGGATGCTATAGGTGAAGAACACAGAAGCTATCTATAGTGTCTGACCACCTGCACTAGGAGCTAAGCATGACAGATAGCTTTCCCGGGTAACCCAGGTAACCATAGAGGTGCCCTGTTCCTCTTGACTTCCTCTCCAACAACAGAGCTGCTGTAAGAGAGCGCCACCTGCAATGGAGAAAATAGACTGCACCTGTCTAGAGACATGTCAGGGAGAGAGTACAAGACCAGAAGGACACAACAAGGTGAGAGACCTAGAACAAGATGATGGAAAAGGTCATGCAACTTACTGTGCAAAATAAAGCCCAGAGAAAACATTTATTTTTTGTTTAGAATAAAGCAAAGAGGAATGTTCTTGTTGGGGTGATTGTTCCTCAGAACAGAAAGTGATGGGAAATATCTTCAATTGGGACAAAACACATTTTTGGTTCATAAAGGAAGGGTTACAATTTCTGACATTGTTTTATTGCTGTCTCTGTCTTCCTCTTCTGGGGGCAACCACAACCATCTGGTTTTTGAGATTTCACGGGGGGAAAGAAGTAAAGGAAAATCTCCCCAATACATTCACAGACAGAACTGTGATCCAGCAGAAATTAAAATTCTCTCCCACCCTACCCAAACGAAAGAAAAAAGAAATGGCTGGAATCAAACTTCAACCCTTAGCTGCCACTGAAGTGAAAATGTCTGGAGCAGCGAAGGGGAGGGGAGGGGGGTTCACTCACTCCTAGGGGCTACAGCTCCTCTGAGTGCCCCCTCAGCACTTGTGTGAGCACACCCTCATGCCAGGCTGTGTGCATCTATAGACAAATATAGCTTGATTCGCCACTGCCCCCTGCTCCCACCTCACTAGATTTGACTGACAGCCAGGGCCACTGATAAGGGAGTTCTACCAGTCTACCTGTACAGGGCCCAGGCCACCATCAGTTCAACAGGGGAATCCGGGAAGCTAACAAGCAGAAGAAAGGAGAACTTTGATAGGAGGGGTGGCAGGGGCAGAATTTACAGGAACCGATCTCCAGTAGATTCCCCTGCAGCAGCTGAAAGCCAGCTTCCCCCCCCCCCCCCTTCACAAGGCTTTGAGTTGTTGCAGGGGGAACTACAGGAGATCGGTTCCAGTAAATGCTGCTCCCACTGCCCCACCTATCCAGGTTCCCCTTACTTCTGCTGTCCCCAGGCTCCCCTGTGTGCTCTCCTGGTAACCCCCCCCCCCCCCCCTTGGTGCTACCAGCTTCCCCTTCTATCCCTCCAACCAGCTTCTGCAGTGGATCGTTTTAGGATGTAGAGCAGGGAAAGGGGCCGGTAAATATGTCACAACCACATGTCCTAATTATGACAGGTGCGTAGGTGTGGTTTAGTGGCCCTGAATGCATATTGTCTGCACCCACACGCCTGTCAAATTAGGACCTGCGGCTGTGTTCATACAGATACTTTGTGCCTGTAGACAGCTCCAGCCACATAAAAAGAATAAAAATAAAATTCCTTTGTTCTTTCTACTTTGAACCAAGACTTGTGACTACCAACGTTTTTTCTTCTCTTTAAAGCGGAGTTTCCCCTGAAAAAAATATATTAGAAGCCAGCAACTAGAAATACTGCAGCTGCTGACTTTTATTATTAGGACACTTACCTGTCCTGGAGTCCAGCAACGTCGGCAGCAGAAGACGAGCAATTGCTCGTTACTCTGCTGCCCCCACCGCCATCCTCGGTGAAGGAACCAGGAAGTGAAGCCTTGCGGCTTCACTACCCGGTTCCCTACGGCGCATGCGCGAGTCGCGTTGTGCCGTTCTCACTGGTCCCTGTTGTGTTCTGGGAGCCGAGTGTCTCCCAGAACACAGCGGGTAGTCTGCGGAAAGTGACGTACTACCCGCAGAATACCCGCAGAGAGGACTCCCGGAAGTGGGTGAAAATACCTTAGACAGGTATCTGCACCCCCTCCCCTCTGAAAGGTGTCAAATGTGACACCGGAGAGGGGGAGGGTTCCGATGAGCATAAGTTCCACTTTAGGGTGGAGCTCCGCTTTAAATTCTGTTTTTGTGTCTCTCCATTTTCATTAAATTGGCTGAGTTTTACTGGAAAAGCCTTATTTTATTTTTCATTCTCCAGCAGCAGTAATGCCCCCCCCCCCCCCAGCCACAGAACACAATCTTAATCACCAGAGTTAAAGCAACACAGAAACAGAGCAGGTGCATCATGAAAGTAAAAAATGAGGACGCAGGCAAACACATGAATAGAGTGCAACGGATACAGATACTTTCTTGGCAGAGCAACATACTTTATGAGCACCTAAAAGATTACTAAAATCTTCACCAGACTCCACTCCTCGCTCTTTTTATTTGACCTCAAAGTGTATCCAAACCTATTAACAAAACAGAAATATATTACAGCTTACAATTCTTAGATGTGTTAGCTGCATTCGTTTTCTTTTTCAGATTTGTTTCCTTTAGTTGTACCTGGTAATCCTGCCAGTAACACACGTCCTGTCCTAGGGTCAAACTCATTGTTTTGTATATATGGAGCACCAGTATTGTCACCCAAAGGACAGGAAGTGTGTTAGGACTACATAACACAACACCCCGTGGGGGTAGTCCGCAGAGAACACTGATAAGAATGTAGCACGGGAAGCGTGGACAGGAAGTTATGAGCTGAGAAGTTTCTGGCAGGATCAACAGGTATTTTAGTAGCATTTACCAACAGATATAATAGAACACTTTCAATGGTTCAAAGGCACGAAATAAGAGGAGTTTAATGTGAGGGTTAACATAAAATTTAAGAATGGTTTGTTTTGTTCAAAAGAGTTTTTTTTGTGAAAGAAATGTGAAATTATGGATTATGGAAATATCTAATCCTCTTTCTATAACAAGCCACAACAGGACAAGAGGATTAGCATTACACAGCCTTGTGTATTCAGAAAAGTTCACTTAAAAGTTGGAAAAACTAAGATGCTGATGGCAAAATGTTTGCAAAAACGGTAAGAAAGTATATCAATTATCACAAATGAAAGCAAAATGGCAATAACCTATCAACCAATTAAGGTCTTTAACCACTTAAGGACTGCCTCACGCCAATATACGTCGGCAGAATGGCACGGCTGGGCACATCAACGTACAGGTACGTCCTCTTTAAGAATCCCAGCCGTGGGTCGCGCGCGCGCTGCCGGCGGTGCGCTCGCGACCCGGTCCTGAGCTCCGTGACAGCGCCTGCGGGACCCGCGGACCCGATCGCCGCTGGTGTTCCGCGATCGGGTCACAGACCTGAAGAACGGGGAGAGGTCAGTTAAAACAAACCTCTCCCCATGCTTCCTAGTGTGAGTGTCACTGATCGTCTGTTCCCTGTCATAGGGAACGACGATCAGTAATGACACATGCCAAGCCACGCCCCCCTACAGTAAGAATCACTCCCTAGGAAACACTTAGCCCCTTCAGCGCCCCCTACAGGTTAACCCCTTCACTGCCAGTGTCATTTTCACAGTAATCAGTGCATTTTTATAGCACTGATTGCTGTAAAAATGACAATGGTCCCAAAATAGTGTCAAAAGTGTCCATAATGTTGCAGTCACGATAAAAATCGATGATCGCCGCCATTACTAGTAAAAAAAAAAAAATTATTAATAAAAATGCTGTAAAACTATCCCCTATTTTGTAGACACTATAACTTTTGCGCAAACCAATCAATAAACGATTATTGCGATTTTTTTTTACCAAAGATATGTAGAAGAATACGTATCGGCCTAAACTGAGGAAAAAAAGTGTTTTTATATATATTTTTTGGGGGACATTTATTATAGGATAAAGTAAAAAATATTGATTTTTTTTTCAAAATTGTCGCTCTATTTTTGTTAATAGCACAAAAAATAAAAACCGCAGAGGTGATCAAATACCCCCAAAGAAAGCTCTATTTGTGGGAAAAAAAGAACGTCAATTTTGTTTGGGAGCCTCGTCGCACGACCGCGCAACTTTGCAGGGTCCAGTCAAATACCAAAGTCCCATGAGACGAGAGGGGGCCCAGGTTGTACATACTCAGCAATCTGGGCCCCCTCTCGTCTCATGGGACTTTGGTATTTGACTGGACCCCTGCAAAGTTGCTTGGGAACAACTGGAGATGTAGTCCACCCCTTGTTCCCATTCTAGTCGGGAACAAGTGGTGGACTAGTGGAGGAGGGTTCTGCAAAGGAGGAACTTTTCCTTAATGTATTCACTAAAATATAGAAATTGTCACTCTTAGTTAGTATTAACACTTTGGGGGCTTTCCCCACCCTTTTTTACTTATTTTTTTTTCCTCCCCCCCCCCTCTTTTTTTTTTTTTGAGGCCCCACTATTAGGCCGGGTGTCTCGGCCTTTCTGATTTTTTATACACGAAATTTATATCTCACGAGTTAGTTAGTTTTGCTGGCACCTTCCTATCCCTCTCTTCCCTTTCCCTTCACCCCCCCTCTCCCCTTTCTTCCTCCCTTTTTCCCTCTGTTTTTTTTCTCTTTCTTTCTCCTTCTCTCACTTCCCCCTCTTCTGCTCCCTGTACCCTACTTTCTTCTTTTTTTTTTTTTGCATACCGCTCCTTTCCTATTTTTTTTTAATTAACTCTCCAAACCAACAGAGAAAGAGCATAGGGGGTACAAGACAGGATATATCCTATATGGACAAGACTCCCCTAAGATATAAATTAATAATTTTATGAAGGGATTAAATTGAGACCAAATAATTGTTGTATTTATATGTATGTATTTGTTGTGTCATATGTATTTATGTATTTGAATGTATGTGATATCTTGTGATAAAAAAATTAATAAATACATTTTGGAAAAAAAAAACACTTTATAGGTTCCCACTCATCTCAGACCTAGGTCATGTCAAGAAATGCTTGTTCTTCTACATACAAGAGGCTTCTACATCTCCAGTTGTTCCCAAGCAACTTTGCAGGGGTCCAGTCAAATACCAAAGTCCCATGAGACAAGATATATACATATGCAAAGGAGGAAGTTTTCCTACCACCGTCAAGGAAGAGAACCCTCCTCCACTAGTCCACCACTTGTTCCCGAATAGAACGGTTTTTAATGTCTAAAGTCCTCCAGGTATAGACGGAAAGAATAGAAACTCAGACCATCACTCAATCAGTAGGATCCTTTGCCTTGTAGCTGCATGGGCATTCTCAAAAGCCAAACTTTGCCTAATTGTGCTGATAGTTTCCATCGAACATATCACAGAGACAAAGTTCATTTGAAACATTTACTAACTTTCTTTGAGTCGTTTCACACATTAAGCAACCAGTCTTTTATATACATAGATTTCTTTCAAAAATATAGTCAAGAGCTTATAGTTTGAACATAGCTACCTGGGTGCCAGCCAGGTCTGCAGCCACAATGGATAAAGGATGAAAATGTTGGCACTCCAAAATTAATGAATAAGCACTGAAGTGTGAAAGGTGTATACTGGCTGTCCCGGAACTGTGTTTTTTTTTGTCTTTTTATACAGATTTTCTCAATAAAAAAGTTGATTTATTTAAGTTTGGAGTGCCGCCTTCTTCATTGTTTAACTTTTTTTTATCAAAGCCTGAACTTGATTTAAAGGTGTGACAGTTCTGTGCCTTGCCACAGTGTAAAAAGAGTTTATTACCCAGGATTCTTGTGCAGGCAGGTTGAGGGTCTGTCGGGTATTTTTTCCAGATGGAAGCACCTTGAGCAGTGAAAGCGTGCCGCTGGAGGGCTTCATTCTAAGGTAAGTTTCACATAATGTACTAGTTTGCAGTGGCGGCCCGTCCATAGAGGGCGCTGGGGTGCCGCCTCCCCTATCCATCCGTCTGACCCCTGATCTACATATCAGTGGCGCCGGACCATGGAATTCAATGCGGGGTGGGTGTTTTTTTAAGCACTTGATTAGAGTCAGAGGCTCTAATAGGCTTCAAAAAAGGGTGGCCTCAGAGTGCAGAGCATTGCGCTCTGAGGCCACCCAGTTATGTGACCATAGCTAATGAATTGTTGCTATTTTCACACTAAAGTCCCTCCCTGCCAATCAGGAGGCAGGTCTGTGAGACCTGTTTCCCAATTGGCCAAAGCGTCAGGTGATCTTATTGAATGCCTAGCGCTTTGGCGAAAGAGAAGACACACGGCGGAGGCAGCCGCTGGATGAGCGGACACCAGAGCCGTCGCGGCTGCTGCCCGCACTCAAGGAGAGGACACCACAGCCCAACGGGTAAGTGCTGGACCGCCTGGGGGGGTGCTTCAGTGCTGTGACACGCCACCGGGGGGGTGTTCTTTGTTTGTCGCCCCCCCAAAAGAAGAACACACCAGCCGCCACTGCTAGTATGAGATGCAAACTAGCACATTATGTAATTGGCTTGCAGGTTTAACAAAAAAAAAAAAAAAACCAGCGGTTTAATACCTTAAGTCTTCACGTAATTTTTTTTTTTCGGGATCAAGCTGAATAATTATGCAAATATCCAAAAGGGATAATAATAGTAATAGTTATATCTAATGAATAAAGGCCGTTCTATTTGTGTTCCTTCCTCCTTTTCCGTCCTTCCACGATACATGGCATTGATTTATGTGCTAATGGTGATGTGAAGGGCATTATTATCAATACGTGAATCACTGGCTCTCTCCTAGTTGGGCCACATGAGATAATAGAACAGTAAAATTTATGGCCATGTTATGTGATGAGTAGTTGAAATGATGGTTGTGCTATGTTGGAGATGTGCGGCATAATACATAAGCATTGTTAGCGATTCTGCCAGAGTATGCAGGAAATTGTAATAGATGCCGTAAACCTATCAGCGTCTCTTGCTATCTGTTTCACAGTTTACAAGCAGGCACCTTCCAGATAGAAGGGCAACAAGAATTATTAGCCGTCGATCTTTCATTGTCTCATTGTTGGCCCTCAATGCTGTGGCTTCAGACACGGATCTGGTGACATTTACACAATCTTGCTTTTCAAGTGAACCTGTCACCACCTTACTTGTGATACTGTACATGCTAAATGATAACCTCTGCGAGTCTAGGAGGAGAGAATAAAAATTAAAGTAGACCCAAAAATTAAGCACCATTTTCAAGGTTTGTTTAATTTTTTTTAGCATATTTTTTAAATAAATATATATATATATATATATATATATATATATATATACAGGTCCTTCTCAAAAAATTAGCATATTGTGATAAAGTTCATTATTTTCTGTAATGTACTGATAAACATTAGACTTTCATATATTTTAGATTCATTACACACAACTGAAGTAGTTCAAGCCTTTTCTTGTTTTAATATTGATGATTTTGGCATACAGCTCATGACAACCCAAAATTCCTATCTCAAAAAATTAGCATATCATGAAAAGGTTCTCTAAACAAGCTATTAACCTAATCATCTGAATCAACTAATTAACTCTAAACACCTGCAAAAGATTCCTGAGGCTTTTAAAAACTCCCAGCCTGGTTCATTACTCAAAACCGCAATCATGGGTAAGACTGCCGACCTGACTGCTGTCCAGAAGGCCATCATTGACACCCTCAAGCAAGAGGGTAAGACACAGAAAGAAATTTCTGAACGAATAGGCTGTTCCCAGAGTTCTGTATCAAGGCACCTCAGTGGGAAGTCTGTGGGAAGGAAAAAGTGTGGCAGAAAACGCTGCACAACGAGAAGAGGTGACCGGACCCTGAAGAAGATTGTGGAGAAGGACCGATTCCAGACCTTGGAGGACCTGCGGAAGCAGTGGACTGAGTCTGGAGTAGAAACATCCAGAGCCACTGTGAACAGGCGTGTGCAGGAAATGGGCTACAGGTGCCGCATTCCCCAGGTCAAGCCACTTTTGAACCAGAAACAGCGGCAGAAGCGCCTGACCTGGGCTACAGAGAAGCAGCACTGGCCTGTTGCTCAGTGGTCCAAAGTACTTTTTTCGGATGAAAGCAAATTTTGCATGTCTTTCGGAAATCAAGGTGCCAGAGTCTGGAGGAAGACTGGGGAGAGGGAAATGCCAAAATGCCTGAAGTCCAGTGTCAAGTACCCACAGTCAGTGATGGTCTGGGGTGCCATGTCAGCTGCTGGTGTTGGTCCACTGTGTTTTATCAAGGGCAGGGTCAATGCAGCTAGCTATCTGGAGATTTTGGAGCACTTCATGCTTCCATCTGCTGAAAAGCTTTATGGAGATGAAGATTTCATTTTTCAGCACGACCTGGCACCTGCTCACAGTGCCAAAACCACTGGTAAATGGTTTACTGACCATGGTATTACTGTGCTCAATTGGCCTGCCAACTCTCCTGACCTGAACCCCATAGAGAATCTGTGGGATATTGGGAAGAGAAAGTTGCGAGATGCAAGACCCAACACTCTGGATGAGCTTAAGGCCGCTATCGAAGCATCCTGGGCCTCCATAACACCTCAGCAGTGCCACAGGCTGGTTGCCTCCATGCCACGCCGCATTGAAGCAGTCATTTCTGCAAAAGGATTCCCGACCAAGTATTGAGTGCATAACTGAACATAATTATTTAAAGGTTGACTTTTTTTGTATTAAAAACACTTTTCTTTTATTGGTCGGATGAAATATGCTAATTTTTTGAGATAGGATTTTTGTGTTTTCATGAGCTGTATGCCAAAATCATCAATATTAAAACAAGAAAAGGCTTGAACTACTTCAGTTGTGTGTAATGAATCTAAAATATATGAAAGTCTAATGTTTATCAGTACATTACAGAAAATAATGAACTTTATCACAATATGCAAATTTTTTGAGAAGGACCTGTATATATATATATATATATATATATATATACATATATATAGATACAGTATATATATACTGTGTCTATATATCTATATCTATATATATGTAGCGGGTATATGCTTTTCTCTCATGTTTGAATTTGGTGGGGATATCTGTGATGTGTGGTTCCCTGGGGCCCAGCAGGTGGCGCTGTCACTTTGGGCCCGGGGTTGAGCCATCGTTGCAGTGGCATACCTTTTTTGGACTCTCGCAGCGTGAGTGCAGCGGGGCTCGGGCTCCGCTGGGCTTGCTGGGGGAGGGTATAAAGGGGTCGGCCATTTTGGTCACGGGGTCGTCGAGCCCCAGGCACCTTCAGCCTGAGGGCTGTGGTTCGTGGTCGGTGTCCAGGCGGCCTAGGCCTGGACACCCGGAGCTCGTGTTCCACCCCGGGCACCTTCAGCCTAGGGTGAGGTACTCGGTTGGAGGCCTGGGGCCCAGTGTCCTCCGCTGGGCTCCGCGAGGGAAGGAAATCCTAGGGGACCTTGGGAGTGGGGTACCCGAATCCAGAGGCGTAAGGGACCGGAGGAGCTACTCAACCCGAAGACCTGGTGCAGCAGATTGCCGGTGCCGGGTGAGCCTCAGAAGACCGGCCGGAGGGGAATCTTCCCAAACAGGGGGCCGAGTGCAGTCAGGAGGAAGGTTCACTGTTCATCCGGTCGGTGGCAGCGACCAAGATTCTCAACAGGTGGCATAGATCATGTGCCAAACCTATTCGCTGATAGAGGAATAGGAGAGTTCATTGTGCCTGGGCCTACTCGTATCCACACCCCCTGTCTGTTCGTTGAGGGAGTCCAACTGATTGTGTTTCATCCTGACATTGAAGAATAAAGGAGTGTTGGACTTTTATTGGTGTGGGGCTCATTTACTGGCAGACACTGTTCCACAGAAGAGGCGGAGGCTCCAAACTCAGATCACCGACCCGAAGGTAAAGGAACTTTGCTTACACCACACAAACATCTGCGGTGAAGGCTTGGCATGGTGACCCCACACTCTCTCCCCCAAGGTACCCCTAGACAAACAAAAACCAGCCAGCAGTGGAGTAAGAGAGTGGAGGCCGCTACACGTGGGGGCTCGGGTCCGGGATGGTGTTCGTGTTACTATGGAGCTAGAATGGACGGAGTTGAACATGTCTGCCGAGAGGAGTTCCGAGTAGGTCGGCCATATTTTTGGCCAAAGTGCAACCCTGCTCAAAGTCGTGGGAATGACCCTAAGAAGGGAAAGGACTACGCAGAGGAGCGAAAAGAGGGGGAGTCCAGCCGTGTGAGGGACTACACGTGGGGACTTTTATTGCACTGCGCCACGAGGCACACCCTCCCTGCTCAGTTCGTGAGCATGACCCAGGGAAGGAGAAAGCCCGCGAACTGGAGTGCAAGAGGGGAGGAGTCCAGCCGTGTGAAGGACTACACGTGGGGACTTTGGCGCCAAACTTGCAGTGCGCAATGGATCAGCAGTGAGTCGCCATGTTCGGAAATACATTGTGGATTCCACTTCACCCTTCTACCATGACCTTGACTACTGCTGCTCCGGTGACCGATACGGGGATCCGGCTAAAGCCCCGGGGAAGATTCGCCCTGTTCTCATGCATGGACGTTGAGGCCCTGGGTTTGATTTGTCCCGGCTGTTTGGGACTGGTGTGTCAGCTGAAGCCATTCGGGCGATGCGAGGCCTGTGGGGAGTTCTTATTTGAGGTGGACCCAGCTATCAAAAAGCCAAGAACCATCCACCTCAACCGCACTACAGGCAGCACCACTCAAGTAGGAGGAATCACCGCTTTGACAGCCATCCCTGTGCGCACTGCAACGACCGCGGGGGAAGTCGCGATCAACGAAGTACGGGAGAAATCCGGGGATGCTGACTCGGTCACCACTGTCTCACAGTGTCCACCGCCAAAGAGGAAGACCGGCATGGTAGCCCCGTCCAGCGGTTGTGGTGGATCATCCTGCCCGCTTACGCCCGGCCCGGATGGATCCGGTGAGTGGACTTCCGGACATCCCGTCTCAAGTAAAGGCCGAGGTAAGCCAGGCGGAGGGACTTGGTGTATGGGCGGTGGTGTCAGGGATTCACGGCCCTGTGTGTCCGCGGGAGGTGGCAGTTCAGTTTCCACAACAGGCTACCTGCCCGCGGAGGAGTGTGACACCTCCGACCTGGCGTCGCTCTTCGATCTGGGAGACGATGTTGCCATAGATGAGCTAGTTGCTCAAAAGGGTTGGGACAAAGTGCCTCTCTCCTCGTCCCGCAGAAATAGGGATCCACCCATGTCAATAGGGGATAGTACACCCCGGGTGGAGGCACCAGCGCCTGAGGAGGGATCCCGTCTCCAGCCTACCCTCACATCCCCGGTGCCACTTGCACCTAACACCGGGGATCAGAGACTGTCGCTGCGGGCACCTATGCCCAAAACGGAGGTGATCAGAGCACCTCATCACCCGGATGCTATAGTTCTACCAGGTGAAGGGGACAGAGCCACAATGCCTCCACTGGCGAGACTACAATGCCTATTTTGTCAGAAGGTTGCTGCTGAGTACGGGTGGGAGTATCCATACTTGTCTAAGGAGTTGTTGTATGAAGTGGAAGTTTGCCGGGAGCGCTGGTACAATGACTTTGTATGGACCCACATTCAGGTTCCACATGACCGCAGGTACCTCGCGTGTTCTCCCAAGGCATCTCAGCGTTTCAAAGACTGCAAGGCAAAATGGATGCTGGGGCGGCATATCCATGCGGACAAGGTGCTGATTCGACGCAAGGAAGGAGAAGACATCGAATACCACTTGGAAACCATGGACCAGCATTTGAAACCAATTATCCTGCCGCACCCTCGTTTCTATCTGTAGGAGAAAAGAGACTCCGTTCTTGTTTTCTTTACACTGCTGAACTTTCCGGGGTTGTTGTTCTTATTACCCGGGGGAACTTCAGTGACTGTGTCCAGTTAAGGGTGTTTATGCTCTTCAAAGGAATAGAAGGACTGTTTCTGTTTGTTCTTCATTCTTCAGTCAGTGATCATGGACTCTGGGGTAGATAGGGCCAAAGGAGAAGAAGAGGTCTCCAAAAGTGCAGTTACCGCGACGCTGTCACCAGGTGGCAGTGTCGTGCATCGGTATTCACTTTCCACACACACACTTTAAGAAGGAAAAGATTTCTCTGCGGAGAAGTTTTTTCATTCTCACACGAACATCTGTGTCAGGGTTTTGTGTGTTTATTTTCTTTTCCGCTCTGCAGGAGAGAATCCCATCAAGACCGCTGAGAGTGGGGCGGGTCTTAGTTATTGATGTGGGTGGGGGGAAAATGTAATGATGTGACTTTTATTATGTTTCAAGTTATGTGTTGTTTGTTCCTTTCCCCTCCCTTTTTGTTGAGGCTCAGGCACAACTGCTCTAGGTAGTTTATTTTTTTTTCAAATTTTTGGATTTTTTAAATTTTCAGTCGGTTTCTGGATTGGACTATGTCAGCCCTTGAGGGCATGGTTTATTCCAGACACTGGGGACCAGTGTCAAACAACCAGGGGGAGAGTGTAGCGGGTATATGCTTTTCTCTCATGTTTAAATTTGGTGGGCATATCTGTGATGTGTGGTTCCCTGGGACTCAGCAGGTGGCGCTGTCACTTTGGGCCCGGGGTTGAGCAATCGTTGCAGTGGCATACCTTTTTTGGCCTCTCGCAGCATGAGTACAGCGGGGCGGGGGCTCCACTGGGCTTGCTGGGGAAGGGTATAAAGGGGTCGACCATTTTGGTCACGTGGTCGTCGAGTCCCAGGCACCTTCAGCCTGAGGGCTGTGGTTCGTGGTCGGTGTCCAGGCGGCCTAGGCCTGGACACCCGGAGATTGTGTTCCACTCCGGGCACCTTCAGCCTGGGGTGAGGTACTAGGTTGGAGGCCTGGGGCCCAGTGTCCTCCGCTGGGGTCCGCGAGGGAAGGATATCCTAGGGGACCTCGGGAGTGGGGTACCCAAATCCAGAGGCGTAAGGGACCGGAGGAGCTACTCACCCGAAGACCTGGTGCAGCAGATTGCCGGTCCCGGGTGAGCCTCAGGAGACCGCCCGGAGGGGTATCTTCCCAAACAGGGGGCCGAGTGCAGTAAGGAGGAAGGTTCACTGTTCATCCGGTCGGTGGCAGCGACCAAGATTCTCAACAGGTGGCATAGATCATGTGCCAAACCTATTCGCTGATAGAGGAATAGGAGAGTTCATTTTGCCTGGGCCTATCCACACCCCCTGTCTGTTCGTTGAGGGAGTCCAACTGATTGTGTTTCATCCTGACATTGAAGAATAAAGGAGTGTTGGACTTTTATTTTATATATATTTATTTTATATATATATTTTTTTATATATATTTTTTATTTTAATATAATTTTACTTTTTTTCTTTCTTCCTCAATGGGGTGGGGGAATAGGAGAGTGGGGCGGGGCGGGGCAGGGCGGGGCGGAGCAGGGCAGGGCTATATGAAGCACACATGGATAAACACATACACATAAAATAACACATTTTTAATAGATACATGTTAGCACGTAAGCTAGAAAGGGAATGTAGATCCTTTATTTAGGAAAGAGGACCCTTCCTGTAAGCTCACGTTCACTTTTTCCTTTTTTATTTATTTTTCCTTTTCCCTTAACCACCCCCTATATGAAGTACACATGGATAAATACATACACATAAAATAATACACTCATAATAGACACATGATAGCACATAAACTTGAAAAGGAATGTAGACCTATCATCTGGAAGAGAGGACCTTTTCCGTTTGTTCAAACCTTAAACCTCTCCCTCTTTTTCTTCTCTTTTTTTGTTTTTTTTTTATCATATTCTCTATATTTTTTTCTCTCTCGTTATGCCTTCTGCATGGCTATCTCGCCCTGTCTCTTCCTCTTTTTTTTTTTTTTTGTTTTGTTTGGATGGGTGGGTGTGGTTTGGCTGGTTTTATATATTGCATAGAAGTTGACCTATATAAATGGGAAAAAGACCTAAGATAGAGGAGTAAGTGTGGTTTGTTGTAAATGAAAAAATTTAATAAAAAATTGAATTATAAAAAATAAAAAAAAGTTTGTCTCAACCCTCTAAATCACAGGTGTCAAACTGTTAGCAGTCCAGCTGTTGTGGAACTACAAGTCCCACTGTGGCACTGCAAGACTGACAGTTACAAGCATGACTCCCACAGGCAGAGGCATGATGGGACTTGTAGTTCTGCAACAGCTGGAGCGCCACCAGTTTGACACCCCTGCTCTAAATGCTACATCTGCAAGACAGATTGTTCTTTAGAAAAACAACAAACATACCTGCCAGATCACCAGGTTAGAATAAAATAAAAAAAGCCTTCAAGCTTGGGACCAAGCCGGCATCCACTCTGTGGCTCATCTATTCTATAAAACCAGGTTGATCTCCTTCCAGGTTGATGCTCCTCATCAGTGGCGTAATGAGAACTAGACATGTGCAATTCGTTTTTTTCCGAATTTCCGAATTTCGACAAATTCATTTAATTCGGAAATGCCTGAATTACCGAAAACCCGTTTAACAAATTTTCCGAATATTTGTAAATTAGAATATTCAAAAATTCGTAAATTTGAAAATTCGTAAATTCGAAAATCCAAAAAACCCAAATATTTGAAAATCTGAAATAACAACTAACTGATAATAACTTAAAGTGATTATGAAACAAAAATAGATAAAAATAAAGTGATTGTCAACCCTCGTTTTTTTTTTTTTTTTTAAATAACAAACATATCATACTTACCTCCACTATGCAGTTTGTTTTGCACAGTGTGGCCCTGATCCTCCTGTTCTGGGGTTCCCCGATGTCGCTAGGATGCATTAAGGTGAAAAAACACGAGGGTTTACAACCCCTTTAACTATTACTAACTATTAAATTACCGTATATACTCGAGTATAAGTCAACCCGAGTATAAGCCAAGGACCTAATTTTACCACAAAAAACTGGGAAAACGTATTGACCCGAGTATAAACCTAGGGTGAGAATGCAGCAGCCACTGTAAGCGGAAAAGAGGGTCAACAATGCCCATTTGCACGCCTCACTGTGCCCATTTGCAATCTCACTGTGCCCATTGCAGTCTCACTGTGCCATACCTCACGGTGCCCATTGCAGTCTCACTGTGCCCATTGCAACCTCACTGTGCCATACCCATGTGCCATACCTCACTGTGCCCATTGCAACCTCACTGTGCCATACCCACGTGCCATACCTCACAGTGCCCATTGTAACCTCACTGTGCCATACCCATGGGCCATACCTCACTGTGCCCATTGCAACCTCACTGTGCCATATCTCACTGTGCCCGAGTACAGTACCTGAATTCTTGACAGGCGTCCATTTTTTAAAAGTTGCGGCTTCCTCCTGGGCTGGCGTTCTGTTCCGTGATAGGCATTTGACACTGTGTTCCGCTTATCACAGAGGTCCTCTCATCCTTGGACTCAGTTTCCCAGCAGACACTGTGTTCAGTGTTCCGCTAATCACGGACAATCACGGACATTCTTTCATCCTCGGACAAGAGGACATCCGTGATTGGCGGAACACTGAACAGAGTAACCAAGACAGAAGGGGCGGTGGGGGGCAGCATATACAGGAACAAATCACTTCCTGCTGCTACTGAATGCTGATAGGAGGGAAAGGAAGAGAAGCAGGCTTTCAGCAGCTGTAAGAGGAAGATGGAGATCTGTACCTGTATTTGCTACCTCTGCCTCATCTCCTGTCTAGGTATAAAACGGAATGTGACAGGGCGGCCCCCTGGAGAATGAGCTGGGGCGCCATTGGGACCCCTGTGATCCCTGACGGTATACCGGTGACTGACATTGCACAAATTTCATCTTGGTATATAGGGCAATTTTCATGATGGAGTTAAAAAAAAAAGTTTCCCAGTTTCACCTTTCAAAAAGCGGTTAGTTTCAAAGTCTACAAAGTGACATAAATGTCTATTTACAGTAAAGTCACTAAATCATTCTTCACACTAACACTTTAGAAGTTCAGTTTTGCCTGCATACTGCATATATTTTCTCTAATTTTACTTACAGTCTGCAAAGTTGTTTAAAGGTGAATAAAAGGTTTTACGTAAAAGATTTCACAGGATCAACTGAAAGGAAACTTCCAGCAAGCACACAAATTGCCAAGACCCAAAACATATTTGTGATTTTGATATATATATATATTTTTTTAACCTTTCACTTGATACATTTCCTGAAAACTCTAGAGCAGCCTTTCTCAACCTTTTCAACACAGAGGAACCCTTGAAATAGTTCTCCGGTCTCGGGGAACCCCTGCTAAAATTGAGAAATCTACAACTCATGATACATTAGTGTGACAGTCAGTTGGAAGAATGGTCCTTACACTTGTGGCAATTGGGAAGAATTACCTCCTTACAGATAGCTAAAAAGATCAATGGGGTCAGTGTGAACTTATTTGAGAGGCAGAAATTGCCCAATGCTGAAGGAACCCCTAGCAACCTCTGGAGGAACCCTAGGGTTCCACGGAACCCTGGTTGAGAATCACTGCTCTAGAGAATAAATATTGGTAGTTCCAATTTTGTATGTCACATAGAGTGTAAAATTAGCGCAACTTTTCAGTAAAAAATATATCAAGGTTAACTTTAGTGCACACAAACTTCATACAAAGGGTAAAGAAAAGCCCCCCCTTAAAATAATCACATTTTTTTTTTGCTTTGCTGCCTGAAATTAAGACAGACAGTTTTTGTTTTATCCAAGTGAAAGTATATAACACCAACATAAAACAAAAAATTAAAGCGGAGGTGCAGCCATAAAAAAAAAAAGTCAGCAGCTATATATTTTTTTTTTAACCTTTCACTTGATACATTTCCTGAAAACTCTAAAGAATAAATATTGGTAGTTCCAATTTTGTATGTCACATAGTGTAGCTGCTGACTTTTAATAAGGACACTTACCTGTCCTACTCGCCTGCGATGTCGGTCCCGCCACGGCGATCGATCGCTGCTGGCAGCTCCTGGCTCCTCCATCCTGACTAAGGGAAACAGGCAGTGAAGACTTATGGCTTCACTGCCCGTTTGCTACTGCGCATGCGCCACTCGCACGGCTGTTTTGTGAAAGGGCAGCTTGCCTCCTGGGATACACACAGTTCCCAGAAGGCAGCGTGCCCCATTCACAAGAAGAGGAAGCGGAAGGAGACCCACCGCGGACAAGAAGAGGCACATTAGAGGCAGATTAGGGGACTTCTGCATAGCAACAGGCATTTAGGGTGAGTATAACATAATTTTTTTTTCTATTCATTTTTTTTAATTTATTTTTTTTAGGATTTTTAATGTAAACATTTTTTCAGGGTGGACCTCCGCTTTAAAAATTAAAACAGAATGACTGAGTTGGAAAAAGGATCACCCCCTCCTGACTTGTAAACTCAATCAGGTGTAGCTAATCACCTTCTCAATGGCACACAAAGCTATTTGACTTTCAACTGTGATCAGCTGTGGTCATTTTGATTAGCTCAGCATGAAACAAGCTTTCTTGGAGCATTTCTGTCCCTGGTAGTGCAACTGAAGCAAAAAAACTCAACTATGAGTGACAAGGCACTGTCACCAGGATCTCTGGGATAAAGTTGTGGACAGGCACAAGTCAGGAAATGGATACAAAAACATTTCAAAAGCTTGATCAATGGCTAGAAGCAAATCTAGTATTAAGAAGTGGAAGGTATTTGGTACAACGCAGACCCTCCCTGGATAAGGACGTTGCTCCAAACTGGATGAAAGAGCCAGGAAGAAACTGGTCAGAGAGCCTACCAAGAGGCCTACAGCAACTCTGAAGCAGTTGCAAGAATTTATGACAAAGAGTGGTCATTGTGTGCATGTGACAACAATATCACAAATTCTCCACAAATGTGGCTGGTATGGGAGGGTTGTAATAAAAGCTTTGCTAAAATGCACCTTGAAGATTCTGAGGCCACATGGAAAAAGGTGTTATGGTCAGATGAGACTAAAATGTAATTATTTGGCCTCAACACCAAATGATATGTCTGGTGGAAATCCAATAAAGCTCACCATCCAAATAACACCATTCCTACAGTAAAACATGGAGGTGGTGTTATTGGGTTATTCTCTGCAGCAGGGACTGGAGCACTTGTCAGGATAGAAGGAAAAATGGATGGGGCAAAATACCATCAAGGCCTTTTGGCTAGATGGACCATGTTCAAAACCTTGTGCCTGTCAGGAGCCTTTCTCCCCGGGGGTTTAGGGTAAGGTCCTACTCATTCTGGGGGTAGGGCATAAGGCACAACCCTAAGTGCACTTTTTTGTGTGTGTTTCACATGCACTTTTTTGGTTCACTTACAGGTCTTTGTTGTTGCGCACCACCACGGATTACAAAACAAAAATAAATATTGTCAATCAATAGAGCAGTGGGCAGAACTAGGTGTGACCTGTTGCTGACTAATAAGCTACAGGCTTGTCAATCAGTAGTGACTAGTGTTGAGCCGAACACCCCCGGGTTCGGTTCGCACCAGAACCCACGAACGGACCAAAAGTTCATACGAACATTAGAACCCTATTAAATACAATCGATGCGAACGTTCGAATTCTAAAGTGCTAATTATAACGACTATTATGCATGTTATTGTCCTAAAAAGGGTTTGGGAACCCGGGTTCTGCACCAGGGGACATGTATCAATGCAAAAAGAAGTTTTAAAAACGGTTGTTTTTCGGGAGCAGTCATTTTAATGATGCATAAAGTGAAAAAAAAAAGTCAAATATTCCTTTAAATATCGTACCTGGGGGGTGTCTAAAGTTTGCCTGTGAAGTGCCACGTGTTTCCCGTGTTTAGAACTGTCCCTGCACAAAATGACACTTCTAAAGGAAAAAAAAGCCATTTAAAACTGCTTGCGGCTTTAATGTAATGTCTGGTCCCGGTAATATGGATGAAAATCTTTAAGAAAAATGGCATAGCTACCCCATGACCCCCCCCCCCCCTACCCCAGCCCATTACCAGCCCCTTTGGGTCTTGTATGGATATTAAGGGGAACACCGCACACAAAATAAAAAAGGCCCTATATACTCTGAACAGCCGTATACAGGCGGTGCATACAAGACAGGGACTGTAGGTTTGTTCTTATGTAGAATGTGTTTGTAATTTTGAACAGGTACATTGTTTAAGTGTAGCTCCAGCCCAAAAATCTATTTTTAAACTTTTTGGAAAACATAGGTAAGGGTTATCACCCCTGTAACATTTGTTTTGCTGTCTGTGCCCCTGTTCAGAACATTTCACCTCACTTTCCGTCCCAATGACAACTGTTTTTGAAATGTGGTGTTTTTCTTGAAACAAGGATTGGTGATAAAGCATCAGTACAGAGGAGACACCTTTCTCCCATATTAATTCTTACAGGAGAGAATTTTCCTTCCTAGGGGTAGATTTCCTCTCACTTCCTGTTGTCTTCTTGCGTTTGCAAGTAGGAGTCGTTTGTAAGTTGGATGTTTGAAAGTAGGGACCTGCCGTATATACTCTGCAGAAATTGGCCCCTTAGTTGTTGGTGTTGGCACAACACTGTAAGCACTCACAGTTACTCTTGGTTGGTGCTGGAACGCCCTGCTGTCAACTATTATATCAGGAATTGTAATTACATATAATTGTTGAACAGTGGTAGTAAAAATTTGGCCTTTGATGGTGGTGCTGGTGCCACAACACTGTAAGCCCTGACAGTTACTCTTGGTGGGTGCAGCAATGGGCCCTGCTGTGAATTATTAGATCAAGAATTGTAATTACATGCCCCTTTTGAACAGGGGCTGAAAAATTGGGCCTTTCGTGGTGGTGGTGGTGGTGGCGTTGCCACAACACTGTAAGCCCTCAGAGTTACTCTTGGTGGGTGCAGCAATGGGCCCTGCTGTGAATTATTAGATCAAGAATTGTAATTACATGCCCCTGTTGAACAGGGGCTGAAAAATTGGGCCTTAGGCACTGGTGGCACAACACTGCAACCCCTCACAGATACTGTACTTGGAGCACAGCAATGAGCCATGTTGCAAAGTATTGCTTCAAAAATTGTAATGACACGCCCCTGTTAAACAGGGGCTGAAAAATTGGGCCTTAGGCACTGGTGGCACAACACTCCAACCCCTCACAGATACTGTACTTGGAGCACAGCAATGAGCCCTGTTGCAAAGTATTGCTTCAAAAATTTTAATTACACGCCCCTGTTAAACAGGGGCTGAAAAATTGGGCCTTAGCCACTGGTGGCGGCACCCATAAACAAAAATGATCTTACAAGCTATCATCATCAATCGTATCATTGAGGACTCGGAGGAGGAGGATAGCCAGTCAACATAACAGCACAGGCACTCAACATCAGCATCAGTCTTGAAGGGATGTGACATGTTAAAATCAATTAGTCTGTTATATCAGCATCAGGTGTGTGGTAGCTGGTGGTGATCCAAGACTGGTTCATCTTGATGAAAGTCAGTCGATCAACCGAGTCGGTGGACAGGCGCACCCTGTGATCCGTGACAAATCCTCCAGCAGCACTGAATGTGCGTTCCGAAAGAACGCTGGATGCAGGACAGGCCAGTAGCTCAATTGCATACTGTGCAAGCTCTGGCCAGTGATCCATCCTCAAGACCCAGTAAGCCAGAGGATTTTCGGTGGGGAAGGTGACCAAGTCTGACCTTGCCCCTAGATATTCCTGCACCATGTTTATCAGACGCTGGCGATGGTTGCTGGAACCGATCATACTTTGGGGCTGCGGACTAAAGAATTGTCTGAACGCATCGGTCAGACGGCCACCTTCCCCACTGCTCCTTCTTTGACTGGCCGAAGCCTCAGCAACTCGTTGTCCAGGACCAGGAGTTTGTAACCTCCCAGTCTCTGGGAACGCGTTGCACAGACCTTTCTGCAAGGCCTCCCGGAGTTGTCTCATCCTCTGCTCCCTCTGCGACGGTAACATAAGGTCCGCAACCTTACCCTTGTACCGTGGATCAAGGAGAGTGGCCAGCCAGTAATGGTCCCTCTCCTTGATCCGAAGAATACGAGGATCCTTCCGCAGACTTTGCAGGATCAGGGAGGCCATGCAGCGTAGGTTAGCTGAGGCATTCGGTCCGGAGTCCTCTGGGTCACTAAGGACGACATGATCCGCAGCCACCTCCTCCCAGCCACGTACAAGTCCACTGGTTTCTTGGGACTGTAAATCATCCCTAAAAGACTGCTGCTGATGATGCTGAGTGCCAGCCTCCACCTCCATGCTGACACAATCCTCCTCCTCCTCCTCCTCCTCCTCTTCCTGTGCGATGGGTGGGACAGAAGGAACACTGTCTGGGTAAAGGGGGCCTTGAGAGGCAAGGAAGTCCTCCTCTTCCTGCCTCTGTTCTGCCTCAAGTGCCCTGTCCGTCCATTATTCCACGCAGCGTGTGCTCCAACAGGTGGACAAGAGGTACAGTGTCACTGATGCATGCACTGTCACTGCTCACCATCCTCGTGGCCTCCTCAAATGGTGCCAGGACAGTGCATGCATCCCTGATCATGCCCCACTGGCGTGGAGAAAAAAAACCAAGCTCCCCTGACCCTGTCCTGGTGCTGTAGTCGCACAGTTACTCATTGATGGCCCTCTGCTGCGTGTGCAGCCGCTGCAGCATGGCCAACGTTGAGTTCCACCTGGTGGGCATGTCACATATAAGGCGGTTCTTGGGCAGGTTCAAATCCTTTTGCAGCTCATCCAGGCGAGCACTGGCATTATAAGATCTGCGGAAATGCACACAGAATTTCCTGGCCTGCCTCAGGACATCCTGTAAGCCCGGGTACCTGCCCAAGAACCGCTGCACCACCAGGTTAAGGACGTGAGCCACACAGGGCACATGGGTCAGTTGTCCCTGTCGGAGGGCGGAGAGGAGGTTGGTGCCATTGTCGCAAACCACCATTCCTGGCTTAAGCTGGCGTGGCGTCAACCACCTCTCGGCCTGGCCCTGCAGAGCAGACAGGACCTCTGCCCCAGTGTGGCTTCTGTCCCCCAAACACACCAGCGCAAGCACGGCATGGCATCTTTTTGCCTGCGTACTTGCGTAGCCCCTTGAACGGCTACGGAGCACCGCTGGTTCAGAGGACAAAGCACAGGAAGAGGCCATGGAGGAAGAAGAAGAGGAGGGGGTGGAGGAGAGAGGTGTGTCACAACCAGTAGTAGCATTTTGGAGGCGTGACGGTGGAACAACCTCCAACACTACTGCACCTTGTCCTGCATCCTTCCCAGCTGCCAAAAGAGTGACCCAATGGGCCGTGAAAGAAAGGTAACGTCCCTGTCCATGCCTGCTGGACCATGAGTCAGCGGTAATATGCACCTTACCGCTGACCGCCCTGTCCAGCGAGGCCAAGACATTGCCTTCCACATGCCGGTAGAGAGCCGGAATAGCCTTCCATGAGAAAAAGTGGCGTTTGGGAACCTGCCACTGAGGAACCGCACATTGCACAAACTCACAGAAGGGGGCCGAGTCTACCAACTGAAAAGGCAGCAGTTGAAGCGCTAGCAATTTAGCCAAGCTAGCATTCAACCGCTGGGCATGTGGATGGCTGGGAGTGAACTTCTTTCGACGGTCCAGCAGCTGGGGCAGGGAAATTTGCCTGCTAGAATCGGACGTCGGTGTACTGCTAGCAGAGTGGCCGCAAGTACTTGGCTGTGACACACCTAATAGAATTTGGGGACCCAGTTTCGGCAGGCCGTAGGTCCCCTGGACCGCAAATTTGGCACATATATAACCCCACTCTTCCTCTACAAGTGTGCAAAGTTTGTTGTCTAGGGGACCTACGGCCGGGGAGCACCGATTTTTCAAAGCCGGGAACCCCTTCCATAGACTCCCATGTTAAACGGTAATTTCTCTGGTAACTTTGGGGACCCGGTACCCGGTGCCGGCCGTAGGTCCCCTGGATCCCAATCTTGACACACATATAGCCCCACTCTTCCTCTACAAGGGTGCAAAGTTTTCTGTCTGGGGGACCTACGGCCGGTGAGCACCGATTCTTCAAACCCGGGCACCCCTTCCATATACTCCCATGTTAAAAGGTGAGGACACAGTGAGGCACGGGCACAGTGAGGCATGGACACAGTTAGGCAAAGTGAGGCACAGTGAGGCATGCAGATGGACACCCTAGGCTTATACTCGAGTCAATACGCTTTCCCAGTTTTTTGTGGTAAAATTAGGTGCCTCGGCTTATATTCGGGTCGGCTTATAATTGAGTATATATGGTATCTTAAAAAAAATGCACAAGGGAATATACTTACATTTAGGCCCCTTTTACACAGGCAGACAAATCAGATCCACCCGTCAGTTTTTTAGGCAGACCTGATTGGACCATCCATTGCCCTTCATGGAGTGGCAGATGTTAACGGTCATGTGTTCGTTGATACCTGCTGAAATCCGATCTGACCCTCTCTGCCAAAAACAGATGGATAAGAGATCTGTTCCCCATCCGTCTGGCGGATTGGATGACATTGGATGTAAACAGCGTTTACGTCCGACCGCCCATGTGTCCATGTCCACTTTGTATTAGTGGAGTGGACACTGACCTGTCATCCGTCTGCTCAGCAGGGATCAGCAGAGAGATCCCTCGCTAAGCAGGCAGATCCGCTGGCAGACTCCGCCATTGTGAAAGGGGCCTAAATGAGAAGCGTCCCTTGTACTGGTGCCGGCTGGCTCTGTTGAAGCCTGAAAACCTCTGCCCCTCCAATACTCCCCCACATTTGTAATCTCCCACAGTGCTGCAGGGTTTATTAGTGCCAAAGAACTTGTCATAGGCAGTCATCAAGTATGTCGACTATGCTTGCCTTTCTGCTCCCCCTTCTTCATTATTAGAAGCTGTACTGTAGCTTCAATGAATATAAAGCGAGCTATGAATGGAAGGGGTAGACGTTTCATTCATCTGCCCATTCTCCATTCATAAAGTGCTTTTCATCTATGGAAGCTATACTACAGCTTCTATGAATGGAGGAATAGAATGGAAAGGATGGGCATAGTTGGCACTCTTGATGAGAGCCTATAAGAAATGGCCCCCTGGCTCTAATAACCCCCACTTCACTGAATGATTACAGTTGTGGGGATAGGGGGGTGGGGGGCAGGGTACCATATGGGTATCTGCGTTTTCTATTTTCTCTTAGTGGGTCAGCAGGTATCAGCTTGTCAGTGGATCTACACTTCTAGATAATATGGTTGATGATGGATGTACATTTTATGACTTTTATTTTAACTAAAAAGGAGAAAAACTGTGTCTGTGTGTTGATTTACACTTTACTTCTTTTTTTTTTGCCAATAAGCAGAACTACTATGTACCCTTTATTCATTGACATAGGGGCAAGGGGCATTATCTGGGTGCGCTCTTATTGCTAAAGGGTGCTTCCAGATTCCAATAAGCCCCCCATCCACAGACCCCCCCACAACCACTGGACATTTGGGTTTTGGGGAAGAGGCCCCAGCCCTCATCAACATGGGGTCAAGGTGCTTTTCCAGGGGGATCTCTCTCTGGCAAGGTACCCTTCCATTTTGAGGGCATGTGGCTTGGTATGTTTCCGGGGGGTGCATGCTCATCCCACCCTTTCCTGGCCTGCAAGGTTGCATGCTTGGCTAAGGATCTAGTGTGGATTTTTATCGATGACCTTAATTTATTTTTATTTTTTTGGCGTTACCTCTTAAAATCCATACCTGACTCCAATGGTCTAGTGTAGAATTTGGAGATGACCTCACACTATTTTTCTTCTTTTTTTTTGCATTGGGCCCTCTTAAAATTTATACTAGACCTATTACTTGTATCAGGGCGCACAGAGCCTTCTGTGCTCACCATGTCTCTTGTAACTTTATTTTATTATCATTGCTTTGCTCTCTGTATTGAACTTTCCTGTCTGTACTGAAAATTGCTAAATAAAGAATCTAAAAAATATATAAAATATGGTTGACCACTAGTTTTAACATATGTAGCACCCTCCTTCCTAAGCTGCAAGATTAATTTAGTTTTTGGCTTCTGCTGTAGCCAGAAGAGCAGTAATTGTTTATTTTGGTCCGCTCAGGGCTGCACTGGCTGGGAGGTTGCTTACCCCTGTCTCTAGAAGGGAGGGAGAATTTAAATAATCAGCCGGAATGTTGAGCAGCCAATTCCTGGGGTGTTCCCAGCAGGTGGCTGGGAGAGCTGTTAAATAGTTTGGAGTCCTGAGGAGACTCTTTTCCCCTGGAGGGGATGGATGAGTGAGTTCAGAAGAGATGGGCTGCTTACCCCTGGCACCGCTAGAACTGAATGCTGAGCTACTTGCAGGAGTAGAGCCTCCAATCTGTTCTACAAGCTAATTTTTTAAGTAAGTTGAGAGTGCCACACCCCTATATTGTAAGGTTCTGTATTGTAATGTAAAGGACGGTATTTTTGAAGCACAACTATTAAATAAAATATAATTCCTTTATTGTAGATAAATATAAGACATGCTAATATGACATACAACATTTCATAAAATACATCCATGATGCAGTCTTATTTATTGGTTTTACCACAACATTTTGTAACAATTGTATGGATATATGCTGATAATATATGGCTTGACGCATTTCATGGAATAGATCCACTTTTTCAGGAGAAGCCAGTCTATTTAATTTATCAAAATTATCTAAAGAAAGAAAATATACATATATTATAATCATGAAGTGCCAGTATGAACTGAGGACCCAGCCACCCAGTAAATGCTATAGCCAGGGAAGAGAAGAGAGAGAAGGGCATGAAAAAGGGCCCAAAGAGGGGCCAAAAGCAAGTGGAGACTGCCCCATGGCTCCAAAAACTACAGCTCAATAAATGAAAAATCTCAAACAATAAAAGTCACTCTACCTGAATAAAAAAAATGGCCAGATTTCCAACACTTGCAAGTACACACTACTATTACAAAATGTTGTGGTGAAATTAATGAATAAGAATGTATCATGGATCTATTTTATGAAATGTTGTATGGCATTTTATATTTATCTACAAAAAAGGAATTATATTTTATGTAATAGTTGTGCCTCAAAAATCCCATCCTGTTCTACAAGCTATTTCATGGTCCCCAATTAAGAACCTATAGACTATTCAAGTCTAGCCTATCTGTTCTACAAGATACTTCATAGTCGTCAGATGTGAACCTATAGACTGTTCCAGTCTAGCCTATCTGTTCTGCAAAATACTTCATGGTCCCCAGCTGTGAACCTATAGACTGTTCAAGTTTAGCCTATCTGTTCTGCAAGTTACTTCATGGTCCCCAGCTGTGAACCTATAGACTGTTCAAGTCTAGCCTATCTGTTCTGCAAGTTACTTCATGGTCCCCAGCTGTGAACCTATAGACTGGAACAGTCTAGCCTATCTGTTCTGCAAGTTACTTCATGGTCCCCAGCTGTGAACCTATAAACTGTTCCAGTCTGGCCTACCTATTCTGCAAGTTGCTTCATGGTTCAGAGCCATGAAACCAAAAGACTGTCCCAGTCTTGCTGCAACTGATTTACAAATTATCTCATGCTGTAATTGAAAAAAAAAACTGTGCTTCTACTGTTTAGAGAAGTGTCCTCCATAGAACTGTGTCTGAGCGATTTGGAGTATTTCACACCACCTCAAATCCCCTCCCCAGTTTCTCTGAGCAATAAAATACAGAAAAAGACAAACCCCTGGACTGATTAATGAGCCGGAGTAGATGGACTTTTGCTGTGTGCCTGGCTGCCCCTGCACTGTAGTGGGAAGGAACTGGTTAATCTAGGGCATGGGTACTCAACATGAGGCATTGCAAGGCTGACAGTTACAAGCATGACTCCCAAAGGCAGAGGTATGATGGGACTTGAAGTTCCGCAAAAGCTAAAGGTCCACAGGTTGAGCACTCATGATCTAGGGGGTAGCGCAACACATGTTAATGGGTTAATAAGAATATTAGCAGTGTACTTGAGTCATACACTTCTGAATAAATGCTGATGCAAAGCTTTATTGAGGTCTAATAAATCTATTTCTTTTAAAATTGATTGACTTTTAGACCTGGCCAGAGAAATGATTCTCAGACCAAATATCCAAGTCTTGTGCATTTGGCAAATGTCATGTGGCATTAGCCAATCCGTAAATGTGTGAAAATGTCAGCTATTATGCACAGTGCATAAATCAATTGAGATGCTGAATGCAGTATTGATGTCGTTTAAAAGGGGCTGTCAAAATTTGACATTTATTTTAGGAGGAGAGGCTTTAAAGGGATTTCTGAATAAAGGAAAGATACAGAGTGCAGGTCTTAGGGAAGTAAGGGTCCAGGACTTAGTCCAGTTTGCAAGAATAAGAGAATAAAGGAAAAGGAAGTACCGGTAATTAGAATTAAAGACTTCTAAACCCATTGGCTGTTAGTAAAATCTTTTTCCCTCTTACTCATAACTTGGACCTCTCACTTAGGGTGATATGATTCTGCAAATGAGGGGAATGTGTTAGAGGTTTTTTTTTATTTTATTATCAAGGCTTTAGTGTATTTATGCAGTGCGGAAAAAGACATGTTCTTATGCACTTGACTAGGGTATTAATTATGGCTTGTCTTGCCATGCAGCTTTAACTAGAACCCCATACCCCTCCAGTATAATAACCATGCAACACATATTGGAGTCAATGGCCTTTCAACAGCCTTTTATTAACCAAAACAAGTAACCGATAAATTACATAATTAACATAGATAACATAAATTACATAAAACCCCCAGTGTATAAAAGAATGAAGCCACAAGGTCCTATAGGGCATCAAAAACAAAGACAGTACCTGCGTGTCACTTACCCAGACCTCTAGCCGCAAAACCACAGACTCGGAGACAACACACAGATACACATCCCAACCACTGGGAGCCGTTACTCAGACGGGTCCCTACACCTTACCTTTTTTGTGCCCATGCACCACGCCACACCCATACCAAGTTACCCATCACAGCCCCAGTACCCAAAACCGAGACACCAACAACAACAGGGCAGGAGGGTGGGAAGTTTTCCCTCTCTTGCTGACCTCCAACTGAAGCCCATCCCAATCAGCCACCAAAACCGCCCCTGCAGCTCCACCACACCCCTGACCTAGTCCAATAAGCAGGTTCTTACACCTTGTGTACTTTTCTACTTAGCCAGACTTTCCCAACCATACCAAGCCCCTTTAACCCCTGTCATGCCAGCCCTTCGTCTATTGTCTACTTTTTACACTGGGCCTCCCTTTATGGTCAAAGTTGTGAGCCAAAGTATTCTGGGTTTGGTTGGATCTTTGTTCGGTGAACTTCAAAGAATTTTGGATGCCGAACCCAAAGCCAATTGAAATCAGTGGTAGCCACATCTGTAAAATTTTAAATGCACATTTTCTGGGCTAATAGGCAAGGGGGTGTCAACAAATAGCATAGGGTGTGGGTGGACACTGTCCTGGGGAACATATAACAATACAAAAACATGCCTTAAGTAAAGCATTAAAAATGCCCAAACCCTTTAAAAACAAGCTAAAGGGGTGCCCTGACCCTGCCTGTGAAGGGGCAATCTCTATAATGTACAGAAAAGGCAACAGCAGCAATGATATGATAAAGGCACCCAAATGTTAAAACCCTCATAAGTTCTTCATCAATGTCTATTGCCTACCAAATTACCAGAAAAAAAAACAGAGGACCAACCATGACTGTACCATTAGCTGACCATGACCATAGCTGAATACCAACTCACTGAGCTGTCATCAGCTATGTCAGCTATATAAGGGAAGGGGTGTGGATAGTGGTGCCATTGTTGCTCAAATATAGCAATATATATTGGGGGTGGGGGGGAGGGTAACTAATCTGCAGGCCTAAAATATGCATTTTAACATGTGTGCAAAAATGGATGAGTAGTTCTGGTAGACTAGTTTTTAACCCATTCACGCCTTCACAGCGTGCTCCCAGCACAGAGACCGGGGTCTTACCAAGAGCCCCAGACCCCGTACTAATGATCAGGACCTGGATCGCTGTCCAGAAAGAGTTTAACACTGCTCAGACTTTGGATAAAGATTTCCTCGTGGTTGCTGGCCCCGGCTCACCACCGTCAATAGTAATTGAAGAAAAAGAAGATGGAAGGAAGAACTTTTGTAGAATAGTTACTTTATTGTCAAGGGGCCAAAGGACGTAGACAGGACATTACAGGAACATTGGTAGACCGGTTTCACACGGATTACAACAAAATAAGCACGAGTTGTCCGTGTGAATTACATACCACATATATAAAAAAAAATCACTGCTCCTGATCAAATGAAATTTAAAAAAAAATGTTTGTATTGTTATATGTTCCCCAGGACAGTGTCCACCCACACCCTATGCTATTTGTTGACACCCCCTTGCCTATTAGCCCAGAAAATGTGCATTTAAAATTTTACAGATGTGGCTACCACTGATTTCAATTGGCTTTGGGTTCGGCATCCAAACTTCTTTGAAGTTCACCGAACAACGGTGCTCGCCCCCTCCCTTGGGACTACATCCCTGCGGGGAGATGCTGTAAACGTTCACAGCATCTCCCCGCAGGGATGTAGTCCCAAGGGAGGGGGCGAGCATGCTGACTAAACCCCAGCCAGGACGGCTCGGATGATGGGGGCAAGCTTACTGAGGAGGAACAGGAAGTGAGAAATTCAGACAAAGAAAAAAAACATTTAGAAGGGAAATCGAAGGAAAAGGTAAGTGAACCAACAATGCACTAGCATAAAGGAACACATTTAGAAAATAAAAAACGAACCTTTACAACCCCTTTAAACCAACAGTGGTTTCGAAATACTACCAAACCATGTTGTTTTCATTTGCAGAACATTTTTACAATAAGAACTATTTTGAAACAAAATGCTGCCAAGGTTTTATATCTCAGGAACTAAAGGATCTCCATAGTGTTTGGCCATTAGGAAAGGAGTACGTTTTGCCAAGGCTAAAGTATTTATTAAGTGGATTGGGTGAAAGTAATTCAGAAGCACTAAATTTAGTTTTTATCTCAACAAAGAAAACTCAACAAAGAACCCTATATGTGAGAATCTGCTGTTGGGTTGGGTCATCTTGTCTTTCAATGATGCTTTTAGATACAGTATATGACTAGTTTAATGGACGTTGAGTGCTGAACTACCTCTCCGTAATATGTTCATCAGCCTTTAATCCTGGGTCCAGTCAGTGTGGTGGAGAAACACTTACGGAGAAGAGAGGCACATTTTGTTGTTATAAAAGAAAAGTGGGTCTGACAACTTTTCTAAATGTAGAAGCCAGCTTAGGCAACAGAATGCATGCACCACATGCCCCCAAACTTTGTCTCAAGTGCCCCAAAAGTCCATGTGCTCCAATATGCACTATGCAAATTCTAGTATATATTTTGAAGACTAGCCATTCTCCTCCCATCACCAGGAGCCATTGTGTTGGCAAATCACTGTACAATTGTGCTCCAATATGAAAATGTCAGTATATCCCTGCAGTTTTGAAGACTAGCTATTCTCCTCCCATCACCAGGAACCATTGTGTGGCCAATCACCGTGATAGATGGAGAAAACCCTGAGATGGATAAGGAAAACCCAAACAAGTGAAGGATATTCCAAAGCCATGTAGGTTGAGTTATTAAAGTAGAACTTTAGTCAAAAAAATTAAGCCCTGCTAGATGACTTTAGACCCCTTTTCAGGTATAGCTATGAAAAACATTAAACATAAGTACTTATAATGCTTAAAATCCAATAATACCCTGCTCTGCACATGCTTAGTTGCTCTCCATTCTTGGCATTGTGATAAAAATCAGAACTTCTCTTGTTCTGAGACAACGTCATATGACGTCGTCCCACTCTCGCCGTGCTTGCCCACCTGCAGGGACACAGCACATCCCTGATCTCGGGAAAGTGCCAATGATGCGGTTCTTTACCCATGTGATCACAGCTGATCACATGTAAACAAGGAAATGCTGGTTATCAGCTTTCCTCTACTCACAATGACAGCGTGTGAGGAGAGGAGAGCCGATCAGCAGCATTTCCTCACAGGGGAGACCTGCATAGATAATCAGTGCAGCCCCAACAGTGCCCAGCAGTGATGCAAGTCAGTGCCCAGCAGTGATGCCAATCAGTGCCCAATAGTGATGCCAATCAGTGCCCATCAGTGCAGCCAATTAGTGCCCATCAGTGATGCCAATCAGTGCCCATCAGTGATGCCAATCAGTGCTGCCTTTCAGTGCCCATCAGTGCCTGCTCATCAGTGCCGCCAATCATTGCTGCCAATCAGTGCTCATCAGTGCGCCTATTTGTGCCGCCTATCAGTGCCCATAAGTGCTGCCTATCAGTGCCCATCAGTGCCACATATTAGTGCTGCCTATCCATGACCCCATGATCCATGGCCCATCAGTGCTGCATATTAGTGCCTCCTGATCAGTGCCATCTCATCAGTGCCCATCAGGGCAGCCCATTACTGGGCAACAGAAACTAAGAAAAAGTTTTTTTTTTCAAAAAATTTTGCAAAAAAAAAACCCAGTGGTAAATACCATCAAAAGAAAGCTCTGTCTAAAAAAAATGATAGAAATGTCAGCGTTGCATGACTGCGCAATTGTCATTTAAATTGTGACAGCGCTGAAAGCGGAAAATTGGCCTGGGGAGGAAGGGGGTGAAAGTGCCCGGTATTGAAGCGATTAAAGTACAGTATAACCTTGGATTGCGAGCATAATTCGTTCCAGAAGCATGTTTGTAATCCAAAGCACTTTTATATCAAAGCAAATTTCCCCATAAGAAATAATGGAAAATCAAATAGTTTGTTCCACAACCATTTATTCATAAGTCCTTCAATTTATAGTCCATATAAAAAGATAATAGCAATGTGATAGGTTGTGTAACCATAAAATGTCCATCCACAAATGGAAGCCTCCACAAGGGGATTAGAAGCAAAATCCAGCAGGAGCTCCAGAGTATAAAAGAGAAGAGAGGATCCTCTGAATGTGGCAATATGGTTACATTTAACCACTTCAATACCATGCACTTATACAGCTTCCTGCCCAAGCCAATTTTGAGCTTTCAGCGCTGTCGCAATTTGAATGACAATTGCGCGGTCATGCTACACTGTACCCAAACACATTTTTTATCATTTTGTTCCCACAAATAGAGATTTCTTTCGGTGGTATTTGATCGCCTCTGCGATTTTTATTTTTTGCACAACAAATAAAAAAATAGCGAAAATTTTGAAAAAAACAACGTTTTTCTTTGTTTCTGTTAATTTTTTTGGTAAATAAGTACCTTTTCTACTTCAATGACGGGCACTGATAAGGCGGCACTGACGGGCACTGATAAGGCGACACTGATGGGCACCGATGAGGTGGCACCAATGAGGTGGCACTGATGAGGTGGCACTGATGGGCACTGATGATGGGCACTGATAGGCGGCACTGATGGGCACTGATATGTGGCACTGGTATGCGGCACTGATTGGCACTCATAGGCGGCACTGATTGGCACTCATAGGCGGCACTGATTGGCACTCATAGGCGGCACTGATTGGCACTTATAGGCGGCACTGATGGGCACTTATAGGCAGCACTGATAGGTGGCACGGACGGGCACTGATAGGTGGGCACTTATGGGCACAGATGGGCATGGATGGGCACTGATAGGTGGCGCTGATGGACACTAGTAGGTGGCACTGATGGACACTGATGTCCAGCAATGCCAGCCACCACACATTGTGGTGGTGCCATCATAGTGCCAGTCAGTGCCCATTTGTGGGCACTGATTGGCATATTTATTTTTTATTTATTTTTATTTTATTACATGTGGATGGCCATGGGGGCCATCGACATGCTTGGGGCTTCCTGGGCCGTCCTGGGGGGCTTCCCTGGTGGTCTAGTGTGGGTATCCGAGGGGGGCTGCGCTGATAAACAATCAGCGTGAACCCCCCATGTCAGGAGAGCCGCCGATCGGCTCTCCTCTACTCGCGTCTGTCAGACGCGAGTGAGGAAGAGCCGATCAACGGCTCTTCCTGTTTACATCGTGATCAGCCGTGATTGGACACGGCTGATCACGTGGTAAAAAGCCTCCGCCGGAGGCTTTTTACCGAGATCAGTGTAGCTGTGGGTCAGACTGACCCACCGCTCCACCGATCGCCGAGATGCGCGCCCCCCGGGCGCGCGGCGGCTGTTATCCCGCAGGACGTCATATGACGTCCACTGTGGATAACAGAACCACTTCCCGGACGTCAATCTGCTATTGACGGGGCGGGAAGTGGTTAATGAAGGTACAACTTTTTGCAATTCACATGGTTGATGATTAAAAGAAGCACATCTAAGTACGCAGGCATCCGGGGGAAAATCTGTCCACATAGACCGTCCTCCGCACCGCCGGCTCTCACCGCTGTCAGTCTGCAATCCTGACCAGGAAGACTACCCTGCAGTAGAGCGATCTGAAAGTAATGCCGCGTACACACGACCGTTTTTCATGACGAGAAAACTGCCATTTTTTAGATTGGTTGTGAAAACCGGTCGTGTGTAGGCTCCATAGCAGTTTTCTCAACGAGAAAACTGCCCACAAAAAAATTAGAACCTGCTCTATTTTTTCTTGTAGTTTTTCCCGTCGTTCTTTTTCTCGTCGTGAAAACCGATCGTGTGTATGCTTTTCCGAGGGGAAAAAAAACACGCATGCTCAGGATCAAGTATGAGACAGGAGCGCTCGTTCTGGTAAAACTAGCATTTGTAATGGAGATAACACATTTGTCACGCTGTAACGGACTGAAAAGCACGAGGCTGAAAAGCGCGAATCGTCTCTCACCAAACCTTTACAAACACGAGGATCAGCAAAAGCAGCCCAAAGGGTGGTGCCATTCGAATGGAACTTCCCCTTTATAGTGCCGTCGTACGTCACCGCGCTTTGCTCGAGCGTTTTTTTTTTCCTGAACGTGTGTATGCAAGGCAGGCTTGAGAGGAATCACAACGAATCACGTCGAGAAAAACGTTGTTTTTTTGCATGACAGGAAAAATGGTCGTGTGTACGCGGCAAGAGGCTTGAAGCGCTCATGGAGCGCAGAGTGGAAGGGAAGACGTCGATGGAGGTGAGGAGGATGGTCTATGTGGAAAGCTTTACCCACGGATGCCTATATACTTAGATGTTTCTGTTTTAATCATCAACCATGTGAGTTGCTAAATGTTGTACCTTCATTAAATGTAACCATATTGCTACACTTAGAGGCACCTCTCTTCTATTTTCTCCTCAGTTGTGACATGACACTACTCTTATATTAAGGCATCGCTTGTATATCAAGTCAAAATGTATTTAAATTTTTTTGTTCTTGCCAAACGCTCTCAAACCAAGTTACTCTCAAACCAAGGTTTTACTGTATACCTAACCCTAACATTGCAAGGATCATAACATTTGTTCACCTATTAGGTGAGCCGTGCATACCCCGGAACTATTTTTCCCATGTACCTTACAGTAAACATAAGCTATGCCATATGGGTTGAAACAATAAATTGATACTCTATGTTTGTTTATTTGGCATGCTGATTTTTTTTCTTATTTTCTTGCCATTTTTTCAGGAAAGCACATAGAATATTTATTCTTAAATTGCAGGCTGTTAGCATTATTTACATCTCAGCACACAAAATTACTTTTAATTGGGTGCTTTGTGCATAGTAAATTACCTTAATTAATAAGAATTTTTTTACAAGTAGCACAAAACAGCTAATTGTGCGGCTAATTTGTTTTTGCGGTGCGAAGGGCAATGAATTATAAGAACATTGTTTTTAAATTCATTGCTACACTCAAGTCACTGGAAGAGGCAGATAAGAGCAAGAATCATGCGAAGAATTACATTTATCACTGCTTGTAAATAGCAGAGAAAAATGCACTCCAAGAATAGCCAAAGTTATCTGTATTTGTATGATCCTGTGATACAAGCTAAACTGCAGGTAAGTATAAAAACGCCATTTAGCTCAGTGATGCTTTTGTTAAAAAATCACAGAAGAAAAGTTAGCTCAAACTTAATAGCCCATTAAAAAAAGGAAAAAGCAGATTTTGCAATAATCACCTTCAATCTGCCACTGGCCCCAACCATTAAGCCCTGTACACACGATCGGATTTCCTATGGTTTTTAAACCAATGGATTTTTCCATCGGAAAACCGATGAAGCTGACTTCCATCAGTCTTGCCTACACACCATCAGTCAAAAAACCGAATGTTCCAAATGCGGTGACGTAAAACACTCCGACGAGCCGAGAAAAATTAAGTTCAATGCTTCTGAGCATGCGTCGACTGGATTGTGAGCATTTAAAACATGTTCTATTTTTAAACACCGATGGAAAAAAGACCGATTGGGCCCATACACGATCGGTTTGTCCGATGAAAACAGTCCATCGGACTGTTTTCATCGGTAAAACCTATCGTGTGTACACGGCTTAAGTCTTCTCTGTCTTTGGATGTTGCCAGTCTACAATCCACAGCCTATGAACCTAGGCTGACTTTGACAGGAGTCATGACCAGGGTAGATCAGAGCTCGACCTCCATACTTAACTCCTTGCCCAAAACTTCACACAACTACACCGTCCTACAACCCCTAGGAAAAGAAAACACACTACTAGTAGTTGGAGTTAAATCAGACTTTTATTAAACATAAGCTTATAAATAACAAAACATAAGAATAAACATATCAATCCAGGTAACAATGGCTGCAGGTCCTTGATGGCACCATATATCCAAAACTTTGTGTCTTGGCACCTGTTACCTAAGTTATGACCCCCAGCTGCCAAACACTGCCTCGGGGGACTAACCCAGCTGACCTCAGACATCCACCGTTCTTACCGCTATCTGGTCACTATAAATTAAACCGTACCAACTACAGGATGCCATACCTAAGATGAGTTCCTACCATTTTACCAATAACACCAGGTTCATCAAGGACCCCAAACTGCCAAAGAACATCAAAAGAAGTGTAAAGCCCCGTACACACGATCGGACAACCTATGGATTTTCGTCCGATGGATTTGTCCATCGGAAATCTGATGAAACTGCTTTTTCATCAGTCTTGGCCACACACCATCAGTCAAAAAACCGACCGTTCCAAACGCGGTGACGTAAAACTCCGATGAGCCGAGAAAAATGAAGTTTAATGCTTCTGAGCATGCGTCGACTTGATTCTGAGCATGCGTGGGTTTTTTAACCGATGGACTTGCCCATAGACGATCGGAAATTCCCATCGGTTTTTTATCCATCGGAAAATTTTAAAACAAGTTCTATTTTTTACAACCGATGGAAAAAGACCGATGGGTACCATACATGATCGGTTGGTCTGATGAAAACCATCCATCGGATGGTTTTCATCAGTCAAACCGATCGTGTGTACGGGGCTTAAGAGTACACCTGAAAAAATAGGATGGGAAGAAGGGATGTTCTTCTGATGATTTCTTCTCTGCAAGTGAACCTAAACCACTCCTCCGTAGCACAATACTCATCTACTTGACCAATCAGGTAAACGTCAGTACTGACCACACCACTTAATATAGTTAACCCCTTCTACCTGGTTCTCCTTCCACACTGGTATGTATGACCTCTGCCTATTTCGTTACTTCTCAGCTCCGGTCAAACCTTTAGGGATGCTAGAACAAATTGTCCTACTGAATTAATCAGTGCTCACGTGTAATTTAGTGCAAAAGTAAGGACCGCTCACTGCTGGTGAAGCAGAGGAAGGAATTGTGATGTCATCAGACTAGCTGGATTATGAGGTGCGACAATTTAAGTCCCAGAATGCCCGCAGCGTAGCACTGTGGAGGGGAGTCACAAAGCCATTCTCATTCAGTCGTATTCTGACATGTTCCAATTTGTACTCACCTGGGTCGCCGACCACTTGATTTAGTCTTTTTCAAAATCTATTTTAAAATACAGCTGTTAATGGTACCACATCCCTGAATTGTAACATATTTTTAAAAAAATGGATTTTGGACTTTACTGGTACAAAGAGGACAAACACATGAATAGTCTAAAAATTACCAAAAGGTTTACTCCACACCTAAAAATTGAGAATAAAATTTTGCACCTTCCGGTTACTAGAACCGGCAGGACAAACCAAGTAAGTGCTAGCCAGTGTCCATAATTACATCATGAGTTTAAAAGGTTCGGTTGATGCGTTTTTCAATTCTTGCTTCTTGAGGACCTTTCTATTCTTGGATAAAACGATGAGTAGCATATTGCTCCTGGGTGGAAGAAATTGGCAAGCAATGATCAGCGGGCAATGGTAGCCTGGAAGGACCTGATGAATTACTGAACAATGCTCAATCCAATCCAAAAATAAAAATTGTCTCCAACAATTAGAAATACTCAAGATGCAGGGTAACTTCTACTTAAAAACCTCTTGGGGGAATACAATAATAGTGGATCACGGTATATACCCTAATTACAATTCCATCTGTATCTCATCAAAGGCCCACCATATAGTCTGTAATTAAAGATGTCCCAAAGGTCCACCAACTCCCAGACACACCCAAGTCAGCTCTATACATTTATGTATGGATAAAGTAAGAAGCCACCACTCCATCAACTAAGAGCCCCCAGAGGCGTCCCGCTGTATGAATCCACCGCCAGCTGGATTTTTATCCTCAATGTGATTTTAAGTGTGTAATAAACAATTCATGTGTTTGTCCCCTTTGTAGCAGTAAAGTCCAAAAAAATTTTTTTTTTATATGTTAGTCTTTACAAAGTGGTTGAAGAAATTACACATATGTGCATTGCACTGTTAGCAGAAAATGAGTGACAGGAATCTGGAGCAGCTGATTAACATCGAATTTTGCGTGAAAATTGGCAAAAGTGCGAGTGAAACTTTAGTTCTGTTACAAGAGGCTTATGTTGAACATTCCATGAAGAAATCAAGTGTTTTTGATTCGCATAGACAGTTTAAGGAGGGGCAGGAAGATGTCCATGATGACGCAAGAAGTGAGCAGCCAAAAATGCAAAGGACAGATGTGAACCCTCGTACTTTGGCTGGACTACATTTATTGACAGAAGAGACAAAAGCCAACTATTAAAAAAAAATAACATTAGAATGTATGTCTTTCACTGAAAAAGTGACATTATACACAGTATCCAAGCACATTTGCTAGGCCACATGTTGAACGGGACTGGCACTAAAACCAGATTTTAGTAAAAAAACATTAGAATGTATTTATTTCACTGTAAAAAGATACCAGAATATTATAGTGACTCCATGCACAGTATTTACGCACTTTCACTAGGCTGCATTATTAACTGAAAAATCAACAATAGGTTGTATTCATATCACTGAAAAAAGCCACCAAAATATCATAGTGACTCCATGTACAGTATATAGTCATATTTACTAGGCCACTTTTTGAACAGGAGAGACACCAGATAACTTTTATTCTACAAATATACATATGAGTGTATTATTTAAAAGACTTGACGTAATTGTAGCCGCTGTGACTAGCATCTCCCCCTCAAGTCTATAGCTCTCCCTCTGTCTTATCTCACTAACTCTGTCTTATCTCACTAACTCTGCTGCTATCTTTATTACCATTGATTTGTATGTGTTTTTTTTCCTTTCCCTCTGAGATTTTTTTCTTGTTTTGTTTCAACATTCTGCTAAAAAAATTGTGAATCAGTACTGCTTGGACCTTGAAGAAGGGGACATACCCCGAAAGCTTGTCCTGAAAAATTCTATGTTAGTGCAAATAAAAAAAGTATCACGGACAGTACTTAATTTTCTTATTTAAAAGAAAAAGCCAGCAAAGTATTGTACTAACTCCTGAGCCAGCTTGAGCCTCCAGCCTGTGCCCCCCCTAGACCTAGAGGGGCCCTCAAGGCCACCAACAGACTCCTCAGCACTCCATCTCCATCTTTCATGACTCATCCATGACTCAACCACCTTGCCAGGCCCACTGCCTGGGGATTGGCCAAGTTCCCCTGAGTATGCAGAATGACCTTCCTAGCATCTGCCCTAAGGTTGTCACTTTTTCTTCAAGCCAAACCTGAACACTTTAGCGATGCACAGTAATTTTGTTTTGTTTTAGTATACACTATAGGCTTGTAACAGACCTGGGACACCTTTGGGAACTCCAAAAAAAATTATATGTGGCGCACATAGTGCCCCCTCACCCTCCGGTCAAGCCCAGTTCCGATCCGCATTCCTGTCTGAGTAATGTGTCTGGGTTCAAAGTGAACTGAAACCCCGGACACATGATCCAAAACCCGAACTGTCCGGGTGAATCCCGGACAGGTGGCAAACCTATTCCGCCCTCCAGTTTAAGAATGTTCTCCAATTTTCCAGATTCGGTTGAAGGCACCAGAGACTTGCCTGTATGAGTCATCCAGCCCTGAACTTAAATAAACTCTGACCCAGATTCCATGACTCATACTTAACCATGAGCCTGCTGTAACACTAGTAGCACATTAGAAGGTGCTATAGAGGCATATACAAAGAACGGTTGAGAATGCAGTTGAAACTATCTGCAGCCCAGTACAATTTAATACCCTCCGATGGTTTGGTGATTTGATATGATGTTGTAAAACAATTTTTGTATGTTGAAAAATAATTATATACTCTTCTACTGTATGTGCCTCAAAAGTCCCCACCACCATTTTTTTGGCGCTTTGCAGCATGTCTATAGGGATGTTGGCACACAGCACCATAGATTAATCCTTTTCTATGTTTTTTTATTTATTTTTTGTTATGGGCTACGCTACACTTTGCCTATAGTAACTGCACAAAGCTCCATTCATGTGCAATTTTTTGGTACAAGGTGCTAATAAATGCTACATGTGTAGCTTATTCCTCGGGGATCCAGAAAATCAACGTGTACAGCCAGCGTGGGTGCATCTGTCCTGCTTCTAAGCGTAGAATGAATTGCATAGCTTAGGTCAGAATAAACTCTTTTTTTTTTTTTTTTGATTGTTTTAATAAGTAATAAATAGTTTCAGGTAGCAGTATTAAATTTCATATAATTTTACAAACAGCATTTTTGGTTCATTCTGGATTTTTTCCCCCATAGACGGTTTTTACTGCCATATTGAGAATAAGGAAGATCTGCAACCATAAGGAAGATCTGCAACTGAACATCAGGCCCGCTGTCTCTTACATATTCTCTCAGCACAAAACACCATTTCAGCACTTTCAATAATTTTCTCTAATGGCTATGATTTTCCTTGGAAATCTCAGACGCTTTTTTTTTTTTTTCATATCGTTTTCTCGTGCTAACATAAGCCAATATTCTCAGTTTTATTTTTTTCTAAATAAAGTAATCTAACTCTGTTACTAGTGCACATTACAGAATAATTTACAGATAATACGACACACTCCTTGCTTCATGCTGGCTAGAGCAAACTGTCAGTTTTCCTGATCCGTTCTGGTTTGTTGCTATCCTGATCAAGAACACAAACAGACTGTGTGTGCCAATTTTAATTACATCGTACAAGTGGATTCATGATAGAGCACGCATTAAATATGACATTTACACATGGCCCAGAAGTATAGGTTGTTGCAGTAAAATGGTGTTGGCTAAATAAATTAAGGGAGCAACTAGCGAGCAGCAGATGGTATGAACAGATCCAAATCACTAGTAAATCTGCTGTATGCCACTTTTTACAATTTCTTTTTTAATGTGTGTCTATATATATATATATATATATATATATATATATATATATATATATATATTCACTTTTTTGTACTTTCTTGCTTTTATTTTTTGCATCTATATTTTATTTTATTTTGTTACTTTCCATATTAGGAAGTATGCTTCTTTTTTATTTTTAATATTGTGCAATGGTAATTATGTGAGAGGTATAATGTATGAAAGGACACACTTGTGTGCTCTTTTGGGTGGCTAAGGCAGGCCATACATTGATTCAAATTTTTTTCTTTCGAAAATCTTATCTAAGAATTTTCGTTCGGATTTCGCACCATTAGTGGGCTGCAGCAACAGTCGATTTTCGTGTGGCCATCGAATTTGAGTAATCGGGCATGTTGGAAATTTTTTGAAAAACAAACAATTTTCTAATCAATGATGGGAGAATCGTGCGAGAAATGTAATCGAAAAAGAAATGCGCATGTGCAAGAAAAGAAAATTCCCAGAAAGAAAAGAAGATTCCCAGCCACGAAAAAAAAATTTCTGTAGCAACAGGAAGTGAAATTGAAGGCTTGGTTGGCCGAATTTCGAAATCAATGGTGGCACCATCGGATCACAAAACGCACAAAAGTTCTGATTTTCAAAAGAAAATTCTTTCGAAATTTGACCATGTATGGTATTGGACAATAAAAGTTGATCAGTATGTGGAACACTGCACATGCAACTTGATGAAGGACGGAGTTCCTGTCCGAAACTGTGCAGTCTTGTATATGCATGAAGATTGAAGTTAAATTCTTTTGAACAGAAACTGAGATTGCATCTCCAATTTTTTGTTACATATCTGGTGAAAGCAGGAGTACCGCATCGGATGTGAATCTCTAAAGGAAGTGAAAGATAGAAAGATATGGCAGAGGTGTCCCACCTTGATTTTTATATATATATATATATATATATATATATATATATATATATATATGTATTTATATACCATATACACATACACTCACCAGCCACTTCATTAGCTACGAAAACAAATACAAAAATTTCCACGCTGCTAATATACAGAAAAAAGCAGCTACAAAACCAATAGACAAAAAGGTGCATATACAAAATACCAAAAAATTGTAGCGCTGATAAATGTGAAAAAACAAATGAATGAATAACACCCTACAGAAAAGAAAAAACTGAAAATCTCAATTCAAGTGTCAATAGTCCATCATAGTGAAAAAACAACTGGAACGTCTCTGGTGAATGATATCAAAGTGAGTTCATGATGGTATAAATAATAATCCAATAGTGTTCCACAATACTCCAAAATATATTCGTGATGATTAAACAGTGCCAAACAATCTTGAATGAATATGTGAAAAAAACACCACCAATAAAGAGGAGGCTTACCGGACTCTGTGGACCCTACTAAACATACGTCTAGAGGGTCGACTTAAGCTTTGGATGTATATCCCTGGAGAATCCACGGCTGATGATTCGCCCAAGGAGCGTCACTCACAGCAACTCACAGTAGGAGGGTGAATAAAGACTTGAAAGATGATGGCCCAATGATGGTGTGCCAAAATAAAGACCAAATATAAAGGAGAAAGAAGGGCACATAGCGTAATACTGCTTAAAAAGTATGTTTTCATGTAGGTAAATACACTTACATTCAGGTGGTCATAAAAAGCGCTTCATGAAATATCAGTGGCAAAAGTGGAAAGTCCCGATGCGTTTCGCAAGAGGTTGCATCGTCTGGGGTATCTGATCAAAATCAATGGTGGCACCATCAAATCACAAAACGCACCAAAGTTCTGATTTTCAAAAGAAAATTCTTTCGAAATTCGACCATGTATGGCCAGCCCCACAGGTATTGGCCAATAAAAGTTGATCAATATGTGGAACACTGCACATGCAACTTATTATAATTGTATTTTTATTGAAAATTTTTGCAAAATGACAATAATCACAAAGTAATTACAAAGCAATTCAAGCAAATCAGAATGTACATTACAGGCAGAACACTTCAGCCGAAGTGTCGAAAAATACAGAACACAAGAGTGAACCGTATAGCAAAGGAAGTTGGAGAACAGGCTCATATGCATAACAAAGAAACTAGAGGAAATAGAGGTCACAGTTTAGAGATTAAAAAAGGTGGGGGAAAGAAAAAAAAAAAAACACACGAAAGTCAAGATAATACCAGAGCATGGACCATAATCTAAGTGAGGCATTACCGGGTTTATTAGACTAGAAGGGGGAGAGGGGGGGAAGGGATTGGGCAAATCATGACTTATTAGCCAAAGGATGCATTCCATATTCCGAGGCATCCCATAGGTTCCAGATCTTATCAAATTGGGGCAATGCATCATTTACAGAAGCCGTCAGATATTCCATCCTACGTATCCCAGCAACTAGTTGGAGGAATCTGGACCAAGGGGGGGTGGAGTTAGATAACCAGCAAAGGGGGATCAGTCTCTTGGCAGCTAACAGAATATAGGAAATCAGTCTGTTCCCGTGTTTAGTTATGCCCTTAAAGGGGAGACCCAACAAATAGTGTAGAGGATCAAGCGGCAAGGAGACATCCACCACCCTCTGGATCAGCCTTATGACATCCAACCAGAGGGGCTGAATCAAAGGGCATTGCCAAAAAATATGATACATTGACCCTATTTCCTTATTACATCGCCAACAATTCCTCGAGATTGAGGGGTCGTATTTATGTATAAGTTCAGGGGTCCTATACCAGAACATGAGGATCTTCACTGAGGTCTCCCTATAAATAACACATCTAGAAGATTTCGAGACGGAGGACCATATCCTGTCCCACATTTGAGAACTTATGGGTCTTTGCAGCAGTTGGGCCCACTTTTTCATATACAGATGGGTGTCCTCAGTGAGGATAAATGACTCATGGAGGATACGATGAATAGAGGAAACCAAATGGAGTTGATGGGGACCTTGGGCACACAGATATTCAAAGGGGGTAGGAGAGGTCAAAGACAAAGATGGAGATCTAGAGTGAAGGAAATGCCTGATCTGTAAATAGAAATGAAAAAGTCGAGAAGGAATATGGAACTTTTCTTTGAAAAAATCAAATGGGTGTAGCCTACGAGTTACCGGATGCACTAAATTGCGGAGCTGGAACAAAGAAGCATCGACCCAGGGGAATATCCGACCTAGTGATAGACTATCAGGGATGGACGGATTGAATAAAACATTAAGAAGGGGGGGGCAAGATGACATGAGGGGGTATGATTTGAGGCATTTACTCCATATTGATAGAGTGAAGTTCATAGGGGCTGTACATTGACGTCTATAAACAGGATCTATATGAGGGGAAAGAGACCAAATCAAGGAACAGGGATGAACCGGAAAAAGCACTCCCTTCTCTATATCAGACCAATGGCTAGGGGCATGAAGGGTAGACCAGGAAGCTATCATCCTAAGGTGAGTGGCATAGTAATATTTAAGAATATCTGGGGCCCCCAGGCCTCCCCTGGATTTCAACGCGAAAACCACGGAACTGGGAATGCGGTGCGCCCTGTCGTTCCAGATGAAATTTGAAAAGGATCTGTGGAGGGATTTAAGTTGAGACATAGGTATAGCGACTGGTAATGTCTCAAAATAATATAATAGCCGGGGCAAAATGGACATTTTCAATACATTAATCCTCCCTAAAAGGGAGATAGGATATTTGGCCTAACTTTGTAATGATTTTTTGATGTCCGAAAATAAGGGAGGAAAATTTACTGAATATAGAGTGGAGTACGTAGGGGTGAGATGAACCCCTAAATATTTGAGGGAGATGGAACACCACTTGTAGCGGTAAGAAGTCATAAGTTGGGACAGTAATGTGGGAGGGATATGGATAGGAAGGGCCTCAGTTTTTGTAGTGTTTATTTTATAACCAGAAATAGCACCAAAGGAATTAAGGAGGTTGTGTAGAGATGGGAGGGAAAGCAAAGGGTGAGTAATAGTAAGCAGAATGTCATCAGCAAATAGCGAAAGTTTGTATTCCCTCTGTCGCATCACAACCCCACGAATGTCCTGATGGGAACGGATGGCCTCAGCCAGGGGCTCCAAGCATAGTATAAAAAGCAATGGGGAAAGAGGGCAACCCTGGCGAGTACCATTGGACATGGGGAAGCGGGGCGACAGAAAAGAAGACATCTGGACTTGTGCTGTAACTTGGGAGTATAATGCGTGTAATACATTTAGAAAAGGCCCCCTGAAACATAAAACCGGAGTGTCGAGAACATATAGGGCCAGCTCAGCCTGTCAAACGCTTTTTGCGCATCCAGGCTGAGAACCAATGCTTGGTGTGAGGAATGAGGATCTGTTCAAAAGATCAATCAAGTCAACCGTGCGGCGAGTATTGTCGCCAGCATGTCTCGCCGAGACAAAGCCCACCTGGTCTCTATTAATCAATTTGGGGATATATTTGGATAATCTGGACGCAAGGATTTTGGTGAAAATCTTGTAATCTGAATTTAAAAGTGCTATAGGCCTATAGTTGTCAGGGGAAGAGGGGTCCTTACCCGGCTTAGGTATTACAGAGATATAGGAGTGGGAAAACTGAGAGTGCGGAGGATGTCCTTTAAGGAGGGTACCATAGAGGGACAGTAAATGAGGAGACAAGATATCTTCAAAAGCTTTATAATATGAATAGGGGAGTCCATCAGGGCCTGGGGATTTATGAAGTGGGAGTTCCTTAAGTACATTATGAAGTTCCTCGGTAGTTATGGGAGTATTCAGTTCCGCCAGATTCAATGTGGAAATTTTCGGGAGTTTTAGGCCTGTAAAGAAGTCATTAAATTTATCTTGCGTGAAATTGAAGTGATTTTCGGGTGTAAGACAACTGTATAGCTTCCGATAGAAGCTACCAAATATCTTAGACATCTCAAGAGGGCAGTGGGTCCTAGTTCCATCCGCACGGAGGAGAAAATCTGGAAAGGAATGAAATGGGCGTGGCCTGAGCTTATTGACCAACATCCTGTGAGGTTTGTTGGAGAATTCATAAAACTTTCGTTTAGCCCATAGGAGAGATCTAGCGGCCTTACCTTGATGTAATGATTTAATTTGTTCTCTAATAGACATAACAGTGCGGAGTTTCGACACCGTGGGTTTGCACAGAAGTTTGCGCTCGGCCAACCCAAGGGCAGCCGTCAAGGATTTCAGGAGGCTGTTCCTATCCCTTTTCAGGCGAGTACCCTCCACGATGCACACACCACGGAAAACTGCTTTGTGTGCCTCCCACAGCGTGGAAAAATCCGCAACTGACCCTAAATTAAGTAGGAAAAACTCCTTCAGTGCAGATGCTAACGTCGTGCGGGAAGGTTCAGATTGAAGAAGTTGGTCATTTAACCGCCAGTGACAAGATCTAGAAGGGGTTTGAGACATTTGGACATCCAAAGTGATAGGGGCATGGTCCGACCACGTAATGGGGGATATGTCTGAATCTGTAATGTGGGGGATGAGTGGGGCTGAAACAAAAAAATGATCCAAACGAGAGAACATTTTATGGGCCATGGAATAGAAAGTATACTGTTTAGCGGAGGGGTGTTTAATCCTCCATGAGTCAAATAATTGATGGGATCTAATACATCTACGAAAGGATCTAGCTGTGGAGACTACCTTTCTAGACCGCGTATCAAGAGGAATAGTTAGCCTGTCTCTAGTAGGGGACATGATGAGATTGAAGTCCCCCCCCACTATCATGAAGGGTTGAGGGCGACACTGAGGCATATCTAAAACCTTAGTCAGAAAATCAACCTGACCGGTATTAGGAGCATAGATGTTAGCTAAGGTAAAAGAGGAGGACATATAATCACAATCCAAGATAAGGAACCTACCATGAGGGTCAGAATATGAATCTTTGACCCTGATGGGACATGTTTTCTTAATCAGTATAGCAACTCCTGCCTTGCCAGTGGAGTCAGAGGCAAGAAAGGAGTTGGGATAGAACTTAGAAGCAAATTTTAAAGAGCCGTTAGCCTTAAAATGGGTTTCCTGGAGCATGACTATATCAGCTCCTGAGGATCTGAACTCCTTCAAAGCAACCCAGCGCTTTTGAACAGAGTTCAGGCCTTTCACATTATAGGACATAATTCTCAGAGACATAAGCACAGTTGTAACAAAGTAGCCTGTGTTTGCAAATAAAAATTACAAGGACATATTCCTGCACTACTTGGAAAAATTAGTGGTGTACATACAGAAACAAAACAAAGTCTCATGTTAGTATTATACCTTGAGAAGTACCAGTATACCTTAGGTAAACTAAAAAATACAGACAAAAGAAAAAAAAAGAAAAAAGGAAAAAAACAGGAAAAAAGGGACCTCGACCAGCAGAACTGACATATGAGCATATAATTAAAAGGGCAAAACCAGATGAGGAAGTATATATTCCACAGAAAAAAAAGAAAAACATTAATTGAGAACCTGAGGTGTTATGACAACTCAGGGGACCCTGAACAACGTCAAGGGACCAGTATGGGCACAAGGGGGCCTTCAACATGGAAGTCTTGGAACAGGGCTGTGTCCGCCGCATCTTCTTAGGCAAAAGAAAATCCTTCAAAAGAGCATCAATTTTGAAAAAGGCGTAACCTTGAACCAAAAAGGAGAAGAAAAAACGACAAAACTTTGAAACTTTGTTGCCCCATGGGACAGATACCAAGAACTCCCCCCCACACAGGTGGGGGGGGGTAGTTATCCAAACCTAGAGTCCAGATTGCTGCGGAAAGCCTTCCAAGGACTTAACGAGGAGAAACAAGAGCGATAAATGGGGATCCGGTCACCCCCTTCAAGGAAATCAAGGAGGTTGTCTGTAGGATCTCGGGCGCTGAGGGGTGGAGAGATGTTTCCTCGATTGGCTCCTCACAGGGGTCCAGAGGCGACTGGGAGTGGGTGGAAAAGGACGAGCTTGAGCAGGAGCAAGATGAGGGTCCTCTTCAGGCAGAGGTGGGAGACCAAGGCTTTTTATAAACGCTTCACCCTCTTGTAGGTCACGCAAACTATGCTGAACACCATCTTTAGACACAATGAGGCGAAAGGGGAAGCCCCAGTAGTAGAGGACTTTGTGTAGCTGTAGGTGAGTTGTAATCGGATGCAAATTTTTCCTTTTCACCAAAGTAATGGGAGAGAGATCACTGAAGATCTGTAGCATCGTCTCCTTATATGAAAGCTGAGATTTATTACATGTGGCCAGGACCAGGGCTTCCTTGCTGTCATAATAATGAAACCTCACGATTACATCTCTGGGTCTGGCCCCCGACGGGGGTTTTGGGCCCAGGGAGCGATGAGCCCTGTCCAAACGCCAATCCACATCCACTACTGAGGGAGCTAGAACATTAAAAAGCCCCAAGAGATATGAGCGTAGGGAGGAGTCCCCCACCGACTCAGGGATACCACGGAAGCGCAGATTTTGGCGCCTCTCCCTGTTCTCTAAATCTTCCTGTTGAAGCTGCAATTGGGAGACAGAGTGTTTAAGATTGTAGTTTTCTTCCTCAATTGCCTGCACATAGTTCACCATCTCATCAAACTTGTGTTCCAATGCATCAGTACGTTCCCCAATTTGAGTAAGTTCCCCCCTCAGTTCAGCCGAGATCTTGCTCACCTCTGCCGCAATGTTCCGGGTGATTTGTAGGAGCAGGTGCTGCAGCTTGGAATCCAATTTTTTATCTAAAATGTCAGGAGTGAGAATCTCCTGAGGTGCGTGTGTGGCGGGGCTCACAATCGGCGCGTTCGTAAGCCCAGGGAGTCCCGGTTCCTCCGCATCAATGAACGGATCCATCGCGGCAAAGGGGTCTGCTTGCGAAATCGAGGCCTCGGATTGCGGCCTAGTAATGAAGCGTTCCATCTCCGTTCCTGTTTGCGGCCCAAACAGCGGGTTATAGTTGCGCTGCTGCTGGCCAATCTTTCCCATGGGGCGCCCAGGGAGTAGAGCGGAGTATCAGGCTTACCCCGGATCAATTGGAGGCTAATGAAGCTATACAGAGGTCACGAAGAGCGGCGGAGACCCGGAGCTCACTCAGAGCACGTCCGCCATGTCGGAAAGCCGCGCATGCGCCCCTCTACTGCACATGCAACTTGATGAAGGATGGAGTTCCTGTCCGAAACTGTGCAGTCTTGTATATGCATGAAGATTGAAGTTAATTCTTTTGAACAGAAACTGAGATTGCATCTCCAATTTTTTGTTACATATCTGGTGAAAGCAGGAGTACCGCATCGGATGTGAATCTCTAAAGGAAGTGAAAGATATGGCAGAGGTGTCCCACCTTGATTATATATATATATTGTGACAGCAGGAAGGTAAAGTCACCTGGTTGCATCCAGGGGGGTAGGTATATTTCTCCCAGATTCAGGCTTTATGCCGACTTATACAACTAGGGAGAGAGTTGATGAAGCCCAGCTGAGGCTAGTGGGCTCATGGATGATTCATACCTCTAGGGAGAGTGCTGGGCGTCGTGCAGGCAGGGAGTTGATGAGACCAGCTGAAGCTTGTCAGCTCGTTTAAGGCCTCTATAAAAACTCCCAGCTTCATTAGGTGTTTGCTCATGCCTGGAACCAGACCTGTGTGGACTGTCTAGGGAGAGTGAACCCCTGTGCAGTGAGACAAAGCCTGTGTGGCTATTTGTTTGGACATTTACTAAACCAGGGACTTAGGGACTAGGACAGCACCAGGCTGATCCCAGTTGTTAGTTAGGGAAACCTGCATGTTTAGTCAGAGGTCAAGCTGACCAGGATTTATTTTGTTTATGTTTCTTTTTGCTTTGCTGTGTTTTTGTCACTGTAAATAGAGAAATAAACCGCACCTTTTGATCTTGAAAACCACAACCTCCGTCTGCTGGGCCTGTTTTTGTGTGGGGAGCCCATCCAGGGGGTCACACACACCCGCTACCGAGCTAACCCCCTCACAGTTGGTGGAGAACCAGTGGCAGTTTTTTTTTAAGCCAGCATGGAGGAGATACTGAAACAGCTGGCTCTAGCAAATGCCAATCAACAGCAGACAAATGCAGGTTTGCAAAATAGCTTCGCAGCCCAGCAACAAGCCCAGCAGCAATCTGAGGCCCGCTTCATAGACCTATTGCAGAAGAAAGAGCAGAGACTACAACAACAGATGGAAGCAGTAATGCAGCAACGTCCGCAGACCAGTGAGGAAAGCCGTCCCACTAATACCGCGTCCTTTGGGGTGAGTCGTTTATTGACAAAAATGACTGGAGAGGATGATCCAGAGGTATTTTTGACCACATTTGAAAGGACTGCTGAAAGAGAAAAGTGGCCTGAGGAGCAGTGGGCTGGACTGGTGGCTCCTCTGTTAACTGGTGAATCGCAGAAAGCTTACTATGACCTAGAGCCTGACCAAGCAAAAGACTATGTGATGCTAAAAGCTGAAATATTGGCAAGGCTGGGTGTCACCCTGGCTGTCCGGGCTCAGCGTGTGCATAACTGGACTTTCCAGCTTGGAAAACCCCCCAGGTCTCAAATGTATGATCTCATTCACCTGAGCAGGAAGTGGCTACAGCCAGAGACTTTGTCCGCACCGGAGATTGTGGAACGTGTTGTGATGGATCGTTTCTTGAGAGCTCTTCCTACCGCCATTCAAAAGTGGGTAAGCCATGGAGACCCAGAAACGGCCGGTAAACTTGTGGATCGTGTAGAGAGATACTTGGCTGCAGAGAACCTGACGGCCTCTTCCAGAGACTCTCGGACTTTCCACCCTAAGACCAGACCATCCCCAGGGGCGGATAAGATGATTCCAAGGGGTGAGGGTGGAGAGAGTGAGAGGGTGGGAGCTCTGCCCAGGGTTTGGCGAGAACAGCCTGGGAAGTCAGGGGTTCAAGAGGCAGCCAAAAGGATTGTTTGCTACCGCTGCCGGCAAACGGGACATATTGCAGCAAATTGCCCGGTTGTGGAGGAACCCATGCAATGTGACTTTCTGACGGACAGACGTCAGTCGCTGTGTGCGACAGTCGCATGCACTGCCATTCGGGGAACTGAGAAACATTTATGCAAAATGTGTATTAATGGTAGAAATGTTGTGGTATTACTGGATTCAGGTAGCCTTGTGACCCTGATAAAGGCTGAATTAGTTAAAACAGAGGTCTCTGGGAATAGCAAGGTAGCTGTTATTTGTGTGCATGGGGACACCCGAGAGTATCCAGTGACTACAGTGTGTTTCAAGACCCCCAAAGGTACCCTCTCTCATCCAGTGGGGTTAGTATCTCAATTACCGCATGATGCCATTGTGGGAAGGGATTTTCCGAAGTTCTGGGAACTGTGGGATGATCCTGAGCCCCCCACTGGTGCCCCTATGTACCAGGAAGGTGATAGCCAGAACTCCTCTGAGAGTGGTGAGGACTCTCCAGAATTTCCCTTGTCAGTATTGGCAGGCGAGACTCAAGAAACTGGAGAGGAGCCCACCTCCTCAGCCGAAAACCTACCGTCTGTGGAGTTTTCTGATCTTGAGGTTCACAGGGAAAATTTTGCCACAGAACAGTTAAAAGACCCCGCCCTAATAAAGGCACGGGAAAACGTAGTGGAAATAGATGGCGAGTTAGTGAACCCAGATAATACCTGCACTTACCCATACTTCAGCGTAGAGAAGGACCTACTGTATCGGGTGGCAAAAAGGGCAGAAGAAACCGTTGAGCAGCTTGTGGTGCCCAAACCTTACAGGAAGTTGGTGTTGGAGTTGGCCCATGGGCACATTCTTGGAGGTCATCTGGGGACAGAGAAAACCCGAGAGAGGGTATTACAGAGATTCTATTGGCCTGGGGTGATGAAGGACATAGAAAATTATTGTTCCTCCTGCCCTGTGTGTCAGAGGTCGGCCCCGATGCCACATTTCCGTAGCCCGCTGGTCCCTCTACCCATCATTGAGGTCCCGTTTGAGAGGATCGCAATGGATTTGGTAGGTCCTATAATCAAGTCCGCTAGGGGGCACCAGTACATATTAGTTATAATGGACTATGCCACCCGTTATCCAGAAGCGATCCCTCTCCGAAATACCTCGGCCAAAACCATAGCCAAAGAGCTATCTCTTGTTTTTAGCCGGGTGGGTATTTGTAAAGAACTGCTTACGGACCAAGGTACACCCTTTATGTCCCGGGTTATGAAAGAGCTGTGTAAATTGTTCAAAGTGACGCAATTGCGTACGTCTGTGTATCACCCCCAAACCGATGGGCTGGTTGAAAGATTCAACAAAACCCTAAAACAAATGTTGAAGAAAGTGGTGGATAGAGATGGAAAGGATTGGGACTGTCTACTTCCTTATTTGATGTTTGCTATTAGGGAGGTGCCCCAATCCTCTACGGGATTCTCCCCCTTTGAGTTACTGTATGGGAGACACCCAAGAGGGCTGTTGGATATTGCCAAGGAAACTTGGGAAAGTGAGAGTTCTCCCCACAGGAGTGTGATTGAGCATGTCGCCCTGATGCAAGATCGAATTGCACAGGTAATGCCCATCGTGAAGGAACATTTGGCCCAAGCGCAGTTGGCACAGCAGAGAGTGTACAACCGTGGAGCCAAGACCCGTACCTTTTCCCCGGGGGATAGGATATTGGTACTTGTCCCTACGGTTGAAAGTAAATTCCTTGCCAAATGGCAAGGCCCCTACGAGATAATGGAAAAAGTGAGCGAAGTGAATTACAAGGTCAGACAACCAGGAAGGCGAAAGCCCGAACAGATCTATCACGTTAATCTGTTGAAAGCCTGGAGGGATAGAGAGTCCCTAGTCGCAGAAACTTGGTCACCAGCTCAAACTGGTTGCGTGATTCCGGAGGTTGGAATAGCAGCCACCTTGTCACAACCCCAACAACAGGAGGTTAAGGAGTTTGTGCTTCGCAACAAGGAGGTGTTCTCTGAGCTGCCGGGACAAACATCTGGGGTAGAGCATGATATTATTACCCCGCCCGGTGAAAGGGTGAAGTTAAAACCCTATCGGATCCCAGAGGCCCGACGGGAGGCAATACGGGAGGAAGTACAGAAAATGCTGAACTTAGGGGTGATAGAGGAGTCCCAAAGTGATTGGTCTAGTCCCATTGTGTTGGTGCCTAAACCGGATGGGAGCTGGCGATTTTGTAACGATTTTCGTCAGTTGAACAAAGTTACAAAATTTGACACCTACCCCATGCCACGTATAGATGAGTTGATCGACCGGCTGGGAACAGCCCGATACATGACGACTCTTGACCTCACAAAAGGGTATTGGCAAATTCCCCTGGCCAAGTCGGCCAAAGAGAAAACCGCATTTGTAACCCCAGACGGGGCGTTCCAATATAAGAGAATGCCGTTCGGGTTACAGAATGCGCCGGCCACATTCCAGCGGAAAATGGACCAGATACTGAGGCCCCATCGGAAGTATGCTGCGGCTTACCTGGATGACGTAATTGTCCATAGCACAGATTGGGCCTCACATCTGCCAAAAGTGCAAGCAGTCCTAGACTCTATCCGGGAAGCGGGGTTTACGGCTAACCCCAAGAAGTGTACCATTGGGCAGGAGGAGGCCAAATATCTTGGGTACACCATTGGCAGGGGAGTAATAAAACCCCAACTCAACAAAGTCGAGGCCATCCAGAGTTGGCCACGTCCCAACAGCAAGAAGCAGGTACGAGCCTTTCTGGGAATCGCGGGTTATTATCGGCGCTTCATTCCCCACTTTGCTTCTAAGGCTGTGCCCCTAACCAACCTGACGAAAGGGAAAGGGTCGGTCATGATTAAATGGACCCCCGAGGCTGAGGCAGCGTTCCAATTCTTGAAACAAGCCTTATGTAGCCAGCCAGTGTTGTACTCACCCGACTTCTCTAAAGACTTTGTCGTACAAAGTGATGCGTCAGATGTGGGGTTAGGAGCAGTATTGTCCCAGGTCTGGAACGGGGAAGAGCACCCAGTCATTTACCTCAGCAGGAAGTTGAAGTCCCATGAGGTAAATTACGCCACGGTTGAAAAGGAGTGTTTAGCGGTGAAGTGGGCTCTAGATTCCCTTCGGTACTATCTGCTAGGTAGGCACTTTGACATGGTTACGGATCACGCTCCGTTAAAGTGGATGGCTCAAAACAAGGAGACAAATACAAGAGTAAATAGGTGGTTCCTGGCCCTACAGGAATTCAACTTCACAGTAAAGCATCGCCCTGGCGTTCAAATGGGGAATGTGGATGCTTTGTCTCGAGTACATGAATGCCTGATTGCTGGTGTTCCAACCTCAAGGTTAAAACAAGAGGGGGGGGTATGTGACAGCAGGAAGGTAAAGTCACCTGGTTGCATCCAGGGGGGTAGGTATATTTCTCCCAGATTCAGGCTTTATGCCGACTTATACAACTAGGGAGAGAGTTGATGAAGCCCAGCTGAGGCTAGTGGGCTCATGGATGATTCATACCTCTAGGGAGAGTGCTGGGCGTCGTGCAGGCAGGGAGTTGATGAGACCAGCTGAAGCTTGTCAGCTCGTTTAAGGCCTCTATAAAAACTCCCAGCTTCATTAGGTGTTTGCTCATGCCTGGAACCAGACCTGTGTGGACTGTCTAGGGAGAGTGAACCCCTGTGCAGTGAGACAAAGCCTGTGTGGCTATTTGTTTGGACATTTACTAAACCAGGGACTTAGGGACTAGGACAGCACCAGGCTGATCCCAGTTGTTAGTTAGGGAAACCTGCATGTTTAGTCAGAGGTCAAGCTGACCAGGATTTATTTTGTTTATGTTTCTTTTTGCTTTGCTGTGTTTTTGTCACTGTAAATAGAGAAATAAACCGCACCTTTTGATCTTGAAAACCACAACCTCCGTCTGCTGGGCCTGTTTTTGTGTGGGGAGCCCATCCAGGGGGTCACACACACCCGCTACCGAGCTAACCCCCTCACAATATATATATATATATATGTATATATTATATATACCATATACACATACACTCACCAGCCACGTTATTAGCTACACCTTGCTAGTACTGTTTGCCTTCAGAACTGCCTTGATTCTTCATGACATAGATTCAACAAGGTGTTAAAGACATTCCTCAGAGATTTTTCTCCATAGTGACATGATGGCATCACGCAGTTGCTGCAGATTTGTCCGCTGCACATCCATGATGCGAATCTTCTGTTCCAACACATTCCAAATGTCCTCTATTGGATGAGATCTGGTGAGTGTGGAGACCATTGGAGTCCAGTGACCTCATTGTCCAGTGGTGAGATGATTTGAGCTTTGTGACATGGTGCATTATCCTGCTGGAAGGAGCCATCAGAAGATGGGGACACTGTAGTCATAAAGGGGTGGACATGGTCAGCAACAATACTCAGGCAGACCATGGCGTTTAAACGATGCTCAACTGGTACTAAGGGGCCCAAAGTGTGCCAAGAAAATATCCCCCACACCATTACACCACCACCACCAGCCTGAACCGGTGATACAAGACAGGATGGATCCATGATTTCATGTTGTTTACAACAAATTCTGACCCGACCATCTGAATGTTGCAGCTGAAATTGAGACTCATCAGACCAGGCAACGTTTTTCCAATCTTCTATTGTCCAATTTTGGTGATCCTGTGCGAAATATAGCCTCAATTTCCTGTTCTTAGCTGACAGGAGTGGCGCCCGGCGTGGTCTTCTGCTTCAAGGTTCGATGTGTTGCGCATTCAGAGATGGTATTTTGCATACCTTGGCTGTAACAAGTGGTTATTTGAGTTATGCCTTGTACACACGGTCGGATTTTCCATCGGAATAAACTCAGACGGGTTTTTCCGACAGAATTCCGTTCAAGCTGTCTTGCATCCACACTGTCAAACCAAATTCCGACCGTCAAGAACGCAGTGATGGTACAACACTACGACAAGCCGAGAAAAATGAAGTTCAATGCTTCCGAGCATGCGTCGACATGATTCTGAGGGATACAGGAACACAACTGCTGTACTTTGCCTTCACCTCTTCTTCTGGTGGCAGCTCTAAAATGTTGTATTTCATATCAATGTTTGTTTTGGTGGTCACCAGGTCTTATAGAGAGAATGAGCACATACACAACAAGCAATAGACACTTCACTGAAATTCTAGTCCTTTCCTAGTAATTCCAAAACAAAACCAAAAAAATTTTAAGCTATACATACAATTTAAGTTATTTTGAGTACATTTTAGGACTTGTTTCTGTGTAACATTTGTAGTTTTCTCATTGGTTCCAGTTGAATTCTTTAGTATCTCTTTATACACTCCGATGTTGCTGATAAAAGATGGACATTGCGCACCTTCCATTACTGCTCACGCCATCATTATATATAATTCGTGATGACTCTCGGCTCTTACGCACATCTCATACAACATGTTGTAAAGAACAGACAGCTGCCATTATATATATATATATTTATATATATATAAAAGCGTTTATGTTATTTCGTTTTATAATAGGCAGTTGTGTGCCAATTTCACAGCTCTTACATCTGTTTCAAATCAACGATTTTGCGCTTGCAATTGAGTTTTCTTTTTTTACTCTTTTACTTTGCAGAAATGACTTTCTTGTACATTATAGTTACTTTCATTTTTCTTAATTGCCACCTCTATTGGGCTGATATAGCTCTGTAAATTCAGCTCTTCAGGAGTAAGTGCCCCTTTGTGATAAAAAAAAAAATTAACTGCTGGATTGCTCCTTGTGCTTGGTTGGTTCAGTGTCTTCAGCTTTAAAGTATATTTAAAGTGGTTGTAAAGTCAGATTTTTTTTTTTTATCTTAATGTATTAAGATAAAAAGCCTTCTGTGTGCAGCAGCTCCCCTCAGCCCCCCCCCCCCCAATACTTACCTGAGCCCTATCTCGATCAAGCAATGTTGCAGCAATGTCTCGGCTGCCCGGGACTCTCCCTCCTCATGAGGAGAGAAAGGGGGCAGGGCTGGGCCGCTGCTTCGTGTCTGAACAAGCTGCTTGCTGTGGGGGCACTCAACAGGAGGGAGGGGCCAGGAGAGCCGAAGGGGGACCTGAGAAGAGGAGGATCTGGGCTGCTCTGTGGAAATCCAACTGCACACAGCAGGTAATACACGGTCGAATTTCAGCCAAATTTTCTTTTCAAAATCAGAAAGTTTTTTTTTTTTTGTGATCCGATGATGCCACCATTGATTTTCGAAATTCGGCCGGGAATATTCTTTTCTCTCCGGGAATATTCTTTTCTTGCACATGTGCATTTTTTTTTTCAATTACATTTCTGGCACGATTCTCCCATCATTGATTCGAAAATTGTTTGTTTTTCAAAAAAATTTCCAACTTGACCGATTCCTTAAATTTGATTGCCGCACGAAAATCGGCTGTTGCTGCAGCCCACTAATGGTGCGAAATTCGTACGAAAATTCTTTGATACGATTTTCGAAAGAAAATTATTTCGAAATTCGAACCGTGTATGGCTGGCTTTAAGCCGGCCATACAAGGTCGAATTTCAAACAAATTTTCTTTTTAAAATCAGAAAGTTCATTTTATTTAAGATCCGATGATGCCACCATTGATTTTCGAAATTCGGCCGACCAAGCCTTCATGTTGCCGGGAATATTCTTTTCTCTCCCGGAATATTCTTTTCTCTCCGGGAATATTCTTTTCTTGCACATGCACATTTTTTTTTCTATTATATTTCTCGCACGATTCTCCCATCAATGATCAGAAAAATGTTCGTTTTTCTAAAAATTTCCAACATGTCGGATTCCTCAAATTTGATTGCCGCACGAAAATCGGCTGTTTCTGCAGCCCACTAAGGCCCCTTTCACACGGGGCGGATCCGTGAAGATCCGCCCCGTGAAGCTCCGCTTGCTCAGCGGGGATCGCTCCGTTGATCCCCGCTGAGCCGACGGATGACTGGGCGGTCCCCGCACACTGTGCAGGGACCGCCCTGTCAGAGCGCCGCTCTCCCCTATGGGGAATCGGATGACGACGGACCGTAGAGTCCGTTGTCATCCAATCCGCTCCGCCGACGGAAGGAAAAATAGGGTTTTCCTCCGTCACACTTTGGCGGAGCGGAGCGGATGTCAGCGGACATGTCTCCGCTGACATCCGTGCCTCCATAGGGCTACATGGAGGATCCGTTTTAGGTCCGCCTAAAAAACTGACAGGCGGACCTGAACGGACCTCCGTGTGAAAGAGCCCTAACAGTGCGAAATTCGTACGAAAATTCTTTGATACACATTCTTTCGAAATTCGAACCGTGTATCGCTGACTTTAGTAAAACATTTTTGTTATGTTTGCCTTCAGTTTGTTTCATCAGTTCAGTCCATGTTTTTTTAAAGAAAAAACGGATCAGTTTACATCAGTTTTTCATCAGTTTTTCCATCAGTTTTTCATCCGTTTTTCATCAGTTTTTTCATCAGCTTTTCATCAGTTTTTACATCAGTTTTCATCAGTTTTTACATCAGTTTTTCATCAGTTTTTCATCAGTTTTTCATCCGTTTTTACATCTTGTTTTTACATCAGTTTTTCAATCAATATTTCATCAGTTTTTACATCAGTTTTTCATCAGTTTTTACATCAGTTCTTTACATCTACTTTTGGTTTACATTAGAGCTGCACGATTCTGGATAAAATGAGCATCACTATTTTCTTGCTTATGTCGGCCATACACGGTTCGAATTTCGAAAGAATTTTCTTTCGAAAATCGTATCAAAGAATTTTCGGACAAATTTCGCACCGTTAGTGGGCTGCAGCAACAGCCGATTTTCGTGCAGCAATCAAACTTGAGAAATCGGACATGTTGGAAATTTTTTGAAAAACCAACGATTTTCTAATCAATGATGGGAGAATCGTGTGAGAAATAAAAATGTGCATGTGCAAGAAAAGATTGTCCGATTCCTCAAATTTGATTGCCGCACGAAAATCGGCTGTTGCTGCAGTCCACTAAAGCCCTGTACACACAATCGGATTTCTGATGGAATCAAATCCGATGGATTTTTCCATCGGAATTCCGATGAAGCTGACTTCCATCAGTCTTGCCTACACACCATCAGACACAATTCCGACCGTTCCAAACGCTGTGACGTAAAACACTCCGATAAGCCGAGAAAAATTAAGTTCAATGCTTCTGAGCATGCGTCGACTTGATTCTGAGCATGCATGGGTTTTTTTATCCGATGGAGTTCCACACAGACGATCGGATTTTGCTATCGTTTTTTTTCCCCATCGGAAAAATTTAAAACATGTTCTATTTTTTCACACCGATGGAAAAAAGACCGATGGGGCCCATACACGATCGGTTCGTCCGATGAAAACAGTCCATCGGATTTTTGACACACCAGGCAAAACCAAATTTTGTCACCCCCTGGCTCCGCCCCTAAATCCACTCCCTTTGCCCGAGCTTCAGTGTGGTAGAAGCCATCGCTAGAGGAAGCATGCAGCTGCAGTAGAGAGATCTGATCATAGAGGCGCGCAGGGGATGTTTGCTTCCGTTCCTTCAGGGCATGTCCTTCATTGCTGCGCCTCTATAATGACACTACAGAGCGGCTGCCTGAAAAACAGGCAGCAGAGGCATCCCCTACATCCCCCTAAATGTGCACGCTTTATCCCAGCAGCGCCCACTAGAGGTTATAACTTTTATTACAGAGGTATTTATAATACAGCACAGAAAACTTACATAGCACAGAGATTGAGAGTAGGGAAAGCAGTGGGCAGACGCTCTAGGCAGCAGTGCGCCCTAGGCAACCGCCTAGTTTTCCTAGTGGTAGCACTGGCCCTGTTCATGTGTTAGAATGGCCCAGTCAAAATGCAGACCTGAATCCAAATGAGAATCTGTGGCAAGACTTGAAAATTGCTGTTCACAGACGCTCTCCATCCAATCTGACAGAGCTTGAGATATTTTGCAAAGAAGAATGCACAAAAATGTCCCTCTCTAGATGTGGAAAGCTGGTAGAGACATCCCCAAAAAGACTTGCAGCTGTAATTGCAGAGAAAGGCGGTTCTACAAAGTATTGACTCCGGGGGGGCTGAATACAAATGTACACCACACTTTTCTCATATTTATTTGTAAAAAATTTTGTAAACCATTTATCATTGTCCTACCACTTCACAATTATGTGCCACTTTGTGTTGGTCTATCACATAAAATCCCAATAAAATACACTTACGTTTTTGATTGTGTAGCGGCCTCCTCTCCCCCCTCTCTTCTATCAGCTCATCTGTCTCTTGTCTAGGGGTACCTTAGAGGAGAGAGTGCGGGGTCACCACGCCAATCCCTCACCGCAGATGTTTGTGTGGTGGAAGCAAAGTTCTTGTTTTACCTTCGGGTCGGTGTTCTGCACCTAGAACCTCCAATGAGAGTTACCTTGAACAGTGTCTGCCAGAAAATGAGCCCCACACCATTAAAGTCCAACACTCCTTTATTCTTCTTGAATGAACACAATCAGTTAGACTCCCTTGTAGAACAGAACAGAAAAGGAGGTGTGGATGTGAGTAGGCCCAGACACAATGAACTCTCCACTTTCCTTCCTGAAAGTGGGTTGCGGTCTCCGAGCGAGGGGGGATTTCCTTCCAGGCGGTCTCCGATGGGAGGCTCACCTGTCACCGGCAATATGCTGCACCAGGTCTTCAAGTAAGTATCTCCCACCGGTCCATTACGCCTTCCGGATTCGGGTACCCACTCCCGGGGTTCCCTAGGATCTCCTTCCCTCGCGGAACTCAGTGGTGGGCACTGAGCTCCAGACCTCCATTCCGAGTACCTCACCCCAGGCTAAAGGTGCCTGGGATGGAACACGACCTCCGAACGTCCTCTAGGCCTAGACCCGCCTAGGGGACCGACACGAACCACCGCCCTCAGGCTGAAGGTGTCTGGGCTCGACTCCCCCCACCAAAAATGGCCGCCCCCTTTATACCCCCTCCCAGCAAGCACAGCGGGTTCCCCGCCCCACCATACAACCGCTGAGAGAGACCAAAAGAGGTACGCCACCGCAACGATGACTCAACCCCTGGGCTCAGCGACAGTGCCACCTGGTGGGCTCCAGGGAACCATACATCACAGTTTTCCCCACCAGATTAAAAAAAATAGAAAGCATATACCCGCTACACTTGTAATATGACAAAATGTGGAAAATTTCAAGGGGTATGAATACTTTATAAAGGCACTGTACCTTCCTTTCTCACAGAATGGCGATCTGCCTTGTTTACATAGGCAGACCACCGTTCTGCTTCTCTCGAAAACGATCGGCGGGTCCTGGCAGATGTTGCGTTCCACCGGACGCGCTGATTGGCTCCCGCTGTGTCCAATCACAGTGGAAGCGGGTTGCAGGTAGTGCGCATGTGCGCCCCAGACCCTGAAGTGCAAGATCACGTACAGGTATCTGATTCTGTGCAACAGTATACGGTCGGCAATCGGTTAACAAAAGTACACCTAAACTTAGGTTTTATGAGCCTGTGTTGATGGCCTTTTTTTTTAATTATGCCAATTTAATGGAGGGAGTAAAAACACAGGGGCTCAATGTAGCTGTTAAATGAGTAAAGATCACACCGTCACGTCCCACTCTGCCCATTAAAACACACAAAGCATTTGCCAAACACAGCTTAACCACTTCAGCCCCAGACCATTTTGTAGCTAAAGGACCAGGCCCCTGTTTGCAATTCGGCACTGCGTCGTTTTAACTGACAATTGCGCGGTCATGCGACGTGACTCTCAAACAAAATTTGCGTCCTTTTTTTCCCACAAATAGAGCTTTCTTTTGGTGGTATTTGATCACCTCTGCGGTTTTTATTTTTTGCGCTATAAACAAAAATGCAATATTTTTTACTTTTTGCTATAATAAATATCCCCAAAAAATATATATAATTTTTTTTTCCTCAGTTTAGGTCGATACGTATTTTTCTACATATTTTTGGTAAAAAAAATTGCAATAAGCGTTTATTGATTGGTTTGCGCAAAAGTTATAGCATCTATAAAATAGGGGATAGTTTTATGGCATTTTTATTAATATTTTTTTTTTACTTTTAATGGCAGCGATCAGTGATTTTTATCATGACTGCGACATTATGGCGGACACATCGGACATTTTTGGCACATTTTTGGGACCATTGTAATTTTTACAGCGATCAGTGCTATAAAAATGCACTGATTACTGTGAAAATTACACTGGCAGTGAAGGGGTTAACCACTAGGTGGTGCTGTATGGGTTAAGTGTTCCCTATTGAGTGTTTCTTACTGTAGGGGTGATGGGTTGTGTGTCACATGACACTGATCTTCGCTCCGAGTACACGGAGCTGAGATCAGTGTCATTGTCACTAGGCAGAGCGGGGAGATGCTTGTTTACACAAGCATCTCCCCGCTCTATACCTCCGTGAGATGATCGCGGGGATCCCCGCGTCGATCGAGTCCGACTCACGGGAAAGGCGGCAGGGTCGCGAGCGCGCCGCTGGCGACCACACGTCAGGCATTTAAAGGGCAATGTACAGGTACCTGATTGTGCCTGTCCGTGCCATTCTGCCGATGTAAATGTACATGGGCCGGTCCTTAAGTGGTTAAAATAAAAAGTAAAACATAGTTCTGCATTGTTATAAAACTTGATAAAAAATTGTATTTCAAACCGTACAGTCACCAGAAGTACACAATTGTCAAAATTCACACAGTTCACTTGGCATCAGCAGACGCCTCTGCTTTCTGTGCCTGGTTGGACTTTGCTTCTCCGTTCTCTGCAATGATGACATCTTTTCCAGAGTCTACCTTTCCTTTCTTGCCTTTGGGAGCTTTGTCAGGTTTCTTTGGAGCAGCTGCCTTCTTGGCTTTTGGCTCTTGTTTAGGTGGGGCTGGATTAGAGGATAGCTGGGCAGATCTCCTTTGTGGCTCATCCTTTGCTTTGGACTTCTCAACCTTTGAGTATCCTTCAGCCTTTTTTTGGCATTATGACTTTGGGTGGCAACGAGTCGAAGCAAGAACTTCAAAGACTTCTGGTCGTTATTTCTAACGATTGATTTTTGATGGCCTTTTGATAACGGCTTTTGTCGATGGCAACACTGACATCAGTTTGAAATGTTTCTGAATTCATTAGTATTGGAAGGTGCACCGGACTTGCCGTTGACCTCCTCTGACCTGCATCAAGTAGGATTTGCATGCCTATAGATGTGTATGAGAGTGCAAACCCCCCCTTGAAGTGAAAAAAAGTCCTGCAACACAGACCCGTAAACGTTGGAGTCTCACATACTGTATCAATATAAAGCTGCAGAATTGTATGAAATACACTGAAACACCAAGGACTAGCTGCAAAGAAACAGTAGGAAAGGTAGGCAAGGCGGGAAGAGAGAGAGTGAATGCTTTGTCTGATACTGTCGCAAGTGTTTAACAAGTGACAGACAAATAACAGTGTAAATTGATCTCCTAATTATGTTATTGATCTTCCCTTGAATTCCTAAATCTGTTTCTTTCAATTTACCGGAATTATTTACTATTATGTTTCGGGCACACTGTGTGTCCTATTAGAATTTCCTGAAGAGTCTTGTAGGCTTATTACAACTCAAAGTGCTCTAAATATTTAGAGATTAAAATAGAGCCAAAAATTGCACAATTTACAACATCAATATAGAGTTTATGATGTGGTATTAATACCTCTGGTATACTAAACAGTAATGCTGCATACACACGCTCGGAATTTTTTCATTGGATATTCCGACCCTGTGTATGCCCTGTGTATGCCCCATCAGACTTTTTCCGTCAAAAATTCAGACGGAATTAGATAGAGAACATGTTCTCTTTTTTTACAACAAATTTTTTTTATTTTTCCTTCGTCTGGATGCAATTCCAACGGACTAAAAATCACGTATGCTCGGAAACAATTCGATGCATGCTCGGAAGCATAGACCTTTGTTTTCCAGGCTCATTGTAGTGTTTTACGTCCCCGCGTTCTTGACGGTCGGATTTTAGTGTATGCAAGATAGCTTGAGCGTAATTCCGTCGGAACTCCGTCGTAATTCCGCTCGTGTGTACAAGGCATTAGTCTGTTGACCAATGCTACACATAACTAGTTTAAATAAGCTTTGAAATTAAAGTAAATAAGCTAACTATAATAAACATCAGTTTAAAGCAGCCTCTCTCAACCAGGTTTTCTAGGGGTTGCTTGAGCAGTGAGCAATGGAGAATTGACCTCCCATCTAAAATGACCATCAATGCAAGAGAGCAATTTTTCATTGACCACCAACATAAGGACTTACAGCTACACTGACCACTAATGTTAGTGTCAGGACCAGGATGTGAACCTCTTGCTGAGCCACCCAGGATGCTAGACATTTCCCTGCCTAATTCCTTGCCCTGTGTCTTTTTTCTTTTGAACTTTGAAGCCTTTGCTCCTCCCATGAACTTCCTATTTAATCAATGCATTGGCACTTCCTGTTTGCCAGATTATTGTGCTTTCTCCAGCCAATATCTTGCTCCTTTGCGTACCTGCAGCTGTCCGTATCTTCACTACTACTCGTTACTGACCTTGGCTTGTTCCTCAGGTATGTTCTGCTTGATCCCACCCTGCAACCACTTGTTACCGATCTTTGGCTTGTTTACTGACTACACTTCTGCTTGATCCTACCTATTGTCTCTGCTACTGGAACCCGGCTTGCTCATCTCCAGGTGGGGTGATTCTGAGGACCGCGACCTGGTACTAACACGCAGCAAAACTCCTCTCCACCATCAGGAGCTTTGGTGAATAACGGTTAGTGCTTAGACCCTGCACCTTAGGTGAGCTTGTGTCACCTGCCAGGGTGACCCACTGGTGTATTTTTTTCCAGCTGGTTGGTGGGAGTCTCACTACTGCTATAGCTACTGGTCTACGTGCCTGACCCTTGGCCATGACAGTTAGGGCACACAACAAATTTTACTATCTGAGTTTCTTTTTGTTGTTATTATTATTTATTTAGATTTAGGTTTATTACCAAAAATTATCTTGTCGTATTCAGGAGCTGGATGTTAAAAAATTATCTAGCCTAGATGTCATATACAAAACGCATCAACCTGGTTCCATTGTGTAGCTGTGCTGATATCCAATGATTTTCACTGTTCTAATAAAGAAGTTGGAGTTTTATTTTCTTTTGGTGTGAGGAAACTCTCCATTTGTTGTTTCAAATTCTCTAGGTATGCCATATTCTTTATTATTTTATGTAAAACGTTGTACAATTTACGGTTCATGCTAATGTTTGTGAGTTACAGGTGTATTTATTTTTTGCAGAACTTTTTTGAGAAATTTTTATTATTTCAGGAGTTCTTTGGAGGTAAAAAAAATTCAGAAAGGCTGGTCTACTGGGACACTTTAATGCAGGGTTTCTCAATCAGGGTTTTGTGGAAACCTACAGTTCCTCTAGAGCAGGGGTAGGCAACCTCGACACTCCAGCTGTGGTGAAACTACAAATTCCATCATCCCTCTGCCTCTAGGAGTCATGCCTGTGATTGTCAGGGTCTTGCAATGTCTCATGGGACTTGTAGTTTCAAAACAGCTGCAGGGCCGAGGTTGCCTACCCCTGCTCTAGAGGTTGCTAGGGGTTCCTTAAGCAATGAGCAATTTCTGCCTTCCCACTGACTCCATTGATCTTTTTATCTATCTATGAAGAGGTTTTTTTTTCCCAAAAACCACAAGTGTACAGAGAATTCTTCTCATTGAGCATCACACTAATGAAAAGGTTGAGAAAGACTGTTTTGATGCAATAAAAACATATACACGCCTACATATATATATTAAAAAGGTTGTTTTACCATATCTAAATGACCTTCTATGGTGTATTATTTGACAACAAGAGGCGTTTATTTTGTACTTGTACCCAACCACTGCTTTAGAGGTGGGTCACATGACCTGGAGCCAGCCAATCAGCCATCAAATGGCTTCCAATTCATCCCAAAGGTGTTCAGTAGGGTTGAGGTCGGTTGGAGGTTGGAGTTCCTGTGACAGACCAAACCAGGACAGAGGCTTTTGGAGGGGACTGCAGAGTAGCTTCTTGCCTACTGACTATGGGCCCTGCCTTTTGAGAGGGCTCTATTCTTGGGAGGTGTGTGCCTGGGGGACCCTTGGAGTGGTCTTGCTTCGGATGTGGAATTGTGTCCCCCAAACACACAGACTCTAGGCCTGGGATACGGATTTGGGTCCTTTATGCCCAAACCAGCAATTACTGCTTTAGACTGTGAGACTCAGAGCAGATGTTAATCTAATCAGCTCAAACCAACCTAATACTGGAGTCTCCTGCTATAGTTTGTTTATTGAGGTGTTATGTGTTTATTGTTAAGTTTGTCTCTCCCATTGTGTACCTCCTAGGTGTGCACTTCAATTGTTAATTGAGTCACCTATTGTTTCTGTCTGTCTGTTCATCTCTTGGAGATGTGATTATTATTGTAACCACTTTACCTTGTTTTGAGCCATTACGGGATGTTATGTGTTTATGCTTATGATAATGTGTAATGTACTTTGTGTATACTGGGTTGTTGGCTGGGTGCTGAATGGTCTGGGCACCTAGGTTTGTTTAAGTGACTATTTGTTGATTAGTTCATGTTAATTATATCACTGCCAGCTATTAGTTGCTAGATGTGGATTAGCATACTCTTTATGTTGGCTGTTCCTTAGATGTACTGTATACAGTTTGTATTTGTTAGAATAATGTGATCAAATTCTTATCTGATCTTGCATGGTTTGCACCTAAGCTAGTATTTCTAGTATCTTGGGTGCAATATTCAGCTATAATATCTGGTTCCTGGTTTCAGACTGGAGGAAGCTATATCTTGACGGAGGCATCCAAGCTGGGTGCTGAATGGTTCCATCACAATTCCTCTACACAAAACTCTGGGGGCAGTCAGGCTATAACTGGAATGGACCTTCCAGAAACTACTGCCACAAGCTTTGGAGCATCCAATTGTCTAAAATGTATTTGTTTACTGAACCAGTCACAGTACTTTTGGAAAAACCTGAACTCAATAATTTAAAGGAATGCCAACATCCATGGCAGTGGCGGTGCGTCCATAAGGGGCGCATGGGCGCCGACCCCTATCTCCTGGCACTGCTCTATCACCCTAGATAGATTCATGCATTGCATGAATCTATCTATGGTCATCGCTGACACCCCCTATTCAGGTGTCCGACCTGCATTTCTGTGTTACAGTACGAACACTTCTTCAGGGGCGGATGCTGGGGACATCTGAAATATTAACGTATGATGACGTAAGAAATATGACTAGGTGCACCAGAAAGGACAGTGTGTCAATTCAGGTACTTACAATATATACCAAGCCGAGGTGATGTGTGGAAACTGGACCAGAGGGGGGTGCCTCTCCCAGGAACTGGGGTGGTGAGGGATCCAGCACAACGCAGGCACACATAGGCATCATCCCCGGAGCACAAGCCACCATCACCACAGCGCAGCCAACAGTGAATAAAAGTAGTGGGTGTATATCTAAAATGGATGAGTAGGTCCATTAGGATTCGCCAAGATAGTGGGAATATGTTTGAAAGGTAGCCTTGGTACTTGAATCATGGGATATTACCTTAGGTGTACTTGAGGCAAGAGCTTGTCAGAGCTGCGGCGTCTGCACATGTATGTGGCGATGGACACTGGATCCGGGTAGACACCCTAAATGAATCCCGCACTTGTCAGAGGTCACCCCCGACGTCACTTTTGCCAGGCAGTGCATGGGGCGGGGCACCAGCCTGGGCGGTTGTGAACCCGCCCGCAACTAGCGCCCCCACATCCAGCTGAGCCGGCTGGGATGGAAGGTGCGTGCCCACACAGTGACGTCAACCAGTGACGTCACATGAGGGAGCAAGACCTGACGTCGATGCGATGAGAGCACCCACCCGATCCCCCACGTGACCCCGCCCCTCATAGGGCAGGGGGGAGGGGAAGGGGGGGCACACAGAATACATCGCAGCTCCTGGGTCACAGGATAGAAGAAAACACTGAAGAAGTGCAGGACACCGCCCCTGACCCGCTGCGAGACAGGTAAGTGCCGGGCGATGCACACTGGTAGCATTTAATGGGGCACAGTAGTGGCAATTGATGGGCACACTGAAAGCATTTGATGGGGCACAGTTGCGGCAATTGATGGGCACACTGGCAGCATTTGATGGGGCACAGTAGCGGCAATTGATGGGCACACTGGCAGCAATTGATGGGCACACTGGCAGCAATTGATGGGTACAGTAGCTGTGTTTGATGGCACAGTGGCAGCATTTGATGGCACAGTGGCTGCGTTTGATAGGCACAGTGGCTGCATTTGATAGGCACAGTGGCTGCATTTGATGGGCACAGTGGCTGCATTTGATGGGCACAGTGGCCGCGTTTGATGGCACAGTGGCTGCGTTTGATGGCACAGTGGATGCGTTTGATGGCCACAGTGGCTGCCTTTGATGGGCGCAGTGGCTGCGCTTGATGGGCACAGTGGCTGCATTTGATGGCACAGTGGCGGCAATTGAGGTGCACAGTAGCTACGTTTGATGGGCAAAGTGGCTGCGCTTGATGGGCACAGTAGTTGCGTTTGATGGCACAGTAGCTCCGTTTGATGGACACAGTGACTGCAATTGATGTTTTTTTTTTCAGTTTGTTTGGGCCCCCCAAAAATTTAGAGCACCAGCCGCCACTGATCCATGGTCATATAGTATATCTCATGGCAGTCCAAGAATTTGGCCTCAGTAGTTACATTTCCAGCATGCCTCATGGCACCAACGTGTATATGTGTAGATATTGTATTATTTTTTATCTCCTTTTCCTCATTCTGTGTGTGTAAGCTGAGGGACTTCCAACAATGCTTCATTAACCTCTTTTATCAATTTTATAACATCTCTGGTGAAAAGTCAAGACAGAAATAAATGCCCCCTATATAACTGGAATGCAGCAACGCATGTGTCTAGAACCTATTACCTACAGCTTTATAGCTGTAACTTTTCAAAAACCGTGTCTACTAATAATATTTTGTATCTATTGAACCATCAGAGTGGAGGCATTAAACCCAGATTTATGGTTGATTTAACCTTCTTAGAGGAAGATGGAAAGGTGGCCGGTGTCAATGAATGCCTCCTATAATATTTCCAACTTATTATGCTGTCTAAATATTCAAGAAATCCAGTTTTATTATTAAGCCACGAGACATATGAGAAATAACATATTTCTGCAAATTTTCTTCTGATGTTAACCCCACATTACAGGGTAAAAAAGGCTCCCATCCCTTTATTCTGGACTCCTTCCAGAAGAATCAGTCTTATTTAAATGTTCAAGCCAGGCAGTGAAAATCTGGATTTTAAATTTACTCAGGGAACAGAGGATAGCCGCTGACCTGCTCTGCCTGTTAACCCAGCATTTGCTTTGTGCATCTGGATATCATGCTTGCTAATTTTTTATGACTGTTGGATATTTTCTTTGAATGTGACTTCTCCTCAGAACACTTGTATTTGATAGCTGGTTAGTTCAACTGATAATGGGTAATGTTGGATACCACAGCTGAGAAGGGGCAAATGCTGGATACTACAATTGATATTGGATATAATGCTGGGTAGTTTAAATGATAATGGGTATATTCTGGATATTGTAACTGATATGGGGTATACAGGATATGGGTATTTGTTGGATAGTGCAACAGGTAATTTATCTATACAGTATGTTGAATAATGTCATTGACAATAGGTGTAAGTATGCTGAATAGTGCAACTGATAATGTGTATATGCTGAATAATGTAATTGGTAATAGGTATATGCTGTATAGTGCAATTAATAATGGGTATATGGTGGATAGTGCACCTGATAATAGGCATGTGCTAGATAGTGCAAGTGATAATGAGTATATGCTGAATAATGTAAATGATAATGGGTATACGCTGAATAGTGCAATTGATAATAGGTATATGCTGGATTATGCGGCTGATATTGGGTTAAATGCTGGATAGTTCGAATGATAATGGGCATATGCTGAATAGTTAAGCTGATTATCGGTATGTGCTGGATTGTGCATCTGACAATCTGTGTATGCTGAATAGTAAAGCTGATAATGGGCATGTGCTGGATAGTGCAACTGATATTGGGTATAAGCTGGGTAGAGCAACTGATAATTTATATATACAGTAAAACCTTGGTTGGTGAGTAACTTGGTTTGAGAGCGTTTTGCAAGACAAGCTAATTTTTTTAATAAATGTTGACTTGATATACAAGCGATGTCTTGATATAAGAGTAACGTCATGTCCCAACTAAGAATAAAATAGAAGAGAGGCGCCTCTAAGTGTAGCAATATGGTTACATTTAATGAAGGTACAACATTTAGAAACTCACATGGTTGATGATTAAAAGAGGCACATCTAAGTATGCAGGCATCCGGGGTAAAGCTGTCCACATAGACCGTCCTCTACACCGCCATCAATGTTATCCCTTCCACGAGCGGTTCAAGCCTCGCTTTCAGATCGCTCTACTGCAGGGTAGTCTTTCCGGCAGACTGACAGTGGTGAGAGCCGGTGGTGAGGAGGACGGTCTATGTGGACAGCTTTACCCCGGATCCCTGCATACTTAGATGTGCCATGTGATTTGCTAAATGTTGTATCTTCATTAAATGTAACCATATTGCTACACTTAGAGGCACCTCTCTTCTCTTGTATACCCTGTAGCTCTTGCTGGATTTTGCTTCTAATCCCCTTGGGGAGGCTGCCATTTGTGGATGGACATTTTTTGGTTACACAACTTATCACATTGCTATAATCTTTTTATATGGACTATAAACTGAAGGACTTATGAATAAATGGTTGTGGAACGAATCATTTGAGTTTCCATTATTTCTTATGGGAAAATTCGCTTTGATATACAAGTGCTTTGAATTACAAGCATGCTTCCGGAACGAATTGCTGGATAGTGCAACTGATAATGTTTGTGACAGACAAAACTGAGACACAGGCTTTTGGAGGGGATTAGAGGCAAGCATCCTACCCACTGACTACGGGCCCTGGCATTTAAGGAAACGCTACTCTTTGGGAAATGTGTGCCTGGGGGACCCGTGGAGTGGTATTGCTTTGGATTCAAGTCCATGTTTCCCCAAAACACACAGACTCTGGAAACTGGAGGACCCATAAACATATTTGAAGTTTCTAAGCCCCCAACCAGCAATAACTGCTTCAGACTGTGAGACTCAGAGCAGATGTTAATATAATCAATTCCAGCAACCTGATGCTGGGGGTCTCCTGATATAATCTGTTTAAGGTGTTATGTGTTAAGTGTCTTTCTCCCTTTGTGTGTCTCCTAGGTGTGCATCCCCATTGTTAATTGAGTCACCTATAGTTTCTGTCTGTCTGCTTATCTTGGAGATGAGATTAATATTGTGTCCATGTTACCTTGTTATCGAACTATTGTGGGATGTTATGTGTTTATATTGATTAGCTTACGATTTAATTAGAACCATGTTTATGTGTATGTTGGCTGTTCCTTGGCTATGTTAATTATCTTACTGTTTACATAATGTGATCAAATTCTTATCTGATCTGGTGTACTATTTATTCTGTGTGTGTTTTCAATAAAGATAGTTCCAGTTTGCATCTAAGCCAGTGCGGTATAGTCTTGGATGCTCAGTCTTGGATGCTCAACTATAATACCTGGTTCTTGGGTCCAGAATGGAGGACCCAAGAATTGTATCTTGACAGAAGCACCCAAGCTGGGTGATGGGCGGTTCTGTCACAATGTGTATATGCTGGATAGTGCAACTAATAATAAGTATATATTGGATCTGATATTGGGTATATGCCGAAAAATGCAATTAACAATGGGTATATGCTGGATGGTGCAACTAATAATTGGTACAGTATGTGCTGGATAGTGCAGCCGATAATGGGTATATGCTGAATAATGTAATTGTAAATGGGCATACATACTGGATAATGCAATTGATAATGGGTACATGCTGGATAATTCAACTGATAATAGATATATGCTGAGTAATGTAATTAATAATGGGTATACACAGGATAGTGCAATTAATAATGGGTAAGTGCTGGATAGTGCAATTGATAATGGGTATATGCTGGACAGTGCAGTTAATATTGGCTTAAAGCGGAGCTCCACTCAAAAGGGAAGCTTCGCTTGTCTGCCTCCTCCCCCCTCCGCTGCCACATTTTGCGCCTTTCGGGGGGAGCGGGTACCTGGTTTTGACAGGTACCCACTCCCACTTCTGGCTCACTTTGCCAAGATAGAGTCACCAGCACCCAAGAACCGACTCAAAAATTGGCTCGGGTGAGGACACCGCTGGATGCCTGGACAGGTAAGTGCCCTAATAGAAAAAGTCAGCAGCTACAGTGTTTGTAGCTGCTGACTTTTAATTTTTGGGGGTGGGGGATGGAACTCCTCTATAAATGCTGGGTAGTTCAACTGATAATGCCCATTTGCTGAGTAGTTAAGCTGATAATGGGCATTTGCTGAGTAATTAAGCTGATAATGGGTATTTGCTGGATAGTGCCACTGATAATGGGTATATTCTCGATAGTTCAACTGAAAATTGGTATATGCAGAATAATGTAATTTATAATGGATATATGCTGAATAGTGCAGCTGCTATTGGGTATATACTGGATATTTTTTGGATGTGTTTAAGATAGATAGTGCATCAGTAAGGAAGGTTCAGTTTATTCTAGCACATGAAGACCAGAGCATGAATATATTCCTAGGGTGTCTAGGGTGACCGCCGGACGTGCATCAGTGCATATACAGTACCTTGGGGCATGCATGCATGCTCAGTACAGATGTTGGTGCCAAAGAGCCTGTGAAAACTGGAACACTGCATGGAGAGATTTCTGATTGGTCCCCAGTTGTTTCCTGTTCATCTCTGACCTGACCTGTATTCTGCTTTTCTGTGTTAGGGTCCACTTGTCTTGTGATCTTGAACTTATGCTTACTTGTTGTGACCTTAACCTGTCTGCTTGACTCTGCATATTGCCGCCTGCTTTGTACCTCCACTGCCCAGCTCCTACTTGCCTTGACTCTGACCATGCCTTTTGAATTGGTACCTTTACTGCCCAACTGTTTTATCCTTACTTTATTCCCCAAATCTGATCCTATCATCTGAATTGGTACTACTGGCTACTAACATTTTCAGAAAAAAAGTCAGCAAGAACAATATCCATGCTTTACACATGAAAGGTTTTGCTTTAAGGGATATCTATTCTAAACCCAAGAACAAAAATTTAATATTTTGCAACTTACCAGTTTTTACATGTAGTGGCTGCATCTGTTTTTTTTTTTTTTTATCAGGCCAAGAATAGTTTCAGTAAGTACAAACAAAACATGTTGGTCAGGCCAGAAATGCAGTGTCCTTGTAACTTCCTGTGAGTAAAACTGGAAACACAGACAAGGTTATCTTTCTGTTTCAAACTACTAATATCCCACCCCCTTGTTATTGAGATGAAAAGGAAGACATTTTTGAAGTCCAACCTGGGTGACAACCATGGTTCCCTTCATAGATACAGTGGAGTGAGTGATCGTAGCCACCTATCAAAAGGAAGTGTGTTATTCACAGGATTACAGTGTAAAAACAAAGGAAAATAAGACGGGAAAAACAAAACAAATGCAGCCAACCCATTTAAGGACTGGTGAGCTTCAATACATAACATTTCTGTGTTTAGGCAAATTTTAAGATTAAGTAGATTAAATGTTGGGAGTAAGGGCTAAATTCATAGACAGTAAGGAATGATTAAAACCTCTGTCAGCATTTTTGCTCTCTGTGCCCTGGCTCAGTGTCAGGTCACCTGAAGCCAGGTGACAGATGCACACTGTTGGGGTCAGGAGTGCACCGCTAAGGTAGTGAACCCTATAGCTGACTGCTGCGGATGGAACACAAAGGCAAGGCAGGTCCACTGGAGCACTAACAGAGATCCCACAGGGAGCTAGAGCCTAAGATTCCTCAGGGCACGAAGTCTAAGATTCAGCAGGTGTTCACCAGAGCCTCTAGTGGTGAGGATGGACTGGACTGCAACTGGATCCAGGTCGTGGCCCCCAGAGTCCCCCAGCTCACGCTCACAGTAGGCTATAGAGGATAGAGGGAAAGCAGCAGCTCAGGATACAAGAGATAGTGAGGGGATAAGCCAAACGTCGGGGCGACTAGCAGACAAGGATAAACAAAGGACAAGCCAAAGGTCAAGGTCACAAGCAGACAGGGATAGTCGAGAACAAGTCAAGATCGGTAAAACAGAGACAGACGTAGCACACGGTTTTTACCCAAGTGAATCAATAAATCAACTTGGGCACAACCAGCCTGTCAAATTTTTGACATACAATCACTGCCAACGGCTAGAGTCACTAGCAATAATAACTGCATTCTGCCGGCCGGGAAGGCCGGCCCCCCTGCAAAACATAGTAGCACTGTAGGAGGCATCCTCCATCAACACTGACTGTGTTTATGGGGGAATAGAGCGATTTTCTTTTCTTTTCACCCATGGTCATCTATGGGCTGCAGCGGGAAGGGCCGCCTACTGTTGCTACCAGTGTAGAAGAAGAAGGACCCATAGTGTCATCAGATAGGCAAGAAGACTGCAAATGGTAACATCTGTATAAATGTTAAGGGGGAAGGGGGTCTAAGAGAGAATGGAGTTCTACTTTAAAAAACACTATACGTGCCCTTTAAAGTACAGCAGAATACAAAGGACAAAGAGTTGGCTATACAATATATTTGTCCTTGTCCTTGTCTTCACCAATAAGGTTCTTGCTGCATTTTATCAAGCCTATAACCTGTTATTTCCTTTAGATTACTGCCTTGTGTCTTTAAGTTCACTGTCCCACAGCTGTTTTCCTCCTTGCTTCTATTTTTATCTCATAAAATCACAGCTCCGTCCTCTACATGTATATCTAGAAACTACCTTCAAGGGCATAATGATACTTTGGTAATATACTTTAGCAAAACAGTGTACTGCACCTAAAAGGAATAGCCCTAAAGCAGATGGATGACTTCAATTATAGCAAGCCTATAGTAAGCAAATAGAGGCAGAAAACACTTAAGAGAGCTGTACGACTCAACAAATAGTGCGGACAACCTTCACAGCCTTGGCTAAAGGTTTGGCAAAAGTGCAATATTTACCCAACGCTCCAAAGTTTCAGATGAGCTATTACTCAGGACGAGGTTTCAGTTGAGTTAACAAGGCACTGCCATGTTTGAGTTTAAGTAAATTTATTTTTATGAAATTTTGCATTACATCTGTCAAGGCTGAGAGACTCGCTGTAACTGATTCCATAAAGTAGGTAATGGCTAGAGAGAATCCTATCAAAAATGCATTTTGTGTGTTTTTCAGTAAATTGAAGGAGAATTTATGGTACCAGTAGGCAGAGCAATGTAGTACACATGTACATTGTCAGAGAGTGACAGCTGGGATAAAATTGGCTTTTGCTGGTAATATTTTTTTGCCAACAGTAAGCGTTGTTGCAACATAAGGAACATGGAGAAAAAGAATTATGAAACAAGCTTAATGCTGGGATAAGAGAGTGTTAAAGAAATCTCACTTCAATTTGTATCGTGTTCTGTTCCCCAGGTGACAAAATACGTGTAATGCTTTGTCTCATCTTCCTATGTGAGTCTAATGCCACGTACACACGATCGGAAATTCCGACAAGAAAAGTCAGATGTGTGCTTTTTGTCGGAAATTCCGACCGTGTGTATGCTCCATCTGACTTTTTCTGTCGGAATTTCAGCCAACAAAAGATTGAGAGCAGGTTCTCTATATTTCAGACGGAAAAAGTTTCTATCGGAAAATCTGCTCGTCTGTATGCAATTCCAACGCGCAAAAAAAAACAAACATGCATGCTCAGAATCAAGCAGAAGAGCCAAACTGCCTATTGGACTTCATTGATCTTGGCTGGTCGTACGTGTTGTATGTCACCGCGTTCTTGACGGTCGGAATTTCAGACAACATTTGTGTGACTGTATGTATGCAACACAAGTTTGAGCCAAAATTCCGCCCAAAAAATCCACGGTTTTCTTGTCGGAATTTCCAATCGTGTGTATGTGGCATTAAGCTAGTAGTGAGTAGTTCCTCCACGACAATCCAAAACCGCAGCTAGCAAGAAGATGGCTGCTGTGACAAATGGCACTTTTCTCAGTCTCCAAGCCCTGCATGCCCCTGCAAAATAAGTTAGATAATATTTAACTCTTTGGCTGGCAGTGTCTTTGATCTTTGCTCTCTTGAAGAGCTACCATGGCTGAGGAGTATTCAGCTTTCGTCATCGTCACACTTATGCCTGGTCTCCAGTGTTTTCATCCATGGGCCCATGTGATCATGTGAAGTGCTTCCATCTTGCAGGGCTTAGGCCTGAGTGGCCATTCACCAGGTCCAAACACCTTCATGTGAGGAGGACATTATCAACCCTGTATATGCTCCAACAACACCTGATATGAAGCTTACACAGGGTTGGGACTCAACAGATTTAAAAGGAGAAGTGTGGGGAAGGTTTGTATAAGTGGGTTAGGGGGTGGAAAAGAAACCCAACTTGTCACTTTGCTATGGCTCTCTTTAAAGCCAAACTCCAGGATAGGACTGCTGGCATACTATCCCCAATCCACACACATATCTGGTACAATTACCATTTTTCAGCTTTCTTCTGGCCTGTTTCATTACTAGCAAAGTCCTGTTCCTTTCTTCTTGCCTGTTAGTGGGTGGCCCAGAATGGCCTTGTATTTAGATTTTTTTTTATTATGTCCCTGCAAAAGAAGATAAATAATACCTAACACTGGCAGTGTCTTGAATCTTTGCTCTCTTGAAGAGTTACCATGGCTGAAGAGTCTCCCTCATCTGTCACACTTATGCCTGGTCTGCACTTTGTGTTTTCATCCAAGGGACCCCATGTCACTACAAAACACAATAGTGAACTAAATGCCGGCAGATGGAACCACGGGGGGAATTGGGGGGTGCAGGCATTGGAAATTGCTGGATTTATTGGATGTGATGCTTCTTCCAGTGTCCATATTTCTTCAAAAGAGTGAAGAACCAAGGCACAGGTTTCAAAGGTTTACAAGAGGATACCTGCAGGTTATTTATCAAAACACAAACACATAGTAATGTTTGTCTCTCAGCTTACCCCTTCTCCATGTGTTCACCTTAGAGGCCAGCCATTCTCACCTGGCTGCTTAAGTAATCTCTCCTCCAAGCATGGCTCCACCCCAGGCCCTATCAGGGAACACTATATTAACCTGTGCACTGCAAGCCAGCCGTGCTGATTAACGTTGTTTGTTAAGCTATTGTGTGTTTGGGTTCCTGCTTGCCGTGTGCTACGTCTGTCTCTGTTTTACCGATCTTGACTTGTTCTCGACTATCCCTGTCTGCTTGTGACCTTGACCTTTGGCTTGTCCTTTGTTCATCCTTGTCTGCTTGTCGCCCCGACGTTTGGCTTATCCCCTCACTATCTCTTGTATCCGGAGCTGCTGCTTTCCCTCTATCCTCTATAGCCTACTGTGAGCGTGAGCTGGGGGACTCTGGGGGCCACGACCTGGATCCAGTTGCAGTCCAGTCCATCCTCACCACTAGAGGCTCTGGTGAACACCTTCTGAATCTTAGACTCCGTGCCCTGGGGAATCTTAGGCTCTAGCTCCCTGTGGGATCTCTGTTAGTGCTCCAGTGGACCTGCCTTGCCTTTGTGTTCCATCCGCAGCAGTCAGCTATAGGGTTCACTACCTTAGCGGTGCACTCTTGACCCCAACAGTGTGCATCTGTCACCTGGCTTCAGGTGACCTGACACTGAGCCAGGGCACAGAGAGCAAAAATGCTGACAGAGGTTTTAATCATTTCTTACTGTCTATGAATTTAGCCCTTACTCCCAACATTTAATCTACTTAATCTTAAAATTTGCCTAAACACAGAAATGTTATGTATTGAAGCTCACCAGTCCTTAAATGGGTTGGCTGCATTTGTTTTGTTTTTCCTGTCTTATTTTCCTTTGTTTTTACACTGTAATCCTGTGAATAACACACTTCCTTTTGATAGGTGGCTACGATCACTCACTCCACTGTATCTATAAAGGGAACCATGGTTGTCACCCAGGTTGGACTTCAAAAATGTCTTCCTTTTCATCTCAGTAACAAGGGGGTGGGAAATTAGTAGTTTGAAACAGAAAGATAACCTTGTCTGTGTTTCCAGTTTTACTCACAGGAAGTTACAAGGACACTGCATTTCTGGCCTGACCAACATGTTTTGTTTGTACTTACTGAAACTATTCTTGGCCTGATAAAAAAAAAAACTGTTGCAGCCACTACATGTAAAAACTGGTAAGTTGCAAAATATTAAATTTTTGTTCTTGGGTTTAGAATAGATATCCCTTAAAGCAAAACCTTTCATGTGTAAAACATGGATATTGTCCTTGCTGACTTTTTTTCTGAAAATGTTAGTAGCCAGTAGTACCAATTCAGATGATAGGATCAGATTTGGGGAATAAAGTAAGGATAAATCAGTTGGGCAGTAAAGGTACCAATTCAAAAGGCATGGTCAGAGTCAAGGCAAGTAGGAGCTGGGCAGTGGAGGTACAAAGCAGGCGGCAATATGCAGAGTCAAGCAGACAGGATAAGGTCACAATAAGTAAGCATAAGTTCAAGATCACAAGACAAGTGGACCCTAACACAGAAAAGCAGAATACAGGTCAGGTCAGAGATGAACAGGAAACAACTGGGGACCAATCAGAAATCTCTCCATGCAGTGTTCCAGTTTTCACAGGCTCTTTGGCACCAACATCTGTACTGAGCATGCATGCATAGCCCAAGGTACTGTATATGCACTGATGCACGTCCGGCGGTCACCCTAGACACCCTAGGAATATATGTGAGACGCTTTTGGGAATTACAGCAGAGGATCCAGGTTCTACAGTGGTTTATACCATGCCCAGTTGACCCTTCAAACGTATGTTTTTTGGGGTCCATTGTTTCCGATAAGCCTCTCCTATATTGGTGGTGGCCATCTTCACTTCACTTGTTTCTTTCAAGATTGAGGGAGCACCACACTTTATTTACATTGAACTTTTTCATTGTCACATCAGAGACTTTTTATATGTTTCTTCATATGGACATTTGTTTACTGATTCAACATTGAGCACGGTGTTCATTCACTTGGTGTCACATTGTATTTTTCTTTTATTTATATGCTTAGCGCTACAATTTACATATGTATTTCTGTTTTCACCATTTTGTCTATTGGTTTTTGTAGCCGCTCACCATTTAGGCAGCGCAGAATTTTTTGTATTTGTTACCAAGGCTGGGAAGGGGGCCCCCTCTCCCAACGCCGCCATTCCTGGTCTCTCAAGTCCCACCGGAGATTTCAGCTGAGCACAGATGAGAAGAAGGAACATTCATTACTGCCCCGACTCCTGATGAATGATCCCGGAACCGACAAGGATTTAATCTCTTCCAGATTTGATTATTTGTTTACATTCCAAGCAAACATTTGATCAAACTGATCTTGGTTTTATCAGATGTTTTGGAGGGCAGAGGAGGTATCAAGGGTCTTATAGATCTCTCAATAAAGAGTAGCTGCCACTGCCCCAGTAATAAAGTTGAATTTAAAAAAATTAAACCATCTAATAATAATAAAAAAAAATCAAACCATCTAAACAAAATACATTTAAATAAAACAATGTAAAAAAATTTAAAGCACTCCTATTCCCCTTGCTCACATGCAAATGTGCATGTAGGTCCTGTATGTAAACAGTGATTTTACTACACATGTGAGGTATCACTGTGAACATCAGAGTGAGAGCAATATAATAACTCTTGCACCAGAGCTCACATTAAACTGGTAAACTTTAACCTCCCTGTCGGTATTCCCGAGTCGGGCTCGGGGTGAATTTTTCATACCAAATGCGGTAACCCCAAGCCAGACTCGGGGCTGCATCGTAGGATACAGGAAAAGTTACTTACCTTGTCCCCTGGATCCTGCGATGTCTCCCCGCTGTGTCTGCCTGCCATGTCTCGCTCGATTCACACAGTAACGAGCTCTGTTCCCTGCGAGCAATGCGACTCATGGGGGCGGAGATCGGCGCCAAATTAAAAAAAGTTAAAACACACAATACATACAGTATACTGTAATCTTACAGATTACATATACTGTATGAAATAAATACACATCCCCTTTGTCCCTAGTGGTCTGTCCAGTGTCCTGCATGTACTTTTATATTATAAAAACTGTTCTTTCTGCCTGAAAACTGGAGATTGTCCATAGCAACCAAAAAGTGTCAGTTTACGTCAAAAGTGGTTTTAGACCAGCTAGAAAACAGCGATAATAAATTAGAATCACTTGCAGAATTGAGCGATAGCGATTTGTGGGGAAATTCATCATAAAATACTGACAGTAATGACAATGACAATTCTGCAAATGAGAAAATGTCAGTGTTTTTGATTTGATTACATTATTGAATATTTTTTATTATAATTACATTATTATTTGTTAGAATTATTTATAGTAATTTATTATATTATGATTTTGTGTTTCAAACTTTATCATACCTGGGATGTCTACTAGACTCTGGTTTGGACAGATTTAAGTGTGTTATTCCTAAGAATTACAGGCCTACAATATAAAACACCAAATTTCCATGAAAAATAATGTTACCGCTTTCAGCACCTAAAATCAGAAATAATCATACCGCCAGGGAGGTTAAGGGCTTTTAAAGTGTTTTCTATGGAGATTTTTAGGTAACAAAGTTTGTTGCTATTTCACAGGTGTGCGATATTTTAAATCTTGACATGTTTGGTATCTAGCGAGAGAATACAACTAAACAACAACCAGGGCCGTCGGAACAGGACAGGCAAAACAAGCAATTGCCTGGGGCCCCAGCTGGCCTGGGGCGCCAGCCTAGGATGCCTGCCTGCTGCCTGTCACTGTCCTGGATTTCCAATGCCGCCCTGGGTCGATCTAAATCAAATGCACGATCGATCTGACAGTGGCTGTGGACCCCCCTAGCCTAGCTAGCTGGCACTGTCTCTGCTGGTTGCTACGTGAAGCCCGCTTGGCTTGTAGCAACCAGTGACGTCACTAGCAGAGCAGGAGAGAGGCAGAGTTGTGCCTATCACAGGCAGCGGAGGAAAGATCTTCTAGCTAGCTCCGCCTCCGAGTCCACCCTCCTCCTCCTCCTCCTCCCGCTCTGTCCTCGAGGCACACTGTCCAGCCACTCAGGCAGCGGCATGCTGCTGTGCTGAAGTCTGAAGAACACAGAAAGACGTGACAGAGTGAGACAGATTTCAGCCAGCTGTAGAAATCAGGCAAGTAAGCATTGCTCATTCACCATTGTCAGCACAGCACTGACCAACACATCATAAGGGGTGGGCACTGCACTGGGCAGGACTGGAGCAGTAGTCAGCTCTGAGGGGTTCATGCTGGGACCTGTAGTTCTTCACTTTTGGGGGGGGGTCACATGATTTCCAGTCCCAGCATGAACCCTCCCTGCCCTGCCAGGATAGGACACACAAACACATCCTTGCAGGGCAGGGAGGGTTCATTGTGGGACTTGAAATCATGTGACCCCCCCCAAAAGTGAAGAACTACAGGTCCCAGCTGAACCCCTCAGGACACACAAACACATCCTAGCAGAGCAGGGAGGGTTCATGCTGGGACTTAAAATCATGTGACCCCCCAAAAATGAAGAACTACAGGTCCCAGCATGAACCCCTCAGAGCTGACTCCTGCTCCAGTCCTGCCCAGTGACCACCCTTATGTGGGCACTGGGCAGGATTGGAGCAGTAGTCAGCTCTGAGGGGTTCATGCTGGGACCTGTAGTTCCTCACTTTTGGGGGGGGGGTCACATGATTTCCAGTCCCAGCATGAACCCTCCCTGCCCTGCTAGGATGTGTTTGTGTGTCCTCTCCTGCCAGGATAAACTGTATCGCTATGCTGTGGTTCCTGTAGGCTTTGCGGGGGGGGGGGGCCTCCAAGTCCATTTTGCTTGGGGCCCCCAAATTCCTTCAAACGGCCCTGACAACAACACACAACCTCCCCCAAGGAGTCAAAGGTGGAGCACAAATGTCAAAACATTTTTAGAATCAGTAATTGACCCATATTTTTCCTCTGCCTAGAGTACAACTTTATCATGCATGGTATTACAGGGAGCTATATCTCCCTACCTAAAACTAAAAGTTAGATAATTGCGTGGAAGTGTGCAGAGAAATTGATGATAATATTATTTTCAATGCAAAATCTGAATGATTACATACATATTTCTAAGTGGTATTACTGTGTCTTCAAAGCAAATCAGTGCTTTGCCTATGCAGGACAAAGTAATAGGTATCCTATAACTCTCCCTCTCCAGTAGCACATACATACATACCTTTCCTTCTGGTTCAACTGCATGGAAAAAGAAAATGGGGTTGACAGCTGGAGAGTGAAAAATGTGGTTCATTTGTGCATGGCAGCCAATCAGCTTCTAACTTCAGCTTGTTCAATTAAGCTTTACCAAAAAAAAACAAAAAAAAAAAACTTGAAGCTGATTGGTTTGTATGCAGAGCTGCACCAGGTTTTGCACTCTCCATCTTTAGTAAATCAACCCTAATCCCTCATTCCTCCAGACAAAAAATAGCATACAACTTACTCCATGTGACAGTGCTGGTCTAATTACCTAGTGTCATTCCACCCACTTCCTGCAAGCCCAGAACATCATAGACCCATCCCATTGGGGTGCATGATTACATTAGCTTTGGTTTACAGTACAATGCTACCGAGAACAGCAATGACATCATAAAGTCGGTGCTGCTTTCTGTGTCATTTGGGTAGGGTGACCAGACATCCCCGGTTTCTGGGGACAGTCCCCGGATTGAGGACACTGTTCCTGGACCAAGCCTGTTCCTGATTTTGTCCCCGGATTGGATTTGAACAGGGGCTGAGGCAATTTCAAAGACAGTCAGTGCAGAATTAAAAAACGAAAATCTGAAATACACACCCCAGCTCCGCCGCTCCTACTAGCTTAGGGGGGGTGTATTTTTTTCCATTATCTGTGCCACTTTTTGATGATCATGTGCTGGTCGGAGCAGAGGGAATATTTCTTCAGTTTAGGGTGCATGCCCATTCAGCTCCATGTTCTTCTGCCTTGGCTCAAGTCGCGGCCAGCCGCCTGCCTGCTTATCTCCTTGCCTTCCCTGGTGTAGTGATCTTCCTCCGCTCCCCACCCAGTAGTAGCCGGGGCCTGGAGAGTAAGACTAGACAGGCTGTGAGGCGGGTGGTGGCCACGACGGGCAGAGAGTCGCTGATTGCCGCCATTACTAGTAAAAAAAATAATATGTCTCCGGATTTAATTAAAAAAATCTGGTGACCTTACATTTGGGGCCACCCACTAACAGGCAAAAAAAGAGAAACATGCCTTTGCTCTTCATGTGATAAGCCAGAAGAAAGCAAAAAAATGGTAAGTATACTGGAACCATGTTTGGATTGGGGATAATAACCTAAGAAAACTGCCTGCCTAACCTGGAGTTTAGCTTTAAAAAGAGCTATGGAAAAGTGACAGGTTCTCTTTTCCACCTCTTAACCCACATATACAAACCTTCCCCTCACTATTCTACTTAGTTTAGTTGAGTCCCAAACATGTGTAAGCCCCATATCAGGTGGTGTTGGAGCATATACAGGGTTGATAATGCCCTCCTCATATAACAGTATTTGGACCCAGTGAATGGCCTGAATCCCTAAAGATGGGAACAAGTCACATGATTCCCCATATTCGGATACAGTATATCATGGCAGAGATGGGGAAGTAGCGGTTAATCCTGGGAAGCTGAGTGAACATGTGGGTTTAGGGGATGGCTTTTAAGAGACTCTGTCCAAACGCCCTTAACGGGCAAAGTACAGTGCCTTGAAAAAGTATTGATACCCCTTGAAAATTTTTATATTTTGTCATGTTACAACCAAAAACCTAAATGTATTTTATTGGGATTTTATGTGACAGACCAAATATGTGAAAAGTGTTGGGTACATTTGTATTCAGCCCCCCTGAGTCAGTACTTGGTAGAACCATCTTTCACTGCACTTACAACTGCAAGTCTTTTTGGGATGTCTTTACCAACTTTGCACATCTAGAGAGTCACATTTTTGCCAATTCTTCTCAGCAAAATAGCTTAAGCTCTGTCAAATTGGATGGAGAGCGTCTGTGAACAGCAATTTTCAAGTCTTGCCACAGATTCTCAATTGGATTTAGGTCTGGACTTTAACTGGGCTATTCTAACACATTGTAATGACACCCCGAGTATGAGAGGGGTTAAAGCCGTTTAGGACATTCCCTTTCCGAACACAAAGGCAGCTACCGACACTCCAGTCAGGCGAACAAGAAACCCATACGAACAATTCTCCCCCAAATACGAGACGAAGCTCCGTGTTGAGGTTTAAACAGGAATATGAACTTTATTGGAAGGAATACAGGCTCTTTATATACACCTGAGAATACTGCAGTAACCACATGAACAATGACCACCCACAACATCACACAATGGTTACATAACGAGCCCCCAATACACATTATTCTGAGTGTCAATACATCCATTAGCAGACAACAGGTGAGTTCATTAGCACACTTAATAATAGGGGAATGGAAAGCTGCCTCAGACAAGATTAACACAATTTACTTATCCAGACAAAAGCAACATCGTTAAGCAATAGACAATAGAATACAGTCACAACCTACCCCATCACAGGAAATAGTACACAACAGCCAACACACAATATACACCCAATATATACAATGTATACAGCATTGAATCTGACTAGTACAGATCATAGTGGGGTTCTCATTCACCCTGTGCCCCTATTAGAGACACAGGGTGATCTACACATAAGAGGTGCATGGGGAGCTGAAGCAAGGGTATCTCATACTTTCCAAGAGATTCTGGGTTCCACGGGCCCTCCCTTTACATCTCTCCCGTTTCGGCAGGAGACTAACACAGGAGGAGACACCAAACGGGTTGACTCCAAAGTTAGTCCATAGTTCCATTCCCCCAATGGCGGTATTCACACAGTACCCCAAACAAATTGCTCCAAACAGAGCATTACTCACCCAGCCAACCTCTTCCTCTCTCAGAGAACATACCCACCGCTGGGGAGTGGCCTGGACTGGCCCTTCTCCCTGGAGTCCTTTCAGCCGCTGGAGAGAAGACAGGGTGACTGGGTTCAGTCCGTCATGCTGTTGGGGATCTGGGCCAACTGCCCAGCATCCCTGGAGTATACAAGTGGAGACTAAAGTCCCATTCACTTGTGGTAGGTGAAAATCCCCTAGTGCTTGCAAAGCAAGGCTGACATCCTCCTGTCTCAGTGTCGCACCATTTTCTGGGGTTGTGTCAGTGAAGACCGAAGTCCCATCCACTACCACAGGAACTCCCTCTTCTGTTAGTTGAGGGCAGAGGCCAGCAGCACTCTGCTCTGTTGCCAGCTCTTCTGCTGGGTTGCTTTGAATGGAGACCACAGTCCCATCCCCCGATATCAGCTTAAGCTGCAGTTGTGTGCAGAGGCCAGTAGCATTCTGCCCTGCTGCCAGTGATTCAGCTGGGAGTAAAAGCTTTACTACCTCAGATTGTCGCTGGAGAGAGGGTGCAACTGCCCCGGCTCCCTGGAACTCCACAGTTGTTGCCGGTGCTGGGCAGAGGTTGGTAGCACTCTGCCCTGTTGCCAGCACTTCTGCTGGAAACCCCACACCATCTGCTCCGGCTAACTGTTGGGGAGGGAAGATGGCTGCTTCTCCTCCCTGCATCTCTGAAATCCACTGGGAAAGAGGAACCATCACCTTCTCACCTCGGGCCTCCAAAACTGCCACGGGTGTAGAACAGGGGTCTACAGTACTCTGTCCTGCTGTCAGTACTTGAGCAGGCGATGCATAATCCATAACATCCTCTGAACAGTCCATTAAGTCCATACATTCTGTAATCTGTGGCTGGGGAGATGAGACAACTGCCCCAGCTCCCGGCAACTCCACAGTAGAATTTGGTAGCACTCTGCCTGGTTGCCAGCACTTCTGCTGGGGACTCCACATCATCCGCTTCGGCTTTAGGGATGGCAATCTCCAGATTTTACACTGCCGATTCTCTGGCATGCTGCTGGTCAGGTACATTCCTCCATTCAAGATCATCCCAAGCAGAAACAGGATCATCAAGGTCAATCAGCACTTTAGCTTTGGGGATGGCAATCTCCAGATTTTCCACTGCCGATTCTTCAGCCAGGATTTCAGAGTTGTCAACTGGTATTTCCTGATAGTCCCAGGCAAAGGGAGCCCCACCCTGCTGCTGAGCAGAGTCTATCAGCTGTCTGTAGGCAATCTCCAGCTCCCATTCCTGAACAGCCAGAAACTCCAAATCTTCCTCTGCCCAGTGCCCTTCCGAGACATTCAGTTTTTGCTCTCTGTGCTCCATTATTTCCTCCAAACGCCACTCCCGATCACTCCCAAAGTCAGGGTCCCTGGACAGCCTCCAAAACAACAATCCCAGGCCATCATAGTCAAAGCCTTCCATGGGGCTATCATCCACTGACCACTGGCACTCTTGGGCTACATACCACCGGAGGGCTCTGTAGCTCTCGTCCAACCGCATCTCTGCCCGGATCAGCCTGCTTAACTCAGCTGTCCACTCCTGCTTCGGTTGTTTCCCCAATAAAAGCATTCATACTTCATACTGCGACCAGTACCTTACATAGTTGGAGGGGAGAACTTTTCCCTGGCGTTGCTGCTCGAGAGCTAGCGCTTTCTTCCAGAGTTCGCAGCAGATAGAATCAGACCATCCCAGCAGGACCTCCTCTAATACTGGTCCTCTATGCTGTATCTGCATCTTTTGCAACCTCCTCCTGAATTCCTCTTCCATTGCGGCTGGTATCTGTACCTCCCCTCTCCTTTCAGTTGGTGCTGCTGTGACTTATGCTGCTGCAGCACCTCTTTGCTGTAGCCAATTTGTGTCCACAGCTGCTATAACTAGGTCTATGATCTCTACTGGAGGGTTAGGACCATAATGTGCCAGTCTTATTTTAACAGCCTGATTAAAACTTGCCTCTTCGGGTGTCCTGTCTGTTACGCTGGGCCTTTCAGTTATGTTGGGTCTTTCGGCTCTATCCATTTTGACTAGTTCTGCGATAATGTCCCTCTTCTTACAGTTGTTGGCCGGTCGGCCCCGATTCTCCAGTAGGTCCTTGAGGGAAGAGAACTTTAGCCATTCATACTGTGCTTCCATTGTCCTGTGTCCTCTTGTAGCTGTCCTTCTGGCTGTGGGAATCATCCCGCTGCTTGCCACCAATGTAATGACACCCCGTGTATGAAAAGGGTTAACGTTGTTTAGGATATTCCATTCCCGAACACAAGGCAGCTACCAGACACTCCAACCAGCCGAATAAGACCCCATACGAATAATTCTCCCCCAAATATGAGCCGAAGCTCTGTGTTGAGGTTCAAACAGGAATATGAACTTTATTGGAAGGAATACAGGCTCTTTATATACACTTGAGAATACTGCAGTAACCACATGAACAATGATCCGGATCCACCCACAATATCACACAATGGTTACATAACAAGCCCCCAATACACATTATTCTGAGTGTCAATACATCCCTTAGCAGACAACAGGTGAGTTCATTAGCACACTTATTAATAGGTGAATGGAAAGCTGCCTCAGACAAGATTAACACAATTTACTTATCCAGGCAAAAGCAACATCGTTAAGGAATAGACAATAGAATACAGTCACACCCCACCCCATCACAGCAAATAGTACACAACAGCCAACACACAATATACACCCAATTTATACAATGTATACAGCATTGAATCTGACTAGTACAGATCATAGTGGGGTTCTTATTCACCCTGTGCCCCTATTAGAGACACAGGGTGATCTACACATAAGAGGTGCATGGGGAGCTGAAGCAAGGGTATATCATACTTTCCAAGAGATTCTGGGTTCCACGGGCCCTCCCGTTACACACATGAATATGCATTGACCTAAACCATTACATTGTAGCTCTAAAATGTATGTTTATGGTCGTTGTTCTGCTGGAAGGTGAACCTCCACCCCAGCCTCAAGTCTTTTGTAGACTCTAACAGGTTTTCTTCTAAGTTTGCCCTGTATTTGGCTCCATCCATCTTCCCATCAACTCTGACCAGCTTCCCTGTCCCTGCTGAAGAAAAGCATACCCACAACATGATGCTGCCACCACCATGTTTCACAGTGGGGATGGTGTGTTCAGGGTGATGTGCAGTGTTAGTTTTCCACCACACATAGCGCTTTGCTTTTAGGCCAAAAAGTGCAATTTTGGTCTCCTCTGACCAGAGCACCTTCTTCCACATGTTTGCTGTGTCCCCCACATGGCTTCTCGCAAACTGGACTTCTTATGGCTTTTTTTCAACAATGGCTTTCTTCTTGCCACTCTTCCATAAAGGCCAGATTTGTGGAGTGCACGACAAATAGTTGTCATGTGGACAGATTCTCCTACCTGAGCTGTGGATCTCTGCAGCTCCTCCAGAGTTACCATGGGCCTCTTGGCTGCTTCTCTGATTAATTCTCCTTGCCCGGCCTGTCAGTTTAGGTGGACGGCCAAGTCTTGGTAGGTTTGCAGTTGTGCCATACTCTTTCCATTTTCGGATGATGGATTGAACATCTGTGAGATGTTCAAAGCTTAGGATTTTTTTATAACCTAACCTTGCATTAAACTTCTCCACAACTTTATCCCTGACCTGTCTGGTGTGTTCATTGGCCTTCATGATGCTGTTTGTTCACTAAGGTTCTCTAACAAACCTCTGAGGGCTTCACAGAACAACTGTATTTATACTGAGATTAAATTACACACATGTTGACTCTATTTACAAATTAGGAGACTTCTGAAGGCAATTGGTTCCACAAAATTTTAGTTAGTGGGATCAGAGTAAAGGGGACTGAATATAAATGCACATCACACTTTCCAGAATTTTTTTTGTAAAAAATGTTGAAAACCATATACCATTTTCCTTTCACTTCACAATTATGTGCCACTTTGTGTTGGTCTATCCCATAAAATCCCAATAAAATATATTTACGTTTTTGGTTGTAACATGACAAAATGTGGAACATTTCAAGGGGTATGAATAATTTTTCAAGGCACTGTAATGCAGTCTGTATTTAAAGGGACTCTGTCACGTGGACTATAAAAAAAACATGCTGCCCAGAAGAAAAGGCATTTACTGCTTACATGTCCCACTGCCCATGCCGCTACTTGCCTCGACATTCATGATATTCCATTTACTGAAGATGCTTCAGCACCTTGGACACTTCTCTATGTAGAAACATAGAGTGACAGCAGATAAAGATTAAAGTGGTTCTAAAGTCTGAGCACACTCAAGTGCCCCCATAGCAAGTTGCTCATCAAATTTAACATTTTTTTTTGTTTTGGGGGGGGGGGGGGGAGTTGTGTTTTTGTTTTTTGCTTTAAACCTTTTTATCTTTTTTGCCTGATTGTAAGACCTTGTGGGCCCATATTTTTCCCAAGCATATTTACATTTATTACTGTTGATTGACTCACTACCTCTTGCCAAAGTCTGTTCCAAGCATTAACTATAATTTATCTAAAATAATGCTTTCTGAGGTTGTCTGCGAAGATTCTCATTTATCCAGGTATTCGCTTAAATGGGACGTGTTCGGTGGCAGTACTCAGGGCCGCTGATAGGGGGGGACCACCAGCCCCCCTGTAGGGGGCCCGGCACACAGAGGGGCCCGGACAGCAGGATGATCGGTGGAGAACAATGCCCTCCATGTCTCTCACACAGGTTTCTCCCCCTCTCCCTCCCGCCGGCTTTTAGCTGCTGGGTGAGAGACATGGAGGGATAATGAACCTGGCCTGCCGCCGCTGAGCTCCTTCCCTTGCCCTGCTCGTACTCACAGCTGGGACAAGGAGACCGGAGGCTAGAGCAGAGAGGAGACATCCATTAGGAGGTGCCCCCTATCCACATTTCCTGCTGCCGCGAGCAACCCTTGGAGGAAATAGCAGGGTGGTGTGATACAGTCAGATCCGGTCTCATGTGCTGTATACTGTAGATGAACGATCTTCTGACAGGACAGAACAGAACACAGCACACCTCCTGCTGGCTTTGTAGTGGCTTCTCCCAGTAAGTTGGAGGAGGTGGGTGGGCGGGTATCTTTGCTGGGAAAAGTAATGGGGATTTAAGGATGGGGAATATGTGTTAGGAGGAGGATTTGGGATGGGGGGGGGAGTTGAACCAGGAGAGGGGATGCTTGTGCTGGGGGGATTTCAGTAGGGAGGAATAATTTGTGCTGGGAAGAGTAATTTAGAGGGAGTTGTGCTAGGAGGAGGGATTTGTCGGAATTTGTCCTAGGGGAGGGATTGAGGAAAGAAGATTTGTGCTGGGAGGGGAGATGGGGGTGATTGTGTACTAGGAGCCAGTGGGAGAATTTGGGGGTAATATGAGGGATTTGGGGGGGAGGGAATTGTGCAGGCAGGGGAGATTTGGCAGAAGAAGATTTTTGCTAGAATAGAAAGTTTGATGTGTGCTAGGCTGGTGAATTTTTGGGGTGAGGGATATTTATACTAGGAGGGGGAATTAGGGTATAAAATACCATCAGGTGTGTGTGTGTGGGGGGGCCCCATCAGGTAGGCTGTACGGGGCCCCATGATTCCTAACAGCGGCCCTGGCAGTACTACTGGGGGTTCAGCTTTTTCAGTGGCTTATGTACAAAAGGGTGGTAAAACCACAACCCAACAACTTCTATTTACTACCCCTGCTGGTCTCTGCATCCTGCATTGACATAGGAGTTGATGGGAGAAGCTCAAGGAATGCAATGAAACCATGCTTGCCTGAATTATTGCCTGGTGTTTCCCATGTTCATGAGCATAACTTTATATTGAGGCTGATCTGCTGCCTAGTTCCCTGCTGCATTCTATGTTTCCTTCCACTGGCCTCCACATCCTCCATTGACATAGCAGTGGATGGGAGAGGCCAAGGAATGCAAAAGGGCCATGCTTTCCTGAACCATTGCCTGGTCCTCCCCGTGTTTTTGATCTCAGCTTTATATTAAAGCTGATCCACAGCCTGGTCCACCAATACATTCTATTGTTCCTTCTGCTGGTCTCCACATTCTGCATTGACATTGCAGTTGATGGGAGAAGCCACGAACGCAAAAGGGCCATGCTTACCTGATTTTTTGCGTGGTCTTTCCCATATTCTCAATCTCAGTTTTATATTGAGGCCGATCAGTTGCCTAGTTTCCTGCTGCATTTTATGTTTCTTTCTGCTGGCCTCCACATCCTGCATTAACATAGTAGTGGATGAGTGAAGTCAAGGAATGCAAAAAGGCCATATTTACCTAAATCATGTCCTTGTCCTTCCCATGTTATTGATCTCAGCTTTATACTGAAGCTGATCCACAGCCTGGTCCCCAAATGCATTCTATTTTTCCTTCCGATGGCCTCCACTTCCTGCATTGACATAGGAATCAATGGGAGAATCCAAGTAGTGTAAAGGGGCCATGCTTACATGAACCATTGCCTGGTCCATCCAATGTTCTTGATTTCAGCTTTATATTGAGGCTTTGCAGCTGCGAGGTTCCCTGCTGCATTGTATGTTTCCTTCCACTGGCCTCCACATCCTGCATTGACATAGGAATCAATTGGAAAAGCCAAGGGATGCAAAAGTAAACATGCTTACTTGAATGATTGCCTGATCCCCCCTCCAGGTAGCGTTGTTTTTTTACACCTTCTATCCACATGAAAGTTCACTTTAAGAAGAACAAAGATTGCAAATGAGAGACACAAATAAACAGAATGCACGTACAATCACGGTTTCATATAAGGTTAATTTGCTGGGCCCGGCATATTTTGCTAAGTGCTCCCATGATTTCCTCATCTATCAGCTCACAAAGACGGCAAATAGAATTTTGGAGAAGTTTTCATTCTGCAGCTGAAAGCTGATCAATTTCCTTCGGTTCAAAAGATATGTAAAAGCCAACTAACTGTATCATAAACAATTTAAATGACTTTGCCCAAACAAAGGCAAATAATAAATCAATATTTCATCAGTGAAACCAAGAGCAGGAGGTGGAAATATAATAATTTTATTTACACTGCAAAATGTTATTATTTCCCTCTGTGGAGTAGCAATTAGAAGGTTAGAATTTAGATGGAGGAAATCAAAGTGAGTGATAAAATGAAAAGAGCACCTGTCACAAACCTGGGTATTTGCAATGGAGGTTATGATTAAGAAAATGCTTAAGGCAAGGTTACCTTTTTTAAATGCAATGCCAAAACAGGCAGAAGATCCAGAGAAAAAGACAGCTAAAATGATATGCAAATGTATACCTTTACTTTGAAAGGTGAGCTTGACCCCGCCCTTCCGGGCTGCAGGGTGTCGCTATCGATCCTTATTGTGATGGAAGGCCCCACTGACCTTTAGGGAGGCCCAAGATGCATGGAGGTGATTAAAATGTAATTTGTTGGGGGTGGCTCAGGAGGCATGGGGGTGATCCAAGCACAGGAAAGGCAGAGATCTCCATATTACTTCAGCTGCTTTTAATTCTTGAAATTACATATTTTCCAGATTGGATAACCCCTTAAAGGAGAAGTACAGCCAAAGCTCATTTGGCTGTACTTCTTCTGTGGATCACAGGAGTGCAGTTCGTTCTGCACTCCTGTCACCCGTTTTCTGCAGACAGCAGGCTGAAGTTCGCTGTCAGCTGACGTCACAGAGCCGGTCCAGGCCTGGGAAAAATAACAACAATATGGTTAGGATCCACCCAAAATCCTGGACTGGCACCTGGCTCAGCCCCTTAGCAAGCTGCTGAGAGCCTGAGCTGGCCCCTCCCACCCCAGCACTCCAGTGAGCGCAAGGGGGCAGAGCAGAGAGCTGTGACTGACAGTCACCAGCTCTCTGCTCATGGAGCCCTGAGAACTGAGCGATTAGTGGTGTTTGATCTCTCAGTTCTCAGTAAAGAGGCGGCGGGGGACAAATGTAGCATCGGACAGATGCTGCATCCACCTAGGTAAGTATAAATCTTGAAAAAAAAACTATACTTCTCTTTTAAGGTCTCATGCACACAGGACATTTTCATAAATCCTCATAGAAGTCTTTTCTGTTGGCAACAGAGTTTTGCTGGAAAAAAAGCTTCTCAAAAGGCACTTGACAGGCAGGCATTATGCTGTCTCCTTACCACCTATTTTAAACCCCTAAAAACCAGCACCACCACAACTCCACTGTGTGCAAAGAAAGTACAGGTTGCAGTGTGCCCACATTCAGGTAAATGGGCCACATTTGGTGGACAGTACTGCCCATCGTGTCATGTGTACACCCCCGCTCACTGCCTTTAAAGCTTAAGGGAGGGGGCAGTTGGGGGCAGTAAAAATGTGACCCCCCCAACCATATTTATACAAGGCCTAAGAGGACATTTTTAGAGAGATTTAATCCTGTTTAGGGATGAGCCAAACACCCCCCGGTTCGGTTCACAGCAGAACATGCAAAAAATTAGTTCTTATGCCGCGTACACACGATCGTGATTCACGGCGGTGAAAACACCGCCGTGAATCACGACATGAAAAAAAATGAAAAACGAGGGAACGGCATGTTCCCCCACACACGACCGTTTTTCCCGTAATTTTTTTCTTTGTCGAGAAAAACGACCGTGTGTGGGCTCCGTGGCAGTGATTCCCTATGGGAAAACTGCCGCGGAAAAAAATGCTGGAAAAAACGATGAGAAAAATTAGAACATGTTCTAATTTTTCTCATCGTGATTAATGCCGTTTTTCCCATCGGGAAAAACGGCAAAAAGCCCACAGACGATCGTTTTTCTCGTCCAAAGGAAAAAATTGCATTTTTCCCGACGGGAAAAATGATCGTGTGTACGCGGCATAACACGTGAACACCGTTAAAGTGTATGGGACACGAACATGAAAAATCAAAAGTGCTAATTTTAAAGGTTAGTATGCAAGTTATTGTCATAAAAAGTGTTTGGGGACCTGGGTCCTGCCCCAGGGGACATGTATCAATGCATAAAAAACTTTTAAAAACTGTGTTTTTTTTTGGGGAGAAGTGATTTTAATAATACTTAAATTGAAACAATGAAAGTGAAATATTCCTTTAAATTTCATACCTGGGGGGTGTCTTTAGTATGTCTGTAAAGTAGCGCATGTTTCCCGTGTTTTTTAACAGTCTCTGCACAAAATGAATTTTCTAAAGGAAAAAAGGTAATTTAAAACTACTCGCGGCTATAATGAATTGTCGGGTCCCAGCAATACAGATCAAATTCATTGAAAAAAAAACGGCATGGGTTCCCCCCTTAGTCCATTACCAGGCCCTTTGGGTCTGGTATGAATATTACAAAAACAAAAATAAAACAAAATAAAAACAAAATAAAACAAAAAAAAAAATGCGTGGGGCCCCCCCCCCCCACATTCCATATCAGGCCCTTTAGGTCTGGTATGGATATTAAGGGGAACCCTGCGCCAATTTATTTTTAAAAATGGCGTAGGGGTCCCCCTCAAAATCCATACCAGACCCTTCAGGTCTGGTATGGATTTTAAGGGGAACCCTGCGGCAAAAAAAAATGGCGCGGGGTTTCCCCAAAAATACATACCAGACCCTTATCTGAGCACGCAACCTGGCAGGCCGCAGGAAAAGAGGGGGGGATGAGAGAGCGCCCCCTTCCTGAACCGTACCAGGCCACATGCCCTCAAGGGCCTCATCCCCACAACCCTTGCCCGGTGGTTGTGGGGGTATGGGGGTGGGGGACTCCCAGATCCCGCCCCTCCTTATGTGAATTGGTAACGGGGTACATAGTACCCCTACCATTTCACAAAAAAAAAGTGTCAAAATGTTAAAAACCACAGGAGACAGCTTGGGACAAGTCCTTTATTAAAAAGAAAAAAAGAAGAAAGAAAAAAAAATTCCAAAAAAAAGCAGTTCGATCCCGCCGCTACGAACGATACCGCCTCCATATGAGGCGCCCCGCCAAATGACGTGCATCAGAGGGGGGCTGGGTCACCTATACACATCACTTGGTAACCCCCGGCATTTCCCCTTGCGTCGGAGAGGGGCGGGGGTCACCCGCGCATGTGACTGGTGTCCCCGCCCTCAGCTATAAAAGAGCTGTCAAACGGGTCGCGCGTCATTAGGCCGGGGGCCTCCTATGGAGGCGGTATTGTTTGTAGCAGCGGGATCGAGTCTGCTTTTTTTTTCTCCATATCGCTCGAGGATGGATTACATTGTTGGATTTTTTTTTTCTTTTTTCTTTTTTTCTTTTTAATAAAGGACTTGTCCCAAGCAGTCTTCTGTGGTTTTTAACATTTTGACACTTTTTTTTGGTGAAATGGTAGGGGTACAATGTACCCCGTTACCAATTCACATAGGGGGGGCCGGGATCTGAAAGTCCCCTTTGTTAAAGGGGGCTTCCAGATTCTGATAAGCCCCCTGCCTGCAGACCCCCCCAACCACTGGGCAAGGGTTGTGGGGATGGGGCCCTTGTCCCTATGTTGAGGGCATGTGGCCTGGTACGGTTCAGGAGGGGGGGGCGCCAGGTCCCCAAACACTTTTTATGACAATAACTTGCATATTAACCTTTAAAATTAGCACTTTTGATTTCTCCCATAGACTTTTAAAGGGTGTTTCCAACATTGCCGCGAACAGCCAATGTTCGAGTCGAACTCATGTTCGACTCGAACATAAAGCTCATCCCGAATCCTGTTCCACAAAAATAGGAACGGCAACAGAACAGAAAGGGAAATCTCTCTAATGGAACACAATTGGTAGGAAATACCGGCCAAAGTTTTAACCATTCCCTTTCTATCAGGAATAAAAAACAAAAAAAGTTTTGGCTTTAACTGAAGAGCCCCTTTCAATGTTTCACTATTTCTTCCATTTGTGTCTCAGGAACAAAAATAGGAACAGGAACTAAACAGAAAATTAAATCTCCCCAGTGGAACGCAAATGGTAGAAAAGACCCGGCTGGACTTTTAACTAATCCCTACTCTATCCAAGAAAAAATAAAAAAGTTTTGGCTTTAACTGGAGACCCCCTTTCAATATTCCACTATTACTTCCATTTGTGTCTAGGAAACAAAAAGAGTAACTGGAACGGAACAGAAAATTAAATCTCCCCAGTGGAACACAAATTGTAGAAAATACCCAGCCGGACTTTTAACTATTCCCTACTCTACCAAGAAAAAAAAAAATTGTCTTTAACTGGAGACCCCGCTTCAGTTTTCCACTATTACTTACATTTGTGTCTAGGAAACAAAAAGAGGAATGGGAACGGAACAGAAAATGAAATCTCCCCAGTGGAACGCAAATGGTAGAAAAGACCCGGCTGGACTTTTAACTAATCCCTACTCTATCCAAGAAAAAATAAAAAAGTTTTGGCTTTAACTGGAGACCCCCTTTCAATATTCCACTATTACTTCCATTTGTGTCTAGGAAACAAAAAGAGTAACTGGAACGGAACAGAAAATTAAATCTCCCCAGTGGAACACAAATTGTAGAAAACACCTGGCTGGACTTTTAACTATTCTCTACTCTAGCCTAAAAAAAAAAAAAAAAGTTTTGGCTTTAACTGGAGACCCTGCTTCAGTGATCCACTATTACTTCCTTTTGTGTCTAGGAAATAAAAAGAGGAGCTGCAACGGAACAGAAAATTAAGTGAAATCTCCCCAATTGGACACAAATGGTAGAAAATACCAAGCCGGACTAACTATTCCCTACTCTACCAAAAACAAAAAAAGTTTTGGCTTTAACTGGAGACCCCGCTTCAATGTTCCACTGTTACTTCCATATGTGTCTAGGAAACAAAAAGAGGAATGGGAACGGAACAGAAAATTATGTGAATTCTCCCCAATGGAACACAAATGGTAGAAAATACCCGTCCAGTGTTTTAACCATTCCCTACTCTATTAAAAAAAAAAAGTTTGGGCTTTAACTGGAGACCCCATTTCAATGTGAATAGAACAACATAGGGAACATTTAAAAGGAGAATTAAAATGTTTTTTGACATTCTCTTTGTATGCATATGTAGTTGGTTGGCTTTTATACTCAGAGGTACAGAATCATATGCAGAATTCTAACTGTTTATGCATTTCAGTTGCTCACACCAAATCCTCACGAGTCTTGTTACTCTGGCCCAACAAAGAGGAAATCTCAGCTAATGAGGATCAACTTTGCTGGCTGGGATAATTGTTGTAATGAAACTGTAGTATGAGTTCTGGAATACTGATGCCATCTCTCCTTTCATCTAGAAAAATGTATGCATTGAAAAATACATAATGCATGATGGCGTAAAGGAACTTCTATATGTATGCTGCTAATTACTGAGCAATCCATGAAATAAATAAAGAATTTTGACTTAAAATAAGTATTTTTAAAGACTGCTTCAGGATCTCTGACATTAAAAAGAAAAAAAGGGACACTTTGCAAAAAAAGCCATCTTCTTTAATTCCCTAAAAATGGTTTGATTGTGAATCAAGTAATAAAATCCTAAACTATTCACAGTATTTCATATTCTGAAATGATACTGCAATAGCTAGTTAGTCACATTCAACTGGGCTTGTTCTGTTATGTGTAGAAGGTGTTTTTTTTTTTTTTCAGGAAAGTGAAGAAACAGCACTCGACCCACTAAGGTTATCTTATTGACATTGCTATCTTAAAGTATTGATGTTGATGCAAGTAGGCGACCAGAGGATCTCCATGGTCTCCTTGGCTTGTAGTGTAAATGTAATAGACATGTGCAAAATGGTTTTGTACGAATCAAAAATTCGTTCGAATTTCTGAAAATTCTTACATTCGGAAGAATCCGAAATACGAATTTATATGCTTCCGAATTTTACGAAATACGAAATTTCGTTGACGAATTTCGGATCCGAATTTGAGAAATGTATTTTTTGCTTTTTAAATTCATCATAACGAATGTTCGTAATTGTTACGAAAAGTTAACGAACCTAACGAAAATTCGTATTCAATCCAAATTGAATTTCGGACACGAATTACGAAATACGAACTAATCGCCCGGGCTACAATAACTTTCTCAATATGGCAGTCGTTGACTCATTATGCTCATTATGAGGGGCTCCCACCATCCCTGTGCTGTGCTGACTTCCTCCTGGGGATGTACCCCTGCTGTGCTCATTATGAGGGGCTTCCACCATCCCTGTTCTGTGCTGAGTTCCTGGGTTTGTTTGTAGCCCATTGCCGTTAGTTTGTATTTCGTAATTCGTGTCCGAAATTCAAATTTTTGCTAGGTTCGTTAACTTTTCGTAACAATTACGAACATTCATTATGATGAATTTAAAAAGCAAAACCAGGAAGTCAGCAGCACTGCTGACTTCCTGGGTTTGCTTTTTAAATTCATCATAACGAACGTTCGTAATTTTACGAAAAGTTAACGAATCTAATGAAAATTCGTATTTCGGACGAATCCAAATTGAATTTCAGACATGAATTACGAAATACGAAATAACGGCTAATACGAAACGAAACGGAACGAAACAAAACAAATTTATTGATGGCGCCCATGTCTAAAATGTAATACTGAAGCGCCACACCACTGCTAAAAGATCAAGATACAACTTTATTCCAATGAAGTCCTGAAATGCATTAACTACTCTTTGGATTGTCTGGACTTGTTCTGTAATGTTGAAGATGTTTCCCTGTTTTTTCATGAAGGTGCAGAAGTAACGCTGGACCTGTAAAGTTATCTTCTTCGTATTGCTATCTTAAAGTATTGATGTTGATGCAAATAGGTGACCAGGAGATCTTCTCGGTCTCCTTGGTTTCTAGTATAACAAAAGTGAAATACAGAAGAGCCACACCATTGCTAAAAGGTTCAGATACTGTACGACTTTATTCCAATAAAATCCCGGAACGCATTGACTACTCTTTGGGTTGTCCCCTTTTATTGGAATAAAGTCATATCTGCACCTTTTAGCAGTGGCGTGGCACTTCAATTTACATTAATGTTTTTTCAAGCAACTTCCTCATTTCTAAAAAGGTTCAGAACATACCCCAATATTTATATCCACTTAAATGAGTAAAGCTGACCATAGATGGTTATGTTTTTTTTCTTTTACTCATTCAGCCAGCGCTCATGAAACACATTCCTTTATCCACACAAGTGATATTGTATTCTGTCAGTGGGATCAGTAGCTGCAGCCGAACTAAAAAGATTTCTAAAATAATCAAATAATTTGCTTCTGTCGAGCAGGGACATCCACACGCTGATTGAAATGTGGCAGATCCCTGCTGAAGTATGGCTTGCATAACTATGAAATTATGAAACCACCTTGTTCTGATTACATATTTCAATTGCCATGATGCCTTGAGGTCCGAGGCAGGTGTTGATTCTTTGAGTGACACGACTGAAGGAGTGAATTTCCATCAAATTGCCGGGATAGGCCCTAAATAAAATACAATTTATATGTTGGTTGAATTAGTTAGTTGGCCTTTTTTGGTGCCACATCCCAAATTGAACATAATTAAATTTCTAAAGGGGTCTAACCCATGGAAATGGCGGTATTTTCACTGCCCAGCCAGCAGAGGGACTGCTGCTCATTGGGCAAATGGAAACACACCAATAAACATAGGCATAAAGCAAAAAAGAACCTCTCCCTCTGTAAAGTCTTCTCTGATTGGACGAGGTGGAGATTGTGACATCATTGCCCCGCCTCTTCACTTTGTCCAATCAAAGAATACTTTTCATTAATTGAGAAACTGCAAAGCGTTCCCTGAATGGCGCCCATGCCAAGCATCCATACTCCTGTAGCAGGGCAGCCACTTTGCATAAGACCCAGAAGCAAGTGGAGACCACTGTAATAGCGTCGCCTACTACAATGATTTTGAGCTTTCACGGGGATCCCACAGGTATGCCACATACAAACTTACATAGGTCCAAGCTAGGAAAAACCATAACCATATTTAAAAAAACTTGTATATAATACACTGTTTAGAAAATTCTCAATTTCTTTTCAAGTATAGTAAATGTGCAAAGATCGAAAAAAATAGAAAAAAAAAAAGAGTGTATGCATATTCTTCCTCTGTATGTTAGTAATAAATAGATGTCATCTGTGAACATTACTGCAATAGTCTACTCTACATGATTGCAAAAGGGTAGTTTTTGTTCCATTAGTGATCCCTTAAAATAAACCTGATCTGACTCATAATTGGGCCAATTTGCTGATACATATCAGCTATAAAGTTAGAGGAGGTTATATAAAATTATCTGTTAGTCTTTACCTTGTTTTTTCACAGAAAGAAATCCCTCTTGAAAAGGTTTTAATGCAGATGAAGACCAGGTTCACACTGTTGTATATTTTTCTGTGTCTTTACCATTTATTATATGGGAGGCAAATGTATTGTTTGAACAATTTTTATTCCGGTCATTGCTTTATGTTTAGATTCCTAGTTGGAATATATTAGGGTAAAACAAAGAGAAATAAAGCTCATTATATGCTAACTGAATGGACAACCTACATGGTACCCCTTTTTTTTTTAATGTATTTGTAAATTTTAATATTGTCATTTCTGATATGGGTTTATTTTAGAGATTATAAATAATCAGAAGCTTAATTAAGGCTTAAGTAAAAAAACCTAGGCAACAAGACATAAAAGAAATAGGGATAATTCTTACTGATAAGTGACGTATTTTTTAGTTAAGTTAACACTAATGCAGGCCATGCATGGGTTGAATTCCAGACTAATTTTCTTTCGAAAATCTGAAATTTTGTGTGTTTTGTAATCCGATGCTGCCACCATTGATTTCAGAATTCGACCAACCAAGCCTTCAATTCCACCTCATGTTGCTAAGGAAAAGAAAATTTGTGGCTGGGAATCTTCTTTTCTTTACAGGTAACAGCTAATTTTTTTCGATTACATTTTTCGCGTGATCCTCCCATCATTGATTAGAAATTCGGTCATTTTTAAAAAAAAATTAAACATGTAAATCCCTCAAATTCGATGGCCGCACGGAAATCGGCCATTGCTGCAGCCCACTAATGGTGCAAAATTAGAGCGAAAATTCTTAGTTAAGATTTTCGAAAAAAAAATCTTTCGGAATTCGACCCATGTATGGCTGGCTTTCGTTACTTATAAAAAGAAGTAGTAAGATATTAACTTTTTTTTTTTTCTTTTTTACAGAAAAGTTTTTATTGAACAAATCAGCATTACAATACAGTCAGCTTTCGACAATCAAATATTGCATAGTACAGTATCAATTTGAAATCACCATATTGAGCATCCTACCAATACATACAAAATATAATTTCTACCATTTCTCAACCGGTGAGAAGTCACAAGTATATATTTATCTAGGTCCGAGCCATGGTAACCTTAGGGTACTCGATATCCCTCCCCTGGGGGGTTGGGGGAAAGGCCATCAGCCGCCCAGCCCATGTATATATATGAAAAAAAAGTTTTTATTTAGCATGGTCAGGTGCTACCCGGTGGGAAGGGGGGGAATCTATCAGTTGGTCCTCCACCTCTCCGGCTCCTCACCCACTCACGTCCACCCATGCAGCCCACACCTTATCAAATTTAGCCGGGCATTGCCTGTTCTCGTATGTGAGCTTGTACAAAGGAAGTTCTAAATCAACTGCATTTTGCCAGGCTTTCAATGTAGGGGGTTCGGCCGACTTCCAATGGAGCATTATCTCCCTCCTGGCATAGAATAGTGAGAATGTAACACAGAGTTTAGCATACCTGTCCCCCTCAACGTCTCCCAAATAGCTCAGGAGGAGCACCATAGGTTCCCTTGGCACCAGAGTTACCAAGAGTTTGCTCAGTTTCCCAGCTACGTGGTCCAAGTAGATTTGGATTTTAGGGCAGGCCCACACCATATGCCAGAATGTGCCTATTTCCGTGTGGCATCTGGGGCATGAAGGGTCTAAGTTCGGGTAGATGCTGGCCATCCTATGTGGGGTGTAGTACGTCCTGTGAATAAACTTCAACTGGATAAATCTATCCTTGGCCGCTATCATGGACGGGATATAGGTTGATATACAGTCCTCCCATTTGTCTTCTCCAAGGGCCGGAACGTCCTCCTTCCATTTGTCGAATGTGTGCGTAGGTTTGGTGTCATAGGCTACTGTCAGGTAAAGGGTGGAGAGGGGTTTCCCCATTACGCTGGAAATGAGCAGGCGCTCGATGGAGTCGGACTCGAGTGTCAGTGCCTCCGGGAACTGAGCCTTCATGGCATGTCTCAGTTGCCAGTACCGAAACTCTGAGGTGTTGGGAAGTGAATATGTGCGCCTCAGTTCCGTGAAGGGCATAAGTTTCCCGTCTTTTATAAAGTGTTTAAAGGACGTTATCCCCCACCCAGTCCAGAATGATGGGTCCGGGATGTTGTTCAAATGGGGTAGTGTGGGGTTGCCCCATAGTGGAGTGTGTGGGGATGCACAATTCGGCTTGCGATAAACTGTTCTGGTCTCTTTCCATACTCTAAGCACCGTTTTCATAGGCCCCGTCAGGTCGCATGGATCCCCAAGCCCCGGGAATGCTAGGTTGCTCAGTGACGCATATGACCCTAGTATAGCTGCTTCTAGTCTCACCGCTGGATTTTGTCTAGGCTGGGAAAACCACTACCGGACCGTAACCAGGATTGCCGCCCAGTAGTATATGAGGAAGTTGGGCATCGCTAATCCTCCTGCAGAGAGAGGAAGGTAGAGTATGCGTTTCGCCACTCTGGGTATCTTCCCCGCCCACACAAACTAGGTCATTATACCCTCAAGGTGCCTGAAAAAGGCCCTGGGGATATGCAAGGGGGTATTTCGGAAAAAGTAGCTGCTTTTTTTTTTAATTCTTATTGATTTTTAAATGAGAGACAGATTAACAAAACAGAGCATCTGGGCATCCCAAGGCTCTGCATTTAAATTAAAATAAAATGTACATAGCAACCGGCTATAACCTAAAAACGCTAGACACACTAGATTGCTTGTGTCCAATAACTAAAGGATTTTAATAGATTTGGCACTACAAATAAATGCACTCAACCTTCGAAGAGAAGGAGAAGGGGTAAATGCAGGCGGTCAGGAGGTGTCATCTGAATTAATGAGGGGTAATAAAAAAGAGGCTTCAACTCATGGCATAACTTTAAAGCTGCTAAGCCAGTGTTCAAGTGGATTGGTAATAGTTATTGGGTGACATTTGTAGTAAGAGATTCCGTCAAAATGTTCCATATTTTACCAACTTGGCAGGACAGCCACAAGAGGAATTTGTGGCCTTGTACAAGGGTATGGAGGAGTAAACCAGGGATTTCCAAAAATTTAGGAAGGGCGCCTCCATCAATTACCATCTCAGTATGGCCTTTCTTGCATAGAACAACAGCAGGCCTATGAGAGTTCTGGTTGCTCGGAGGAAAGCAAATGAGCCCACCAGGCCGAAAAAGCACACTACTATGGGAATAATGGTCAGAGTGGAAATGAATTGAGTGTCCTCTTGGGATAGGACCAAAACATGCCTGAAATCAGTAGCTGTACTAGTACACTTCCAACAATGGGGATGAGCCCCAGGATAGATTCTGTTCAGGAGTTGTGGTGTTAGATAGACTATTTATAGAATCTTAAACTGAATCAAGCGATTTCTGACTGCTACCCAACTATAGGAAGGGATATTCCCAAATACCTTCCCAATCTTCTTCATCCATATCTGGGACATCCACCTGCCACTTGAAGTAGAGAACTTCGATACCAAAAGGAAATTTTTAAGAACCTAAAATTTCCATTCTTAGGTTGTTAATAGTGTAATCTTACATATAGGGGATGGATGTGTGTGCTCTTATTCACTTGTATTCTCTTCCTGTCACAGTAAAAATGCCTTCCCAGTGTCAGGCTGTTAGGCCACCATAAATGCTGACCTATCTCCTGCCTGAACCTGGGGCTGATTTTGCTAATTAACAAAGCCTTTAAACTCCATTCACACAGGGGCAACATGACTTCCAGCGTGACTTTGGGATGCAACTTGGACACGACTTGAGTATGAATCACAGCGCGACATGAGGCAACTTACAAGGCAACTTCAAGTTGCCTCCAGGACAGGAGGCTTTCCAGTGGCCAATCAAACAAGAATCAGCTCTGTGGGAGGGAGGGGTTTGCCTGAGAAATGTATGTTCTCTTCCTGTACTGTTGCTTCTGTTAAGACAGTGATCCGACTTCTGAGGCAACTTCCATTGAAATCAATGGGTACAAGTTGCCTACAAGTCGCCTAGAAGTCGGATTGAAGTAGTACAGGAACCTTTTCTAAAGTCGGAGCGACTGCAGTAGTGTGCATTAAGATGGCTCCATTCACTTACATTGATTTTCTCATGCAGCACGACTTGAGGCGACTAGGGGCGACTTGGGGTGACTTGAAGTCGGATCCAAAGTCGTCCCTGTGTGAATGGGCTCTAAGTTTTCACTTTTGTAACCATTATTGCACACATGACAGTTTTATTAATGACTTTTTTTTAAACTGAGCCCAGCAGGAGATAGCATAGCCTAAAGCTGACTATATATGTGTCATTTTGATAGAGTGATTACAAGTTTAATTCAATTTTTTGACGTAATTGCAGAGCAATTGAAGTAAAAAAAAAAAAAAAGAAGAAGCAATTTGCTGCAAGGAAATGGGCTCCAAACAACCACAATCAAAAACCAGTTCACTTATGACAAAATTGCCGTAGTTTTTCCTGTTTCAATTCAATTTCAATTCAGTCTTTCAATAAACTGTATTAAACATGTTAATTTATTGTTTGACAACCATGAAATAGAGACATGAGGGAGTAAATTAGGCTCCAACATGTTCTATACAAGAGTTTTAGGGCTTGATGCTAGAAAGGTTGGATATAAGGGCATTGGTAAAACAAAAGCCTTAAAATATTATCTACGTGATCTATATGTTGGACAAACCTGTAAAAAATGCTGTGGTAATGAATCTAGGGAAGGTGACCCCAAACTCCTAGGTGGACAGCAACAGAGCTGGAAATTGTGGCAGGGAGATTTCACTGTTGGAATATCCATAGAAGAAGTCAGGGGGCAATTCTACGCTCTAAATATAGGTAATCAAACTCCACTTAGGCTCATGGGATGCGGATATGCAAAGATAGTGCTTCTTTAATATATCCTACCTAAAGTGTTTATCCAACAAAAACTTTTATTTACTTTTGGATAGAATCAGGAAGGCTTTTCTTTTTTTTAAATCATAAATTTGTTTTATTGAACATTTCCAGAACAGTCATAAAGAATCACCTTTTGCCACCGTACATAACGTATACATGGTGTAGGGTAACAATCAATGCATTCCAGGTTAAATAACCTCTTACAAAGAGCACGTGCAACCTTATTCATACAGGGTGCCAAAGAGACAGATTACAACCCTCCCAATGTATTAGCATAAGGATGTGTCACAGAACTCTTGTAATTACTAGGCCAAGTGAGTACAGCTGTAATGGCAAGATTGGTTGTTTGCAGAGCACACAGCCATCTTTGCCTTGTGCTAAATAAGCACACCTCAGATTCATCTTTTTGCAATAATGCTATCTTTATGCTTGCTAAGTTCCACTCACCATTCATTCCATCATTCATTCAAGGAAAGCACATCATCACAGGTCTTATCATCAAGTCATCCCAAAGCAGAGTGACCTCTGGGATAGCCAGCTCTCTTTATTTATAGTAAACATGAGTAACAAAAGAAGGTGTGGCTTCACAGAACAGCCATTCAGACATTTTGTATATTTTCAAAAGAACCAATCACAGACATGTTTAAATTCAAATATAATCCCAGCCGTGAGGTGTGCAAACGGCTGTGTACAGGGGTCATGCTTTCTGTGAGACAAAGGAACACCAGAAAGCATGGCTTTGTACATAGCCGTGTGCAAGCCAACCTCACTTTTACCAATGACGGGAACTATATGACAATTATGCCTCAATGGACCACAACTTTTTTATAGTTATGCTACTGTTCTTGTGGATACAGATCTGTGCGCTCGGAGTCATTTAACACCCCCTGTCAGGAGGTGGCCAGTCCCCAGACGGGGCGTAAAACAACATCTCTAAATGGAGCAAACATCGCTGTTTCCATAGGAAGATTTTCCCGCCACCGATCTTCCACCAACGTCTGTATGTGCAAATATGCTCAGATGAGCGCATTACAGCAAAACTGACATTGGGGGGACATCTGACAACATACATTAATACATTTTTCCACAACACAGCCCAGAAGTATCCAGCTGCCAGTTTCCCCACAATTTCTCAAATTTAGCAGGGCAACCCCTATGCCGGTATAAAATACGCTCAAGTAGTATGGTACTAGTATGGTACTATTACCCATGTGTTTTATCCATTCCAAAAGGGTTGCAGATTTCACTGACTTCCAATATTGTAAAATAAGCCTTTAGGAATTAAAACAAGCTCTGGAGATAGCTTCCTTTGTGTATTCACTGTACTGCTAGAACCCTTTTCAAGCTTTGCTGATATCAGGATTCTTCTCACATTCTCAACATCAGTTCCTCTAACATTTTCACCAGACTAGAAAAAATTTACAAACTTCAGGCAGCAGCAAAAATCTAACTTTTCCTTATTCCACTCCAAAAAGTTTTTTTATTTCTGTCTGTGTTGCCACTGGAGATTTACCTTAGTTACATAGTTACATATATAGTTACATAACAGCTGAGGTTGAAAAAAGACACAAGTCCATCAAGTCCAACCTGTGTGTGTGAGTATTACATTGTGTATCCCTGTATGTTGCGGTCATTCAGGTGCCTATCTAACAGTTTTTTGAAACTATCGATGCCCCCCGCTGAAATCACCACCTGTGGAAGGGAATTCCACATCCTTGCCGCTCTTACAGTAAAGAACCCTCTGCGCAGTTTAAGGTTAAACCTTTTTTCTTCTAATTTTAATGAGTGGTCACGTGTCTTGTTAAATCCCTTTCCACAAAAAAGTTTTATCCCTAATGTGGGGTCACCAGTAGGGTTGAGCGGACACCTGGATTTTCGGGTTCGACGGGTTCAGCCGAACTTCGGAAAAAAGTTTGAGTTCGGGACCCGAACTTGACCCGAACTTGACTCCAAACCCGAACCCCATTGTAGTCAATGGGGACCTGAACTTTTGAGGACTAAAATGGCTCTAAAAAAGTAATGGCAAGGGCTAGAGGGCTGCAAATGGCAGCAAAATGTTGTTAAGAGCATGGCAAGTGCTCTGCAAACAAATGTGGATAGGGAAATAATAACTTAAAATAACATAAAATACATAAAAATTAAAAATAATAATCTTGACCTAGGAGGACGAGATCCACATGGAGTAGGAGGTTCAGGTGGCGGTGGATGTGACGGTGTAGGTGTATGCAGAAAACGCACCAATTTTATTTTTTTTTACCCTAAATTATTACTTTTTTGGAAGAGGAGAACAGTATCTAAAGCGTGTATCTCACACGTACAGATATGCAGAAAATGCACCAAAATAAATTTTTAGGGCAGAAAGCGCACAAATTTTTTTTTTTTTTGCCCTAATTTTTATTTTTTTTGAATAGCAGAATAGGAGAACAGTATCTAAAGTGTGTATCTCACAGTAACATATGCAGTGCTGGTGCACTAAGCTTGCATAAAATTCCCGCCGAAGCCAACCTAACTAACAGACGGATAAAAGTTATCTTTTCTCTGGCACTGGGCTCAGGGCCGGGTAAAAAGATTGTGCACTGCACCCACACAACAAAAGCAAGGTAGATCGCTGAGTAATTTGATTTCTGAATCAGGACTCCTATCTAATTCTCTCCCTCAAAGCAGCAGCAGCAGCAACCTTTCCCTACACTAACTGAAGCAGAGTGACGTGCTGTGCTATGTGCCTCTAGCTTATATAAAGGCTGGGTCACATGCTGCACTGGCCAATCACAGCCATGCCATTAGTAGGCACGGCTGTGATGGATTCTAAGGGCACACAAGTAAAACAAATGTTGATTGGCTGCCCAGTGCCCTGCAGCTTTTTAAATTACATTGCCAAACACCGAACCCAAACCCGAACATACAGTATATTGTACCAAAAACCCAAAAGTCCGGTACGAACCCGAACTTTACAGTTCGGGTTCGCTCAACCCTAGTCACCAGTATGGTATTAGTAAATTGAAATCATATCCCCTCTCAAGCGTCTCTCCTCCGGAGAGAATAAGTTCAGTGCTCGCAACCTTTCCTCATAACTAATATCCTCCAGACCCTTTATTAGCTTTGTTGCTCTTCTGTGTACTCGCTCCATTTCCAGTACATCCTTCCTGAGGGCTGGTGACTTCACTTCCTGTCTTCTGAAACCATTGTCAGCAGGACAGGAAATTGGGGGGAAATCTCTCTAATAGAGCCCTGGATAGCAGTAAAAGGGTTATAACCCCTGCCTACTGTATTCAAAACTAAAACAAATTTTGGCTTGATTTACACTTTAAGTTTAAAAAAGAAATCCATGGAAAAGATCCATTAACTATTACCATTATAATCCCAGAACCTTATTTCCACCATCACATTCTATTTTGCCTTGTCTTTGACCAAGTTAATGTTTTGTTTAGTGATGGCTGTCAGTCTTGTTCCAACCACCAGGTTCTTCTCCCTTTCTCTTTCTTTACCTTGCTCTTTTCCATTCTGTTTCATAGCTCCTCTCTAGCTGAGTATTTTTGGGATATGGCCTCAAAATTGGGATTTTCTCTCTGATAGTCCTTCCAACAGATATGGGTTTTATTGACATCATGGTTTCAGTGACTCTTCGCAGCACTGCTTCATTTAGGGAAAAGACCCATAAATTAATTTTTTTTGAGTTGCCTATGACTCTTTTTCTCTAGGTTTTGTTCTGTTGTGATTAGGCTCCACTCTGGTATATCTTTATTATAAGTACAAGGTTAGTGTGTATGACTTAAGAGAGAAGTCCAGCCAAAGCTCGTTTGGTTGTACTTCTTCTATGGATCACATTAGTACAGTTCGTTTTGCACTCCTGTGACCCATTTTCAGCAGAGAGCGGGCTGAAGTCCACTCTCTGCTGACGTCACGGAAGTCAGTCCAGGCACCGCGTCATCGCGACAATAAAGTCTGGATCCGCCAGGTGCCTGGACCGACACCTGGCTCAGCCTCTCAGTGAGCCGCTGAGAGCCAGTGCTCCAATGAGCAAGGAGGGAGCAGAGCAGAGAGCTGTAACTGACAGTCTACAGCTCTTTGCTCGGGGAGCTCTGAAAACCGAGCGATCTGCGGTGTTCAATCGCTCCGTTCTCAGTGCAGATGCGCCCAGACAGATGCAGCATTGGACCGATGCTGCGTCCACCAAGGTAAGTATGATTCCTAAAACAAAAACAAAAAAACCTTTACTTTTCTTTTAACTACTGTAGATAAAAAAAAAAACTTGTCCCCTATATCTAATATAAAAGCTCAGATAAAAGAATGACATAAGTATGAACCTGTATACCGTGGGAATCAATCTCAAATAGTTCCTCTCCAGCCAAGTTTTTTTTTGAGATATGGTCACAGATTTTCTCTTCAGTAGTCCTTCCCACTGATATGGTTTTCATTAACTTCATGCAGAGGCGTATCTAGAACCTTCAGAGCCATGGTGCAAGAAATCATGAAAGGCCCCCCTAACCCCCAACCGGGGCCCTTTCCACTGATCTCGGGGGCCTTTACTCCCATTGTGGAACCCTTTATTATGGTCCTGCAGCGGACAAGCTTCCTGCTGTCTTGGGGTTCCCCCACGGTGGTGGAACACCAGAGCCCAGTTGCAGGTGCGACTCTGGTAGTTCCACCACTGGTGTCAGTAGATTTTATTTAATATATATATATATTTTTTATAATTTTTTACCATTTCATTCATGTTTATTTATTATTTATAATATAACATTTATTTTTTTATTATTTTTTTGCATAATTAACCACTTAAGCCCCGGACCATTTGGCTGCCAAATGACTGGGCCACTTTTTGCGATTGGGCACTGCATCGCTTTAACTGACAATTGCTTGGTCGTGCGATGTGTCTTTCAAACAAAATTAACGTCCTTTTTTCCCCTCAAATAGAGCTTTCTTTTGGTGGTATTTTATCACTTCTGCGGTTTTTATTTTTTGCGCTATGAACAAAAATAGGGCGACAATTTTGAAAAAAATATATATATTTTGTACTTTTTGCTATAATAAATATCTCCAATTATTTATTAAAAAAGCTAATTTTTTTCTTAGTTTAGGCCGATATGTATTCTTCTACATATTTTTGGTAAAAAAAAATCGCAATAAGCGTATATTGATTGGTTTGCGCAAAAGTTATAGCGTCTACAAAATGGGGGATAGTTTTATGGCATTTTTATTATTATTTTTTTTTTTTTACTAGTAATGGCGGTGATCTGCGATTTTTATCGTGACTGCGACTTTATGGCCGACCCATCGGACACTTTTGACTCATTTTTGGGACCATTGTAATTTTTACAGCGATCAGTGCTATAAAAATGCACTGATTACTGTAAAAATTACACTGGCAGTGAAGGGGTTAACCACTAGGGGGTGCTGAAGGGGTTAAGTGTGTCCTAGGGAGTGATTCTAACTGTTAGGGGGAGGAGTTACCAGTGACACGTCAGCAATCACTGTTCCCGATCACAGGTAACAGTAGATCCCTGACGTGTCAATAGGCAGATCAAGGGAATGCCTTGTTTACAAAGGCATCCCCCTGTTCTGCCTTTCACAATCGCGGGCCGCCCAGGAACATCGAGTTCCCGCAAACCCGCGGGCGCTCACACGAGGCACACACGCGCCTGCTGGGTGGCAAATTTAAAGAGACGTACAGGTACGCCCATTTGCCTGCCCGTGCCATTGTATCGACGTACATAGTCGTGCGGCAGTCGGCAAGCGACTAATCGGACCCCTGTTGGATGTCTTACTTTTGAGACAGAGTAAGGGACTGAGGACAGATTCATTAGTCCCTTTCTCTGCAGCCTCAGATGCACATAATGAATGAACAGCAATAGCTCTGTACAGAGCTTCCCGTTCATTCATAAACTGAGGCATAGTGAACACGGTACTGATTACTGACTCTATTCATTAAAACAAAGAAGGGGCTGGTTAATGACACATTTACCGGCTCCTTCCCCACTCTCCATCCTGACAGATCCCCCGCAGCAGCCAGCAGGAGATGGGAGGGGGAAACCCTACAGCACTGTGGAGGGCAGAGAAAGACACAGGAGCCCCGGGGCAGAAGGACAGGCATAGGGAGGCAGTGAGAGCGGCAGGTGGAGGAGCCAATGCCCTTCATTTCCCTCTTACAGCCACTGAATGTCTGCGGGAGTGAGAGATAGGTTCAGCAACTCCATGGAGGGATCAGTTCCTCTACATGCTGCCGCCCCCCCCGCCTTCCTATCCAGGCATACAGGGGGGCTGCATGGGCCCCCTGGAGCAGGGGGCCAGGTTGCAATGGCAACCCCTGTGACCCCTGTATGTACGCCCCTGATTTTATGGCTTCATTGACCCTTAACAGCACTTCTTCATTTATGAAAAAGACCATATATTTCTTCTTTGTCTGTAGCCTATATGACTCTTTTTTTTTCTAGGTTTTGCTCTGTTGTGATCATACTCCAATCCAGAATATACTTATTATAAGTTAGACTAGGTTCACACTGTTGCCGTTTACATGCAACCGCGTTTGCTCAGGCACAACAGCCTGTTCATTTAAATTGGCTGCTGTACCTATGGAAAAATCTGAGAAAAGGTCCCTCAACCTTTTCAGAAATCACAGCATAGTGCTATGCGTGGGGGTGCCATTAGGTTTAATAGCACCCCCACATGCTTGCTAAACAGCAGTATCTTTTTCTTTGTGGTTGCAGGAAGGAGTGTGAATTACACACAGTCTTGCACCCTCTCATATGTGAACCTAACCTAAAGGGTAATATGACTTAACAAGATTAAAAAATACTTGCCCTCTATTTCTAATATAAAAGTTCAGTTAATAGAGTTACATAAAATAGAAACTGTATACCATTGGAATCAATCTTGCATAGTTTTTTGCAATATAGCCACACATTTGGGATTTTCAATTCAACACTCGTTTTATTAGATATGGTTTTCATTAACTTCATGGTTTCATGCCTTCATTGACCCTTTGCAGCACCTCTCCATTCATAATATCCGTTTAGGGAAAAGACCCCAAATGTGCCTATATGACTCTCTTTTCTCTAGGTTTTGTTCTGTTGTGATGATTCTCCAATCCGGTATACTCTTATTATAAGGTGAAATGTTAATATGACTTAACTAGATCAAAAAATACAATACCTCTAATATAAAAGATCAGTCAATAGTGTTACATAAAATTGAAACTGCATACCATGGGAATCGATTAAGTTTTTTTGTGATATTGACACAAAATTGGGATTTTCTCTTCAAAAGCTACCCAACACATATGGTTTTCATTGACTGCAAGGCTTCATTGGGGGAGATTTATAAAAACTGGAGCGCTCAGACTCTGGTGCAGCTGGGCATGGTAGCCAATCAGCTTGTTTAATGAAGAGTTGACAATAAAACCTGGAAGCTGATTGGTTTCTACGCCAGATTTGCACTCTCCAGTTTTAGTAAATCTTTGCCATTGACTCTTTTGGAGCTTATTCATGGCCAAGACTATTTAGGGAAAAGCCCCTAAACTACTAGTTTTTCTGTTGCCTTTCTTTTTCTCTAGGTTTTGCTCTGTTGTAATCGTACTCCAATCCAGTATTTATATATATATACGCTTATCAGGGCTCAAAATTTCAAGTTCTGAGCTACTAGCCAGGCCTCAAGGGTTACTCGCCACCAGTTGCCCCACCCAACCCCTACCCTGCCCCGCCCCTAACTCCACCCCTAAACACACCCTCATAAATTATCTCATGAAATAACACTTAAATGTTTTATGCAAAATAAGTTACAAAAATTGATGTTAACAACAACCTTATCAGTGCCCCTCAGCCCAGCCTCCCCAGTGCCCATCAATGCAGCCTCGTCAGAGCCTATCAGCGCAGCCTCACCTGTGCCCACCATTGCAGCCTCACCTGTGCCCACCATTGCAGCCTCACTGTGCCCACCATTGCAGCCTTACTGTGCCCATCATTGCAGCCTCACTGTGCCCACCATTGCAGCCTCGACTGAGCAGAGGAAGAGAGAGGGCGGCTAGGTCATGACTGGAGGAAGAGGAAAGCTGCGGGATCACAGAGCGGGATAGCCCGCTGTAACATTACAATTGCCTCCACTCTGCTCGCCGTCACACATAGCTCCGCCTCTTCCTGACTCTGCGCCTGTGATAGACAAAATGCATCCCAGCATTGGACCGGCGTTCTGTATATCACAGGCGCAGGGGGTCAGAAGGAGGCGGAGCTGTGTGTGACGGCGAGCAGAGCGGAGGCAATTGAAGGAAAATACCCCAAATTTCTTTTTTTCTAGATTTTTAGTTCAGCTGTGATCATACTCCAATGTCTCAGGCCCATGGTAGATACATACAAAAAAAATTCACAAGGGACTTTAACGAGACACAAGACCAAAAAATTTTAAATATACAAAATGTATTAGACATATAAACATATTTGACACATACTTTTAAAATTCTTCTTATGCACATCAGTACAAACACATATGAATAGATATCCATTGCTACATAGATCATAAAATGTAGCTGATAATCCAGGATGCTGATATTTATATAATAAATTCCTCTACGCGTTTCATTAAACAGTGCTCGCTTCTTTACAATAATATAAAATAGTCCTATCGAACTCCAAAAGTGGTTAGCAGTCACATGAATTCTCATGAATCTCCCCAATAGGAATAGGGGAAACAAATTAAAAAAGGTACCCAAAGGTCCACATGGTTCTTCGCAGGGGCCGTGGAAGGAAAGTGAACCAGCCAGATCAAAGCAACGTCCCAAGGAAACACCAGGGGTCACGTTAACAAGGTGTACACTGACACTGAAAGTGGGAAAAAGGCAACAATGAACCTCAATGAAGGGTACCAAATATGCAAATCAGAAGCACCTCAAACTTATACACCTCATATGCAGCGTGGCAGAAGGCTAACTAAGCAAAAATGTGCTAAAAAAAAAAAAAAGGGGGCAGTGTAGTGACAAAAGTGACATCTGGGTGAAAGAATAAAAAATCATGAGAGTAGAAAAAGAAGGGAAAACCCTCAAAAACATTGTGCATGGTGCAAAAAGTGATATGGAGGCCCCATAAGGTAGCTGCCTAGGTGAAATTCCTATGGCAGTAAGTGGGAAAATAAAAAAGTAAATATTCCTTGCGAGGAGTAAGGTGAAATTGATAACCATCAAGTGACTAGACATGTGCGATTCGTTTCGTACGACTTTCCAAAAATTCGTACACTCGGAAGCATCCGAAATACGAATTTCTACTCTTTCGAATTTTATACGAAATTTCGTTAACGAATATCGTTTCGGGAGTGGGAGACGGCTCAGACTGGTACTGGTAGTCGATGGGAGATTCAGAATTGGACAAAAATAAGAATGTTCGTTAATATCGTTTTATTATTGTCATAATAATTACGATTATTCGTTATGATGATTCATTAAAAACCCAGGAAGTCAGCACAGCACAGGGATGATGGGAGCCCCTTATAATGAGCACAGCACAGGGATGATGGGAGCCCCTCATAATGAGCACAGCAGGGGTACAGCCCCAGGAGGAAGTCAGCACAGCACAGGGATGGTGGGAGCCCCTCATAACGAATGTTCGTAATTGTTACGAAAAGTTAACAAACCTAACAAACTTTCGTATTTCGTACGAAACCAAATTGAATTTCAGACACGAATAACGAAATACAAATTAACGAGCTACTACAAACCCAGGAAGTCAGCACAGCACAGGGATGGTGGGAGCCCCTCATAATGAGCACAGCAGGGGTACAGCCCCAGGAGGAAGTCAGCACAGCACAGGGATGGTGGGAGCCCCTCATAATGAGCATAATGAGTCGACGACTGCCATATTGATAAAGGTATTTTTTGCTTTTTAAATTCATCAAAACGAATGTTCGTAATTGTTACGAAAAGTTAACGAATCTAACGAAAACTCGTATTTCGTACGAAACGAATCCAAATTGAACGAATTACGAAATACGAATTTTCATCTAATACGAAACGGAACGTAACAAAACAAATTTATTGACGGCGCACATGTCTACAAGTGACCACTAATAAATAGATCCCAAGCATGGAAACCCATAAACAGGAAAAAAATAAAAATTCTAATATAAAAGGAGTTAATAGACTTACATAAAAAAAAAACTGTATATCATGGGAGGCTAATCTTGGATAACTTTTCTCCTTCCAAGTTATTTGTGATATGTCCACAAAGGGATTTTTCTCTTCAATAGACCTTGAAACAGATATGATTTTCATCTCATATGATTTTCATTGACGTAATAGCTTCTTGAACTCTTTGCAGCATTCTTCATTCATGGCCATGTGCATTGAAGGAAAATACCCTAAATGGCATATTTTTTTGTTGCCTACGTCTCTTTTTCTCCAGATTTTTAGTTCAGCTGTGATCATACTCCAATCCGGTATACACTTATTATAAGTAAAAGGTTAATATGGCTTAACTAGATCAAAAAATACTTGCCCCCTTATTTCTAATATAAAAGCTGAGTTAATAGAGTTACATAAAATTGAAACTGTATACCATGGGAATCAATCTTTAAATGATAACACTTCATTCATGTATAGATGGAAGCCATTACTCAATTCATTCCCACCTGCAGAAGCAAAATTGCTGATTGATGTTACCTTGAAGAATTCCTGCCGAGCTGTTTTGATTATACAAGTACATCCTCTCTCGCTTGTTGAGGATGCCTTATCATCTGATATCATATTTGAATCAGGCTATAATATATTCATTTACAGTGAGAAAGACTCAGAATGTTAGAATGCTTTTGTTTATTATTTCCCTTTTACTTTTTTTTTTGTACTTTAAATCTTTTTCTTCTCATTTTTCTTTTCTACATAAATTCTCTACGGTTATATTATCCATATGGTGGAAGTATTTATCATACAGCCATGTTTTCTATATCATCAGTATATGGCCATGTTTGTTTTGCTTGAGTGGGTTAGTGTTCCTCCAACAAGCCCCACATCTGTTTTGTGCTAAAATGTTGATGTTGGTTTATTAACCACTTCAGCCCCAGAAGAATTGGCTGCCCAATGACCGGGCCACTTTTTGCGATTCAGCACTGCGTCACTTTAATTGACAATTGCGCGGTTGTGTGACGTGGCTCCCAAACAAAATTGACATACTTTTTTCCCACAAATAGAGCTTTGTTTTGGTGGTATTTGATCACCTCTGCGTTTTTTTTTGTGCTATAAACAAAAAAAGCGAGAATTTTGAAAAAAAAGCAACATTTTTTACTTTTTGCTATAATAAATATCCACATAAAATGTATAAAAAAACTATTTTTTTCCTTAGTTTAGGCCAATACATATTTTTGGTAAAAAATTGCAATAAGCATATATTGATTGGTTTGCGCAAAAGTTATAGCAAAAGTTATAGCGTCTACAAAATAGGGAATAGTTTTATGCCATTTTTATTAATAATTATTTTTTTACTAGTAATGGTGGCGATCAGCGATTTTTATTGTGACTGCGACATTATGGCGGACACATCGGACACTTTTGACGCAATTTTGGGACCATTGTCATGTATACAGCGATCAGTGCTATAAAAATGCACTGATTACTGTGTAAATGACACTGGCAGTGAAGGGGTTAACCAGTAGGGGGCGCTGAAGGGGTTAAGTGTGTTCTAGGGATGTGTTCCAACTGTGGGGGGGGGAATGGGCTACGTGAGACAAGACACTGATCACCGCTCCCGATCACAGGGAGCTGTGATCAGTGTCCTGTCACTAGGAAGAATGGGGAAATGCTTGTTTACATTAGCATTTCCCCGTTCTTCCTATTCGTGAGACGATCGCGGGACTCCCGATGGGCATCGAATCCGCGGGACCCGCGGTCGAACTCACGGAGCTCGTGGCGCGCGCACCCACAATGCCTAGTCTTTAAGGGGACGTACCTGTACGCCCATTTGCCCAGCCGAGCCATTGTGTCAACGTATATCGTCATGCGCTGGTCAGCAAGAGGTTAACTTACCTGACCCCTTTCTCGATCCAGCAATGTGCTCTTCGTGGGTTCGAGCCCTCAGGTGTGCCACAATAGAAGCAGCTTTCTATGGTGACACACGGAGAAGATGAGGAGCTGTATGTTTAATAAATCAGTTTTTTTGTAATGTTTTTCAGTAATGCACTAGGCCATTGTGCCCTCCTGTTTATTTTTAAAGTTTTCTGTTGAGATTCCCCATCTGAGGCAGGTGGCATTGGGGGAGTGTATGTGTTTTTTGAAGATGTATCTGGGGACCTTCTGGATTGCAGTTTTTTCTTATGAAACTGAGCTTTCTGGAGTGCTGTGGTTTATGAACAGGTTGCTTCTTCACTGTCCAGTCACAAGCTGGGGGAGTGGATCTGACCAGGCGGTGTTCCTTAACCCCCTCCTGCCCAACCTATTGTAATATGATGTCCGAGCAGGGATCCTGTTATCTTGGGAGGACGTCAAACGATGTCCTCCCAGGTTCGGGCCAAGCTCCAACACGATCTGTCACCTGCTGTGTCCACTGGACACAGCCAATGACAGATCACCGTTCCAGCCCATTGCCGGTACCATGTGATCGCTGTGGCCAATCACAGATCACAGCAGATCACATGACAATTGTACACTGAAAGACTGAAAATTGGCCTGGGCAGGAAGGGAGTAAAAGCAGGGATGGGACAAGGGGTGAGCAGGAGGGGAAGCTGCCTTGGGTGCAATGGTTCATTGCAGGTATGGTGTGCCCTGACCTTAACCCTAAAGGAAGGGGGGTGCAGTTTGGCATCTTTGCCCTGGGCCCTGGGTGACCTTGTCCCAGCACTGGGTAAAAGTGTCTGGTACTGAAGTGGTTAACTGCAGTGGTGAAAAAAAGTCAGATCACCAAGCTCCCTGTATTTTTTGGCGGAGCTGTGTAAATCTCAGAACTAGACGGAAAGAAATACAAATCCTTTGGCAGGTAAAACATCTCTCCTATGTGAAAAAAGAAGTGGCAAATTAGTGGGACTTTTAATGAGGATAGATGGGGCCATCCAATCCCCTCCTCCATCCCTGAGTTAGGTGATTGATAAAGAACAGAGAGTGGGACTTTTGTGAGACACATGAAAGCAAATATAAATATACAATACAAAATAACTTTAATTGGTCAGAATGACTGTTTCTGCGTGTACATATACATGTCATTTCAAAACTGTATGCATTTTGCTATACGTAAAGATACATATGAACATTGGGTCAGACCAAAAAGAGCATGATAAAATCATTCCAACAAGGAGTTTATAAGGTAAAAAGAGTTCAAGGGTCACATTTACAGGGAATGTTCAACATAATTTAGCAATCAAACATTTTTTGGGGGAAAAAATCAAATGGCTGTCAGAAGAATTTGAATGGATTGAATAGAACGTCCGTGTTACATAGAGTAAAAGGTAGACTAGTCAGTCGATGTGAGTTCTACGCGTTTCAGGGCCTTAAAGCCCCTCATCAGGAACAAGACCGTAGTCAGTATCTGCGAGTGAAGAGGGTAAGAGTTATTGTTCGGTCCTTAAGAAATGTGGGTAAGTATAAGAAGTGATGGTCCCCCATCCATCACACAAACACTCAACCCAGGTGGTCTGACCCAATGTTCATATGTATCTTTACGTATAGCAAAATGCATACAGTTTTGAAATGACATGTATATGTACACGCAGAAACAGTCATTCTGACCAATTAAAGTTATTTTGTATTGTATATTTATATTTGCTTTCATGTGTCTCACAAAAGTCCCACTCTCTGTTCTTTATCAATCACCTAACTCAGGGATGGAGGAGGGGATTGAATGGCCCCATCTATCCTCATTAAAAGTCCCACTAATTTGCCACTTCTTTTTACAAACAACCAGGGATGGAGACACATGAAATGCCTAAAATTTAAAAATTTAAAAATGCAGTTTCTTTTTATCATCTATTATTCCAAATGCGCGCCCACTAGCTTGCACTATAATTAACTATTTTTTTTTCCTCTGCATTATCTCTCTGCAGAACCCCCCCTTTTTTGCTCTCTCCATATTCCCATTGTTACAATATACCAATGCATGATGCCTGTGCATCGCCGCAGTCGGCCCTGTTTGGTTGCTGGGCTGGGCTTCTTGTATCACGTTTGGGGGCTGCGACGCGCACTGGGTGTCCCCCCTCCGCCCCGATCTGACACGGGGTGGGCGGGGGCTACGCCACTGTGTGTCGACGTCACGCTCCCCGCCGGAGGTGTGCGGCGTCCTCATGACGCCGCGGCCCCCTCCTTAGGCGGTGTTTTCACCCTCTGTCAGCACACCGGGAGTGATCTCGGTCATGGCCGGCCCTCCCCCTGTGCTTTCGCGTGACGTTGGGGGCGGGGCTGTGGCGGCGTCGCCTATATGGGCTTCCCCCCTTGCAGAGTCTCACATCCGGTTATATCACCTCTTCCCTCACCAAGGACCCACACATGCAGCTGCTGTGCACTATCTGTTCACAGCTATCAAGTATTATGGTATACATCCATTCATTTCTCTTCACTTTATCCTGCTCTCTGCAGGCTTTCCTTCACTCCTTTTTCATGGTTAGTCCTGATTTTTGATTGCCTGATATATATTTTCTTCGTACATTCCATTATCTTCATGCACCACCACTCACATTTTTTCACCTCATACCCCATATTCAATCAACACTTTTTTTCACGTCTACATCTATATTTACTTTAATTATTTCATTTATATTTATGTTTATTTATATTTTATATTTCTTATTTTTTTATATTTTTTATTTTTTACTTTAATTTACAATCTCAATTTCATCCTAATTGTATTTTATTTTATTTATTCATTTTATTTATTCCATTTCATACATATCTATTTATTTTTTACAACTTTTTCACATGACATTTTTTCATCACACATTTTTTCCTTTTTCCCTAGATTTCCCTTCCCTTGGGGTCTTTTTCACCAGCTTTCCTTTTACACCACTACTATGACTCTGTTGGGGTGCATGCCCTGTGGTCCGGCTGCCGCCCACCCCGCCTCCTCAGCTCCCATCCGTGGCATTCCTTGTTTGGCTCATCGTCATCACGGCCGCGCGGCTATTGCTCAGACATACATGTAAGTCAGTGGGTTGAGTGTTTGTGTGATGGATGGGGGACCATCACTTCTTATACTTACCCACATTTCTTAAGGACCGAACAATAACTCTTACCCTCTTCACTCGCAGATACTGACTACGGTCTTGTTCCTGATGAGGGGCTTTAAGGCCCTGAAACGCGTAGAACTCACATCGACTGACTAGTCTACCTTTTACTCTATGTAACACGGACGTTCTAATCAATCCATTCAAATTCTTCTGACAGCCATTTGATTTTTTCCCCAAAAAAATGTTTGATTGCTAAATTATGTTGAACATTCCCTGTAAATGTGACCCTTGAACTCTTTTTACCTTATAAACTCCTTGTTGGAATGATTTTATCATGCTCTTTTTGGTCTGACCCAATGTTCATATGTATCTTTACGTATAGCAAAATGCAGACAGTTTTGAAATGACATGTATATGTACACGCAGAAACAGTCATTCTGACCAATTAAAGTTATTTTGTATTGTATATTTATATTTGCTTTCATGTGTCTCACAAAAGTCCCACTCTCTGTTCTTTATCAATCATCTCTCCTATGTATTTAAACTATGTGTTTAGCTAATGGACCGGAGTTCAGCTTTAATTATTCTAGTGCTATATAGTAATGCTAATTCAAAGGCAATGTTTGCAATTAATAAAAAACGCATATAAAGGTATATTGTTTTTATAACAAAGGGATGCTAAAGATTAATACTCTGGTACAACCAGCAGTTTCCAAGTGATCATTATCATCTGCTAAGAAATACAAAGTATTTAGCTGATGACGAATAGCCTATATGGCTGGGAGAGTGCAGCACCTCTTTCCTGTAGGTTATTACTGTAAAATACAATAAGCAATCGTCTTATCTCATCTGGCCGCTAATGATGTCCTGGAAACTTTTGTACAGAGCTGAAAGAAGAACTAATAAAGGAACTGGCTACATTATGGAATTTAAACAAATTCAGATGGAATATCTATTAAGCTGGACAAGGAGCTATTATTTTACCAAATAGAACTTAAAGTGACCCAGTCAGGGTAATTAAAAACTATATGTTGCAAATACAGTAGATGGTGAAAAAAGGTTGCAGGAAAGAAAATCGCTCAATATCCCCATCAACACAGGTAGTTTGGATGGGGGGGGGGATCTCTCCTGCGGAGCTTTTTTGAACTCAGTAATTATTGCTGGCAGCTATAGCCGGTGGCAATAATTGCATGCCAAAAATCCAACTTGCTGGTTTCACCCAAGTTGATCAATGGATAAACTTGGGTAGATTCAGCCTACCCATAGATGGTTCTAATCTTGGCTGGTCCCTGCTGAGCCTGCAGAGATTCGAACCATCTATGGCAGTAAAGATACCCTGTAAGAGAACAGCTTCTAAAGCGGAACCTTACGCTGCCTACCCCCCCCCCCCTTTTTAACCCTCACTTAAGCAGGCCGTACACGGTCGAATTCCGACGAACAAATTTTCTTTTCAAAATCAGAAAGTTCGTTTTTTTTTGTGATCCATTGATTTTGGAAATTCGGCCTGGGAATATTCTTTTCTCTCCGGGAATTTTATTTTCTTGCACATGCGCATTTTTTTTACATTACATTTCTCGCACGATTCTCCCATCATTGATTAGAAAATCGTTTGTTTTCAAAAAATTTCCAACATGTCCGATTCCTCAAATTTGATTGCCGCACGAAAATCGGCTGTTGCTGCAGCCCACTAACGGTGCGAAATTCGTACGAAAATTCTTTGATACGATTTTCGAAAGAAAATTCTTTCGAAATTCGAACCGTGTATGGCTGGTTTAGCAAAGTCCTGCAGATTTAGAGGACTCACTTGCCCAGTGGATCCCTTTTTCTGCTGCGATCTGCTTCTTTTCTTTGACCCTGACCTTAACTCAAACACTAACCCTGGGGCTGACCTAGATCAAACCTTGATCTGGGTATTTTTTTTTATTTATTTTTTTATTTATTTATTTTTTTAAATTATTATTATGTAGTTCCCAGTCCGGATCACTAGAATGGGGCCCAGGGCTCGGTGAGACCCTGGTCTCTGTGCTAGGAGCACATTTGCGTAAGGTTGGCGTGAAGGGGTTAAGAAATGCAGAACCTGACACTTTCCTCATTAGAACCCTGCAAGTGCAGCAGTTGATTGACAATTATAAAATCACTTCCATACAGATCACTTAGCACAAGGACACAGACAAACAAACATCTATTTCTTCAAAATAACAAAAGGTAGGACTCTGCAACAAGTTTTTTGGAAAATCCCTGCAATGTACATAGATCATCCAGAGAGGAATATTTTTTTTTTCCAGCAAAAGTGGAGTCACACTTTAAATTTAAAGTCCCTATCAATTTAGATAGGAGGCAATTACTTACCAGCTAGGGTGACCATATTTCCAAACTACGATTCAGGGTCACCCCCCCTTCCCAAAAATCGGCTTGTGCTGTAACGAATCACAGCACAGTGATTGGACACAAGAGGTGGGATTTATGATTTCTCCAATCACAAGCAGGGGGCGGAGATTTTGCTCCTCCAGGCATTCCCGGCCAGGACAAGTACTGTCAGTGAGTAAAGCGGTGATGTGGCAGCCTTTTTTGGGGGCATCAGATTGGCCCGGGGGGGGGGGGTGGCTGTGTCAGTTTCATTCCGGGGCACTGTATTGTCCTGGAATGAAGGTGCCCGGGACACACCTGCAAAATGCGGGACTGTCCCAGGCAATCCGGGACACGTGGTCACCCTATTACCACCTTGTCTTTGGAGTGTGGTAGAAAACCAAATTACCAGGAAGAATCCCACACAACTACAAGGAGAACTCCATGCGAGAGAATTCTGGTCATATTGGAGTTGAGTTTTTTAGCTCTGGATGGAGTGCAGAAGAGTTTCTCTGGAGAGAAAAGGTCTTCTATTAACATCTGCTGTCTCATTGGAATGGATCAAATATGGAATGGTGGCCTGGAAAATATAACTTGTACTTGTGCTTTGGTGTTACCAATGCAATTTCATTTTCTATCACCGGTTCCAAGTATTTTATTTGTATAATGGATTCATTTTTTAGACAGGCACCATCTTTTAATGGCTTGACCTATGAAAACATGGCGATGTTGCCCTCTTTTTACCTTGACAGACAATTATAATAATTTGAGCCTAGCATGCTATTTTTGTTTATTAGCTGCTACTTAATAATGAGAATTATTATAATCTTATGTAAATATCAGGATGCTCATTATTTCTCGTTTACTTCCAATTTAAATTTAAATTTTTTTCAGATTTAACTACAAATGTGTTACCTGAAATATAGGAGTATGTTTATGAAGCAGTGAGTCTCAGTCTAACATCCACCAAATATTTGCTGCAGATTAATCTTTCTGGGGTATGTGTTTTAACCACTTCAGCCCCGGAAGAATTGGCTGCCCAATGACCGGGCCATTTTTTGGCCCGGTCATTGGGCACGGCACTGCGTCGCTTTAACTGACAATTGCGCGGTCATACGACGTTGCACCCAAACAAAATTGACGTCCTTTTTTCCCCACAAATAGAGATTTCTTTTGGTGGTATTTGATCACCTCTGCAGTTTTTATTTTTTGCGCTATAAACAAAAAAAGTGCGTCAATTTTTTTAAAAAAACAATATTTTTTACTTTTTGCTATAATAAATATCCCCAAAAAATATATAAAAAAACAAATTTAGTTCTCAGTTTAGGCCGATATGTATTCTTCTACATATTTTTGGTACAAAAATAAATCGCAATAAGCGTATTTTGATTGGTTTGCGCAAAAGTTATAGCGTCTACAAAAAAGGGGATAGTTTTATGGCATTTTTATTAATCATTTTTTTTTACTAGTAATGGCGGCGATCTGCGATTTTTATCATGACTGCAACATTATGGCGGACACATCAGACACTTTTGACACTATTTTGGGACCATTCACATTTATACAGCGATCAGTGCTATAACAATGCACTGATTACTGTGTAAATGACACTGGCAGGGAATGGGTTAAACACTAGGGGGCGATGAAGGGGTTAAGTGTGTCCTAGGGAGTCATTCTAACTGTGGGAGGATGGGCTACCAGTAACATGACAGCAATCACTGCTCGCGATCACAGGGAGCAGTAGATCCCTGCCATGTCACTAGGCAGAACAGGGAAATGTCTCACCGAGCACACGGCGGGGGCGGTCAGCAAGTGGTTAAATGACAGTGAGCGATTCACCACCAGTGAATGTTTGATGAAAGTCACATTTATTGCTTTATAAATATGCCAGATAATCATGTATTTATTTCCATAGGGAAAATAGGACTTTAGGATTAAACTGAAAACTGAAGACAAATGTTTAAAAGGTTTGTAGAATCAAAAGAAAATGGTAATCGGATTTTGAATGATGTGGGTCACAGACAGAGCACAACTTGAATACAATTGATTATTTATTATAAGTTCATGGTATACAAAAATATGTAATAAATGTATATCTATGCAAGAAAATCGTATAAACATTCACAGTAAAAAAATCCATATATGATAAAACACCATACGTATATAAATAATCCTGAAAATATTACAATGCACAATTGGTCCGTAAATGAGCGAATGTGTTGTGGTATCTATGGAGCTTTACGTTTCGTGGATCTCACTAGGGTCCACTCATCAGGAGTTTGATGCAGCAATTCATCTATAAATAAAAAATATATAATAATCTCAAATATAAAAAAAGAAAAGTGAATAAATAAAAAATATAATAAGAATGAAAATGAAAATAAAAATATATGCCTTACTACATACATGTCAACTCAAATAATGGGTCCAGCATCAAGGAGGAGAGATGGACGCACCGATACATTTATTTATTCACTTTTTTTTTTCTATTTGAGATTATTATATATTTTTCATTTATAGATGAATTGCTGCAACAAACTCCTGATGAGTGGACCCTGGTGAGATCCACAAAACGCGTAGAGATTCATAGAGGCTACAACACATTCGCTCATTTACGGACCAATTGTGCATTGTGATATTTTCGAGATTATTTATATACGTATGATGTTTTAACATATATGGATTTTTTTACTGTGAATGTTTATATGATTGTCTTGCATATATATATACATTTCTTAGGTATTTTTGTATACCATGAACTTATAATAAATCATCAATTGTATTCAAGTTGTGCTCTGTGATGCACCTCATTCAAAGTCCCATGACCATTTTCTTTTGTTTCTACACGAATAACCCGGGATGGAGGTGGGCCACGGTGTATGTTCCAAATAATTTTTTCTTGTCTTTGTTTAAAAGGTTTGATTGGTTTAACTGGTTGGACCATTGACTTTTTAAAATTGTGTTTGTGAAGTAAAAATGTCAATGGAGCCATCAGGCAAAAAATGGCAATGAGCTATTGGCCAATAAAGTGGCAAAGAACCTTTTAGGCAAAAAATGGAAATGAACCATTAGGCAAACTTATGGCAATGAGCCATTTGGTAAAAATTGCAAGGGACCATTGGACAAAAAAAAAGGCAATAAACCATTAGACCTTTAGACAAAAAGTGGCAAAAAAACATTAGACAACAAAATGGCAATAAACCCTTAGACAAAAAAATGGCAATGAACCATTAGACAATAATTGGCAATGAACCATTAGCCAAAAAAAAAATGGCAATGAACCATTAGACAGAAAAATGGCAATGAGTCATTACAAAAAAATTGTCAGTGAACCATTATACAATAAAATGGCAAAAATAAATAAATAAAAAAATATTAACCCTTATGCCTCGTACACACGATCGGAAATTCCGACAACAAAACCATGGATTTTTTTTTCGACGGAATGTTGGCTCAAACTTGTCTTGCATTCACACGGTCACACAAATGTTGTCGGAAATTCCGACCGTCAAGAACGCGGTGACGTACAACACATACGACAAGCCGTAAACAATGAAGTTCAATAGGCAGTTCTGCTCTTCTGCTTGGTTTTGAGCATGCGTGTTTTTTTGTGCATCGGAATTGCATACAGACGATCGGAATTTCCGAAAGAACTTTTCTTGTCGGAAAATTTGAGAACCAGCTCTCAAATTTTTGTTGTCGGAAATTCCAACAGCAAATGTCCGATGGAGCCTACACACGGTCAAAATTTCAGACAAAAAGCTCCCATCGAACATTTGTTGTCAGAAATTCCGACCGTGTGTATGCGGCATTAGATAAAAAAATGGCAATGAGCTATTAGACAGAAAATGGTAATGAACCATCACACTAAAATTGGCAATGAACCTTTACGCCAAAAATGGCAATGAATCATTTCATAAAAATTGCCAATGACCCATTACACAAAAATCGTCAGTGAACCATTATACAAAAAAAATGGCAATGGATCATTAGACAAAAATGGCAAAGAATCATTAGACAAAAAACAATTGCAGTGAACTATTAGAAAAAAAAAATGGTAATGAACCATTAGAAAAAAAATAAAATTGGTAATGAACCATTAGAAAAAAAAAATTGGTAATGAACCATTAGAAAAAAAAAATTGGTAATGAACAATTAGACAAAAATTGGCAATAAATCATCAAACTAAATAATGACATTGAATCATAAGACAAAAAAAAAATGTCAATTAACCACCAGGCACAAAATTGGCAATGGACCATTAAGCAAAGGAAGAGTTATTATATCAGGCAACTAATGCACCAATAGGCAAATGTGTAAATGGGCCCTTAGAGGTCTATTCGTCAATGGTTTCACCCAAAATTCACACCTTTTTCGAATTGATTCTTGGGTAAAAAATGTGTAAATCTTGGTGAACAGTTAGATTAATGTTAGGCTCAACTTGCAATTAGTATTCACAGAGCAATTTGTCTTGCCTACTACAAAGAAACCCATTAGCAACTAGCTCAGTGCTATATTAAGCATCGGAAATAGAGATGCTGCTGGATTATTACATCTGGAATAGACATTACTGCTACTACTTTAAGGCCACATTCACACTGATGGAGGAGTTTACTGCCCATCAAAAAAGAAATTCAGAGGCAGTTGAGTAGGTGTTCAGGAGGTGATACTGCCACCTCCTGATTGCCTGTTGCCCAATGGCTTCAGTGAACACATTTAGCACCGCCTGCAACATGAGTTAAATTTGCTGACATGAGCAGTCACCATGTTTTGTAGGTAGGCGGTTGGGAGCAGTAATAATGTTGGATCAGCTGCCGTTCTTACCACCCATTTGCTGCCCATATGAACTAAGACTAAAGCCTTGTACACACAACCGATTTTCTCAGCAAGAACCAGCAAGAAACTTGCTGGCAGAGCTTTCTTGCCGAGTAAATCGGTCGTGTGTACGCGGCTTTCAGGTTTCTTGTCAAGAAAACCGACAAGAATCTCGACAAGAAAAATAGAGAACCTGCTCTCTATTTTCTCGTCGAGATTGTCGTCAGCATGTTTCTCGACGAGAAAAGTGTGTGTGTGTACACTTACCTTTCGCCGTGGAAACCCGCGCATGCTCGAAATGACTTTGACGCATGTGCGGTAGCTTCCTAGGCATAGGTAGGGTGTAGCAAGATGGCGGCGATGGCATCGAATGTGACTAGCGCACGCTCATCGTAGTCGATGACGTCACCGCGTTCGCTCCATTCAAGGAACCGCGGGTTCTTTGAATGGAGCGTGTGTACACTCGGCCGGGACAAGTTTTTTGTCCAAGAATCTCGTCAAGAAAATAAAACGTGTTTTTTCCTGATGAGATTCTCGGCCGTGTGTACGAAGCTTGAGACTCAAAGTGTGCTGTCTTAGTGTAGGGGAGCTTTTCAATGTGAGAAATGCCATCATGGCTACCGAACCTCAGCACCACAGTGATGTCTGCAGGTTTGGCTCTCCTGCTGATGTGGATGAACCTAAGTGGAGCTTAACTTCCCAAAGGAGTCAAACATCCCCCTTTTTTCCAAGCAAAAAATATTTTTTTCTTTTTCGACCCTGTCCCTATCCACCATTTGGGCCTAGACCAGAAAGGTGTGATCATTACACTAATAGTCATTAGTCACCAAGAACTACAATGTTGGCAATGATGGGAAGATTCTTTATTTCAGGTCATGAGATTTTTGCGTATTTGATCATCATTTGCATACTGTTGCCTTATTTTTTTTTTATTTTACTTTTACTTTTATTTAACTTTTTGTTCACTGATGCTTATGGGCACAAATATAGGTCAAGGATAGTTGGAAGCAGCTTCTGTTATCCTCATGAGCCATTTAAAACCAATTGTATCCTCAAACAAAACCCATTAAAAACACGTATGTTTCCAAAATCTCCCAATTTTCCCCAAAATTATGGGGCAATGAAAACTCTCACTTTTGCCCATTCTTAGGCAGGACTTGAAGCGAAGGAGGTATGATGTAATGCAGAATGCCATCAACATGGAGCTCCATCATCTCCAATGCATTTACATTATGCTGTGAACCTGTTTAGCAGTTATGGGCTATTGTAATCTTGGATATTCTTGTGTTGTTTTAACAACTTAACCAGCCCCAGAAAGTTTACCCCCCTTCATGACCAGGCCATTTTTTTTGCGATACTGCGCTACTTTAACTGACAATTGGTACGGCGCTGTACCCAAATACAATTTATGTATTTTCTTCCCACAAATAGAGTTTTCTTTTGGTGATATTTTTGATCACCTCTGCAGTTGCCCAAAAAAGGCCGACAATTTTGAAAAAACAAACAAAAATGTTTTACTTTCTGCTTCAACCACTTCATTACCGGCCCATAGTCAAATGACATCCGCAGGAGGGATCTCCCATCCTGGGCGGGCGTCATATGACATGCTGGGCTTCCCAGCCGTCTAGGGGGTGTGCGTGCGCCCGCCGCGTTGCTCGGGACCCGGTGCGCGTGCCCGGAGGCCGCGATTGCCCGTGAACACAGCAGGACCGTGGATCTGTGTGTGTAAACACACAGATCCACGTCCTGGTCCTGTCAGGTGAGAGGAGACCGATGGTGTGTTCCCAGTACAGAGGAACACCGATCGGTCTCCTCCCCTTGTGAGTCCCCTCCCCCTACAGTTAGAATCACTAGGAAACGTAATTAACCCCTTGATCGCCCCCTAGTGTTAACCCCTTCCCTGACAGTCACATTTACACAGTAATCAATGCATTTTTATAGCACTGATCGCAGTATAAATGTGAATGGTCCCAAAAATGTGTCAAAAGTGTCCGATGTGTCCGCCACAATATCACAGTCACGATAAAAATCGCAGATCGCCGCCATTACTAGTAAAAAAAATGCCATAAATCTATCCCCTATGTTGTAGATGCTATAACTTTTGCGCAAACCAATCAATATACGCTTATTGTGATTTTTTTTTACCAAAAATATGTACAAGAATACATATCGGCCTAAACTGAGGAAAAAATTTGTTTTTTATTTTAAAAAACTGGGATATTTATTATAGCAAAAAGTAAAAAATATTGTGTTTTTTTTTTAAATTGTCGCTCTTTTTTTGTTTATAGCGCAAAAAATAAAAACCGCAGAGGTGATCAAATACCACCAAAAGAAACCTCTATTTGTGGTGAAAAAAACATAAAAATTTCATTTGGGTACAGTGTTGCATGACCGCACAATTGTCATTCAAAATGCGACAGCGCTGAAAACGAAAAATTCTGGGCAGGAAGGGGGTGAAATTGCCCTGTATTGAAGTGGTTAAAACATACCCAAAAAAAATCTACATATTTTTGGTAAAAAAAAATCCCAGTAAGCTTGCACAAAAGTTATAGTGTCTACAAACTATGGTTCAGATTTATTTTACTAGTAATGGCGGCAATCAGCGATTTTTAGCAGGACTACGACATTGTGGCAGATAAATTGGACACTAAGTGACACTTTTTGGGGAACCAATGACGCCAATACAATGATCAGTGCTAAAAAATTCACTAATGTACTAATGCTGCTGGTAAGGACGGGGTTAACATCAGGGGCGATCAAATGGTTAAGTGTGCTCCTAGGGAGTGCTTTCTAACTGTGTGGGGGATGGCTTAACTGGAGGAAAACAAAGATCCGTGCTTCTGCTTAGCAGAAACACAAGATCTCAATCTTCCTCTCTGACAGAACGGCAGTCTGCCTTGTTTACGTAAGCAGACCGCCATTCTGCCTCTAATGTAAACTATCGGCGGGTCCTGGCGGATACTCCCACTGTGTCCAATCACACCGCCGGCGGCGCACATACACGCCCCAGACTCTGTGCACAAAATTACGTACAGGTTTGTGATTTCGCGCAGGAGGGCCGCCCTGCCACAGTATATCTGCGAGGGGCGGTCCTTAACCACTTCAGCCCCAGAAGGATTCACACCCTTCCCGACCAGAGCACTTTTTGCTATTCGGCACTGCGTCGCTTTAACTGACTATTGCGCGATCGTGTGACGTTGCACCCAAACAAAATTGAGGTCCTTTGTTTCCCACAAATAGAGCTTTCTTTTGGTGGTATTTGATCACCTCTGCGGTTTTTATTTTTTGCACTATAAACAAAAAAACTGCGACAATTTTGAAAGAAAGCAATATTTTTTACTTTTTGCTATAATAAATATCCCCCAAAAATATATAAAAAAACAAATCTCTTTCTCAGTTTAGGCCGATACGTATTCTTCTATATATTTTTGGTAAAAAAAAATTCCAATTAGCATTTATTGATTGGTTTGCACAAAAGTTATAGCATATACAAAATAGGGGATAGATTTAAGGCATTTTAATTTTAATTTTTTTTTCATTAGTAATGGCAATGATCTGATTTCATCATGACTGCGACATTGCGGCGGACAGATTGGACACTTTGACACTATTTTGGGACCATTGTCATTTATACAGCGATCAGTGCTATAAAAATGCACTGATTACTGTGTAAATTACACTGGCAGGGAAGGGGTTAAACACTAGGGGGCGATGAAGGGGTTAACTGTATTCCCTCACTGTGTTCTAACTGTAGGGGGGATGGGCTCACTACAACATGACAGAGCTCACTGCTCCCAATGACAGGGATCAGTAGATCCCTGTCATGTTGCTAGCCAGAACAGGGAAATGCCTTGTTTACATAGGCATCTCCCCTTTCTGCCGCTCCGTGTCACGATTGCAGGCCCTCAGCGGACGTTGAGTTCACGGGACCCGCGGGCACGCTCACGGAGCCCACTAAGCCGCGATTTAAAGGGGACGTTCAGGTACGCCCATTTGCCCAGCTGTGCCATTGTGCCGACGTATATCGTCATGCGCTGGTCGGCAAGGGGTTACCACTTAAGGACCGGAAGGATTTGTCCCCTTAATGACCAGGCCATTTTTTGCGATACGGCACTGCGTCACTTTAACTGACAATTGCGCGGTCGTGCGACGTTGTATCCAAACAAAATTGATATCCTTTTTTCCCCCACAAATATAACTTTTTTTTGGTGGTATTTGATCACCTCTGCGGTTTTTATTTTTTGCGTTATAAACAAAAAAAGACCACCAATTTTGAAAAAATATATATATTTTTTACTTTTTGCTATAATAAATATCCCAAAAAAAGTAAAAAAATAATAATTTCTTCCTTCCTCTATTAGGTCGATAAGTATTCTTCTACATATTTTTGCTAAAAAAATAGCAATAAGTGTATATTGATTGGTTTGCGTAAAAGTTATAGCGTCTACAAAATAAGGGATCGATTTATGGCATTTTTATTATTATTATTATTATTTTACTAGTAATGGCGGTGAACTGCGATTTTCAGCGGGACTGCGACATTGCGGCAGACAAATCGGACACTTATGACACTTTTTTGGGACTACTGACATTTATACAGCGATCAGAGCTTAAAATAGCCACTGATTACTGTATAAATGTCATTGGCAGGGAACGGGTTATCACTAAGGGGTGATCAAGGGGTTAAATGTGTGTCCTAGGGAGTGTTTCTAACTGTGGGGGGATGGGACTGCCTGGAGGAGGAGACATATTGCTGTTCATAATCAGTATGAACAGCAGATCTGTCACCTCTATCCTGACAGAATGGAGATCTGTCTCTTTACATTGATAGATCTCCGTTCTGTCTCTCTAAGGAGTGATCGCGGGTGCCCGGCGGACATTGCGGCCGTCGGGCACGCGCATCGGCTCTGTCATCCCCTAATGGTCTTAAAGCGGCCGACGTACAGATACGGCGATTTGCCCAGGGGAGCCAACCTGCAGCAGTACAACTGCGGCGGCTGGTGCTTAAGTGGTTAGGTGGTTAATATATACATAGGGAAAACTGAAATTTGTAGCTAAATAATAGGATTTTTAAAACAGCTTACCTGTAAAATCCTTTTCTTGGAGTACATCACGGGACACAGAGCGGCATAGTCATTACTATGTGGGTTATATAGAATTACCTTCAGGTGCTGGCACTGGCAACTTCCAAAACCGGAAGTACCCTCCCCTATATAAGCCCCTCCCATCCGGGAGTACCTCAGTTTTGTAGCAAAGCAATACGTGTCCCCAAAAGAGGGGTGGGAGCTCTGTGTCCCGTGATGTACTCCAAGAAAAGGATTTTACAGGTAAGCTGTTTTAAAAATCCTATTTTGTTGTTCATACATCACGGGACACAGAGCGGCATAGTCATTACTATGTGGGACGTCCCAAAGCAATGCCAAATGAGGGGGGGGGATACACCATACATAAGCTGGGCGCCATCAGGCATGAGGATCTTTTGCGGCCTGCAACACACTGCACCCAAAGGCGACATCCTCCTGACTTCTAACGTCCACCTGGTAGAACCTAGTAAACGTGTGTACTGAAGACCATGTTGCGGCCTTACAAATTTGAGCCAGGGAGACCTGGTGATGCACTGCCCATGAAGTTCCAACTGCTCTCATGGAGTGCGCCCTAACTTTGAACGGAGGCGGTCTACTTCTCAAGCCATAGGCTTGTATTATGACCTGTCGAATCCACTTGGCTAAAGTAGATTTTGATGCTGCCTGACCCTTTCTGGGGCCTTCCGGCAGAACAAACAAAGAATCCGTTCTACGAATCTGAGCAGTGGCTTTTAGATAAGTTTTAACTGCTCTTACTACATCCAAAGAATGCAATAACTTTTCCTCTACCGAGCTTGGTTTGGGGAAAAAAGAAGGAAGAACCACATCCTGGTTCAAGCGAAACCTCGATACCACCTTAGGAAGAAAGGCTGGGTGAGGACGTAATACTACTCTGTCCTTATGAATAACCAGATATGGCTCTTTACAGGACATGGCGGCTAATTCCGACACTCTTCTAGCCGAGCATATGGCTACTAAAAATATAAATTTTCTGGTGAGTAGAACCAAGGAAATGTGCCGCAAAGGTTCAAATGGCTGCTTCTGCAGAACTGACAGAACCAAATTTAGATCCCATGGGCATATGGGAGCTTTAATCGGTAGAATAATACGAGTCACCCCTTGCATAAAGGATTTGACAAGTGAATGCATAGCCAGGGGCCTTTGAAATAGTATTGATAAGGCCGAAACCTGACCCCTGATAGTACTTAAGGCAAACTTCCTGTCTACAGCCCACTGTAGGAAGTCCAGAATTCTGCCTATAACGTACTTACGTGGATGCCATTTTCTGGCCTCGCACCAAGTGATGTACGCCTTCCAAACTCTATAGTAGATCTGCCTGGATACAGGCTTCCTGGCATTGATTATAGTTGATACCACAGAGTTAGAGAGACCTCTCTTCTTTAGGATGTGGGATTCAATAGCCAGGCCGTTAAAATTAGAGTTAGTAAGGAAGGGTGGTATATCGGTCCTTGCGAAAGCAGGTCCGGACGACGTGGAAGGGTCCAAGGACTCCCCACAGACATCTTTATGATCTCCGCGTACCAGGCCCTTCGGGGCCACGCTGGAGCCACCAGGATCACCGGCTTCTTTTCCAACCTGACTGTGCGAAGGAGTCGAGGCAACAATTGTAGCGGAGGGAATGCATATATCAGTCTGAACTGATCCCAAGGGAACACCAGAGCATCCGAGCCGCAAGCTAGGGGATCCCTTGTCCGGGAGACAAATCTGTCCACCTTTGCGTTGAATATGGATGCTAGCAGATCTACATCCGGTGTTCCCCACCGCTGACATATTGCTCGGAAGACCTCGGGATGAAGGGACCATTCCCCTGGGCATAACTGTTGGCGACTCAGAAAGTCCGCCTTCCAATTCTCCACCCCTGGAATGAAGACAGCTGATATACATGGGACATGCTTTTCTGCCCATTCCAGGATGTGACTTACTTCCCTCTGGGCTGCACGACTCCTGGTGCCTCCCTGATGATTGATATATGCCACTGCTGTGGCATTGTCTGATTGAATTCTGACAGGGGACCCTTGGAGTCTGGATGTCCAGGCTACTAGGGCATACCGGGCTGCTCATATCTCTAAGAGATTGATGGGCAGGGTTTTTACTACATTTGACCATCTGCCCTGGAGAGACCATTGCTCCAGTACTGCCCCCCAGCCTATAAGGCTGGCATCTGTAGTGACCACCTTCCAGGATATCGGACTGAAGGGTTTTCCCTTCTGGAGATTCTGGGGGATCAACCACCAGCAGAGACTCTTCCGAACGGAAGGGGACAAAGCCATCGGGAAGTCTAGAGCCTGAATTTTTCCGTTCCAGGCTGACAATATGGCCCTCTGTAAATTCCTTGAGTGGAATTGGGCGTATGGCACAGCTTCGAATGATGCTACCATCTTTCCTAGCAGCCTCATGCACAGGCGTATGGATGGCTGTCTTTTTGCACAAAGCAGACGGACCAAGCCCCTCAAAGAGGATACCTTGTCTAGAGGTAAGAAAATCTTCCTCTGGTCTGAATCCAGCCGTAGCCCTAGATATACCAGGTTTTTCACTGGCTGTAGGGCTGACTTGTCCAGGTTGATGACCCAACCGTGAGATTCTAGATACTTGATTGTATCGACAATTACCACTTCTAGTTTGGCAACTGAGTGGTCCAACAACAACAGGTCGTCTAGGTATGCCATTATCGTTACACCTCGTGTTCTTAGATCGGCCAACAGTGAGGCCAGAATTTTTGTGAACACTCGTGGTGCTGTGGCCAGACCGAATGGTAAGGCTCTGAACTGAAAATGGCGCCCTTCTACTGCAAAGCGTAGACATTTTTGATGACCTGGAAAGATGGGAACATGCAAGTAAGCATCTTTGATGTCGATCGAGGCTAACCATTCCTCCCCCTGTAGGGCAGCGGTGACCGATCGGATCGACTCCATGCGGAAGGACCGGACGTTTAGAAATTTGTTTAGACTCTTTAGGTCCAATATGGGTCTTATGTCCCCGTTTGGTTTCGGGACTGCGAAAAGGTTTGAGTAGAAACCCAACCCCCACTCTTCCATAGGAACCTCCATAATTACTCCTTGAAGCAATAGTTGTTCTAACGCCAATAGGAGAGACCCTCTTTTCAGAGGGTCTTTTGGCATGCCTGACCACATAAAATGGGAAGGAGGAGACTCTTTTAACTCCAACTTGTATCCCAGAGTTACTGCGGAGAGCACCCATCTGTCTTTGATCGTCTCCCGCCAGGTCTCTGTGAACAACTGAAGTCTTCCCCCCACCCGTTTGAGTGGGGGCAGCCCTTCATAGGCTTGACTTGGAGGCTGGTTTAGTACCCCTTCGGATCCAGGGTTTCTTATTACCCTGTGACTGTCCCTGATTTTTACCCCCTGAGTTTGACCGAGGAGGCCGTCGGAACTGCTTAGTAGCAGACGTCCCAGGGATAGGAGAGGTAGTCCTCTTAAAAGATGGACCCCTAGACCTCTTTTTACTCGGTAAGAGAGTACTTTACCACTGGAAATCTTCTGGATATACTTATCCAGGTCTTCGCCAAAAAGGCGTTCCCCATGAAATGGGAAGCTAACTAAGAGCTTCTTACAGGGAGCCTCAGCAGACCAGTTCTTGAGCCACAAAAGCCTACGCATATGTACCAAAGACAGCGTGAGGCGGGAGGCCTGATGGATGGAATCCTTGATGGCGTCAACCGCAAAGCATAATGCTCTAGGCAGATCAGCCAGAGCCTGGGCCTGCTGGTCTGGCAAATCCCTCAGGACCATTTTCCTCTGATCCTTTAAAGCTTGGCAGACCCCAATAGCTTCCACTGCTGGCTGTGTAACAGCCCCTGCTGTGGAAAAAGCAGATTTTAATAAAGATTCCAATTTTTAATCCACTGGATCTTTGAACATTTGAACATTATCTACTGGACATGTCAGTGATTTGTTCACAGAAGAGATGGCTGCGTCCACCGTAGGAACATTCCATCTCTGGGTGAACTTTTCCTTCATGGGATAGATCACCGGAAATTTCTTAGGCGGAACAAATAGTTTATCAGGATGTTCCCAGTCCTGGTATATAAGTCCTTCCAATAATGGATGTATTGGAAAGGAGCAATTAATCTGGGGAGCTTTTAGTGACCCCAATGAGGAGACAGCAGTAGTTGATGGTTCAACAAGAGGCATTTTAAATGCAGATCGAACCATGTCAGTTAGGGTCTGAACCCACAATCTTTCAGTCTGTGATGCTGAAAATGGTTCATCTACTGTCGATTCCTCAAAAACAGAGTTAACCTCCTCCTGATCCCCTTCAGGTAGGTCAGTCCCTTCCTGGGACTGTTGCTCTGCCAACAGGCACTCTAATGGAGGTGATGGAGATCTGGCGCGCTTTCTTTCCTGTAGAGAAGAAGCGATCAATGCTGCCAATCTCTGCTCCAATCCCTCCAGAGTTGAGGTAAAAACCTCCTCTGTTATATATGCAGGAGCAGGTGGACTGAGGACAGCCGCAGTACCTGGCACTCCCGGGGGTTCCTTATGGGCATTAACCTCTGATTTCTCAGGGGAGGAAGGTGCAGATGACTGCTCAAGATCCTCAGAGCCCGATGGAGACCCCCTACACTTCCTGAGAGGTATATCCCGGAGTTTTTTAGGCGGCATATTCCTTAGTTCAAAGCTGAGGTATTCCAGCTGCAATACACCCCTTTACTGAAATAGTCTAATGCAATTTGCTGCTATGTACATCAGTGGGTGTCTACTAATGCGTCTTTCTGGGGATGCCTGTATCAACCGCCCGCTGTAAGCCCCTATACCATGCTACCAGCTCCTTTTCATGCTCTGTGTCCATAGCAAGCAGCGTGGACTGAGTCCTTTTATCTTGCTGGGACGCCCGCACATGCGCAGAAGCGCTAGGCGCACAGAGCGCGTCATCCGCCAGGCTCCGCCCCCTTTTTTGAAGCTAAATCTATAAAAGAAAGCGTGTGCACGCGCGCGCGCGTGCACGTGTGCGCTCTTGGCGCCATGTAGGGAGAGGAGCCAGGGTCCCTGTTTCACCAGGACTCGGGGATGGAAGGAAACTACTTGGCAGCATGACAGAGGAATGCAGCTTCCCTGATAGAGAGCTCACTCATCTGCCTGGACTTTCACCATGGAAGGAATAGTCCCAAGAAAAAAAGACGTTCCACAGCGGCCTCTAGTGGACAAACACAGGTACCACACTTTTGTCTTTTTTTTTTTTTTTTTAAAACCTCCTTTATGAAAAACATTTCCAGGTTTACAGTTTTTTTTTTTTTTTTAAAAACTTCCTTTATGAAAAGACATTTCTAGGATTTCTTAGGCATATACAGCTATTAGCGGGAATACCTTTAGGTAACAGGCAGAAAGACATATTAGGCTTGGGGGTCCCCTCAATAGAACCAAGTTCCTGAGGGGCCCCCACTTACCTTTTCCCTGCCGCAGGACTTTGTTTGGTCCACAGAAGCCCAAACTTCACCTCTCACGGCAGGCATTGTACTAGACCTTCAGGGACCGGGTTCCCAAGGATTCCACTCCCCTGGACCTGTATAGCACCCTGCACAGATAGCCTCTTGGTTTTGGGTATGACCAGAGCTCTGGATCCCAGGGTCCAGCCCTCCTAAGAGAGGCTTTACAGGCAAAACCTTGCTCTTCTCTGCAAGGCCCGGGTACCGACCGTTTAGCTATGAAGCTTTTTTTGGTCGGATCCGGAATAGCTTGCTAAGGCCCAGAGAACCTGTACACAAGCCCAGATGAATACATGTTAACCTTGGCCAACACCTTAGACACTGGCAAAAAACTGAGGTACTCCCAGGATGGGAGGGGCTTATATAGGGGAGGGTACTTCCTGTTTTGGAAGTTGCCAGTGCCAGCACCTGAAGGTAATTCTATATAACCCACATAGTAATGACTATGCCGCTCTGTGTCCCGTGATGTATGAACAAGAAATACATTGATTTACAACAGTAGCATTCTTTTAGGGTATTTGAAAGTATAAGAAATATTTTAAAAAATATAAATGTAAAAAATATTACAAATATAAAATATAATATGAGAATTTTTATTTGTATGGAGACTTTTGGGACACCCTGTATTGCTTAAAAAGCCTTTAAAATAGAGTAAATCCACTAGGGTTTTCAGCTTAGCCTGAATGGATCCTTTCATTAAATTATCTGAGGACTTTTTTTTTTAAATGTAAATCCATAACCTCATCTGGGGAGACAAAAATGACTCTTGTACACATTTGAAAAACTGAGTGCGGGTGACCTTGACACTAATCAATGCATTCTTAACCTCGCTGACATTGGAATTCACATTTGACCATTATACCTGGTTCCCTTGGGACAGGACAGTAGTTTGTCTCATGGTCAAATCCACATTTGTGTATAAAATATTGAATTCCTCATCTGAACAAAATGGAGAAAAGACAAGAAATCTGAAAAAAAATTATAATCCAATGAATCTTTATTAAAAAGCTATTCCAAGGAGTGGAAATCCAGAGGTATACCACCAACCCTCCAAGGCCTATTCAGTCAATACATGGCTGCAAGTGCAGTGTTGGGTTGCCATTCATTATGAGTAAAGCCCTGTACACACAATTGGTTTTACTGATGAAAACAGTCCGATGGACTCTTTTCATCGGACAAACCGATCGTGTATGGGCCCCAACAGTCTTTTTTCCACCGGTGATTAAAAATAGGACATGTTTTAAATTTATCCGATGGAAAAAAAAAGCGATAGCAAATTCCGATCGTCTGTATGGAACTCCATGGGAGAAAAAACCCACGCATGCTCAGAATCAAGTCGACACATGCTCAGAAGCATTGAACTTAATTTTTCTCGTAGTGTTTTACGTCACGGCGTTTGGGACGGTCGCATTTTCGACTGATGGTGTGTAGGCAAGACTGATGGAAGTCAGCTTCATCGGAAATCCGATGGGAAAAATCCATCGGATTTTATTCCATCGGAAATCCGATCGTGTGTACAGGGCTTGACAGTCTAATGTACTAATTGATTTTTATTTGTGCAAAATTGGAAAAAAGGGGGTATTTGGGACTTTACAGGGCATTTACAACAAACGATAGTTAATCCTTTAAAAATTCAGCATTTATTCCAAATAATTACAAATTTGGTTTCCACATAAAAACATTTACGCTTGAGTATCATTTCATATGGTTCTTGCCTTTTAAGGTGATGTAATGTCAAAATCCTGACATGTTTTACCCACTGGGCTTCTTCAGGGTTTATATATGTGTATGTCCGCTACTGGTCATAACATTCTATCAAATAAACACACAATATAAGTTCATACATAGCAATCATTACAGCAATATGTCAATAATATTCAATGATGTTTCATTCACAGTAGGGGGCAATATATATCCCATGAAGAAGCCCAGTGGGCGAAACATGTCTTGATTTTGTCATCTTTACACCACATGTCGTTTGATGTAAAACACCTGAAAAGTCCCCAATACCCCCTTTTTTCCAATTTTGCACAATTATACAGGATGTGGTGCTATAATTCTTTGGCAATTCACCTACATTCACTTCTACTTGACAATGGATTTTATTTATTTATTTATTACCAATAAGCTATTCTAAGGGGTGGAAATCCAGAGATACCACCAAACTTTCAGTACCCATTTATTCAATGCATTGGTGCAAGTTCAATATGATCTGGGGCCATTCCAAAGGAATGGCAACCTAACACGCTATACAATAACGGGCAATGCACCTGCATCTGCATGCCATCCGGTTTGGTAAGCTATGTTGGAAAATAACAGGGCCATGTGCATTTTGGGAGCGCTGTAGTGCGTTGGCAGCCTATTAAAACAAATGAACTGCTTTAACTCTATGCGTGTTAATGCAAGATAATAATCTACGCTGCTAAAAACCGAACTCTAGGAAAATTGAATTCCTGTTCTGAATTAAACCCAGCCAAGACAAGTAATCCAATAAATTGGTGGCAGTCTAATGCACAAATGTTTTTTTATTTTTATTTCTTACCAAAAAAAAAACTATTCTAAGGGAAGGAAATCCAGAGGTTACCCCCAACCCTTCAGGCCCCATTCAGTCAATGCATGGCTGCAAGTGCAATGTGTTGGGTTGCCATTCATTATGAATGGCATTTTAAAACGCTAATGGATGTTAATTATTATTATTTTTTTACCATAAATTTATTCTAAGGTTTGGAAATCCAAAGGTACCACCAACACTTCAGTGCCCATTTAGTCAATACATGGCTTCAAGTGCAATGTACTGGGTTGCCATTCATTATGACTGGCAGTCAAATGCACTAATTGGGACTTTATGTGATAGACCAACACAAAGTGACACAGAATTGTGAAGTGGAAGGAAAATGATAAATGGTTTTCAATTTTTTTTTACAAATAAATATGTGAAAAGTGTGGGGTGCATTTGTATTCAGCCCCCCTGAGTCAATACTTTGTAGAACCACCTTCTTTGCAAAATATTTCAAGTTCTGTCAGATTGGATGGAGAGCGTCTGTGAACAGCAATTTCCAAGTCTTGCCACAGATTCTTATAGGATTTAGGTCTGGACTTTGACTGGGCCATTCTAACACATGAATATACTTTGATCGAAACCATTCCATTGTAGCTCTGGCTGTATGTTTAGGGTTGTTGTCCTGCTGGAAGGTGAACCTCCGCCCCAGTCTCAAGTCTTTTGCAGACTCTAACAGTTTTTTTTCTAAGAATGCCCTGTATTTGGCTCCATCCATCTTCCCATCAACTCTGACCAGCTTCCCTGTCACTGCTGAAGAAAAACATCCCCACAACATGATGCTGCCACCACCATGTTTCACTGTGGGGATGGTGTGTTCAGGGTGATGTGCAGTGTTAATTTTCTGCCACATATAACGTTTTGTTTTTTGGCCAAAAGGTTCAATTTTGGTCTCACCTGACTAGAGAACCTTCTTTCACATGTTTGCTGTGTCCCCCACATGGCTTCTTGCAAACTGCAAACTGAACTTTTTATGTCTTTCTTTCAAAAATGGCTTTCTTCTTGCCACCCTTCCATAAATGTCAGATTTGTGGAGTGCACGACTAATAATTGTTCTGTGGGCAGATTCTCCCACCTGAGCTGTGGATCTCGGCAGCTCCTCCAGAGTTACCGAGTTACCATGGGCCTCTTGACTGCTTCTCTGATGAATGCTCTCCTTGCCCGGCCTGTCAGTTTAGGTGGACGGCCATGTCTTGGTAGGTTTGCAGTTGTGCCATACTCTTTCCATTTCCGGATGATGGATTAAACAGAGCTCCGTGAGATGTTCAAAGCTTGGGATTTTTTTTATAACCTAACTTCTCCACAACTTTATCCCTGACCTGTCTGGTGTGTTCCTTGGCCTTCATGATGCTGTTTGTTCACTAAGGTTCTCTGATAAACCTCTCAGGGCTTCACATCACAGCTGTATTTATACTGAGAATAAATTACACGCAGGTGGACTCTATTTACTAATTAGGTGACTTCTGAAGGCAATTGGTTCCATTCGATTTTAGTTAGGGATATCAGAGTAAAGGGGGCTGAATACAAATGTACGCCAAACTTTTCAAATATTTATTTGTAACAAATTTTGAAAACCATTTATCACTGGCTGATGAATGCAAATGTTCCTCCAGTATTTTTTGATAACATACTGCATTCATCTTGTCATCAATTTTGACCAAATGTCCTATGCCTTTGTAGCTCACACATCCCCAAAACATCAGAGATCCACCTTCGTGTTTCACAGTAGGAATGGTGGACCTTTCATCATAGGCCTTGTTGACTCCTCTCCAAATGAAGAGCTTATAGTTGTGGCCAAAAAGCTCAATTTTGGTCTCATCACTCCAAATGACTTTGTGCCAGAAGGTTTGAGTCTTGTCTCTGTGCTGTATGGCGTATTATAAGCGGGATACTTTGTGGCATTTGCGTAGTAATGGCTTTCTTCTGGCGACTCGACCATGCAGCCCATCTTTCTTCAAGTGCCTCCTTATTGTGCATCTTGAAACAGCCACACCACATGTTTTCAGAGAGTCCTGTATTTCACCTGAAGTTATTTGTGGGGTTTTCTTTGCCTCCCAAACAATTTTCCTGGCAGTTGTGGCTGAAATTTTAGTTGGTCTACCTGACCGTGGTTTGGTTTCAACAGAACCCCTCATTTTCCACTTCTTCATTAGAGTTTGAACACTGCTGATTGGTATTCTCAATTCCTTGTGTAGCGATACCTCCAACTAAGAAGGCCGCTGATTTAGTTTGGGCCCTGAAGACAGCTCCGCCAACCCCCGGCAATATGCTCTACCCCCTACTGGCACAGCTAGTACTGACAGTAAATTGTATATCTTATACTGTATGAATAACTGAGCATTGAGACAATACTAAATTGAAATAAATGTAAGATTTTACTTAAGCTCTTGGTAAAGAAAAAAGGGTAACATCAATAACAGTTTACAGAATAATCATTTGTAATGTAGAGCCCAGCCACACTAACACACTATAGGGTTAACACATAACAAGTGCGCCACGTGGGCGACCGTTAGCTAAGTGCCCTGTGGCGCAGTAACCAAACCACCTTAGAAACCCCACCAGGCCTGGTTCTGATATCTACAACTTAGTCCTTTTTCTTCACCGGCAGATCTTTAACGGTGGTGCACATTAACAGAGTACAAACTTTGTAATCCAATGGGGTAGGTAAAGATGGAGTAGAAACTTGACTATGCGAACGGTAGGTTCAGTTCTAACAAGGGTCTTCAATAAGAGCACTAAGAACAACTCATAGGCCACGGCAGTCTATAGGCCTATATGCAGTAACAGTATATCGGTTGGGCATATGCCCTCTCACCCACCCGGACTACGGTCCCAGTCCAGGAACTTCCACCTGTTGTGTCCTCACACACACACTCCATCTCTTCAGCGATCGGGTCCCCGATCCAACAAGGCTGTAGTCGAGCGAAGTCAGATGCCACCCAGGCTCGCAGAGGGGTGGAAGGCTCTTTGGTGCTGCGCAAGGCCTCAGGCTTCAGGCCCTGCACTCCGACACATCCGCACAGGAGGATCAGTCTCTAAAGTCTTGTGTCCCAAAGAGGCCGAGCCCAGCCTCGCCTCCTCCTTTTATAACCCCTCCCATGAGTCTCTGCGGCGGAACATTGCAGAATGGGGTTCTGGGTAATGTAGTCTCTCTGCATTAAAGGGGAACACCCCGCTACACTTGGATATCTTTGTATATCCCTTTCCTGTTTTATACAGTTCAACTACCTTTTCCCGCAGATCCTTTGGCAATTCTTTTGCTTTCCCCATGACTCAGAATCCAGAAACGTCAGTGCAGCACTGGATGAAAGATGCAAGGGTCTGTCAGGAGTCCAGAAAATCATTGACCTTTTATACACACACACTAATTACAAGCAAACAGATCACAGGTGAGGATGGCTACCTTAAATAGCCATTCAAACCCCTTTGTGTCAACTTTTGTGCATGTTATCAGGCCAAAATCACCAGGGTATGTAAACTTTTGATCAGGGTCATTTGGGTAGTTTCTGTTGTGATTATGATTTAACCACTTAAGCCCCGGACCAATACGCAGCATAAAGACCAGGCCCCTTTTTGCGATTTGGCACTGCGTCGCTTTAACTGACAATTGTGCGGTCATGCGACGTGGCTCCCAAACAAAATTGACGCCCTTTTTTCCCCACAAATAGAGATTTCTTTTGGTGGTATTTGACCACCTCTGCGGTTTTTATTTTTTGCAATATAAACAAAAATAGAGCGACAATTTTGAAAAAAAATCAAAATTTTTTACTTTTTGCTATAATAAATATCCCCAAAAACATATATAAAAAAACATATTTTTTCCTCAGTTTAGGCCGATACGTATTCTTCTACATATTTTTGGTAAAAAAATCGCAATCGCCGTTTATTGATTGGTTTGCGCAAAAGTTAAAGCGTTTACAAAATAGGGGATAGTTTTATGGCATTTTTATTCATTTTTTTTTACTAGTAATGGCGGCGATCAGCGATTTTTTTTGTGACTGCGACATTATGGCGGACACATTGGACACTTTGGGACCATTGTCATTTTCACAGCAATCAGTGCTATAAAAATACACTGGTTACTGTGAAAATGACACTGGCAGTGAAGGGGTTAACCACTAGGTGCGCTGGAGGGGTTAAGTGTGCCTAGGGGAGTGATTACTACTGTGTGGGGGCGTGGCTATGAGTGACACGTCACCGATCTCTGCTCTGATTACACAGAGTGGAGATCGGTGACATTGTCAGTAGGGGAGCGGGGAGATGTTGTGTTTACACTAACATCTCCCCGCGCCATCCCTCCCTGAGACGATCGCGGGGATCCCCGCGGCAATCGAGTCCGCGGGAACCGCGGTCCGACTCACGGGGAAGGCAGGGGGGTCGCGAGCACGCCGCACGACCCCGACGTCGGGCAGTGAAAGGGGACGTACAGGTACGTGATTGTGCCTGTACGAGCCATTCTGCCGACGTATATATACAGTGAGCGGTCGGCAAGTAGTTAAAAAGAGTAAGCACAGTTGATTGATAATAAATGGCTTCAGCCAAACACTAACCATGAGTGAAAGAAAAGTTTTTGTGTTATCATTCATATTCTCAGAAAAATGCCCAAGAAATCATAAATTCTGCCAGGGTATGTAAACTTATGAGCACAACTGTATATCTATATCTATATATACGGTAGATATAGATATCTATATATACAGTATATGTTTTGTCTTTCATTTATATTTTAAATTGCATGGATTATTTACAAGGTGAGAGTTCATGCATACTTTAATGACATGTTAATGAATGTAGAGCTGCAATAACATATTTTTTTTTATATCTGTGACTATTATTTTTTTTTCTCTTTTTACCTGGCTCTGTAATGACTGACAATTGGATAATTATAATATTAATTAAATATATTTTCTATTTAATTTTCATTGAAAAAAGGAATAAGGTAACAGCAGGAGCCGTGTATTACAGAGATAAAAGAGACAGATAGAAAGCTCAATGTCTCCTCTCCAGAGCCAGGAAAAGGTTGCATCTGCAGCCATTGATTATCCTTTCCCACCAATAACACTGAAGCCTGTGTACCTCTAGCTGCCACCAGTCTTTCAATATGGAACACAGTGCAGTAAAAACAGATATAACTCAAGAAAGCGTAAGGAAAAAAAAAATATCACCGCTTTTTTTTTTTTTTTTTTTTGCAATCCTCTATCATTCTCTCAGGGCTGCATGTGGGTTACATATAAATTATTTATGTCGAGGAAGCTGTGTAGGTGTTTGACTTTTTACAATAACTGATACGCAGACAATACTGGAAGGCTGAAATTGCTGTGTATCTGAAAATCTGCTGGAGCTGAGATCCCAATAAAAATGACATAGCAATCATACAGAATGCTGATGAGCAAAACAAACAGACGACTTTATTTATTTAAAAAAAAAAAAGAAAAAGGCAGCAATAACCTAAGCAAAAAATAGAAAATGACCAGAACTCGCATTGTACCATTAGCACTTTGTTCGTCGAGAGGAAATAGAAGTTTTACCTACCTGTGTATTTATTGCCCTCCAACCTCATGTGCAAAAAAATAAAAAAAATAATGTTTGGATGGTTTATAGCTAAGCCAGTGATCTGCATTTGAAAGCAGCGCAGCGGGATAGTGTTGAAATATGAGAACTGCCATTGCTGACTTGTTTTTAAGGGATAAGTGCTCTTGTAGCACCAATTCTTTATTTATGTCTATCTCCAAATATTGAGGAGCTCAAAAGGAAAAGGCAGCCTGCTGTGAAATTAACTGTGGGCTCAACACACACCACCGGGCAGACTCCCAGCAGTGTTTATAGGTTGACCTCCATGGGTGACAGTCTCTGCCAGCCTCCACTAGAGTGCACTAGTGATAAATGGGAGGCATCCTCTCTATATATTTGGCTGGTTGTAAAGTCCCAACAGCAGCCTCCAGTGGTGGGCAGAAGCATGGGGAATATGCACCTAATGGTAGAATGGAGAGTTCTTGGCCGACCATGGTCAGGCCTGTTCTGAGTGGAACCTGCCCTGTTAAACCGCTATATGGTTTTGGCCACCATATTGCAGTTCAGTTTCTTATAGCCTAGGCCATCTTTATGTAGAGCAACAGTTTTTTTTTTTAAGATCCTCAGAGAGTTCTTCGCCATGAGGTGCCATGTTGAAATTCCAGTGACCAGTATGAGAGAGCGAGAGCGATAACACCAAACTTAACACACCTGCTCCCCATTCACACCTGAGACCTTGTATTACTAACGAGTCACATGACACCGGGGAGAGAAAATGGCTAATTGGGCCCAATTTGGGCATTTTCACTTAGGGGTGTACTCACTTTTGTTGCCAGCAGTTTAGACATTAATGGCTGTGTGTTGCGTTATTTTGAGGGGACAGCAAATGTACACTGTTATACAAGCTGTACACTCACTACTTTACATTGTAGCAAAGTGTAATTTCTTCAGTGTTGTCACATGAAAAAATATAATTAAATATTTACAAAAATGTGAGGGGTGTACTTACTTTTGTGAGATACTGCAAGTGGTGAGGCAGGGAGTGCAGATACCGTAGCTGCCCAGGAATTTGGTTGAGAAATTATTGATGAAGGCACTTATTTACCTGAGCAGGTTTTAAATGTAAATGAGACTGGACTGTACTGGAAAAGGATACCAGACCGAAGTTACATCAGTAAAGAAGAAAAGTTAATGTCAGGCTATAAAGCAGCAAAGGACAGGCTAACTCTGTTGTTTGGTGGCAATGCTTCCGGCGATATGAAACTGAAGCCACTCTTAGTTTACTATGCAGAAAACCCAAGAGCCCTTAAAAATATAGCCAAAGGCTCTCTTCCTGTTGTGTGGAAGAGTGAAACCTCGTACACACGGCCGGTTTTCTCGGCAAGAACCAGCAAGAAAACTGCTGGCAGAGCTTTCTTGGTGAGTAAACCGTGCGTGTGTACGAGGCTTTCAGGTTTCTCGCCAAGAAAACTGGCCAGAATCTCGACGATAAAAATAGAGAACCTGCTCTCTATTTTCTTGTCAGTAATTCTCGTCGGCCTGTTTCCCGACGAGAAACCCGAGAGTGTGTACGCTTACCTGTCGCCGTGGAAACCCACGCATGCTCAAAATTACTTTGACGCATGCACGGTAGCTTCCTGGGCATAGGTAGGGTGTAGCAATATGGCGGCGACGGCATTGAATGTGATGACGCACGCTCGTCATGGTCGATGACGTCACCGCGTTCGTTCCATTCAAAAGAACGGCGGTTCTTTTGAATCGAGCATGTGTACACTCAGCCGGGATAAGATTCTTGTCAAGAATCTCGTCAGGGAAAAACGACAGTTTCTTGGTCATGTGTACGAGGCTTAACTCCAAAGCCTAGGTTATGCAGGCCCTTTTCCAGGACTGTTTTTTTCACCACTTTATCCCAGAGATAGAGAAATGTTGCTTGGAGAAAGATGTCCCATTTAACATTCTTTTGCTGCTTGACAATGTTTCGGGCCACCCCCCATTCATGGATGACTTTTATCCCAACGTCAAAGTACTGCATCTGCCACTGAATAGTATGGCACTAATCCAACCTATGGACTAGGGAGTTATTGCAACTTTCAAGAAATATAATTTATGTCACACTTTTCGTCAGGCAGTAAAGGCGATTGACGAATCAGGAACAATTTTGCAACAATTTTGGAAGGACTATAACATCTACAAGGCCATAAAAAACATTGACTTTGCTTGGCGCGAGGTTACGGCCATCACTATGAATGGAGTTTGGAAGAACCTTTGCCCGCTGTTTGTTCATGATGTTCAAAAGTCCAAAGAGGTCTCTGGCAATTTAGTGACCCTCAGCGAGAAGCTGGAGCTAGATCTGCAAGATGACGGCTTCATTAATACCCAGACATTACTGGATAATTTTTTCAAAAGGGTAGATAGAATTAAAGCCAACAAGGAACCAGAACCATCAACATCAGACATGAGTGAAATTGCATCTTGCCCTCCATCTCCTATTTTTGACGATCCTTCAGCTCCACCATCTCCCGCCTCCCCTCCCTTCTCTAGTCAGTAACTCTTCTTCCCCGTTCACTCCATGCCAGCCCCTGTATGTCAGCTGTTATACAGTGTACTTTACTACTGTACATTTCAAGGTACTGTACTGTAAGATTTAAAATGTTTTATTTACAGTATTTAAAAAAAAAAAATGTATGCATTATTTGTGTGAAAGGCATTATAAACCTTACTTTGTTGGACTTACGACCAAAGTGCTCCTGGAACGAAACACACTTGTAAGTAGGGAACTAACTGTACTGAGATCTGAGCTGCTGGAAGACACCCGCTGGTGGACACTGGAATTACAACCTTCTGCTCTGGGAAGCACTGAGCCACCAGCAGGTGATCCAGGTCCTGACAATATATGTAATTAAAAAATATGCTGTCTAGATAATCCTGTGTTCTTCTGCCAACATGCCACGAAACTGGAAAGCCAACAGGGTAAGGTAATTCATGCTGAAGGTGATACCCAAAAAGGGATCCCTATTCTCACCAATGCTCTGCCAAGCTCTGTTTTAGGTAAAATGCTTAAAATCCTTACCAGTGTTTTATCCATCCAACATGTCTCTTGGAATAAAGTCCACCATCTCAAGGATCATATGCAGGTCCAAAAGATCATCTCATCATATGGGCCACATCTTGATACTGAGAACTGCCACAAAGTGTACAATTAAGTAATATACAGTCTAGAGTAGCAATTTCAGCTAGGGTTCCTACAGAGGTTGCTAGTGGTTCCTTGAGCTATGGCTGACTGACCTCCAGGCAGTCAGCTTATTTTAGTTGCCTGGAAGGGTGGCACTCTGACCACCACTGTAAAGGTGCTTTCTTCCTGCTGGCCACCAACGTATTCATTTTAGCAAGGGTTCCCTGAGACCTGAAAACTTTTTCAAGGGTTCCTAGGGGGTACAAAGGTTGAGAAAGACTGGTCCACATAATCTTCTGTTTTTCAGACATGGCACAAAACTGGAAAGCAATTGCAGCAGGCTAAGTTAACCCCTCGCTGTGGTGGATCCCTATATCCACCGCCGCTCTGCTCAGCTCTACAATCGACAATGCATACAATCCCTACCATGTTAAAGCAGAGAACGATCAGCATACTAGCCATTTTCTGATTTAATGGTTTTACCAGTACTGCCAAATGCCAGGCACCTGTAAATCTTGTGGTGGATAAGTGCAATTGTGCAGGGTAGTATTGCAGAAAGGTTGTTTTGCTGTTTTTCCCCCATTGGGGGTATTTTCCCATTAAAAAATAGCTCTGTCCCTAGTCTAGTGACAGGAAAAGTCCTCAATTTTTGCTGATATTTTTGATTTAGTCACCACTCACTGGGACTAAATAGGGTAAGTGGACCTGGCAGTCCACAGACAGAAATACATGCCTTAGAGACTAAAATGCCATGAGCACTCCAATCTATTAAGAAGAGCGATGCCTCCATCAAACACAAACCTACAGTAGATACTAATCATTGAAAATTACTGAATAAATTTATTGTGGAAATATAAGAAACCAGCAGGTTTCAGGTATCTGTGTCTCCTTCTTCAGGGCTGAAAACCTTTTGCCTGGCCTTACAATTTTTATTTTGTTGCCTACTAATATTATCAATTTGCAACACATGGAGAACTTCAAAAATTTCAAAATAGAGTTTCTCCAACCATGTTTATTTTTTTTTAAACTCATTGCAATGCAAGGAGACATATTGGTCCAAATATGGATCCCATAGATGGACACAATTCCTCGGACTGGCATATTTCCCCCTTCCCTGCACCCCTTTCCTCTCTATAGCCCATATTGTTTCCCCTCCACCCTAACCCTCCCCTTATTTCCATGAATGAAGAGTGCTGTAAAATGGAGGAGGTGAACCTCGCTTCCTTCATTTGTAGAGTGCTTTTCATTGATGGAGCAGAATTGCTCCTACTTAACATTCTTCATCTGCTTTTCATTGATGGAAGCTTCTATGCATGACGGAGGGGGTCGGAAAGGACCAGCCTACTCTGCACTCTTTGCGACTGCCTGTGAGAGGTCCTGCAGCTTGTCCCAACCCCAGCAGCACAAGAAGATTACAGATGCAGGGGGCATGGGTAGGGATGCCACCTGTCCGGTTTTGACCCAGACAGTACGGGTTTAGCATGCTGTGCCCGGGTTTCTCTCTGCCTGACACCCGTGCCGCTGACAGAGGGTACCATGGGACCTCCTTTAGGGGCCCCAGCACACAGGGGGACCTGGACAGCAGGGGGATAGTAGCGGCGGGTGGGGGGGGCAATTACAGAGCAGTCAAAACATAAGGGAGAGAGAGAGGTGATAGGCAGTGCAGAAGTTTTTAATAAAATAAATGTTTAAAAACAATCCACTCACTCTCCATGTCAGAGCTGTAGGCATGTCAGTCTGTGAACTCCGCTGTCCCATTCTCCCCTCCGATCCACGTTGCTGTTTCACTGAATCGCTGGAGGAAGCCAAGGATACATAGCCGCGGGGAAACTGCAGTGAGCTGTCAGCCCGGGACGCTGTGACCAATCAGAGCGTTTTCGGAGGCTTAACCACGCCTCCATCATCAGAGGCTGACAGTTTATATGAGTTTCCCGCGGCTCTCTGTTTTCTCCAGCAATTCAGTGATAACAGCAGCATGGATCAGAGGGGAGATCGAGTCAGCCGAGTTCACAGACTGAAATGTCTACAGCTCGGACATGGAGAGTGAGTGGATTGTTTTTTAACATTTATTTTAATAAAAACTTCTGCACCAGCAGCTGCCTGTCGCCTCTCTCTCTCCCTTATGTTTTGACTCCTCTGTATTTGCCCCCTCCTCTGTAATTGCCCCCCACGCCCCCTGCTGTCCTGGGACCCCCTGTGTAATGGGACCCCATGGTACCCCCTGTCAGTTGCCATGGGGGTATTGGAGGGAGGAGGAATTGTGCTGGTAGGGGAAGAAGATTTGTAATAGGAGGGGATGGGGATAATGGCACACTAATCACGAAGCAAAACTTATTTTTGGTGATAGGCATCTCACGATTCTGTTTACGTGATTTTGCCGCGATTTGTCCGGTGACAAGCGCTGCAAAATCGTGCCGCGGTTGGGGTGCCATGCCGTGCACCGTTAAAGTGTTCGGGTTTGGCTTAAAGAAAAGGTGGCAACCCTAGGCATGGGGGAGGCAAAGGACTTCAGATTTCAACAAGGGCAGCCGGCACTAGCACAAGGGACACGTCTCATTAAATGTAAGTACCGCCCCTAGTGCTGGTTTAAGAAAAAAAGTCACATAAACTTAGGCTTTAATCATGTTTTAGGTATCTTAAGACATGTTTGGTTCCCTGTCACAAATCAGATGGCTAAATGCTGCTACTCACCAGGAATAAGGCTGGCTCTGGAGCTGTCTTTAATAAATGCTCAGCTTGTGCAATCTTCTGACCATCATCTCATGTTCTCCAGGGTGGCTATTCTTGTTGTGACATTTTGTCAAGTCATTTTTTCCATTGTGTTGTATTAAAAATAGTGTGCATTCTCTCTGTTTATAATAATAAACTCAATAGAAGCAATTAGATATAATGACTTAAAAAGGTTCTTTTCAAACTCGGTTCTGCCTTTGTCCCTGCCTTTGCTTTTGAGTCTGAGCCACACAATTCACAATTCTCCATGTTGAAGGAAAGTAAAAGTTAAAGGTAAGATAGAAATGCACGGCTAATGCCTTGTACACTGGATCAGAATTTCCGATGGAAAAAGTCAGACTGACTTTTTCCATTGGATATTCCAACCATGTGTATGCCCCATCGGACTTTTTCCACAGGAAATTCCGAGGAATTCCGTCGGAGTTTAGATAGAGAACATGTTCTCTTTTACTCCGATGGAATTCCGTCGGAATTCCGATGTAATTTTGGCCGGGCAAAAGTCTGACCGCGTGTACGGGGCATTACTCTACGATGCTAAGTAAAATGCAACGATGGTTTGCAAAATTCTGTAAGCCCTGGCATCCAATCAGAATTGACCTCTCATTAGCTATCAGGCCAATAAAAGGAGATTCATAATTAGTTGTTTCGGCTTGTAATGTTTTTTTCTAAGGACTGAATGAACTTATGACGTTATATATCTCCGTTTTCCTTTCCCATCCACTTCGGCATTTTGGGTGTTCCCACCAGCCATTGTTTTTTTTTTTTTTTCTAGAAGCTGCTATTACATTCTTTATACCAGTGGTCTCCAAACTGTAGCCCTGGGCCAGGATGTGGCCCTTTGCTTGCTTTTATCTGGCCCTTGGCCACTATGCCATCCACTGACACCATCAATGGGGCCTATATTAAAAATTGTGCCATTTACTGAAAAAAAAAATTATAAGTACCTACATCCAAAGATTCTACATTTTAGATCTTTGTGGAGGCTTATGTGGGATTTAATGGTACTGCCATAGACACCAGTGACTTCAACTGGTGGGGCACAGTTCCTCCTACTGACAATTTCTCCTCCAATTCCTCCAATTCCACAATTCCTCCTACTGTCACCAACAATGGGGCACAATTCCTCCCAATGACACCAGCGACGGAGAACTATTCCTTCCATTGACATCAAAGATAGAACTATGTGCAGGGGAGGGCTGGGCCAGGGGGCAGGGTGGCAATTGCCTTCCAGGCCACCCTAACTTATGTTCAAAATGGCCAGCAGCCACTGCCCGCTACCATTTTCTTTTTTATTCTGGTCTAGGAAGTCGGGGGCATGGCCATGGCGGCTGACCACTAGCTGTTGCATTCCGGGAGTTGTAGTCTGCACTCAAGCTTCTGGTGGGTGGAAAACACAGCAGCGTAGAGGAAACTACAACTCCCTGGGACCGGATTCTTGGAAGCAGGCAGAGGCAGGGCATGCCAGGGAGTCGGGACGCAGGGCTGGGCGCTGGCTGCAACTTGACCCCAGGATCAGGAGCGTTACCCCCCCCCAGGAGACCGTGGCATGCAAAGACCTGCTGAGCTAAAATCGCTGAGGTGAGAGACCCTGACACCCCTATCTGACTCCCCATCTCCCCCCCATACACCCCATGTAACCTGCCCCAGTGATCAGGCTGCATTGATGGGCACTGGAGTTGGCTGCACTGATGGGCACTGGAGCTTAGTCAAGTACACTTTATATTGTTTCCTTGTGTCATTTATATCTTGTGTCATTTAATCTATATCGCTTTTCCTGAATATGCTGTTCGGTTTCCATAGTAACTGGACGAATCTTGGATTGCTCGTTGTGTTTGCCATTGAAAATATGCCATCCGACCTATACAGTGGAACCTTGGTTTACTAGTAACACGGTTTACGAGCGTTTTGAAAGACGAGCAACTTTTTTTCAAAATGTTTGCTTTGGTTTGCGAGCGCCGTCTTGGTATACCAGCGGTTTTTTTTTTATGTAAAAAATTACACTCACATTTGAAGGATTCCACTGGCCATTCATGCAAAACCGCTGTGTATATGACCAATTAAGCCGCACAGTGCACAGTACAGTATACAGCACAGCTTTGTGCACTGTATGTGGCCAGAGGACGACTCACAGCACTTCCTGGAGACACTCCCAGCAGGGGCGGGCTTACCCGGAAGTGATTTCAACAGTTCAGAGTTCTCCAGGAAGTGCTGTGAGCTGATGCTGTGGACACATACAGCGTTACTGTGTACTGTATACCAGCTCTACTAAATACAGTACCCTGTACAGTAAAAATATAAGCACCAACCCCTCTGGCCAGCTTCTCTACATACAGTACAGTATACAAAGCAGGTGAGCACCAGACTTCTTAACACTGTGCACATTCTTTTACTGTACTTTTTTACTGTATTTTGTTTTGCCGTAATCATTTTTATATAAATAAATGGTTGTGGAACGAATTATCTGAGTTTCCATTATTTCCTATGGGAAAATTTGCTTTGATATAACAGTGATTTGGTTTAAGAGCATGCTTCCGGAATGAATTATGCTCTTAAACCAAAGTTCCACTGTACTGTTTTCTATGATATGTTCAGAGTACATTCTGATAGATTAGTATCTGTTTTAAGTAAAGGAAATGTTATATGTTTATGCATTTCTCAACTCCAGTCCTCGAGGCGCCCCAACAGGACCATGTTTTTCAGGCCTTCCATTATTTTGCACAGGTGATTTGATCAGTTTCACTGCCTTAGTAATTACCACAGCCGTTTGGTCTGAGGGACATCATGAAAACATGAACTTTCGGGGTGCCTTAAGGACTGGAGTTGAGAAACACTGGTTTATGCTAATATGTCGTTCCCATGGTAACCGGATAAACGTAAATTCCAGCGATTGTCACCCAACCCTTGAGAAAGTCGCGTGTCAGTAACGCAACGTGTTGGGAGGTGACGTCACTTGGGGTCGCGGCCGAGACTGGAAGTTCGGATTCGTCAGGGTTCTGCTGCTGTGTGACCCACTAGGTTTGAAAGACTATAGCTAAAACTAAATGGAAATTTGATGTCAAAATTAATACTGCATGTACAGTACATATGTAAAGCACAACTATAATTATTGGTGCCATATACAGTAGACATGTGCATTTCGTTTTGTTCCGAACTAATATTCGGATGCATTTTTCGTTATTCGGAGATTCGGACATTTTCGAATACTGGAATTACAATATAAACAAATTTTACCGAATGCTCCGTTTAACGAAACAAAATTCAAATCAAATTTTACATCGAACTCCAGTCGAATTCTAACTGTACACATATTGCTGAAATCAAAGACTGTGTGTGTTTTTAGGGCCCTTTCAGACGTGCGGATCCCGTGAAGATCCGATTTTAAACATCCGCTTTCTCAGCGGGGATCGCTCCGTTGATCCCTGCTGAGCTGGCGGATGACTAGCCCGTCTCTGCACACTATGCAGAGATGGACCAGTCAGATCTCCGCTCTCTTCTATGGGGGGATCGGATGAACACGGACCGTCAGTCCGTGTTCATCCGATCTGATCCGCAGACGGATGGAAAAGTAGGATTTTCCTCCGTCTTCAGAAACGGACCATAGCAGAGACTGATGAGATCGGATGTCAGTGGATGTTCATCCGCTGACATCCGCCATCCCATAGGGATACATGTACGTCCGTATTTCATCCGAAAACGGATGGATGAAAAACAGACATAGGGAACGCAGGTGTGAAAGGGCCCTAATGCCGCGTACACACGACCGTTTTTCATGACGAGAAAAATGCCATTTTTTTATTTGGTCATTAAAAACGATCGTGTGTGGGCTCCAGAGCATTTTTCACGACGTGAAAAATTCCTATTAAAAATTTGGAACATGCTCTAATTTTTCTCGTCGTTTTTCACGTCGTCGTTTTTCTCGTCATGAAAAACGGCCGTGTGTAGGCTTTAACAACGTGAAAAAAATGCACATGCTCAGAAGCAAGTTATGAGACGGGAGCGCTCGTTCTGGTAGAACTAGCGTTCGTAATGGAGATAGCACATTCGTCACGCTGTAACGGACTGAAGAGCACGAGGCTGAAAAGCGCGAATCGTCTCTCACCAAACTTTGCTAACACGAGGATCAGCAAAAGCAGCCCAAAGAGTGGCACCATCCGAATGGAACTTCCCCTTTATAGTGCCGTCGTACGTGTTGTACGTCACCGCGCTTTACTCTAGCATTTTTTTCCACGATAGTGTGTAGGCAAGGCAGGCTTGAGAAGAATCATGTCGAGGAAAACGTTGTTTATTTCAATGACATTAAAAGCGGTCATGTGTACGCGGCATTAGAGTACCATTTCGAAATAATGCTGTTTTTGTTAAGCCAAAAGGTGATTTAAAGAGTCATTGTAATCATTTGATGAAGATTTTCTTTTGTTTATTCACTTTGCCGCATTCACATAAAAAAAAAAAAATCAAAAGCTTTCGATTCGAGCGATAAAAAACAAACAAACAGTGAATTCGCACATCTCTAATATACAGTATATATACTGTGTATAGACACACCTGTAATAATAATAATATATATATATATATATATATATATTTATTTTTTATATACAAATATATATATATATATATATATATATATAAAATATATATATATATATCTATATATATATTATTAATTATTATTATTTATAGTAATAATAATAATAATAATAATAATGGGGGGTATTTATCTTTACTTGGATGTTAATGTACCAATATATACTACGTGCTAAATATTTTCTAGCTAATTGAGGAAAGATATAAAAATCCCCAGCTTGCTCTGATTAAAACATACACATAACTCAGCATTCAGCTTAAGCAAATATTTTAAGTCTTGCCTTGCCAGCATTGCATAATTCGCTGGGCATAAACAGCATTCAATTTTCTTATTAGTCTGCAAAAAGAAGAATATGACTTATATCCCAATAAAAGCCCTGATTTTCTTCTGCACTTAAAGCTGAACTCCAGGCATATATAAAAGACACAAATGAAAATAGAACCTATGGCAAAACTTTCTTTTCATTTTGGATAGAGTAGTGGAGACTTATAGCCTATAGAAATCCCACCAAAGTAAGGGTATCTCTGGTTGTCACCAGAACTAATGTCCCAATTGAAAGATTTCCCCTCCATTTCTTGTTTGTGACCACCCATAATTTGGGATTTTTACTAACTTTCACTTTTGGTGATAATGGTACATAGGACAAATAGAGGGGGTCAATTTGCCTAACAGGGACACAGCCAGCAATAAAATTCTGGCAGGAGTTTTAATCCCTCTCCACTCTATCCAAATCTCCAAAACTAAAAAAAAAGTTTTGCCTTTAGTTATAATAATAATAATAATAATAATAATAATAAAATAATAATAATAAAAAAACTTTATTTTATATAGGGCCTTTAACCATTTGCCTACTGGGCACTTAAACCCCCTTCCTGTCCAGACCAATTTTCAGCTTTCAGCGCTGTTGCATTTTGAATGACAATTGCGTGGCCATGCAACACTGTACCCAAACTAAATGTTTATCTTTTTTTTTTTTTCTTACACAAATAGAGCTTTATTTTGGTGGTATTTAATCACCACTGGGTTTTAGATTTTTTGCTAAAGAAACAAAAAAAGACCAAAAAAAAAAAACAGGTAATTTTTCTCCGTCACTGATGTGCGTTGATGAGGCTGCACTGATGGGCACTAATAAGCTGCACTGATGGGCACTGATGGACACTAATGAGGTAGAAATGATGAGGCAGCACTGATGGGCACTGATAGGTGACACTGAAGTGCACTGAGAGGTGGCACTGATAGGCAGCACTGATGAGCTCTGATAGGCGCCACTGATAGGTGGCACTAATAGGCGGCACTGATAGGCACTGGTAGGTGACTCTGATGAGGCACTGATGGGCAGCACTGATAGGTGGCACTGATGGCACTGAATGGTGGCACTGGTGGGTACTGATTGGCACTGAATGGTGGCACTCGTGGGAACTGATTACCAGCACAGATCGGGACCGATATCCCTGTAACAGAAGCTGGTTACCAGTTTTATTCTTTCTCCTCCCGCTGATCATGAGGAGAAAATAATCTGGTACCCGCCTCCTTTTTTTCTTCCTGATCAACTGTCATTGGATGACAGCTGATCACGTGGTAAAGGGCCCGCTGTGATTGGCCCTTTACCCTGTTTTGTGATCAGCCGAGTCCGAAGGACTCGTGATCAAGGTGCACGATCATGGGTGGATGTCTATTGACACCCCTCTGGCACTGGAAGCCCGCGCTGTAGCCGTCATTCGGCTATAGCGCAGGCGGAAAGTGGTTAAAGGTGACTTCTCAAAGCCCTTTACAAGGAAAACACCAGAAATACACAGGATAACATAACATAAAGGAAAAAGGGACAATTAAATTAGATATACTTTAAAGCGGATTTCCACCCGCTCCTTTAAAAATTTAAAGTCAGCAGCTGCACATACTGTAGCTGCTGACTTTTAACATTAGGACACTTACCTGTCCTGGAGTCCAGCGATGTCAGCACCGCAGCTGCTGTTTCCATCAGTTGTCTGGTGCTGCCGCCTCCATTGCCGGTAAGGGAACTCGGCAGTGTAGCCTTACGGCTAGGAGAGCCTGCGAGGAGGTAGTGCCAAGCTGAATTTCTGAAGAAAATAAAATAGAATAGAAAATAAAATAATAGAACAGAAAATAATAGAATAGAATAGAAAAAAATAGAATAGAAAATAAAAGAATAGAAAAAAATTGAATAGAAAATAAAGGGATAAAATAGAATAGAATAGAGTAAAACAGAACAAAATAGAATAGAAAATAAAGCAACAGAGTAAAATAGAATAGAAAACAAAAGAATAGGATAGAATAAAAAATAGAATATAAACATCTTCTGAAATTCTAATTTTAAATAGAAGAAATTTGAATAAATTCAAATTTGACTAAAATAGAAAAGAATAGAATAGAAAATAAAGGGATAAAATAGAAAAAAAAAGAACAGAATATAGTAGAGTAAAAAAAGAACAAATGAGAATAGAAAATAAAAAACAGAATAAAATAAAATAGAAAATAAGAGACTAGGATAGAATAAAAAATAGAAAGAATATAAACATCTTCTGAAATTCTAATTTGAAATAGAATACATTTGAATTTGACTACAATAGAAAAGAATAGAATACAAAAATAAAGAATAGGATAGAAAATAATTAAATAGAAAAAAAGAATAGAAAGAATATAACCTTTTTCCAAAATTTGAATCTCCAATAGAATGATTTAAAATTTAAATAGAATAGAAAAGAATATAATAGAAAAAAAATTGAATAGAAAATAATAAACAATATAAATAATAGAATAGAACAGAATGAATATAACAATATAACTTTTTCTGAAATTCTAATTTCAAACATAATAAATTTACATTTGAATAGAATAGAACTGAATAGAATATAATAGAAAAAAAGGAATAGAACAGAAAATAAAATAATAGACTAGAAAAATAAACAATAGAACTATAATGGAATAGAAAGAATATAGCCATCCTCCAAAATTCGAGTTTAGAATAGAATAAATTTGATTTAGAATGGAATTTGATTTGAATTCTAATGCAATTCGAATGGAATTACATTTTTTCTAAATTCAGAAAATTCTAATCAATTTGAATTTTTAATAAATGAAACTAATTCCAAAAACAAATCAAACAAATTAAACAAATCTAAATAAATCAATTTATGTAAATACCAAATCGAAACAAAACACATTTTTTGTTCTGCACATGTCTACCCATAGAATGAGAGACATTTAAAGCTTACCACAGACCCATGGCGGGTGTGATGACGTCACTGATTCGCTTAGACCTACGTGTTTTGTCTGAAAGGACGTCTTCCAAGGGGCTATGAATTGCTGATCTAATTTGTATAACTATTAGTTATATTAAGTGGTGTTATATGATTTTTTGCTTTTGCACAGTTAAGTTGGAATTGCGCTACACTTTTTCTGATTTCTATAACTAAAACATACATTTTAAGGTGGATTCACCCCTTTAAATCTCTTCCCTGCGCTTACAGGTGAAAAAGAGCGTCCTACTTTTTCATTCCTCGGTATCACGATAGCCAGTTATATTTCTAATGGCACACATTGTTTATGCACAATCATCTATTCAATACATTACACCATACAGCACATTTTTTTTTTTTTTACGAGAAGCAAAACGCCACTGTCAGACGTCATTTCTAACACTTGCCAATCTCCTGAGTGTAGGAGCTTGTAATTTGAAAAATATTGATTTATGTCTTAAGTGGCCTCGCTGAAGTGGTGAATGCCAGCATGCGCTCGGTTTAAAACACAGCGATTAACAAACATTTTTATATGCAACCTACCGGTACTTTCTTTATTTTGATGTTAATGGAACACTTCATAGAATCTTTTTTTTTGTTCATATTTTTAAATTGTTTGTGTTTTTTTTCTTTTAATCTATTGTTTTCTGCTTTTTTGCATACTTTCATATTGGGATATTTTGTAAAACCGCTGTCAATTTAAACACTGTAATCACAACATTAAACCCATAGAGGAACATTTTAAATCTCCCAGCCCTTGTTCTGAAATGTGTACTTGTCAACTTTTTCCATTAAATGTCAGCGCGATGTCAAAGGACTCATATTAAAGTCTCCACGCACGGTAGCTCTGTAATGACCGGAGGGGATGTGGAAATAATTGCCGTAATATTCAAAGGTTTTTCAGAATAATTTTTTTTTCCACAAAGTATTTCTAGGCTGGCTCGTTGCCTGGTCAGCAAAACCTGTAATTTAATTTTTAATGAAATAGCAAAAAAGAAAAAAGAAAAGAAACAAAGAAAAGCTCAGTCTGTGAATGAACAAGGGGACGGCTTACTTTTTTATGGTAAACGTTTGTTCTCCATCGTGTACCTATAAAGGTATAAAGATCTGTCCAATTCTATTTTCTTCTAACAAAATTAAAAAAAGAGGGCAGAAAATAAAGTCTGTAAGGTTCAAAGTCTTAAAGCCCCAGAAAGAAAGGAGGTCTGGACATGTTATTAATCATAATTTCAAGTATCATAGATGCTTCTCAAATTAATACATTCTAATTGTTTTATTATGTATCCAAGCCCCCCGTAGGGTGGTAGAACAAAGCACAGTTGCCCTGGCTCAATCAATCCCGGTTGCTGGGGGCAATGGCTGGCAGGTTAGTTGTGAACGGGTGATCCCGGACGAGCCCCCAAATGTAGCCAAGCCCCCCGTAGGGGTTGCTAAATGTAGTGGTTCACCTGTCACCCTGCCAAGCTAGACATTCATCTCCCAATCACTCAAAGACATAGAACAGCCCATAGCTGTGTTTTGTTTTTTATTTGATGGGATTAAACTTTGAAGGGAAATTGGGAATTATGGGATGCCCAGGAATATTCAATGCAAACTTGCTTGGTACTTATATATACACTCCCAGTATATACACTCTCAGTATATACACTCTGGTCCTCTCCAGCACAAACACTTGCTGCACACCGTTTCTCCTCCAACATTTCACTTGCTGCAGACTGTTACTCCACCAGCACTTCCCTTGCTGCAGACTGTTACTCCTCCAGACTAGCTAGCACTGCATAGGTAGGCCTGACACTACTTCAGCCAGACCTCAATGAACTGCCTTTTGAGGGCAGGGACCTCGGCCCCTGTGGTGTAGAAATAGTTCAGGTGCTAGCTGTGCTCTATTCAGATAGATCTCTTCAAGCCCTGCCAAGCAGCCTGGCTGCAAATACCTCTTTCCACTGCCCTTCTCACAGTCCTCTCTTCTGATTCTGCATACATCTCAAACTGCCTGGAGACTCTTATGCCTTGTACACACAATCTGAATTTTCAATTAAACAAGTCCGATGGACTTGTTTCATCGGAAATTCCGATCGTGTGTGGGCCCCATCAGACTTTTTTCCATCGGTGTTTAGAAATAGAACATGTTTTAAATTTGTCCAAAGGAAAAAAAAACAATAGGAAATTCCTATCGTCTGTGTGGAGCTCCGATGGAGAAAAACCCACGCATGCTCAGAATCAAGTCGACGCATGCTCGGAAGCATTGAACTTAATTTTTCTCGGCTCGGCAGAGTGTTTTACGTCCCTGCGTTTTGGACGGTTGGAATTTAGTCTGACAGTGTGTATGCAAGACAGCTTGAACGGAATTCCGATGAAAAATTCCATCGGATTTTAGACCATTGGATACTCCGATCGTGTGTACAGGGCATTAGAAGTGTTCTCTCCCACTGTCCTCTCCTTGCTCTCTGATGTGCCTCTCTTTCCAGGATCTCTTCACTCCTCTTGGATGCACCTGAGCCCCAGCCCAGGGTCACCCCCCTCCAGACTGGGGAGCTCCCAGTGGACCCTGACAGCCTCCACACTCTCTCACTCCAGCTCTTCCACCCGACAACTCCTCCCCAGCTGGGCTGACCCCAGGTATTTAAGGAGGCCTGCCCCCTGTCAATCCAGATTGGGGATTGGTCAAAGCTCCCTAAACCACCCCAGGCAGCTCCACCTCTCCTCTCCTCCTCTCTTTCCAGATCTTTTCAGCAAGCTTTAGAAAGAAGAGGGAGGTCTCAGTGATGCTGCATGTGAGTCACCAGCTGCTACCCTGAGAATCTCCCAGCCCAGAATGAAAACAAACAGGCCTAGCCAGCAGCTAGGCCTGCCTAAATGTTCCTATTCTGCCCAAAAAAAATCCTCACTCTAGCACCTACATAGCAGTGCAGGAGAATTAAGCCACCTGTCTTTTTCTATCTCTTGGGGAAATCTATTGACAATATCTCTTCATGGAGTGCCTGGATCTGTACACCTGCTGTGCCCATTATCAGTGGTTCCCACCAACTCTGCTTGGTTTTTCTATGGATAATGTAACAGGAGAAGCTAGAACACACAAAAGTGAGCAGGAACACCCACATGGCCAAGGAGGACTTGAACAACAAAGATTTTTTCATTCGGGGTAAATGGCTCACCAAATAAAATTGCTTAAAGTGGTTCTAAAGGCAGAAGTTTTATCAGTGGTGGTCGCTCATGCAGGGCACAGGGGCGCCGCCCCCCTAATTCCATGAGTCCGACCCCTAATCTACATGCAGGGCACTGGATGCATGGATTCCAATGTTTTATTTTTATTTTTTGAAGCACATGATCAGAGCCTGAGGCTCTAATTGACTTTAAAAAAGGGTGGGCTTGGGGCGCAGAGCACTGCGCCCTGAGCCCACCTAGTTGTGTGACATTAGCGAATAAATATTCACTAGTCTCTTCCTGCTTCTCCTCCCAGCCAATCAGGAAGTCTTAGGACTCCTGTCCAATCAGGTCTCAGGACCCACTTCCTGTTCGGCCAGGAGGAGAAGCAACAGGAAGGCAGTGATCAGTCTGGCCTTACCTTAGGAGCAGCCTCCTAAGGTAAGGCCGGACTGATTGCCGCCTTCCCATCCAATCGCCGCCTTCTTGTTCCTCTCCCGCGGGAGGTGGAAGCGTTATGTGTGAGTGAGGGGGGCAGGTTTGTTTGCCGCCCCCAATATTGAGCACCAACCGCCACGGCTCTGTTTTAAGATAAAACAATGTTCTGCATGCAGCTCCCCCCCCCATACTTACCTGAGCCTGAGCCTGATCCTGATGTGCAGGAAAGCAGAGGCTCACTCGGCTCACTCTCTCCTCATTGGCTCTGACACAGCAGTGGGAGCCTTCAACTCCCGCTGCTGTCAATCACAGCCAGTGAGGAGGGTGTGAGGGGGGCCAAGCCACATTCTTTGTGGGGTTTGGGATTGAGCATGCACAAGTACCTCCAGAGCAAGTGGCTTGCTATGAAGGCACTGGGTGGGGAGAGGAGGATGGCTAGTCAGAGGCCCCGGCCTGGGACCCAAAAAGTGGAGGATCGGGGCATTTTCAATCACTTGAATACACCACTACATTTTTGGAGCACATACCAACTCAGAAAGAACCTACTATATATACCCAGAATGGGAGACCTCTGTTGAAAGTTATCTCTATACGAGGCCCTATATAAGTCCAATTTCCCCTACCAGGACACTCTTTCTAGGATCTATAATAGCCTAACCACCCCAGACATGGACTATAAACACCCCCCCCAATCTGTTGTTTACAAAAGCGTGTGTCACGGAAATGGCCGTGGAAGTATTGGCAATCTTGCCAGTAGAAGAAATGGGCGCCATAGGCACATCATGTGACAGATGGATCCCCCTGCTGGCCTATAAAAAACTGCCACTGTCTGACCCAAGTTGCTGGTTTGTCATCAGCTTCCTGTACTCCTGAACTGTTACTTCTTGGATCCGGCTCGTTCCAGACCTGTTGACCTCCTCTCCTGGCTCATCCCTTGGCTTGCTCCTTGACCTTCCTTCTGCTGATTAACCGTGCATGCCCCCTGGCTTGCTATATGGACTTTGGCTCTGCCTGTTTATCCGTGCATGACCCTGGCTTGCTATATGGACTTTGCCTCTGGCTGATTACCTGTGCATGACCCCGGCTTGCTATATGGACTTTGCTCCTGCTTGATTACCAGTTTATGACCTCAGCTTATTTCACGGACTTGCTCTTGCTTCTTGCCATCCTGTGTTTGACCCTCAGCCGGGTGCCCACTGGCCATCCTGTGTTTGACCCTCAGCTGGCTGTCCACTGGCCATCCTGTGTTTGACCCTCAGCCAGGTGTCCACTGTTTTCCTCTGAAGCATGGTTTATTCCAAGCACAGTGGGAAGTTCCTGACCGCCTGTACACCACCACGCCCTGGCAGTCCTCACATGGTGACACTCTTCTGAGCTCATCCAGATCCTGCCGGCAACCCGTGCTTCTTCGGGCTGTATACCTTTTGTGGCACTTTCAGAGGTATACCGCACCTAGCCACTCTCTGCATATTGGCTTCAGATCAGGTACGTGACAGCATGAAAGAGTCATGTACTTTGGACCTCTAGAGAATCTGTAAATCACTAATAGTTGGCACTACTACAGTGATAGCCGCAATCTTCCAGGTCCTGCTCTGGTTGTTTGCCAGCCACTGCACTCTGACCACAGGGGTTCTCTCACTCGACACTGCTTCCATTTAAAGTCTGCTTTTTTAAATGAATATGCAGTGTTCTCTGATTGGACGAAGTGGACCTAGTGATGTCACCACCTCTTCTCTCCACCTCGTCTAATCAGAGAATGCTTTGTATTACTCAGAAAAAAATACATTCTATGAATATTCAGGGAACATCCGATTGCCTCTTGGGGGATCAGGAAGATTTTTTTTCCACTGCTGGAGCAAAATTGGATCATGCTTTATTGGTGTTTTTTCCTTCCTTTGGATCAACTGTGGGTATAGGATTTTGTATATGGGATTTATAATTTTTTTCCCTTCTATTGGTTGAACTGGATGGACTTTTAAACCAGACTAACTATGTAACTATGTAACTATGTAACTATGTCATATTGGTGGTTCTGGTTCAGCACTTCCCTTCCTGTGGTCAGTATGAAGTCTGGTAGACACTAGCATAGGACTTGAGCAGGACCCATAAAATTGTGGCCGTCGCTGTAGTAGCCAATGCTGTATCCTTGTAAGGCCGACAAGACCCGGGCCTAGGGCAGCACTTTGCAGGGGGGCAACACGGAAAGAGTCCCCACCGGCTTGCACTACACTGTTAGTGTAGTGCCAGTCTTATGGGGTGGACTGGGCTGAGAGGCAAATTAGTCTAGCGCCCGCATAAAGCGGCAGCATTGCTTCCGGTATGTGGGCAGCTGCCATTATGCAACTGTGGTGGGGGGCTAATTTTGACTGTCCTATCATCCTGGACCACAAACCTTCCTCACTGTGCTATATGTGTTCTGCTGCACCATCGGCATGGTTGTTAGTCCTCTCCATAAAATTATCAGAAATTTGTGCTTAAAGTAGAACTATAGGCAACACTTTTTGTTTCCATTTTGGATAAGGTAGGAGAGGGTTATAGCCCCTGTCAGTTTATTTTCTACCATCCCTTTCCCATTGCAGAGATTTCCCTTCACTTCCTGCCCCATAGCCAAACAGGAAATGAGAGGAAATCTATGCAAATTAAGGGAATCCATTGCCCCCCTCAGGCCCTCAGACCTAGTGTCCCCACTTGAAAATTTCAGGGCGGGTCTTAAACAGCAAGGGGTGTGGCCTTGACAGGAAGGGGTGGGCCATATTTAAAATTAGGGGGTGCATGAGTTTAGTCAGGCCTAGGGCAGCACAAAACCTAAATACACTACTGGTAGTAGCGGCAAATACTGCAGTGATTTCCAGCTTCCCCAGTGGCCCATCAAGTATAAGTAAGCATACTTACATTGTGCCAAGCTAGGAAAATGTAAGTATGCAATGCAAATAATTCCTGGAGATTTGATTTAAAGACTCAGGGTGAGGCTAAAGTATTCTTTGTCATAAATTTCTGTCCAGAGGAGAAAGGAGAGTGTGATCTTTAGAGTGAGCGCCTGGGTGTCCCCCCCCCCCCCATCACAATGGGCTTCATTCTTGATGTGTCACTATTCGTAAGCATCTCCTCCAATGAATTGGATGGGAGAAATAGAAGCTAGAAGACAATTCATCCTACATCTAGGTCTAATTAAACAATGGTGTACTTAAAGAAGAGATTTCTTTTCTTATGCTATCCCAAAAGCAGTGCTTGCCATTTAAATGGAATAGAGAAGCGTGAATTGTCCTTTAATTACCATGTCTTTGGAGTCAAGTCGAAGTTCTATTTATCTGAATCCAATTGGACATTCTTTACCTGGATGAAGAAGAAGGTGTTTGGGTTGTTCAACACCAGTGTGGGCACTGTTGGTGCAGAAAGGGAAAGTCAAGTGTCCGCTGTGACGTAGGAGCTGGTAAAATGAGTGAAGAAGGTTGAATGTGATTAGATGATGAAGCTTTAGTTTCAGAAAGAACAGCTATTGCCCTCCTACTGACCCTATATAAAGGTGGGAGTACTTATTTTTCAGCTGTTACACAGAACTCAGATTAAAGTAAAGTCATTGAACTTTTTGACCTTCTCTCAGTCATTGAGCTTACTGGATAGCATTAATAGCTCATGGAATACCTTCAGTTGGAATTGTTCTTTAGACTTGATATGAATCATGTTGCCATGAAGTCACGAAAAAATGAGCAAAGGTATTCAGACTGGCTGCCTTAACAGGTTGACAGGCTGTGATGGACTTTCCAATTAATTTAACCACTTGCCTACTGGGCACTTATACCCCATTCCTGACCAGGCCAATTTTCAGCTTTCAGTGCTCTCATACTTTGCATGACAATTACTCCTTTTTTCAAACAAATAGAGCATTCTTTTGGTTGTATTTAATCACAACTGGGTTTTTATTTTTTGCACTATAAATAAAAAAAAAACTGAAAATTTTGTAAAAAAAATGCATTTTTCTTAGTTTCTGTTATAAAATTTAGCAAATTTGTCATTTTTCTTCATACATTTTGGGAAAAACTTATACTGCTACATATCTTTGGTAAAAATAACCCAAATGAGTGTATATTATATGGTTGTTTTGAAGGTTATAGAGTCCACAAGCTATGGTGCCAATCATTGAACATTAATCACACCTGATTACACCTGATTGACAGTTTGTTTTTATTGATAAAGTTCTTCCTGCATCTTCTCAATGGTTTTCTCCTTTTATTTGCCCTTCTCTTTGCCAACTTGGCGAGACTTGGCCTTGAGTTCCAAGATCTTTTTGCGTAGAAACAGGGTTAAGTTATAAAAAAATATCCCAAGCTTTGAACATCTCATGGAGCACTGTTCAATCCATCATCCGAAAATGGAAAGAGTATGGCACAACTGCAAACCTACCAAGACATAGTTACATAGTTACATAGTAGGTGAGGTTGAAAAAAGACACAAGTCCATCAAGTCCAACCTTTGTGTGTGATTATATTTCAGTATTACATTGTATATCCCTGTATGTTGTGGTCGTTCAGGTGCTTATCTAATCGTTTTTTGAAACTATCGATGCTCCCCGCTGAGACCACCTAAAGTGACAGGCCGGGCAAGGAAAGCATTAAATAGAGAAGCAGCCAAGAGGTCCATGGTATCTCTGGAAAAGCTGCAGAGATCCACAGCTCAGGTGGGAGAATCTGTCCACAGGACAACTATTATGCCGCGTACACACGTTCGTTTTTAATGTCATTTTAAAAAACAAAGTTTTTCTCGACGTGATTTTTCTTGTTTCCTCTCAAGCCTGTCTTGCATACACACGTTCATGAAAAAAATGCTCGAGCAAAGCACAGTGACGTACAACACGTACAACGGCACTATAAAGGGGAAGTTCCGTTCGAATGGCGCCACCCTTCATGTTAGTAAAGTTTGTTGAGCGGCGATTCGCGCTTTTCAGCCTTGTGCTTTTCAGTCCGTTACAGCGTGACGATTGTGCTATCTCCATTACGAACGCTAGTTTTACCAGAACGAGCGCTTCCGTCTCATACTTGATTCTGAGCATGCGCGTTTTTTTTCCCCTCGTAAAAGCATACACACTACCGTTTTTCACGTTGTTAAAAAAAACGACGTGAAAAACTACGTGAAAAAATAGAACAGGTTCTCATTTTTTTAGGCCATTTTTCACGTCGTTAAAAATGCTCTGGAGCCTACACACAATCGTTTTTAATGCCCAATTTAAAAAATTGCATTTTTAACGTTGTGAAAAACGGTCGTGTGTATGCGGCATTAGTTGTGCACTCCACAAATCTGGTCTTTATGGAAGAGTGGCAAGAAGAAACCATTGTTGAAAGAAAGCCATAAGAAGTCCCATTTGCAGTTTGCGGAGAAGCCATGTGGGGGACACAGCAAACATGTGGAAGAAGGTGCTCTGGTCAGATGAGACCAAAATTGAACTTTTTGGCCTATAAACAAAACGCTATGTGTGGGGGAAAACTAACACTGCACATCACCCTGAACAAACCATCCCCACCGTGAAACATGGTGGTGACAGCATCATGTTGTGGGGATGCTTTTCTTCAGCAAGGACAGGGAAGCTGGTCAGAGTTGATGGGAAGATGGATGGAGCCAAATACAGGGCAATCTTAGAAACAAACCTGTTAGAGTCTGCAAAAGACTTAAAACTGGGATGGGGATTCTCCTTCCAGCAATTAAATGACTCTAAACATACAGCCAGAGCTACAATGGAATTGTTTAGATCAAAGCATATTCATATGTTAGAATAGGACAGTCAAAGTCAAGACCTAAATCCAATTGAGAATCTGTGGCAAGACTTAAAAAATTGTGGTTCACAGACGCTCTTCATCCAATCTGACAGAGCTTGAGCTATTTTGCAAAGAAGAATGGGCAAAAATGTTCACTCTCTAGATGTGCAAAGCTGGTAGAGACATCCCGAAAAAGACTTGCAGCTGTAATTGCAGTGAAAGGAGGTTCTAAAAAGTATTGACTCAGGGGGGCTGAATACAAATGTACACCACACTTTTCACATATTTATTTGTAAAAAAAAATGGAAAACCATTTATCACTCACAATTATGTGCCACTTTGTGTTGGTCTATCACATAAAATCCCAATAAAATAAATTTACATTTTTGGTTCTAACATGACAAAATGTGGACAATTTCAAGGGGTGTGAATACTTTTTCAAGGCACTGTACATTGTCCAAATAAGGTCATGTGGCCAGATTAGGTTTATGATGTCACAATCATCCCCACCCCTTTGGTACATGTAGCTGTTGAGAATGCCCAGGTTTCCGCTAATTGGGTGCTGATTTGGTGGGAGTGACAACTTGTTGTTTGGTAAAAGTCAAATTTCCTGATTTATAAATACCGTATTTTTCGCTCCATAAGACGCACATGACCATAAGACGCACCTAGGTTTTAGAGGAGGAAAACAAGAAAAAAATATTCTGAACCAAATGGTGTACTAAAATATTTTCCCGTGCCCATGAAATGCAGCCTGACCATTGCCAAAGAAATGCAGCCTGACCCGTTGCCAAAGAAATACAGCCTGACCTGTTGCCAAAGAAATGCAGCCTGACCGTTGCCATAAATGCAGCCTTACCTGATGTCATCCCATCCACCTGACAGAAGAGAGAGCAGCCCGAGCGGCCGAATGCTCTGTCTTCTGTCTCAAGAACAGTGTCAGGACCAGCCGGGAGATCGCCCGGTGCTTGCGGGGGGTTTGGACGTCTGTCCTCCGCTCTCCTGCCTCTCTTCCGGTGGCGATGGCAGGGGGGGGGATGCCTTTCGTATATTTCTATAAGACGCAGAGACATTTCCCCCCATATTTCTGGGGGAAAAAAGTGCATCTTATAGTGCGGAAAATACGGTCTGTACCCAAGTCTGCATTTATCAATTATTATTAGGCACGGTCATATTAAGTCAATGATATGGTCCAAATATGAACATGTGGCCATATTAGGTCAATGATAGTCAATGATGTCATAAGCATCACCACCCCTTTGTTATGTGTGTCTGCGGAGCAGGGAATGACCTGGCCCCAGTGTGGGGAAAGACATGTGCACTGCTGAAAAATTAATTTGTTTTCGTTTCATTCGTTTTTTTTTCTTTTTTGTTTTTTGGGTCATTCGTTATGATCACAATTCGTAAATTTGTTAATTTCGAAAATTTGTAAATTAGAAATTTCGTAAATTCATAAATCCAAAAATAAGAAAGAAAATCCGAAAATTCTAAAGAATAACTAACTAACTTACTAATAATAACTAACTATTAAATTATATGTATTGGAATTTCCTTTCAAATTTGGCTGTTAGTGAACGTAACGAATACGAATTTATCTGAAGTTATGAATTATCCGAAATAACGAATGCCACATCTAAACAAATTAAACGGAATGAATTAATAATAAATAATAATAATAATAATAAAAAGTTTTTATTATTATTATTGTTATTATTTATTATTATTAATTTGTTACGTTCCATTCGTTTAGATACGGCATTCGTTATTTCGGATAATTCGTAACTTCAGATAAATTTGTATTCGTTACGTTCACTAACAGCCAAATTTGAAAGGAAATTCCAATACTTATAATTTAATAGTTAGTAATAGTTAAGTTATTATTAGGTATTATTTCAGATTTTCGAATTTTCGAATTTAGAATTTCTAATTTACTAATTTATGAATTTATGAATTTTCGAATATTCAAATTTACGAATATTTAGTAAAATTTGTTAAACGGGTTCATTAATTTGGATATTTCCAAATGAACAAATTTGTCTAAATTTGTTAAAAAACTAATTCGGAATGAAACAAATTGCACATGTCTAGGGGAAAGCCTTGGCTGATTTAGCAGGAATGACAGCTTGATACCGGGTCTGGTCCAAACCTTAGTTCGGAAACGAATCCCTTTAAGTTAGTGCCACCATTTTTTATTATTTTTATCCTGTTCTCCTAGTAATTTTAATATAGCTGTGCAATGTCTTCTTGCAGAGTGTCTAAATGATGTACTGTCTGTAAAACAGAGCATGGTCTATAAATCAATCTAGCTTCATATCTCCACACACACAAAATTTATTGTGATATACGATCCCAAAAGGAATTTGTAGCACCTACATGTATAGTTTAAATGTGTTTCAGAACCACATATAAAACCAGATGCAATTGAAACAATTATGTCATTGGTTTAGTAATAGTGATTGGTATTGCTATGTTGATCTGTATAGTCCTACAATGCTGCAGATGGCCCTTAAAGTATTACTAAAGGCAAAACTTTTTTTAGTTTTGAATAGAGTGTAGTCGGATTAGAATACCTGTAAGGATTTTATTGATTTCTGTGCCCGCATTAAGGGGATTCACTCTCTCTATCTGTCCTGCTTACATCATCACCAAAAATTCTACATTTTTGGAATAGATGGAGATGGAGACAAAATTTCCTGCGACAACTTTGGAGTGGTTTCCCCTCACTTCCTGTTTTGGCTTGTGGACCGGAAGTGAAGGTTAATCTCCCCAATGGGACACATACAAAAAAAAAACTTAGCTTCTTTGTATACATATCAACAGTAATCTTCATTAGGTTTTTATGGCTGATAGTTGGGGAGATTCCAACACATTTAAGGGACTTAAACCCTCTTCTTCAGGGGAATAGAATAAAAATGCTACAGGACAGGGGAAATCTTCCCAGTGGGGACACCAAGAGCAGTAAACTCCCAACAAAGCCCCTTCAATGCTCTATCCAAAATGTAAAAAGTTTGTGGTAATTACTTTTCTGAATATTTTGGAAATGTTTTTGCACATGCATATACAATCTGCATTTTCAAAGTAGATGCATCGGCTAGTGCTCAGTTTTTTTATGTGGGGGATTATAGGAATACAAAGACCATCGCCACAGCAAAAACATTGCTGCCTTCCGCAGAATTTTAAATGCACATTTACAAATAAGCAGATGGCTTCTTATTATAAAGTTGGAAGTTGCAGGCACTCCATCACTGAAGTCCTTGCTGTTGGGTTAAATTGATGTACTGTGTTCTGATGTTTTTATGCTATGGTCCTGAAGAAGGGATTTTAGACCCTCAAAATGTGTTGGCTTGTTTTTCATGATTTTTTTGTAAAAAATACTGTAGGTAAGGGTTGAATCTTAAATTTTTTCTTACTTGCAAATATATTAGCAGCAATCTGTATTAGTTTTTTTGTTTTTGTTTTACAATCAATCTGTATTAGGTTTTTATTGCTGTCAGTTAGGGTGAATCTCCTTTCACTTTTTGTGTAAATTGTCATTTATTTTAAATCTTACTAACATACAGCTTGTTATTAAAAACGTATGTACGTATGTGTATATTAGGGGTGCAACGGATCAAAAAACTCACGGATCGGATCGATCCTCGGATCAGAGTCACGGATCGGATCATTTTTCGGATCGGCAAAAAAAAAAAGACAAAATCTTGTTACACCCACCAGAGTTTTAGATTTCACAGTTATTTTCAACACAAAAGTAAAAGTAAACAGTCCGTTGGATTTCCAAATAATGTATTTAAGCTTATAAGCTCAGTTTTGTGTTGAAAATAACTGAAATCTAAAACTCCTTTTGGGTGTAACAAGATGTATGCTTGGAGCCTTCTGCACAGTAAGTATAGTGAGGAGTGTAGGGTGGAGCAAGATGGCGGTGGCGAAACGTCACTACAGCGGCCACCGCCAGATGTACAAAGATGGCCGCCGATCCGGAGCTTGGCCATAGCCGCGACCTTTTATATGGCCGAGGCTCCGGAGCGCTCCGCGGATGGCGTGGTGTTCCGATCCAAACAGGGTGACCCGTTCGAATCACGTATCCCCACTGATCCGTTGCACCACTAGTGTATATATATATATATATATATAAAGAATATATACATAAATAAACAAAAACACATAAGTTTACATTAGCAGATAACAGAAAATGACTTTTTTTTTCAGAAAATAACATAAATAGAACTTACAACAAAGAAACATAGATTTATTATCAGCAAACTACTAAACTATACAAAACACAACCCTACCTCAGCCTAAACATACCCTCAGGCTAACAATTAATCATTTATCTCATGGATTCAGCCTTTTTACAAAACTCTGATCTTATAAAAATCTAGGGGACATGAAAGGACAGAAAGAAAAGCCACACACCCAGAGATTGACAGACAGCAGCTATGGGGACCCCACTTTCCACGCCTTGGTACAGGCCTTCCACCGGCCACCTGTCCTTCTCAAGACCCCCAATCTTCCCTCACTCAGAATGTTGTGCACCACCACCTCAACAGGAAGGACTTTTATCCTAGTGGAAACCAGACACTGTGCATTCCACTTAACAACATGCCGACCGACCACCCACCATCAAACGGCGGCAGAATGGCTCCCCTGCGCAAACCGCCATAGCTGTACAGCGGCCACTTTAAGGGGTACAGGGGCACGCACCCGCGCATTACTGAGGAGCTGATGCGTGTGCCCGGCGGCTGCGATGTCCGCCGGGTACCCGCCATCGCTTGTGACAGATCAGGAACATGAATTTGTGTGTGTAAACACACAAATCTCCGTTCTGTCAGGGGAGAGAAGACAGATTGTGTGTTCCTAATATATAGGAAACCGATCGGTCTCCTCCACCAGTCAGTCCCATCCCCCCAAAGTTAGAACACACAGAGAGGGAACACATTTAACCCCTTGATCGCCCCCTAGTGTTAACCCCTTCCCTGACAGTGACATTTATACAGTAATCAGTGGCTATTTATAGTACTGATCGCTGTATAAATGTCAATGTTTAAAAAAAGTGTCAAAAGCGTCTGATCTGTCCGCCGCAATGTCGACCTAAATCAATTTTTTTTTTAAATTGGGATATTTATTATAGCAAAAAGTAAAACATTTTGTGTTTTTTTTTTTTTAATTGACGCTCTGTTTTTTTTTATAGCGCAAAAAATAAAAACCGAAGAGGTGATCAAATACCACCAAAAGAAAGCTCTATTTGTGGGTAAAAAGGACATAAATTTTGCTTGTGTACAACATTGCATGATCGCGCAATTGCCAGTTGAAGCGACCCAGTGCTGTATCGCAAAAAATGGCCCGGTCAGGAAGGGGGTAAATTCTTCCGGGGTTAAAGTATTGTAAAGTACTGCGTAAACTGTTGGCGCTATATAAATCCGCTATAATAATAAGTAACGGACTATTAATCTAGCTAGAAAAAGTGTTTCAAAATCAAAATCCCAGTGATTTTGAAAGGCCTCGTATGACCACTCTGCGTAACTCAAGCGGGAAAGGAAAGGGTTATCCAGAGCCCCACCCACACGCTTATAGACTTCTATGTTGAAGGGGCACTGAAGCAAGAAATAGTCGTCTTCTACACCTCACCACACTCCACTCTTGGACAAGCACAGCGCGATGTTTCAGGTCGCCCTTCACATGGAATCTGCCATGGAACGAGCACCAGGCCAAGTGCTGAAACTTTAAAGGGATTCTCTCTACATTTATCAAACGCAGACCCTCCCTCATAACAGGGCCTGGGTGATCCCTCAAGGCCAGTGGGTCACTAAAAGCAGATTCAACAACCCTCCTCTCTAGGGACTTCCTAGAAAGAGACTTAAATTCCTCCGCCATCACTGGCCACTGCCGAAGCATTTTCAGACACAGGGCACCATAAGCCGGGAGCTTACCATGTCGGACCCTCAGTCTTTTCACTGGCCCACCATTCTCCCAGCTCTGCAGAAAAGGCCTAAACCAGGACTGAAAATTACCAACCTACCCAGGTGATTCCTCTGCCAGCAGTTTACCAAAATTATGTTTTAAAAATAGCAGAGAAAAGAAAACCACCAGGTTGACCATATCTAGGCCACACATCCACCTGGGAAGATAGGTTACAGACTTCTTAACGGGGTTCAATCTGTTCCCCCATAACAGCTGGAAGAAACAGCTGTAGATTCTCGCATTGAGAGAGACACTGGCTCTCCGGGATCAGATATGTTTTAATCAGGTCAATCTTTTCCCTGTAAGATAGTTTCCAATCCTTCAAACTGGCAACCATTCAACTTCTTGTATAGTCACCAGAACAGGGGGTCTTCTTAATGGGCACACTGAGAGCAATAAACACCAGACAAAGCTCTTTTAATGGTCTATGCAAAAAAAAAAATGGTGGCAACGACTTTTTGGATATTTCTGCACTATAATAATAAGCTATAAATACTACAAAATAAATGCATCAGCTAATGCTAATTTTTTTCTCTATGGGGGGTATGAGAATAATCAGACCATCACTCACAACAAAGATATTAGAGCTTTAGGAAGAATTTTAAAAGTACTTTTACAAACAAGCAGACGGCTTCTTATTATACAGGGGCATGTTCTGCAGCCTCCTCTCAGGCTAATGAGAAACAGTAAATTATTTTCCTTAAATTAAGAGAGATCCGGATTTGAGATAATGCTTTGAAAACTCGGAGAGAAATGCGGGAGGAGAGGACAGTTAATCAGTAATTATGGTTGGCTGAAAAACAGTCTATATTAAGCATGTCTCTTCATCTCCTCAAGCCAGGCAACCTCGAGAGAGCTTGTTCTTGCTGTGGTAAAGTATCTTGTTTACAGCTAATTAGAAGGGATGCAGGCTGCTATAGTTCTTCAATTAAGAGTCCAATTGAAAAAGATTACAGAAAATGCATATATGGCTGCCGGACAGAAGGAAGGCGTTCAAGCAGTGATAGGCCTAAAACAACAATTGACCAAGAAAAATTTATATTGTGAATGGTAGCTACTAAAAAACTATAAACTGTGAAACATGTTATTGTGAAAAAGTCCAAGTATGAAAAACAAAGTTACAAACAAGATCCTGGATGATTTAAATAAATCTTTCTGCATGGATGGTGCAAACAAGTAATATAGATATATCCACACACCATACGACAGAAAGGATCATAAGTGCTCGTGGGGTCTCCCCGACCTCCAAGGGTCTTTAAACAAATCCTCCAATGTCCTCCTCCTCGTGATGGAACGCCTCTCCAAATGGGATATCACCAGCTGTGCAGGAGAAAATAAGACGAAGGACTCCTCGTAGCGTCATACCGTAGGATATTTTATTAAAAGCCTTAATGGCTACAATGCAAGTAAAACAAAAAAACAATGTATCCTCCTTTGCGAACCACTGCAAATGACAGACGGAGGCGATTAAAGCCATGAGACCCACGGCAGAGTCAACGTGCGTTCCACCAGGACGTGACATAGCGCAATGTGCGTTCCAGCTTTACGTGTTTCGTCATCTAATGTGACGTCATCACATGGTTTACATTTATTTATGATTATCCTTTCCATTTCCAATATATATATTTAGTAATTTTTGGGGATTGGCAAGCTCTGTTTGCACAATAGGTTGTGCACGTTTACATACAATTTATTTAATTTGAACGGCAGCTGCTATCATAATATTTTCATGGTTTATATTGGTTCTTTGGCGCAGGTGGTTTGATTTACATACTAAAACAGCATACCGGGCAACAAGTGAAATCAATCTATATTATCCAGCAAGCTCGCAACTCTGCTGCAACTGGAAACTAGTTGCCCAGGCCATTTCTGACATTTCTCACATACTTGTAAAAATCTGCATTTTTTTTGCTAGAAAATTACTTAGAACCCCCAAACATTATTTATATATTTTTAGGCAGAAGCCCTGGAGAATAAAATGGTGATTTTTGCAATTTCTTATTTCACACGATATTTGTGCAGTGGTTTATCACACACAATTTTGTAGGAAAAAATACACTTTAATGAATTGTAGTACATAGACACAATATAATACCCAATTGTTTTGCAAAATATAAAAGATGATGTTGCGCCGAGTAAATAGATACCTAACATGTCTTGCATTAAAATTGCACACACCTGTGGAATGGTAATGGTACATTAAATTATCAATAGGTGACACTTTAATAAGCTGTTACAGGCTACCAGTTTAAAGTTACACAGGAGGTCTGGTGCTAAATTATTGCTCTCACTTTGACATTCACGGCAATCCCTCACATGTGTGGTGCAATCACTGTTTACATATATGTGCAGGACTTACGTCATTTGCACGTGACCACAGGGGGACGGGGGGTGATTTAATTTTTTTTTAATTTTATTAAAATATTTCATTTTTTTTTTGTTTACACTGTCCTTTAAATTTTTTTATAACTTTACTGCTGTCATAAGGGATTAACAACATTCCTGCGATAGCATGGGCTGTGATAGGTCCTCTTTATGGAGAGATTTAATAGATCCCAGATCTCTCCTTTGCCCTCCAAAGCAACTGATCAAACCAAGATCGCTTTGATTGACTGCTTTGCTAGCTGGTAACGGCTGGTAAACAAAAGACCAATACCAGAAGTGACAAAATCCTTGTTGCATCCGGTTTCATACAGCATAGAGATGATCAGGTGCTACTGGCAGCAGTGGCACCGGGCTCCCCGGTGGAACGGGAGAACGTGAAAACGGTGGAAAGGGGGCACTTATCCACTTCAATCCAATCACTTTTACTTAAAGTGGGAGTAAACTTCAATCTCTTGCTTTTACCTATAGGTAAGCTTATAATAAGGCTTACCTATAGAGTAAATATCTCCTAAATGTGCACCGTTTGGGAAATATTTACTGTGTGCACTACACATTTTTCTTTTTAGTCCAAAAACAGGAATATAAGCAATACTTCTATACTAACAGTAACTGCTGAATTTTCCTGGATGGGGGAGTTCGCTTCACACAAGCAGTCATGTTTTGGTGCTTTATTTCCCAAGTGGGGAATAAACACAGCTAGCAGATAAGCTCCGTCTTTACAAGTCAATTGAAAACAGTTAATTGGTCATGGAATCACCATTGTTTATTGACTGACAGCTACTTAACTACCAATTTAAATGTTAATACGACAGAAGGAAGAATGACCAAGCACAGGTCATGTCTATGTCAGGTGTGATGAGAACATAAAATACCGCAAAGGCTAAAATAAAGCAAATCATTCTATTTAGGCCAAAAGGCAAACTATAGGTTGTTAATTGCCACATGTATCAATCACAGCAAAGTCTAGATCTATCGGAAAATGGAAATGGAATTTTGAGAATAAAATGTCATGCTTATTATGTGGATAAAGGCTTCCTAAAATGAAAAAGGATCCTTCTGGCCAGGTCAAAAGGTTGTGGTGAATGGGATTGTATAGATGCATTTGAGATCGATCAATCCAACTCTTTGCATTTCCGTTCTACCGTTACTTTTTTGCTGTACTGGAAACTGCCCATCAGGATCATTACCTATCTATTGATTACAAAGGAGAAGTAACTCATCTGAGGACATATACGTGTATCGATAAACTTCAGGCATGCCCCAGGCTTTAAACTGCTAATGAGAAAATATAAACTACGAGATAAACGATTCACTTGAAGTTTGTAGATTCTGAATGGCTAGACTGAGTCAACACGGAAATGGCTTTGAAGTAGGAGAAAGGAAAAAAAAAAACAGCATTAATATTTTAAAAGACTTTCGTACATCTTGGTAATTTGTAGCTGCATGCTATGTAGGGCTAAATGGTGGCAACGTTTTTGACCCTGGACTCCAGAACCGTTTGTCCGATAGTGCTTTTTGAATGCTGGTAGCACAATTCAAGATGCATGCTTCTTTATTTATGTTTTTATTATATTAATGAGAATCACTTTCAATGTAGCAAATAAAAATTGTTAGGGGGGGGGTTTAAAGAGGTCCTGTCACCTTGCTCAAAAACGGCAAGTAACAGGGTATATTTAAGGCCCCTTCCACACGGGACGGAATCCGTCCAATCGCTAATTTCCACTGAGCAGGCGGATGACAGTTCCGTGGCCATTCTGCTATGCAGAGTAGACACGGACACAGCCAGTTGTTCTCTATGTCCATTTCTATCCGATTGTCATCTGATCCGATTCGCCAGACGAATGGGGAGTGTATACCCCATCTGTCTGTTTTTAGCGGACCGGATCGGATGCCACCACATAGAGATCAACAGGTGGTACGATCAGTTCTGCCTGAAAAAATGGACAGGCGGACCTGAACGGTCCGCTGGTGTGAAAGGGGCCTAAAGCCTACAAACAAATGGCCACTGCCCCCACCTATAACTAGCCTTCACAGCACAGAGCACATAAAAGGGAAATGCTTGTAAAACAAAACCAAAGCAAATTCCCAGCTCAACTTACCAGCCAGCCTGCAGCCAACCAAATTATCCTGTCTAACAGGTTGCATTAAATACAGGGGTTTAGTTTGCACACATTTGCAAATACATGAGTAAGCTGCAGAGCCTCTTCATGGCACCCCAGTATTATCTTCAAACTTACCTGTATACATTTTTGAGAGCCTCCATATTAGGAACACATGCATAATAATGGATAGGCAGAGGGTAGATGAGCATGGAGAGAGCCCACCTTCCCTAAAGGCACAGGGGCACACTGGGCACTAGGGATGAGCTCGAACATCGGGTGTTCACCCGTTCACCGAACAGAGAATATTATGGGGTGTTCGTGGCAAACGCCCCATAATGCACTGCATGATCGCAGTGCATTGTTGTATGATGATTGGCCAAAGCATGCACCTGACCTGCATGCTTTGGCCAATCACAGCGCGCTCTGCTGAGAGAGACATAATTGGTCAAATGCTTTGGCCAATCATGGCTCAGGGGGACTAAGTGTACGCCCCACACCATATAAGGCTGCTTACATACACGTGTATAGTGTGTTGATGGAGATTGAGTAAGCTAGATTAGGCATGCAGGTTAGTTAGTGACAGTGTATTTGATATATATATATACAGTCTAGTTCAGGGATATGCAATTAGTGGACCTCCAGCTGTTGCAAAACTACAAGTCCCATCATGCCTCTGCCTCTGGGTGTCATGCTTGTAGCTGTCAGAGTCTTGCTATGCCTCATGGGATTTGTAGTTCTGCAACAGCTGGAGGTCCGCTAATTGCATATCCCTGGTCTAGTTTATAAATACAGTATATATTCTGCATTTAGCGTAGACTAGATATTAAGTGTAGACTCCATATTCATTCAGTGCAGGCAGTGTATTTGATATACAGTACACCCCTCTCATTTTTGTAAATATTTTATAATATCTTTTCATGTGACAACACTGAAGAAGTGACAATTTGCTACAATGTAAAGTAGTGAGTGTACAGCTTGTATAATGCTGCGTATACACGATGGGACATTCCGACAACAAAACCGTGGATTTTTTTCCGACGGATGTTGGCTCAAACTTGTCTTGCATACACACGGTCGCACAAATGTTGTCGGAAATTCCAATTGCCAAGAACGCAGTCACGTACAACACGTACGACGGCACTATAAAAGGGAAGTTCAATACCAAGTGCGCCTCCCTTTGGGCTCCTTCTGCTAATCTCGTGTTAGTAGAAGTTTGGTGAGAGACGATTTGCGCTTTTCAGCCTTTGTGCTTTTCAGTCCGTTACTGCTCTTCAGTTTGTGCTTGGGGGTTCGTATCTGTTTTTCAGTGCATGTAGTCAGTTTGTATATGGTTTTCAGTGCGTTCTTGTCTGCTCGTTTCTGATTTTCAGCTCGCTCTTCTCAAGCCTTTCTGTTTTCAGTGCGTTCTGTTAGTTCGTTCTGACCAGCCGACCGTTTTCTAGCCATGTTGCGGGTACGTACTTGTCGTAGAGTTCGTGCTGTGCAGGGGCTTGGTGTTGGGGTTCTTACTTTGACCCAAGCCCAGTCCATGAACAGGGTGGGGAGGAGTTCATGGACAAAGAATTAGTTACTCCAGCGTGACCAATTCTCTCATATGCCTTTGTTGCTGGAGATCCAAGAGAATAATCCTGATGATTTCAGGAGTTATCTCTGGATGACGGACCCTGTTTTTCACAGTTTGTTGGCTTTGCTGTCCCCTTATATTATGAAGCAGGACACCTGCATGCGGCAAGCCATCACTCCAGAACAAAGGCTAGTCGCCACGTTGCAGTACTTGGCGACGGGGAGAAGTCTGCAGGACATCAAGTTCTCGACAGGCATCTCCCCCCAGGCTATGGGGATCATTATTCCAGAGACCTGTTCTGCCATAATTCATGTCCTGCAGAAGGACTATATTAAGGTAAGTTTTCTCCTTTAACATCACATTCTATGTATTTATTGTTTGCTAATGTATTGTATTTCTTTCATCATTCCCTAATTACCATGATTGTAATATGCTGTGAATGTCCCCTTTGTTCTGTAAGCTATTAATGCTCCTTTTTTGTCCTTCATGCATATTTGCCTTCACTAACCTCTCCAGCATGCTATCCTGGGCCCATACACACCTAGCCTAGTCACGTAACAATGTATTTTGTCAGCTCCATTGTAGTGCTTTACCCTAAACACCCCCTAAAATGTGTACAAATGTTATTGTTGTCCTTAAATTCAGGCAGAGTGCCATAGGCTTTTTTGGGGGGTCCCAAACTCATTTAGAACCCCCCCACCCTAAAATGTTTACAATTGCCCATCAGAGGGGGTGAGGAATGTGATAAGTAGACCTTATATTTTTGTCTTTAAATACTCCTTAAAGTAAATGTTATACTGATGTTGGCCAAGAATGGTTGTGTCTAATCTGCTTGCAATGTTATGTGCAAAAGTACATTTTTTTTTTCTTGTTTGACTTCACAGTTTCGTTCAACGCCACAGGAATGGCAGACTGTGGCTTCCCAATTTGCCCAGCGGTGGGACTTTCCCAACTGCAGAGGGGCAATCGATGGGAAACACGTCCACATCATCCCACCCCCCAACTCGGGTTCATACTAATAGAATTACAAGGGGTTTAATAGTATAGTGATGTTGGCGGTGGTGTCGGCGACATACGAGTTTTTGTATGTGGACGTGGGGAAGAATGGCCGGATGTCGGATGGTGGAGTCATCGCCCAGACCGAGTTCTACAGATGGCTCCAGAATGGTGGCTTTGGATTGCCACCTGTTGAGGATAACGTGGCAGGACTCCCGTTTGTCTTCATCGCTGATGAAGCGTTTGGGCTGATGCGGCCATTCCCCATGAGGACCCTCACCCCGGACCAGAGGGTTTTTGATTACCTGCTGGCCAGAGCCAGAAGAGTGGTGGAGAATGCTTTCGGGGTAATAATGGCCAGCCGGTTCTGCCTATTCCTCACTGCAATCAACATGGCAGAATATAAACTGAATCATATTGTCCTTGCATGCTGCATACTCCATAATTTCCTAAGGAAAATTTCAACAAACTATGTGGCCTTAGTTGTGCCTGAGGCTGGATTTCCCGAACAAACAACCCTGACGGCACTTGAAGCTGGCCGTCCTGGCTTGCCCCCCCCCTCCCAAAGTGCCAGTGAAGTCCGTCAAAAATCTATGGAATACTTTGTGGGTAGGGGGGCCATTGATATGCCAGCAAATGTGTGATACATTTTTTAAATAAAGATTTTTTTTAATCGGAAATAAAATGTAATTTGATTTACTGCTTGTGTTTCTTTTAGCTGTCTCCTAGGTTCTCCAATGGGCTTTTCTTTTTGCCCATTTTCTTCAATAGTGCAAACGTTATTTATTTGATACATGAGGTGACAATCTCTTCTTCAGCTAACTATTATGTTGTGGGTCTGCTACACACACACATTGTTTTTGTATTTAATGTATGTAATGCATTAATGATTATAAAAAAAAAGTTTTCATCACCATGAATTAATTCTTTAGAGTCCTGAAATGGCCTGATTGTAGCAAATTTTCCAGCACTGTGGGGGTTATTTACTAAAGGAAAATCCACTTGGCACTACAAGTGCACTTGTAGTGCCAAGTGGATTTGCCTTTAGTAAATAACCCCCATTGTCACTGTAAACACCAACTTACTCCAAAAACTGGCATTGAGCATTGAAAGAAGAAGCCACATATTGTTGAGTAGAAAACATTTTACTCCGTGCACATTCACATGTGCGTTAGAAAAGGGTTTTTGAACAAACCAACATCTTTGTTTTTATTTTTGACATTAGAAATATTATTTTTTTGGTTAAACAGGCATGTTTCAAACCATAACAAACACAACTCAGGAACTTCCAAAGTTCAACTTTGAAAAAGTGAAGGCAATATCATTAGTATGTCAAAACTGTGTTGATCTTGCCTTCATCAGATGGGGTGATGTCACCCCTGTAAAAGCCAAATTTTGAAGATGCACACAAATTGGGAGTCAACATGTGGATTTCCCTCCTGATCCCATGCCTAATGTCAACATGTGCTATCTCCCATCATGGGGGATCAATGGACGTGTTTCGGGGGTGCAAACCCTTTCCTCTCACCTACTTGAGTTGCGATGAAGGGGTTGCACCCACAAAACGCGTACATTGATATCCAGTGATGGCAGATAGCATATGTTGACACACTGTGTTCATCTTCCAAAATTTGGTTTTAAAAATACTGTAAAACTTGATTTAAACAAAAAAAATACACAAGAAAACGGTACAATTTTTTTGTGTTTTAGATTCTGCCTAAAACATCAATAAAGTTCTTCATTTTTTTTCAACATCATTTATGTTTTCCTTTATCAGCTCTAAATCACGATTGCACACCATTATCTCCCCGATGAGGATGTATGCACTTGCACTTGCACTTGCACTGGTGAAATTAGTTTCTTCTTCCACAACATCCACATCACCTAAAATAAAAACACACACCATGTATTATAAATATGCAGGCATACATCTTTTACCTGAAGCTGTGGTCTCAGACACTGACCTGTTGTGGTCACTATTTCGCCCACTTCATAAACCTCTCCTCCCTCCACATCCTCAGGTTGTGGTGTGCTGAGATCCCCTTCTTTATGAGGTGTGGGGTTCCTGGTGTCCTCAGATGTTGTGAGTCTTTTCTCCCCTATGTGGATTAAACAAAAGGTATACTTAGCACACAGATATTTGAGGCCAGAAATAGGAATATGAAACATTGTTTGGAAGTGTGGTACAATTGTCTGTTTTGGCAGAGTTCCAAGCTGATGACAGGCTGATGATTTTTTCCCTTACCAAAGCTGCAATACTTACCGTTTTACACATTGAGACACCCCAAGTATCCACTGGAGCACCTGGGTGGGACACCCTAAAAAGGTTGTTCTGGTGTCCCACACTAGTGCTCCTGAGTCCAGATGTGTAAACAGCTGCTGAGTTCCCTCTCTTTACACTGAATCAAGTTTGCATTTCATTCTAGTTACAAACACATCTAGGCAACAATGTACTAAACTTATTTTAATACAAATAGGCATGACCAAATGTAGTTACCTGTATCTGCTAAAAACATCGTATTAGAGGGTGACCGAACAATGTTTCTTATGATTACTGTGCCCATGAACGAAGAAAGGCACATGGAGCAACATGCAAGTAATAATAATAATAGGAACACAGGACAAATACTTCCTGTTTAGAAGCATTTTCCTGATCCTTCTGTACTGATGACGCTCCCTCAATTTCAGGTCTGATCAGCGTTTCCGCAATTGCTCCATGCATCGTCGTACCCCAAAATTCCTGTGCAGACTTCTCACAACTTTAGTCATGATCTTGGCCTCTCTCACATTTGGGTTGAGGTACAGTCCATACTTCCTATCATAGTGGGCCCTCTTCAAGATGTCCACCATCTACACCATCTCTACAAAGGACATATTTGAGGCCTTATATCTCCTCCTGGATCGAGACGTTTCTGGCTCCGGGCTTTCGTCGTTGCTGCTACTCTCACCTGCTGTGTCTCCGCCATGTGCTCTCCCACTGCGCCAAAAGAGAAGGGGCGGGGAATATACTATAAAGAAGGCCAGGGGCGGGCGGAGTTTCACGTATGAATGACTGTATATAAAGCGTAACACGAGTGCATCGTACGTACGATCTGTGAGCGGAGGAAGGAGTAGCGGAAGCGCCGATCGTGATAACGAAGGTACAATTTTAACTTGGGGCATCAGTGGCCTATACTGCTTATAGATTGAGGCCTATATTGGGATAAGATTAGGAGAGTTTAGCCTGACATTAGTGTTTGTCTTGTAATGTGTCTTGCAGAGAAAATGAATCGCTTCAACGATCATGACTTTCTCCCCCTATTCATTTACAAGTACAGGGAGCTGCCCTGTCTGTGGCAGATAAAAAAACACTTGAATACTAACAAAAGAAAGAGGAAGGCAGCGCTGGATCAATTGCTGAACGTGGTGAAGACACAGATCCCCACGGCAACCAACCCCTATTTGAAGGCCAAAATTGGTGGCATGAGGAGCACTTATAATAGAGAGCGAAAGAAGGTCCAGGATTCCCAGAGATCAGGAGCTGCAGCAGATGACATTTATGTACCAAGGCTGTGTTACTATGACAGACTGCGTTTTCTGTCAGACCAGAGTGAAATCAGGCCATCACTCTCCACTCTTCCTTCAACACTTCCTTCCACCCCAGCTGAGGCTTCCGAAGTCCAACCTGGGCCTTCCAACCAGGAAGAAGTGGAGGAGCCCAGCTTAAGCCAGGTATAGCATTGTTCAACATATTTCTTGTCCTAAAATTAATGATGTTAACTAGATGTTATTATTGATCACTAATTTCTGATTTAACAAAGTGTTTTACATATCAATATACAGTAAATGATTGGGACAAGAATGATAAATGCTGGGGTCAGAATGATAGTCTTTTCTATTTATTAACATTCAATTTGCAACAGTCATGAGCTGAAAATTAAGTGTGATTGATGAACCTAAAACTACTGTAAAACTATGTCCCTTTTTCATACACAGGAAAGCTTCAGCCAGGAGGAGGCTGTGGAATGTGGCAGCCAGGAGGTGGCAGGGGAAAGTGGCAGCCAGGAGGTGGCGGGGGTAAGTGGCAGCCAGGAGGTGGCAGGAGTAAGTGGCAGCCAGGAGGTGGCTGGGCCCAGTAGCCTGACCGAATCTCAGGTCCCTTACCTCTGCCTTCCAACCAAAAGGCCCAGGAAGGGGAGTAACGTGGAGGAGGCAGCACTTGGGTTAATTCGGCAGGCTAATGCGGCCCTCAGAAACACCCCCCCCCCTTCAAGATTCCTATGCCTGCATGGCAGCCTGCAAAATGCATGGAATGGAGGAGGGCCAATGCCTCTTCTGTGAGGAAGTCATCCACATGGCTCTAAATAAGGGTTTGAGGGGCGAACTCACAAGCAAAAGCCATGTTTGTGAGTTCGACCATCCTCCTCCACCTCCTGCCACAACTCCAACACCAGAGCCACAGCCTGGAAGGAAGCGTGTAGGGAAGACAAGAAAGTGATTGCCTGGGCTCAGTCTGGTCTGACAAAAGACGCAGGCTGTGGTATGACCACAGCCTGGGGACATATATGTCATCTGCTGCTGTTCCCAATCTCTCGGAGTCCTGGACCAGATTGTGCTCCCTATTATATGGACTCTTCAGGCTACCAGTTTTGACTGTCAAATAGTTCATGTGTACCCTGGGGTACAAAGGCTTCGCCAATTTCACCAGTTTATCCAGCGTTGTCTTTCTCTTTCTTTTGTTATGACCCGGAATATATGACTATTTTTTTCACAAATACTTGCCTATGCGTTTTACTTCAAAAAGGACAGTTTGTTTGTGAGTAGGCAGGTACATTTCAAAAATACAATGTCAAATTAACAAGGGACACCAACCAACCTCTTTGGGGTTAAAAAATACAAGATAATAATGGTATTGTGGTAACTTGACACCCAAAACAAAAAAAAAATATTATGGAGATCACTAGAATTTTTTTTTAAAATAATTAAAAAAACAGGAGATCTTGATTAAAAAAAAAGACAAAAAGATCACTATAAAAATAAATTCTAAACATTATTATGGAGATCTGGCTTAAAAAAAATAAAAATATTATTCAGGAGATCACGAGAAATAATAAAGAAATCAGTTTGTCAGAACTCTGTGTGAATATCAGCAGCAAAACAACTTCATTATTCTAGCATTATAAAGAAGAAAAGAATGCACTGCATTAAAAGATTAAAAAATTTGCAGCGTGATGAATGTGCTATCTCCATTACGAACGCTAGCTTTACCAGACCGAGCGCTTCCGTCTCATACTTGATTCAGAGCATGCATCTAATTTTGTGCGTCAGAATTTCCGAGAACGGATTTTGATGTCGGAAAATTTGAGAACCAGCTCTCAAATTTTTGTTGTCGTAAACTCCGACAGCAAATGTCTGATGGAGCCTACACACGGTCGGAATTTCCGACAAAAAGCTCCCATCGAACATTTGTTGTCGGAAATTCCGAGCGTGAGTACGCGGCATTACAGTGTAAATTTGCTGTCCCCTCAAAATAACTCAACACACAGAAATTAATATCTAAACCGCTGGCAACAAAAGTGAGTACACCTCTAAGTGAAAATGCCCAAATTGGGCCCAAAGTGTAAATTTTTTTGTGTGGCCACCATTATTTTCCAGCACTGCCTTCATCCTCTTGGGCATGGAGTTCACCAGAGCTTCACAGGTTGCCACTGGAGTCCTCTTCCACTCCTCCATGATGACATCACAGAGCTGGTGGATGTTAGAGACCTTGCGCTCCTTCACCTTCCGTTTGAGGATGTTCCACAGATGCTCAATATGGTTTTGGTCTGAAGACATGTTGGCAAGTCCATCACCTTTACTCTTAGCTTCTTTAGCAAGGCAGGGGTCGTCTTGGAGGTGTGTTGGGGGTCGTTATCATGTTTGATAACTCTTCAGCAGTGAAGTCTTCATCCCTGGTGCTCCAATCCTGGCAACCCAAAATTTCTAGGTCTTAGCCCCAAGCCTGGGTGGCACTGGCCTCGAACACACAGCTTCTTGTCCTGGCAGTAGCCCAGGAAGCCAGAAAGCTTCCAGAAGGTCACCCCCAATAAACCTTCTAGTGTTTGGCCAAGGACAAATAAAAATTCAGAACTCAGAATTGTTTTATCCTTTCACACTCTTGCCAGGGACACTCCCCAAAAGCAGGAACATCAAACACTACAACCGAGCTTGGGGAAATCCAGACAAAAGCAGAACTACAACAATACACACACAAGCTACACAAACTACAGGCCAGTAACACTAAATTTAGGCTAGGTACACTACTGTTTAGTAGTTATGAATAATTAATACCAATAGTTATTTACAGTGCCTTGCAAAAGTATTCACCCCCTTGGCATTTTTCATGTTTTGTTGCCTAACAACCTGGAATTAACATGGATTGTTTGAGGATTTGTATCATTTATTTTACAGAACACACCCACAACTTTGAAGATGTTTTTTTTTTATTGTGAAGCACACAACAAATAGGACAAAATAACAGAAACAGTCAATGTGCATAACAATTCACCCCCCTAAAGTCAATACTTTGTAGAGTCACATGAAAAGATATAATAAAATATTTACAAAAATGTGAGGGGTGTACTCACTTTTGTGAGATACTGTATGTATAGATACAGGTCCTTCTCAAAAAATTAGCATATTGTGATAAAGTTCATTATTTTCTGTAATATACTGATAAACATTAGACTTTCATATATTTTAGATTCATTACACACAACTGAAGTAGTTCAAGCCTTTTCTTGTTTTAATATTGATGATTTTGGCATACAGCTCATGACAACCCAAAAATCCTATCTCAAAAAATTAGCATATTTCATCCGACCAATAAAAGAAAAGTGTTTTTAATACAAAAAAAGTCAACCTTCAAATAATTATGTTCAGTTATGCACTCAATACTTGGTCGGGAATCCTTTTGCAGAAATGACTGCTTCAATGCGGCGTGGCATGGAGGCAACCAGCCTGTGGCACTGCTGAGGTGTTATGGAGGCCCAGGATGCTTCGATAGCGGCCTTAAGCTCATCCAGAGTGTTGGGTCTTGCGTCTCTCAACTTTCTCTTCCCAATATCCCATAGATTCTCTATGGGGTTCAGGTCAGGAGAGTTGGCAGGCCAATTGAGCACAGTAATACCATGGTCAGTAAACCATTTACCAGTGGTTTTGGCACTGTGAGCAGGTGCCAGGTCGTGCTGAAAAATGAAATCTTCATCTCCATAAAGCTTTTCAGCAGATGGAAGCATGAAGTGCTCCAAAATCTCCTGATAGCTAGCTGCATTGACCCTGCCCTTGATAAAACACAGTGGACCAACACCAGCAGCTGACATGGCACCCCAGACCATCACTGACTGTGGGTACTTGACACTGGACTTCAGGCATTTTGGCATTTCCCTCTCCCCAGTCTTCCTCCAGACTCTGGCACCTTGATTTCCGAATGACATGCAAAATTTGCTTTCATCCGAAAAAAGTACTTTGGACCACTGAGCAACAGTCCAGTGCTGCTTCTCTGTAGCCCAGGTCAGGCGCTTCTGCCGCTGTTTCTGGTTCAAAAGTGGCTTGACCTGGGGAATGCGGCACCTGTAGCCCATTTCCTGCACACGCCTGTTCACGGTGGCTCTGGATGTTTCTACTCCAGACTCAGTCCACTGCTTCCGCAGGTCCTCCAAGGTCTGGAATCGGTCCTTCTCCACAATCTTCTTCAGGGTCCGGTCACCTCTTCTCGTTGTGCAGCGTTTTCTGCCACACTTTTTCCTTCCCACAGACTTCCCACTGAGGTGCCTTGATACAGCACTCTGGGAACAGCCTATTCGTTCAGAAATTTCTTTCTGTGTCTTACCCTCTTGCTTGAGGGTGTCAATGATGGCCTTCTGGACAGCAGTCAGGTCGGCAGTCTTACCCATGATTGCGGTTTTGAGTAATGAACCAGGCTGGGAGTTTTTAAAAGCCTCAGGAATCTTTTGCAGGTGTTTAGAGTTAATTAGTTGATTCAGATGATTAGGTTAATAGCTCGTTTAGAGAACCTTTTCATGATATGCTAATTTTTTGAGATAGGAATTTTGGGTTGTCATGAGCTGTATGCCAAAATCATCAATATTAAAACAAGAAAAGGCTTGAACTACTTCAGTTGTGTGTAATTAATCTAAAATATATGAAAGTCTAATGTTTATCAGTACATTACAGAAAATAATGAACTTTATCACAATATGCTAATTTTTTGAGAAGGACCTGTATATATATATATATATATATTTAAACAATTTCAGTTGTTTTTTTTGTGTAAAAAAAAAAATACATTTCATTCGGCTACATCGTTGCTTCTTCTCCGGGTTCATACAAACAGGTAAGCCAAAACTGATACAGATCAACAGATCACGCTCTGTCCGCATATTATCTAATTGTCTCTGTCCACACTGATTAGCCCAGCCGATGACAAATTGTATCGAGTGATCTCTACTTAGCAAACCTTTTAAAAAAAAAAATCTTTAAAAAAAGTAAGAATTATCGAATTCCCACAGTCTTGTACAAACAGTAGAGATTGCATCCTAGGTGTTAAAGCTTTATGCCCTGCAACATTAATTTGTGAGATGATGTGTTAATTGGTGCGGTGATTTTGCTCTCTATTAGGAGAATTGTGCTAGGCTTTGTAAAATACCTTCATGGTTGTTCCAATGTAATTTTCTAATAGCGAGAAAACAGATCACTTTGCTTTGTTACTTTTTAAAATTGTAACCACTTACCTACTGGCACTTTTAATCCCCTTCCATCCCAGGCCAATTTTCAGCTTTCAGCACTGTCGCACTTTAAATGACAATTGCGCGGTCATGCAACACTGTACCCAAACAAAACTTTTATCATTATTTTCACAGAAATAGAGCTTTATTTTGGTGGTATTTAATCACTACTGGGATTTTGTTTTTTTTTTGCTAAAAAAAAAAAAAAAAAACATTTTTGAAAAAAAAAAAAGTTTTCATAGTGTGTTATAAAATTTAACAAAAAGGAAATTTTTCTCTTTCACTGATGAGGATGCACTGATGGGCACTGATAGGCTGCACTGGTGAGGCGACACTGATGAGCATTAATGAGCACTGATAGGCTGCACTGGTGAGGCGACACTGATGAGCATTGATGGGCACTGATAGGCTGCACTGGTGGGCACTGATGAGGAGGCATTGATGAGGCTGCACTGATAGGCAGCACTGATGGGCACTGATAGGTGGCACTAATAGGTGTGATTGATAGGTGTAACTGATAGGTGTTACTGATAGATAGAACTGATGGGAACTGATAGGTGGCACTGTTGGGCGGCACTGATGGGCACTGGTAGGTGGCACTGATGGGCACTGATAGGCAGAACTTATTGGTGACACTGATGGGCACTAATAGGTGGCACTGATAGGCAGAACTGAGAGGTGGCACTGATAGGCACTGATAGGCGGCACTGATGGGCACTGGTAGGTGGCACTGATGACACTGATAGGCAGAACTATTAGGTGGCACTGATAGGTGGTACTGATAGGCACTGATAGGTGGCACTGATGGGCGGCACTAATGGGCACTGGTAGGTGGCACTAATGGGCACTGATAGGTGCCACTGATGGGCACTGATGAGTGGGACTGATGAGCACTGGTAGGTGGCACTGATAGGTGACACTGATGAGGAGGCACGGATGGACAGCACTGGTGGGCACTGGTGGGACTGCACTGAAAATCACTCCCAATGTTATGCAGAACAATTATATATTTGCAACATGTTTGTTTGTTTTTCAAAATTGTATGACTTTTTTTGTTTATTTAGCAAAAAATAAAAATCCCACTGGTGATTAAATACCACCAAAAGAAAGCTCCATTTGTGTGAACAAAATTATAAAAATTTAGCTTGGGTAAAGTGTTGCATGACCGCATAATTGTCATTCAAAATGCGACAGCGCTGAAAGACGAAACTTAGCCTGGGCAGAAAGGGGGCAAAAGGTATTAAAGTGGTTAAGTGCTCACGTTAAATGCCAACATCACCCGATTTAGGGGCTGGCATGTGAAAAATACCCTAAATTGGCACTATCTCTGAATACTCCTTTATGGGGTAATCCTCAATTGCCCCATTTAGGTTCTATTCAAGATGTAGGGGTGTGGGCAAAGTTAAACGTAAAAATAGTAGGTCAGGTGATACACCAGGGAAAGATAATATCACGCAGGAAAATGTTTGAAGATTTTAACATTCCTAAGGATAATTTATTTCGATACATGAAACTCTCACATGCTTTACAAGGCCAATATGTTCAGGGTAAGTTCCAGTTGAAAGAGTCTAAATTAGAACAAGTAGTGAGAACAAGTCGTTCAAAATGACATGTTTCGAGTTTATATAAACATTTGATTATGGGGTCGTTACCAGAAATGAGAAAACTCTGAAAACAATGGCAGCGAGATATTCCTGAATTGGATGAAGAGAAATGGGAGGACATATGGCAGTCTCCTTTTCAAGTATCGGTATCCCTTAGAGATCGAAATATACAATTTAAAATAGCGCATAGGGCATATTATACGCCATATAGGATGCATAAAATTAGCCCAATACACTCTCAGGATTGCTGGAGATGTGGAGGTTCTCCTGGAGATTTTTCTCATGTATTCTGGACCTGCCCCAGGATCATTGGGTTTTGGACAGAGATTTTAGCGATAATTGCAGCAGTTACATCTGTTACTTTGAGTCGAAAGATGGAGATCTGTTTGTTGGGGCTAGTTGAAAATAGGACTTCCATAATTGGAAAAAAAAACCACAAATAAGTCTGCTTCTTTTCTATGTGAGAAAGGCAATTACGCTAAATTGGGAAAAAAAACGTTCCTCCTTCTGCGATCTTTTGGAAGTCCTTAGTAAATAGCAGTCTACCACTATATAGGGCTTAAGCCTCGTACACACGGTCGGACTTCCATCTGACTTTTCTGTGGATTTTTGTCCGAACGGAGTTGGCCGGGAACACCCATAGCATACACACCACAGGACTTTTCTGCAAACTTTCTTAAAACTTCTTACAACATCACTTGTTTTTTCTGCTCTTTTCTGATCTTTACTGCCACCCTTTGGTCAACTTCTGCTATTGTTGGTTGATTTTAACATTGGTTGTTTTGTTCATCGGACTAAAGTCCTATGGTTTTCTGTACACACGGTAGGACTTTGCTCCATAGGACTTTTGTTGGGCAAAAGTTTGTCCGTTCGCAGACCCAACTTTTGTCCGATGAAAACAAAACCAAACTCAAAAAAGTTTGTCCGATGGAGCGTACACACGGTCGGATTGTTGGTCCAACTTGCTTAAAACTAAGTTTGTTGGGCAAAAGTCCGACCGTGTGTACGGGGCTTTAGACTTGCACAACGGAAAAATATGTTTAGTTTTGGTTTGTTTCTTGTGCACAACGGAAAAATTTGTTTAGTTTCGGTTTGCTTCTTTTCGGTCCTGTTGATTCGTAATCGTTCGTAATTTTGCTAGACAGGATTTTTCGTGTTCGGACTAATTCGTGTTTTCGCAAGCGACATTTTTCGTTAAATCGGAATGATTCGTATTAATGTAAGCCTTATTTTTAGTTGATTTATAATTCGTACTTTCGGTAGGGTACATTGTTTTTCGTTGATTCTGGACACAACTCCTACTTTCGTAACTTTTTTTGGGTTTGTTGATTCGTAATTTTCCGTGTCTCTCTCACAACGACGCTGCCTATTATGCCTAATGTGCTTCGAATGGATTTGTACTTTTCTAAATACATAGCGGTTATTTGTAACGATTCGAAATCTCGTATTTAACTTTCGTTTTTTACTATAGCCTCCGCCCCTGTGCACCATTTTGAGAGGGAGTTCAGCACGGTGAGGGAGAAGCAGAGAGCAGAGCAGAGTGTTATTGTGCTTCGAATGGATTCGTACATTCGTAACTTTTTTCATAACGAATTATGCCGAAGACATTCGGGCATTCGCTATTTGCGATATAATTTATTTCGGATTCGGTTTTATTCGTAATTGCTTTGTTTGGAAATTCGAATGCTTCCGGATGTCCGAAAGTTGCTAAATTCGGACGAATTTCGATTCGTTACGAAACAAATTGCACAAGCCTAATAGGGATACATATTTTAATAGAGGCTGCCCAAAGAATTTTGAAAGGATATGGTCTAGTTGGTTAGAAGAACCCATAACTGCCTGAGAACAAGTTATAATGTAAAAAGTAAGATGGGGGGGGGGGGGGAATAGGTAAAGAATGAATTAAAGTTTTCTGGAAAGATTAATGGAGCAATATTTGTCGGACTGGAGTAGATGGGCATATAGACCACAACACAGAGTGGGTGCAATGATATAGAAGAACTTTTTACAGTTGGCTTTTGTTAACGGGGAAACTTTTATCTTTTGTATAAAATTTGAATGAGAGTTCACCTATGGGAGATGGTGTTGATATTTATATGTATATGTAATATGAAATACCGGTACTTTAAATAAAAATAATTATTAATAAAGAAAAAAATGCCAACATCCCAAGTTGTAAAATATCTGAAATTCTTTTATTTTTTGACAAGACTATTAAATCGCTTGTTCTTTAAACCCAATATGTGGACTTTTTTTAAGCTTTCCGTACAATTTAACACAACAGAATTTAATACACCATATTTTTTTCCACCATGTTTATTTCGCACTCCAACAAAATTGAAGGAAATTGTTTTGCTTTGTTTTGCCACTTCACAAAGCTTGGTTGTTCTTAAACAGTAAATAAGTTATAATACCGAAGCGTGCTCCTTCGCCGCTTCCGAGTGCATTCCTATGTAAGGCACAGCATGGCCATTCTCCCATAACCATTTGTATTTTTTTAGGCGAGGTGCTAAATGATGTGTTTGGAAATACTGATTGTAGCGAGAGAAGGCTCTACAATAAAGCCGGTCTATTTATCAGCTCACCGTCGGGGCTGACTTACCTTGCGGCGCAGAAAACAAGATGTATTCAATCCATACTATTAACGCAGTTTGATAACTACTATATGTGCCATCATTCTGCGTCGTAATTTACTGGGAGGGAAGTCTTTATTTTACATGGCTGCAAACTCTATACAATATATATATTCTTTTTGCTTTTATTAAAGAATAATACAAGCTGAACTACAGCTAAACAACTAAATACACAGATTAAAGTGTTACTAAACCCAGGAGCCTGCATTCACTATATCTGGTCTCCCTCAGTACACAGAACATGGAAATGCAATTATTTTAGTAAATATAAACTGCTAAATACCTTTTCTCATCAGCAGTATACACCGATCAGCCATAACATTATGACCACCAGTGGTGGCCCGGCCATTAGGGGTGCACAGGCGCCGCTCCCCCATTCATGCTTCCGTCCCGCGGATCTGCATACAGGGCGCCGGACTTTGGATTCCAATGGGAGGGGTGTGTTTTTTGAAGCACGTTATTAGAGCCAGAAGCTCTAATAGGCTTCAAAAAATGGTGGGCTCGGGGCGCAGATGTGAATGAGAGCCGAGGCTCTCCCGGGTCTCTCCCTCCTTATTGGCTGAGATGCAGCAGGAGCCATTGGCTGCTGTCAATCACAGCCAGTGAGGAGGGGGCAGGGCTGGGCCAGGTTCTTTGTGTCTTAAGGACATACAAAGCGGGGCTTGGGAGCAAGCATACGTGAGTGCCCCCATAGCTAGCGTCTAGAGAGAGCTGGAGACTGTCAGTCACCACCAGCGGCCCGTCCATAAGGGAAACAGGGGCCGCCCCCCTAATCTCTATGCACAAACGCATAGAGTTCTACAGGTTTTTTTTTTTGCGAAGCACATGATTAGAGCCGGAGGCTTTTTGGCTTCAAAAAGGATGGGCTTGGGGCACACCAACTTGTCACAATAGTGAATCAACATTCGCTGTTGTCTTCCTGCTTCTCCTCCTGGCCAATCAGGACAGGAAGTCGGTCCTGAGACCTGGTTGGCTGGGAGGAGAAGCAACCAGGTTGGCCGGGAGGAGAAGCGACCGGATTGGCCAGGAAGAGAAGCCGGGGAAGCCGCTTAAGCCGCCCAGGACCTGGATGGGGTAAGTGCGGGGGCTGGAGGGCTGGCAAGCGGGCACCCCCCAAAAAAATGGAGCACCAGCCGCCACTGCTCACCGCTTTCAGCTCTGCGCCTCCTCGCTCACTGGAGTGCTGGGATGTGGAGGGAGCAGCCAGCTCAGGCTCTCAGCGGCTCGCTGAGAGGCTGAGCCGAGTGTCAGTCCAGGCATGTGGGCGGATCCTTACTCCATGTAATGTTATCTTTGTATTGTATTGCACCTGTGCCTGTTCCCCCTTTTATGCTTACAGTCACTTGGATGTGTGTCATATATGGAGTAGCAGTTTTTAATATACCTTTTTGAATAAAAACGTCTAAAGAACCTTTTGGTAGTCAGAATTTCTTGTGAGGTTTAACAGTCACTCAAATCAAAGTCCCACCTGAGGAACCACACTCTTTGGAGTGTACCTTTGAATCTTTGTATTCAGGGATGTGGGCTGACTGACCTCTATATCCATACACTTGAGACACCGCCCTCTGAATCCTTACTCCATTGTCGTGATCTTGCCCGAGCCTGGACCGGCTCTGTGATGTCAGCAGACAGCGGACTTCAGCCTGCTGTCTGCTGAAAACGAGTCACAGGAGTGCAGAACAAACTGTACTCCTGTGATCCATAGGAGGAGTACAGCCAAAATGAGCTTTGGCTGGACCTCTCCTTTAAATCTCCACTGTCAAGGAAGAGATACACATGTCAAAGCTATACACAGTCCTACAACACTAACATGCTTCAAGAAGTTATATTGGGGGGGGGGGGGGTCAGTTCCTATTAGTTCCTATTGAGCATAATGGAATTTAAAAAACAAAATTATATCAAGATAAGCGATGATTGACGTTTTTGTATTCCATTTTACAATGCGCTTGTCAGAAGGCTGGACGCAAGGTTTTGAACAGTCAACAGGTACACGGCTATGTTCAGGTTCAAGGCATGGGTCATAAAGGTTGCGATAGACAAGCAGATTACTCATCAGTTTGGACAAGCGATGAGAATTCTCCTCTCTGCATCAAGATTCACCCAACATCCGCAAATCCTCTTAGATTTGTGTTTTTAACATTTGTCCAGAAAAATGATTGCTCCTATTTATTCTGGGGAAAGAAAGAAAATAATCATTAAAGACGAAGAAGCTAGACAAAAATTTCACTTGTTAAAATACAAAGTGAAAAGACATGTAATATCTGTGTCTTTTTGTTTTTATAGATATGTCTTTTGGAGAAAAAATAATAATAATATATATATACACACAGTGCCTTGAAAAAGTATTCACACGCCTAGAAAATTTCCACATTTTGTCATGTTACAACCAATAACGTAAATATATTTTATTGGGATTTGAATTTTATTTTACAAATAAATATCTGAAAGTGTGGCGTGCATTTGTATTCAGCCCCCTTTACTCCGATACCCCTAACTAAAATCTAGTGGAACCAATTGCCTTCAGAAGTCACCTAATTAGTAAATAGAGTCCACCTGTGTGTAATTTAATCTCAGTATAAATACAGCTGTTCTGTGAAGCCCTCCGAGGTTTGTTAGAGAACCTTAGTGAAAAAACAGCATCATGAAGGACAAGGAACACATCAGACAGGTCAGGGATAAAGTTGTGGAGAAGTTTAAAGCAGGGTTAGCTTATAAAAAAATATACTGTACTGTATGTGAAAAAAAAAAGTTTTCACACGTCTAATACGTTGACCATATACCACTCACTGGCCACTTTATTAGGTACACCTGTTCAATTGCTTGGTAACACAAATTGCTAATCAGCCAATCACATGGCAGCAACTCAATGCATTTAGGCATCTAGACGTGGTGGAGACGACTTTCTGAAGTTCAAACCAAACATCAGAATGGGGAAGAAAGGGGATTTAGGTGACTTGGTTGTTGGCGCCAGACGGGCCGGTCTGAGTATATCAAAAACTGCTCATCTACTGGGATTTTCACGCACAACAATCTTTCAGGTTTACAGAGAATGGCCTGAAAAAGAGAAAATATCCAGTGAGCGGAGGTTGTGTGGACGAAAATGCCTTGTTGATGTCAGAGGTCAGAGGAGAATGGGCAGACTGGTTCCAGGTGATTGAAAGGCAACAGTAACTCAAATGACCACTCATTACATCCAAGGTATGCAGAATACCATCTCTGAATGCACAACACATTGAACCTTGAAGCAGATGGACTACAGCAGCAGACGACCACACCGGGTGCCACTCCTGTCAGCTAAGAACAGGAAACTGAGGCTACAATTTGCACAGGGTCACCAAAATTAGACAATAGAAGATTGGAAAAACGTTGCCTGGTCTGATGAGTCTCAATTTCAGCTGCAACATTCAGATGGTCGGGTCAGAATTTGGTGTAAACAACATAAAAACATGGATCCATCCTGCCTTGTATCACCGGATCAGGCTGGTGGTAGTGTAATGGTGTGGGGGATATTTTCTTAGTACATTTAAGTGCCAATTGAGCATCATTTAAACACCACGACCTACCTGAGTATTGTTGCTGACCATGTCCATCCCTTTATGACTACAGAGTCCCCATCTTCTGATGGCTCCTTCCAGCAGGATAATGCACCATGTCACAAATCTCCAATCATCTCACCACTGGACAATGAGGTCACTGGACTCCAATGGTCTCCACAGTCACCAGATCTCCATCCAATAGAGCACCTTTGTGATGGGGTGGAATGGGAGATTCTCATCATGGAGGTGCAGCCAACAAATCTGCAGCAACTGCGTGATGCTATCATGTCAATATGGACCAAAATCTGTGAGGAATGTTTCCAACACCTTGTTGAATCATTGCCACGAGGAAATACGGCAGTTCTGAAGACAAAAGGAGGAAAACCCAGTTCTAGATAAGTGTATCTAATAAAGTGGTCAGTGAGTGTATTTAGGCACTGCTTTTTGCTTTGCAGTGCTTTACTGGTCCTTCTCACAATGTAAGGCAGGCCATAGATTATGTGAGTTTCTTTCCACAGTCAGTGTTGATGGGGAATCCCTCACGTGGAGCTATTGCATCCTCCTGGTGGAAGGAGGAAGAGCCGTCCCAGCCGGGAGGACACAATGATTATTGCTTCCGGCTATAGCCACTAGAAATACTCACATGGTAGTATTCTAAAATACTGGTTGTACCCAAGTCAATCAGCCTGCCCATTGATGGTTCAAATCTCGGCCGGTCCCAGCTGAACCGGCCGAGATTCAAACCCTCTATGGCCGGCTTAAATCTTTGAGTTATTTGATGCTTTAAAAACAATGCACTTCCTGTGTGATGATCAATATCTTATCTTGCCATTATACAGATTCACGGATTGCCAGAGTAGCGGTAGTAATGATTTGGTAGATAATCTACAAATCTGTAAATTTTATAAAACTAAGGAAAAAGAAGCTTGTAAAAATGACAGTAACCTCAAAAAGGTAAACATTGAAAAAATAATAATATATAATAATATGTGCTTGCATGGAATACACTAGACATTCTCTTTAACAGAGGGCACAAAGAAAGAAAAAATGAGATTGTGACATTTTCTCTTATTGTGTCAATTAATTTAGATAATAATAGTCGCAATGTCAGTTCTTTAGCGGATTTTCACAAATAGGCATTTTAAGGCATCCTGTGAACTTCATCCATCCTTTTTACGCTAGTACTTGCAAATAGGAATGATTTACATATGTCCTGAAGGGAGTTAGAACATTACTGAGACATACGATGACAGCGAGTGAATTCTCAAATATATGTGTTCTAATTTAATTTATGGTTACATGATAACCTGTGCATGCCCATTGATTTAAATCATTTTACAGATTGCTATTCACTTAAGCTTTTTTTATTAAAGAGAAACTTGGAATCTGTCATCACTGACCTCTCCTTTGTAGTTGTCTGATAATTGTGTAGATCCTTTGCTTCAATATGTTGAGTCACTGACCCAAAACAAGAATGGTTATAGAGACAAATGATTTTTCCATACAGGTAGGAAGATAGCATTATCGACAGGAAGCCAGCCATGAAGTTTCTCTCGGGAAGGTTGACTTTAAAACAGTGGTCTCCAAGCTGCAGCCCACAGGCAAGATGTGGCCCTTTGATGGGCTTGACAAAGGAGCTCAGGAAACACGTTGCATTGAGCCCAGTGACGTCATCACGCTCCATGTGCGCCTCAGCCCTCGTTCAGGATCAGTGGCGGCTGGTGCTCAAAATTTTTGGGGGGGCGCAAACAAGCTGAAAAAAAAAAAAACATCAATTGCCACCACTGTGCCCATTAAACGCAGCCACTGTGCCCAAACGCCACCAGTTTGCCCCCTCAAATGCAGCCAGTTTGTCCCCAAATGCAGCCAGTTTGTCCCCAAATACGGCCAGTTTCCCCCCAAATGCAGCCAGTTTGTCCCCAAATGCAGCCAGTTTGTCCCCAAATACAGCCAGTTTGTCCCCAAATGCAGCCAGTTTGTCCCCAAATACAGCCATTTTGTCCCCAAATACAGCCAGTTTGTCCCCAAATGCAGCCAGTTTGTCCCCAAATGCAACCAGTTTGTCCACAAATACAGCCAGTTTCCCCCCAAATACAGCCTGTTTGTCCCCAAATGCAGCCAGTTTATCCCCAAATGCAGCCAGGTTTTCCTAAATGCAGCCAGTTTGTCCCCAAATGCAGCCAGTTTGTCGGCAAATAGAGCCAGTTTGTCCCCAAATGCAGCCAGTTTGTCCCCAAATGCAGCCAGTTTCCCCCCAAATGCAGCCAGTTTGTTCCCAAATGCAGCCAGTTTGTCCCCAAATGCAGCCAGTTTGTCCCCAGCCCGGCACTTACCTTCCTCGGGTCAGCGCCGTCCTCCTCCACGCTCCCTCGTGTCTTCTTTCGTCCTCAATGTCTTCTCCCGCCCTTGATGTCGCTTCAGCCAATCAGGTTACCGGTAACCAGACCCGTGAACCTGATTGGCTGAGACGCGTGTCAGTGTTAACCAGGGAACGCACAGCCCGTGCGTCCACATGTTAACTATTTGGAAGCCGATTACAGCCCACAGGCTGTAATCGGGAAGCCTATCAGAGCCGCTGGCTATGATAGACACTTCCAAAAACAATCCCAACTGCTTTTATTCAGATGGCTGGCGCTCGCCAAGGGGCCGACCATCTGAATAGTGGGTGGCAGCAGCGCCCGCGACAATACATACATTCATGCAATGCATGAATGTATGTATTGTTGACTTGAGTGATGGTGCAGGGGAGAGAGGGGGCGGCGCTCCTGCGCCCACTATGGACGCAGCGCCACTGCTCTGGATTCCTTTCATCGAATGGTCACCTTCCAGAATTTGGGACATACTGCCACGTCTGCTGCCAGTATTTTGGATGTCAGACATTACTGACAGTTCCTCTCATGACGCTCCTCTGAAATTTCTGCTTTACATTGGTGAAACTTGAGTTTGCAATTGTCTGTTTTGCTTTATAAATATATTTTAGCTCTACACTTAGAAGCGCCTATCCCTTTCTGTTCATAGCTCTATTTGGAACCCGCTTCAGGTTCGTCTTAGAGGCTTCTATTTGTGAGAGACCCCCCCATATTGCCTTTGATGGACTGTTTCCATTTGTGACATTTGGAATTTTTTATTTGGATTAAAGCGAAGTTCCACCCAAAAGTGGAACTTCCGCTCATCAGATTCCTCCCCCCCTCCAGTGCCACAATTGGCACCTTTCGGGGGAGGGGGGACAGGATACCTGTCAAAGACAGGTATCCTTCCCCACTCCTGGGAGTCCGGGCCTCGGCCCGTGACGTCAGTGGGGGGGTTCCCTCCTCCTCTCTCCACCTCCCCCTGTCGCCGGGCCAGTAGGAGAGAGGAGCAGCCCTCGTGCATGCGCAGTAGGGTTCCCGGCGTGAAGCCGAAAGGCTACACTGCCAGGTACCCTTACCCACAATGGCGGCGGCAGCAACCGACAGCCGATGGAAACATCAGCTGCGGGTGCCGACATTGCTGGATTCCAGGACAGGTAAGTGTCCAATTATTAAAAGCCAGCAGCTGCAGTATGTGTAGCTCCTGGTTTTAAATTTTATTTTTTTCGCCGGAACACCGCTAATGAGCAGTGACTCTCATCCTATATTATTAGGCTCTATTTATTGCTTTGTTTACATTTGTATGGTTTGCCCAAAAGGATCACCGGATTTGTGCCTTATCCCTGTTACTTGTTTACAGATGTGGTCCTTTGCTTGCCTCCGTCTGGCCCTTGGAGCACTGTTCCTCCCACTGATATGATGCACTATTCCTTCCACTGACACCAACGATGGGTCACTTACTCCTTGAACTGATGCCAACAAATAGGAATTATACCTTCCACTGACACCAACGATGGGGCACCATTTCTCCCCCTGACATCAATGATGGGGCACTATTCCTCCTCCTACTGACCACAGGTGCACTGTCGTTTTTTTACTCCCACTGACAATCAAGCCTGGGACATTCTTTACTCCCTCTGATGCTGGGGTATTTTCTACTACCACTGGCCACAGTCTGGCCCCCCTAACATCTGAAGGACAGTAAACTGGCCCTCTGTTTAGAAAGTTTGGAGACCACTGCTTTAAAGTAAAGAGATGTCTTTCCCACACAACAAAAGCCCAAATTCCATGGCAATCACTCACTCTTGTAAAAAGAGGTCATTCTAGTTTCCCAACAAGATGGTTGACCATGCCCAACTTCTTGCTTGAACTTGTAGCTATATCATCAACTGAGCACACAGCATCAGTCAATGATGCTCATTACATTGACAACTTGGTACAATTTGTATGCCCAATTATATACCTATCTTTACGTAATACATCTCCTTAGCACCACTCCTCTCCTTATTACCTCATTGTTGTCAGGTCACCTGAGTTGACAGATGCACACCGTAGGTCAGGAGTGCACCACAAGGTAGTGAACCCTATGGCTGACTGCTGCGGATGGAACACAGGGTGGTTAAGGAAGGCCGATCCCCTGGAGCACAACAGGGATCCCACAGGGAGCTAGAGCCCAAGATTTCCCAGGGCGCGGAGTCTAAGATCCAGCAGGTGTTCACCAGAGCCTCTAGTGGTGAGGATGGCCTATACTGCAGCTGGATCTAGGTCGCGGACCCTAGAGTCCCCTAGCTCATGCTCCGTAGAGTATAGAGGATAGAGGGGAAGCAGCAGCTCAGGATAAAACAGATAGTGAGGAGATAAGCCAAGGTCAGGGCGACAAGCAGACAAGGATAAACAAAGGACAAGCCAAAGGTCAAGGTCACAAGCAGACTGGGATAGTCGAGAATAAGCCAATATCGTTAACACAGAGACAGACGTAGCACACGGCAAGCAGGAACAATAGCTTAACAAACAACGTTGATCAGCAAGGCAGACTTGCAGTGCACAGGTTAATATAGAGTTCTCTGATAGGGCCTGGGGTGGAGACATTCTGGAAGGAGAGATTATAAAAGCAGCCAGGTGAGAGTGTCTGGCCTCTAAGGTGAACACATGGAGAGAAAGGTAAGCTGACAGACAAACATTACTGCATGTCCATGACAATTGTCTTATGATGTTTAATTAGCACCTTTAAAAGAATAGAAATAAGTATTTCATTGTCTTATGATCCAACATGTCTAGAACAACTGGGTCAAGAGGCCATGTTTCCTGACCATTTCTTGTTGTGGCTGTCTATTTTCTTTATAATCTCAAAAATACCTTAAAAAAAAAAATGTTTACAATACTAATAAAATAAATTAAAGGCAAACCCACCAATATATATTTTTTTCTAAAATACTGTATAGAAAAATTATATTCATAAAGCCATTCTATCCCCTAGTCAAAGGCCTAAGCGTCCTTTTCACATTCTGTTAGGCCAGATGTTAACAGCTGTCTGAACCCTACCTGCATTGAGCTGCGCTTGTTGCAACGTATAGGATCCCCTGACCTGTCACAATGGGTAGGATCTGCTGCTGACATTTTCCTATTGACCCTTGATTTACAATTCTTAGAAGGGGATTCCAGAGACCTGAAAATTATGTTGGGTTCCTCAGTTTTTAAACTTTTTTTTTTTTGGGTAGATTAGGAAAAGTTTAGATTAGGGAGATTCACCCACTAGGGAGATTCACCCATTTTCATATGGCTGTAACACAGGTTTATGCTCTGTCTAGCAGGTAATCCTTAGAGGTACTGAGATCTGTCTTCTAAACAATGTACTCAACGATCCACACAGGTCACAGTGGGGGGTACTACCCAAAGACCATACTGCAGCCAAACTGTGAGTAACAACCCAACTCTACTCATTAGTCCTTCTATACCATTGACACATGGCAACCTAGCAACCACTTGGGCAGGACCACCCATTAAAGGGCCCTAAATACCTTAATGACCATTGTCAACGAGACAAAAAATGAGGGGAAGTCCAAAACAGTTGTCACTAGAGCAAGAGGTGAGAGGAAATCCAATAGGGACACTTTTTGGGTGACAACTGTCTACGAAGTTAATGGTCCTCAATTTTTAGAGGTTTCCCCTTACTTCCTGTTACCACTTTTGGACACAAAGTGAAGGTAAAGCTCCCCAATGGGACACAGACAGTAAAAATCAAACTGGCAGGTTTTAACGCTTCACTACCCTATACAAAAAAATGAAAATAAATTGAGCTATATATACCAGAGGCTTAACTAGAACCATCAGGGCCCTGGTTCCCTCAGAGCCCAGGTCCTTCCCACTGATCCCAGGACCATTCACTCCCATCGTGGGGACCTTTATTAGCCCCGGTGCACACTGCATATGAGTCAAAACACATTATCTTAAATGGGTGCTTCGTAGCAGTGTGAACTGAGCCCTAGGGTCCCCCAAGCAGCTTCCCCCATGGTCGCAGAACGCCAGGGCCCAGTCGCAAGTGTGAGTGAGTGTGACCCTTTAAACATTTGCCCTTTTCATTTTCTTCTGATGGGTTTGTTTGAGATAATCACAGAAAAGGCTTGAGAACAAGTTACAATTACTATGGTACAAGCAAGAACTGTATTTATGCAAACTGGCATGCTTTATGCGTACAAGACCAAGATATAAAACAGAGGCGGGGACGCCTTGTCCCCTTTGTGTTTAAATACTAAATGTTCCTCTTTGCAGCAAACCTTTAAAGTACAAAACCTCTTTAAGAAACTCAAGGAGGATATATCTTTGAGCTCACTCAACACTTCTCAGCACAGAGGCTAGAAACTGAACCAATTTACATTAATGGAGATGACATTAAGAACTGCTTGGGGCCTTTTGCAACACCTCCATATGGGGGAAAAATATGCAAGTTAATTAGAAGATCTTCAAGTGGAATTTCGATGCTATACCTGCTTTCTGATGATTTATGTGTTTACTTCATGCTGAGAGCAAGTGTCCTTTTAATCATAGTTACATCCGTTGACAGTTTATTGCTGATACTTCACTGAGTTATATGACAGTCTCCTGCATAACTTATATAATCAAAGCGTTGGAGATTTCCATATTTGTTTCTTTTCTATTCAGCTAATGATACAGTATTTGTATAAATATGCTTGAAATCCATCAGTTTCCATTTTTTCCTTTTTTATTGTTTGAAAACAGAAAGCTACCCAAAGCGTTTTATTAAACAAGACGTTGTTTGATCTCCTTGCGTTATTTTTGTTTTGTTCTCTGTGACCTCCCCCATGGTGGGATCTCCCCAACCTCTGTGCAGGACAGACAAGAGAGGGGATTTAATGGGATACAGTGACCGTAAAGGGGACACTCACCCCTCAATCTATGACTTTACTTGAACCTCCCATTAAACCATTGGATGTTACACTTTTTTGGGGGGTTAGGTAACCATTCAGTGGGTCTTTGCCCCTCATTTCTGGGTCTCTCACTTAGGCATCCTCCCTGCCTTAAATCTCCTTTAATATTGAAGTCACGCCTCCCAGGAGGCTTTGGGCCAATCTCTGCCACACTACGCATATGGACAATCCATCCTCGGCGTAGCTGAGCTCTCTCTGCAGATGTCGCACAGACTGTATACCAAAAAATAACAAAAAAGCATGTACACACCCAGAAGCTTCTTCCTTATAGATTTACTATGCCCAAATCAATAATAACATCACGTGTCCCCACCCTCACACTATACCTCAATCCCTCCCTGTCACCCTAACAAGCTACCCTCCCAAATGGATCTGGGGCAAGATGCCCCCAGAGGACCCCCAATTACTCCTGCCACAAAGAACCTACATGTGCGTAAGGATCAGATTGACCTATAGGGACTGTGGATTAGCTATTGAGCCGTAGAAACATATTGATTCTAGGATCTTTATCTCCACAGTGCAGTGTAATTTGGGAGACCACAAGGGTTCCTGTTGGGCTAGTTGTGAGCACTTTATTCACCCATTGAGGTTTTAAGGTGGAGTGCCACCTAATCCACAGTCCCTATAGGTCAATCTGATCCTTACGCACATGCAGGTTCTTTGTGGCAGGGGTAATTGGTGGTCCTCTGGGGGCACCTTGCCCCTGCTCCTTTCGGGAGGGTAGCTTGATAGGGTGATAGGGAGGGATTAAAGTATAGTGTGAGGGTGGGCTACTGGTGGAGGGAGGGGAGACCACTGATGGTTGAGTGAGGGGAGGGTAAGTGGGATTGGGGGCATGTAAAGGTGTTATTATTGATTTGGGAATAATAAATCTATGAGGAAAAAGCTTCTCAGTGTGTAGATGCTTTTTTTGTTATTTTTTATTTTTTGGTTTGCTGGTTTTTGTGATTACACCCACCCTAGATGTTTGGGCAGCACTTCCTCAACATTAATAATTTTTGTCGAGTTCCCAAGAGCAACAATTTTTTGGTGTCACGCAGACTGTGCAATGTCGAGGAGTTTTGTGACTGGGTGGATGGAGGCTGATGGGGAAGCTGAGACACTGGTCCTTATGATTGACAGCAGGCAGTAGGTGGATGGATCTATAGCCAATAGACAGCCTGCCCACTGCCAATTGTCAATCACATGGAGAGAGTGGACCTGATGGGGAACTAGTGTCTCAGCTTCCCTATTAGCTTGTCAGCACCACTGGTTACTTGGAAGCTGTTGGCTGACACCAAAACTGCTGGCCAGTAACTCTCCTGATCCAGCAATTAGCTTCCCTACATTGATCCACAGAGGAAAAAGCTCTATTTTGAGTCCAGTCAAGGTTCTTATTTTAACCGATGCCCTGATAAAAGGCAAGTTCTTTGTGACCCCTGAGACGCATTGGCTGTTTTTTTTGTATAAATAAATAGGGTTGCGCCGATACCGATACTGGTATCGGTACTGGTGCTGATACTATGCATTTGCCCGAGTACTGTACACTTTTAACATACATTTACACTGAAAAAGCGCAAAATAAAAGTATATATATATATATATATATATATATATATATATATATATATTTGTAAATAACTTCAATACTTTGTACCATTGCTGACAGCTGAAGTGTAAACAAAACAGTTGCGGTAGGTATCCATAATTGGTATTGGCGAGTATTAAAAAAAATATATCAGTACTCGTACTCGTTGTAAAAAAAATGGTATCGGTGCATCCCTATAAATAAATAAATGTTGACTCTTTTATCCTGTGGTCTGGTGCTTCTTCTATTTGTTCATTAATTTTTTCCTGTGAGGTGCCCCCTTACAGTACTTGGAGACTCAAAACTATAGCGTTTGGATCGCAGTATGCAAAGGAGACTTGACGTAGGCACTGTGGCTTCCACGTATTTTTGCAACAAAACCCTCTGTTTTTAATGTGACTTGTTAGACAGGGTCACTTTGGTTTGTTTGCAGGTTAGCTGATAAGTGTGCTGGGAAATCTGTTTGTTTGTGATGTGAGTTGCCCCTTCATGTGCACCTTACTGCAAAGGCCAGTTAAAAATTGGGGTGGTTGCCATCTTTTTCTATAGCTTGTTCGCTAATTTGGCATGGGATCATGTTTGATGCCTTCAGTTGCCATTGTGCTCTTGCTGGGAGTCCAATATGTCCATGTGTCTTTAAGGAGGAGTGGGCTCCCTCCAAGCATACCTGCGTTTAATGTATCCACTTCTATATGTGCTCCAACTGGGAGACTCTCAAAACTGTAGAGTTAGGACTGCAGAGGAGCCTTGACATTCAGCGTCCATATATATTGACAAATGTGTGTGAATTGTTAAACAGGGTCAATTTGGTTTGTTTGCAGGCTAGCTGGTAAGTTTTACTGGGACATTTGTTTGTTTGTGATGATACCCACTGGAGAGTAGCCTTGTCTGTTGTGAGCAGCCTAACCTGAGCCAGTGAGCTCGTCAAATGTTTTTATCCTCTCAATACTTTGTATGAACTCACATCAAAGTCCCAGCACCTCTTGGATGTTTTTTCTTTATTGAAAGGCTTTCAGCTGACAGTGGTCCTAACAACCAGTGACAGGTGGGGAGGGGAAGCGGTAGCGGAAGCAAATATGCCACTCTGCTCCACAGCCTACAGAGAGAGGCACTTTGCCCATTTAGGGACACCAACTCAGGCTGGCCATAGATGGTTTGGGAACCTGCCGAGATTCGAACCATGTATGTCTGAATGTACCAAGTTGATCGATCAAGGCATTTCCTCTGTTTTGCATCCCAAATCTGGGAGTGCTAATGTGATGACAGCACATCTCTTCCAGCATGGAGATCTCTCTGTTCTTCGCTCTGCCTGTTTGTGCCTGAGTCAGATCTAATTTCTGTGTAGATCACACCTGCACCAGGGCTAGACCGAGAGAAGCAGGAACTTAGGAATATGTAGTTTCTTCCCAGAAAGTGTCAGTGCATTAACCTGTACTGTGCCATGTGGCATTCCTCATGTTTGAACACAAACATGGCTTACAACCTACAGGATCTAAGCACAAAGGTGGAAAATACTAGGTGCAGGTAGGAAGGTGTATGATGACTCTAAGAATTTACCTTTGTAGGGACTCAGAAAGCGGGATCTCAGCACCTTAAGAGATGACATGGCCCAGTGGAGAATGGGGTTAGCTCCTAGTACTAGAGTGTAATCAAACCCAACTTTTTTTCTAAGTCAAATACAAAGTAAAACTTGTGTGAGTTATACCTAGTAATAGTCATGAACTGGACCTGTCTTATAATGACAAAGATGTTTCATCGTTCATTCTATTGGAGTTCTACCTTTTCAGAAAATAAATTATTCCTTTTTTTATTTGGTGTATTGAATGCAGATATTGTTATCAATGTGCACGCACATTCGTGTACATTTTATTTATGTTCATCCAGCTGTTATTCATGGTTGGTATGCTGTGAATGAATTTTGAAGATCTCATTATAGCTGCTAATTGAAATTCTGAACTCTACTTACTCATATTTTATTACCTCTCTCTGTTAAATTTCTAGAATTTTTTCCCCTTACTTTTAACTATTAATTTACTTTTAACCACTTTTCAGAACTGCTGCTGCACTATATACTGTATCTCTGAAGACCACAGGAGCAAATCCCTGTAGGCCGCGTGTGGTCTCACTATCAGCTGGGAATGCGTGGCAGCTGAGTTATGTACAAAACAAAGTACAGAACGAGTCATCATCAATAATCTTATCAGCTGCAGTTTGTGAGGAATCATGTGATCTTTTATCAGCTGCCACTTAGGGGCAACCCCAAGGTCAAATGTAGGATTCACGGTCAAAAGTAGAGATGAGCTCAGGCATCTTCTGAACTCATCTTTAGCCAAACTCCAAACCTGCTCTCTGTTTTTACTCCAATGAGCTGCTTACAGCTTGTCCAAAGAAAGAGGCCAGCTTCGGGGTGGGAATGACCAGGCCCATAGCTCATTGGCAAGGAGCATAAGTTCAGAGTTCGGTGTAGAGATAAGTTCAGAGAATGCCTATGCTCATCTCTACCAGTGCCGGGACAAGGTCACCTGGAGCCCAGGGCGAACATGCCAAACTTCCCCCCCCCCAAGGTGTATGAGCATTACGTGTCAGCAAAAATCCCCCCACAAAAACGCTAAGCACTAATATGCAAGCCTACTCCCTAAGCATAAATTTCCCCTACTCCCAGTACAAATTCGCCCCCCTGTTGAAATCCCTCCTCTCAGCACAAATCTGTGCTCCACCATTACCCAAATGCCCCCCCCCCCAAAAAAAAAATTCACTCCTCCTAGCACAAATCCTCTACCTATAAATTTTTCCCTCCTAGTACACATTTTTCCCACTTCATACCTGCCCCTGTCAGCACAAATTCCACCCCAAATCCCTCCTCGTAGCATGAATAACCACTCTTATCACCCCCCCCCCCCCAAAATGTCCTCATCTAGAACAATACTTACCCCCTACCGCCCCCCGATTTCCTCCTTCCAACACAAATCCTCCCAATCTCCTTGTGGCGCCCCCCCACCTCACATGATACCACAGTGCCCAGGGCAGCTGCCCCTCCTTCCCACCCCTTGTCCAGGCCCTGACCTCTACACAAGATTCACTCTAGATTCTGAATTCCACCTTGCTTTTAAATAAATCAGTTGCTTACCGTGTAAGTTCCTCTTTCAGGAAAATGTTCTGAAAATTGCCTAGATCCAAAAATTTGTAAATACCGTAGCTCCACCTGTAAATGGTAAAGGTCCTCCCATTCCAGATGCAGCTATTTTGGGTACTCTCCAGAAAAAGTACTATACATGCATTATATTTTGCATAATACTATGTACAGGTGGATCAGTATCCAAAAATCACTTCATTAAAACATAGCCTATGCCATTGTATGTAGACATGGATCATGCGCATTTTCCCTTTATCCGCCAGCAACTTAAAACAGGGAAAACGGTGCCTGCCCTTAAAGGTCCCCCCTGAATGAGAGTGTAGCTTTAGCATAAGGCAGTGGTTTCCAAACTGCAGCACTTTGTTTGCTTTTATCCAGCCTTTTGGGCACTATTCCATCCACCGACGCCAACAATTGGGCATGTGTTCTCCCATTTTCACCAATGAAGCGGCACGATTCCTCCCAATGACACCAACAATCGGCAACACGCACATGAACTTTAATGGCATCCCAGTCTTAGTCCGTAGGGTTCAATATTGAGTTCACCCACCCTCTACAGCTCTAATAGCTTCAACTCTTCTGGGAATGTGTCTATGGGAATGTTTGACCATTCTTCCAGAAGCAAATGTGTGAGGTCAGGCACTGATGTGGACTAGAAGGCCTGGCTCGCAGTCTCCACTCTAATTCCTCCCAGAAGGGTTAAGGCCAGGTCTCTGTGCAGCCCAGTCAAGTTCCTCCACCCCAAATTGGCTCATCTATGTCTTTATGGACCTTGCTTTGTGCATTGGTGTGCAGTCATGTTGGAACAGGAAGGGGCCGTCCCCAAACTGTTCCCACAAAGTTAAGCATGAAATTGTCCAAATGTCTTGGTATGCTGACACCTTAAGAGTTCCCTTCACTGGAACTTAGGGGCCAAGCCCAACCCCTGAAAAACAACCCCACACCATAATCCCCCCTCCACCCAATGATTTGGAAGAATGGTCCAATACTTTTGGCAATATAGTGTGGATGAGCGAGTTTGGGATGAAGAAACACAAGGTTTAGGAGTGTGTCTATGGGAATGTCTGACCATTCGTCCATAAGCGCATTTGTGAGGTCAGGCACTGATGTTGGACGAGAAGGCCTGGCTCAAGTCTTCGTTCTAAATCATCCCAAAGGTGTTCTATCGGGTTTAGGTCAGGACTCTGTGTAAACCAGTCAAGTTCCTCCACCCCAAACTCACTCATCCACACCATATTGCCAAAAGTATTAGGCCACCTCTCCAAATCATTTGGTGGAGGGGGATTATGGTGTGGGGTTGTTTTTCAGTGGTTGGGCTTGTACCCTTAGTTCCAATGAAGGGAAATCTAAAGGCGTCAGCATACCAAGACATTTTGAACAATTTCATGCTCCCAACTTTGTGAAAACACTTTGGAGATGGCCCCTTTCTGTTCCAACATGACTGTGCACCAGTGCACAAAGCAAGGTCAAACATGAATGAGCGAATTTGCGGTGGATGAACTTGACTGGCATGCACAAAGTCCTGTCCTCAACCCGATAGAACACCTTTGGGATGATTTAGAGCGGAGACTGTGAGCCAGTCCTTTTCGTCCAACATCAGTGCCTGACCCCAGAAATCCGCTTTGGGAAAAATAGTCAAACATTCCCATAGACACACTCCTAAACCTTGTGGACAGCCTTCCCAGAAAAATTTAAGCTGTTATAGCTGCAAAGGGTGGGCCAACTCAATATTGAACCCTACGGACTAAGACTGGGATGCCATTAAATTTCATGTGCGTGTAAAGTCATGTGTCCCAATACTTTTGGCAATATAGTGTATAAAAATATGCGGCCCTACATAAAAAAGCCCAGCATAGTAGCAGCATATTTGTTTGAGGTTGGCATCAAGGGATTAAAATTAATGCTGCCACAATGTAACACACTGCACATGCGATAGGGTTGCCACCTTATCCCTTTAAACCTGAACACATATTAATTACACAGGTTCTGTGGCTGATTAAGGTGGCAGTTAAACTCACTTGGTGCCTTATCTGCATTAAAATAGCCTCAGAACCTGTGTAATTAACATGTGTTTGTGTTTAAAGGGATGAGGTGCCAACCCTACCATGCGCTTCAGTTTTGCATGTTAAAAACATGCGCATTCCAGCAATACATAAGCGTGAAGCTGGCCTAGAACACATTTTCATGCAGTAGCTGTACCTGTCTTTAGCAATTTAAATGTTCACTGCTGACTGTATAAAGGAATTATAGTGATTGAGTAAGTGTGTGTATGAATTAATAATTAGCGTAATATAATTGGGCTAGCGTGTTAAAGCATATGTCTAAATATTTTCATAATGAATATTTATGCAGTCAGTGTCATTTTAACACCGGAAAGTCAAAACTAATTTCCCTATTTGTTACTGTGTCATGTTCCAGGTGTCAGAAAGTGCATGTATTATTAATGTAAAATATTTTATTATTGCAGGGCACCTTGCTGGAGTGAACCGTGCCCGAGCCAGGAGATTGGCATCACCTGTCTAAAGTGTGTGGGAGGTAATCTTCACAGAGGATTTTGGACGGCTGAAGTCAAAGTACCGGGGGGGGGGGGTGTCCAGGATTATATTTGCCGGAGCTGATACTCCCCTGCCAGCATCTTTTAAATTATAAATGACTTCCAAGCTAGGTAAAGATATATGTCCAGATGCATTTAAACATTTTATTTTCTCCCTGAGCAGAAAAATACATAGACAAAGAAAGCAGAAGAATAAAAATCAGAGACAAGTGTCAAATATTATAAAGTTTAAATTTCAGGCTTGAAGTTTATGTAAACCAAGTGTAGCCTCTACTTAGGTAGGTGCTAGAGTAGGATTTTTGTCCTGTAGTGTAGGTAAATTTAGGCAAGCCTGGCGTTTGTTTTGGTTCGTGTGGGTTGGGAGTGGCTCAGGGTTAGCAGCTGGTGACTCACAGGCAGCGTCACTGAGACCTCTGCCTGGGCTGTTCTAAGGAGACCTGACCAATCCCTAACTCGGATTGGCAGGGGGAAGGCCTCCTTAAATACCTAGAGTCAGCCCAGATGGGGAGGAGATGCCTGGTGGAAGAACTGGAGATGGAGTACTAGGGCCTTTGAGGTAGCTCCCCAGTCTGCAGGGGGGGGTGAGCTTGGGCCTGGGCTCGGGTGCAGGATGGAGCCTTTCAGGAAAGCATGAAGGTTGTGGACAGGAGGCACAGGAGGAGCAAGAGAGGACAGCAGGAGCTAGTACTGCTGGGCAAGTCTTCAGGAGGGAACCACCGGTTGCAGCCAGGAGGGCTGGTGAGAGTGACATGTGCAGTCAGGAGGACTGGGGAGACATGCCTCAGAGGACTGAGAGGAAACAGTCAGAGATGGATGCAGAGTCAGTAGTGAGGACTGCAATGTCATGGGCAGTGGAGTCGGGCAGCTGCAGCCAGGAGGGCTGGCAGGGCCTGAAGAGGGTTGACTGGGAGCAGTAGTCCATCAATAGGACAGCTAGCACTAAAGACTTTCTATCTCTGCTACACTATAGGGGCCCGCAGTCCCTGCCTGTAAAGGGTGAGTGTTGAGGCCTGGCTGAGCCAGTGTCAGGCTTAACCTTACATGTGCTAGCTGGTCCTGAGGATTAAGAGTTGTGCAGGAGGAAGGAAGAGGAAAAGCCTGCAAGCAAGGAAAGTGCTGGAGGAGACTGAAGTAGTAACTTGTACAGAGAAGTGTACATAGTTGTCCCAATTGATTGATATACAATCCACAAATTGATTGATATACAATCTACCAATAGATTGGTATACAATCCACCGGGCATCCCATATTTCCATTACCCCATCCAAGTTAAATTTCCTCAATAAACCAAACAAAAAACAAGCACATTGACTGTTAATTGTCTTAAGGTGACTGGGAAGTGAATGCCAGGCTGGGCAGGGTGACAGGTGGACCACTACACTCAGCGGCTCCTACGGGGGGCACTGCTACACAAAAAACAAAAATATAATATCCAGTTGCCGGCCGCCCCATAGTAGATTTACTGCTACAGGGCGGGCGTGCTGTGCAGGATCACGTACTGCATATATACGTGATCCTGCAGATCCGGGTATCTGGCACGAGTGCACGTCGCCGGCGGCTCGCTCCTCCTGTGTTTTTACATGAGACTCGGGTGATTTTAATGAGACTTGGTGATCACAGATCGAAGAAAGGGGCCGATCCCGGCCCCTTACCACGTGATCAGCTGTCAGCCAATGACAGCTGATCACGCGATGTAAACAGATCCTTTTTTTTCTCTCCTCAAGCTAACAGCATGAGGAGAAGAAAAAGCTGATCACCGGCTTCTGTGTAAGGGACATCGGTCCCGAAGAGGAAGAGGCACAGCCACCTCATCTTTGCCCACCAGTGCTGCCTGCCAGTGCCACCTGCTAGTGCCCACACAGTGCATATCAGTGCCCACCAGTGTATATCAGTGCCACCAATCAGTGCCAACTATCAATGCCCATGAGGGCCACCTATCAATGCCCACCAGTGTTGCCAATCAATGCCTCATCAGTGCCACCTAGCAGTGCTGCCAATCAGTGTCACCTACCAGTGCCCATCACTGCCACCCATCAGTGCCCATCACTGCCACCTATCAGTGCCCGTTACTGCCGCCTATCAGTGCCACCTATTAGTGTCCTTCAGTGCCACCTATCAATGCCCTTCAGTGCCGCCCATCAGTGCCACCCATCAGTGCCACTTCATCAGTGCCCACCAGTGCCGCCTTATCAGGGCCCACCAGTGCTGCCTTATCAGTGCCCATCAATGCAGCCTATCAGTGCCCATCACTGCAGCCTCATCAGCGTACATCAATGAAGGAGAAAAATTATCTGTTTCGAAAATGTTATAACAAAATATAAAACTGTTTTGTATTTTTTTCAATATTTTCAGTCTTTTTTCATAAAAAAAAAAAAAAAAACCCAGAGGTGATCAAATACCATCAAAATAAATCTCTATTTGTGGGAAAAAAATGAGGCACTAAAAATTTCATATGGGTACAAAGTAACATGACCGCGCAATTGTCATTCAAAGTGTGAGAGTGCTGAAAGCTGAAAATTGGTCTGGACAGGAGGGGGGTTTAAGTGCCCAGTAAGCAAGTGGTTAATAGAGACACCATATTTTTGTTTGGCCAAATGTGTTGCCATTATAACATTCCCAGATACAGTACTTCACTGGAGTTCTTGCTTTTCAGAATAAGCTCTTTGGGATGTTTGCTGTCCCAAAGATGACATTTTTTTTAACAAACACAGCACAACAGTATTAGCACCTGAGGAGAAAGCACATTCATGTTTGTATTTGCATGAATTTTGTAGTTTTACATTGGCCCTCATTAAAACTAAAGCATAAGACCTTTTTATGGGAGGAAGTCAAGGCTAAAACAGCAGGTTTCAAAACAGTTTTTTTCAGTAACAGCAAACTGAGCCATAAAACCACATACTTAGACCTAGTTTTTAAATTCATATGAGCCAAGAGTTTTGATGAAAGGATTCATTGCTAAACCCCCCCCCCCCCCAAAAAACAGGAAAGACTACAAAAAAAATGGTTAGCCTTTAAAGTGGTTGTAACCCTAAAAACATCTTTCGCTGGCAGCCCCTCTCCTTTATCTGGCAATAACTCACTCTCCGAGTGTTTGTCAGCGCGAGTAGAGGAAAAGCCGATAAACAGCACTTCCTGGTTACCAAGTAACTAGCTGTGATTGGACACAGCTGATCACATGGTAAAGAGCCTACGTCATAAGCTCTTTACCAGGATCGGAGATGCGGTGTGTCAGAGCGACACACCACACTACAGATCGCCTTGCTGCGCACCCTCGTGGGTGCGCAGGAGCGGTTGATCCTGCTGGACGTCATATGACGCCCAGTCAGGATAACTTAACCACTTTGCGGCCGTCATTCTGCTATATGGCGGGTGGGAAGTGGTTAAAAAGATGCCTCTATGATGTGGTATTAAGAGTAAACACACAGGCCAACTATGAACTAATATTGGCATACAAAAACTTTAACATTGCAAAATTTTTAAGGATTTAGCAAGCCTGGTGGGTACGTCCTAAAGCTTCAAAATATCTGAAGGACTTTAATTATCATTGAGACCCCTCTTTACATGTTGAATTATAAAGTGACTTCCATATACCTTTCCTTTGACTTCCCCCCTCCCTTTTTAGGTTAGTAACATTCCCTATTGACAATATGGTCCCAATAGGGTCGATAGGGTATGTAGTTCTTACCATTGTATTGTAACTCAATGAGAACGTTTAATTATAGATTGGATTGATAACAAATTTCTTTATTTATCCTGTTTATATGTATTTTTCCTTTCTGTATCTATATGTAAATGTACCAAGAAGCATTTGTAATGTATCTGAGAAACTAATAAAAATTGAAAGATTAAAAAAAAAAAGATGCCTCTAAATACCTTTTTCAGTTATCTTTAGGCTGGTCACGTGACTCTCGGCCATTCTGCTACTACAATTCAGGACTACAGCGGGAGGAGTCGAGATCTCCTTCTGACGTCGGCCGGGAGTCACGTGACCGGCGTGCTGGCCGATCGTAACCTCCCATTGTAGCCTTGGATTGTAGCGTTGTAGCGGCAAATCGGCCGGGAGTCACGTGACCGGCCTAAAGATAACTGGAAAAAGGTATTTAGAGGAGCTTTTATTTAAACAAACACTTGGAGAGTAAGTTATTGCCAGATAAAGGAGAGGGGCTGCCATGATATTTTTAATGTTTCTTTTATTACGAATAGTGACAGGAAGAGGGGGGGGTTGGTGGGTCTGAGACAGAGACAGAGACACAGAGCTGACAGGCAGGGAAGGAGGGGGCGAGGAGGGTGGCAGGATCAGCCAGGTTTTTTACAGTTTAGAGAGGGGCAGATTAGACAACACAAGCACTGTGCTGTTTAATCTGCTATAAGGGTTAGAATCTCTTTTTTGTTTGTTTTTTAGGATTACATGCTGGAAAAACCTGCTTTAGCCCTCAGGATGTTTCCAATCCTACCCATAACTCTGGCAGAAATGCAGAATGATTGCAACCACTCACCAAATGAACAGGTAAGATTCTTAGGTTTATCATCATCACCTGTGTCGGTATCTCTTATATCAAACCTGTTAGTACTTGCCCAAGGCAATAGTCATAAAATATCAATATATTCCTCATGCCAATTTTATTTATTTTTTCCTGGAAGAACTTAAATGAAAGCCCAAAGGTGACAATTCACAATGGGTTTCTTTCTTCAAACAGCTTTCGGAATCATTGGAGGAAGCAGGAATGAAAAAAGCAGGCTGAAGATCAATAGTCTGGAATGTCAAAGGCCCAGGAAGGTCAGTAACATTGTTACACCGATCCTTGGAATGAGTCCAGACTGTAGCAGAGTTAGGAGCAAGATAAGATGTAACCACAGAATGTTAAACAAATGCTCAGCAATCTTGTTGAATGATTTAGCTAACTGTAAACTGACCAGGATTAGGATTTCCAAGAAGAATACATGTAGTGCAGGGATAGGTTGAACATCTGATGCAGCCTGTAATCCACTGGACTGAGGCACAGTTACAGGTATTCCATCAGGACTTAACATCTGTTCTTGCTGTGAGGACCCAAGTTATAAAGGAAATCTAATGTGCGTAGAAGTTAAGCCCTGTACACACAAGGGGCGGGAATCCCGTCTATTTGAAAACCGTCGGTTTTCCTGACGGGATTCCTGGCAAGCTTCCCTTGCCAAGCCCTGTGTAAAGACGGCCATTCAAAAGAACCGCCGTTCTATTGAATGGCAAGAACGCGGTGACGTCATCGACTACGACGAGCCAGCACTCGTCACATTCCTGTCGCCGCCATCTTGCTACACCCCACACTAACCTTGTATGCTACCGCGCATGCGTCGAAGTCTTATCGAGCATGCGCGGGTTACCTCAGACAGGTAAGCATACAGACGACCGGTTTTCTCGGCGAGAAATAGTCCGACGGGAATCACAATGAGAAAAATAGAGAGCAGGTTCTCTATTTTTCTCGTCAAGATTCCCGGCAGTTATCATGACGAGAAACCATACACACGAACAGTTTTCGAAGGCAAAAAGCTCTCCCAGCAGTTTTCTTGCCGAGAAAACTCGGTCGTGTGTACGAGGCTTCACTTGTGTCTCCCGTAGCTTTGCTTTGGGTGCTCACTGCCTAAGGAGGAACCACCTAGTAGGCCACTTACTTGAGCATGTGCATCTAGAGGGGAAGAGAGTCCATTCTTTGTGGCTTCTTCATTGGATGGCCGTTGCTCACTATACCTGCATCCTTCACAGCTGTTGACAACACAACCCAGAAATGACCTCAATTGGCTGGAGAAGGGGACATTTAGCTTATGTTAGATAATATGGGGCCCATAAGCAAAGCAGGCACACTGGGGTTATCCAAGACTGGTCGATGTTCACCCACCATAAAGGAGGAAGGACTGCAAGGCAGAACATTGATGAACATCAGGAACCCCACTGAGGAAGAAAATGTATCAAACCGGGACAGCAAAGTGGCTAAGTGGTTTGCATTTCTGCCTCGCAGCAATAGGGTTGTTTGTTCAAATCCTAACCATGGTACTCCCTGCACAGTATTTGAAAGTTCTCCCTATGCCTGTTTCCTCCCAAACTCCAAAGACATGCTGGTAGGTTAATTGGCTTCTGTCTAAATTGGCCCTGGTGTATGTATGAATGTTAGTTAGGGACCTTAGATTGCAAGCTCCCTGAAGGCAGGGGCTGATGTGAACGTAAAATAAATATGCAAAGCGCTGCATAAATTGACAGTGCTATATAAGTACAGTGTAACCTTGGATTATGAGCATAATCCATTCCAGGAGAATGCTCGTAATCCAAAGTACTCGCATATCAAAGCGAGTTTCCCCATACAGGGGGTCCCTGACTTACGAACGCCTGACTTACGAACCACTCCTACTTACGAACGGGACGCTGCAGGGACCCTCTGCCATTCTGCGCAGATCATCTGGCATTCTGCGCATCCACGGCCAGACGGAGCCTCAGAAAATGGCGGAAATGTCCGTAATTGGCCGCGCATGCGCAGAACGGCATTCGACAAAACATCAGAAATGTCCGTAATTGTCGTTCTGCGCATGCGTGGCCGACTTACGATCATTTCCGGATTACAAACAGGAGGAAAGTCCCTAACGGGTTCGTAACCTGGGGACCCCCTGTAGAAGTCAATAGAAACGAAAATAATTTGTTCCGCATTGACTTCTATGGCATGTTATACCGCATGCGGCCAGAGGTGGGGGGGCACCGGAGAGCCTCGGAAACACTCGGAAAGACCTGGGTACAGCTCGGCTGAACTCGGGAACCAGGGCTTTCCATACGGCTCCGAACAGCTCCGGTGCCCCCCCCCCACCTCAGGCCAAATGCGGTACTGCACACCACTGTGGCTTGAATCCTGCTCATTTTGCGAGACAACACTCGCAAACCGAGTCAGGATTTAAAAAAAAAACACTGCTCGTATTGCGAAACGCTCGTTAACCCCGTTACTCGTAATCCGAGGTTTCACTGTACCTGAAATGAATGACCCGCCTGAAGCAGCAGCAAAGGGGGATTGAGACCAGCCAGCTCCTGAATACCAGCTCATTCAAACCTTCCCATCTGCCTCTCCAGCAGTTAATGGAGGAGAGCATCCATGTCAATTGCCACAGAATGGGGGAGCTTGTCAATTGGTTTCTGTTGACTAAGTGATGACACATCTCTCTAGGTGAAGTGTGGAGAACTGTTAAACCCTGTACACACGATCGGATTTCCTATGGATTCTAATCCGATGGATTTTTCCATCGGAAATCCGATGAAGCTGACTTCCATCAGTCTTGCCTACACACCATCAGTCAAAAATCCGACCGTCCCAAACGCCGTGACGTAAAACACTCCGACAAGCCAAGAAAAATGAAGTTCAATGCTTCTGAGCATGCGTCGGCTTGATTCCAAGCATGCGTGGGTTTTTTGTCCGATGGAGTTCCACACAGACGATCGGAATTTGATACCGTTTTTTTTCCCATCGGATAAATTTAAAGCATGTTCTATTTTTTCTCACCGATGGAAAAAAGACCGATGGGGCCCATACACGATCGGTTTGTCCGATGAGAAAAGTCCATCGGACTGTTTTCATCGGTAAAACCGATCGTGTGTACACGGCATTAGAAGTCAAAGAGGAGTCAACCGTCAACCTTCAGATGGTCAGGCACCACAGACTTGCATGACAATGCAAAGCCCATTAGAAGAAACCAAAAGCCCTTTAACACATGCCCTAACATAAGAGGTGAGGTGTCTGTAGTTTATAGAGGTAAACTGGACAGGGCTGATAACACGGTTTAAAATTTCAGAGCTGCGGGCAGAGAGCAGAGAAAGTTAGGAGCTTAGTCAGTGTTATTTCAATAGACCAAAAAGGAGCATTTTAGAATTTGTTGGGATGGTTTACATAAACTTCAAGATGTACTGGTACTAACTGGAAAGAGCTGAAACTAATTACAGGAGCACAGAGAAGACTGCACAGGGTCCGAGTTGTCTTCTACAGTGCCTTGGGAGCATCAAAACTCTGCAGTGTTTAAAACGAAAGTAAACCCATCGATTTAACAGTTTAAAAAATCAGCTACATTCCCGGCATGCCGGGAATGCCAACTGTCACATTAGTTGTGCTCTCAACCAAACTGTCAAACCTTCCAATGGCTGGTGTCATAACTGATCACATGTGCAGCATCATGGCAGTTGAAGATTAAACAGAGGCCAAGATGGCAGCTTCCTTGCCTGAAAATGATAGGAGGGTTTACTTCCACTTTAATTAGGGAAATCTTGACTACAAAGTCATAGTATGGTCCACCCCTGCAGTCTCCCACACTTTACTATTGGTCAGTGAGACTGAGACGGTCTATGGTTGTTATAGACACAAAGGTTTTGGGATAATGGAGGTTGAGCTAGAGTGCAACCTGATGATGTTTGACAGCTAATTAAATACTAAGTAAGTTAGATTTGTAGGTTCCTGTTTTTTTTTCTGAAAGTAACCTAAAATGAACCCGTGGTTCCCCAAGTGGAAAAGGTATAGAACATGGGCAGATATATAGAACTTAATGGCTATATAGCAGGATTGCCAGTTACCAGTCATGTGAAATCTCTACCTTTAGTGCATCTCTTTACTAATGTGTATAGATATAACACTGACTGCTCCTAGGGCAGTGATGGTGAACCTTGGCACCCCAGATGTTTTGTAACTACATTTCCCATGATGCTCATGCACTCTGCAGTGCAGTTGAGCATCATGGGAAATGTAGTTCCAAAACATCTGGGGTGCCAAGGTTCGCCATCACTGCTCCTAGGGTATCAACAGGAACATGTGAAAACCCTGGCTACAACTTTGTGGTGGACCAGATGGGGAACTGCAGTCGTGCAGGCTTAACCACTTCAGCCCCGGACCATTTGGCTGCCCAAAGACCAGAGCACTTTTTGCGATTCGGCACTGCGTTGCTTTAACTGACAATTGCGCGGTCGTGCGACGTGGCTCCCAAACAAAATTGACGTCCTTTTTTCCCCACAAATCAAGCTTTCTTTTAGTGGTATTTGATCACCTCTGCGGTTTTTATTTTTTATGCTATAAACAAAAGAAGAGCGCCAATTGTGAAAAAAAAGCAATATTTTTTACTTTTTGCTATAATAAATATCCCCAAAAAATATATTAAAAAACGTTTTTTTTTTCCTCAGTTTATGCCGATACGTATTTTTGGTAAGAAAAAATCGCAATAAGCGTTTATTGATTGGTTTGCGCAAAAGTTATAGCGTCTACAAAATAGGGGATAGATTTATGGCATTTTTATTAATATTTTTTTTACTAGTAATGGCGGCGATCAGCAACTTTTATCGTGACTGCGACATTATGGCGGACACATCGGACACTTTTGACGCCATTTTGGGACCATTGTCATTTATACAGCGATCAGTGCTATACAAATGCACTGATTACTGTGTAAATTACACTGGCAGTGAAGGGGTTAACCAGTAGGCGGCACTGAAGGGGTTAAGGGTGTCCTAGGGATGTGTTTTTACTGTGGGGGGGTGGGCTACGTGTGACACGACACTGATCACTGCTCCCGATCACAGGGAGCAGTGATCAGTGTCCTGTCACTAGGCAGAACGGGGAAATGCTTGTTTACATCAGCATTTCCCCGTTCTTCCTCTCCGTAAGACAATCGTGGGACTCCCTGCGGACATCGAGTCTGCGGGACCCCCGGTCACACTCACGGAGCTCGTGCGCGCACAATGCCGCATCTTAAAGGGCGACGTATATATATATGTTGATATGCCCAGCCGTGCCATTCTGCCGACGATATCGGCGTGACACGGTCCTTAAGTGGTTAAATAAGAACTCCAGCTATTCCTCCCCAAAACAACAGATGCATTGTGCATGTAAATGAAACACAACCGCAGTGTCAGTTTTTGTGTAACTTACCTCCTTTAGCTGTATACAGCAAGTTTCTGTGTCTGGGATGTCACTCCTCCTCCTGGCTGAATTTCAAAGTTCTCTGACTTCCTGTTGCCTTCCTGGTACAGAGGTATGACCTATGATGGGATTGAGAAAGGGCAGAGGTGAAAAGTCCCCACTCAATCACGTCATTATGTTTCATATACTGTACAATGTAAATGCTATGTGCGCTTGATAATTTAGAAGTAGAAATGTGCAATTCTTTTCGTTCCGAATTTGTTTAACGAATTTGTCGATATATCCAAATTAACGAAAACCCGTTTAACTAATTTTTCTGAATATTCGTAAATTTGAATATTCGAAAATTCGTAAATTCGTAAATTCGTAAATTTGTAAATTCGAACATTCGGAAATTCATAAATTAGAAAATTAGAAAATTAGAAAATTCGGAAATTCGGAAATTCGAAAATTCAAGAAGGTTGAAATTCAGAAATTTGAAATTCGAAAATCAGAAAACCCGAAAATTTGAAAATCAGAAAAAATAATAACTAACTAATAATAACTTAACTATTACTAACTATTAAATTATAGGTATTGGAATTTCCTTTCAAAATTGGCTGTTAGTGAACGTTACGAATTTATCCGAAGTTACAAATTATCCGAAATAACGAAAGTTGTATCTAAATGAAGGTAATGTAACAAATTAATAATAATAAATAACAATAATAATAAAAACATTTTAGTATTATTATTATTTATTATTAATTAGTTCCGTTCCATTTGTTTAGATGCGGCATTCGTTATTTAGGGTAATTCGTAACTTCAGATAAATTTGTATTCGTTACGTTCACTAACAGCCAAATTTGAAAGGAAATTCCAATACCTATAATTTAATAGTTAGTTATTATTAGTTAGTTAGTTAGTTAGTTAGTTAGTTAGTTATCATTTCAAATTTTCTGATTTCTGTTCTTTAGAATTATCGGATTTTCTTTCTTATTCTCTAATTTTCTAATTTTTGTTTTTTTGAATTTAAGAATTTATGAATTGCGATCATAATGAATGGCCCGGAAAAAAAAAAAAACGAATGAAATGAAAATTAACTCATTTTTTAGAAGACAACAAGGCTTGATAAAGAGGCCGCTTACAGTAATTATGCAGATTTTTTTATTTGTTGCTAAATTCACTTTAAAAGCTTATTACCACCCTTTCTGTGACAAAAAATTTAAAGTCTTGACCTGAAGTCAGCCCTGACTGCATCATAAAGAGCACCTACACGTTTGATAATTTTTTTAAATGTTAAGCTATTGTAATGCAGAAATTCTAAAAGGGACCTGACGTGTCCTCTCTTCTTTTATTCTCATATACAGTATGTTTTTTTCCTGTTAACCTCGTTGGCCGCTACGTGTTTTCCTCACACCAAGCATAAGTTTTACTTTTGGCCAATCACATACCTACAACGTACATTGCCCATTATTACTTATATAGTACTATGCAAGACACTTAGTTGAGCTGGAAATGGGTTTCCAGGCAACGATTTGCTTACTTGGAACAGATAAAGAAGCATAACCTTCACTGGATGGGAGTAAAAGAGATATCGTTTGAATAGATTCTCAGCCGAGTGCTACGTCTTGAATACGCACAATCTGTTTTGTTTCCTGACACAAAGGCTGTCCTTCTGTTATGATAGATTATCATTTACATATTTCAGTTAATTAAGGTTTTTCACCATAGGCATAGGAGAAGAGAGCAAAAAAAAAAAAGAATTATAGGAAAAAAGTTAATTTTCTTGTCAACATTTGACACAGTTCATTAATAGCTTTTTTTACGTAAATTGTATGTCAATCCTTGCAATTAAACATTAGGAAATAGAGAAAATGGTTTCAATTTATCTGAAAAGAAAACTTCAGCAAATTGGTAATAGGATAATACTGAAGTTTCGGTAATATAGTCACAATAGCCTTGGCTATAGACAGGGATGTACTTAGAGCGCGGTGGGGGGTGCTTTCTGCTCCAAGTACAGCTAGCTAAAGGGTACAGTAAGAGTGCAGGAACAGCTACAGTAGGCAGCCTTGTACTGGCCATTTACCGGGAGTTTTCCCAGTGGGCCCATGGCTCAGTGGGCTGGTTTCCAGACATCACAAGTGTCCTGTAAAGTGCGGGAGTCTCCCACATTTTGGCTGCGGCTCCCGGACACCCGCGAGGCACTTGTGATATCCCGGCTGCAGGGCCGTTCCTGGATGGTCCCCTGCTTCACAGCCGGGATTGATCAGTGCGGCAGGAGGAACAGTTGTGAACACCAATCTCCCTTCATGCCTTTTTAGCCGACAGCTGCTTTTCCTCCTCTCCCTCCCGCAGGTGTCGGCTAAAAAGCTATACAGGGAGATCGGTGTTCACAGCTGTCCCTCCCGCCAAACCGATCATTCCCGGCTTTTTTTTCTGGTGTTCTCCTCCGGCCGCTCCTCCTGGCCCACTGTCCTCCTTCTCCGGCCCCCTCTGTGTCCTCCTCCGAACCCCATCCACTTCTCCTCCAATCCCCTGTTCTCCTGCGGTCCCCCGTTCTCCTGCGGTCCCCTGTTCTCCTCCTCCGCCCCCCCTCCATCCCCCACAGCCAGCTTCCCTCCTCTCCCGCTGGCTGCGGGGGCGAACTCTAAATATGGAGAGCGGAGGAAGGGACCGGTAAATATGTAATTTACTGGCTCCTTCCTTTTCTAAATTGGACACAGTGATTTTAAAATAAAATAAAAATATCTAATAAAATACCACTCCCCCCTGCCCTACCAACACCGCCCACTGCCCCAACCCCCTCTCCCCAAAAAGCATTGTGAATTTTTTTTTTAAACAAATTAATTTGTAAAAAAATCAATACGTAAACATAAAAAACTACTGACATCATTCACTGCCTTACTGACACCATCCAATGCCCTAATAAACACTGTGCACTGCCACATACCCCCTTCCCCAGAAGCACTGTGAAAAAAACATTTAAAACAATTCTTAAAAAAAAAAAAAAATTTGTAAAGAATATACTTACAGTAGGATGTTTTTACTTATGATTTTTTGCACAGTTGCGTATAGTTTATATACGTTTTTTGTGCGTGTTTGCTAAATTTAAGTGGGCCGGTCTAGATGAAGTCCAGGGCCAAATTTTTGTCCCAGTCCAGCCCTGACAGTTGGTGGATTGGTATCCCAACCAATGGTGCCTGATCATGGCTGATTGGCTTGGTAACAGGTCATAGAGGAGGATGCCATGTATGGAAGGGGCAATACTTAGCAGGGGCGTGAACATACAGGGCAAAATTTGGCCAGTATCAGAGTGGGCTGCTGTAAGGAGATGGAATAGCTAATGTAGGTCGGTATGTGTGTTAGGTGTGTTAAATATGTAAATATAACAGATGGCAGCACAAGGCTGCATGCACAGTCACCTGGAGCATCGACCTTCATAAGTCAGTGTGCCAAAAGACATTGTCTTGTGTGCATCAGGAGCTACCAGTGCCGATCAGTGCAGCCTGATCAATGCCTATCAATGCAGCCACAGCAGTGTCCCCTCCATGCAGTCTCACCAGTGTCCCCTCCATGCAGCCTCACCAGAGTCCCCTCCGTGCAGCCTCACCAGTGTCCCCTCTATGCAGCCTCACCAGTGTCCCCGCCTGCAGCCTCACCAGTGTGCCCCCTCCATGCAGCCTCACCAGCGTCCCCACCTGCAGCCTCACCAGTGTGCCCCCTCCATGCAGCCTCACCAGCGTCCCCTCAATGCAGCCTCACCAGTGTCCCCTCCATGCAGCCTCACCAGTGTCCCCTCCATGCAGCCTCACCAATGTCCCCTCCAGGCAGCCTAACCAGTGTCCCCTCCATGCAGCCTCACCAGCGTCCCCTCAATGCAGCCTCACCAGTGTCCCCTCCATGCTGCCTGATCAGTGCATGGGGATTAGAGAGGAGAGACACTGGGTCACACACAGTGGGTACCTCCCGCTGTTACACCTGGTGACCGCTGTTATCGGATGTCCCGTCTCCCACCCCGGCTCCTTCGTCACACGTCCTGGCATCGGACCACTGTGACATCTATCAAAAAAGCTGGTGCAGGAGGCAGGGAAACATCCGATGTCAGCGGTCGCCAGATAAGCGGGAGATAACCGCTCTATGTGATCCGGCCGCACTCGCCCTTACCCTCCGAGGCAGCACTGGGGCCCAGGCGGGCCCAAAAAAATGGTCGCTGGGGGCTCGAGGCCGCAAGTTTTTTGTCCCTGGAACCAGGACAGGCCCTGAGAGCTCCAACGGGTGCCGCTGGCGTGCCCCCTTCAGCGCCCAGGCCCTCGGACCATGGCCGAATAGACCGACCGGTCAGTCCGCCCCTGCCTCTCAATACTTTTGCGTAGGGATGTAGCGCTAAATATCAAGGAAGACCAAGGGAAGTTGGACCTCGAAGTAAACATAAATGTGAATCAAAAACAATAAATGTGAGTCCACAAAATGTCCGTAAATTCATGATGGGATGAAACTGAAACCACACGTGAAACAATATGGGTCATCACATAACTTCTGGAGGGGAAGAGAGGTAGAATACTCTTACCGGAAATGGTGGATCTGCGGGTTAGGCAGATCGTATGGGCATGGAAAATCTCAATGGCAGTTCCCTTCTGCTTGTCTGAAGGCTGGATCAAACGAATCCCAGATGACAACTCTCCAGCGGGTTCTCCAACTTAAAAGGAGACTCTGGATTCGACAACGATCCCCGTAGTCCTCAGATAGAACAGGAACAGCCTCCGATCCGGTAATTCTTACCGGAATGGAATTGCAGCAAGGAGAAAATCTCAATTCAATCGACCAATGGCACCATTTACTGATAACAGTTCTGAAGCATGCAGGTTTTACAACCTGCTCCCAATACTTTTGACAATATAGTGTATGTCTATGACTGTTCTCGCTCAATATGAACAATGTGCAAAGGCAAGGGGGCTGCACATTGGGGAAGTCCAGCGGTTGCCCATTTGTTGCCCAAATATTGTCACTATTGCCTATTTATTCCCCATATATTGTAAAAACTGATTGTTTGCTGTCCACATATTTTATACAATTGCCCATTTGTAGCCCTCACACTGTACTGTTGCTATTGTCCATCGGTCGCTGGTGTATTGCAACAATTGACTATTTTTGCCTGTGTTTTGTATTTGTCCATTTGTAGTTCATGTATTCTCAGGATTGCCATTTTTTGCTATTGTATTGTCAAATCACCTCTCTTTAGAAAAACATATTACTATAATTGAATCCCCTTCAGACCTGTCACACCATTATCCCTGTGTGTCACGGGTCTACTACATAGTTAGTCCAACGAAAGGAGCGCACACTGCAGGCCGACAATGCTGCTAATTGCGAGGCAGTGGTTTAGCTTTGCCAGTTTGTACTATTACTGGAAGAATCTCCATGGAGGAAACTTTTCCGCTCATTCAAAAAAAAAAATTACTTGAAGCTGTATACGGCGAGACATAATGCCAAATATATTCGAAAATAGATTTAGGATTCCCATTACACTTCTAGCATGAACTATCTTTCATACTATTTTTTATTTCCAATTATGATTATAGGAAAAAGAACCTGTCTCTTTTGAAATGACGCATTGTATTCGAAGTCACACCAGGATACGAGATAAAAGCATAGCGAAGATATCTGAGGAGACAGAAGTCAGTGACAAAACTAAAAATCAAGAGAGACTTAAACTGAAAATGCTGTCAAAGGATACGAAAGCGCCAGCCTGAGCAGTTCCAGAACTTCTATTTACAGAAGGAACTTCAGTCTACAAATCACCAGGAAACGGCGTGTAAATGTCAAAGTCATATTGAACAGATGTCTGGCAGGTTCTGAATCTCTTAAAAAGCCTCACCTCTTGGGATAATTTATAGCTCGGATATTCTATAAAGAACCTCAGAGATGATAATGTTGTTTTGGTGCGGTTGGCTTAACTGGCCATGATAGCGGGATATATCTTGCGTATGTAGAAAGCTTGTTTAACCTTCGATCATTATGCTGTGATTTCTGAAGATCAAACATGAGCCCAAAACAGATGGGGAAGACATATTTGATAGCAGCTTACTGACAGTGCAAGCCTAATCTATCTCTTGTCAATATTAGGAAAATAATACCCCGTGCCATGAAGGTCCATGTTTCCGTGCTTCCTATTGTAGCACTACCCCCACAGGGGCTGCTCATAACTGGCTCTTCTACTCCTGCACAGCCAGGCAACATGTATTCTCCACTCCTCAGCACTCCATCTTTCACCTGACTCATCCATACTTAAAGGCTGGCTCAGCCACCTTGCCAGGCCCACTGCCTGGGGATTGGCCAAGCTCCCCTAAGTATGCAGATCAACCCTCCTGGCCTCCACCCTCTAACTTCTAGAAGTTTTTCCAAATTTCCAGAACCAAGGGGAGGCTCCAGAGACCTGCTCTGTGAGTCATCCAGCCTGACCTGCAATAAACCCTGACCCAGATTCTAGTCTCACACTTACCATGAGTCAATAAATTTACCTGCACTTAAAGAGGAAGTAAACCCTGATGGGTTTTACTTCCTCTTTCTTTCCCTGCAAAGGTAAAGCATAATGGGCTACTATGCATCGCATAGTAGCCCATTATTTGTCACTTACCTGAAACCGAAGCCTGCGATGTCACCGCTGTCCCCACTAGCAGCAAGCGTCCATCTTCACCCCTCTTTCTTTCTTTCTTCCGGTACTGCAAACTCAGGCTCCGTGACTTGCCGGAGTCGCGTGACGTCACTCCCGCACATTCGCGCGGTAGCCACCAGTCACGGCATAACCCCTTTAGAAACGGCACGATCGCCATTTCTAAAGTGCGTTTGCGCCATAGACATCGGCGCATGCGCCGTAGACATAGACTCACGGCTTTATTGTAAATATCTCCTAAACCGTGGAGGTTAAGGAGATATTTCCAGCACCTACAGGTAAGCCTTAATCTAGGCTTACATGTAGGTAAAAGTGGTTGTACAGGGTGTACAACCACTTTAACTACTAGCACACTAAAGGGTGCTACACTATTATAGGCTGCTCTGTCTCATACAGGTATCTGCACCCCCCTCCCCCCTGAAAAGTGCCAATTTTGGCACCGGAGGTGGGGGGAATCCGATGAGCGGAAGTTCCACTTCCACTTTAGGGTGGAGCTCCGCTTTAAGGAAACAAGCAAATAAAAACAAAAAATTATTTTCACTTTATAATTAAAAAATAGTAAAAAAATAAATAAAAACTAAAACAACAATAATAATAATAAAAATAAAAACACTAAATAAAGAATGAAAATAAAAAATAGTTAAGGAGAGAAGGGGAGGAAGGGGTTTTTTTTTTTTTAATACATGTAGCACTCCCAGTGACTATAACTGCTTAAAATTTGAAGATTTGCAGACCCGTTTTGAGAAAAGGCAAACATTTTAAACAGTTGTAACCATTTTTATGTAGCAAGAGGATCAAAAGCTGCTGGATTGTTATGGCGAGCTAACATTTAAGTGGTTGTAAACCCACTTATGCAACTTGCACCTACAGGTAAGCCTAGATTAAGGCTTACCTGTAGGTGCAAGAAATATCCCCTAAACCTACATGGTTTAGGAGATATTTGCTAAAAATTAAATGCATCGGTTTCTACGGCACATTCATATGGTTAATCCCATTCACAAATCTGGCTTAGCCGGATTTGACGGCTCCCGCGCGCATGTGCGGAGTCACGTCTTCGCTGTTCCGGCCAATCACAGCGTCGGAGCGGCGCTGTGATTGGCTGGAGCGGCGATACCCTGAAGTAACCTTCCGGCTATCGCCACCGTGATGGCTGCGGCTGGAGAGGGAGACAAGGATGGCTTTGGGGGCCCTGATCTAAGGTAAGTGATGCATAATGAGCTAGTATGCTAGTCATACTAGCTCATTATGCCTTTGTCTTGCAGGTTGTTTTAAAAAAAAAACACTTTAGGCCCCTTTCACATGGGACGGATCAGTCATGATCCGCCTCGTGAACCTCCGCTTGCTCAGCGGGGTTCGCTCCGTTGATCCCTGCTGAGCCGGCGGATGACTGGGCGGTCCCCGCACACTGTGCAGGGACCACCCTGTCAGATCTTCGCTCTCCCCTATGGGGGATCGGATGAACACGGACTGGCTGTCCGTGTTCATCCGATCCGCTCTGCAGACGGATAGAAAAAATAGGATTTTTTACTCACCGTAAAATCCTTTTCTCTGAGTCCATGGACCGACACAGCTTCTCTATTGACAAAGTGGGTATTATCCGTTAATTAGGAGTGACTAGGCAGAAAAACTTGTAAAAAGTGTTGCATCACACCTTCTACAGTACCGCCCAGGGGGCGGACCCTCTGGGTAAACCCTCTCAGTCTGCATCTTCGCAGATCAGTTCGTCAAAAAGCAGTACAAACTTAAAAGGAGGGGTGGGTGCTGTGTCGGTCCATGGACTCAGAGAAAAGGATTTTACGGTGAGTAAAAAATCCTATTTACTCTTTCGTCCATGGACCGACACAGCTTCTCTATTGACAAAGTGGGACGTCCCAAAGCAGTGTCAGAGAAAAAACGAGGGGTGGTAACAGCATAAAAATAAACTTCACCCCAAACACAAAACAGCACTCCTCCAACGGAGGAGTTGCAACTCTAAACAGCCGCTTGCAAAACCTTGCGGCCAAAAGAGGCATCCGAAGATGCACCTACATCAATTTTGTAGAATTTTGTGAAAGTGTGAGCGGACGACCAAGTCACCGCTTTACATAATTGGGAAACAGACGCTTGATGTCGGAAAGCCCAAGAGGCACCTATTGCCCTGGTCGAATGCGCCGTGACAGGAAAGGGGGGCGCCTGACCCTTTAAGGCGTAAGCCTGGATTACTATCTGTCGGATCCACCTAGAGATGGTGGCCGATGAGACTGCTTGGCCCTTTTTGGGACCAGCCACTGAAACAAACAGTGAGTCTGACTTCCGGAACAGGGAAGTAGCAGATAGGTATACTCTCAAAGCTCGGACAACGTCCAAGGAATGCAATGCCGACTCCTTAGGATTCGACGGCTGAGGACACAAGGATGGAAGTACAATGTCTTCGTTGAGATGAAAAGCCGAAACGACTTTCGGAAGAAAGGAAGGCTGCGGCCGCAGCACCACCTTATCCTTGTGGAAAATCAAATAGGGAGCCTTGCAGGACAAGGCTGCCAGCTCAGAGACTCGTCTAACTGACGTAACAGCCACCAAAAAGACCACTTTCTGAGAAAGTGTCAACAGGGGAATATCTCTAATATTCTCAAACGGTGCCTTCTGAAGCACCGAGAGGACCAGGTTCAAGTCCCACGGAGGTAACGGGGGACGGACCGGAGGGGCCACCTGTCGGACCCCCTGCACAAATGTACTCACGAGAGAGTGAGTCGCCAGGGGTCGCTGAAAAAAGACAGCCAGGGCAGATATCTGTCCCTTAAATCGTACTTAGGGCAAGCCCTTGGTCCACCCCATGCTGTAAAAACAGCAGGATTCTGGAAACCAAATAGGTACGCGGATGCCATTTCATTTCCTCACACCTGGAGATGTAGGCCCTCCAAGTGCGGTGATAGACCTTCCTAGAGGACGGTTTTCGAGCACTTCTCATAGTAGAGATTACTGAGTCTGACAGGCCCCGGTCTCTCAGTACCCGGTTCTCAACAGCCATGCCGTTAAAGCCAATGACTGTAAAGCAGGATGGAATATGGGACCTTGCGATAGCAGGTCCTTCCGTAGTGGAAGGCGCCAGGGGACGTCTGCTACCAGACGTACTAGATCGTCGTACCAAGGACGCTGAGGCCAATCTGGAGCGATTAGGATCATTGGAATTCCCTCTGCCTCCACTCTGCGGAGCAGAAGAGGAAGAAGCCTTAAGGGAGGGAAGGCATAGATTAGCCGATACTGACCCCACGATGCTACCAACGCGTCCGTTGCGTCTGCCCATGGGTCTATTGACCGGGCCACAAATCTCAATACCTTCCGATTGAGTCGGGAAGCCAGAAGATCTACGTCTGGTGTGCCCCATCTTTGGCAGAGGAGTTGGAACACCTCCGGGTGTAAGGACCATTCTCCCTGGTCCAGCATCTGGCGGCTCAGGTAGTCCGCCTGCCAGTTTTCCACACCCGGAATGTACACGGCCGACAGTGCCGGTACGCTCCTCTCTGCCCACTTCAGGATGCGAGCGATCTCCGATGCTGCAGCTGAGCTTCTTGTTCCTCCTAGATGATTGACATATGCCACTGCTGTGGCGTTGTCTGACTGGATCCTGACTGGACGCCCTTGCAGTCTCTGAGACCATTTGAAGAGGCACAGCTTGATCGCCCGGATCTCCAGGACATTGATCGGCAGGAGGGCTTCCTCTGGGGTCCAGCGACCCTGTGCCGACTGGACACCCCAGACTCCCCCCAACCTGTAAGGCTGGCGTCCGTCGTGATCACTATCCAGTAAACTGGAAGAAATGACTTCCCGGCCATTAGAGCCGGTGCTGTCAGCCACCATACCAGGGATCTCCTGACTATGTGGCTCACTCGGATTTGATAATCTAGAGATGATGGACATCTGTTCCATCTGGACAGAACTTCCTTCTGTAACACTCGAGTGTGGTATTGAGCATATGGAACCGCCTCGAAGGAGGCTACCCTGAGGCCCAACACTCGCATGCAAAAAACGGAGTGACGACCAATTCCTGGAAGTCAGCTGCCGTACTGCAGCCCGGAGGGTCTGCAACTTCTCCACAGGGAGAAATACCTTTGCCTCTGAAGAATCCAGAATCAACCCCAGGTACCCTAGGCGTTGAGTGGGCACCAATACTGACTTTTGCGTGTTTAGTATCCAACCACAGTCTCGAAGAGTCTGACAGGTAATGGACACGCTTACCTCTAATTCTGAGCTTGAAGGGGCCTTCAGCAGAAGGTCGTATAAGTAGCCTGTGATAGCGATACCCCGCTGTCTTATAAGTGCCAGAATCGGAGCGAGCACCTTGGTGAACGTCCTGGGTGCTGAGGCAAGGCCCAACGGGAGGGCCACAAACTGGTAGTGGTCCTTCCCGATAGCAAATCACAGAAACCTCTGGTGTCTGGAGTATATGGGGACATGCAGGTATGCGTCCTTGATGTCCAAGGAGGCCAGAAAGTCCCCCGGATGGAGAGCCGTGACTACAGATCGAACCGACTCCATCCGAAAACTTTGTACCTTCACAAAGCAATTGAGGGCTCTGAGATCCAAGCTTGGACGAACCCCCTCCTTCTTCGGCACAATGAACAGATTTGAGTAAAAACCCCGTTCCAGTTCTGGAACTGGAATAACTACCCCGCGTTCCAGTAGACCCTGGACCGCCCCATACAGGGCCTCCCGACGGGTCGGTAGTAGCTGGAGATTGGAGGTGTTGAATCTGTCCGGTGGACAAGAGAGAAACTATCTTGTAGCCTGAGGAGATTACTTCGCAAACCCACCTGTCGGAGATTAGTGCTGTCCACTGAGTCGCGAATTTGCGAAGACGTCTCCCCACCCGAGAGCTGGGTGGGGGTGGACCTTCATGCGGACGCAAATTTGTCCGCAGGCTTATTGGGTATGCGGGACCAGGGACGCTTTTATCCTTGGGCAGGCGCTTTATCGGCCTGGGGTCTTTTCCCTGTCGCCCTAGGGGGACGAAAAAACCACTTGTGTGCAGTAAAGGAGGGCCCTTGCCCTTGGCGTGGCCCCTTACCCTTGCTAATTTGGGGAAGCAAAGTGCTTTTACCTCCTGTGGCATCCTTGATGATGTCATCCAGAGAAGCCCCAAAAAGTCTGTTGCCCTTAAAAGGCAGATCCAACAGGGCTTTCTTGGAAGTCTGGTCCGCAGACCAGCCTTTTAGCCAGATCAGGCGGCGTATTGCTACTGCATAAACCGAAGTTTTAGACAGCAGGGGAATAGTATTCATGTCTGACTCGCAGACAAACCTAAGGCCCTGGACCAACAGGTCGGCCAATGTTATCTCATCAGGAGGAGCATCTCGCTCCTTAACCCCTGGAGTAGCAATCTTGCCCATTCAGTAAGTGTGTGAGACACTAGGGCCCCCGCCAATGCCGGGCGTACTGCCGAGCCTACCACTGAGTATAGGTAGCAAGCGAGTGCTTCAGCCTTCTTATCCACAGGGTCCTAGAAAACAGGAGCCCCTTCTACAGGAATTGTGGTGGCTCTATTAAGTCTGGACACCGGAGGGTCCACTATAGGGGGGAGAGGTCCATTTCTTCAGAAAACTCTCCTCAAAAGGGGTACCGTACCGCAAACCTCTTTGGGGCTGTAAAGACCCTCAGTGGGTTCTCCCATTCCTTGTATAAGAGTTTATCAAAAGACACACAAGGGAACACCTTAGCAGTGCGGGCAGGTTTATGAAACCCAAGTGGACCGGAGTCTCTGCTGCTTCTGCAGTATTTTCCAATTTTAGCATATCCCGCACTGCAGTAATAAGGTCCGATACCAAAGCCGTCTCGCGTACTGACCTGGACTTTGAGTCATTCTCACTGTCCGGTCACGGTCTGCCGTCTCTGATGCGTCAGAATCTGGGCCCCGAGCCGTAGCTGGACCTGGTTCTGCACCAGAATTATCCCCAGAAGCTTGCAGGGGATGGGGCGTTTACTACCCCCTGTATTCCCGTGTGCTGCTTCCACCCTGGCAGCAAACGCCTCTAGGATTGCAGTCATAGCATTCATAGACACCTCAGGGGCACCAGCTGCTAAATCTGGTGTTTCAGGGGAGAAGACATCTGGCTCAGATGCCATGCTGACCACACGCTGACACTCACAGGGCTCCAGGCAAGATATCAATATGCCACCCTCCTGTGCTGCAGAGAGGCCGGGTCACCCAGAGGACTCACCACCCTGGATAGGTACTGCTATGCTGCGCCTGTGATGCTGTCCCGCTGCTGCTGTGTCAGTCTGCTTCTTTTATCAGCACTTCCTGTGTGAATTTTCGCGCCAGTGTAATGCACCCTCTCTCGAAAAATGGTTGCCAAAAACGTTTGTATGGAAGATAATGTGGGCTCTAAGAAAATGGCCGCCGACAGAAGATAGAGGTCAAGCAGCCATAGCCCACAAAAAGATGGCCGCCGAACGGCAATATCTGCATACAGGGTGGACAAACATGGCCGCCGATCAGCTGATAGGGGCCAGTGGGTGTGGCCGAACCACAGGAAGATGGCCGCCGGGCAGTCACAAGAGGCCAAACTTGGCATGGACCACCTCAAAATGGCCGCCGACAGCATGGAGGAAGGAAGGACACAAACACAGGTAAGAAAAAATGACATTTCTTTTAAATGTTAGTTACAGCCAGCCCCGCTCCAGTGGGACCCCCTAGGTGACCCCCAGCACCCAGCAACCTTTAGCTAGAAGCCCAGGGAGGAGGGAAAGGCAGGGAGAGAGGGAAGAAAGGGGCCACAACCACTTACTTGATCTCTAGGAATGTCCAGCTAAATCACCCAGCCGAGGCAGGGGAGTTTTACTTACCTATCCTGCATGTATTCTGCTGGAAGACATTCCAAACAGATCATCGTCCGCGCACGGAAGGTGACTGTTGGCCAGGCATGCTGTGATTGGATCCAGAAGGGACGATCATATGTATGCCCTGGAGCATGACGCTCACCGGACAGGCTGCTGCGACTCGGCCGTAAGGTCAGCCGAAGCTGAGCGGTCCGATGCAAGCCTTGGAGCGTAAGCTCACCGGCCAGGCTGCTGCGATTCGGCCGTAAGGTCAGCCGAAGCTGAGCGGTCCGATGCAGGCCCTGGAGCGTAAGGAAACAACAAATGTAGCAAAAAAAATATATATATATATATATATATATCTTTTTTCCCCGGACCAATGGGCCCGAAGGGAGCCATGTCCTACTCCTTGCTAGACAGAAAAAAACTGATCTGCGAAGATGCAGACTGAGAGGGTATACCCAGAGGGTCCGCCCCCTGGGCGGTACTGTAGAAGGTGTGATGCAACACTTTTTACAAGTTTTTCTGCCTAGTCACTCCTAATTAACGGATAATACCCACTTTGTCAATAGAGAAGCTGTGTCGGTCCATGGACGAAAGAGTAATAGTAATTTTTCTATCCTGAAAAACGGAGCATAGCGGACACGGGTGAGATCGGGTGTCAGCGGATGTTCATCCGCTGATATCCTCTATCCCATAGGGATACATGTATGTCAGTTTTTCATCCGAAAACGGATGGGTAAAAAACGGACATACGGTCCGCCCGTGTGAAAGGGGCTTAAATGTGTTATTTTTCCCCATAATCCTCTATTGTTCCCTATGACACATACTTCCTTAACACGTGAGGCTCATCCATCTTGAATTCGCAATGTAGGTCTATTTGTGTCTTTAGAGACACCCGACTTCACTTTGAATGTTCTGCAAAACTTTATATATTATCTTTTACCTTTTTTTAATGTTTTTTTTATGCTTGTTACATTATACCACAGGAGTACCAGAGACCTAAAGCTTTGCATGAGAACATTCTCTGATCTGCAGGACTGTAGAGAAGGTACAAAAATGGCATTCTTGTTAACTTCAAGAATATATATTTTTTCTTAGTAAGTTATGTTTTCCTTCCTCATTAAAATTACATCTAAACTCTGAATAGGGTGATTAAATTATTTAGTCCTCTTTTGTTGTAGACACACATGTGTTTTTTCCCAGTGTTAGAAGCTGAAGTGAGCGTTATGCATTAATCATCTCCAGAAGTTCACCAAATAAACAACATTTTCAAAGAGCATTCCTTTGCAAATGGAAATCTTTGAGAAAAAAAAAAAAGGTAAATATGTGCCGTATTTTATAAGGTATGTCTGAGTTTCTATAAAAGAACAACTCTTTCAAGGAAGAAAACAATCTTCATAGATAGTTGCTGTTTTTTTTTTTTTCGGGATGCAATATTATCCTGAAATGTAAGTCTGCCCATAGACATATTATAATGGACTTAAAGGAGCACTAAAGCTTTTTTTTTTTTTGCTTAAAAATAACAAACATGTTATACTTACCTCCACTGTGCAGCTCGTTTTGCACACAGTGGCCCCGATCCTGGTCTTCTGGGGTCCCTCGGCGGCTGTCTTGGCTCCTCCCCGCAAGGACTCCACACCTTAATGCGAGTGAGCTCGCATGGTGTGGAGTGATTGCGGGCGCGCTCCCGTGATACAGCGGCGGCCATAGCCGCCGACTGTATCACTCGGCCCCGCCCCCCGGCGTGCCACGTCATTGGATGTGATTGACAGCAGCGCCAGCCAATGGCTGCGCTGCTTTCAATCTATCCAGTGTAGCCAATCGGCGGCCAGGCAGAAAAACGAAGAGGATGACGGGGCCGAGCATGGGACTTTCGAGGGGCCAGGTAAGAAAAACGGGGGCTGGGGGGGGGGGGGGCGGTATTGTCGAATGTTTTTTCACCTTAATGCATAGGATGCATTAAGGTGAAAAAACATGTAACTTTACTACTCCTTTAAAGAGACCCTGTGTCAATTTAAAACAAAGCAAATAAAAAAATCATGCAGTACCTAGTGAAAGAAGCGGTATTCATTGAGATCTTGTCAGAATTATGGTCATGTCTAGGGATGAGCTTCGAGTTCGAGTCAAACTCATGTTCAACTCGAACATTGCCTGTTCGCCCGTTCGCCGAACAGTGAACAAATTGGGGTGTTCACGGCAAATTCGAAAAGTCTATGGGAGAAATCTAAAGTGCTAATTATAAAGGCTTATATGCAAGTTATTGTCATAAAAAGTGTTTGGGGACCCGGGTCCTGCCCCAGGGGACATGTATCAATGCAAAAAAAAGTTTTAAAAACAGCCGTTTTTTCGGGAGATTTTAATAATGCTTAAAATGAAACAATAAAAGTGAAATATTTCTTTAAATTTCGTACCTAGGGGGTGTGTATGATATGCATGTAAAGTGGCGCATGTTTCCCGTGCTTAGAACTGTCCCTGCACAAAATGTCATTTTTGAAGGAAAAAAAGTCATTTAAAACTCACTCGCGGCTATTAATGAATTGTCGGCTCCCGGCAATACATACAAAAGTCATTGATAAAAAAAAAAAAGCGTGGGGGTCCCCCACAATTCAATTACCAGGCCCTTCAGGTCTGGTATAGATATTAGGGGAACCCCGCCGCAAATTAAAAAATAAAATGCGTGTGGTTCCCCCAAATATCCATACCAGGCCCTTCAGATATGGCATGGATTTTAAGGGGAACTGCACCCCAAATTTAAAAAAAAATGGCGTGGAGTCCCCCCAAAAATCCATGCCAGACCCTTATCCGAGCACGCAACCTGGCAGGCCGCAGGAAAAGAGGGGGGACGAGAGAGTGGCCCCCCTCCCTCCTGAACCGTACCAGGCCACATGCCCTCAACATGGGGAGGATGTCCCCATGTTGATGGGGACAAGGGCCTCAACCCCACAACCCTTGCCCGGTGGTTGTGGGGGTCTGCAGGCGGGGGGCTTATCGGAATCTGGAAGATCCCTTTAACAAAGGGGACCCCCAGATCCTGCCCCCCCCATGTGAATTGGTAAGGGGTACATTGTACCCCTACCATTTCACTAAGAAAGTGTCAAAAAAAAACACACACACCTTGGAAAAGTCTTTTATTAAAAAAAAACAAAAAAAACACTCCAGCGGTGAAATCCAGTGTCCCGCGACAATCCGATGTCCAGCGCTGTCCGTCATTGGCTGAGCCTGAGCGGACCTGATTGGGAACTTCCTCCGCAGTCTATTAAATGTATAGACCCGCCCCTTCTAAAGTTCCCCATCAGGTCCGCTCAGCCAATGACTCGGTGTAAGGCTGAGGACCTGATGCGGAACATGAGAAGGGGCGGGTCTATACATGTATTACAAAGTGAGAGCAGTTCCCCATCAGGTCCGCCCCCTCGGTATGTCGGACCCCGCCTACGTCATTGGCCTGAGCGGGGAACTTCCTTCACTGTGTAATTAAAATTTACACAGTGAAGGAAGTTCCCCATCAGGTCCGCTCAGGCCAATGACGTGGGCGGGGTCTGACATACCGAGGGGGCGGACCTGATGGGGAACTTCCCTCACTGTGTAATACATGTATAGACCCGCCCCTTCTCATGTTCTGCATCAGGTCCTCAGCCTTACATCTAGTCATTGGCTGAGCGGACCTGATGGGGAACTTTAGAAGGGGCGGGTCTATACATGTAATAGACTGCGGAGGAAGTTCCCCATCAGGTCCGCTCAGGCTCAGCCAATGACGGACAGCGCTGGACATCGGATCGCCGCGGGACACTGGATTTCACCGCTGGAATGTTTTTTTTTTTTTTAATAAAGGACTTTTCCAATTCACATAGGGGGGGCGGGATTTGGGGGTCCCCTTTGTTAAAGGGGTCTTCCAGATTCCGATAAGCCCCCCCGCCCGCAGACCCCCACAACTACCGGGCAAGGGTTGGGGGGATGAGGCCCTTGTCCCCATCAACATGGGGACATCCTCCCCATGTTGAGGGCATGTGACCTGGTACGGTTCAGGAGGGGGGGGGGCGCTCTCTCGTCCCCCCCTCTTTTCCTGCGGCCTGCCAGGTTGCGTGCTCGGATAAGGGTCTGGTATGGATTTTTGGGGGGACTCCACGCCATTTTTTTTTAAATTTGGGGTGGAGTTCCCCTTAAAATCCATGCCAGATCTGAAGGGCCTGGTATGGATATTTGGGGGAACCGCACGCATTTTTTTTTTAATTTGCGGCGGGGTTCCCCTTAATATCTATACCAGACCTGAAGGGCCTGGTAATTGAATTCTGGGGGACCCCCACGCTTTTTTTTTTTTATCAATGACTTTTGTATGTATTGCCGGGAGCCGACAATTCATTAATAGCCGCAAGTCAGTTTTAAATGCATTTTTTTCCTTCAAAAATGACATTTTATGCAGGGACAGTTCTAAGCACGGGAAACATGCGCCACTTTACATGCATACCATACACACCCCCTAGGTACGAAATTTAAAGGAATATTTCACTTTTATTTTTTCATTTTAAGCATTATTAAAATCACTGCTCCCGAAAAAACGGCTGTTTTTAAAAAAAAATTTGCATTGATACATGTCCCCTGGGGCAGGACCCGGGTTTCCAAACACTTTTTAGGACAATAACTTGCATATTAGCCTTTATAATTAGCACTTTAGATTTCGAACGTTCGAGTCCATTGTATTTAATAGGGTTCTAAAGTTCACGCGAACATTCTGTCTGTTCGCAGGTTCTGGTGCGAACCGAACAGGGGGGTGTTCGGCTCATCCATGGTCATGTCACCTTCTGCAATATGGAAGTTGGGGTCAAGTAAATTTCACTTACCAGCCACTTTACCTGTTCAATTGCTCGGTAACACAAATTGCTAATTAGCCAATCACATGACAGCAACTCAATGCATTTAGGCATCTAGACGTGATGAAGACAACGTGCTGAAGTTCAAACCGAGCATCAGAATGGGGAAGAAAGGGGATTTAAGTGACGGTTGCTCTGAAGCCTCGTACACACGGCTGGTTTTCTCGGCAAGAAAACTGCTGGGAGAGCTTTTTGCTGAGAAAACCGGTCGTGTGTATGGTTTCTCGTCTGGAAATCTGCCAGGAATTTCGACAAGAAAAATAGAGAACCTGTTTTCTATTTTCTCGTCGGGATTCTCGTCGGCCTGTTTCCCGACGAGAAAACCGTGCGTCTGTATGCTTACCTGTCCCCAGTTAACCTTGCGCATGGTCGAAAAGACTTTGATGCATGCGCGGTAGCTTACAAGGGTAGTGTAGGGTGTAGCAAGATGGCGGCGACGGCATCGAATGTGACGAGCGCAGGCTCGTCGTAGTCGATGACGTCACGCGTTCTTGCCATTCAAAAGAATGGCGGTTCTTTTGAATGTGCGTGTGTACACAGGGCTTGGCAAGACAAGCTTGCCGGGAATCCCGTCGGGAAAACCGACGTTTTTTTTCCCGACAGGATTCTCGCCCATGTGTACGAGGCTTAATGCCCCATACACACGATCGTTTTTCTTGCCATTTTTTTTCTTGCCGTTTTTCACGTCGTTTTTTTTCATGTTTCCTCTCAAGCCTGTCTTGCGTACACACGATCATTTAAAAAAACGATCAAGCAAAGCGCAGTGACGTACAACACGTACGACGGCACTATAAAGGGGAAGTTCCGTTCGAATGGCGCCACCCTTCATGTTAGTAAAGTTTGTTGAGCGACGATTCGCTCTTTTCAGTCTCGTGCTTTTCAGTCCGTGACTGCGTGACGAATGTGCTATCTCCATTACGAACGCTAGTTTTACCAGAACGAGCGCTCCTGTCTCATACTTGATTCTGAGCATGCGCGTTTTTTTTCACGTCGTTAAAGCATACACACTATCGTTTTTCACGTCGTTAAAAAAAACGACATGAAAAACGACGTGAAAAAAGAGAGCATGTTCGAAATTTTTAATGGCCGTTTTTCACGTCGTTAAAAATGCTCTGGAGCCTACACACGATCATTTTTAATGGCCATTTTTTTTAATGGCATTTTTAACGGCATGAAAAACGATCGTGTGTATGGGGCATAAGTCTCAAAAACTGCTGATCTACTGGAATTTTCACACACAACCATCTCTAGGGCTTACATAGAATGGTGGGAAAGAGACAAAAATATCCAGTGAGTGGCAATTGTGTGGAGGAAAATGCCTTGTTGATGTCAGAGGTCAGAGGAGAATGGGCAGACTGGTTCCAGGTGATAGAAAGGCAACAGTAACTCAAATAACCACTCGTTACAACCAAGGTATGCAGAATACCATCTCTAAACACACAACACATCGAAACTTGAAGCAAATGGTCTAAAGCAGCAGAAGACCACACCGGGTGCCACTCCTGTCATCCAAGAACAGGAAAATGAGGCTACAATTGGCACAGGATCACCAAAATTGGACAATAGAAGATTGGAAAAACGTTGCCTGGTCTGATGAGTCTCGATTTCAGCTGCGACATTCAGATAGTCGGGTCAGAATTTGGTGTAAACAACATGAAATCATGGATCCATTCTTGCTTTGTATCACCGGATCAGGCTGGTGGTGGTGTAATGGTTTTGGGGATATTTTCTTGGCACACTTTGGGCCCCTTAGTACCAATTGAGCATCGTTTAAACACCACGGCCTACCTGAGTATTGTTGGTGATCATGTCCATCCCTTTATGACTACAGTGTCCCCATCTTCTGATGGCTCTTTCCAGCGGGGTAATGCACCATGTCACGAAGCTTAAATCATCCCAAACTGGTTTATTGAACATGACAATGAGGTCACTGGACTCCAATGGCCTCCACAGTCACCATATCTCAATCTAATAGAGCACCTTTGGGATGTGGTGGAACAGGAGATTTGCATCATAGATGTGCAGCCGACAATTCTGCAGCAACTGCGTGATGCAATCATGTCAATATGGACCAAAATCTCTGAGGAATGTTCCCAACATCTTGTTGAATCTATGCCACAAATAATGAATGCAGTTCTGAAGACAAAAGGGGGTCCACCCCAGTACTAGCAAGGTGTACCTAATAAAGTGGCCGGTAAGTGTATATTAAATAATTTTTTTTGCTATGCCTGCTCTGAGATAACTGTTGTGACGGATCATCCAGCACCCAACTTGGGTACCTTTGTCAAGATATAGCTTCCCACAGTCTGGAACCAGAAACCAGGTATTATAGCTGAGCACCCAAGATCTAGATGACACTAGCTTAGGTGCAAACTGGATTTCTTTATTGAAAACTTACACAGAACACATAGCACAGAAGATCAGGTGAGCCTGATCACATTATCATATACAATGCAAACTGTAAACAGGAATATAATTAAAGCGTTTTTTTTTTTTTTATACCCCTGTAAGGCAAAAGGCATAATGAGCTAGTATGCACTGCATACTAGCTCATTATGAAATACTTACCTTAGAATGAGGCGTCGGTAACTCACCTGGTCCACGCCGAGGTAGGTGACATGTTGCCTCGGCGTGTCTTCCGGGTATCGCGGCTCTAGAGCTGTGAGTGGCTGGAGCCGCAATGTCGTCACTCCCGCGCATGCGCGTGGGAATCTTCTTTTCGGCAAGGTCCGGCGTCTGCCGGGCCTTCAGCCGAGAATCCCCTGTGCGCATGTGCCGCTGCAGTCAGCGGCTAATTGCGAGGGGAATATCTCTTAAACCAAAAAGGTTTAGGAGATATTTTTTTTACCTACAGGTAAGTCTTATTATAGGCTTACCTGTAGGTAAAAGTTACAAAATTGACTATACAACCACTTTAACATAGCTAAGGAACAGCCAACATAAAAGTAGCAAGGTCCCAGGTAGGGATGAGCTTCGTGTTCGAGTCGAACATACGTTCGACTCGAACATCGGCTGTTCGATCATTCGACGAAGATCGAACGATTTGGGCCGTTCGCGCCAAATTCGAGTGACGCGAACGGCCCACAATGCACTACGCCATCGCAGTGTCATCCAGGCGCTGTGATTGGCCAAGCATGCACTGTGACCCCGCATGCTTGGCCAATCACAGCGCCGGCAGCGAGGAGAGCAATGATTGGCCACAGGCAGGATGCCTGTGGCCAATTATTGCTGAGGGGGTTTAGTACACGCCCCACACTATAAAAGGCCGCCAGCGCGGCGGCCTTGTGTAGTGTGTTCCGGAGCAGGGAAAGAGAAGCATAGGCAGGGACAGTGTCATTTTTTTCCTTTACTAATCCTGGATTCCTTGTGTTTAGGGACAAATAAGGATAGGTAGGGAGAGTGTCAGTGTGTTATTCTGTGCTAAACCTTGTTTGTAGGGACAGAGAGGTACAGTGAGGGAAAGTGTCAGTGTGCTATTCTGTGCTAATCCTTGTTTGTAGGGACAGAGAGGTACAGTGAGGGAAAGTGTCAGTGTGCTATTCTGTTCTAAACCAATCTTGCTGAACCATATTTTCAATCCTTGAGTTTAGGGACAGAGAGGTACAGTGAGGGAAAGTGTCAGTGTGCTATTCTGTGCTAAATCTTGTTTGTAGGGACAGAGTAGGACAGTGAGGGAAAGTGTCAGTGTGCTATTCTGTTCTAAACCAATTTTGCTGAACCATATTTTCAATCCTTGAGTTTAGGGACAGAGAAGGACACTCGTGGAAACTATCAGTGTGCTATTCTGTGCTAAATCTTGTTTGTAGGGAGGGACAGAGTAGGACAGTGAGGGAAAGTGTCAGTGTGCTATTCTGTTCTAAACCAATTTTGCTGTTCCATATTTGAAATCCTTGAGTTTAGGGACAGAGAGGTACAGTGAGTGAAACTGACAGTGTGCTATTCTGTTCTAAACCAATTTTGCTGTTCCATATTTGAAATCCTTGAGTTTAGGGACAGAGAAGGACACTCGTGGAAACTATCAGTGTGCTATTCTGTGCTAAATCTTGTTTGTAGGGAGGGACAGAGTAGGACAGTGAGGGAAAGTGTCAGTGTGCTATTCTGTTCTAAACCAATTTTGCTGTTCCATATTTGAAATCCTTGAGTTTAGGGACAGAGAAGGACACTCGTGGAAACTATCAGTGTGCTATTCTGTGCTAAATCTTGTTTGTAGGGAGGGACAGAGTAGGACAGTGAGGGAAAGTGTCAGTGTGCTATTCTGTTCTAAACCAATTTTGCTGTTCCATATTTGAAATCCTTGAGTTTAGGGACAGAGAGGTACAGTGAGTGAAACTGACAGTGTGCTATTCTGTTCTAAACCAATTTTGCTGTTCCATATTTTCAATCCTTGAGTTTAGGGACAGAGAAGGACACTTGTGGAAACTATCAGTGTGCTATTCTGTGCTAAATCTTGTTTGTAGGGAGGGACAGAGTAGGACAGTGAGGGAAAGTGTCAGTGTGCTATTCTGTTCTAAACCAATTTTGCTGAACCATATTTTCAATCCTTGAGTTTAGGGACAGAGAAGGACACTCGTGGAAACTATCAGTGTGCTATTCTGTGCTAAATCTTGTTTGTAGGGAGGGACAGAGTAGGACAGTGAGGGAAAGTGTCAGTGTGCTATTCTGTTCTAAACCAATTTTGCTGTTCCATATTTGAAATCCTTGAGTTTAGGGACAGAGAGGTACAGTGAGTGAAACTGACAGTGTGCTATTCTGTTCTAAACCAATTTTGCTGTTCCATATTTTCAATCCTTGAGTTTAGGGACAGAGAAGGACACTCGTGGAAACTATCAGTGTGCTATTCTGTGCTAAATCTTGTTTGTAGGGAGGGACAGAGTAGGACAGTGAGGGAAAGTGTCAGTGTGCTATTCTGTTCTAAACCAATTTTGCTGTTCCATATTTGAAATCCTTGAGTTTAGGGACAGAGAAGGACACTCGTGGAAACTATCAGTGTGCTATTCTGTGCTAAATCTTGTTTGTAGGGAGGGACAGAGTAGGACAGTGAGGGAAAGTGTCAGTGTGCTATTCTGTTCTAAACCAATTTTGCTGTTCCATATTTGAAATCCTTGAGTTTAGGGACAGAGAGGTACAGTGAGTGAAACTGACAGTGTGCTATTCTGTTCTAAACCAATTTTGCTGTTCCATATTTTCAATCCTTGAGTTTAGGGACAGAGAAGGACACTCGTGGAAACTATCAGTGTGCTATTCTGTGCTAAATCTTGTTTGTAGGGAGGGACAGAGTAGGACAGTGAGGGAAAGTGTCAGTGTGCTATTCTGTTCTAAACCAATTTTGCTGAACCATATTTTCAATCCTTGAGTTTAGGGACAGAGAAGGACACTCGTGGAAACTATCAGTGTGCTATTCTGTGCTAAATCTTGTTTGTAGGGAGGGACAGAGTAGGACAGTGAGGGAAAGTGTCAGTGTGCTATTCTGTTCTAAACCAATTTTGCTGTTCCATATTTGAAATCCTTGAGTTTAGGGACAGAGAAGGACACTCGTGGAAACTATCAGTGTGCTATTCTGTGCTAAATCTTGTTTGTAGGGAGGGACAGAGTAGGACAGTGAGGGAAAGTGTCAGTGTGCTATTCTGTTCTAAACCAATTTTGCTGTTCCATATTTAAAATCCTTGAGTTTAGGGACAGAGAGGTACAGTGAGTGAAACTGACAGTGTGCTATTCTGTTCTAAACCAATTTTGCTGTTCCATATTTGAAATCCTTGAGTTTAGGGACAGAGAAGGACACTCGTGGAAACTATCAGTGTGCTATTCTGTGCTAAATCTTGTTTGTAGGGAGGGACAGAGTAGGACAGTGAGGGAAAGTGTCAGTGTGCTATTCTGTTCTAAACCAATTCTGCTGTTCCATATTTGAAATCCTTGAGTTTAGGGACAGAGAAGGACACTCGTGGAAACTATCAGTGTGCTATTCTGTGCTAAATCTTGTTTGTAGGGAGGGACAGAGTAGGACAGTGAGGGAAAGTGTCAGTGTGCGATTCTGTTCTAAACCAATTTTGCTGTTCCATATTTGAAATCCTTGAGTTTAGGGACAGAGAGGTACAGTGAGTGAAACTGACAGCGTGCTATTCTGTTCTAAACCAATTTTGCTGTTCCATATTTGAAATCCTTGAGTTTAGGGACAGAGAAGGACACTCGTGGAAACTATCAGTGTGCTATTCTGTGCTAAATCTTGTTTGTAGGGAGGGACAGAGTAGGACAGTGAGGGAAAGTGTCAGTGTGCTATTCTGTTCTAAACCAATTTTGCTGAACCATATTTTCAATCCTTGAGTTTAGGGACAGAGAAGGACACTCGTGGAAACTATCAGTGTGCTATTCTGTGCTAAATCTTGTTTGTAGGGAGGGACAGAGTAGGACAGTGAGGGAAAGTGTCAGTGTGCTATTCTGTTCTAAACCAATTTTGCTGTTCCATATTTGAAATCCTTGAGTTTAGGGACAGAGAGGTACAGTGAGTGAAACTGACAGTGTGCTATTCTGTTCTAAACCAATTTTGCTGTTCCATATTTGAAATCCTTGAGTTTAGGGACAGAGAAGGACACTTGTGGAAACTATCAGTGTGCTATTCTGTGCTAAATCTTGTTTGTAGGGAGGGACAGAGTAGGACAGTGAGGGAAAGTGTCAGTGTGCTATTCTGTTCTAAACCAATTTTGCTGAACCATATTTGAAATCCTTGAGTTTAGGGACAGAGAGGTACAGTGAGGGAAAGTGTCAGTGTGCTATTTTGTGCTAAATCTTGTTTGTAGGGACAGAGTAGGACAGTGAGTGAAACTGACAGTGTGCTATTCTGTTCTAAACCAATTTTGCTGAACCATATTTGAAATCCTTGAGTTTAGGGACAGAGAAGGATAGGCAGGGGACAGTGTCAGTGTCATTGTTGCTAAGCCTCCTGCACAGTATACACCTGAAGGTAGCCCTTATTGCTCTTTTTCCCATCTCCCTGCAGGCCATCCATTAAAATGTCTGGAAGGCATACAAGGAGAGGCAAACAGTCAGGAGGCAAAAAAAGAGGGCAAGCAGGCTCTGTGTCTGGGGGCAACAGTGCTGGTCGTGGACGCGGTGCATTGTCATCAGCACATGGCCATGGGACACGCTTGTCCTTCTTTTCGGCAGCTGGACATGTTGAGCCACATCATGCCGAAGACTTGGTAGAGTGGATGACCAAGCCCACCTCATCCTCCTCATCCTCTCTCACCCAGGCTCAGGGTACTGGCAAAGCAGCTGCCAAAGCGTCCTCTTCTCTGGTATCATTATCTTCATTAGTCAATCCTTCCCTAGACCCACCATGTCCTCCTCCTGAGGAGTCCCCCGAACTGTTTGAGCACAGTGTTGGGTACATGCTCCAGGAGGATGCCCAGCGTTTCGAAGGATCTGATGATGATACCCAGATAGAGGAAGGCAGTAGCGTGAGAGCAGAGAGAGGGGATGCTCAAGAAGGACACCAATCTGGCAGTCATGCTCCAGCAGCTGCAGCATACTGCCAGATTGGCTCCAGTGATGAGGAGGGAGGGGATGATGAGGTCACTGACTCCACGTGGGTGCCTAATAGGAGAGAGGAGGAGGAGGAGGATGAGGAGGAGGCACATCTCCAACGAGGCAGGATGCCCTTGGGTGGCCAGCGTATGGGCAGCACACCGACGGAATCACACTGCAGAGCTCCGCCTGTGCAGGGCGCTGCCTCTGCCCGTCATTCAAAAAGTTCTTTGGTGTGGGCCTTTTTTGAGGCGAGTGCATCAGATCGCACAGCTGCTGTTTGCAACATATGTCTCAAGCGTATATCGCGTGGCCAAAACATCAGCCGCTTGGGCACCACATGCTTGATCAGACATATGTTGACCTGCCATGCAGCTCGTTGGCAAGCCTACCTTGAAGACCCACACCAAAGAACAAAGCTGACCTCTTCTTGCACCGCATCTGCTGGGATCTCCAACCCCACTATACCTTCACTCCTCTCTGAAACCTGCTCTGAGAGGAATGAAGGTGTAGAATTAGGTGTGTCACAGCCAAGTACTTGCGGGCACTCTGCTAGCAGTACACCAACGTCCGATTCTAGCAGGCAAATTTCCCTGCCCCTGCTGCTGGACCGTCGAAAGAAGTTCACTCCCAGCCATCCACATGCCCAGCGGTTGAATGCTAGCTTGGCTAAATTGCTAGCGCTTCAACTGCTGCCTTTTCAGTCGGTAGACTTGGCCCCCTTCCGTGAGTTTGTGCAATGTGCGGTTCCTCAGTGGCAGGTTCCCAAACGCCACTTTTTCGCACGGAAGGCGATTCCGGCTCTCTACAGGCATGTGGAAGGCAATGTCTTGGCCTCGCTGGACAGGGCGGTCAGCGGTAAGGTGCATATTACCGCTGACTCATGGTCCAGCAGGCATGGACAGGGACGTTACCTTTCTTTCACGGCCCATTGGGTCACTCTTTTGGCAGCTGGGAAGGATGCAGGACAAGGTGCAGTAGTGTTGGAGGTTGTTCCACCGCCACGCCTCCAAAATGCTACTACTGGTTGTGACACACCTCTCTCCTCCACCCCCTCCTCTTCTTCTTCCTCCATGGCCTCTTCCTGTGGTTTGTCCTCTGAACCAGCGGTGCTCCGTAGGCGTTCAAGGGGCTACGCAAGTACGCAGGCAAAAAGATGCCATGCCGTGCTTGCGCTGGTGTGTTTGGGGGACAGGAGCCACACTGGGGCAGAGGTCCTGTCTGCTCTGCAGGGGCAGGCCGAGAGGTGGTTGACGCCACGCCAGCTTAAGCCAGGAATGGTGGTTTGCGACAATGGCACCAACCTCCTCTCCGCCCTCCGACAGGGACAACTGACCCATGTGCCCTGTATGGCTCACGTCCTTAACCTGGTGGTGCAGCGGTTCTTGGGCAGGTACCTGGGCTTACAGGATGTCCTGAGGCAGGCCAGGAAAGTCTGTGTGCATTTCCGCAGATCTTATAATGCCAGTGCTCGCCTGGCTAAGCTGCAAAAGGAGTTGAACCTGCCCAAGAACCGCCTTATATGTGACATGCCCACCAGGTGGAACTCAACGTTGGCCATGCTGCAGCGGCTGCACACGCAGCAGAGGGCCATCAATGAGTACCTGTGCGACTACGGCACCAGGACATGGTCAGGGGAGCTCGGGTTTTTTTCACCACGCCAGTGGGGCATGATCAGGGATGCATGCACTGTCCTGGCACCATTTGAGGAGGCCACGAGGATGGTGAGCAGTGACAGTGCATGCATCAGTGACACTGTACCTCTTGTCCACCTGTTGGAGCACACGCTGCGTGGAATAATGGACAGGGCACTTGAGGCAGAACAGAGGCAGGAAGAGGAGGACTTCCTTGCCTCTCAAGGCCCCCTTTACCCAGACAGTGTTCCTTCTGTCCCACCCATCGCACAGGAAGAGGAGGAGGAGGAGGAGGAGGATTGTGTCAGCATGGAGGTGGAGGCTGGCACTCAGCATCATCAGCAGCAGTCTTTTAGGGATGATTTACAGTCCCAAGAAACCAGTGGACTTGTACGTGGCTGGGAGGAGGTGGCTGCGGATCATGTCGTCCTTAGTGACCCAGAGGACTCCGGACTGAATGCCTCAGCTAACCTACGCTGCATGGCCTCCCTGATCCTGCAAAGTCTGCGGAAGGATCCTCGTATTCTTCGGATCAAGGAGAGGGACCATTACTGGCTGGCCACTCTCCTTGATCCACGGTACAAGGGTAAGGTTGCGGACCTTATCTTACCGTCGCAGAGGGAGCAGAGGATGAGACAACTCCGGGAGGCCTTGCAGAAAGGTCTGTGCAACGCGTTCCCAGAGACTGGGAGGTTACAAACTCCTGGTCCTGGACAACGAGTTGCTGAGGCTTCGGGCAGTCAAAGAAGGAGCGGTGGGGGAGGTGGCCGTCTGACCGATGCGTTCAGACAATTCTTTAGTCCGCAGCCCCAAAGTATGATCGGTTCCAGCAACCATCGCCAGCGTCTGATATACATGGTCCAGGAATACCTAGGGGCAAGGTCAGACTTGGACACCTTCCCCACCGAAAATCCTCTGGCTTACTGGGTCTTGAGGATGGATCACTGGCCAGAGCTTGCACAGTATGCAATTGAGCTACTGGCCTGTCCTGCATCCAGCGTTCTTTCAGAACGCACATTCAGTGCTGCTGGAGGATTTGTCACGGATCACAGGGTGCGCCTGTCCACCGACTCGGTTGATCGACTGACTTTCATCAAGATGAACCAGTCTTGGATCACTACCAGCTACCACACACCTGATGCTGATATAACAGACTAATTGATTTTAAAATGTCACATCCCTTCAAGACTGATGCTGATGCTGAGTGCCTGTGCTGTTATGTTGACTGGCTATCCTCCTCCTCCTCCTCAATGATACAATTAATGATGATAGCTTGGAAGATCATTTTGGTTTATGGGTGACGCCACCAGTGGCTAAGGCCCAATTTTTTAGCCCCTGTTTAACAGGGGCGTGTAATTAAAATTTTTGATGCAATACTTTGCAACAGGCCTCATTGCTGTGCTCCAAGTACAGTATCTGTGAGGGGTTGCAGTGTTGTGCCACCAGTGCCTAAGGCCCAATTTTTCAGCCCCTGTTCAACAGGGGCATGCAATTATAATTATTGATCTAATAATTCACAGCAGGGCCCATTGCTGCGCCCACCAAGAGTAACTGTCAGGCCTTACAGTGTTGTGGCACCAGCACCACCATCACCACCACCAAAGGCCCAATTTTTCAGCCCCTATTCAACAGGGGCATGCAATTATAATTATTGATCTAATAATTCACAGCAGGGCCCATTGCTGCGCCCACCAAGAGTAACTGTCAGGCCTTACAGTGTTGTGGCACCAGCACCACCATCACCACCACCACCACCACCAAAGGCCTAATTTTTCAGCCCCTGTTCAACAGGGGCATGCAATTATAATTATTGATCTAATAATTCACAGCAGGGCCCATTGCTGCGCCCACCAAGAGTAACTGTCAGGCCTTACAGTGTTGTGGCACCAGCACCACCATCACCACCACCACCACCACCACCAAAGGCCTAATTTTTCAGCCCCTGTTCAACAGGGGCATGCAATTATAATTATTGATCGAATAATTCACAGCAGGGCCCATTGTTGCGCCCACCAAGAGTAACTGTCAGGCCTTACAGTGTTGTGGCACCAGCACCACCATCACCACCACCACCACCACCAAAGGCCTAATTTTTCAGCCCCTGTTCAACAGGGGCATGCAATTATAATTATTGATCGAATAATTCACAGCAGGGCCCATTGCTGCGCCCACCAAGAGTAACTGTCAGGCCTTACAGTGTTGTGGCACCAGCACCACCATCACCACCACCACCACCACCAAAGGCCTAATTTTTCAGCCCCTGTTCAACAGGGGCATGCAATTATAATTATTGATCGAATAATTCACAGCAGGGCCCATTACTGCGCCCACCAAGAGTAACTGTCAGGCCTTACAGTGTTGTGGCACCAGCACCACTATCACCACCACCACCACCACCAAAGGCCCAATTTTTCAGCCCCTATTCAACAGGGGCATGCAATTATAATTATTGATCTAATAATTCACAGCAGGGCCCATTGCTGCGCCCACCAAGAGTAACTGTCAGGCTTTACAGTGTTGTGGCACCAGCACCACCATCAAAGGCCCAATTTTTACTACCACTGATCAACAATTATATGTTATTACAATTCCTGATATAATAGTTGACAGCAGGGCGTTCCAGCACCCACCAAGAATAACTGTGAGTGCTTTCAGTGTTGTGCCAACACCAACACCTAATGGGCTAATTTCTGCAGAGTATATACGGCAGGTCCCTACTTTCAAACATCCAACTTACAAACGACTACTACTTGCAAACGGAAGAAGACAACAGGAAGTGAGAGGAAATCTACCCCTTGGAAGGAAAATTCTCTCCTGTAAGAATTAATATGGGAGAAAGGTGTCTCCTCTCTACTGATGCTTTATCACCAATCCTTGTTTCAATAAAAACACCACATTTCAAAAACAGTTGTCATTGGGACGCAAAGTGAGGTGAAATGTTCTGAACAGGGGCACAGACAGCAAAAAAAATGTGACAGGGGTGATAACCGTTCCCTATGTTTTACAAAAAGCTAAAAAAAAGGAATTTGGCATGGAGCTACACTTAAACAATGCAGCTGTTCAAAATTACAAACAGATTCTACATAAGAACAAACCTACAGTCCCTGTCTTGTATGCACCGCCTGTATACGGCTGTTCAGAGTATATAGGTCCTTTTTTATTTTGTGTGCGGGGTTCCCCTTAATATCCATACAAGACCCAAAGGGGCTGGTAATGGGCTGGGGTGGGGGGGGGGGTTGATGGGGTAGCTATGCCATTTTTCCTAAAGATTTTCATCCATATTACCGGGACCAGACATTGCATTAAAGCCGCAAGCAGTTTTAAATGGCTTTTTTTCCTTTAGAAATGTTATTTTGTGCAGGGACAGTTCTAAACACGGGAAACACGTGGCACTTCACAGGCATACTTTAGACACCCCCCAGGTACAATATTTAAAGGAATATTTGACTTTTTTTTTTTCACTTTATGCATCATTAAAATGACTGCTCCCGGAAAACGTCCGTTTTTAAAACTTCTTTTTGCATTGATACATGTCCCCTGGTGCAGAACCCGGGTTCCCAAACTCTGTTTCGGACAATAACATGGATAATAGTCGTTATAATTAGCACTTTAGAATCCGAACGTTCGCATCCATTGTATTTAATAGGGTTCTAATGTTCGTGCGAACTTTCGGTCCGTTCGCGGGTTCTGGTGCGAACCGAACCCGGGGGTGTTCGGCTCATCACTAGTCCCAGGCCTCCTTTGATCTAATGAGAACCTCCAGGGCCAGGGATAGCTGACATCCTTCTGTATGTGGTGGGTTGTAAGGCATGGTGGGTGCAGAGTAGTTAAAGTTATTGGGCGCCAGAAACGTCTTGAATGCAAAAGAAAGTTTATTTCTCTTAACAAACTTTTTTGGGGGAGAGAGGGTTAGAGCCAGGACACCCTTAGGTAGTTGCAAGATTAATTGTCAGATGCCAAGTCTTCAGTAGGAGGACAGCCATGCAGGGAAAGGCATCCAGCAAGACACCACACCTGCATGTGCAGAAACGCTTTCTCATATGGCAACAGTCTTTAACAGTTCCTAACACAAAGCGTAACAGTTCTTTCACTTTCGCTACAATCATTCCTTGTAGTTCTTCAGCCCACTGAGCTCCCGGTCTCTCACTAGACCCACTGATTCACTACAACTAAATCCCTTGAACTCCTCCAATCTTCACGTTGGTATCTTCCTCAAGCGTCACCCCCGCCTCTCTGCTGGGTCCCTTAGTGTGGCGCCAAAGATATTTCTCAAGCTTCACCCCACAGGCCTGCTCGTTCCCTGGCTTGACACACAAGGCTGCTCTGCAAGCGTCAGCTCCGTTGGCTGGGTTCCTGGCTTGATACCCACTGAAGTTTCCCGATTCTTCACCGTCCCTAGTTGGTGAGCATGTGACTCCAGTACTTGCTTCAGTTACTCACTGTGGTCCCTGGTAATTAGGCGGATAGTCCCTTACTGTCGACAGCTTCCCCTCTACCTCCGACCATGACAGGTTATCCGGCCGGCAGAACCGTCACTTTTGGTTGGACTGTAAGCTGCAGCAGTCCCAACCCTGCAATGCCCTCTTGCTTCTGGATAGGCACTCAGACAGCATAGCAGCCAGATGTGCCCAGGATAGGCCCAATCTCCGGCCTAGCAGCCCGGGTAATACAACACATGTCCACCCAGACAGCCGTCCAGGTGGCACAGAACAGCAATCACCTGACTCCACCCTAATATATAGGTTCTCCCAGCAGGCCAAGGGATTCAAGAAAACCCCTGCCCATTGGTTGAGATGCCCCATATACCCATAACCTGACCTTGCGTTGCCCTTCTCGTATCTAGTACAACCAAGTACCCGGCCACCTAGTGGTAGAAGAGAAAAGTGCAACCAGGCCAAACTTAGGGAGAAATCAATGGATCTCTAACAATTAGCCAAGATGACTATTCCTGCCAAGTAAATTTCAAGGAGCAACCTTGACTAAACTCCAGGGTGCTACACAAACAAAAACATAAATATTAAGCCAAATAAACAACTAGTCACTTAAACAAGCCTAGGTGCCCAGACCGTTCGGCAACAAGCCCACAACCCTTGATACGCAAAGCACATTACACATTATCATAAGCATAAACACATAACATCCCACAATGGTTTAACCCGCCTAGCGGTATTCCCGAGTCTGGCTCGGGGTAAGATTTCAGTACCTAAAGCGGTAACCCCGAGCCAGACTCGGGATCGCATCGCAGGATACAGGGAAAGTCACTTACTGTACCTTGTTCCCTGGATCCTGCGATGTGTCCCCGCTGTGTGAGCGAGCCGTCATCTCGCTCGATCCACACTGCCGAGTGCCGCCGAGCTCCATTCCCTGCGACGTTGCGGCGCACTGGGCCGGAGTTCGGCGCCAAATTCAAAAAGTGAAACACACAATACACACACAGTATACTGTAATCTTACAGATTAAAGTACTGTATCAAATAATTACACACCCCCATTGTCCCTAGTGGTCTGTCCAGTGCCCTGCATGCACTTTTATATAATAAAAACTGTTCTTTCTGCCTGGAAACTGGACATTGTCCATAGCAACCAAAAAGTGTCCCTTTATGTCAAAGTGGTTTTAGACCAGCTAGAAAAAAGCGATAATAAATAAGAATCATTTGCAGAATTGAGCGATAGCGATTTGTGGGGAAATCCGTCATCAAACACTGAAAAACACTTTTATTCTTATTATATTATTATTTGTTATAATTATTTTATAGTTATTTAATATATTATAATTTATGATTTTGTGTTTCAAACTTTATCATTCCCGGGATGTCTACTAGACTCTGGTTTGGACAGATTTAAGTGAGTTATTCCTAAGAATTACAGGCCTGCAATATAAAACGCCAAATTTCCATGCAGAATAATGGTACCGCTTTCAGCACCTAAAATCTGACAGAATCATAAAGCCAGGGAGGTTAATAACAAGGTAATATGGACACAATGTTAATCACATCTTCAAGAGATGAGCAGACAGACATAAACAATAGGTAACTCAATAAACAATTGGGAATTCACACCTAGGAGCCACACAATGGGGCAAATACACACAATGCACTTGAAGCAGTCTATAACAGGAGACCCCAGCATCAGGTTGGTTTGAGCTGATTATATTAACATCTACTTTGTGTCTCAAAGTCTAAAGCAGTCATTGCTGGTTTGGGCATAGAGGCCCCAAATATGTATCTGGATCCTCCAGTTCCCCAGAGTCTGTGTGTTTTGGGGAGACGTGGACTTGAATCTGAAGCAAGACCACTCCAAAGGTCCCCCAGGCACACACCTCCCAAGAATAGAGCCCCCTCAAAAGCCAGGACTCATAGTCAGTAGGCAAGGGGCTACCCTTCAGTCCCCTTCAAAAGCCCCTGTCCTGGTTGGGTCTGTTACAACTGTTTTATCCTGTTTTTATTTCAGACTGCTGCCTTACCCTGTCTCTATGGGGAACACTGCCGAGTCAGACCACCCATTGCCTGTAAGGGATTAGGGAACTAGTGAAGATATTGAGAAAAATAGAGCATCTGGTCCCAATGCTGTTGTAATATCTACAGCCCTGCAAGGACCTCAAGACCAAGAGAGCCCTTTAATGACCAAAAACATGTCAGGTTGGAGGGCAGTTTGGTGTAAACAGAGTTTGCCCAAAGAGCAGAGCTGCCTCAGGCCTTGTCCGCTCTGCATAAACTGAGCAGACACGGACCTGTCATCCACCTGCTCTGCTCTGATCAACGGGGGATCAGCAGACAGATCCCTTGCTGAAGAAAAGCCGAAGTCCGCCCTGTTTGAAAGGGGAATACGAATATCCAGGGCTTTTGTTCAGCGGGAATGCAGGGGAATGCAGTTTTGGCACCTGGAGAACTGAATGAATGTAATGGCAAGAGGTGCTGGGGTGTGTTGGAGGTTCTATTGATGCTGGGGGAATATATTATCACTGGAGGGGATCTATTTTTGCATCGGGGTCTATCATTGCGGGGGGGGGGGTCTTATGTTGCTGGGAGGGATCTCCTGTTAAGGGAGAGATGTAATGATGCTGGCTGCTCGAGGGTCTATTGATGTTGGCTGCTGGGGGATCTGTTGTTGCTGCTGGGGGTCTGTTGGGGGTCTGTTGTTGCTGAGGTGGCCTATTGTTGTTGTGAGGAGGATCTGCTGTTGGTGGGGAGAGGGGTGCCCATTGCTGCTTGGGGGGGGGGCTATTTTTGCTGGTGAGGTCTATTATTGCTGGTGGCAGGGGATCTATTTTACTGCCTTTTTAGTTATCAAAAAAAAATTCCATACAAATTATTTAGCACCACAAAATGAGACTTGGTTCTGTATTCTCTAAAAGGGGCAGTAGTGGGAGGTGGGTAGGGGGTGGAAACAAGGGACAGTGCTCCAAGGTAGGTAGGGGGCAGAGACCAGGGGTGACTCAGAAGGCAGAGTTACTGCACCTATTCTCTGAGAAAAAAAGCCCTGAGAATTAGTGCAATTAGTTTCGTTCCAAATTAGTTTTTTTACGTATTTCGAAAAACCCATTTAACAAATTCTTGAACTTCAATTTTTTATTTTAAATTTGAATATTTTAAAATTCGTAAATTTGAAAAATCGCTAATATCGCAAATTCGCTAATTCAGGGATTTGCAAATCTGAATACCCGAAAATTGTAAAATCTGAAATAATAACTAACTAAGAATAACTTAACTATTACTAACTATTAAATTATATGTAGCGACCTCACCCCTCTCACCCCTTATCATTCTCGGCTTGTCTGTCTTTGTCTAGGGGTGTTAGTACCGGGGGGAGAGATGAGATACACCACGGCCCATGTCCTCCATAGCAAAGAGGTGAAGGCCAGAAAGATCGGGTTTTGTGTAGGTGTCCTAGAGTCAAATCCTTTCCTCCGTCCTTGACTCCTCCTTTGCTCCTAGTAACCAGAGTTCCACACACTAAATAGGTCCAACACAGTTTTATTTTTCTCAGCGAATAAACATAAAGCACAGTCATGTTGGGACCTTTGCAACAGTTCAGTATTATTGGGAGTAGGTCGAGGCACAATCCTTTAAAGTATCGCTAACCACTGTGGTGTCACCAGTGGCGAATAGTCACTGCCACTGACTATGTGAAGTAGAACATGAATTACCTTCGCTAGCACAACCCCTATCAGGGGAAGGATATCCATCCAAGGGAGTCACAGGAGGCCTCTCTGTCACCAGCAATGCTGCGCCGGACTCTCCAGAGAAGTTCCGCTCACCAGTCTCCTCGACCTCAGACACGGGCACCCAAGGAGTTAGGGCCCCCTCGGATTCCTCCACCCTCGCGGAACTCAGTCGAAGGTACTGAGCCCCAGGCATCCGCCATAGTACCTCACCCCAGGCTAAAGGTGCCTGAGATGGACTCCATCTCCAGCTCCGGCCAGGTCAAGGGCACCTGGGCCCGGAACTCCCGAACGCCAGCACCCAGGCTGAAGGTGCCTGGGTGCGGCCGCGTCCTCCGACTCTGGACACTGAACCACTCCACCACGTGGTAAGGGCCTCCGCCCCTTTTATTCTCTCTCCCTTTGCGTCACAGCAGGTTCCCCGCCCTGCTGTACCAGCGCCAGGGGAGGTCAAAAAGGCACAGTCTTGCGGTGTGGGTTCAACTCCGGCCCGGGGCGACAGCGCCACCTGCAGGCCGCAGGGAACCCTACACCACCAGAGTCCTCCAAGAACCACAAAAGAGTCTCAGATTCCCTAACAATCAGTGCATCTGGGTTACACTACCACCCAGATGCTTCCCTTAAATTCAAATACCCGCTACATATAGGTATTGGAATTTCCTTTCAAATTTGGCTGTTAGTGAACGTACTGAATATGAATTTATCCGAAGTTACGAATTATCCTAAATAACGATCGCCGCATCTCAACTAATGGAATGTAATGAATTAATAATAATAATAAATAACAATTATAATAAAAACGTTTTATTATTATTATTATTTATTATAAATTGGTTCCGTTCCATTTGTTTCGATACGGCATTCGTTATTTCGGATAATTCATAACTTCGGATAAATTCATATTCGTTACGTTCACTAACAGCCAGATTTGAAAGGAAATTCCAATACCTATAATTTAACAGTTAGTTATTCTTTCAAATTTTCTTTCTTATTTTCAAATTTTCTAATATTCTAATTTCCGAATTTTCTAATTTACAAATTTTCTAATTTACGAATTTTCTGATTTACGAATATTCAGATTCATGAAATTACGAATGTACGAACTTTCGATTACAAATTTTTTAATTTTCGATTCTTCTCATTTACGAAATTACGAATTTACAAATTTACGAATTTTCAGATTTAAAAATTAGTTAGGAATTTACGAATGTACAAATTTACGGATTTATGGATTTACAAATTGACGAATTTTCGGATTTTCGAATTTACGAACTGCGAACATAATGAAAGACTCGAAAAAACGAAACAAAAAACGAACTAAACTAAAACGAGCAAATTTTTCGGCAGTGCCAACACTATTATAGAATATTTATACCTGCGTCCGCCATACCCCCCCCCCTAAGACTGATAATGCTGTTGTTCAAAGATGTCTCTGTGGCGCCTTCATCCAGAATAGGGCTCTGTAATACAGGAGGTGTATTTCTGGCCAGATCACCAGAAAATAGAGGGGACAAAATAGAAAAAAAAACAATGCAGCCAACACATCTAATGATTGTACGCTGCAATATATTACTTTTGTGGTTTTGGGTTTAATACCACTGACGTCCATCTTGTGTAAGCAGAAAATGCTGTTTTTTCTTTATTTTCTTTGAACAGCATTATTCTTTGCCATGGGAAATGTCACCGTATTTACTAAGCTTTGGGAAAAATCCTTTTGTAAATTCCAACTTCACTTGCAAAGTGAATAACCTATTTGACTTTAATAAGTCCCCCCACCCCCCCCCCCCCCATATCTCAAAGGTGCCTGAAAGTCCAGAATAATTTGTCAGCGCAAACCGAAATGTCAAGCGTCTTCCATTTATCCTGGGTAAAAATAAAGAGAAAAGGCTGAGGAAAGAAAATGAATGCAGATATCACGTCTAAGATCCTGTAAGCTACAATATATTACCTTGCACGTAATTGAGTCTTTTTTTGCCAAGTGAAATTTCCCCACTAGGGAAAACTCCATGGCAATATGCAACCTCCTTTGCAAAGAAAATAGTCTATTTGCCTTTAGTAAGTCAATTCCTTTAACTCAGTCATACAGACATACAGGGGTTCCTTTACTAAAAGTAAATGCGCTATTTACTGCACTTTGCACAGGAATATTCCCCAGAACTTAGCGAATGTGGGGAAATTTCATTTTGCATAGATTTTGCATACAGTAGATCCCCATTGCGTACAAGGTAAAAAAAAAAAACGCTTTTTTGCTTGCACATGATTGGATGATGGAAGTTAACAGAGCTTCAACTCATTCACTAAGCTCCGGGTAAATTTCCTTTGCAAAGTGAAGAGCTGATTTTTCCCTGGAGCTTAGTGAATGTGAGGAAAATGTTACTTTGCAAAGATTACCCAATCACGTACAAAATAAATAAAATAAAATAAATAAATGCTTTTTTGCTTGCATAAGATTGGATGATGGAAGTCAGCAGAGCTTCACCTCATTTTCTAAGCTATGGGAAAAAATCCCTTGCGGAGTGAATAGCCTATTTTTCCCTGGAAATTTGCAAAGGAATTTTCCCTGTAGCCGAGTGAATGTTGGGAAATTTCACTTTGCAAAGATTACCCAATCACGTGCAAGAAAAAAATAAAAAACACTTTTTTTTTCTTGCACATGATTGGATGAGGGAAATCAGCAGACCTTGCAATGTGCAACTTCCCTTGCAAAGTGTACAGCTTATTTTTCCATGGAGCGTAGTGAATGTAGGGAAATTCTACTTTGCAAAAATTACCCAATTACAAGCCAGGAAAAAATAAATGCATTTTTGCTTGCACATGATTGGATGATGGAAGACAACAGAGCTCCACCTCATTCACTACGCGCTGGGCAAAATGTAATTGCAAAAGAGATATCCCAGGAGCTAAGTGAATGTGGGGAGATTTCACTTTTCAAAGATTACCCAATTACAAGCAAGGAAAAAAATAAAATAATTTTTGCTTGCACATGAATGGATGATGGAAGTCAGCAGAGCTTCACCTTATTCATTAAGCTCTGGGTAAAATTCCCTTGCAATGTGCAACTTCCCTTGCAAAGTGAACAGTTTATTTTTCCGCAGAGCTTTGCAAAGGAGATTTCCCAGGAGCTAAGTTCACTTTCACTTTCACTTTGCAAAGATTACCCAATTACAAGCAAGGGAAAAAAATGCATTTTGATTGCACATGATTGGATGATGGAAGTCAACAGAGTTCCACCTCACGCACTAAGCTCTGGGTAAAATTTCCATTGCAATGTGCAACTTCCCTCGCAAAGTGAACAGCTTATTTTTCCCTGGAGTGAATGTAGGGAAATTTTACTTTGCAAAAATCACCCAATTACAAGCAAGGAAAATAAAAATAAAATGCATTTTTGCTTGCACATGATTGGATGATGGAAGTCAGCAGAGCTCCACCTCATTCACTAAGCTCTGGGTAAAATTTATATTGCAATGTGCAACTTCCCTTGCAAAGTGAACAGCTTATTTTTTCCCTGGAGCGTAATGAATATGGGGAGATTTTACTTTGCAAAGATTACCCAATTACAAGCAAGGAAAATAAAAAATATATACTTTTTGCTTGCACATGTTTGGACAATGGAAGTCAACAGAGCTCCATCTCATTCACTAAGCTCTGGGAGACATTTCCATAGAAAGTACCACTTCCCTTGCAAAGTGAACAGCCTATTTACCTTTATTACATGCAGTTTAGGTGAAAGCCAATTAACCTACAAGCATATTGTGGGGTTAAGGTCGAAAACCAAGCGCCATCCGCACCCCATAAAGTACACAGGCAGCTGTGGGAATTCCCTCTAATGGGAATGGAGTAGAGAAGATCATTGCTGGAAGGTCAAAGTGCTGTTGTGATCAGTCCACTAATGTCCACCCCAGTGTTGCCAACCTACCAGATTGAAATTTACTGACACAACACCCAAAATTTACTGGCACAGCCACGTTTTTACTGACATTTCCAAAAGTTACCAAATTACACTTGTAAGTGCAAATTTCACTATTTAAGCTACAAATAATATAAATATTTGTTTAGTTTCGGTTTGTTTCTTTTCGGTCCTGTTGATTCGTAATCGTTCGTAATTTTGCTAGACGGGATTTTTCGTGTTCGGACTAATTCGTATTTTCGCAAGCGATATTTTTCGTTGAATCGGAATGATTCGTATTAATGTAAGCCTTATTTTTAGTTGATTTATAATTCGTACTTTTGGTAGAGTACATTGTTTTTCGTTGATTCTGGACACAACTCCTACTTTCGTAACTTTTTTTGGGTTCGTTGATTCGTAATTTTCCGTGTCTCTCTCACAACGACGCTGCCTATTATGCCTAATGTGCTTCGAATGGATTTGTACTTTTCGAAAAACATAGCGGTTATTTGTAACGATTCGAAATCTCGTATTTTACTTTTGTTTTTTACATGCGGCTATAGCCTCCGCCCCTGTACACCATTTTGAGAGGGAGTTCAGCACGGTGAGGGAGAAGTAGAGAGCAGAGCAGAGTGAGTGTTATTGTGCTTCATATGGTTTCGTACATTTGTAACTTTTTTCATAACAAATTATGCCGAAGACATTCGGGCATTCGCTATTTGCGATATAATTTATTTCGGATTCGGTTTTATTCGTAATTGCTTTGTTCGGAAATTCTAATGCTTCAGAATGTCCGAAAGTTGCTAAATTCGGACGAATTTCAATTCGATACGAAACGAATTGCACAAGCCTACAAATAAGTACAATATGCAATTAGCAATGTGATTAAAGGTAGATATTAAGGTAAAAAGCATATTTCTTATTTTATTTTCAATATAGTAAGTAAGTGGCTCAGGGACTTGCTCCCATCCCACAGACCCACATACCAGGCTCTGGCCGCTCCGCTCGGCTCCCTTGCCCCATGGCATCACAAGACACGCTCAAGCACATTCTCCGCCAGACCCACCCCCCTCCGCCGGTACCACCCAAACACACTGTAACAGGTACTTGGATGGTCCTGGCTGGCTCCGGACACGAGCTGCGCATGCCTTGTTCCGAGCCAAGCATCACAGCCTTTTTTTTTACTGGCAACCTTTTCCTCTTAAGCCCCCGTACACACGACCGGTTTTCCTGCCAGGAAAACTGCCAAGAGAGCTTTTGGCCGGGAAAACCAGACGCGTGTATGCCTCTTTGCAGTTTTCCCGACAGGAAAAGAGCTGGGAATCCCGGCAGGAAAATAGAGAACCTGCTCTCTATTTTCCCGTCGGGATTCCCAGCGTTTTTTTTTTCCGCCACATTTACTAATACTTTCCTATGGGAAACACTGCGAGGCAGTGCCGATGGAGCATACACAGGGCCGGGATTCCCGGTCAAAGCTCTCATGGCAGTTTCCCTGCCGGGTTCTCGGCTTTTCCCTTGGTTTTCCCGACAAACTTTTTACCACCGGGAAAACCGAGCATGTGTACAGGGCTTGACTGGCATTTACTGGCAGGAGAAAAGTGACCATTTTTTACTGGCTGCCAGTAAAAATATTGACGGTTGGCAACACTGGTCCACCCACAACTAAAAAATGTCAGATTTGGATGTCCCCGATCCTTCATATATAGGTCTGATTACACCCAGAAAATGAATTTAAAAATGAAAATAGTCCAGTTCATTTTTCTCTTTTGCTGAACCGAATACAGACGTTTTTTTTTTTTTCGCTATGACATTTTGATCACATTTATGCAAGTGCATGGTCATCATCTACGGGTCATATTTTAAATCCTAAATTAATTCATAGAGCAGCACAAACCCTCGGCAGCTCATTTTTCACTGTCATACCTATGGCTTTCGTGTCAACATCTCTTTGCTAGACATTCCTATTTCCCTTTTGGATAATTTGATATTAAAGCTTAGGCTTCTGAAAAATGTTCTCTGTCAATTGTTAGCTTTTCTGAAAATGAGGGAAAAACAACAAACTTTTTTTATTTTTGTTCTTTTGTATTTCTGTGAAGCTGAAAACATGTTGATGTCATAAATATTTTTTTCCATTCTTAAAGCTAAACTCAGGGCACCAAAAACTATAACTTAAATATGTTCCTTAACCGCTTGCCGACCGCTGCACGACAATATACGTCGGCAGAATGTCACGGCTGCGCAAAAGGGACGTACCTGTACGTCCTCTTTAAATTGCGGCATCGTGGGCGCACGCGAGCTCCGTGAGTGTGACCGCAGGTCCAGCGGACTCGATGTCCGCCGGGTGCCTGCGATCGTGTCATGGAGCTGCAGAACGGGGAGATGCCTGTGTAAACAAGGCATTTCCCTGTTCTGACTAGTGACAGGACACTGATCTACTGCTCCCTATGATCGGGAGCAATGATCAGTGTCGTGTCACTGGTAGCCCACCCCCTCCCACAGTTAGAATCCCTAGGACACACTTAACCCCTTCATCGCCCCCTAGTGTTTAACCCCTTCCCTGCCAGTGTAATTTACAAAGTAATCAGTGCATTTTTATAACACTGTATAAATAGCGTCAAAAGTGTCCGATGTGTCCGCCATAATGTCGCAGCCATGATAAAAATCGCAGATCGCTGCCATTACTAATAAATAAAATAAAAAAAAATGCCATAAATCTATCCCCTATTTTGTAGACACTATAACTTTTGCGCAAACCAATAAATAAATCAACGCTTATTGAGATTTTTTTTTACCAAAAATATGTAGAAGAATACGTATCGGCCTAAACTGAGGGAAAACATTTTTTTATATAAAAAAAAAAAAAGTTAAAAATATTGCTTTGTCTCATCAGAACACAGGACATAGTTCCAGTAATCCATGTCCTCAGTCTGCTTGTCTTCAGCAAACTGTTTGCGGGCATTCTTGTGCATCATCTTTAGAAAATACTTCCTTTTCGGACGACAGCCATGCAGACCAATTTGATGCAGTGTGCTGCGTATGGTCTGAACACTGACAGGCTGACCCCCCACCCCTTCAACCTCTGCAGCAATGCTGGCAGCACTCATACGTCTATTTCCCAAAGACAACCTCTGGATATGACGCTGAGCACGTGCACTCAACTTCTTTGGTCGACCATAGTGAGGCATGTTCTGAGTGGAACCTGTCCTGTTAAACCGCTGTATGGTCTTGGCCACCATGCTGCAGCTCAGTTTCAGGGTCTTGGCAATATTCCTATAGCCTAGGCCATCTTTATGTAGAGCAACAATTCATTTTTTTTAGATCCTCAGAGAGTTCTTTGCCATGAGGTGCCATGTTGAACTTCCAGTGACCAGTATGAGAGAGTGAGAGCGAGAACACCAAATTTAACACACCTGCTCCCCATTCAAACCTGAGACCTTGTAACACTAATGAGTCACATAACACCGGGGAGGGAAAATGGCTAATTGGGCCCAATTTGGACATTTTCACTTAGGGGTGTACTCATTTTTGTTGCCAGCGGTTTAGACTTTAATGGCTGTGTGTTGAGTTATTTTGAGGGGACAGCAAATTTACACTGTTATACAAGCTGTACACTCACTACTTTTCATTGTAGCAAAGTGTCATTTCTTCAGTGGTGTCACATGAAAAGATAGAATAAAATATTTACAAAAATGTGGAGGGGTGTACTTACTTTTGTGAGATACTGTATATATATATATATATATATATATATATATATATATATATATATGTACTGAGCAAAATTATAAATGCAACACTTTTGTGTTTGTCTCTATTTATCATGAGCTGAACTTTCTATGTACACAAAAGGCCTATTTCTCTCAAATATTGTTCACAAATCTGTCTAAATCTGTGTTAGTAAATAGCAGTCCTGCACAATGTCAATGGATATGTAGTCTAGGATAGTTTTGTTATTAGAAGATCTACGCGTTTTTGGGGTTTCAAGCATCATGTGATCTTCAAAACTTTCTTAACCTGTTGGCTTTCTTATCTTCTCTACTGGATGTTTGAATGTGATTTTTTTTTAGGTAAATAACATCTGAATATTTGAATACTTTTTTTTGCTTGCACTTAATGCATTTTAAGCATTGACTCCCCGCTATGATTTCCCACTAGCAAGTCATGTTGTGTACTTAATTTCCTTTCAAAATTAATTTCCATTAATATAACAATCATCTTATTTGGACAGTACGCCACAATGCACAATACAATTTTAAGTAATTAATATGCACAAGATGTCACTAGATATTCAGTCTATTTCTTTCTTACTGTGAGTCATTACTAATGACAGTAGACCTCTTGCGAAAAAAAAAAAAATCCCACTGAGCAATAGTGCTGAAAGTTCTGATTAAAACATTATTAAGTACACTACAAATATTTATTTGACCTTTTGAATATTGGATTGCCATAAATTTAGATAAGTTGTCCTTCATAGTGTATTCTTCAAAGAGTTTGTAATTCAGAGCCCATGAAAAACCAGCAGATAACTTTACTGATAATAAAGTTGGTCTTTAACAGCTTAGCCCATAGAGGTCTTATCACTAGAGTAAAATTAAGTGATTTTTTTTGCAGCCAGCAGGTGACATGGCTGAGTCTGGTATTCCAGAGTTCCAGAAATAATTTAATTCTGTGCTACTAATAGACCTAAACAGGAAGATCTCATACCAAAGAGTATGTGAAACCCAAAAAAAAAAAAAATGTGGTACATTGTTACACAGTTAATTTGGTTGAAAACAGACACAAGTCCATCCAGTTCAACCAACATAGAAAAAAAAAACCACATACATACACAACACACATAGAAAACCTCCATATATATACAATCCTATAGCCACAGTTACATAGTTACATAGTTAGTCAGGTTGACAAAATACACAAGTCCATATAGTAGACATGTGCGATTCATTTCGTACGAATCGAAAATTTGTACGGATTTCCGAAAATTCGTTCATTCGGAAGCATCCGAAATACGGATTTCTATTCTTACAAATTTTATACGAAATACGAAATTTCGTTAACAAATTTTGTTTCGGGAGTGGGAGACTGCTCAGACTGGTACTGGTAGTCGATGGGAGATTCAGAATTGGACAAAATAAGAATGTTCGTTAATATCGTTTTATTATTGTCATAATAATTACGATTATTCGTTATAATAAAGTTAAAAACCCAGGAAGTCAGCACAGCACAGGGATGATGCGAGCCCCTCATAATGAGCACAGCAGGGGTACAGCCCCAGGAGGAAGTCAGCACAGCACAGGGATGGTGCGAGCCCCTCATAATGAGCAAGGCAGGGGTACAGCCCCAGGAGGAAGTCAGCACAGCACAGGGATGGTGCGAGCCCCTCATACTGAGCACAGCAGGGGTACAGCCCCCGGAGGAAGTCAGCACAGCACAGAGATGGTGGGAGCCCCTCATAATGAGCACAGCAGGGGCACAGCCCCAGGAGGAAGTCAGCACAGCCCCCTCATAACTAACGAATGTTCGTAATTGTTACGAAAAGTTAACGAACCTAACAAACTTTCGTATTTCGTACGAATCCAAATTGAATTTTGGACACGAATTAAGAAATTCGAATTAACGGGCTACTACAAACCCAGGAAGTCAGCACACCACAGGGATGGTGGGAGCCCCTCATAATGAGCACAGCACAGGGATGATGGGAGCCCCTCATAATGAGCACAGCAGGGGTACAGCCCCAGGAGGAAGTCAGCACAGCACAGGGATGGTGGCAGCCCCCTCATAACGAATGTTCGTAATTGTTACGAAAAGTTAACATGTCTACCATCTAGTTCAACCAGTAAAAAAATCATACAATCCCATATACACAATTCAATGCCCACGGATGATCCAAAGGAAGGTGAAAAAAACCAGCAGAGCATGATCCAATTTGCTACAGCAGGGGAAAAAATTCCTTCCTGATTCCCCGAGAGGCAATCGGATATTCCCCGGATCAACTTTACCTATAAATGTCAGTACTCAGTTATATTCTGTATATTTAGGAAAGTATCCAGGCCTTTCTTAAAGCAATCTACTGAGCTGGCCAGAACCACCTCTGGAGGGAGTCTGTTCCACATTTTCACAGCTCTTCATCTTACCATATTTGGAGATTAAATCTCTTTCCCCCTATGCGTAAAGAGTGCCCCCTTGTCCTCTGTGATGACTTTAAAGTAAATAACTCAACACCAAGTTCACAATATGGACCCCTTATATATTTGTACATGTTGATCATATCCCCCCTTATTCTCCTCTTCTCAAGAGTGAATAAATTCAGTTCCTCTAATCTTTCCTCATAGCTGAGCTCCTCCATGCCTCTTATCAGTTTGGTTGCCCTTCTCTGCACTTTCTCCAATTCCCCGATATCCTTTTTGAGAACTGGTGCCCAAAACTGAACTGCATATTCCAGATGAGGTCTTACTAATGATTTGTACAGAGGCAAAATGATATCTCTCTCTCTGGAGTCCATACCTCTCTTAATACAAGAAAAGACTTTGCTCGCTTTGGAAACTGTAGCTTGGCATTGCATGCCATTATTGAGCTTATGATCTACCAAAACCCCCAGATCCTTCTCCACTACGGATCCCCCTAGTATGTATGATGCATGTATATTCTTAGCCCCCAAGTGCATAACTTTACAATTATCAACATTAAACCTCATCTGCCACATAGTCGCCAAATTAAATAGTGCATTGAGGTTGGCTTGTAAGTTGGAGACATCCTGTAAGCACATTATTCCATTGCATAGCTTAGTGCATACCTTCCAACTTTTTGAGATGGGAATGAGGGACACCTACTAGCAAAAGAATGTAGGCATAGAACACTCCCCCTTTCATGCTCCCTTAAAGGAGAATTAACCCCAAAAATAGATTAGTTAAACCCACAAGGGTTTTTTTTTTTTTTTAACCACTACTATTCCTTTATATTGGCTTTTGACATTTACAAATTCTGCAGTTTAGAAATTGAATGAAAGGTTTAGCACTGGGAAATATTTTTTGAAAGATAAAAAGGGCATTTTATATACAACTATATAGTTTAGACCAAAATGAGGGACAAGTGAGGAGGAAAGAGGGACAGAGGGACATTGCTCCAAATCAGGGACAGTCCCTCGAAATCAGGGACAGTTGGGAGATATGGCTTGGTGTCATCTGCAAATACTGAAATGGAATGTTTAATCCCAGACCCTATATCATTTACAAAGATATTAAAAAGTAAGTTGATCCAGAGGAAGGCAAAAAAGAAATTGCATGCACATGGGCCCTATTTTTTCTCTGTAAAGACCATGCAAATACAGACAGATACTTGACTTGTTGATCTGCCAGAAATGTGCAAATTCTGTTCTGGGCTAACAACCGCTTTTTTGTGGAGTAAGTCGCATAAGCTCTGCCTACTACCTTTTGCTAAAAAAGCAACCACCCACACCTTCATATTTCTGCAATAAAAATAATTCTATAGTTTGAAATAAGAATTAGGATGATAGCCCAGGCCTGGAAGACCCTGCACGTTGCTTTCCAAGGGGTGAAGTCACGTATGACTGCTTTGATGCTCCACAAGCAGATGTCCAGTATGCATGGCTCACACTCTAAATTTATCAAGGTCTGGGAGCAATGTATCTCTTATGAGTTCCCTTCACTCCAACCCGATTGTTCAGGTCTTCTCTGACTACCTCCTCCGGAGCCCCTGAGTATGAAGTTTTCCTACGGTTTAGGAGATATTCCCCTCGCAATGAGCCGCTGACTGCAGTGGCGCATGCACAGCGGGGATTCTCGGCTAAAGCCCGGCAGCCGCCGGACCTTGCCGGAAAGAAGTCTCCTGCGCGCATGCGCGGGAGTGACGACATCACCGCTCCAGCCACTCACAGCGCTGGAGCGGTGATACCCGGAAGACACGCCGAGGCAAGATGACATCTCCCTCGGCGTGGACCAGGTAAGTTGCCGACGCCTCGTTCTAAGGTAAGTATTTCATAACGAGCTAGTATGCGATGCATACTAGCTCATTATGTCTTTTGCCTTTCAGGTATGTAGAAAAAAAAAAAACAGCAGCGGGTATACAACCACTTTAAGCGGTATATTTAACAGAATGAAAGGAAGCAAACAGCAGACATCCATTTTTAGACTTTATATGCACTTTAACCCCTTTGCTACCATGAATGGAAGGACTGCACCGGAACAGAACATTTTCCAGTTTGTGAGGTCCGTAAGGCTTTGGTACTTGGCATTTCCCCTACTGTTATAAGCTCATGGTTGCTTCAACAATTGTTAACTTAAAGTAAAATCGTCCTCCTGACTCTGCAAGTTAAATTAATAGCTACGATCATTGACTGACAAGCCGCCAATTATAACTATTCATTCCAACCCCCCTCCACTGCCAACTGCTGTTACTGCCGATCTGCCGCCCTACACATTATCCTGCCTGTTGGTGATCATCCCTGCTCTCTGCCTGCAACCTGCTTCTTTAGTGTCCCCTATGTGCCCTACAATCTTCCCTGCTGTCAGGGATCAGCAGCAGGGATCTAACTCCAGGAATGGCCAGATGTGTGTAGCTACACTCAGGAAACTGAGACCAGGCTATGTATGCTTTAAGAAAGTTAATTAACAGTATAACAGTATAACAAAACACATCCAAACACCAGCAAACAAAATACATAGCAAGTGAACCAAACAAACTGCCAAAAATACCTAACAAACAACCTAAGTAACAGAAAGCCGAACTAGGAACTAACTATATACAATATACTGTATGCAAAATAGGGAACGTAGAATAACAGTGCAATGCCGGAGATGCAAGGAAGAGGGGAGCCAGGACTGGGATTAGGGACAAGGAAAGCAGGTACAAGGCAGCAGGGTACAAGACAGAAGCAAGTCATAGGTGCAACACAGGAGCAGGAACAGGACAGGGATAAATCTCAGGATTTAACAGCAAACATGTGACTGACAGACAAAACACTGAAGTGAGAGGCACTAGAAAAGAAGGAACTAAATAACATCCCAGCAGCCAGCACCAGGTGGAGACTGATTACTGGGATCTGCTGGTTGCTGGGATGTTATTTAGGTCCTTCTTTTCTAGTGCCTCTCACTTCAGTTTTTTGTCTGCTAGTCACATGGTTGCTGTTAAATCCTGCATACAACCCTCCGCCCAGGGAACCACAGTACCACCAGCAGGTGATCCAGGACCTGACAGCCACTCTACCCCCAAGGAGTTCTGGAAGGGATACATAATGGGGCAGACTGCGCCTGCAGACAACAAATTTACATAGTGAAGGAAGTTCCCCGCTCAAGCCAATGACGTAGGCGGGTCCGACATACCGAGGGGGCGGACCTGATGGGGAACTGCTCTCACTTTGGTAATACATGTATAGACCCGCCCCTTCTCATGTTCCGCATCTGGTCCGCTGAGCGGACCTGATGGGGAAATTTAGAAGGGGCGGGTCTATACATTTAAAATACTGAGAGGGAGTTCCCCATCAGGTCCGCTCAGGCACAACCAATGAAGGACAGCGCTGGACATCGGGACACTGGATTTCACCGCTGGAATGTTTTTTTTTTTTAATAAAGGACTTTTTTAAGGTGTTTGTGTGTTTTTTTTAACTTTTTTTACGCTTTCTTCGTGAAATGCTAGGGGTACAATGTACCCCTTACCAATTCACATAGGGGGGGCGGGATCTGGGGGTCCCCTTTGTTAAAGGGGTCTTCCAGATTCCGATAAGCCCCCCGCCCGCAGACCCCCACAACCACCGGGCAAGGGTTGTGGGGATGAGGCCCTTGTCCCCATCAACATGGGGACATCCTCCCCATGTTGAGGGCATGTGGCCTGGTACGGTTCAGGAGGGAGGGGGGGCCGCTCTCTCGTCCCCCCCTTTTCCCCTGCGGCCGGCCAGGTTGCGTGCTCGGATAAGGGGTCTGGTATGGATTTTTAGGGGGACTCCACGCCATTTTTTTTTAAATTTGGGGTGGAGTTCCCCTTAAAATCCATGCCAGATCTGAAGGGCCTGGAATGGATATTTGGGGGAACCCCACGTCAATTTTTTTTAAAATTTGCGGCGGGGTTCCCCTTAATATCCATTCCAGACCTGAAGGGCCTGGTAATTGAATTCTGGGGAACCCCCACGCTTTTTTTTTTTTTTATCAATGACTTTTGTATGTATTGCCGGGAGCCGACAATTCATTAATAGCCGCGAGTCAGTTTTAAATGCATTTTTTTCTTTCAAAAATGACATTTTGTGCAGGGACAGTTCTAAGCACGGGAAACAAGCGCCACTTTACATGCATATCATACACACCCCCCAGGTACGAAATTTAAAGGAATATTTAACTTTTATTGTTTCATTTTAAGCATTATTAAAATCACTGCTCCCGAAAAAACGGTCGTTTTTAAAACTTCTTTTTGCATTGATACATGTCCCCTGGGGCAGGACCCGGGTCCCCAAACACTTTTTAGGACAATAAATTGCATATTAGCCTTTATAATTAACACTTTAGATTTCGAACGTTCGAGTCCATTGTATTTAATAGGGTTCTAAAGTTTACACAAACATTTTGTCTGTTCGCAGGTTCTGGTGCGAACCGAACAGGGGGGTGTTCGGCTCATCCCTGTTCATTAACATGTATCCAATATCAAGTGTGATGTATGACGCTAACTGTTCATTTTATTATCTATACCTTCAATAAAAACTATTGAAACAAAAAAATATTCCAAGCTTTGAACATCTCACGGAGCTCTGTTCAATCCATTATCCAAAATTGGAAAGAGTAAGGCACAACTGCAAACCTACCAAGACATGGCCGTCCACCTAAACTGACAGGCCTGGCAAGGAGAGCATTCATCAGAGAAGCAGCCAAGAGGCCCATGGTAACTCTGGAGGAGCTTCAGAGATCCATAGCTCAGGTGGGAGAATCTGTCCACAGGACAACTATTAGTCGTACACTCCACAAATCTGGCCTTTATGGAAGAGTGGCAAGAAGAAAGCCATTGTTGGAGGAAAGCCATTAGAAGTCCCATTTGCAGTTTGCGAGAAGCAATGTGGGGGACACAGCAAACATGTGGAAGAAGGTGCTCTGGTCAGATGAGAATAAAATTGAACTTTTTGGGCTAAAAGCAAAACGCTACGTATGGCGGAAGACTAACACTGCACATCACCCTGAACATACCACCCCCACCGTGAAACATGGTGGTGGCAGCATCATGTGGTGGGGATGCTTTTCTTCAGCAGGGAAAGGGAAGCTGGTCAGAGTTGATGGGAAGATAGATGGAGCCAAATACAGGGCAATCTTAGAAGAAAACCTGTGAGAGTCTGCAAAAGACTTGAGACTAGGGCGGAGGTTTACCTTCCAGCAGGACAACGACCCTAAACATACAGCCAGAGCTACAATGGAATGGTGAAGATCAAAGAATATTCATGTGTTAGAATGGCCCAGTCAAAGTCCAGACCTAAATCCAACTGAGAATCTGTGGAAAGACTTGAAAATTTCTGTTCACCGACACTCTCCATCCAATCTGACAGAGCTTGAGCTATTGTTCAAAAATGTCACTCTCTAGATGTGCAAAGCTGGTAGAGACATCCCCAAAAAGACTTGCAGCTGTAATTTGCAGTGAAAGGAGGTTCTACAAAATATTGACTCAGGGGGGGCTGAATACAAATGTACCCCCCACACTTTTCACATATTTATTTGCAAAAAAAAATTGAAAACCATTTATAATTTTCCTTCCACTTCACAATTATGTGACACTTTGTGTTGGTCCATCACATAAAATCCCAATAAAATAAATTTATGGTTTTGGTTGTAACATGACAAAATGTGGAAAATTTTAAGGGGTTTGTATACTTTTTCAAGACACTGTATATATATATATATATATATATATATATATATATATATATATCTATACATATATATCTATAGATATATAGATATATAGGTATATATACCTGTATATATATATATATATATATATATATATATATATATATATATATATATATGAATATATATATTTATTTATATATATATATATATATATATGTATATATAAATATATATATTCGGCAGCTCCTCCTTCCTCTTCATTGGCCTTGACCCGCTAGCCCTGGCACACGGCACAGGCTGGGAAGCTCCAACGTGTTTTCCTCGGTACGTCCCGCTTCGGCCGCCGTGTACACAGCAACCCGGACTATGCGAACCTCAAGGCTGCATTTATGTTTTATATGTGCCACGTGAATCCATCCACCAGTCTGAATGCCAATGAGGCGATCTGAAGAGCTGTGAGTGTGCTCGGTGCTCATTGGGACCAAGCTGTGCTTTATACTACATGCTTTCCCTGATCCTCTGTAATGGGGGATCATGGTTATCTGGTAAGAAGTGATTCCTTCTAAACTTGTGGTGGGTTCAGCACGTTTATTCCATTAGCGTTTGGAGAGGCCATTACACATATGGATGGACTTTAATTAAGTTCTGCACGGGTGGATGTCACATCAATTTACATGTACGGATTTTTTAGTTTTTCTTGGCCACTGAAGGACTTTATATGTTTTTTCATAGATGTTTTTTCATAGAACTTTTTCTATATATATATATTTTTTTTTTTCACTAATTTTATATGATTGATTTATGATTCATATATTTGTTAAACACTGGTGTTTTCATTGATCAGTTTATGATTTTACACTTTTGATTCACAGGTTTAGCGCGATTCTATTTTTTTTCATTTTTTTTTTTTTACTGTGCTAGTGTTATACAGGAGAATTGCTGCTTCTGTAATAAAACTTAGGATTATTTCTTATGTTTTTGCATATATAGTTGTAATCTCATAGCATAGTTTCTTTCCCTTTTTTCCATTTATATATATATTTGTTTATATATTAAAAAAAAATACATTTCCAAAATTACTCGAAAACCGCTATAGTTTCCTTTGAAATTTTTTTCCTGTCATCTCAAGGATTCTTGAATTATTTAGCGTACTTTTTTAACCAGCTAATCCAGACAATGCAGTCTCTGAAATACCCAAACAATAACACCAAACATCGAAAATTTCCAAAAAAGTAATTTCAAACATAAAAAAAATAAAATAAACATGTCAATGTATTCCAAGAGTGGTTACAAATACTTATTATTAATCTCCCGATAGTATTCGCTTTCACAGACTCCCCCTTTCATAGCTCTGCCAAAACATTCCCGATAAAATGCAAAAATGCAAGGTTTTCATTTGAATAATGACACAGGAATTTACATCCGTGTAGAACATAATAAACATTTGCTAATCAAAGGCCTCTATCAGTAGCTTCGACTCATCATTCTGCATTCCATCGGCATTGTGCTTACTCATTTTGATTCTGCATGCCAATTAGGTTATTAAAGAGGAAAATAGCTGTGTTTTTTTTTTTTTTTTTTCCCGTACAGTCATTTGAAATTTAGATGCTTGATTATAATTTACAGGCCGGCACGTCTCAGGCAATTCGCGGCACTTCAGAGTTAATCTACGAGACATTGTCAAATAAAGAAATCTTTGTTTTTAGGCAATAGCGAATGTGAAAAAACAGATGGTTCGGGATATGAGTAAGATTAGATTTGACTGTGATCTTCAGTTCTGTACGAGTACATAAATTTGAGACTCCCTAAATATGCATACTAAATGCGCCTCTACCCCCTTTTTTGATGTGTGTTTTTTTTTTCTCTCTCCCAAATCTAATTGTAGCTACTGGGAAGCAGCTAGAGACTTTCTTTTGTTGGAATGAAGAATACCGCGATCCGAGAGTGGTAAGAAGTGTTTTCTGAAAACTTCTGGGAGGAAAAAGTTTTGCATTTAAAGGGCAAGCATATGGTTTTTGGCCATTTTTATTTTACTTTTTGTTTTCAAGTTTATGACCTGATGGTGTATATTGTAAGCAGTGGCGGACCATCCATATGGGGCTTAGGGACGCCGCCCCCCTAAGCCATGCTCCTGGCCCCTAATCTACAAGCAAGGTGCCAGACGCATGGATTACAATGTTTTATTTTAGTTTTATTTTTAGAAGCACGTGATTGCGGCCTCAGGCTCTCGGTTTTCTCGGCAAAAAAACGACAAGAAAACTGCCGGGAGAGCTTTCTTGCCGAGAAAACCGGCTGTGTGTACGCGGGTTTCAGTTTTCTCGTCAAGAAAACTGCCCAAATTCCCAGACGAGAAAAAAGACGACCTGCGGTCTTTTTTCTCGTCGAGAATCTCGTCGGCCTGTTTCTCGATGAGAAACCCGAGCGTGTGTACACTTACCTGTTGCCCCGGAAACCCGCACATGCTCGAAATGACTTTGACGCATGCGCGGTAGCTTCCTAGGCATAGGGTGTAGCAAGATGGCGGCGATGGCATCGAATGTGACGAGCGCACGCTCGTCGTAGTCGATGACATCACTCCGTTCGTCCCATTCAAAAGAACGGCGGTTCTTTTGAATCGTACGGCTGGGACAAGTTTCTTGTCAAGATTCACGTCAGGAAAAACAACGATTTTTTCTTGACGAGAATCTCGGCCGTGTATACGAGGCCTCAGGCTTGAATTGAATTGGCTTCAATAAAGGGTGGGCTCAGGACGCAGTGCATTGCACCCCAAGCCCACCCAGTTATGTGACGATAGCAAATTAATATTCACTATTGTCTTCCTGATTCTCCTCCCGGCCAATCAGGAAGTGGGGGGGGCAAATCTGTGGCTTGAAGATTAATATTACAGTAGTAGATGATTTTTTTACTTTTATAGATTAACCTCTTTCGGTCCGCCCCGTGCACATATACGGCAACAGGGCGGCCCCTCTGTGCCAGATCACGTACCTAGTACTGTAGGTGATCTGACACTTCCGCGCGTGGCCAGTAACTCGCTGCTGCTGTGATTGGACACAGCGAGAGCCAACCAGTGGGTCAGGTGGACGTGATGTCCACAGGGACTCGCCGATCGTTTGAGAGACAGGCAGCACTGTGGTCTGCCTATGTATACAAGGCAGACTACCGTTCTGTGAGAGGTGAATGTACTGATCCTGTGTTTCTGTTAGCAGAAACACGTATCTTTACCTTCCCCCAGTCAAAGCACCCCCCCCCACAATTAGTAAGAACTCCCTAGGAACACATTTAACCCTTTGATCGCCCCTGATGGTAACCTCTTCCCTGCCAGTGTCATTCATACAGTGACAGTGCATATTTTTTAGCACTGATCACTGTATTAGTGTCACTGATCCCCAAAAAGTGTCAGTTAGATGTCCGATTTGTCCACCGCCATATCTCAGTCCTGCTATAAGTCGCTGATTGCCGTTGACCTGGACATTTTATAGATAGGCAACTCCTATCCTCATATTGATTAGCGGTTCCAAATGAAAAATAACTACTGCAGTAGGGAACAGACAGAAAAGATACACTCTGCATCTTTCCAAATAACTCTTCTGCTTTATTATGACGCAATTGAAGGTTTTTATACACATGATTACATAGGTATCACATTAACATTACAATTGTACGTTTATGGCAACAAGGGGCGTAACATAGGCAGGCTAATTCTATCAGGACTCGAAAGAATGCAAACCTGTGATGAAAACATTATGAGTGCCGTGTGCACCATGAGGGCCGTGTGCAATACATACAAAATAGAATACAATTATACACAGAACTTACAAATTTCCTTTAAATAGTGATTACTAGTAAAAAATAATAAAAATAAAGAAAGATATCCCACAGTTTGTAGACGCTATAACTTTTGCGCAAACCAATCAATATACGCTTATTGGGATTTTTTTTACCAAAAATATGTAGCAGAATACATATTGGCCTAAATTGATGAAGAAATTCGATTTTTTTCCATTTTTTATTGGATGTGTTTTAGAGCAGAAAGTAAAAAATATTGTTTTGGTTTTTTTTCAAAATTGTTTTGAAAAAAAAAAAAAAATAATAATAAAAAAAAAAAAAATCGCAAAGGTGGTCAAATACCACCAAAAGAAAGCTCTATTTGTGGGAAAAAAAGGACATATTTTTTTTTATATCATAATTTTATTTGGGTACAGCGTCGCATTACCGCGCAATTGTCAGTTAAAGTAACGCAGTGCCGTATTGCAAGAAATGGCCTGGTCATGAAGGTGGGTAAACCCTTCGGAGCTGAAGCAGTTATTATTACATTAATAGCTGATTTTAATATTTGTATATATTAATTGGCTATGGTCAAACATGATAGTAAAATCTGCATGCATTTGAAAATAAATGAATGCAGTGATCCCAATTCCTATTAATGCTGAAACATTGTAGTGTATTTTCTGTAGGTGTTCAGTGTGCTTGTTAATTGTCTGCAAAAAAGGCAGATTAATTCCGCGTGTACAGAAACTATATTTAGAAGCAACTTCCAACGTGCTGCAATATATGTGAAATATCTTCATGACTTCATCCCTATAAAAGTAAAATTAAATCCACTAAGATTTTATTGGGTTAATTTTGAATGTTTTATCGGATTTTAATTTACATGTCGTCTTATAAATGGTTGGACTAACAAAGGGTTTTATTTTTTATTCACTGAATAGATCTTCTAGTTAGTCTTCACTATAAAAAACTGGTAAAATATTGCAAAATTGTAAGCGTAATATATAAAATAATTCTATCAACTGAATTAAATTTTGATTTTTATTCAGTCAAGGGAAAAGTAATGGGGATTTTCTATCTATCTATCTATCTATCTATCTATCTATCTATCTATCTATCTATCTATCTATCTATCTATCTATCTATCTATCTCTGTTCACAACTGATTTTCTGCCCTGGTAACAACAGTCACCAGAACAAATAAAGAGAAAGGTGAATCACCCCTGTGGGGACACAGACAGCAATACATAAACTGTGTGAGAGTATAAAGTCAATAGGGTCTTAATTCCAAAAAGACAGTATGATTAAAGCCCATTTTTTACTGTTCTCTTTCGGTAAAGCAGCCACAACCTATGTAGAAAAGCCTGTCCTCTGCCAGCATTCTGCAGAGTTGGACCTTTACTCCCCCTACTGAGTCAGACCTATAGTTCTGCCGTCAGCAAAGCTCATGCTTCCTGCTTATTGGAGAGCTTTGGTTCTGACTCAGTAGAGGGTGTGTCAGGCATCAGCAAAGTTATCATGACTTCCCTTACAGAAAATAAGGGTCCTTCTATGCAGCATGCTAGCAGGGAACAGGCTTTTCTACTCAGGCTGGGGCTGCTTTAGAATAAAATAGTGGGCATTGAACACTTTTTGTTTTGATGCATCTGGGATGTATTTAATGCATACGCGTGCGCACAGGGTGTGCCAGGTGTGCCCAGGCACATCCTAATCACCCTGTGCAGAACAGATTCCCCCTACTGACCTGGCTCCCCCACTTTCCCCCCACAGCACTGCCGGCTTCCCTCCTTTCCCACCCGTTGTTCCTGTGGATGTTTTAGGATGAGTGGGGGAAGGGGCCAGTAAATATGCCATTTACCGGCCCCTTCCCTTTCTGAATGAACATTGTGAGTGACGGGTAGAGCGTGTTTGAGCTTTGGGGTGCACACCCTAATGCCAAAGGCTGCGCACACCTATGATTTAATGGTTTTAAACAGGGGATTCAATTGGGTTTTAAAACCAATAACTTCACTGACATCTGTGTAAAGCACAAATTGTATTTTGTATTTTTAACTTGGAGCCCCTAAATTCCAGTAGTGACCCAACCAGGGGGGCGAGATATCCAATGCCTTCAGTAATTGGGGGCAGAGAGTCGCTTCTGGTAGTGATATTACTGGAACTTCTTGCATTTAGAGGATCCTAGTATCTCTTTGAAACACCTTTCAGCTAAACTAACTTTTTTAAGAGGTGATAATTTCCTTGTTGAAAGAGACACATTGATAAACAAATTATTTTTCTACTGAGCAAAATGCATATTGTCAGGACCTGGTTCTGAAGCTGCAAAATCTGCTGTGTCTAGCAGTATCTCTTCTTCCTGAGCCATCTGGGATGCTGGACAGCTGCCTGCACAATTCTTTGAACAATCTTTCCTTGAACCTTGTTTCTCTTGAACCTTGAACCCTTAGTTCCTCCTATGACTTTGTAAAGGTATGTACTTACCGAGGCCGAGATGCCGAGAGTGGTTCACCTTTGCGACTTGACGCACTCCACCCCCTGGAGTTGAGACAGGGAGTGGATGGCGAGAAGCGGCACCGGCTACCGGCAGGTGGTGGGTACTTTTAGACGGTCCGGTAGTGTTGAGTAGACTGAAGAAACAGGCTTCAAGCGGGAACTAGTCGGATTGGTAAAGTTCAAACAGCAGGAGATAATGGAAGCCGGTGCAGGTTGAGTCCGGGTTGCAATTGCAAGGTAACAGTCCCGGCTGGGGATCTAGCACAGTAAAAGGCAACAAGTCCAGAGAATACCGGGAACCAGGCAGGAGTTCAAAGGAAACGCGGAAGTCCAAAAGGTACAAGCAGGAGGTCAAGGATTGTCGACAAGCAGCAGATCCGAGTCACAGGCCGAGGGTCAAACACAGGAGAAGGCAGAAGTCCGTATAGCAAGCCGAGGGTCAGGTCCAGGAGAGAGATCAGAGGAGTCAAGCCAATCCGGGTCACAAGGAGATTTTCAAGATAGTTTTCCAGAGTCTTGGGTATACAGGAAAGCTGACAAACCAGCAACTTGTCAGTGCAACTGGATCTCTTTAAATAGGCCCGCCTGGATTCCTATTGGTGCGCCGCCGCGCATGCGCGCGCGCCGCTGCGTCGGCGCGCGCACCCGAGGACGTAGAAGCGCCGTCCCGCGCACGCGCATGCGCCGAAGCATCATTCCGCCGCGCGTGCGCATTGGGCGCTGATTGGCGCCGTTGGACGGATTTCCCTGACAGTGCCCCCCTCCTAGGGGCGGACTCCGGACGCCCAGACTAGACATCAACTCGGGATGTTCCTGGTGAAAGACTCTAATTAGGCGGGGAGCATGTAGGTTCCTAGATGGTTCCCAAGAGTTGTCCTCTGGGGGATACCCCTTCCATTTGATTAAATACTGCAACTGCCTGCCTCTTTTCCTGCAGCCCAAGATAGATTCCACCACATACTCATCTTCACCATCAACCTCCACAGGTGGAGGAGGTGGCTCATCCCTTCCCGGGAAGGAGCTGGAGACTACTGGTTTCAACAGAGACGTGTGGAAGACCGGGTGTATCCTGTAGGAGTCGGGCAGTGCCAATTCAAAGGCCACAGGGTTGATTACTCGCTTGATTTTAAAAGGGCCTATAAATCTTGGTCCCAATTTCCGTGAAGGGATCGGTAATTTGAGGTTGGTGGCGGAGAGCCATACTTCCTCCCCAACTTTGAAGACTGGATTTTCCTTCCTACCCTTGTCATAGTATCTCTTGTAAGACTCCTGGGCGTTTTGCATCATTTCCTGGAGTCTCAGAAAATTAGATTGAACAAAGGCTATCCGATCTTGAACAGCAGGAACAGAGCTCTCCGGAATGTCATCAGGGAGGAAGGAAGGATGGAAGCCAAAGTTGGCCCAAAAAGGAGTTTGACTGGTGGCTGAATGCACCGAGTTGTTATATGCAAATTCAGCGTAGGATAATAGGGAGGACCAATCGTCTTGTGAGGCTGAGCAAAAACAACGGAGATATTGTTCTAGGGTTTGATTGGTTCTCTCTGTCTGTCCGTTGCTCTGGGGGTGATATGCCGATGATAGGCAAATCTTGACTTCTAAAGATTTGCAAAGTTCCTTCCAGAATTTCGACGTGAATTGAACGCCTCTGTCAGAGGTGATGCTCTTAGGCACCCCATGGAGCCTGATTATCTCCTGAAAGAAGGCTTTGGCTGTATCTGCAGCAGAGGGGGTACCGATCATGGGCACGAAGTGTGCCATTTTGGAGAGGCGGTCAATTACGACCAGAATCGTGGTAAAACCTCCAGAGGGCGGTAGATCTACAATGAAGTCCATGGACACATCTGCCCACGGACGTTCAGGGATAGGCAAGGGTTTGAGTAGTCCCCAACTCTTGGTTTTGGGTCCCTTATACCGTTGGCAACGGGTACAGGAGGCAACATAGGACTTGCAATCTTGTCTCCAACCAGGCCACCAGAAGGAGCGAGAGATTAGTTCCATGGTTTTTTTGGTTCCAAAGTGACCAGCTAGTTTGTGGTCGTGGAACGTTTTCAGAATCAGTTGCCTTGTTTCCAGAGGGACGAAGACTTTACCTTGGGACCAGAGCAAGTCGTTATGCTTCTCTAGGGAAGAGGTTACTTGGTCAGGACAATGCTTAGAGGCGGCTTTTATGGAAGTTAGTAGATCAGCCTGTGGAATGAGCAGAAAGTTTTGTGCTGATAGGATGGTACTTGGTTCCTCTGCTTGAGGGGTCTCGGGAAACATCCTAGAGAGTGCATCCGCCTTCACGTTCTTGGAACCGGGCCTATAAGAGATATGAAAGTTAAACCTGGTGAAGAAGAGGGCCCATCGGGCTTGTCTGGGTCGAAGACGTTTTGCTGTTCTCAGATATTCTAGATTCTTATGATCCGTGAATATCATGACAGGGTGAGGGGCTCCCTCCAGAAGGTATCGCCATTCTTCCAGGGCGAATTTGATAGCTAATAGTTCCCGGTCTCCGACGTCATAATTACGTTCTGGAGAAGTTAATTTACGAGAGGCAAAGGCTACTGGATGAAGAAGGGATTTGGGGCCCTGCCTTTGAGAGAGAATGGCCCCAGTGGCTGACTCTGAAGCATCTACTTCCAGAGTAAATGGCAGTAGCGGATCTGGATGCTTCAATACAGGTGCCGATGTGAATGCATTTTTTAGTTTATCGAAGGCATCCTGAGCTTCCGGTGACCAGTGAAAGCGGTAGCCCTGGCGTGTCAGTTGGGTTATAGGTGCCACAATAGAGGAGAACCCCACAATGAACCTCCTGTAGAAGTTGGCGAAACCTATAAACCGTTGTACCCCTTTCTTGTCTGTTGGGGCTGGCCATTCCTGGATAGCTTTGACTTTCTGCGGGTCCATTGCGACCCCATTGGTAGAAATAATAAATCCCAAAAATTGCACAGTGGTTTTCTCAAAGTCACATTTCTCGGCCTTGAGGTAAAGTCTATGTTCTCGGAGAATAGTGAGGACCTTGATGACATGGATTCGGTGCAGTTCAAGGGAGGACGAAAAAATAAGAATATCATCTAAGTAGACTACTAGGAAGTCGTCCAAGTGTTCACGGAAAATGTCATTGACCAGGTGCTGGAAAGTAGCTGGGGCGTTGCAAAGCCCGAATGGCATGACCAAGTATTCAAAATGACCGAACCTAGATCTAAAAGCCGTCTTCCATTCGTCTCCAGCCCTGATCCGGATGAGGTTGTAGGCCCCTCGAAGGTCCAGTTTAGAGAAGATCCGAGCTGATCGGAATCGTTGGAACAACTCCGGGATGAGAGGAAGCGGGTATCTATTTTTAATAGTAATTTTATTTAATTCCCTATAGTCGATGCAGGGCCTCAGAGTCCCGTCTTTTTTTTCAACGAAAAAGATACCGGCACCGGCTGGGGAAGAAGAGGGGCGAATGAATTTCTTTTCCAGATTTTCCTCAATGTAAGACTTGAGGGCCTTCAACTCAGATTCGGACAAGGGAAAGATGCGGCCGAATGGAATTTTGGAACCAGGCAGAAGGTCAATGGGACAATCGTAGGGACGATGTGGAGGTAGGCGGTCGGCCTGCTGTTTGTCGAAGACGTCCTGGAATTCTAAGTATGCTGATGGAACATGTGGTAGGTTATCCGGTTGAGAGGTTAAAGTAGCACAGACAGTGGGAAGTGCGGGAAGACAGTGTTGGGAACAATATGAAGAAGTGAAGTTAACTTCCCGTTTGGCCCAGTTTATATGAGGCTCATGTGCTTGTAACCAGGGGAGGCCCAGGATGATGGGAAACATGGGAGATGGGATGAGGTCAAATCGAAGGTATTCTTGGTGGCCTGAATCCGTGATAGCAAGGATGGGTTTTGTTTCTTGCGTAATTACCCCTGAACGAGGCAGGGATCCATCCGCCAGACGAACCTGAAGATAACGGTCCTTGGTTTGCAGAGGAAAGTGAAGTTGGGAAGCAAGTGAAGAGTCCAGAAAGCAGCTGCAGGCTCCTGAATCAATAATCGCCGGTAGGCGGGTTGCTCCTGTTGGTAGCTGTAGAGAAATGGAAAGAACAACATAAGTCTGTGGTAAGCCAGAAACTTGGTAGTTCAAAGTGTCTTTGAGGGTACACTTACTAGGTCTCACTGGGCAGCTCCGAAGGAAATGGCCAGTACCCCCGCAGTAAAGGCACAGATTGGCCTGACGTCTGCGCTGTTTTTCCTCAGGAGAAAGGGGAGGACGAACCAGACCAAGCTGCATGGGTTCAGGCTCGGGAGGAGAAGATGCTGTAGGAACTTGGATGGGTGGGTAGGCAGGAGCTGATCGGGGCAAAGTCCAGTTTGGACGGGTAGTCTGGAAACGCTCAGAACGCCGCTCCCGCAGGCGTCTGTCAAGCTGAGTGACAGACTGGATCAAATCTTCCAGAGTAGTTGGAACGCCAATCCTGGCCAGCTCGTCTTTAAGAGCCTCAGACAGTCCTTGGCGATATTGGTATTTAAGGGCCGTCTCATTCCAGCCAGTGTCAGCTGACCATTTCCGGAATTCGGCCGTGTAGTCCTCCACCGGCCTTCTCCCCTGGGTTAAACTGTGGAGAACAGACTCAGCTGTAGCTGATCTCTGAGGATCGTCATACAGCTGCGCCATACTCTCGAAGAAGGTGTCCACGGAATCTAGTATGGGGCTGCTTTGCTCCATCAGGCCATGGGCCCAGGCCTGGGGTTCGTCGGTTAGAAGGGAGATGACGAACCCCACCTTTACCACTTCTGAAGAGAAAGTCCTGGGTTGAAGGGCGAAGTAAAGAGAACATGCATTTTTGAAAGCCCGATATTTCTTACGGACGCCAGAAAATCGCTCAGGCAGGGGGACCCTGGGTTCAGGGGTAGCCATTACTACGGTGGGATTTGCCTGGTTTTGAGACGTGGAGGCAACATTGGCAACGGTAGCAGCTGGTGATGCTGGTCCTGTAGCTCCAGTAAGTAGCTGAAAGCGGCCATCCATTTGGACATAACCTTCTTGTAATTTCTGAACCGCATCGGTTAGTGCGGTGACTTGCTGACATAGGGTCTCGAACGGTGAACGCACCCTGTCGGCCTCAGACATCTGGCTGGTTTGTACTGTAAAGGTATGTACTTACCGAGGCCGAGATGCCGAGAGTGGTTCACCTTTGCGACTTGACGCACTCCACCCCCTGGAGTTGAGACAGGGAGTGGATGGCGAGAAGCGGCACCGGCTACCGGCAGGTGGTGGGTACTTTTAGACGGTCCGGTAGTGTTGAGTAGACTGAAGAAACAGGCTTCAAGCGGGAACTAGTCGGATTGGTAAAGTTCAAACAGCAGGAGATAATGGAAGCCGGTGCAGGTTGAGTCCGGGTTGCAATTGCAAGGTAACAGTCCCGGCTGGGGATCTAGCACAGTAAAAGGCAACAAGTCCAGAGAATACCGGGAACCAGGCAGGAGTTCAAAGGAAACGCGGAAGTCCAAAAGGTACAAGCAGGAGGTCAAGGATTGTCGACAAGCAGCAGATCCGAGTCACAGGCCGAGGGTCAAACACAGGAGAAGGCAGAAGTCCGTATAGCAAGCCGAGGGTCAGGTCCAGGAGAGAGATCAGAGGAGTCAAGCCAATCCGGGTCACAAGGAGATTTTCAAGATAGTTTTCCAGAGTCTTGGGTATACAGGAAAGCTGACAAACCAGCAACTTGTCAGTGCAACTGGATCTCTTTAAATAGGCCCGCCTGGATTCCTATTGGTGCGCCGCCGCGCATGCGCGCGCGCCGCTGCGTCGGCGCGCGCACCCGAGGACGTAGAAGCGCCGTCCCGCGCACGCGCATGCGCCGAAGCATCATTCCGCCGCGCGTGCGCATTGGGCGCTGATTGGCGCCGTTGGACGGATTTCCCTGACAGACTTCCTATTTAATCCATACCTTTAAACTTCCTGTTTGCCAAATTATTGCCTTCTCTCCAGCCAACATATTGAACTGTGACATACTGAAGCAGAGCATGATCCCCTCCCTTCAGATATTGGGCCGCAGGGCAGTATTCCAACATGATAATGACCCCAAACACACCTCCAAGACGACCACTGTGTTGCTAAAGAAGTTGAGGGTAAAGGTGATGGACTGGCCAAGCATGTCCCCAGACCTAAACCCTATTGAGTGAGTATCTGTGGGACATCCTCAAACGGAAGGTAGAGGAGCGCAAGGTCTCTAACATCCACCAGCTTCGTGATATCATCATGGAGGAGTGGAAGAGGACTCCAGTGGCAACCTGTGAAGCTCTGGTGACCTCCATGCCCAAGAGGGTTAAGGCAGTGCTGGAAAATAATGGTGGCCACACAAAATATTTACACTTTGGGCCCAATTTGGAAATTTTCACTTAGGGGTGTGCTCACTTTTGTCGCCAGCGGTTTAGACATTAATGGCTGTGTGTTGAGTTATTTTGAGGGGACAGCAAATTTACACTGTTATACAAGCTGTATACTCACTACTTTACATTGCAGCAAAGTGTCATCTCTTCAATGTTGTCACATGAAAAGATAGAATAAAATATTTACAAAAATGTGAGGGGTGTACTCACTTTTGTGAGATACTGTATGCATATCTATCTTTGTGCTGGAAGCACGCCGCAGACCAGGGTCTCACCAAGAGCCCTGGGTCCCGTACTAATGATCAGGACCTGGAACACCCGATTCCGGGTCACCTGATCGCTGGGGTAGCCTCTGATTGGCTACCACAGTGATCAGTCACTGTGAAGCCTACCCGTGTTTCTCTCTCTGTAAATGGAGAGGAAGGATGCATTGTATCTTTCTCTCTCCTCGCAGAGAGAAAAAAAAAACAAAAAAACAACTGTGTATATAAGAAAAATATAAAAAATTATTATAATGAAAAATAAAGAAAAAAAATACCTAGATCAAGGTTTGATCTAGGCCAGTGCCAGGGTTAGTGCTTGGGTCAAGTAAGAGTCCGGGTCAGAGTCAGTATATTTTGGGCAGTATTTTAAAAAAAATATTACATTAGTATTAGTGTTACAGGTAGAACAAAAAAAATAAAAAAGCAAAATGCGCACTATTGTTTCTAGCTTCTACTACGGGTACAACCAACAATTAACATACACATATGTGGTATCGCTGTGATCGTCAGGAGCAGGAGAATTTATTTTGGGTGGTTCTTTCTTTGGTGGTAGGTTATGATAGTAAAAAGAAATATACAGCTATAAATATACTATTTTGGTTTTCCTTTGATAATAGAGAAAAAAAAAATCAGGAGATATCTATTACCATTTACCACCAAATGCCAAATGTAAGCCCAATTTGTCCTGAAAAAAACAAGGTATATTCCATCTGCATACACAAAGTAGTTGTGAAGATATGTACAGTTTTACTGACACATGTCAAAGTTGCAAAATTGTGCTTAGGCATTAATATTTGTTTTACCTTTAGGCATGAAGGGGTTAAACTACTGGTCGTCAAATGGTTAAAGCAGTAGTAAACTGCAAACAAAAATTTCAACAAAATGGTCCCCTACAGGATAATAGCATAGAGTGCATCCCATACTAACAGTATATGAAAGACATACTTTAGAACGAAGCCCTCCTGACACGTACCTTGGAGGTGAGCCTGACGTGCAGAGGGAGACCTCTCGTACAGCCCTGGTTCCCAGCTCACTGGAGTTGGGACAGTGGCCGAAGGAGCACAGTGGGGTATGAGTGCCTGTTAGGTTCTCCTGGACTAGATGAGAAGCCCGCTATAGACAGCTGAAGATGCAGGTCAGGTGATGCAGGCCAGCGGGTGCAGGTAGCTGGGGATGCGGCTGGAAGGTGCAGATCAGCTGATGCAGGTAGCCGAGGATGCCGGTAGATACGGATACAAGCAGCAGGCAGGAGAAAGGTCAGACGAGCCAGGTCATGCACAGCGGATCAGATACAGGCAGAAGCGTCAGGCAGCGGAGGGTCAAGTTCAGGCTGGATCAGGCAACAGAGGATCAGGTAGACAGATGAGCAGGACTGGGTCTAGGAAGCCAAAGGTCAGGACTGGAGATAGCAGCAAGGTCAGGAAGCCGGGTCAGAGTAACAGCAGGTGCAAGTTCAGGATCAGGTCACAGGATAACTGCAGACCAGACAGAAAGAGTTTGGACAGGAGAAGCCCCTTTTAAAGGCCACTGGGCGCCAAGGCAGCGTCACCGTGCGCGCGCGTGTGCGATTGGCGCGCGCACGCGCGTGCGCAATGGAAAGCTTCTGTTTACACTTGGAAGCCTACCAGCGGGGATGTGCCTGAGCCTTGTTGTGGGTACCAGAGGCATACGTCCATGACACCTCCAGTGGCGCGCTGTCACCGATGAAAGGGCTTCCATCTTCACCCGGTCTTCCTTCTGTGTTCGCGGGCTTCGGCTGTTTGACTGGCAGAGCCGTGATGACATCAATCCCACACATGTAGGAGTCACGGAAGTGGCATGGGTCTCTCAATGGACGGCATTCCATGCACCAGTGACGTCACCGGCTGCTACTATGGTAGATATCTCCTAAATGATGCACTTTTAGGAGATATTTACAGTACCTACAGGTAAGCCTTATTCTAGGCTTACTTGTAGGTACAAGTAAACAACAGAGACTTTACTACCACTTTAAATGCATCAACATTTAGGTACCGGTTCATCATTTGTGTTCAGCATTCCACAAGTGTTGAGGTTATCACTGTAAGTAAACAAGTTGTTGTTTCCTGTCGGGGAGCGACAGGTGATGGGTAAAATGAAAACAAACTTTAAGAGGTAAATCTTCAAAGTGCTTGCTGAGGAAGCATTTTTCAAAATGGATGACATTGAACATCTCGTTTAAGGCCAGCTGTGTTTCCAGGGAATAATTGACAGACTGTTTCATTTCAAAGGCTATAAGTACTTAGAGTGGATGGCAAACTTAATAGCCATCTACAAATAAGTTCTCAGACTTTTAGAACCGAGAACTTTTTCATCAGCTGAGGAACGTCTGGCAGCAACAATAAACTGTCTCAAAACAGATTAAAGTAGATGTACACCCAATCACTAAAATCTCATATAAAATTTAATATGGTAATGCAATTACAAAAGCTGTTTGTATTATTTTTAAATCTGCATCATTCCATTAACATACCGTAATCCCTGGTGATCCTGCCATGAAAGTGCTGCTCAGGTCCTTCCTGTTATGAGGCGAATAACATAGATCAGTGCAGTGCAAATAAATCAACCGCTGAAAAACAAATGAATCTTGAAAATAACAAGACATGAGCCACTGTGTGAAGTGAAGTGTCCAGTAATATACATGCAAGTGTTCAGAGTGAGTCCAACCCGTCCACCACAGACAACAGGCACGTTCCCACACCATGGGGATAATTCACCAACAATCAGCTCACGGTACAGATGGCAATAGCTCCACAGGACATGTATGAGTAAAATCAGAACAATCTAGTGCTCTCAGTATGCACAATACTTTATTAAAAAGATTACAACATTTATTATAAACAGAGCACTTGAACCAAGTGCATGTATACAGGTATATATGTGTACATACAATCAACCAAAAAGATGGCCACGGGTGACGTTATATGTAGCTACCCCCGTGCATGTTACGTCCATATGCAGGACTTCGTCAGCCCAAATCATTTGGTGGAGGGGGGATTATGGTGTGGGGTTGTTTTTTAGGGGTTGGGCTTGGCCCCTTAGTTCTAGTGAAGGGAAATCTTAAAAGTGTTGTAAAGGCAGTAAAGGTATTCTATGCATTAAGACAAAAAACCTTCTGTGTGTAGCAGCCCCCCCCAGTACCCCCCAATTACCTACCTGAGCTCCTTCTTTCTCCAGCGATGTCCACGATCCCCTCTGCCATCCAGTACACACCTCCTGATTGGCTGAGACAGAGCAGCGGCGCTATTGGCTGTCAATAAATGTCAGTCAGCCAATCAGGGGAGAGAGGGGGCGGGGCCAGGTCGGGTTGGCTCTGTGTCTGAATGGATACACGGAGCTCTGACTCGGCTTGGGTGCCCCCTGTAGCAAGCTGCTGGCTGAGGGGCACTCAATAGAGGGAGTGGCTAGGAGCAGCAAAGAGGGACCCGAGAAGAGGAGGATCTGGGCTGCTCTGTGCAAAACCAACTGCACAGAGGAGGTAAGTACTGTTATTTTTTATTTTTTTAACTAGCCTTTACAATCACTTTAAGGTGTCAGCATACCAAGACACTTTGTACAATTTCATGCTTCCAACCTTGTGGGAACAGTTTGGGGATGGCCCCTTCCTGTTCCAACACGACTGTGCACCAGTGCACACAGCAAGGTCCTTAAAGACATGGATGAGAGAGTTTGGGGTGGAGGAACTTGACTAGTGTGCACAGAGTCCTGACCTCAACCCGATAGAACACCTTTGGGATGAATTAGAGTGCAGACTGCGAGCCAGGCCTTCTCGTTCAACATCAGTGCCTGACCTCACAAATGCGCTTCTGAATTGAATGGTCAAACATTCCCATAGACACACTCCTAAACCTTGTGGACAGCCTTCCCAAAAGAGTTGAAGCTGTTATAGCTGCAAATGATGGGCCAACTCAATATTGAACCCTACGGACTAAGACTGGGAGGCCATTAAAGTTCATGTGCATGTAAAGGCAGGTGTCCCAATACTTTTGGTAATATAGTGTATCTCTTCCTTTTCTTGTACAGTTAAGAAAGCAGTTCTATGCATAAAACAGACCCCACGCTTCCTCCATTAGCATTGGTTCTTATTAAAATAATGAAAGGGCACGAGGGTCAGAGCTAATATGACTTTGTGGTCACCAGGGCAGAAAGTGAGGCTATATTTTCCCAAAGGATACGAAAAGAGCAACCAAACTGTGATCTTCTTCTAAATTTGTTTTAGTGAAGATGAGAATGCATATATCACAACAAAATTGATTTCTACTTAATGCAGACATTAATTTGATAATATTATCTCTTTTCCGTGTAACCCAATAGACCAATTATCTCTGTGTGATTTCAGAAAGTAATTTAATAAGGTCAGATCACAACAGGGTCCGACTTCTACCATCTGCCAGTATCCAGAGGCCCTTTTTTTGTGGCATTCAATTCTGTCTGATGAATTTAGCAGAATCCACTTGGAAGACAGAAGACAAATTCATGATGTTGATTTTTCTTTCTCGTACATCACGGGACACAGAGCGACATAGTCATTACTAATGGGTTATATAGTTACCGTCAGGTGCTGGCACTGGCAACTTCCAAAACCGGAAGTACCCTCCCCTATATAAGCCCCTCCCATCCGGGAGCACCTCAGTTTTTTTGCCAGTGTCTAAGGTGTTGGCCAAGAAGAAACATGTGTTTTTCACTGAGCTTGCGTACAGGTTCTTTTGGGCCTCAGTAAGCTATTCCGGATCCGACCAAAAAAGCTTCATAGCTAAACGGTCGGTACCCGGGCCTTGCAGAGAAGAGCAAGGTTCTGCCTGTAATGCTTCTCTTAGGAGAGCTGGACCCTGGGATCCAGAGCTCTGGTCATACCCACGACCAAGATGTTTTCTGTGCAGGGTGCTATACAGGTCCAGGGGAGTGGAATCCTTGGGAACCCGGTCCCTGAAGGTTTGATTACAATGCCTGCCGTGATAGGTGAAGTTTGGGCTTTTGTGGACCAAACAAAGTCCTGCGGCGGGGAACAGGTAAGTGGGGGCCCCCAGGAACTTGGTTCTATTGGGGGACCCCCAAGCCTAATTTGTCTTTCTGTCTGTTACCTAACGGTATTCCCGCTAATATCTGTGCATGCCTGTAACTACTAAAAAAATGTAATAATTTTTAATAGTGGTCAAGAAAAAAAAAAAAAAAAAGAATGTTTTTTTTATATATGTTTAGTATATTAAACTGCGGTACCTGTGTTTGTCCACTAGAGGCCGCTGTGGAATGTTTTTCTTGTCATATGGACTAGTTTCTTCTCAGAGAGCAAAGTCCAGGCAGCTGGTGAGTTCTCCTACAGGAAACTGTTTCCTCTGCCATGTTGCAGTGTTCGTCTATCCCCCGGCCTGCGGCAAAGGGGGCCCTGGCTCCTGTCCCTGGTTTCCATGTTTGAAAATTAGCGCCGAGGCGCACGTGGCCGCGCGCGTGCGCGTGCACGCGCCTCTATATATAGAGGTGGCCGGAAAAAGGGGCGGGGCCTGGAGGATGACGCTCTGTGCGCGCCGCAGCGCTTCTGCGCATGTGCGGGCGTCCCAGCAGGTTTTTAAAAAGCCACATTATTGCAGTAAGCTGGCTATGAAGTACAGAGACAGAGCTGGCAACATTTAAAGGCATACAGCAAGCGGTTGATACAGGCATCCCCTAGAAAGTCACATTAGTAGACACCAACTGTGATATAGCAGCAATTGTGCTAGACTATTCTCAGTAAAAGTGGTGTATTACGGCTGGAATACCTCAGCTTTAGGCTTAGGAATATGCCGTCCAGTAGCTCCGGAACTGAATCTTCCAGGAAGCGAAGGGGGTCTCATCGGGCTCTGAGGATCTTGGGCATACTCCTGCTGCACCAGTCTCCCCTGAAGTTCAGAGGTAAGTGACCGTAGAGACCCCGCAGGGGTACTTGGTACTGTGGCTGTCCTCAGTCACCTGCTCCTGTGTATGTAACAGAGGAGGTTTTTTCCTCAGCTCTGGGAGGATTAGAGAGAGATTGTCAAAATTTATCGCTGCCTCCCTGTCAGGGAAAGCACGCCCGATCTCCGTCTCCTCCTTCAGAGTGCCTGTTAGCAGAGCAACAGTCCCATACAGGGATCGACCTGCCTGAAGGGGATCAGGATAAGGTTGATTCTGTTATAGAGGAATCAACAGTGGGGGAACCCTTTTCTCAGCATCTCAAGCTGAAAGATTATGGGTTCAGTCTCTGACTAACATGGTCCGATCAGCATTTAAAAATGCACCTTGCGGAACCATCAACCACTACTGTATCCTCGTTGGGGTCGCTAGAAGCCCCCAGACTGTTTGTTCTTTTCCACTTCACCCTTTACTGAAAGGGCTCATTTACCAGGATTGGGAACGTCCTGAGAAAATATTTATTCCCCCGAGAGATTTCCGGTGGTCTATCCCATGGAGGATAAGTTCATCAAAAAAAAAAAAAAAAAAATGGAAGGTCCCTACAGTGGACGCAGCCATCTCTTGTATGTATAAATCACTGACATGTCCAGTGGATAATGTCCAAATGTTCAAGAACCCAATAGATAAAAGATTGGAGTCCTTATGAAAATCTGCTTGGTGATACAACCAGCAGTAGCAGCTATTGGGGTCTGCTAAGCAGTGAAGGATCAGTTGAAACAGGTCTTGAGGGACTTGACAGATCAGCAGGCTTTGCCCTAGCTGATCTACCTAGAGCCTTAGGCTTTGCGGTTGACGCCATAGAGGATTCAGTCCATCAGGCCTCCCGCCTTACGCTGTCTATAGTACATATGCGTAGGCTCCTATGGCTCAGAAACTGGTCTGCTGAAGCTCCCTGTAAAGAATGGCTGGTTAGCGTCCCATTTCATGGTGAACGCTTATTCAGGGAAAACCTGGACAAATATATCCAGAAAATTTCCAGCGGTAAAAATACGCTCTTGCCGGTTAAAAGCAGAGTTAGAGGTCCCTCTTTAAGAGGCCTGCTTCTCCAGTCCCTGGGGCATCGGCTGTGTAACAGTTCCGACGGCCTCCTCGGTCAAATCCCGGGGGTAAAAAACAGGGACAGTAGCAGGGTAATGAGAAACCCTGGGTCAGGGGAGGTACAAAACCTCCCCCAAAGTTAAAATCATTGAAGCCCCCACTCAGTCGGGTGGGGGGAGGACTCCAGTTGTTCGCAAAGAGACCTGGCGGGACACGATCAAGACAGATAGGTGCTCTCCGCAGTAGGTTTGGGATACAGTTTGGAGTTAAAAGACTCTCCTCCTTCCCATTTTTGAGGTCAAACGTGCCAGGGGATCCCCGGAAGAGAGAGTCCCTCCTGTTGGCACTAGAACAACTATTGCTCCAAGGAGTAATTATGGAGGTTCCCCTGGAAGAATGAGGGTTCGGGTTTTACTCAAACCTCTTTACAGTCCCGAAGCAAACGCGGACGGGAGGCCCATATTAATTCTAAAAGGGCTATACAAATTCCTGTATATCAGGACTTTCCGATGGAGTCGATCCGATCGGTGGCCACTGCCCTACAAGGGGAGGATTGGTTAGCCACGATCGACATCAAAGATGCTTATTTGCACATTCCCATCTTTCCAGTCCACCAAAAATTTCTACGCTTTGCAGTAGAAGGGCGCCATTTTCAGTTCAGAGCCTTACCCTTCGGTCTGGCCACAGCACCAAGAGTGTTCACAAAAATTCTGGCCCCATTATTGGCCAATCTAAAAACACGAGGTGTAACGATAATGGCATATCTAGACGACTTGTTGCTGATAGACCACTCAGTGGAAAAACTAGAAGTGGTTGTTCACGAGACAATCAAGTATCTGGAATATCACGGTTGGATTATCAACCGAGACAAGTCAGCCCTAAAACCAGTCAAAAGTCTGGAATACTGGGGGCTAAGGCTGGATTCAGACCAGAGAAAAATTTTCTTGTCTCGAGAAAAGGGGTCGTCTTTGAGAGATTTGATCCACTTAGTGGGTTCAAAAAGACAGCCATCCATACGCCTGTGCATGAGGCTGCTGGGAAAAATGGTGGCATCATTCGAAGCAGTACTCTACGGTCAATTCCATTCAAGGAAGTTGCAAAGGGCCATACTGTCAGCCTGGAACAAAAAAGTTCAGGCTCTGGACGTACCAATGTCCTTGTCCCCTTCCGTTCGCAGAAGCCTCCGTTGGTGGTTGGTTCCCCGGAATCTGGAAAGAGGGAAATCCTTCAGTCCGATTTCTTGGAAGGTGGTCACTACAGATGCCAGCCTTTTAGGCTGGGGAGCAGTACTGGAGCAATGGTCTCTCCAAGGCAGATGGTCGGATGCGGAAAAGGCCCTGCCCATCAATCTCTTAGAGATACGAGCAGCCCGGTATGCCCTAGTAGCATGGACATCCAAACTCCAAGGGTCCCCTGTCAGAGTTCAGTCAGACAATGCCACAGCAGTGGCATATATCAATCGTCAGGGGGGCACCAGGAGTCGTGCAGCCCAAAGGGAAGTAAATTACATCCTGAGATGGGCAGAAAGATATGTCCCAGCCATATCTGCGGTATTCATTCCAGGGGTGGAGAATTGGAAGGCGGACTTTCTAAGTCGCCAACAATTATGCCCAGGGGAATGGTCCCTTCATCCCGAGGTTTTCCGGACAATATGTCAGCGGTGGGGAACACCGGATGTAGATCTGCTAGCATCCAGGTTCAACACGAAAGTGGACAGGTTTGTCTCTTGGACAAGGGATCCCCTAGCGTGCGGCTCGGATGCCCTAGTGTTCCCTTGGGATCAGTTCAAGCTGATATATGCATTCCCACCGCCACAATTGTTACCTCGATTACTCCGCAGAATCAGGTTAGAAAAGAAACCAGTGATTCTGGTGGCTCCAGCGTGGCCCCGAAGAGCATGGTACGCGGAGATTGTAAAAATGTCTGTGGGGAGTCCTTGGACCCTCCCACATCGTCCGGACCTGCTTTCGCAGGGACCGATATACCACCCTTCCTTACCAGCCCTAGGTTTGACGGCCTGGCTATTGAAGCCCACATTCTAAAAAGGAGAGGGCTCTCTAATGCTGTGGTGTCTACCATGATCAATGCCAGGAAACCGGTATCCAGGCAGATCTACTATAGAATCTGGAAGGCGTACATCGCCTGGTGTGAGGCCAGGAAATGGCATCCACGTAAATACGTAATAGGTAGAATTCTGGACTTCCTACAATGGGCTGTAGATAGGAAGCTTGCCTTGAGTACTATCAAAGGTCAGATTTCGGCCTTGTCAATATTTTTTCAAAGGCCCTTGGCTTCGCATTCACTAGTCAAAGCCTTTATACAAGGAGTGATGCGTATTAGTCCTCCGGTTAATATTCCCATATGTCCATGGGATCTAAACTTGGTTCTGTCGGTTCTACAGAAACAACCATTTGAACCATTACAGCATATTTCCTTAGTGCTTCTCACCAGGAAATTGATTTTTCTAGTAGCCATTTGTTCGGCTAAAAGAGTATCGGAATTAGCAGCTATGTCCTGTAAGGAGCCATATCTGGTTATCCATAAGGACAGAGTAGTGTTACGTCCTCATCCAGCCTTTCTTCCTAAGGTGGTATCGAGTTTTCATTTGAACCAAGATGTGGTTCTTCCTTCTTTTTTCCCCAAGCCTACTTCGGTAGAGGAAAAGTTATTGCATTCTTTGGATGTAGTAAGAGCAGTTAAAGCTTATCTAAAAGCCACTGCTCAGATTCGCAGAACGGATACTTTGTTTATTCTGCCGGAAGGCCCCAGAAAGGGTCAGGCAGCGTCAAAATCTACTTTAGCCAAGTGGATTCGACAGGTCATAATACAAGCCTATAGCTTGAGAAGTAGACCGCCTCCGTTCAAAGTTAGGGCGCACTCCACGAGAGCAGTTGGAACTTCATGGGCAGTGCATCACCAGGCCTCCCTGGCTCAAGTCTGTAAGGCCGCAACATGGTCTTCAGTACACACGTTTACTAGGTTCTACCAGGTGGACGTTAGAAGTCAGGAGGATGTCGCCTTTGGGCGCAGTGTGTTGCAGGCCGCAAAAGATCCTCATGTCTGATAGCGCTCAGCTTATATATGGTGTATCCCCCCCCCTCATTTGGCATTGCTTTAGGACATCCCATTAGTAATGACTATGTCGCTCTGTGTCCCGTGATGTACGAGAAAGAAAATAGGATTTTTATAACAGCTTACCTGTAAAATCCTTTTCTTGGAGTACATCACGGGACACAGAGCTCCCACCCCTCTTTGGGGACACTTATTGCTTTGCTACAAAACTGAGGTGCTCCCGGATGGGAGGGGCTTATATAGGGGAGGGTACTTCCGGTTTTGGAAGTTGCCAGTGCCAGCACCTGACGGTAACTATATAACCCATTAGTAATGACTATGTCGCTCTGTGTCCCGTGATGTACTCCAAGAAAAGGATTTTACAGGTAAGCTGTTATAAAAATCCTATTTTTTTTACTTAGGAATAAATCTCTTTTAACTTGAACAAAAATTAAATGTCTGGGCACTTCATTGACGACCCTGTGAGTTAATAACCCCAAACAATGCACAAAATAAAGCTAAATATATAATTTCAGTAATGAAGTGCAAAGGGACCATTTGGTGCAGGGAAAGAGAGTAGATAATTATTTACACCATAAGGTTGTACTGTCAATCTTTTACACTATATAAATAGTAATTATGCTGGAACACAAATAGTGATCAACCACCTGAACAAATTTGTGAAGCATAATCCAATGATGCCAAAAATAATCATTTAGAGAATCATGCTTTGTGGAAGACTCATTCCTGAACTCACTTATGTTCTTCTTGCACGTAATTGTCACTCTTACCCCTAACGCAGGTGGTCAGACACTATAGCTAGCTTCTGTGTTCTTCACCTATAGCAATCCCCTTTCCAATAAGGCAAGCAGGCTTACCGGTACTAGGTTGCCCCCAGGTCTTATACACAATGATACAGTGCCTGGCCACCACGCCGGGGCAGGTACAAACTGGGCATAGAAAACAGGTACTTGCTGTTGGCAGACAGATAGACCAATGAACAATGACAGTCCAGGTACAAGGCAGACAAGGGTCAGAGTAGTCAGTTCCCTAATGAGAAGATGGCTGGTATCCTCCACGACTCTAACGCCAAATTTCTTAAAATGTGGGCCCGTGGTGGCCTTATGCTCTTCCAACTTTGCACCCGAGCGACCTGGGCCTCTCTAACTTACCTCCTCCATCTCCCAGCCTGGGGGAACCTCCCCCCCATTCTTCACTACACTTCCCTCTTCTTATTCTGTGACTCCTCTAACCTCTCTCTTCCTCCCTCGTCATCTGACCCCCCTTTTTTTCTTTCCCTCTCTTTTTTATTTTTGTGAGTTTGGTTTACGTTTTATTTTTCTCAAATTTTGTGGATTGCTCCACACTCTAGCACCTAAGGCCTATGGCTCAGACACCCTGTGTTGACCCCTGGCTCTGGTAGGAGGGTTATGCTTATTACTCATATCCCCTGCGTGGGATTATTACAGCTGTTCCTTATTTTATATCTCAATAAAAATATTGTACCAGAGTAGTCAGGGTCCAATCTGTAGTCAAAAGGCAGGCAGAGTTCAGAGAATAGTCCATATCTGATCCGAGGTCGTCAACGAGGGAATCCAAACAGAAGATCATAACAAACAAACAGATAGCTTGGAGCACGAGTTAAAAATGCAATATCACAAGCATGAGACTGCAGGCTTGGCTGGCTTAAATCAGGTTTGGTCTCCACTCAGAGACTGGTCATATCAATCACATTGCAGGTGGACAGGCAGACAAGGAGAATGCCACAGCCAAAACCAAGATTCTGGAATGGGAAACAGAAGTGCTACATGCTCCTGATAGTGATCCCCCCACTGATCCAGTCCTCCATTAGAGGAATGGATCCAAACCTTGTGTGAGCTCCATATCATTTTACAAGGTTGAAGACATCACCTCCTCTGAAGCCCTGCATCCTGGTTTAGAGATCATATGTTCTTCAATATTTGAAAACACTGCGTATTTCACCAATGTGTCGAAGGTAGGTATAAGTGGGTCGAGTAAGCCAAACTCTGTACACAAGTAAAAAAACAAACTCCCCCTTGCAGTCAGGCCTCCTTGCAATGCAAGGGGTACAAGCTAATTTTTGCCTAGGGGTAGAGGAATAGGGTGTAATACTTACCTTAAACCTAACTCCAGCAGGGCCCCCCAAGTGGTGTGATTGGTCTCTTGAATCCTCCTCTCTAAGGCCTTCTTGCCTCCTCAATGTACTATGCATGGTTGAAAGTTGTACATTGTACTTGATGATGCTGGGGGGCCATCCATAGCCTGAAGAGCCTGAGAGAGAAGATGATAGCACCAGAGACAGTGCTAGGGTAAGGTAAGGAAGACTTAACTAGTATTTAACCCTTAAAATGTGGGATTGGAGGGGACCACTGCAAGGTTTTTCTTTCTTACAGCCCAGAGTTGGACTTTAAGAGACTGCCACTTTTCCCTAAATGTCAAGCATTTTTTTTCTTGCATAGGTCATGAAGAGTTAAAATTTTTGTCTGGTTGTGATTTCTATCTGTGACTTCATTGGAGAAACTTTGCCTTAGGCCCCTTTCACACTGAGGCGTTTTTCATGCGGTTTAGCGCTAATAATAGCGCTGTTATACCGCATGAAAAAATCCTGCCCTGTGCCTTCAATGTGAAAGCCCGAAGGCTTTCACACTGAAGCGGTGCGCTAGCAGGACCGCTCCAAAAGTCCTGCTAGCCGCTTCTTTACAGCGGTAAAGGAGCGGTGTGTTCACCGCTCCTTTACCGCGGTCTCCCATTGAAATCAATGGGACAGCGCGGTAATACCGCCCGCAAACCGCGGCAATAGCCGCGGTTTGCGGGCGGTATTAACCCTTTTTCGGCCGCTAGCGGGGGTTAAATTGACCCCCCTAGCGACCGCATACCGCGGTAATAACGACAGTATAGCAGCGCTGAAAATCACGCTGCTATACCGCCACCGCTCCTGCCCGCCCCAGTGTGAAAGGGGCCTTACTTCCTCTTCTTTTGAAATTTCCTAAGCAAAAATAAAAACATTTGGAAAGTTCAGTATACCACATAGGCATGTGTGCTTTTTTTAAGCTGGGAGAAGTGCCCAAAAATTAAAAACAGCCTGGGGGCCAGGAGTACCCTTAATCCACCACTTGATCTGAAACAATCGATTCTCGAGAGATATACCAAACTGCCAGGTGTGCTCCCCCCACAGTGCTACCAACTTCTCTCTCTCTCCTTCCCACTAGCTGCAGCTGCTGCTGGAAAACACAGGATAATGGATGTCAGGAGCGAGAGCGGGGAGGGGGGTACTGATAGCTCCTGCGTTCATTCATAACTGAAGCATGCTAAACTGTGTTTACCATGCTTCAGTTTGTGAATAAAAAGGAAGCCTCTGTACAAAGCGCTTCCGTACATTCACTCTCCAGTGCAGCTGAGGCTGCAGAGAAGGAAATTGAGTAATCTTTGTCCTCAATCCCTTTCCCTGTTTCAAAAGAGAGATATCATGGGCCTGTTTAGACTTCTGATATTTCACTAAACCCCCCCCCCCCCCCCAACGGGCCTGTTAAAATTAAAAAAATAAACATAATTAAGGGCTCCTTTACATGTGCTTTGTTTTCTGAAGAGCATTGTGCTCAACAGGGGGTATAATTCCTGATGCAGAGGCAAAGAAGACCATTGGAGCCTCAGCATGTCTATACCCCCAGCTGCTGCCTCTGCAGCTATAGGGGGTAGCAGTTGGGTGGCAGTAAAAGAGTAGCTAAACCGTGAGGTTTTACCACCTCCAATCTTATGTGTTAATGAGCCCTAAGGAACTCTGGCCAAGTGGATGAGTGGTTTGCTCATGTGGCTGGAGCTGCCTCTTACTCCATGGGGATGCAGCAGCGGTACGAACACAGCCACCGGTCCAATTTTGGCAATTTGGTAAATAGTTCTGAATGCACATTGTCTGTGTTCGAGCTGTACACGTGCACCAACATGCCTGTCAATTTATAACCTGCAGCTGTGTTCCTACAGCTGCTGCATCCCAATAGAATAACATATGCTGCTTGCACACAGCTCCAGGTGTCTCCAGCCACACAAACCATGGATTCACTCTTTACAAGCAATAACACCCATATGATGAGCCCAAAGACTTCATTCACATAGAGAGCTTGATTTATTAGCTCAATACAGTTGTATCTGTTTTTTCAGCTAATAATTATTATTTTTTGTGTATTTTTATTGAAAATATAATTTTGAATATTTCTTGAGGCACCTACCACAAGCTGCAAGTAGGGGAATCCCAGAACCTCTGTGTCGCGGTCAGGGCTCAGGCTCAGAGACCAGTAGTTATAGCATTAGAGAGGCTCCCACCGACCAGCTAGGTAAGTGAACAAGCAGATCACCCAGGCAGATAACACAGGCTCACCGAGGTGCGGGTCTAAGTACTAACCAGTGTTCACCAGAGCTCCTGATGGTAGAGATGGGTTTAACTGCATGTTAGTCCAGGTTGTGGTCCTCAGAATCGCCCTACCAGGAGGTGAGCAAGCTGGGGTCCAATAGCAGATATTGCAGGTAGGGATTAAGCAGAAGCAGAGTCAGTAAACAAGCCAAAGGTCAGTAACAAGTGGTTGCAGGTTGAGATCAAGCAGAAGCGTAGTCGAGGAACAAGCCAAAGGTCAGTAATGAGTGGTAGCGAAGATACAGCAGGAGTGACAAGAGAAAGATATTGGCTGGAGAGAGCACAATAATCTGGCAAACAGGAAGTGCAAAGTGTATGGACTAAACATGAAGTTCATGGGAGGAACAAGGAGTTCAAAGTTCAGCAGAAACAAGGCACAAGCCAGTATTGTCCAATGGATTAGCTGTCTATCATCTCAGGTGGCTCAGCAAGACATAACAGAGGTCGCAGGTCCAGACCCGGGTCCTGACAGCTTTTAATTGTTGACAGTTTCCTTGTTGCAAATTTTTCCTCACTCCTTTTGTCCGGTAAAAGGTTGTCCCTAGAACAGGAAGTGAGTTGAAATCTCTATATTGGGGCCCCAGAATAGCAGTAAAAACTTGACAGGCATTCCAGCCTTTCCCCATTCCACCCAAAATAAAAATAAAAAAAAAGTTAGGGGTTTATTGACTATATATATGTAGCGCCGTCACCTCTCTCCCTTGCTTTATCGGTTATGTGGCTGTTGTCTAGGGGTTCCTGGGAGAGAGAGATGATACACACCACGGTCCGTGTCCTCCTCTTACTAGGAGGTGAAGGCCAGAAGATTGGGCCCTTGTGTAGGTGTCCTAGAGTCAAGTCCAGTCCTTCGTCCCTGACTCCTTTGCTTAGTAACCCAAGTTCCACACAGTGAATAGGTACAACTCAGTTTTATTCTTCTTGCCAAGCAATAAAACAATCTTTCTCCTTTGGAAAATGAGGGGGACAGATCGAGGCACAATCCTTTCCCTTCTTGCTGCTGCCCACTGTGCTGACACCAGTGGTGAATAGTCACTGCCACTGACTAGGTAATAGAACGTGAATTTACCTTCGCTCACTTTGCCCCTGTCAGGGGAAGAAATCCGTCCAAGGGAGAAATGGAGGCCTCTCCATCACCAGCGATGCTGCGCCGGACTCTTCGGAGAAGTTACTGCGCACCAATCCTCACGAACTCAGAGACGGGCACCCAAGGCATTAGGGCCCCCTCGGATTCCTCACCCTCGCGGAACTCAGTCGAAGGTACTGAGCCCCAGGCATCCGCCATAGTACCTCACCCCAGGCTAAAGGTGCCTGAGATGGACTCCATCACCGCCCCAGTTAGGCCAAGGGCGCCTAGACCTGGAACACCGGAACGCCAGCACCCAAGCTGAAGGTGCCTGGGTGCGGCCACGTCCTCCGACTCTCTCTCCAAAAAACAGGGCCTCCGCCCCTTTTATGACCTCTCCCTTTGCATCACAGCGGGTTCCCCGCCCCGCTGTACCAGCTCCAGGGGAGGACAAAAAGGCACGGTTCGCGGTGCATGTTCAGTTTGGGCCCAAGGCAACAGCGCCACCCAGAGACCCCAGGGAACTTCACACCACCCAAGTCCTTACAAATACCCGCTACATATACTTTAAGCCAATATAAAAGCATTTATTTATTTTTCCAAAATAAATTACCGTATATACTCGAGTATAAGCCGACTCGAGTATAAGTCGAGGTACCTAATGTTGCCAAAAAAACTGGGAAACCTTACTGACTCGAGTATAAGCCGATGCCTCACTGTCCACTGTTCCCTAGCTCGCTGTTCCCTATTTTACATTGTAAATATTACCTGTAAAGAAGTTGCGGCTGCGGCGTCCATCGTTCAAATTCCGCGGCGTCCATCGTTCAAATTCCGCGGTCTCTTCCTTGATAGGCGATTCTCAGCAGACACTCTCCGCCTATCACGATCATTCTCTCATCCTCAGTTTTCCCAGCAGACACTGTGTTGGGTGTTCCGCCAATCACAGACGTCTGCTGGAAAACTGAGGATGAGAGACGGAGAGTGTCTGATGAGATTCGCCTATCACGGAAGGAACAGGAAGAGACCGCGGAATTTGAACGATGGACGCCGCGGAATTTGAACGATGGACGCTGCAGCCGCAACTTCTTTACAGGTAATATTTACAATGTAAAAATTTCGATGACTCGAGTATAAGCCGAGGGGGGGGACTTTCAGCCCCAAAAAAAGGGCTGAAAATCTCAGCTTATACTTGAATATATACGGTACCGTACGTTGTGTAAACAGCTGACTGTACGATTGCATAAATCCTCCCCAACTTTCTCCCCTTGAAATATTATGCAGTGCAGCCTTTAAATAGCCTCCCATATGGGAAATGTTTTTTATCTCCAGTCAACTGCTACAAGCAACATAAACACACAAACTGTGCAAAGCTGCATGATTACACATTTACATAGTAAATAAGGCACTGCCTAATTATACTATGAAATGCAAGGAAAACCGAAGGTATTTATGTCAAAAAATCAGCTAAGTTCTAGGTTAGAGTGGAGTTTTATGATGAAAAAGATTTCATCTAGCAGTTGCAGAGTCTATGTCATCATGATTGCGTTATAAAATATGGTTGATTGAGGCTATGATGTTCGGCTTCTCGAAGAAATCACTGATCATTTCAGACTGATTGATGCAGCAGGGATGAATAATTGATCTCAAGATGCTTTTCCCTAAAAGCAGGTGAAGTAAGGGTACAGAACTCGGTCCTTAAAGAAAACTATATTATTCCTACAGCTTTTTTTTATAGATATACATGACTGAGGCACTGCAGAGACTTACATATGTATACCTCCAACTTTGGAACAATAAAACTTCTACCAATTCCCTCTTCCAAAATGACCAGATGACTACTATCCATTTGGAGCTGAATGGCCAAAGCACCCTTTATTAAAACACAACAAGCCCCTGGAAGAACCCCCCAGCCTCCATACCAGGAAGTCAAAGACAGATCGACTCTAATGCTGATTCATTTAATGATGTCCAACATCCTTAATGACTCTCAGCCCAAATTTCTTAAAACTTGGACCCATGGCTCGACCCATGGCTCCAGTACGCTCTACCTTCCCTAGACCCAGCAAGCCTCACATTCCTTTAACTAAATACCCAGCTTGTGCTAGTCTCCACCCCACCCACCCTCTCCTCCCTCTTTTATCCCCCCCCCCATTCTTTTTTCTTTTTCCTTCTTCCTCCCCTAACTGTCCACTTGGGCCCCAACCTTGCCACCCTCCTCACCTGCTATTATGCCCTTACACCCATACCTGAGATGGGCCTGACCCATAATTCTACAAAAATTTTAACTAGCACCGCCTCAAAGACCCAGAGACTTCAGAGACTCCTGCTACGACAAATGAACTTAATCACCAAATAACCAAAACAAAATAAAAAACGAAACACTCACCAAAGTCAGAATTTAAAGTATGAAAAATTAAGAAGGCATAATAAGTAAGTCAAAAGGAGGAGTTCAGAGGAGGGATGGTGGGAAAACCTGTCCAAAGCTGGCAATGCTAAGACTGATCCTCAACAAGATCCTTTCTCTTTTCACCAATGATCACCCCCTGAGCCCCCACCCCTCCTATCATAGTCACATAGTCACTGAGATGCCGATGCGCGTGCCTGGCGGCCGCAATGTCCGCCAAATACCCGCGATCGGCCGGTACACATACAAGGATGTGGATCTCTGTGTGTAAACACAGAGATCCACGTCCTGTGAGGGAGAGGAGACCGATGCTGTGTCCCTTGTACATAGGGACACAGATCGGTCACCTCCCCCAGTCAGTCCCCTCTCCCACACAGTAGTAATCACTCCCAGGTTACACATTTAACCCCTTCCTCGCCCCCTAGTGTTAACCCCTTCCCTGCCAGTGTCATTTTTACAGTAACCAGTGCATTTTTATAGCACTGGTCACTGTAAAAATGACAATGGTCCCAAAATGGTGTCAAAAGTGTCCGATGTGTCCGCCATAATGTCGCAGTCACAATAAAAATCGCTGATCGTCGCCATTACTAGTAAAAAAAAATATTAATAAAAATGCTATAAAACTATCCCCTATTTTGTAGACGCTATAACTTTTGCGAAAACCAATCAATAAACGCTTATTGCAATTTTTTTTTACCAAAAATATGTAGAAGATTACGTATCGGACTAAACTGAGGAAAAAAAAAAAATTGGGATATTTATTATAGCAAAAAGTAAAAAATATTCATTTTTTTTCAAAATCGTCGCTCTTTTTTTGTTTATAGCGCAAAAAATAAAAACCGCAGAGATGATCATATACCACCAAAAGAAAGCTCTATTTGTGGAAAAAAAAGGACGTCAATTTTGTTTGGGAGCCACGTCGCACGACCGCGCAATTGTCATTCAAAGCGTGACAGCGCCGAAAGCTGAAAATTGGCCTGGGCAGGAAGCGGGTTTAAGTAAGCAAGACATAGTTTAATGAGTTTGGTGTGGAGAAACTTGATTGTCCTGCACAGATCCCTGACCTCAACCCTACTAAACACCTTTAGGATGAATTGGAATGATGCACTTTTGGCTGAATAGGCACCAATTTCTACAGACATGCTCCAAAATCTTTTTTTTTTTTACAAAGATTTTTCTAAAATCTTATGTAGTGTCTTCTCAGAAGAGTGGAGCCTGTTATAGTGGCAAAGGCAGGCCAACTTTGTATTAATGGCTTAAGCAGGCCATACACGGTCGGATTTCGAACAAATTTTGTTTTCAAAATCAGAAAGTTCTTTTTTTTGTGATCCGATGATGCCACCATTGATTTTTCAAATTCGGCCGACCAAACCTTCATGTTGCCGGGAATATTCTTTTCTCTCCGGGAATATTCTTTTCTTGCACATGCGCATTTTTTTTTCTATTACATTTCTCGCACGATTCTCCCAACATTGATCAGAAAATTGTTAGTTTTTCAAAAAATTTCCAACATGTCGGATTCCTCAAATTTGATTGCTGCACGAAAATCGGGTATTGCTGCAGCCCACTAACAGTGTGAAATTCATACAGAAATGTAATCCAATTCTCGATCTCCAGCGATGGATGATATCCAGCAACTCCAGTGAGGAACACACACACGATCCTGCCTCTGCACCAGAGGCACCCCCGGTCGAATGACGCAGCACCAGCCTGACAGCTCTTATGTAGCTGAGGGCGGGGAGACCCATCACGTGATCCCAACCCCCTCTGACGCAAGGGGAAATGCCGGGGTTTCCCAGTGTCGTGTACGGGTGACCCAGCCCCCTATAAAGCAACGACAAACCTGCATTGCATCAGAGGGAGGCGAGGTCACCCCTACACATCACTGGGAAACCCTGTCGTTTCCCCTTGCGTCAGTGGGGGGCGGAGTCACGTGACGGGTGGCGCCGCCCTCAGCTACATAAGAGCTGTCAGGCTGGCGCGGCGTCATTCGCCGGGGGTGCCTCCGGTGCAGAGGCAGGATCGTGTGCGTGTTCCTCGCTGGAATCGCTGGAGATCATCCAGCGCTGGAGATCGAGAATTGGATTACATCGCTGGAGATTGAGGATGAATTTATTGGATTACATCGCTGGAATCTCTTTTTTTTTTTTTTTTTTTTTTTTTTTAATAAAGGACTTGTCCCAAGCCATCTCCTGTGGTTTTTAACATTTTGACACTTTTTCTGTAAAATGGTAGGGGTACAATGTACCCCTTACCAGTTCACATAGGCGGGGCCGGGATCTGGAGCCCCCTTTGTTAAAGGGGCTTACAGATTCTGATAAGCCCCCCACCAGCAGACCCCCACAACCACCGGGCAAGGGTTGTTTGGATGAGACCCTTGTCCCCATCAACATGGGGACATCCTCCCCATGTTGAGGTCATGTGGCCTGGTGCGGTTCAGGAGGGGGGGCGCTCTCTCATCCCCCCTCTCTTTTACTGTGGCCTGCCAGGTTGTGTGCTCGGATAAGGGTCTGGTATGGATTTTTTGGGGGAACCCCACGCCATTTTTTTTTATTTGGCGCAGGGTCGCATGACCTGAAGGGCCTGGTAATGGATATTGGGGGGGACCCCCCACGCATTTTTTTTTTATTTATCAATGACTTTTATCTGTATTGCCAGGACCCGACAATTCATTATAGCCACGAGTAGTTTGAAATTACTTTTTTACCTTTAGAAATGTCATTTTGTGCAGAGACTGTTATAAACACAGGAAACATGCACCACTTTACAGGCATACTATAGACACGCCCCAGGTACGAAATTTAAAGGAATATTTCACTTTTATTGTTTCACTTTAAGCATTAATAAAATCACTGCTCCCGAAAAAACGCCCGCTTTTAAAACTTTTTTTGCATTGATACATGTCCCCTGGGGCAGGACCCCAAACACTTTTTTTGACAATAACTTACATATTAACCTTTAAAATTAGCATTTTAGATTTCTCCCATAGACTTTTAAAGGGTGTTCCGCGGCTTTTTGAATTCACCACGAACACCCCAAATTGTTCGCTGTTCGGCGAACACCCCAAATTGTTCGCTGTTTGGCGAACGGGCGAACAGCCAATGTTCGAGTCGAACTCATGTTTGACTCAAACAGATAGCCCATCCCTACTAGCCAACCAGTCTGCTTACCTACCAAATTTACCTGCCCAACAGTCTGCGTTAAAAACAGGGGTTTAGTTAGCACACATTTGTAAACGCATCCGTAAGCTGCAAGGCCTCTTCACGGCACCCTGTGTATTGCTTGCAGTCCTAACACTACTAAATTTATGAGCGTCTCCACAGTGGGAACACACGCATTCTAATGGATAGATAAGGTGCAGGTGGACCTGGAGGTAGTCCAGTTCTCTGTAAAGGCACAGGGGCACATTGGACACCCAGCACATAGCACAATGGCAGCAAAAGTTTCCAGTGTGTCCCCTGACCAAATTTAAACCAGTAACAAAGAGATGGCCCCTGCCCCCACCAATAACTGTCTTTCACAGCAAAGAGCACATGGAAGGGCAAATGCATGAAAGACAAAACCAGAGGAAATTCCCAGCTCAACTCGGCTGGTAAGCAGACTGGTTGGTGAGTTGAGCTGGGAATTTCCTCTGGTTTTGCCTTTTGGTACACAGAGTTAGGCCTGTAGAGCCACAGAGTGGTGGTGGTGGGGATGGGAGGTGTGGTAAAGCATGGGCAAGGTGGGTATAACTGGGTTTAGCCTTTAAAGAGATGATGTGCCTTTGATTTGAATGGAAAACTTGAGAACTTAAGAACACTATTTAAAAGATTCATGACACTTGACTCTCACACATTTATGAGTTTATTGGACATCAGTGGTGGTGCGTCCATAGAGGGGGCAGGAGCGCCGCCCCCTCTATCCTGCACCCATCAATAACCAATAGATAGATTCATGCATTGCATGAATCTATCTATTGTCGCCGCTGCCGCCCCCTATTCAGGTGTCCAGCCCCTTGTCGAGCGCCGGGCATCTGAATTACAGCGGCGGGGGTGTTTTTGGAAGTGCCTGATTAGAGACGTGGGCTCTAATAGGCATCCTAATTAGAGCTGTGGGCTCTAATAGGCTTCCAAATTGGTAAACAGCGGGCGCAATGCTCTGCGTTTGCTGTTTACACAGTGTTGTGTGTTAGGGAAGTAAATAAATTGATTCCCTAACACTGACCCGCCTCTCAGCCAATCTGGTGCACCGGGTCTGGTTACCTGTCACCTGATTGGCTGAATCGACAGGCGCTGTGATTGGACGCTTATCAGGCATCCAATCTTAGCAGAAGAGGACAGGAGAAGACACCGAGGACTCAGAGGGAGCGTGGAGGACAGCGCCGTGACCCGAGACAGGTAAGTGCCGGGCGGGGAGGCACACTGGCAGCATTTGATGGGGAAAACTGGCAGCATTTGATGGGGCAAACTGGTGGCAATTGGTAGGGCAAACTGGCGGCAATTGATGGGGCACACTGGCAGCAATTGATGTGGTACACTGGCGGCAATTGCTGGGGCACACTGGCAGTAATTGATGGGGCACACTGGCGGTAATTGATGGGGCACACTGGCAGCAATTGATGGTTACAGTAGCTGCGTTTGATGGCACAGTGGCAGCAATTTATGGGTACAGTGGCTGCGTTTGATGGGCACAGTGGCAGCAATTAATGGGCACAGTGGTGGCAATTTATGGTACAGTGGCTGCATTTGATGGCACAGTGGCTGCGTTTGATGGCACAGTGGCTGCGTTTGATGGGCACAGTGGCTGCGTTTGATGGGCACAGTGGCTGCAATTGACGTTTTTTTTTTCAGTTTGTTTGCACCCCCCCAAAAAAATTTGGAGCACCAGCCGCCACTGTTGGACATCCCATTGCAAAACGATCATGGGCTTTACTATGGTGTTGTCAATCCCCATCCCGCTTCCCCTTTTTGTGCCTATAACAGTCTCCACTTTTCTGTGCCACAAGATTTTGGAGTGTGTCTGTGGCAATTTGTGCCCATTTAGACAAAAGAGCTTTGGTGAGGTCAGGTACTGATGCTGGGCCAGATTTGACCCTTTGCCACATAGGCTGTGACCAAGGGCTCCACAGGAGTCAGGGGTGATGCTTAGCCCCCTAGGTCTTTAATGCAGGTTGGATCCCTATCTGTCATACTTACACATACTAGTACAAGAATATGTTGTAAGGTGCTGCGTAAACTGTTGGTGCTATATAAATCCTGTACGATAATAATATTAATATTAGTATATTGGCACTTTTAACATTGGAGCCCACAAATGATCAGTTTACTCAAGTTGGGTTCCCTAATATCATCTGTGTGGCTCAATAATGCATAATAGTTTATTTTTGTGATACCTAGTGTACATCTTTACACCATTATCTTATTTTTATCACAATTATTCAAACAGAAAGACAATGCATTCCAATAAAGTACCAGTGACCTATCCATTAACATCCTACTATCCTTATATAATGCATTAAGTTTTACTAAAATTGGAGCTGTTCTCCACACACCTGAAAAACCTCACTTTTATATATTGAGACATTCATTGTAATAGTTTATGCAAACTTTGCTACAACATTTTACTGCACTCAAGACCAGACAAGGGCCAGACTCATTATTTGTTCTTATTATAAAGAAAGTACAATCTCTTTCCATTCAAAGCACCATTCAAGATATAATGTATACATGAAGAGGAGTCACATAAGGAAAATGTGGATATTATACTTTTGTTAAGCTTTAAAAAGTGTTCCCACAGCATTATATCTTGAATGCTACTTGAAATGGCAATTGGAAATGACAAGAAAAGCTACTTACTTTATGATTAGAACCAATAGTAAGCCTGGCTATTTTCAGATCTGGCTTTAGATATATTTCTTAATGCTAAGTAATGTGAAAGTCTGTGTAAGTACACACAGTCGGAATTTCCGACAAGTAATCTCAGATGTAAGCTTTTGGTCGGAAATTCCGACCGTGTGTGGGCTCCATCGGAATTTTTCGGTCGGAATTTCTGACAACAAAAATTTGAGAGCTGGTTCTCAAATTTTCCGACAGGAAAAGTTCTTGTTGGAAATTCTGTATGAAATTCCGACGCTCAAAAAAACACTCAGGCTCAGAATCAAGCAGAAGAGCCGTACTGCCTATTGAACTTCTTTGATCATGGCTCGCCGTACGTGTTGTACATCACCGCGTTCTTGAATTTCCGACAACATTTGTGTGACCGTGTGTAGGCAACACAAGTTTGAGCCAAATTTCCAATCACGTGTACGCGGCATAATGCTTTGTAGATAGCATAGTGTGTTTGTAGCCTCCCCCTCCTTCTCTTCTGTGCTTCTAAAACTGTATGGTTGATGATAGCCGAGCCGGTTGGGGAGTATGGGTATTTATGTAAACTTTGATTTCTTAGAATATATTTAAGTCAAGAAACAGCTGACCATAACATTAACCACTTGCTGACCGCCCTATAGCAGTTTTACTGCTACAGGGCAGCAACTCTGCGCAGGATTACGTATATATACGTATAGCCATGTCCCCGTAGGTGTAACTGAATGTTGTGGTTCACCTGTCACCCTGCCCTGTGCAGCCCGACATCCATCTCTCAGTCATTCAAAGACACAGACCAGTCCATAGCTTTGTTTTGTTTTTTTATTTGAGGGGATTAAACTTGGATGGGGATTTGGTAATTATGGGATACCCAGGAATTTTCAGTGCAAACTTGCTTGGGGCTCCTACATACACCTCAATCTTCTCTCCAGCACAAACACTTGCTGCACACCTCTCCTCCTCCAGCACTTCACTTGCTGCAGACTGTTACTCCACCAGCATATCCCTTGCTGCAAACTGCTACTCCTCCAGGCTAGCTAGCATTGCATGGGTAGGCCTGACACTGCTTCAGCCAAGACTAAATAAACTGCCTTTTGCGGGCAGGGACCCCAGAGCCCCTATGGTGTAGAAATTGCTCAGGTGCTAGCTATCCTCTATTCAGCTACCGCTCCCAGATAGCTCTCTTCAGTCCCTGCTAGCCAGCCTGGCTGCAATGACCTCTTTACACTACCATTTCCACAGTCCTCTCTTCTGGTTCTGCACCCATCTGAACTGCAATCTCCCAGTTCTCTCAGGCATGCCTCCCCAGTCTTCCTGACTGTACTCACTCACCAGCCCTCCCGGCTGCGACCAGTAGTCCTCCCTGGAGACTCTTAGAAGTGTTATTTCCTGCTGTCCTCTGCCTGCTCTCATGTGCCTCTCTTTCCAGGATCTCGTTACTCCTCCTGGATGCACCCGAGCCCCACCCCAGGGTCACCCTTCCCCCCCAGACTGGGGAGCTCCCTGTAGGCCCCGACAGCCTCCACATTCTAGCACTCCAGCTCTTCCACCCGACAACTCCTCCCCAGCTGGGCTGATCCCAGGTATTTAGAGAGGCCTTTCATCTGCCAATCCAAGTTGGAGATTGATCAAGGCTCCTTAAGATACCCCAGGCAGCCTCACCTCTCTTCCCCTCCTCTACTTCTAGCACTTTCTAGAAGGAAGAGGGAGGTGACAGTGAAGTGATGCAGCCTGTGAGTCACCAACTGCTAACCTGAGCCACTTCCAGCCCAGAATAAAAACAAACAGGTCTAGAAACCAGCTAGGCCTGCCTAAATTTACCTACTCTGTCAACAAAAATCCTCACTCTAGCACCTACCTAACTAGAGGGTGCTCTATTATATATATATATATATATCTATATATATATACATATACATATCAATATATACACATGATCCTGAACTTTCGCCTGCAGGGGGCACGCACACACCACGGGCTGGCCGCTTCTGTGGTGATTATTCACGGTAGAAGCCGATCTGCGGCTGCCAGGCACTCAATGTCCTCCAGTACTCGCCGATCGTCGGTAAACCACACAAAATGGGGATCTGCCTATGTAAATTCAGATCTCAGTTCTGATAGGGGAGAAGGGATGGATTCTGTGCTCCTGCAAAGCAGGGAATAGAATCCATCTCTTCCCTTAGTAAAAGAACACTGGAGGACACTTCTAATTTCAGCAGAAAACTAATTTTATAATAAAAGAGCAAATATTCACTCACATGAGTATGAAGAACAAAGTGCATGTTACAGTATGTCATCTGTGGTCCCAGGAAGCCTCAAGCTTGAGAAAGAGGTGTTACCACCTTCAAACGCATAGCCATGCCCACAATGTCTGACATAACACTGAGGTTCCCACGCTGCCAAACTTTTTACAGTTGTGCTTCCATGCCTTGGCTTACACCCTCCGCAATGGTTCAGTGTTCTGCTTAGCTGGATGTTCTTCCACACTGCCTGGGACCACAGATGACAGCTTTTGGACTACATGACATGTACTTTATTCTTCATAATCATGTGAGTTTATATTTACTATTTTATTAATAAATTTGTTTTCTGCTGCACTTAGAAGTGCACTTTTGTGTTCTTCTATGGGACCCTGTATAGCCTACCTGAGTGCAACCCCACCCTGCCAAGGCCTGTTGCTGACCAGATGAGGCTCAGCATGAAAATCTTGCCCCCATTAACATCCCCTCTCTGACCTAGGAGGATATGGGAGGGCTGGATTACTAGGTGATACTAATCAGGGGTGGGCTTAATGAGTACTAAGCGGTTGGCATACAGGAAGACAAGTACACATGTAAAAATGTCAACACACATACATAAAAATATATAAAATGTATTTTCCAGCAGAATTGCATTATTAATAAGTGTTAAAATAAACAGGCCTTTATCATGGCTATAAACAGGGGATCGTGGCACATTTCTGTGTATTAAAACTGTAAAACTGTAATGGGTCCATAGGAATGGATGGAAGAACAGGATGAAAGAACGGAAGAAGGAACCTAATATGTACATGTAAGGGTCTAGATTGGGACACGTCCCATTCATTGGTGTGAATGGTACAGAATGTACTCATCAATGCCTATAACACGAATGGAAAGAGTCACATCCATTGGGAGCACATGATTGCAGGCTTGGTAGTATTATCAGGGAAGAATAAGCTTTTTTGATGAGAAGGGCTGGAGATCTGGATGCTGGGCACTGTCATGTCATCTCTTCTGGGATCTCAGTGGCAGTCAATGGGTCCTGGATAGTGATGAGCTGAACACCCCCGGGTTCGGTTCGCACCAGAACCCGCGAACGGACCGAAAGTTCGCACGAACTTTAGAACCCTATTAAATACAATGGATGCGAACGTTCGAAATCTAAAGTGCTAATTATAACGACTATTATGCATGTTATTGTCCTAAAAAGGGTTTGGGAACCCGGGTTCTGCACCAGGGGACATGTATCAATCCAAAAAAAAGTTTTAAAAACGGACGTTTTTCGGGAGCAGTCATTTTAATGATGCATAAAGTGAAAAAAAAAGTCAAATATTCCTTTAAATATCGTACCTGGGGGGTGTCTAAAGTATGCCTGTGAAGTGGCACGTGTTTCCCGTGTTTAGAACGGTCCGTGCACAAAATTACATTTCTAAAGGAAAAAAAGCCATTTAAAACTGCTTGCGGCTTCAATGTAATGTCTGGTCCCGGTAATATGGATGAAAATCTTTAAGAAAAATGGCATAGCTACCCCATCACCCCCCCCCCCCCCTACTCCAGCCCATTACCAGCCCCTTTGGGTCTTGTATGGATATTAAGGGGAACCCCGCACACAAAATAAAAAAGGCCCTATATACTCTGAACAGCCGTATACAGGCGGTGCATACAAGACAGGGACTGTAGGTTTGTTCTTATGTAGAATCTGTTTGTAATTTTGAACAGGTACATTGTTTAAGTGTAGCTCCAGCCCAAAAATCTATTTTTAAGCTTTTTGGAAAACATAGGGAAGGGTTATCACCCCTGTAACATTTGTTTTGCTGTCTGTGCAGTGTGCACCTGTTCAGAACAGTTCACCTCACTTTCCGTCCTAATGACAAATGTTTTTATTGAAACAAGAATTGGTGATAAAGCATCAGTGGAGAGGAGACACTTTTTTTCCCATAATAACTCTTACAGGAGAGGATTTGCCTTCCTAGGGGTAGATTTCCTCTCACTTCCTGTTGCGTTTGCAAGGAGGAGTCGTTTGTAAGTTGGATGTTTGAAAGTAGGGGCCTGCCGTATATACTCAGCTGAAATTTGCCCCTTACATGTTGGTGTTGCCACAACACTGTGAGCCCTCACAGTTACTCTTGGTGGGCGCATGAATGGGCCCTGCTGTGAATTATTAGATCAAGAATTGTAATTGCATTCCCCTGTTGAACAGGGGCTGAAAATTGGGCCTTTGGTGGTGGTGGTGGTGGTGTTGACACAACACTGTAAGGCCTCACAGTTAATCTTGGTGGGCGCAGGAATGGGCCCTGCTGTGAATTATTAGATCAAGAATTGTAATTGCATGCCCCTGTTGAACAGGGACTGAAAAATTGGGCCTTTGGTGGTGGTGGTGTTGACACAACACTGTAAGGCCTCACAGTTACTCTTGGTGGGAGCAGGAATGGGCCCTGCTGTGAATTATTAGATCAAGAATTGTAATTACATGCCCCTGTTAAACAGGGGCAGAAAAATTGGGCCTTAGGCACTGGTGCCACAACACTGCAACCCCTCACAGATACTGTACTTGGAGCACAGCAATGAGCCCTGTTGCAAAGTATTGCATCAAAAATTGTAATTACACGCCCCTGTTAAACAGGGGCTGAAAAATTGGGCCTTAGCCACTGGTGCTGGTGCCACGACACTGCAACCTCTCCCAGATACTTTAGTTGGAGTGCAGGAATGAGCCCTGCTGCAAACCATTGCATAAAATTTTTTAAGACACGCCCCTGTTAAACAGGGGCTGAAAAATTGGGCCTTAGCCACTGGTGGCGGCACCCAGAAACAAAAATGTTCTTCCAAGCTATCATCATCAATCGGATCATTGAGGAGGAGGAGGATAGTCAGTAAACATAACAGGACAGTCTCTCAGCATCAGCATCAGTCTTGAAGGGATGTGACATTTGAAAATAAATTAGTCTGTTATATCAGCTTCAGGTGTTTGGTAGCTGGTGGTGATCCAAGACTGGTTCATCTTTATGAAGGTCAGTCGATCAACAGAGTCGGTGGACAGGCGCACCCTGTGATCCGTTACAAATCCTCCAGCAGCACTGAATGTGCGTTCTGAAAGAACGCTGGATGCGGGACAGGCCAGTAGCTCAATTGCATACTGTGCAAGCTCTGGCCAGTGATCCATCCTCAAGACCCAGTAAGCCAGAGGATTTTCGGTGGGGAAGGTGTCCAAGTCTGACCTTGCCCCTAGGTATTCCTACACCATGTTTATCAGACGCTGGCGATGGTTGCTGGAACCGATCATACCTTGGGGCTGCGGACTAAAGAATTGTCTGAACACATCGGTCAGACGGCCACCTTCCCCGCCGCTCCTTCTTTGACTGACCGAAGCCTCAGCAACTCGTTGTCCAGGACCAGGAGTTTGTAACCTCCCAGTCTCTGGGAACGCGTTGCACAGACCTTTCTGCAAGGCCTCCCGGAGTTGTCTCATCCTCTGCTCCCTCTGCGACGGTAAGATAAGGTCTGCAACCTTACCCTTGTACCGTGGATCAAGGAGAGTGGCCAGCCAGTAATGGTCCCTCTCCTTGATCCGAAGAATACGAGGATCCTTCCGCAGACTTTGCAGGAACAGGGAGGCCATGCAGCGTAGGTTAGCTAAGGCATTCGGTCCGGAGTCCTCTGGGTCACTAAGGACGACATGATCCGCAGCCACCTCCTCCCAGCCACGTACAAGTCCACTGGTTTCTTGGGACTGTAAATCATCCCTAAAAGACTGCTGCTGATGATGCTGAGTGCCAGGCTCCACCTCCATGCTGACACAATCCTCCTCCTCCTCCTCCTCTTCTTCCTGTGCGATGGGTGGGACAGAAGGAACACTGTCTGGGTAAAGGGGGCCTTGAGAGGCAAGGAAGTCCTCCTCTTCCTGCCTCTGTTCTGCCTCAAGTGCCCTGTCCATTATTCCATGCAGCGTATGTTCCAACAGGTGGACAAGAGGTACAGTGTCACTGATGCATGCACTGTCACTGCTCACCATCCTCGTGGCCTCCTCAAATGGTGCCAGGACAGTGCATGCATCCCTGATCATGCCCCACTGGCATGGTGAAAAAAAACCGAGCTCCCCTGACCCTGTCCTGGTGCCGTAGTCGCACAGGTACTCATTGATGGCCCTCTGCTGCGTGTGCAGCCGCTGCAGCATGGCCAACGTTGAGTTCCACCTGGTGGGCATGTCACATATAAGGCGGTTCTTGGGCAGGTTCAATTCCTTTTGCAGCTCAGCAAGGGGAGCACTGGCATTGTAAGATCTGCGGAAATGCACACAGACTTTCCTGGCCTGCCTCAGGACATCCTGTAAGCCCGGGTACCTGCCCAAGAACCGCTGCACCACCAGGTTAAGGATGTGAGCCACACAGGGCACATGGGTCAGTTGTCCCTGTCGGAGAGCGGAGAGGAGGTTGGTGCCATTGTCGCAAACTACCATTCCTGGCTTAAGCTGGCGTGGCGTCAACCACCTCTCGGCCTGCCCCTGCAGAGCAGACAGAACCTCTGCCCCAGTGTGGCTCCTGTCCCCCAAACACACCAGCGCAAGCACGGCATAGCATCTTTTTGCCTGCGTACTTGCGTAGCCCCTTGAACGCCTACGGAGCACCGCTGGTTCCGAGGACAAACCACAGGAAGAGGCCATGGAGGAAGAAGAAGAGGAGGGGGTGGAGGACAGAGGTGTGTCACAACCAGTAGTAGCATTTTGGAGGCGTGGCAGTGGAACAACCTCCAACACTACTGCACCTTGTCCTGCATCCTTCCCAGCTGCCAAAAGAGTGACCCAATGGGCCGTGAAAGAAAGGTAACATCCCTGTCCATGCCTGCTGGACCATGAGTCAGCGGTAATATGCACCTTACCGCTGACCGCCCTGTCCAGCGAGGCCAAGACATTGCCTTCCACATGCCGGTAGAGAGCCGGAATCGCCTTCCGTGAGAAAAAGTGGCGTTTGGGAACCTGCCACTGAGGAACCGCACATTGCACAAACTCACGGAAGGGGGCCAAGTCTACCAACTGAAAAGGCAGCAGTTGAAGCGCTAGCAATTTAGCCAAGCTAGCATTCAACCGCTGGGCATGTGAATGGCTGGGAGTGAACTTCTTTCGACGGTCCAGCAGCTGGGGCAGGGAAATTTGCCTGCTAGAATCGGACGTCGGTGTACTGCTAGCAGAGTGCCCGCAAGTACTTGGCTGTGACACACCTAATTCTACACCTTCATTCCTCTCAGAGCAGGTTTCAGAGAGGACTGAAGGTATAGTGGGGTTGGAGATCCCAGCTGATGCGGTGCAAGAAGAGGTCCGCTTTGTTCTTTGGTGTGGGTCTTTAAGGTAGGCTTGCCAACGAGCTGCATGGCAGGTCAACATATGTCTGGTCAAACATGTGGTGCCCAAGCGGGTGATGTTTTGGCCACGCGATATACGCTTGAGACATATGTTGCAAACAGCAGCTGTGCGATCTGATGCACTCGACTCAAAAAAGGCCCACACCAAAGAACTTTTTGAATAACGGGCAGAGGCAGCGCCCTGCACAGGCGGAGCTCTGCGGTGTGATTCCGTCGGTGTGCTGCCCTTACGCTGGCCCCCCGAGGGCATCCTGCCTCGTTGGAGATGTGCCTCCTCCTCATCCTCCTCCTCCTCTCTCCTATTAGGCACCCACGTGGAGTCAGTGACCTCATCATCCCCTCCCTCCTCATCACTGGAGCCAATCTGGCAGTATGCTGCAGCTGCTGGAACATGACTGCCAGATTGGTGTCCTTCTTGAGCATCCCCTCTCTCTGCTCTCACGCTACTGCCTTCCTCTAGCTGGGTATCATCATCAGACCCTTCGAAACGCTGGGCATCCTCCTGGAGCATGTACCCAACACTGTGCTCAAACAGTTTGGGGGACTCCTCAGGAGGACATGGTTGGTCTAGGGAAGAAGTGACTGATGATGACATTGATACCAGGGAAGAGGACGCTTTGGCAGCTGCTTTGCCAGTACCCTGAGCCTGGGTGAGAGAGGATGAGGAGGATGAGGAGGGCTTGGTCATCCACTCTACCAAGTCTTCGGCATGATGCGGCTCAACACGTCCAGCTGCCGAAAAGAAGGACAAGCGTGTCCCATGGCCACGTGCTGATGGCGATGCACCGCGTCCACGACCAGCACTGTTGTCTCTAGACACAGAGCCTGCTTGCCCTCTTTTATTGGCTCCTGACTGTCTGCCTCTCCTTGTTTGCCTTCCAGACATTCTAATGGCCTGCAGGAAAATGGGAAAACCAGCAATAAGGCCTAGCTTCAGGAGTATATTTTGCAGGAATCACACTACGCCTGCTGTAGGTGCTGCAAATGCCTGTTGGTGTAACACACCAGGAAAAAGCAGCAATACAGGCTAAGTTCAGGTGTAATATGGTCAGGAGGCACACTCCGCCCGCTGTAAGTGCCACAAAATCCTGTTGGGGTAACACACCAGGAAAAAGCAGCAATACAGGCTAAGTTCAGGTGTAATATGGTCAGGAGGCACACTCCGCCCGCTGTAAGTGCCGCAAAATCCTGTTGGTGTAACACACCAGGAAAAAGCAGCAATACAGGCTAACTTCAGGTGTAATATGATCAGGAGGCACACTCCGCCCGCTGTAAGTGCCGCAAAATCCTGTTGGTGTAACACACCAGGAAAAAGCAGCAATACAGGCTAAGTTCAGGTGTAATATGGTCAGGAGGCATACTCCGCCCGCTGTAAGTGCCGCAAAATCCTGTTGGTGTAACACACCAGGAAAAAGCAGCAATACAGGCGAAGTTCAGGTGTAATATGGTCAGGAGGCACACTCTGCCCGCTGTAAGTGCCGCAAAATCCTGTTGGTGTAACACACCAGGAAAAAGCAGCAATACAGGCTAAGTTCAGGTGTAATATGATCAGGAGGCACACTCCGCCCGCTGTAAGTGCCGCAAATGTCTGTTGGTGTAACACACCAGGAAAAAGCAGCAATACAGGCTAACTTCAGGTGTAATATGATCAGGAGGCACACTCCGCCCGCTGTAAGTGCCGCAAAATCCTGTTGGTGTAACACACCAAGAAAAAGCAGCAATACAGGCTAAGTTCAGGTGTAATATGGTCAGGAGGCATACTCCGCCCGCTGTAAGTGCCGCAAAATCCTGTTGGTGTAACACACCAGGAAAAAGCAGCAATACAGGCTAAGTTCAGGTGTAATATGATCAGGAGGCACACTCCGCCTGCTGTAAGTGCCGCAAAATCCTGTTGGTGTAACACACCAGGAAAAAGCAGCAATACAGGCTAACTTCAGGTGTATAATGTGCAGGAGGCTTAGCAACAATGACACTGACACTGTCCCCTGCCTATCCTTCTCTCTCCCTGCACACAAGGTTTATCAAAGTATATGACACTGACACTCTCCCTGCCTATCCTTCTCTCTCCCTGCACACAAGGTTTAGCAAAGAATATGACACTGACACTGTCCCCTGCCTATCCTTCTCTCTCCCTGCACACAAGGTTTATCAAAGTATATGACACTGACACTCTCCCTGCCTATCCTTCTCTGTCCCTACACACAAGGTTTAGCAAAGAATAGATTTGACAAGATTTGACACTATCCCTGCCTATCCTTCACTTTCCCTGCTCCGGAACACACTACACGAGGCCGCCGCGCTGGCGGCCTTTTATAGTGTAGGGCGTGTACTAAACCCCCTCAGCTATGATTGGCCACAGGCATCCTGCCTGTGGCCAATCATTGCTCTCCTCGCTGCCGGCGCTGTGATTGGCCAAGCATGCAGGGTCACAGTGCATGCTTGGCCAATCACAGCGCCGGGATTACACTGCGATGGCGCAGTGTATTGTGGGCCGTTCGCGTCACTCGAATTTGGCGCGAATGCCCCAAATCGTTCGTTGTTCGCCGAACGCGCGAACAGCCGATGTTCGAGTCGAACCTATGTTCGACTCGAACACCGAGCTCATCCCTAGTCCTGGATGGTTCCAATAGCACAGGTGGGCTGATGGGTGTATTCTTCCAAATGCCCCACCAGCATCTCTGCTCCATCCTCCCCTTATGTTCTGCTCACTACTGAAGACAGAGCAGCCAGACCACATGCTGCCTGTTTAGAGTACATCACTACATCTGGAGGAAGGGGGTGAGGTATCACCAGCTTCCATTAAATCGACAGTCACATATACATGAAGATAGCTGTTGCAACACTCACAACAAAAAAGCCCTCTCCCGCCCCCATGCTTGCAGGCAGTCTTTTCTGGGACCGAGGTCCCCCTGCTGACTCAACGGGGCATGGATCTGGTACGCAAGGGCTTCCTGTGCCCCTTATTGGACAACCCAATCTGCAGCTCAAATCAATAATACAACATTACTCGTTTTTCATGCAAGGAAGGATGGAGAAGCAGCACACGGGGCAAATTAGGTGTGCTACAGTGCAAATAGTATGCTGATAGGAGTAGACAGCAGAGTGATGGAAAGACACCCTAACCCTGTGGATAGGTGCCATCTGTTGTTTTTGCTTCAGGAGATGCTCAACTGTAGTGGCAATGCAAAGGGATAGAGAGTCATGAGGAACATGGTTCCTCTATAGTTTCCTGAGTCACTGGGGCAGTGATCTAATTGGATGCTGCATGCCTATGTCACTTTGGCAGCCATCTTAGGTGTGGCAGAGTCTATTTAAGAACCTGGCCCCTGGGTTTGGCATGCATTTGTGTGTGGATAGTGTAGGGACAGGTCTCCCATCTGTCAGGTCAGGGGAAGTATTAGCGACAGGGAAAAGTTCCAGACGAGTAGGTAAAGCTTAGGGCTCCTTGGACACGTTCCCGTTTGGGCTCAGAACGTCCAGGCCGCATTCCTCCCCTCCAGAGAGATGCTGTCAGTTCGGCTGAAGCCTGCTCTGCTACACGCTAGTGTTCCCGGTTCGGCCTTCTCCCACCAGGTTGTTGTGAACTGTTTGCCTTTTCTTCATTACAAGTTCTACCATTTGGTGTGTGTTATTGCCTCCGCACCAAGCTGCACCCTCCCTGTCTTCTTTTATATTGTAAAGCGCTGTTAGGGCATAGCTCCCAACTGTGCCTGATTTCGAGGGACTGTCCCTTATTTGGAGCAATGTCCCTCTTCCCCCCTCATTTGTCCCTCATTTTGGTCTGATCTATATAGTTATATATAAAATCCACTTTATATCTTTCAAAAAGTTTTTCCCAGTCCTAAATCTTTCATACAAATTCTAAATTGCTGCATTTGTAAAATTTAACAGCCAATATAAAGGAATAGTAGTGGTAAAAAAAGCCCTTGTGGATTTAATTAACCTTTTTTATTTGGTTAATTCTCCTTTAAGGGGGTGTGGCAGGGGGTGTGTCCTATGCCTACAGATATGTTTGGTAGTAGGTGTCCCTCATTCCCATCTCAAAATGTTGGGAGGTATGTTAGCGCTATATAATAATAATAATAATAATAATAGTAGGCTCATCGGTGTGCTGCTTCTCCTTTCACTGTCCAGTCACAGGGTGAGGGTGGGGAGGGGACTTGTAAGTAAAAGTGCAGCAAAGAAAGCTCAGCTCCCCTCCCCGGCTAGACAGGGGTTGTGCTGTGTGGCAGAGCCTTTTAAAACTCAGGATTGAATGGACAGAAATGCAAACCTTCTGGCAGTTAAAACAGCTCAACATATAGTATATACTGCATCTATGTACTAGAGCAGACTTTCTCAACCTTTTCAACACAGAGGAACCCTTGAAATAACCTTTCGGTCTCAGGGAACCCCTGTTAAAATTAGCTATATCTACAACTCATGATACATTGGTGCGATTGGTCAGTGGAAGATTGCTCCTTACATCTGTGATCTTGGGGAAGAATTTCTCTCCTACAGACAGCTAAAAAGATCATTGGTGTCACTGGGAACTTATTTGAGAGGCAAAAATTGGTCATTGCTCAAGGAACCCCTAGCAACCATTGGAGGAACCCTAGGGTTCCACAGAACCCTGGTTGAGAAACCCTGTACTAGAGGTTTGCCTGAAGTCTAGATGTAATGTGTACATTTTTAAATACACATCGACCAAATAAAACATAATTTCTGTTAAAATCCAAATTATACAGAATAGGCAGATGTTGCTATATACTCAACATTTGTTATTTTGTTTTGTGGTTTATTCACTTTGTCAGAGTTTTGAGAAATGAGAAATGTACATGTCTCAATTAATGTTTTTTGGTTATTGAGCGCCAGCCTTGTTTATTGACCATACAATAAATATTGAACAAAGCGTCATGATGCTTTACATCTGTCACTATTAATAAGCATCGCATCCAATACAACAAACCAGCAAAGATTATTTTATTTAGGAAGATTTACAGCTGCAGAACATCAATATTCATGTAACCAATGGAACAATAAATACGTCCGGTGAGAGATCACAGGAAATATTTTAAAATAGTTGAAAATATGAATTGATTTATTAAAATGGACCAACAATATATACAACTCTAGATAGATATTACAAACACACAAAATAGGTTCTGTAACGATTAGTACATAATCACATTTATTTTTCAACTGTAAGCAGTGTAAGTGCCTGAATATGACTTGTTACATTTCCTACAATCCTTGTACAGCCAACTGCGTCTTGTGCTGTCAAGAAGCATGCTACTAAGAGGAGGGAGCAGAGTGACAGAGCGATGAGCTTATCTGTTTTGCTTTGTGTCTTTTCAGGTTCTTTGCAGTAAAAGCAAGGAAGCATAAAAACTTTGGTTGTGTATTAATATTTGCTTTACTAAACAAAAATTCTGTACTCCGACAAACTAGGTACAATTGTAGGAAAATACTACACAACCTACAGAGTATTACAAAATATGTATACAATATACACATGCACAAGCTATCTATCCTTCCTAGCAAATGAGCATGGACAATGTATGAAATGACACTAAACTGCCACAAACTATGGTATATACAGTATACACACACACATATATATATATTGTGACAGCAGGAAGGTAAAGTCACCTGGTTGCATCCAGGGGGGTAGATATATTTCTCCCAGATTCAGGCTTTATGCTGACTTATACAACTAGGGTGGAGAGTTGTATAAGCCCAGCTGAGGCTAGTAGGCTCATGGATGACTCATACCTCTAGGGAGAGTGTGGGGCGTCGTACAGACAGGGAGTTGATGAGGCCAGCTGAAGCTTGTCAGCTCATTTAGGCCTCTATAAGAACTCCCAGATTCATTAGGTGTTGGCTCATGCCTGGAACCAGACCTGTGTGGACTGTCTAGGGAGAGTGAACCCCTGTGCGGTGAGGCAAAGCCTGTGTGGCTATTTGTTTGGACTTTTACTAAACCAGGGACTTAGGGACTAGGACAGCACCAGGCTGATCCCAGTTGTTAGTTTAGGAAACCTGCATGTTTAGTCAGAGGTCAAACTGACCAGGATTTATTTTGTTTATGTTTCTTTTTGGCTTTGCTGTGTTTTTGTCACTGTACATAGAGAAATAAACCGCACCTTTTGATTTTGAAAACCACAACCTCCGTCTGCTGGCCCTGTTTTTGTGTGGGGAGCCCAACCAGGGGGTCACACACACCCGCTACCGAGTTAACCCCCTCACAGTTGGTGGAGAATGCGGGCAGTTTTTTTTAAGCCAGCATGGAGGAGATACTGAAACAGCTGGCTCTAGCAAATGCCAATCAACAGCAGACAAATGCAGGTTTGCAAAGGAGCCTTGCAGCCCAGCAGCAAGCTCATCAACAAGCCCAGCAGCAATCTGAGGCCCGCTTCATAGACCTGTTACAGAAGCAAGAGCAGAGACTACAACAAATGGAAGCAGTAATGCAGCAACGTCCGCAGACCAGTGAGGAAAGCCGTCCCACTAATACCGCGTCCTTTGGGGTGAGTCGTTTATTGACAAAAATGACTGGAGAGGATGATCCAGAGGTATTTTTGACCACATTTGAAAGGACTGCTGAAAGAGAAAAGTGGCCTGAGGAGCAGTGGGCTGGACTGGTGGCTCCTCTGTTAACTGGTGAATCGCAGAAGGCTTACTATGACCTAGAGCCTGACCAAGCAAAAGACTATGTGATGCTAAAAGCTGAAATATTGGCAAGGCTGGGTGTCACCCTGGCTGTCCGGGCTCAGCGTGTGCATAACTGGACTTTCCAGCTTGGAAAACCCCCCAGGTCTCAAATGTATGATCTCATTCACCTGAGCAGGAAGTGGCTACAGCCAGAGACTTTGTCCGCACCAGAGATTGTGGAACGTGTTGTAATGGATCGGTTTTTGAGAGCTCTTCCTACTGCCATCCAAAAGTGGGTAAGCCATGGAGACCCAGAGACGGCCGGTGGTCTTGTGGATCGTGTAGAGAAATACTTGGCTACAGAGAACCTGACGGCCTCTTCCAGAGACACTCGGACTTTCCACCCTAAGACCAGACCATCCCCAGGGGCGGATAAGAGGATTCCAAGGGGTGAGGGTGGAGAGAGTGAGAGGGTGGGAGCTCTACCCAAAGTTTGGCGAGAACAGCCTGGGAAGTCAGGGGCTCAAGAGGCAGCCAAAAGGATTGTTTGCTACCGCTGCCGGCAAGCGGGACATATTGCAGCAAATTGCCCGGTTGTGGAGGAACCCATGCAATGTGACTTTCTGACGGACAGACGTCAGTCGCTGTGTGCGACAGTCGCATGCACTGCCATTCGGGGAACTGAGAAACATTTATGCAAAATGTGTATTAATGGTAGAAATGTTGTGGTATTACTGGATTCAGGTAGCCTTGTGACCCTGATAAAGGCTGAATTAGTTAAAACAGAGGTCTCTGGGAATAGCAAGGTAGCTGTTATTTGTGTGCATGGGGACACCCGAGAGTATCCAGTGACTACAGTGTGTTTCGAGACCCCCAAAGGTACCCTCTCTCATCCAGTGGGGTTAGTATCTCAATTACCGCATGATGCCATTGTGGGAAGAGATTTTCCGAAGTTCTGGGAACTGTGGGATGATCCTGAGCCCCCCACTGGTGCCCCTATGTACCAGGAATGTGATAGCCAGAACTCCTCTGAGAGTGGTGAGGACTCTCCAGAATTTCCCTTGTCAGTATTGGCAGGGGAGACTCAAGAAACTGGAGAGGAGCCCACCTCCTCAGACAAAAACCTACCGTCTGTGGAGTTTTCTGATCTGGAGGTTCACAGGGAAAATTTTGCCACAGAACAGTTAAAAGACCCCACCCTAATAAAGGCACGGGAAAACGTAGTGGAAATAGATGGCGAGTTAGTGAACCCAGATAATACCTGCACTTACCCATACTTAAGCGTAGAGAAGGACCTACTGTATCGGGTGGCAAAAAGGGCAGAAGAAACCGTTGAGCAGCTTGTGGTGCCCAAACCTTACAGGAAGTTGGTGTTGGAGTTGGCCCATGGGCACATTCTTGGAGGTCATCTGGGGACAGAGAAAACCCGAGAGAGGGTATTACAGAGATTCTATTGGCCTGGGGTGATGAAGGACATAGAAAATTATTGTTCCTCCTGCCCTGTGTGTCAGAGGTCGGCCCCGATGCCACATTTCCGTAGCCCGCTGGTCCCTCTACCCATCATTGAGGTCCCGTTTGAGAGAATCGCAATGGATTTGGTAGGTCCTATAATCAAGTCCGCTAGGGGGCACCAGTACATATTGGTTATAATGGACTATGCCACCCGTTATCCAGAAGCGATCCCTCTCAGAAATACCTCGGCCAAAACCATAGCCAAAGAGCTATCTCTTGTTTTTAGCCGGGTGGGTATTTGTAAAGAACTGCTTACGGACCAAGGTACACCCTTTATGTCCCGGGTTATGAAAGAGCTGTGTAAATTGTTCAAAGTGACGCAATTGCGTACATCTGTGTATCACCCCCAAACCGATGGGCTGGTTGAAAGATTCAACAAAACCCTAAAACAAATGTTGAAGAAAGTGGTGGATAGAGATGGAAAGGATTGGGACTGTCTACTTCCTTATTTGATGTTTGCTATTAGGGAGGTGCCCCAATCCTCTACGGGATTCTCCCCCTTTGAGTTACTGTATGGGAGACACCCAAGAGGGCTGTTGGATATTGCCAAGGAAACTTGGGAAAGTGAGAGTTCTCCCCACAGGAGTGTGATTGAGCATGTCGCCCTGATGCAAGATCGAATTGCACAGGTAATGCCCATCGTGAAGGAACATTTGGCCCAAGCGCAGTTGGCACAGCAGAGAGTGTACAACCGTGGAGCAAAGACCCGTACCTTTTCCCCGGGGGATAGGATATTGGTACTTGTCCCTACGGTTGAAAGTAAATTCCTTGCCAAATGGCAAGGCCCCTACGAGATAATGGAAAAAGTGAGCGAAGTGAATTACAAGGTCAGACAACCAGGAAGGCGAAAGCCCGAACAGATATATCACGTTAATCTATTGAAAGCCTGGAGGGATAGAGAGTCCCTAGTCGCAGAAACTTGGTCACCAGCTCAAACTGGTTGCGTGATTCCGGAGGTTGGAATAGCAGCCACCTTGTCACAACCCCAACAACAGGAGGTTAAGGAGTTTGTGCTTCGCAACAAGGAGGTGTTCTCTGAGCTGCCGGGACAAACATCTGGGGTAGAGCATGATATTATTACCCCGCCCGGTGAAAGGGTGAAGTTAAAACCCTATCGGATCCCAGAGGCCCGACGGGAGGCAATACGGGAGGAAGTACAGAAAATGCTGAACTTAGGGGTGATAGAGGAGTCCCAAAGTGATTGGTCTAGTCCCATTGTGTTGGTGCCTAAACCGGATGGGAGCTGGCGATTTTGTAACGATTTTCGTCAGTTGAACAAAGTTACAAAATTTGACACCTACCCCATGCCACGTATAGATGAGTTGATCGACCGGCTGGGAACAGCCCGATACATGACGACTCTTGACCTCACAAAAGGGTATTGGCAAATTCCCCTGGCCAAATCGGCCAAAGAGAAAACCGCATTTGTAACCCCAGACGGGGCGTTCCAATATAAGAGAATGCCGTTCGGGTTACAGAATGCGCCGGCCACATTCCAGCGGAAAATGGACCAGATACTGAGGCCCCATCGGAAGTATGCTGCGGCTTACCTGGATGACGTAATTGTCCATAGCACAGATTGGGCCTCACATCTGCCAAAAGTGCAAGCAGTCCTAGACTCTATCCGGGAAGCGGGGTTTACGGCTAAGCCCAAGAAGTGTACCATTGGGCAGGAGGAGGCCAAATATCTTGGGTACACCATTGGCAGGGGAGTGATAAAACCCCAACTCAACAAAGTCGAGGCCATCCAGAGTTGGCCACGTCCCAACAGCAAGAAGCAGGTACGGGCCTTTCTGGGAATCGCGGGTTATTATCGGCGCTTCATTCCCCACTTTGCTTCTAAGGCTGTGCCCCTAACCAACCTGACGAAAGGGAAAGGGTCGGTCATGATTAAATGGACCCCCGAGGCTGAGGCAGCATTCCAATTCTTGAAACAAGCCTTATGTAGCCAGCCAGTGTTGTACTCACCCGACTTCTCTAAAGACTTTGTCGTACAAAGTGATGCGTCAGATGTGGGGTTAGGAGCAGTATTGTCCCAGGTCTGGAACGGGGAAGAGCACCCAGTCATTTACCTCAGCAGGAAGTTGAAGTCCCATGAGGTAAATTACGCCACGGTTGAAAAGGAGTGTTTAGCGGTGAAGTGGGCTCTAGATTCCCTTCGGTACTATCTGCTAGGTAGGCACTTTGACATGGTTACGGATCACGCTCCGTTAAAGTGGATGGCTCAAAACAAGGAGACAAATAGAAGAGTGAATAGGTGGTTCCTGGCCCTACAGGAATTCAACTTCACAGTAAAGCATCGCCCTGGCGTTCAAATGGGGAATGTGGATGCTTTGTCTCGAGTACATGAATGCCTGATTGCTGGTGTTCCAACCCCAAGGTTAAAACAAGAGGGGGGGGTATGTGACAGCAGGAAGGTAAAGTCACCTGGTTGCATCCAGGGGGGTAGATATATTTCTCCCAGATTCAGGCTTTATGCTGACTTATACAACTAGGGTGGAGAGTTGTATAAGCCCAGCTGAGGCTAGTAGGCTCATGGATGACTCATACCTCTAGGGAGAGTGTGGGGCGTCGTACAGACAGGGAGTTGATGAGGCCAGCTGAAGCTTGTCAGCTCATTTAGGCCTCTATAAGAACTCCCAGATTCATTAGGTGTTGGCTCATGCCTGGAACCTGACCTGTGTGGACTGTCTAGGGAGAGTGAACCCCTGTGCGGTGAGGCAAAGCCTGTGTGGCTATTTGTTTGGACTTTTACTAAACCAGGGACTTAGGGACTAGGACAGCACCAGGCTGATCCCAGTTGTTAGTTTAGGAAACCTGCATGTTTAGTCAGAGGTCAAACTGACCAGGATTTATTTTGTTTATGTTTCTTTTTGGCTTTGCTGTGTTTTTGTCACTGTACATAGAGAAATAAACCGCACCTTTTGATTTTGAAAACCACAACCTCCGTCTGCTGGCCCTGTTTTTGTGTGGGGAGCCCAACCAGGGGGTCACACACACCCGCTACCGAGTTAACCCCCTCACAATATATATATATATATATATATATATATATGTATTTTAACATTGATCAATCCTGATGTACTGACAGCCTATCTCTTTTCTTGGGGCCCTAAATGACCAAGACCATGCAAATAGCCCCCCCCCCCAGATAGTCTGAAATATTTAGTAAGAGGCACGGCAAGTTTTTTTAAGTTGTAACTTTTTGTCACAATTATTTGGAAAATCCAAACATTCAATAATTTTTTTTTTTCTTACATACTGTCACAAGAGCAGTAAAGCATCCTCATATGACTAGTGTGGCAAGGACCAAGTACACTGACTGGTGACAGTATTAAAAAAATGGCCACAGGAGCTGGAGCAGGCACAAACCATGACATACATGTATTTGATTGTGCTCGCACTTGCCACCCTGCCGAAGTATAATAACTGTGGTGGGTCAGCAAGTGGTTAACTTTGGTTTTCCTGGTGATGGAGTCTTCTTACTTGTAACCAGGATCTCATTACCGACTGATCCTTGCTTCTCAAAGTCTTCCAGAACTACTAGTGCTTCCTTCGTTCCTCTTTCCCACCCCCCTACTTCCTGTAGCATCACTTTCTGTCCTAAGCTTATGAACCAGTCCAACAAGTTAATTAGCAGTGTATGAGGGGAGGCCTAGCTTCCAAAAACACATGTAACTTAAATGTTATTCCAAAGATATATATATGCTATAAAAAACACCAAAATAGCCATAGCAACACAAAATCACAGTGCGGCCTCGTACACACGGCCGAGATTCTCGTTGAAAAAAACATGTCGTTTTTTTCGACGAGATTCTTGGACAAGAAACTTGTCCCGGCCGAGTGTACACACGCTCGTTTCAAAGAACCCGCGGTTCTTTGAAAGGAGTGTACGCGGTGACGTCATCGACTACGTCGAGCATGCGCTCGTCACATTCGATGCCGTCGCCGCCATCTTGGTATACCCTACGTATGCCTAGGAAGCTACCGCGCATGCGTCAAATTCATTTCGAACATGCGCGGGCTTCCGGGCGGACAGGTAAGTGTACACACACTCACTTTTCTCGTCGAGAAACATGCCGAGGAGAATCTCGACGAGAAAATAGAGAGCAGGTTCTCTATTTTCTCGTTGAGGTTTCTTGTCGGTTTTCTCGACGAGAAACCCGCTAGCAGCGTACACACGACCGATTTACTCGGCAAGACCTCTCTGCCAGCAAGTTTCTTGCTGGTTCTTGCCGAGAAAATCGGTCGTGTGTACGAGGCCTGCTTCTCATTTTTCCTATCTAATCATGGGCTGGGGGGTGGATCCAGGATGGGCTGGGCAAATAGGAAGTGTGTTTAATAATGGTGGCCAACCAACTGAGGACATCTAGTGGCAGGAAAAAAGGTACTTTTTTTATTATTGTATAAGGAACATATAACATTCCCAAAATGCTAAAATCGCAATAAATAAATATATAAATAAATACATAAATAATAAAATAAAATATATATATAGATCTATATCTATATATACTGTATATATCTATATATATATATATATATATATATATATATATATATATATATATATATAAAATGTAGCGCCCTCACCTCGCCCCCTGCCTGCCTTTCTGTATGTGTTTTCGGCTCCTTACAGGGAGGGGAGAGGCACACCGCACCACAAGCCCGTACCCTCATGAGTAAGGAGGTTGAGCGGTGTTAGTTTTCGGGCCTGCCTGCGGCTGGAGTTGAATCCTCCCGAGAATGAGTCTCACCTCTACGTTAGATAGATGCAAGTCCTTGTGTTTCCCCAGGAATGTCACTGTCAACACCAACTGAAAGTCCAACTTCTATATTTATTTCACACGGATAATAAATATGCCTCTTTGACAGCAGACAGGTTGGAAAAAGACACAGGACAGCTTAGGTGGGAGGAGGTCCAGGCACAAACTTGAATCAGGTTCTTTGACTGTTTAGGTTTCACAAACAGTTATGGCGCACGATCTCTGCCACAGACCGTAAGGTTCTCCAAGTCACTGCCACTGACTTGGAGAACAGGTCACTGCCACTGACCGGGTGAATAGGGCATGGCCCTGTTAGGCCACTGCCACTGACCTGTAAGTGAACTTCCTTCTAGAGGGTACTTGGCCCGTGAGGAGAAGACATCCCTCCGGAGAGTTACCAGAGGTCCTCACAATCACCACGACCCTGCGCTGGGTCTTCGGTACAGGTAACCTCCCTGGCCTCCTCGTCCTATATCCGGGTCCCCTCGCAAGGTGGCACCCTGGGAGTCCTCGATTCCCGGCGGAACCCAGCCGAAGGTGCTGGGCTCCAGGCCTCCAAGATAGTACCTCACCCCAGACTGAAGGTGTCTGGGATGGAACAGGAACTCAGCCTCCGGGCCTAGGGCACCCAGAGATGACACACGCACACACCCAGGTCGAAGGTGCCTGGGCGCGGAACGACGACGACCTCACTGGAAGATGGCCGCGCCTTTTTATACCCTCACCCAACAGGCACAGCAGGTTCCCCGCCCTGCCGTACAGCTGCTGAGAGGGGACAAGAAAAGGCACAACCCTGTACTGTGGTTCAACCCGGGCCTATGGCGACAGCGCCACCTGTAGGCCCCAGGGAACTGAACACCAATACTATCTCCCAGGGACAGAAATGGTCCATTAACCCTAACAATAGTGTGTCTGAGCCCAACTACCACTCAGACACCTCCCCTAGCTTGTGCACCCCGCTACATATATATATATATATATATATATAGATATAGATCTATATATATAGATATACTGTATATACACACAATACATTTTATTTATTGGCATGAACCCTGCTAGCAATACCCTGATACAGCCAGTTATTTAAATAATTGTATTATTAATTTTGGACAACATGCAGCTGCTTGATTGCCTCAATAATATCTTAGATGGCACATGTGGTTTAGTCCCAATAGGTGGCGGGTTAATTTTTATTGCTTTTAAATTGACGAAAATGAAAGGTAAAATAAAGATATTTTGTTATTTTTTAAATATATTGAATTTCAAGTAGGCTCCATGTACACAGAAGCTCAAAAACAGCTGTTTTTAAAGCAGCAGAAAAAGCTAGCTTTTATCAGCGTTTTTTTTACTAGCTTTTATTAGCGTTTTTCAGTGTAGCTTTTTTTAGCTTTAAAAAAAAAAAAAAAATTTTCAATGGACCAAAAAACGCTCGCGGCCAGCGTTTTTGAGCGTTTTTGAGCGTTTTTTCGGCGTTTTGCGTTTTTTTGCGTTTTTTTCTGCCGAAAAACGGCACTTTGAACGCAAATTTCCTGCGTTCAGAAAAAAGCCCATTAACTCCACTGCTCATTAAAGCTAAAAAACGGTATGTGTACATGAACACATAGGCTAACATAGAGTGCAGTTAATGGGCTTTTAAAAAAAAACGCCAAAACGCCCATTAACTGCAGTTTATCAGCTTCTGTGTACATGGAGCCTTAATCTTTTTTTCTTTTTAATGTTTATATACATTGCCCATTGCATCTCTTTTTAATTTTTTTATATTATCTTTTTATTATTTTTAAAATCCTACTCTTGGCTGGTATTCTGTTTTAGGAATAAGAATATTAAGTAAGTATTAACAGCAAATAAAACAGATCAAGCAATTCAATCTACCATTCACTCATAGCTGGAGGTTCAAATTTGGCCAGACTGCCCCTTTAATAGCAGTTACAGTGTCAATTTTGACTGTATGTATGTAAGTCAGCCGATAAGTTATTGTAATAAAATTAACTTTTCTTTTTTTTTGTAAGTTTATCACCCAGGCAAGGTCTTTACCCAGCCTTGATAGGAATTCAAATGGGATATCTCAATTGTTAGCTATTAAGCAGAAAATGTTTATAGATGAATCAATGGCCTTCTGTAATTTAGAAGCATTTTTGAATGAAAAACGACATACACCGCCATCTCCTATTGCAATGTGACTTCGTAAATAAAAATCTCTTTCAGTCTCCGTAGACATTTTCTACGTTTGCATAGTTTATTTATTTGATGGAGCTCTGCATACGACTTGCATCGCACATAATAAATCACCAATGTTCCCATTATTGTTGATTTTTTTTAGGATTTGCAATTTCTATCTTGTCCTATGTCATTTTTCTTTCTTAGAAAAGTCTGACTATAATAAAAAAAAATATATACAAATCACAGCTCCGTGGAACTCTTAAAGGAAAAAAAATCCTAATTACTAATTCAACAATACATTTCTGGTTTGCTAAATACTTGTTGTAAAGGGAGTTACATGGATTTGCTGGGGCATTTCGCTTGACTAGATTGCTTTTTTCATTTTCAAAGGCTTCTGTCACAGGATTACCTGTCCCCCACAGGCTAAAAATGCATTTTATGTTACAGAGAGCATTGTTGAGTTTCAAGCCATTATACTGAGCACTTAAAAAGGGCATAAATAGATTGGGCTTTCTTTAACATATTTTAAAAATGTAAAAGGTTAGTAAACTGGAGTCTTTGACTTGACTACTCGCACCAGTATCTTGAAAAACCAAACTTTGCTACCGTAAAGTGGGTGAGGATTTCGTCCTCCTGCTGTCTGCGGATGAAGAATCTCTGTCTTAGTTCCATGACTGCTATGTTTTCCCCAAAGAGGCCCACCAGGCACACCAAAATCTGTTCTAGGCTGGCCCGGGAATCCTTAGGTATACCATCACTGCTCAGCAGGCATCATCCTCTAATGAGTAAATGGCCAGCTCAGCGATCAGCCAGGTAGGCACCTGATACAGGCAAGTGTCACTCTCCAGTCTCTCCTCCCGCTCAGACAGAGAGATGTTGGACCCATTAAACTTAGGCACCAAGGCTGCACCTAATGGTGCCATAATGCACAGGCACTCAGTGTCAGAAAACAGTCCGTGACTTTGTTTTTGTTGTTTATTGAGGGATAATAACTTGGATAGGGATAGGAGGTTATAGGATGCCCATTTGACTTCAGAACAACTTCAGGGAAAACTCTTCCTATATACAGTCTCTATATATACTCCACTTCTTTCCCCAGCACTCACTTGCTTGCAGAACCCAGCTGACACACTGTGAAAATCTGACAAAGCACTCAGTCAGATTAAAGCAAAAGCATGTCATAGGCAAGAACCCGGGGGGCCCTTGGATTACATTCCTCCTGTGGCTACCGACCCCAGCACTACCTCTTCAGGCACTGCCAACCTGCCTGGCTGCAGATGCCCCTTTAACCAGCCCTCCAGGCTAACTTCTCCCCACAGTCCTCCAGACTGACACTCGCCAACCCATCCAGCTGACTCTCTGGAGATCTCCCAGACATGCTGACCTTCACCATGTCCTCTCTCCTGGCTCCCATGCCTCCAGGAAGGATTTCCTCCATGTGTTTTGGCAGATCCTTCCAGCTGCCAAGCCCCAGGTCCAAGGTCACCCCGCGAGACTAGGGAGCATCCTCAAGGGCCACCGACAGCCTCCTCCGCAATCTATGTCCATCTTCCGCCTGACTACTCCTGTTGGCATGCCCCATGTCTATTTATAAGGTAAGCTCCGCCCCCTGCCAGTCCAAATCTGGGGATTGGCTGAGGCCTCATAAATATGCATGGCAGCTCCTTCTTACTCCCACCCTTCTTACTCCCAATTTCCAGGCCAGGGAGAGGTGCTAGAGAGAGCTGCCAGATGAGTCATCCAGCCCCTGAGTCACTAAACCATGGCCCAGATTTACAACCCAGGCCTGGCTATCAGCTAAGCCAATTTTCCTATTCTAAACAACTAACCTATTTACATCTAGCATTCTAGAGAGTGCTACATGTAGAAGGTTCAACAAAACAAACACAAACAGGCCCAGCAGGAATGCAACCAAACTAGAGCCACTTACTGAGAGTAACAGCTAAGCAACAGTTGAGACCTGTAGATGCCAACAGGATCTGCCAAAAGGAGCGGAATGTGGCATGGCCTGTCTGCACACAAATGGGGAGGCTGTTCCCACTAACAAAATGCATGCCAAACCATGGAGCCAGGGTCTTAGACTCTGCCTGGCCCAAGATGGCTGCCAAAGTCATGTGGTGCCAGCATCCAATCGGATAGCTGTTCCCTGTGACTAAGAAAACCATAGAGCTCCTCTCGACTTCTTCCCCATCTGCATTGCCCCTGCACACAAGCACCATCTCCAGTGGAGACAATAGACTGCACCTGCCTACAAGTCTGTTAGAGTACTCACTGACAGGTTTCTCAGAATACCTTGCAGCATCCCCTACACCAACTATCAGGTTTTCATTAGAATAATCCCGCCCCATCTATCAGGATTCCTTGCAGAATCCCTGCCAGAATTTCCAGTATTCCTAGGACAGTCACTACCTCCAGAACTTCCGGAGTTCCAGGTAACAATGCTGGACATCCTCTGATCAGAAAGGTATTTAAGCTCTAGCGTTTGAAGTGCCTGATGCTTTGTCTTATCTGAGAGGTAAAGAACTATAATACATACCTGCCAGTTGTTGAAAATAATTGATCTGTCTTTCTTGCCTGCTGCCTGCCTTAACACCTGCCTACACCTGACTACTGCCCTGTCTAAAGCCCTGTCACTGCACCGTGTCCCAGCAAATCCTTGTTGGAGTGATCCTGAGGGCCATGACCTGGTGCTATCTTCTGTCCTATCTTCTAAGATTCTTTGTAGGATCCCTGCTGAGATTCAAGGATTCCTTTCACTACCTCCAGGACTTCCAGAGATCCCAGTAACAACACTGGGCATGTCTTCAGAGAGAAAGGGTGTTTAAGCTCCAGTCTTTGAAGGGGCCGGTCCTGTGCCTTATCACCAGCTACCTGCAAGCAAGTAGCTATAATACTGACCTGCCAGTTGCCAACCTGGATTGACCTGACGACTCTCTTGCTTGCTACCTGCCTCAAACCTTGCCTAGACCAGACTACTCTCCTCTCTACAGTCGTGTGAATAGTCCCTGCTCCATAGCCCTTCTCTCCCAACAATTCCTTGGTGGAGCGATTCTGAGGGCTGTTTCCTTGTGCCAGTTTGCAGCAATGAAAACTGGGAACAATAGCATTTTCGAGCCCATCTTCATCATTGGAAACTCATTTAGGCATTTATACTCCGTGCCTTGGGTTAGCCCATGTAACCTCCAAGGGGGGATATTTTAATAAAATCTTTAGGACTTCTGGCTATAGGGGAGCAAGCGACCTTATCCTTTTCCTCCTAGAATGCAGTGCTTTGGCCTGAGTAACCAATCATGGGTCCCAAAGACTGTAATTTGGAGGACAGGAGAAGGCTATTAACGCTTTGTAAGCTCCAACCAATACAGGGATTACATACAGATTAGACTTAGTTCCTAGGATTCGATTTAGAACTCCTGCAGACAGTAGGAGAGGAATTGTAAGATAGATACAGTATCAGTAGATGGAAATATGCCAGGAAAACCTGAGAAGTGCAGGAGGATTGGCAATGGAACCCTAGAGGACCCCCAACACATTTCAGGGGTCTAAAAAACTCCCCCTTCATCAGCGCAGCAATGTTACCAGAAAAGTGAAGAAGGGATTGTGTTCTCCACATATAATCCTCAAGATGGCCTGATGTAGATCAGCTTGAGGACTACACATGGATTGGAGAACACTGCCCGATCAAGAAAATCTGTCTCTTTGCCCAGTCAATACTCTTTAACAGTAACTTCAAGGTTGTCTAAATCAAAGTTTGTCATTCAAGGTATGCAGCAGCCACTAATCTAGCGTAAATGATTGAACATTGGTAATTTCACCTTAATCGTCTCCCTCTTAAGCACTTGATCATTACTGAATTGTAGGCAACAGCACAAGGCATATAATAATTGGCATTTTTACAATGATATTAAAAATAACATATATATATATACACACATGCAATTATGTGGATCAATTCCATATTTATATTTTAATTGAACTTCTTAGCCTGAGTGGATAATGTTACCTTGTGCATGAAATTTTCTATTTTCCACACCTAAGTCTCCAGTCCTGAGTGTGCTACGTGGACAGAGAGACACTATGCTGAAAAAAATGGATTTACTGCAGTTGTCAGCTGATGACCACACAGAATAAACATGAGGCTTTCAGATATTGTACACTGAGGTGGTTTGTAGCTCAGATTTTACTCATTTATATTGCCCCTACATATAACGTTATGTGTTACAGGGCCACTCATGTCCCTTTCTATAACTCACACAAGAGGGACCATTTTGGGTGGATTTTAAGTAATTTAAAGCCCAACTTCAGACAAAATATTTAGTTTTAGTTTTACATAGAGTGGGTTTTTGAAGTGTATCTAAAAGAACACTTTATTTATTTATTTTCACTTTGGAAAGAATAGAAAAGGGTTAAATCCTACAAAAAAAAAAAATCCCTCATTTTTTTATTTTTTTTTATTACAGGGAGGTATGGCTAAAATGAAATTTAAAAAAAATTAAAAAATTAAACTGTCCAACATTCCCATAGACACACTTCTAAACCTTGTGGACATCTAAGAAGAGTTGAAGCTGTTATAGCTGCAAAGGGTGGGCCAACTCAATATTGAACCCTACGGACTAAGACTGGGATGCCATTAAAGTTCATGTGCGTGTAAAGGCAGGTGTCCCAATACTTTTGACAATATAGTGTATATACTGTATATATATAAATGTTGGTCAGTGGATTGCCTGGAATTAGTAAATCCGCCTCATCTGGGTCATAACTTGAACTTATCCAAATGATTCACCATATTTAAAGAGGAACTACATGACACCTGAGCATCATAAATCAAAACCCCATTTTAATTAATTCATCCATCCATATCTCCATGCTTTATTTTGTTGACAAATCACTTTGAAAAACACCCCCTAGCATTTCTAGCTGTGGCCATCTCAAGTAAGGGCAGATGATTTGTGTAGCATTTACTTATTGGAAGCCATCTGCCCTTAGCTCAAGTAGGCAGGCAGAAGGTTGTGCTTAGCTGAAAAAAAAGCTCCTCCCCCTTGAAGACTCCTGGGATGTATGACATAATTTGCCTAGTTCAAAAACCAGGAAATCACTGAAGAAATGTAAAAAAAAAAAGTTTAAAACCAGTAAATATGATATATTTTCCTACCCATTTACTAATGTTAGCAGCATAAGAATTAAAAATGGTCAATGTTGATTGAGAGAGTGAAGTTCTGCTTTAAGTAATAATTCTAAATATGTTAATTATTGAAAAACCATTATAATTCCCTTTTAACCACTTCCCACCTGGCCACTGCATATGTACGGCCGGGTGGGCGCTCTCTCCTTCTGAGTGGACTCATTTTACCGGGGCACGGCGCATCTCAGATTGACAGGATGATCACATGATGGCCGTGTCCAATCACAGCCATCATGTGATGTAAACAGAGAGCCGGTTGCTAGGCGATCGGCTCTCCTCTCCTCACACATTAGTTGTCGTTGAGGAGAGGAGAGCGGATCACTGCAGCCGGCTGTTGATCAGTGTGTATGAGCTGTTTTTTTACAGCTATTTACACACTGATCACCAACCTAGTAACACATAATGTAAAATACACATGTCCCCAAAACACATGTCCCCACACACATGTCCCCACACACATGTCCCAAAACACATCCCCAAACACATGTCCCCACACACATGTCCCCACATAGTAAAAACACCTGTCCCCCACATATGTACCAGTAAAATCACATGTCCCAATGATTATCTGCGCACATACTGTATGTCCGTGATCACCTGTGTACATCTGTACATGATCATTTGCGTACATACAGGTAGGTTCATATATATTTGGACACATTTTTTCAGGTATTTACCAAAATATATTCAAGCTAAAGTTATATAATGGATATTGCCTGAAAGTGCATACTCTCAGGTTTAATTTGAGGGTATGTACATCCAAATCGGAGGAAGGGTTTAGGAATTACGGCTCTTAAGAATGGCCATCCCCTTTTTTCAAGAGGCCAAAAGTAATTGGACAATTTAATTAAAAGCTGCTTCATGGCCAGGTGTGGGCTACTCCTTTGTTTTTGCTTCATCAATTAAGCAGGTAAAAGGTCTGGAGTTGATTCTAAGTGTGGTATATGCATTAGGAACCTTTTTCTGTAAACCTACATCATGCGTTCAAAGGAGCTGTCCATACAAGTGAAACAGGCCATTGTAGGGCTTCAAAAATGAAACAAATCCATCAGAGAGATAGCAGCAACATTAGGTGTGGCCACATCAACAGTTTGGCACATTCTGAGGAAAGAAGAACGCACTGGTGAGCTCAGCAACATAAAAAGGTCCAGACGTCCATGCAAGATAATAGTGGTGAATGATCGCAGGATCCTCTCTATGGTAAAGAAAGACCCATTCACAACATCCAAACAAGTGAAGGACACTCTCCGGGTGGTGGGTGTATCATTGCCAAAGTCTATAATCAAGAGAAGACTTCATGAGAGCAAATGCAGAGGGTTCACCACAAGGTGCAAACCATTCATAAGCTTGAAGAATAGAAAAGCCAGATTAGACTTTGCCCCAAAAAAAAAGAAAAAAGCCAGACCAGTTCTGGAAAAGCATTAGTTGGACGGATGAAACTAAGATTTATCTGTACCAGAATGACAGTAAGAAAAAAAGTGTGGAGACGGCTTGGAACAGCTCATGAGCCAATGCACTCAACATCATCTGTAAAACATGATGGAGGCAGTGTGATGGCATGGGCATGCATGACTTCCAGTGGTACTGGGTCATTGGTGTTTATTGATGATGTGTGAGAAGACAGAAGCAGCCCGATGAATTCTGCAGTGTTTAGAGATATACTGTCAGCCCAGATTTAGCCAAATGCAGCAAAGTTGATTGGATGGCACTTCAAAGTACAGATGGACAATGATCCAAAACACGCTGCAAAAGCAACCCAGGAGCTTTTGAAGGAAATGAAGTGGAATATTCTGCAATGGCCAAGTCAATCACCTGATCCCAACCCAATTGAGCATGCATTTCTTTTGCTGAAGGCAAAACTAAAGGCAGAAAGATCCACAAACAAAGAACAACTGAAGACAGCTACAGTTAAAGTCTGGCAAAGCATCAGAAAGGAGGAAAGCCAGTCTTTGGTAATGTCCATGGGTTCCAGATTTCAGGCAGTCATTGCCAGTAAAGGATTCTCAACAAAATAATAAAAATTAACATTTTATTAATGATTAAATTCATTTGTCCAATTACATTTGAACCCTTGAAAATGGTGGGACTGTGTATAAAAATGGTTGCAGTTCCTATAATTTGAACTTGATATTTATGTTCAACCCCTTGAATTAAATCTAAAAGTCTGCACTTCAAATTCATTTGGATTGTTTCATTTTAATTTTATTCTCGTGGCATACAGAGCCAAAAGTATGAAAATTGTGCCTGTGTCCAATTATATAGGGACCTAACTGTATGTCCGTGATCACACGAACCAGTTATTATACACTTAATGGGATTTTTTTTTACCAAAGACATGTAGCAGAATACATCTTGGCTTAAATTTATGACAAAATTAGATTTTATTGGTTTTATTTTAAAATAGAATAAAGAAAATATGTTTTTTTTTTCCAAATTTCCGCTCTTTTTTCACTTATATCGCAAAAAATTTAAAAACGTAATCGTGAATAAATACCACCAAAAGAAAGCTCTATTTGTGCGAACAAAATTATAAAAATGTAATTTGGGTACAGCGTAGCATGACTGCGCAATTGTCATTGAAAGTGTGAGAGCGCTGAAAGCTGAAAATTGGCCTGGGAAGGAAGGGGGTGAAAGTGTACTGATGTGGTTAAACAGGGTGTCTTGGAGGAGAGAGTAGAAGGCAAAGAAAAATGTTAAGCATCTGCTTTAGTGAGCGGGATACACACTAACTACAAGGCATCAGCTGGTACAATACCGCAGAACATATTGTACACATTTGACCTTTTCTACTCTGTACAAAAAAATAAAGATGTTATAATCAGTTTTTCCGATACATGGCTAAGTACACATCGCTAGTGATTTGTCCGCCTCTCGGTGCTTCAGACAAAAACGAATAGATGTGCTCACAAACACTTATGATAGCATAAGTCAAGAAGCTGGGCTTATAAGGACTGCACCATAATGTACTCCACAGTAAACATGCTCTGTGGCTGAATAGCGGCACTTGCAATCAGGTAGAAAATAAATATGCTGTGGTCTTCTGGGGAACAAAACTTCATGCATATTAAAGCAGACAAAAATTTCTTCTATCTAGTTTTTTTTATTAACCACTTAAGCCCCGGACCATTTGGTAGCTAGAGGACCAGAGGTGAATTCAGAATTTTGCACTGCGCTGCTTTAACTGTAAATTGTGCGGACATGCAATGTTGTACCCAAACAAAATTTGCGTCCTTTTCTTCCCACAAATAGAGCTTTCTTTTAATGTTATTTGATTGCCTCTGCGATTTTTATTTTTTGCGATATAAACGGAAAAAGACCGTAAATTTTGAAAAAAAATGATATTTTCTAATTTTTGTTATAAGAAAAATCGAATAAACTCAATTTTAGTCATACATTTAGGCCAAAATGTATTCAGCCACATGTCTTTAGTAAAAAAAACGTCAATAAGTGTATATTTATCGGTTTGCGCAAAAGTTATAGCGTTTACAAACTAGGGTACATTTTCTGGAATTTACACAGCTTTAAATTTATGACTGCCTATCTCATTTCTTGAGGTGCTAAAATGGCAGGGCAGTACAAAACCCCCCCAAATGACCCCATTTTGGAAAGTAGACACCCCAAGGAAATTGCTGAGAGGCATGTTGAGCCCATTGAATATTTTTTTTTTGTCCCAAGTGATTGAATAATGACAAAAAAAAAAAAAAATACAAAAAGTTGTCACTAAATGATATATTGCTCACACATGCCATGGTTATATGTGGAATTGCACCCCAAAATACATTCTGCTGCTTCTCCTGAGTACGGGAATACCACATGTGTGGGACTTTTTAGGAGCCTAGCCACGTACGGGACCCCGGAAACCAAGCACCGCCTTCAGGATTTCTAAGGGCGCAAATTTTTGATTTCACTCCTCACTACCTATCACAGTTTTGAAGGCCATAAAATGCCAAAATAGCACAAAACCCCCCCAAATTACCCCATTTTAGAAAGTAGACACCCCAAGGAAATTGCTGAGAGGCCTGTTGAGCCCATTGAATATTTTTTTTTTGTCCCAAGTGATTGAATAATGACAAAAAAAAAAAAAAAAAATTACAAAAAGTTGTCACTAAATGATATATTGCTCACACATGCCATGGTTATATGTGGAATTGCACCCCAAAATACATTTTGCTGCTTCTCCTGAGTACGGGGATACCACATGTGTGGGACTTTTTAGGAGCCTAGCTGCGTACGGGACCCCGAAAACCAATCACCGCCTTCAGGATTTCTAGGCACAAATTTTTGATTTCACTCCTCACTACCTATCACAGTTTCGAAGGCCATAAAATGCCAAAATAGCACAAAACCCCCCAAATGACCCCATTTTGGAAAGTAGACACCCCAAGCTGTTTGCTGAGAGGCATGGTGAGTATTTTACAGCTCTCATTTGTTTTTGAAAATGAAGAAAGAATTTTTTTTTTTTCTTTTTTTTTTTTTCAATTTTCAAAACTTTGTGACAAAAAGCGAGATCTGCAAAATACTCACAATACCTCTCAGCAAATAGCTTGGGGTGTCTACTTTCCAAAATGGGGTCATTTGGGGGGGGGGGTTTTGTGCCATCTGGGCATTCCATGGCCTCCGAAACTGTGATAGGCAGCGAGAAGTGAAATCAAAAATTTACACCCTTAGAAAGCCTGAAGGCGGTGATTGGTTTTTGGGGTCCCGTACGCGGCTAGGCTCCCAAAAAGTCTCACACATGTGGTATCCCTGTACTCAGGAGAAGCAACAGAATGTATTTTGGGGTGTAATTCCACATATGCCCATGGCATGTTTGAGCAATATATCATTTAGTGACAACTTTGTGCAAAAAAAAAAAAAAAAATTGTCTTTTTTCCGCAACTTGTGTCAACATATAAAATATTCCATGGACTCGACATGCCTCTCAGTATATAGCTTGGGGTGTCTACTTTCCAAAATGGGGTCATTTGGGGGGGTTTTGAACTGTTCTGGCATTTTATACACAACATTAGGAAGCTTACATCCACTCTTCTAACCACTTGAAGACAAAGCCCTTTCTGACACTTTTTGTTTACATGAAAACATATTTTTTTTTGCAGGAAAATTATGTTGAACCCCCAAACATTATATATATTTTTAAAGCAAAGGCCCTACAGAATAAAATGGTGGGTGTTGCATTTTTTTTTCTACACAGTATTTGCGCAGCGATTTTTCAAACGCATTTTTTGGGGAAAAAATACACTTTTTTTATTTTAATGCACTAAAACACACTATATTGCCCAAATGTTTGATGAAATAAAAAAGATGATCTTAGGCCGAGTACATAGATACCAAACACGACATGCTTTAAAATTTCGCACAAACGCGCATTGGCGACAAACTACATACATTTTTAAAAGCCTTTAAAAGCCTTTACAGGTTACCCCGTTAGATTTACAGAGGAGGTCTACTGCTAAAATTACTGCCCTCGATCTGACCTTCGCGGTGATACCTCACATGCATGGTGCAATTGCTGTTTACATATGACGCCAGACCGACGCTTGCGTTCGACATTGGGCAAGAGCAGGGCAGGACAGGGGTGCTTTTTTTTTTTTTTATTATTAATTTTGCATTTTTATTTTAATTTTAAATTGTTCCTTCCATGTTTTTTTTTTTTTATCATTTTTATTGTTATCTCAGGGAATGTAAATATCCCCTATGATAGGAATAGGTAGTGACAGGTACTCTTTTTTTGAAAAAACTGGGGTCTAGACCCTAGATCTTTCCTCTGCCCTCAAAGCATCTGACCACACCAAGATCGGTGTGATAAAATGCTTTCCCAATTTCCCAATGGCGCTTTTTATATCCGGGGGGGGACATTCCCTCCCACTGCTTGTAAAAGCAGTCCAGAGGCTAATTAGCCACTAGGGTTGCTTTTACATTAAAGCCGGCCGCTGGCTGAAAAGAATGATACCAAGATGATACCTAAACCCGCAGGCATCAATCTGGTATAACCATTCAAAGTCCAGCAACATACCAGTACGTTGCTGGTCCTTGTTGGACATGTATTGTAATCTTTTTTTTTCATGCAGCCAGGTGGCTGAACGAAAAAAGAGATTGATCGGTGGGTATGCCCACCATTAGAATACCGCCCTTCATCCACCCACTTCTAATGATGGGCATACATGCACCATTTATATATGCCGAAGCATGGGGGCATCCTCCCGCAAAAAAGTTATGCCGCACACACATGGTCGGACTTTTCCACGGGCAAGCCTCCGTCGGAATTTCGACCGTATGTACGCGGCATTAGGAGCAAAATCGCTCCTCCGCCCCTGCTGCCCCAATGCTTCGGCATATTTGCTTCTTTTTTTTTTTAACTGTGGTGGTGAAATCACCTCCTACAGCACTGGAGTCGCAGGGATCAGGCCTGTCTCTGCGAACGCTGCAGTTATGTGTGTTGTGTTTTGTAAGTGACAGTGATCGATCGATACTGCACTTGGGTGGCCTGGGCTGGACGGAGGGGCAAAACGCAGGTGCTAGCAGGTATCTGGGCTGATCCCGCTAACACTGCGTTTTTGGGAACCCTAAACTGCTTGGGACGCTAGTATAGATCTGATCAGATCAGATATTGATCTGTTCAGATACTATACCACTAAGGGAGGTGTATGCTTCACGCGTGGGTGTTAGCGTTACTGGCACTAACCTGACGCTGCCTGGGGTGTGACGCAGACCCTCTCTGACGCTAAAACCTAATTGATATCACCCGCCGGGCGATCAGGGGGTTAAACCTTTATTGGGTTATATACGGCGGGTGCCCTGACACTATAAAAAGCAAACTAACTAACCAGCGTCACCCGTAACACTTATATGATGATTACTGGTGAAAGGGTTAACTAGGGGCAATTAGGGGGTTAAAACCTTTATTAGATAATATATGGGGGTACCTGACGCTATAAAAACCTGCGGCGAACCTAAAAAAAATTACTGGCTACCGATCTGCATCACCGACGCTAAGACATCGATCAGAAAAATGATCGCTTAGCGACAGTGGTGATAGGGGGTGAAAGGGTTACCTGGGGGGCGATCAAGGGGGTTAAACCTTTATTAGATAATTTATGGGGGGTACCCGACGCTATAAAAACCTGCGGCGAACCTAAAAAAATTACTGGGTACCGATCTGCATCACCGACGCCAAGACAGCGATCAGAAAAACAATTGCTTAGTGACAGTGGTGATAGGGGGTGAAAGGGTTACCTGGGGGGCGATCAAGGGGGTTAAACCTTTATTAGATAATTTATGGGGGTACCCGACGCTATAAAAACCTGCGGCGAACCTAAAAAAAAAATACTGGCTACCGATCAGCATCACCGACGCTAAGACATCGATCAGAAAAACGATCGCTTAATGACAGTGGTGATAGGGGGTGAAAGGGTTACCTGGGGGGCGATCAAGGGGGTTAAACCTTTATTAGATAATTTATGGGGGTACCCGACGCTATAAAAACCTGCGGCGAACCTAAAAAAAAATACTGGCTACCGATCAGCATCACCGACGCTAAGACATCGATCAGAAAAATGATCGCCAAGCGACGGCGGTGCTAGGGGGTGAAAGGGTTATCTGGGGGGTGATCAAGGGGTTAAACCTTTATTAGGGGGGGTTAGGGGGCTACACTGGACCTAAAACTAAATGTAGTGACACTTTTACAGTCACAAATGTCACTGATTGCAGTGATCAGTAAATAAATGGTCACTGCAATCAGTGACACTGTGACTGGGGGCTGGGGGGTGATCTGGGGGGGCTGGGGGGTGATCTGGGGGGGCCTGGGGGGGCGATTTATGTGCCTATGTGTGCTGGTGTTAGTGTAGTGTTAGTGCACTGACCTGTGTGTCTTCTCTTGTACGACGCTCGGTATATGTGAGCGCCGCACAGGAGATGACATCACTTCCTCCTGCTTTCTCTATCTGTGTAAACAGTACGCAGACAGAGGGGGCATTTCTATTCGCCGGGAGCGATCGCGGGGGGGTGGTCGGAATCGAACGGCCGCCCCCCCATCTCGGAACGCTCCCAGACGAATTCCGACCGCTCACTGTACAGAAGGGGGGTCCGATCGGACCCCCCAACTGTACAAAGGCAATCACGTACACTCTACGTGATTGTGCCTGTCGGTGCCATTGTGCCGACGTATATATACAGTGAGCGGTCGTTAAGTGGTTAATTACAGGTATTTAGATAGAGCCAAAGAGGCTGTATTTGCATCAGTCCCTCCTCTCTTGTTGTTGTTCAGTCATGTAGTCGTGTCCAACTCTTTGTAACCTCATGGACCATAGCGCATCAGGCTTTTCTGTCCTCCACTGCCTCCCGGAGCTTGCTTAACTTCATGTTCGTTGTTTCGATGATGCTATCTATCCATCTGGTTTTCTGTCTTCCTCTTCTCCTTTTTTCTCCTTCCATGTTTCCCACCATCAGGGTCTTTTCCAATGAGTCCTGTCATTGCATTAGGTGGGCACAGTATTTGCATTTTAGCTTCAGGATCTGTCCTTCCAGTGAATATTTAGGGTTGATTTCCTTCAAGATTGACAGTTTTGACCTTCTTGCCATCCAAGGGACCGTGCAAGAGTCTTCTCCAACATCATAGCTCAAAAGCATTAATGATTCAGCGTTCAGCCTTCCTTATGGTCCAACTTTCACAGCCATAGGTTACTACTGGGAATTCCATAGCTTTGACTATACAGCACTTTGTCGGTAGGGTGATGCCTCCCTTACAATCTAAGGTTCCTATGACGCATCCATCCATACATGCACTAGGACTGATTTTGATCAGGATATGAACTGGGGATCTCAGTGCTGCAAGGCAGAAGTGGTAACCATTCTCCTTCCTTAGGCTGGGTTCACACTATTGTGAATTGGATGTGGGTTTCTCCGCATCCAATTCGCATGTCAGGAGATTGTGACCGGCTCTCTATGGAGCCAGTTCACACATCTTTGAAGCGGCTCTGGAACGAATTGCACAGGAGTCCTGTGCATTTTCTGGTCCATTTCAGGTCCAAATTTAGCCAAAAATTTGGACCGAAGTCGGACCTGAAATGGTGAAGAGGGATGCACCGGCAGTGTGAACCGAGAATTAGCGTTTAATTCCACAAAAGTTTTGGCTATACAACACAACCACTTGAAGACCGGGCATTTTCTGGCACTTTTTGTTTTCATATAAAAATATATATATATTTTCTAGAAAATTACTTAGAACCCCCATATATTATATATTTTTTTGTCACAGTATTTGCGCAGTAATTTTTTAAATGCAATTTTTGGAAAAAAAATACACTTTTTTAAAAGTTAATGCAAAAAAAAAAAAGAAACACAATACATAACCCATTTTGTTTGTAAAATATAAAAGATGATGTCACGCCGAGTAAATAGATACCAAATATGCCCCGTTTTAAAATTGCGCATGCCCGTGCAATGGCGTCAAACTATGTAAATTCCATAGGCAACATATTAAAAGCCTTTACAGGTTACCACTTTATATCTACAGAGGAGGTCTAGTGATAGAATAACTGACCATAATCCAACTTTTTTTTTAATTATTCATTTTTTTTGATTTTTTTTATCACTTTTATTGCTGTCACAAGGAATGTAAACATCCTTGTGACAGCAATAGGCATGTGACAGGTACTCTTTATGGAGAGATCTGGGGTCAATAAGACCCCAAATCTCTTCTTTGCACTTGAAAGCATTTAAAACGCCAAGATCTGCATTTTTGAATACTTTTGATTTACAAAAAATTACACCTTTTACATCCAGGTAAACCGGAAGTGATGTCATGTCATCCCTTCCGGGTTACCATAGTGGAGACCTGATCAAAGCCAAATCTGGCCGCCGGACGTTCCGGCTGGTAGCTTGAGTCTCCCGATGGGAAGGGAGGGCCCGAAAGAGCCTTGGAAGACCCCTGCCGCTGCTTGTAAAAGCAATTAAGTAGCTAGTTAGCCGCTCCCGTTGCTATTACTAGAGAGAGGACCATCGGCTCTAAAGAATGGTACGGGGTGATGATTGCAGCTGCAGGCATCACCTTGGTACAATCACTTGAAGTCAAATGACGTACCAGGTACGTGATTTGGCGGCAAGTGGTGAAAGGATCTACATTCCACCTACATTTTTTTGTTATGCCCTTCTTACTTTTCTTGTGGGCTATAGACTATAAACATATTGATACGACCGGTGAATCCAGCATTGATCTGCTGTAATCAGCTGGTCTGCTGCCACATGCTGGGTCCTGCACAGCCATCTTACTTCCTATGTCATTGGGAGCTGGCTATCTCTTCCAGGTTCAGGCAGCCAGACCTCCGATGAAACCTTCTCTGGTTGCAGTGAGAGAGTCGGTGCCTTTTAAAACATACAATGTGAGTGTAGCAATGAAAGGTTGCTAAGTGATTGGAAAATTTAGTTTTTGGCTGGGAGGTAGTCAGCAGAGTTTTTGATTTGTTTAGTTGTGTATTCAAAACTTGGAGAAAAGATACTGGGTGCTCAATACAGACAATAATAAATTATATTAAAAATTCATCATTTATTAATCTGAAATGTTAAAAACATTTCATAATAAAATCATACAGTATAAACTCCCAGAGTGTTTCGCCCGTGAGGCTTCTTCAAGGGACATGTTAACTGCTAATGATCCAAAAGCTGTAAAAACAAGATATAAATACACGTGACAGACAAAAATAAAATAAAAAATCACAATTTTAATATAAAACAATGTTGGCTTAATCATGCTTACCCTATGGTTTGTCATAAATCATTTAAGGTAACGGACACATTTCTCAATAATGTCAGACGACAGGCTTGCATGTAATCACAGGAGGTATAGAGGGGCCAGACTAACATAAATATATAAAAAATTATATATTATATTATAAAAATTATATAATATTTTATATAATATTAAATTTAAATGTGTTTTGGCTCATTACCTACAATGTCTTGGGAAATACATCTCTGGACGCTTGCTGGAGAGGTATTTCCCCAGCAGCGCCAATATTGTCCCACTGTCCCCTGGTCTATAAGTCTCCTATATTGTAGGATGTGGTGGCGTAACATGGTGGTCACTCACCCACACCAATAATATATATCCATTAGTTGTGTATTTGCTCAGTGAGGTTGTGGTTTCTCACTGTTGTCAATAGGTGTCTCTAGTGCCACTGGCTATAGTATGAGGTTTCCCTGCCAAGCAGAGTTACGAATATTCATAGGAGATTTGGGCCACTGGGGCATGATGGCAGAGGGTATAATATTTGGGGAGGCCATGTGCTTGCTCTATTGCATCAGGCTAAGGGACTGAGGAGTTGCTGCTGGATTGTCTATTTGTCTATGCTGCTGGGCCCAAAAGCCTGATTTGGGCCTAGCGTGCGTTGGGTGAACTGCCCTACACACTTGGTCTAGGAGATTTAACCAATACAAGATAACAAAGGCCTAGCACAGAACCATAATACACCATTTATTGATAAATAAAAATAAATATTATACTCACAAACAATATAAGTAGACCAGCATATCGGAAAAATCTGAAGCACACTGTCTTCAGATCAATAACGCATGTCCAATGACACAGGAAGACCCCTTGTCGTCCAATAGGGCTTGCGCATTTTGAAGGGTGACTCTCCCTCCCTTTTCTTTTCGTACCTGCAAGGCAAAGGCACGTTATGCTAGTATGCATCATATACATGCACCGTATGTGAAACTTACCTGAAAAAAAAAGCCTTCACATCCCTGGAGACAGCTTCTATCTCCACCCATCTTGCATCTGGACTCTGGCTCTGTCACTCAGCCGCCGGTCACAGCACAGGGCTCTGAAGGAATGGCTTTAGAGCGCTAGAGATGTCACTGGCTGCATGTAATGTAAATATCTTCCAATAGTTCACGTTTAGGTGATATTTACACTACCTATAGGTAAGCCGTATTATAGGCTTTCCTGTAAGGTAAAATTAAAAGATGGAAGTTTACTTCCTCTTTAAAGCCCATTGAACAGCTAAAGACCAAAAACAACTTACCATTGAATGTGTTTTCCATAAATGGTGACATTTTAACAAAATGTCCTGATTGTTGGTCAAATTTCGGCTAAGCCAAAACTCTCAATTTCACTCATCCCTAAAGATAGCCCCTGACCGGCTTCAAATTCTCCTGTGCAGAGAATAATGGGGGGGGGGGGGGTTATACAGCTGGTGGATAGAAACACCAAAAGAAGAAGATTTAAGCTTTTTTGCTAACGAAAACAATACACAGCTAATTTCAATCGTTTTTTTTTTTTTTTTTTATATATTTGCCCGGAGTTCACATTTAATTGCTTGTAATGAATGAAAGTGTTTTCATACAATTCCACTTTGCTTTCAAATGATTATAAATAGCTTTTTCAGATTTGTTGAGGTAAAATTTACTTTTTACTTTGATTCTAACTTGGTAAAATTGCGACATACCAAACAGAATTACCCCATACAGAGAACACATCAGCAATGGACATTTGTATACATCTGAATGCCTTAGGTCAGGGGTCTCCAAAACTTTATAAACAAAAGGGCCAGCTTACTGTTCTTCAGACTTTAGGGGGGTCAGAGTGTGGTGTAGGAGTAGAAGATTTCCTGGCCTTCAGGGGGTAAACAATGCCCCATCTTTTGTATTAGTAGAGGGAGGAATAGTGCCCCATCATTGGTGTCAGCAGGAGAAATAGTGCCCCATCATTGGTGTCAGCGGGAGAAATAGTGCCCCATCATTGGTGTCAGCGGGAGAAATAGTGCCCCATCATTGGTGTCAGCGGGAGAAATAGTGCCCCATCATTGGTGTCAGCGGGAGAAATAGGGCCTCACTAATAGTGTCCTATTGTTAGTGTCAGTGAATGGAATAGTGCCCCAAGGGTTGGATAAAGGCAAGCAAAGGGCCGCATCCGGCCTCTTGGCCGCAGTTTGGAGACCCCTGCCTTAGGTTATCATAATACGTCAGAACAGTATATTTTTTCAGGGATAGATGTGTGTCATTTTTTTTTCACTTGTATTTGCTCCTTGCCAGAGCAGGAGAGTCAGTTGCCTGTAAGGCCCCTATGGCGGCTGACCTATCTAATTTTTGAGCTCAGGGCTGATAACTGACAATCTGGCTGTGCAGATGGTAGAGGGTAAAACTGTCTATTATCAAGTCAAGAGTGTTGACTATGCCTGCCCCTTCCATCCCCTCCTTCATTCATAGAAGACGTACTATAGCTTCCAGCAACTAAAAGTGCTCTATGAACGGAGAAGCGGGACCTTTCGTTCATCCACCTGTCCTCCATTCATAGAGCGCTTTTCATTGATGAAAGCTATAGTACAGCTTCAATAAATGGAGGAAGGAAGGGGTGGAAGGCGCAGGCATAGTTGGCACTCTTGACAAGTGCCTCTCATAGCTCATAGGTCCAGCAGCTGTATTAATCCCCGCAGCACGGGAAGATTACCAACGCACGTAGGCAACCTCCAGTTGTGATGAAACTACAAGTCCCATGAGCCAAGACCCTAACAATCACAGGCATGACTCTTAGAGGCAGAGGCATGATGGGATTTGTAGTTTCACCACAGCTGGAGGGCCGAGGTTGCCTACCCCTGCATTGGGTGCAATGGCCTTACGGTATTCAAACCTTTTGATGGCTGGTGCTGTGTCTTACCAGCTACCCTGTGCCTGGGAATGCTTCTGTTCTGATTACAGGTACTTTTCACATAACCACCAGGTTCCGTTCCAACGACCTGGTCGTTAAACAAATTGGTCGTTAACCACTTCAATACAGGGCATTTTTACCCCCTTCCTGCCCAGACCAATTTTTAGTTTTCAGCGCTGTCACACTTTGAATGACAATTGCGTGGTCATGCGACATTTACCCAAATGAAGATTTTATGTTTTTTTACCCACAAATAGAGCTTTCTTTTGGTGGTATTTGATCACCTCTGCGGTTTTTATTTTTTGCGATATAAACAAAAGAAGAGCGACAATTTTGAAAAAAAAACACCATATTTTTTACTTTTTGCTATAATAAATATCCCAATTTAAAAAAAAAATCCTCAGTTTAGTCAGATATGTATTCTTCTACATATTTTTGGTAAAAAAAAAAACGCATTAAGCGTATATTGATTGGTTTGCTCAAAGGTTATAGCGTCTACAAAATAGGGGATAGATTTATGGCATTTTTTTAATTTATTTTTTACTAGTAATGTCGGCGATCTGTGATTTTAATTGTGACTGTGACATTGCGACGGACATATCGGACACTTTTGACACATTTTTGGGACCATTCACATTTATAAAGCGATCAGTGCTATAAAAATGCACTGATTACTGTGTAAATGTGACTGGCAGGGAAGGGGTTAACACTAGGGGGGATCAAAGGGTTAATTATGTTTCCTAGGGAGTGATTCTAACTGTAGGGGGCGGGGACTCACAAGGGGAGGAAACCGATCAGTATTCCTCTGTACTGGGAAGTTGGAACACACCATCGGTCCCCTCTTACCTGACAGGATGTGGATCTGGGCGTTTACACACCCAGATCCACGGTCCTGCCTTGTTCACGGGCAATCGCGGGTGCCCGGCTGACATCGTGGCCGCCGGGCACGCGCAACGTGTTCAAGGGTCACTAGGGTCTCCAGCCCATCACTCCTTGGGGGGAGCTGTCACATAGACTCTGTGCCTTGAGAGAGCCTGTGTCACTTGCCAGGGATAACTCCATTAACAAACATGTTAAGGGGGAACTTAACTTTCTTAATCAACATTAAAGTTAATCTCCACCCCCCCCCCCCCTCCCAAAATGTAAAGTCAGCAACTGACTTTTAATATTAGGACACTTACCTGTCCAGGGGTCCGGCGATGTTGGCACCCCAGCCGATTTGTCAATCGGCTCTTGGGTGCTGCAACCGCCATTCCTTGTAAGGGAAACCAACAGTGAAGCTAGTGAAGCCTTCACAACCGGTTCCCTACTGCGCATGCGCCAAGTGCGTTGCACTTTCTGAAAGGCCCGGCAGTGGGTTTAGGAGGAGGGGAGCCGTGCTTCCTGCGGCAAGGTCCGCGGCGAGGTCTCCTGGAAGTAGGGACAGGTGCTCGCTCCCCCAAAAGGTGCAGAATGTGGCAAAGTTTGCTTTGAATATTAAAAATTAAGCAAGTAGCGCTTTCAGTTTGTGGTGCGCCGATACGTTTAAGATCTGCTTTAAGCTTATGAGATTTAATGATTGGGTTTACATATACAGTACTTCAGAGGCTTGAATTCAGTTGTACATTTAAATTCCCCACTTTATACTTTAGAATATAAAATAAGTCAAGTGTAAACAAAGATTTTTCAATGGACTGTCAGAAGTGCTGTTAGTCTAAATTAAGTGGCTTCTCAGTGTCTCACCTTTTATATTTATGTTATCAAGAATGTGACACAGGGATCATGAAATTTAATGGAGTTCGCATTGTACTAAACAGAAACGCCTCTTGACTAGGGCTGGCCGAGATTTACATAATCTAAGTGCAGTCCTAGAGGGCACTAAAATGTTTGTGATCTCTTAAAAATATATGAGCACATAGAAGTATCCTGTTGGCTATTACCAAGAAGAACATCTGAATTACACCAATCATCACAAAGGAAATTTATAGAAATGAAAAAACAAAAGTGGAGAAAGAAGTTGTGTATTCACATCTCTGCTCTAGCGTATTACTTTTATCATCTTACATAGTTGCATAGTAAGTAAGGTTGAATAAAGACAATAGTCCATCCAGTTCAACCTGTGTAGGGGTACGTGTGTCAGTGTCGATAACCATTTCCCATATCCCTGTATGTTGTGTTCTTTAAGATGCACATCCAAGAGTCTTTTAAAAATATCCATACTCCCCGCTGACGCCACCAATTGTGGAAGAGAGTTTCACATGCTTGTAGACTTTCTTGTTCAAATTTTTTATTGAAGCAAACAGGATGCATCAAAAATAAATCTTCCCCCAGGATAAGGGGCGGGCAATAGTAGTATAGTGACACATTGCAGAGGTAGGGATGCAGTCAGTGGCGGAATTATCAGGGTCGCGACAGTCGCAGTTGAGACTGGGCCCTGTAATTCCGCCAAGTCCGGGGGGCCCGCCACCCGTCAGTGTGAGACGCCCGCCCGCCTGACTGTCAGTGTGTTCTGTTGGCTGGCCTGGTACGGGCTGTTCACTCGGCCGCGGGAAGATTATACATAGAGGAAATGCAGAGGCGCTGAGGCAGCACACAGAGATACAGGGAGGTGGGGCGGACTCTGAAAATTGATGTCAGCAAACCCTGACAACAAATGAGAGATGGCGGGGGAGGAGCTTTCCCCTCTGCGGCTGCGTGCTTAGTTGGAGTACCTACCCGGCGCCCATGTGAGGCAAGGCATCCTGGCAGGAGAAGAAGGCACGGCGAAGGTCAGACCCGTGACAGAACAGAAGTCAATAGGAATTCCCGGGGAATCGATTGATTCATTGACTGACGGTAAGTCAATCAAGTGACAGAGGCAGAGCTCAGCAATCGATGCCAACCCCCACCACCTGTGCCTCCTTACTGATACTATCCCCCCACCACTGATCTCATCCCTATCCCCCCCATTACTTCTTCAACAGAGGTGATGGGGGGGATAGGGATGAGATCAGTGGTGGGGGGATGGGATCAGTAAGAGGCACAGGTGGTGGTGGGAGAGAATGGCACCACCACTACCGCCGCAGCCACCCCCCCTCAAGTAGCACTGTCTGCAGGCACCCCCCCTCAAGTAGCACCGCAGCCACCCCCCCTCAAGTAGCACCGCAGCCACCCCCCTCAAGTACCACCGCTGCCACACCCCTGGTACTTGAGGGGGGGTGGCTGCAGTGGTACTTGAGGGGGTGGTAGCGGTGACATGTGAGTGGGGTGGTAGCGGTGATACTTGAGGGAGGTGGCAGCGGTGGTACTTGAGGGGGGTTGGTAGTGGTGGTGCCATCCTCTCCCACCACCACCCGTGCCTCTTACTGATCTCATCCCTATCCCCCTATTACTTCTACAACAGAGGTGATGGGGGAGATAGGGATGAGATCAGTGGTGGAGGGATGGGATCAGTAAGAGGCACAGGTGGTGGTGGGAGAGGATGGCACCAACACTGCCGCCGCAGCCACCCCCCTCAAGTACCACTGCTGGTACTTGAGGGGGGGTGGTAGTGGTGATATTTGAGGGGGGGTGGTAGCGGTGATACTTAAGGGGGTGGTAGCTGTGATACTTGAGGGGGTGGTAGCGGTGATACTTGAGGGGGTGGTAGCGGTGATACTTCAGGGAGGTGGCAGCGGTGGTACTTGAGGAGGGGTGGCAGCGGTGGCAGTGGTGGTGCCATCCTCTCCCACAACCACCCGTGCCTCTTACTGATCCTATCCCCCCACGGCCCCACCACTGATCTCATCCCTATCCCCCGATTACTTCTACAACAGAGGTGATGGGGGGGATAGGGATGAGATCAGTGGTGGAGGGATGGGATCAGTAAGAGGCACAAGTGGTGGTGGGAGAGGATGGCACCACCACTGCCGCCGCAGCCAGCCCCCCATCAACTGAAATCAGAAACAGATTTTTTTTACTTTGTTGTACAGTGTAAAAAAAATTATGATTTCTTGCACCGGGGCCCTGAAGTCTCTAGTTACGCCACTGGATGCAGTCCTTTGTAACATTGGGTAATATATTGCCTTTGTGTGCCCTAAAATGAACTTTAGTGTATTTTTTCCTGAAATTTGTTTTGCGCTAATTTAGTGTGACATAAACAATTGGAACTACCACTATTTTATTGTCCAAGGCAGCCTTTCTCAACCTTTTTAACACAGAGGAACCCTTGAAATAGTTTTTCTGGTCTCAGGGAACCCCTGCTAAAAATGACTATATCTACAACTTATGATACATTAGTGTGATGTTCAGTGGGAAGAATGCTCCTTACACTTGTGGACATTAGGAAGAATTACCCATTTACAGATAGCTAAAAAGCCTAATGTTGTCAGTGGGAACTTATCTGAGAGGCAGAAATTGCTCATTGCTCAGAGAACCCCAAGCAACTTCTGGAGGAACCCTAAGATTTCATGGAACAGTGGCTGAGAAACCCTGTTCTAGGGTGCCTTCTTTAACCTCTGGACCTCCGGAAGGTTTTACCCCCTTCTTGGCACGAAAATATATATATATATATATATATATATATATATATATATATATTTTACTTTCTGCTATAAAACATATCCAATAAAAAAAAATAACACTTCTTTATAAACTTAGGCCAAATGTATTCTGCTACATGTTTTTGGTAAAAAAAACAAAGACAAAACAATAAGCGTATTATAATTGGTTTGTGTGAAAGTTATAGCATCTAGAAACTATGGTATATATACACTGGAATTTAAGCAGCTATAGATGCTATGTAAAAATAAATGCTACCGGCGCAAAATAAAACAAAATAGGTCTCTTATTGATTCAGTCTGCTGCAATCAGATGTATTCCCTACACCTGTTTTGTAACAAATGGGTTCTATCCAAACTATGTACATTTTGTTTTTAACGCATGTAAAGACAAGGGATCATATACTTTCTCTCTAAACCTGTCTATGATCAAATCAGCTTGGTGGCCAAACTCCTTTTCCTCTCTACAATTTCGTCATTTTTTTTTATCAAAGCTTTAACTAAACAAGCTAGAAACTGATTGGCTACCATGCACAGCTGCCCCAGATTTTGTACTCTCCAGTTTTAGTAAATCAACCTCTATAAGCAGTAGTGTATTTAGGGTTTGTGCTGCCCTAGACCTGATTAAACTCATGCACCCCCTAATTTAAATATGACCCACCCCTTCCTGTCAAGGCCACACCCCTTTCTGTTTAAGACCCGCCCTGACATTTTTGAGTGGGGACACTAGTTCTGAGGGCCGGGGGGGGGGCAAAGGATTCCCTTAATTTGCATAGATTTCCTCTCACTTCCTGTTTTGCTATGGGGCAGGAAGTGAAGGTAAATCTCTGCAATGGGACAGGGATGGTAAAAAAATAAACTGACAGTGGCTAAAACCCTCCCTTACTCTATCCAAAATGAACAAAAAAAAAATGTTGCCTAAAGTTCTACTTTTAAGCACAAATTTCTGATAATTTTATGGAGGACTAAGAAGGTATAACCATGCCAATGGTGTAGCAGAAAACATATAGCACAGTGAGGAAGGTTTGTGGTCCAGGATGATGGGACAGTCAAAATTAGAAGCATCGCCGCCCCCCACCCCACAGTTGCGGAATGCCGGCCGCCTGCATACTGGAAGCAGTGTGCCCGCTTTATGGGGGCGCTAGACTAATTTGCCTCTCAGCCCAGTCCACCCCATTGACTAACAGAGTAGTGCAAGCCGGCGGGGACTCTTTCCGTGCTGCCCCCCTGCAAAGTGCTGCCCTAGGCCTGGGCCTTGTTGGCCTAGGCCAGGATACAGCGTTGTCTATAAGTCGCTGATCACCACCATTACAGTCTAGCATCTATAGCTGTGGATTGCACAATCCACAACCGGCTATATTGCAAATATTCCGTCTGAACCTGGGGTTCCGGTTCGATTAGTCTTTTGCTCAAAAAGTCAGAAGGACCGTGAAAGCGGGGCCTCATGATCCTTCTGACTTTTTGGGCGACAGAGTAATCAAACCAGAACCGCAGGTTCAGACGGAATATTTGCAATATAAGCAGTTGTGGATTGTGCAATCCACAGCTATAGATGCTAGACTGTAATGGTGGTGATCAGTGACTTATAGAGGTTGATTTACTAAAACTGGAGAGTACAAAATCTGGTGCAGCTGTGCATAGTAGCCAATCAGTTTCTAGCTTGTTTAGTTAAAGCTTTGATAAAAAAAAATGCCGAAATTGTAGAGAGGAAAAGGAGTTTGGCCACCAAGCTGATTTGATCATAGACAGGTTTAGAGAGAAAGTATATGATCCCTTGTCTTTACATGCGTTAAAGCAAAACGTACATATTTTGGATAGAACCCATTTGTTACAAAACAGGTGTAGGGAAGGGGAAAACCGCTGCATGGCCTTCCTCACTAACTTTAATTATAACTATAAGGATTTTGAAAAAATCATCTACCAACATTGGCAGATTCTGTTGAGGGATATTTGTTTGGCGTCCTTTTTTCCTGCCAAACCTAGATTTGTGTACCGTAGGGCACCAAATCTGAGAGATAAATTGGTGCACAATGTACCGGACCCTCCAAAGAGTTTGACCACTTTTTTGGACCATAAAGGGTTTTATACTTGTGGCTAGGGATGAGCTTCGTGTTCAAGTCGAACATACGTTCGACTCGAACATCGGCTGTTCGATCGTTCGATGAAGATCGAACGATTTGGGCCGTTCGCGCCAAATTCGAGTGGCGCGAACGGCCCACAATGCACTACGCCATCGCAGTGTCATCCAGGCGCTGTGATTGGACAAGCATGCACTGTGACCCCGCATGCTTGGCCAATCACAGCGCCGGCAGTGAGGAGAGCAATGATTGGCCACAGGCAGGATGCCTGTGGCCAATTATTGCTGAGGGGGTTTAGTACACGCCCCACACTATAAAAGGCCGCCAGCGCGGCGGACTTGTGTAGTGTGTTCCGGAGCAGGGAAAGAGAAGCATAGGCAGGGACAGTGTCATTTTTTTCCTTTACTAATCCTGGATTCCTTGTGTTTAGGGACAGAGAAGGATAGGTAGGGAGAGTGTCAGTGTGTTATTCTGTGCTAAACCTTGTTTGTAGGGACAGAGAAGGACAGTGAGGGAAAGTGTCAGTGTGCTATTCTGTGCTAAACCTTGTTTGTAGGGACAGAGAAGGACAGTGAGGGAAACTGTCAGTGTGCTATTCTGTGCTAAACCTTGTTTGTAGGGACAGAGAAGGACAGTGAGGGAAAGTGTCAGTGTGCTATTCTGTGCTAAACCTTGTTTGTAGGGACAGAGAAGGACAGTGAGGGAAACTGTCAGTGTGCTATTCTGTGCTAAACCTTGTTTGTAGGGACAGAGAATGACAGTGAGGGAAAGTGTCAGTGTGCTATTCTGTGCTAAACCTTGTTTGTAGGGACAGAGAAGGACAGTGAGGGAAACTGTCAGTGTGCTATTCTGTGCTAAACCTTGTTTGTAGGGACAGAGAAGGACAGTGAGGGAAAGTGTCAGTGTGCTATTCTGTGCTAAACCTTGTTTGTAGGGACAGAGAAGGACAGTGAGGGAAACTGTGAGTGTGCTATTCTGTGCTAAACCTTGTTTGTAGGGACAGAGAAGGACAGTGAGGGAAAGTGTCAGTGTGCTAGTCTGTGCTAAACCTTGTTTGTAGGGACAGAGAAGGACAGTGAGGGAAACTGTCAGTGTGCTATTCTGTGCTAAACCAATCTTGCTGAACCATATTTGAAATCCTTGAGTTTAGGGACAGAGAAGGACACTCGGGGAAACTGTCAGTGTGCTATTCTGTGCTAAACCAATCTTGCTGAACCGTATTTGAAATCCTTGAGTTTAGGGACAGAGAAGGACACTCGGGGAAACTATCAGTGTGCTATTCTGTGCTAAACCTTGTTTGTAGGGACAGAGAAGGACAGTGAGGGAAACTGTCAGTGTGCCATTCTGTGCTAAACCAATCTTGCTGAACCATATTTGAAATCCTTGAGTTTAGGGACAGAGAAGGACACTCGGGGAAACTGTCAGTGTGTTATTCTGTGCTAAACCTTGTTTGTAGGGACAGAGAAGGACAGTGAGGGAAAGTGTCAGTGTGCTATTCTGTGCTAAACCAATCTTTCTGAACCATATTTGAAATCCTTGAGTTTAGGGACAGAGAAGGACACTCGGGGAAACTGTCAGTGTGCTATTCTGTGCTAAACCTTGTTTGTAGGGACAGAGAAGGACAGTGAGGGAAAGTGTCAGTGTGCTATTCTGTGCTAAACCAATCTTGCTGAACCATATTTGAAATCCTTGAGTTTAGGGACAGAGAAGGACACTCGGGGAAACTGTCAGTGTGCTATTCTGTGCTAAACCAATCTTGCTGAACCATATTTGAAATCCTTGAGTTTAGGGACAGAGAAGGACACTCGGGGAAACTGTCAGTGTGCTATTCTGTGCTAAACCTTGTTTGTAGGGACAGAGAAGGACAGTGAGGGAAAGTGTCAGTGTGCTATTCTGTGCTAAACCAATCTTTCTGAACCATATTTGAAATCCTTGAGTTTAGGGACAGAGAAGGACACTCGGGGAAACTGTCAGTGTGCTATTCTGTGCTAAACCAATCTTGCTGAACCGTATTTGAAATCCTTGAGTTTAGGGACAGAGAAGGACACTCGGGGAAACTATCAGTGTGCTATTCTGTGCTAAACCTTGTTTGTAGGGACAGAGAAGGACAGTGAGGGAAACTGTCAGTGTGCTATTCTGTGCTAAACCAATCTTGCTGAAGCATATTGCAAATCCTTGTGTTTAGGGACAGAGAAGGATAGGCAGGGGACAGTGTCAGTGTCATTGTTGCTAAGCCTTCTGCACAGTATACACCTGAAGGTAGGCCTTATTGCTGTTTTTCCCATCTCCCTGCAGGCCATCCATTAAAATGTCTGGAAGGCAAACAAGGAGAGGCAGACAGTCAGGAGGCAAAAAAAGAGGGCAAGCAGGCTCTGTGTCTGGGGGCAACAGTGCTGGTCGTGGACGCGGTGCATTGTCATCAGCACATGGCCATGGGACACGCTTGTCCTTCTTTTCGGCAGCTGGACATGTTGAGCCACATCATGCCGAAGACTTGGTAGAGTGGATGACCAAGCCCACCTCATCCTCCTCATCCTCTTTCACCCAGGCTCAGGGTACTGTCAAAGCAGCTGCCAAAGCGTCCTCTTCTCTGGTATCAATGTCATCATTAGTCACTCCCTCCCTAGACCCATCATGTTCTCCTCCTGAGGAGTCCCCCGAACTGTTTGAGCACAGTGTTGGGTACATGCTCCAGGAGGATGCCCAGCGTTTCAAAGGATCTGATGATGATACCCAGCTAGAGGAAGGCAGTAGCGTGAGAGCAGAGAGAGGGGATGCTCAAGAAGGACACCAATCTGGCAGTCATGCTCCAGCAGCTGCAGCATACTGCCAGATTGGCTCCAGTGATGAGGAGGGAGGGGATGATGAGGTCACTGACTCCACGTGGGTGCCTAATAGGAGAGAGGAGGAGGAGGAGGATGAGGAGGAGGCACATCTCCAACGAGGCAGGATGCCCTTGGGTGGCCAGCGTATGGGCAGCACACCGACGGAATCACACCGCAGAGCTCCGCCTGTGCAGGGCGCTGCCTCTGCCCGTCATTCAAAAAGTTCTTTGGTGTGGGCCTTTTTTGAGGCGAGTGCATCAGATCGCACAGCTGCTGTTTGCAACATATGTCTCAAGCGTATATCGCGTGGCCAAAACATCAGCCGCTTGGGCACCACATGCTTGATCAGACATATGTTGACCTGCCATGCAGCTCGTTGGCAAGCCTACCTTAAAGATCCACACCAAAGAACAAAGCGGACCTCTGCTTGCACCGCATCAGCTGGGATCTCCAACCCCACTATACCTTCAGTCCTCTCTGAAACCTGCACTGAGAGGAATGAAGGTGTAGAATTAGGTGTGTCACAGCCAAGTACTTGCGGCCACTCTGCTAGCAGTACACCGATGTCCGATTCTAGCAGGCAAATTTCCCTGCCCCAGCTGCTGGACCGTCGAAAGAAGTTCACTCCCAGCCATCCACATGCCCAGCGGTTGAATGCTAGCTTGGCTAAATTGCTAGCGCTTCAACTGCTGCCTTTTCAGTTGGTAGACTCGGCCCCCTTCCGTGAGTTTGTGCAATGTGCGGTTCCTCAGTGGCAGGTTCCCAAACGCCACTTTTTCTCATGGAAGGCGATTCCGGCACTCTACAGGTATGTGGAAGGCAATGTCTTGGCCTCGCTGGACAGGGCGGTCAGCGGTAAGGTGCATATTACCGCTGACTCATGGTCCAGCAGGCATGGACAGGGACGTTACCTTTCTTTCACGGCCCATTGGGTCACTCTTTTGGCAGCTGGGAAGGATGCAGGACAAGGTGTAGTAGTGTTGGAGGTTGTTCCACCGCCACGCCTCCAAAATGCTACTACTGGTTGTGACACACCTCTCTCCTCCACCCCCTCCTCTTCTTCTTCCTCCATGGCCTCTTCCCGTGCTTTGTCCTCGGAACCAGCGGTGCTCCGTAGGCGTTCAAGGGGCTACGCAAGTACGCAGGCAAAAAGATGCCATGCCGTGCTTGCGCTGGTGTGTTTGGGGGACAGAAGCCACACTGGGGCAGAGGTCCTGTCTGCTCTGCAGGGCCAGGCCGAGAGGTGGTTGACGCCACGCCAGCTTAAGCCAGGAATGGTGGTTTGCGACAATGGCACCAACCTCCTCTCCGCCCTCCGACAGGGACAACTGACCCATGTGCCCTGTGTGGCTCACGTCCTTAACCTGGTGGTGCAGCGGTTCTTGGGCAGGTACCCGGGCTTACAGGATGTCCTGAGGCAGGCCAGGAAAGTCTGTGTGCATTTCCGCAGATCTTATAATGCCAGTGCTCGCCTGGCTGAGCTGCAAAAGGAGTTGAACCTGCCCAAGAACCGCCTTATATGTGACATGCCCACCAGGTGGAACTCAACGTTGGCCATGCTGCAGCGGCTGCACACACAGCAGAGGGCCATCAATGAGTACCTGTGTGACTACGGCACCAGGACAGGGTCAGGGGAGCTCGGGTTTTTTTCACCACGCCAGTGGGGCATGATCAGGGATGCATGCACTGTCCTGGCACCATTTGAGGAGGCCACGAGGATGGTGAGCAGTGACAGTGCATGCATCAGTGACACTGTACCTCTTGTCCACCTGTTGGAGCACACGCTGCGTGGAATAATGGACAGGGCACTTGAGGCAGAACAGAGGCAGGAAGAGGAGGACTTCCTTGCCTCTCAAGGACCCCTTTACCCAGACAGTGTTCCTTCTGTCCCACCCATCGCACAGGAAGAGGAGGAGGAGGAGGAGGAGGATTGTGTCAGCATGGAGGTGGAGGCTGGCACTCAGCATCATCAGCAGCAGTCTTTTAGGGATGATTTACAGTCCCAAGAAACCAGTGGACTTGTACGTGGCTGGGAGGAGGTGGCTGCGGATCATGTCGTCCTTAGTTACCCAGAGGACTCCGGACTGAATGCCTCAGCTAACCTACGCTGCATGGCCTCCCTGATCCTGCAAAGTCTGCGGAAGGATCCTCGTATTCTTCGGATCAAGGAGAGGGACCATTACTGGCTGGCCACTCTCCTTGATCCACGGTACAAGGGTAAGGTTGCGGACCTTATGTTACCGTCGCAGAGGGAGCAGAGGATGAGACAACTCCGGGAGGCCTTGCAGAAAGGTCTGTGCAACGCGTTCCCAGAGACTGGGAGGTTACAAACTCCTGGTCATGGACAAAGAGTTGCTGAGGCTTCGGGCAGTCAAAGAAGGAGCGGTGGGGAAGGTGGCCGTCTGACCGATGCGTTCAGACAATTCTTTAGTCCGCAGCCCCAAAGTATGATCGGTTCCAGCAACCATCGCCAGCGTCTGATATACATGGTGCAGGAATACCTAGGGGCAAGGTCAGACTTGGACACCTTCCCCACCGAAAATCCTCTGGCTTACTGGGTCTTGAGGATGGATCACTGGCCAGAGCTTGCACAGTATGCAATTGAGCTACTGGCCTGTCCTGCATCCAGCGTTCTTTCAGAACGCACATTCAGTGCTGCTGGAGGATTTGTCACGGATCACAGGGTGCGCCTGTCCACCAACTCGGTTGATCGACTGACTTTCATCAAGATGAACCAGTCTTGGATCACCACCAGCTACCACACACCTGATGCTGATATAATAGACTAATTGATTTTAAAATGTCACATCCCTTCAAGACTGATGCTGATGCTGAGTGCCTGTGCTGTTATGTTGACTGGCTATCCTCCTCCTCCTCCTCAATGATCCGATTAATGATGATAGCTTGGAAGATCATTTTGGTTTATGGGTGCCGCCACCAGTGGCTAAGGCCCAATTTTTTAGCCCCTGTTTAACAGGGGCGTGTAATTACAATTTTTGATGCAATACTTTGCAACAGGGCTCATTGCTGTGCTCCAAGTACAGTATCTGTGAGGGGTTGCAGTGTTGTGCCACCAGTGGCTAAGGCCCAATTTTTCAGCCCCTGTTTAACAGGGGCGTGTAATTACAATTTTTGATGCAATACTTTGCAACAGGGCTCATTGCTGTGCTCCAAGTACAGTATCTGTGAGGGGTTGCAGTGTTCTGCCACCAGTGCCTAAGGCCCAATTTTTCAGCCCCTGTTCAACAGGGGCATGCAATTATAATTATTGATCTAATAATTCACAGCAGGGCCCATTGCTGCGCCCACCAAGAGTAACTGTCAGGCCTTACAGTGTTGTGTCAACACCACCACCACCACCACCACCACCACCAAAGGCCCAATTTTTCAGCCCCTGTTCAACAGGGGCATGCAATTATAATTATTGATCTAATAATTCACAGCAGGGCCCATTGCTGCGCCCACCACGAGTAACTGTCAGGCCTTACAGTGTTGTGTCGATTTTCATCCATATTACCGGGACCAGACATTACATTAAAGCCGAAAGCAGTTTTAAATGGCTTTTTTTTCCTTTACAAATGTCATTTTGTGCAGGGACAGTTCTAAACACGGGAAACACGTGGCACTTCGCAGGCATACTTTAGACACCCCCCAGGTACGATATTTAAAGGAATATTTGACTTTTTTTTTTTCACTTTATGCATCATTAAAATGACTGCTCCCGAAAAACGTCAGTTTTTAAAACTTCTTTTTGCATTGATACATGTCCCCTGGTGCAGAACCCGGGTTCCCAAACTCTGTTTAGGACAATAACATGGATAATAGTCGTTATAATTAGCACTTTAGAATTCGCATCCATTGTATTTAATAGGGTTCTAATGTTCGTGCGAACTTTCGGTCCGTTCGCGGGTTCTGGTGCGAACCGAACCCGGGGGTGTTCGGCTCATCACTACTTGTGGCAGATGTAAACTATACAGGACAGTTAGAGAAAGGAAGAGGAAAACATTGACCTTTCCCTTCTAAAGAATACCCAATTAAAAAGCTCATTACATGTCAGAGTACTCATGTTACCTACTTGCTTTCCTGTCCCTGCGGCCAGCAATATGTTGGCCGCACCACACAAAAATTATGAGTATGATTGGGTGAGCATTGTAACAATATAAGAAAAGGCTTTAGGAAGCATAGTGTCTAATCATTTTCAACTCAAACACAACAGGGACCCCAGTCTGCTCACTTTTTGTGGGATAGACAAAATAGACCAACATTGGAGGGGTATAGACATGCGTAAAGCAGTGTCCCAAAATGAAACACGCTGGAGTCACGAGTTATGTAACTTGAGCCCCCAGGGTATGAATATTGATTTGGATATGAATTGTTTTTTTTTTTTTATCAAATTTTGGATTTTCACATTTTTATCAGCGACTTATAGCGGGACTGTGATATTGTGGTGGACAAATCAGACACCTGACACCTTTGACACTTTTTGGGGACCACTGACACAGTGATACAGTAATCAGTGCCAAAAAATATGCTAATAATACTAATGACACTGGCTGGGAAGGGGTTAATATGAGGGGATCAAAGGGTTAGCTGTGTGCCTAGCCAGTGCTTGTGTACTGTGTGGGAGGTGATTTTACTAGAAAAAAACATTGGTCCTGCTTTGCAGGAACACAGGACCAATGCCTTCCCTACTAACAGAACAGCAATCTGCCTAATGATCGGCGGGTGCCAGCGGACATCGAATCTGCGGTATCTGCAGATCAGCTCCCACTGTGTATAAGACCCAGAAGTGCAGGATTATGTATAAGACCCAGAAGTGCAGGATTATGTACTAGGTATGCGATCCTGCGCAGCAGAGCGACCTTGCTGCCATATATGTAAGTTATACGGCCGGCAAGTTGGTAATTGGGCCACAGTCACTCTGATAGCGCAGACAGCTCAACATCTAACATCTTGTTTCCTTCTCTTAACTAATGGTATACTCGTCTTAGCACTGGCTGTTCTAATATTGTATTTCATGCTGCATTTACTTTATATTGCAAAAATTTCTGTATAAGTATGATGTGGTTTAAATGGGATTATTCTATAAGCATTTGTGCAATAAAGAATATGTATTATTATAACCTTTTTGGAATGTGTGCATGGGAGATTGCATTCCTTGGCTCATGGTATTTATCTTTTTCTCTCCATCCATGTTCCGTTGGTTAAAGCCCAACTCCAGGAAACGTGAAAATTCTCCCTTGCCATGGGGCTGTGTCCATAAATGCTTGTTTTGGTCTATGGGGCTGTAGCGGGGTCTTCAAAGTTAGTGGGATACACCTGGGGGTAGAGAGACCCAGGTGTGTAATTATGTCAGGGATTAGACCCCTTTTTGTTATTCGTGGAGGATTGGGTGGTGCAATATTCTCCTTGGCCTGTGGGTGGCGGGGTACCTACAGGCTCGAGGTAGAATCACTACCACAGTGTTACACTTTTTGTCCCTTCCTGGAGATGGTACGGCTGGGGCGGGGAACCCGCCGTGGTGTCGATGGGAGGAGATAAAAGGGGGAGACGCCCTCGCCACAAGGTCTTTTTGGGGGATCATCTCTTGACGTACCCAGGCGCCCTCGGCCTGGGTACGGGCGGTTCAAGGTTCCGGCCTGGGCACCCTAGGCCTGGCCGGAATGAAGCTGGAGTTGGAGTCCATCCCAGGCACCTTCAGCCTGGGGTGAGGTACTTTGTAGAAGGCCTGGGACCTGGTGACTTCGACCGGGTCCCGCGAGGGTGAAGTGATTCCAGGGTGCCCCTTGCGAGGGGACCCGCATCTGAGGTGAGGAGGCTGGGGAGGTCACCCGTCTGAAGACTCCGGAGCAGCGTCAACCCGGTGATGGACGGGCCTCCGGTAACTCCCTTGGAGGGTCGTCTTCCCCTGATAGGGGCCGCAGCGCAGCGAAGTTGTTCTAATCAAGACTCCTGCAACCCCTGGTCATAGCACAGGGGGTGTAGGGACTACAATCCGGATAGTGCCTCGGCCTGCTCATCCCACCGTATCCTGCCATATATTGTTTGTTGTGGAGCTACGAAATAAAACTAACAGTTGGACTGTGATCGGTGTATGGACTCTGTTGATGGGAGCAAAGGGAGATTCCAGCATAACAGGGCTAAGTTCCGCAACCCAATGCACATTTGGCCCGAGGAAGATGTTGATACTGGCCTTCACCTCACCCACAGCCATGGGGAGGACATGGGCCGTAGCGCACCTCACTCTCGAAACCCAGGTACCCCTAGACAAGAGCTTTCGGACAACCGATAAACATGTGAAGGGGGTGAGGCCGCTACACGTGGGGGCTCGTGAGTCCGGGATGAAATGTGTATTGATCCTAAGGGTTGGAACGGCTGTGTCTGGACTTTGCTGCCCGGAGGAGGTCCGAGCAGGTCGGCCATGTGATTGGCCAAAGTGCATCCCTGCTCGGAGTTGTGGACATGACCCTAAGTCGGGAAAGGCCCACGCGGAGGAGCGTAAAAAGGGAGAGGTCCAGCCGTGTGAAGTACTACATGTGGGGACTGTTAATGCACTGCGCCACGAGGCACCCCATGACTGCGAAATTCGTGGGAGGAGACTGAAGGAAGCCCGCGAAAATGTGCAAGTCGTGGGAGGAGTCTGGCCACGTGTGGAGATACACGTGGAGACTCCGGCGCGAGGTGAGCGCGTGATGGAACAGCAGGTGGTCAGGATGGCCTCAAGCTCCCCGTGGATGCCGGTACCTTACCCCACGAAAATGACTGCATTTGCTGCGCCCATTACAGACACGGAGATCCAGGCCTTTGCGGAGGTCCCCGTGCGTGCTGACCAGGGCGATGGGACTGCCCAATCAGAGACTGAGAGAGGAAAATCCGAGGACGCTGCTTCGGTCACTACAGACTCCCTGCTCCCACCTCCGAAGAGGAAATTCGGCCTGGTACAGGCATCCTATGGTCGTGGTCGAGCTTCACCCCGTCGCTTGCCTGGCCTGGATGGCGCCGGTAGAGAAGAGAGTCCCGGACATCCCAGTTCTTCAGAAGGTCCAGGTGAGCCAGGGGCTGGGACTGTGGTGTTGGTTGGAGGTGTCGGGGGTCCACAGTCGGTGGAGCCCGCAAGGGAGGGTAGCCTTCCGTCTACTAGAGACTACCTTCCCGCTGAGATGTATGACACCTCTGACCTAGAGTCATTGTCAGACTGTGGGGATGACGGAGAGATAGACGAACTGTTTCACCGGAAGGGCTGGGACAGACGCCCACTACTTGTGCTGAGTAAACCGCAGGATTCCCCCATGTCCATAGAAGACAGTACGCTCCGGGCGCAGGCCCCGGAGTTCCCGAGGAAATCTAGTCCTCGGGCCAACTTTCCTCATTCAACTACATCACCCGCTCTGGTGGTGGGGATGCAGCGTGCTTCATTGCGGGCACCAAAGACAAAGCAACCCGAGATGGTGAAGGTACCTCGGCACCCGGAGGCCATCGTGCAGCCAGGAGAAGGTGAGCGAGATGTGATGCCGCCTCTAGCCAGGTTGCAGAGACTTTTCTCCCAGAGAGTCGCCCGTGAATATGGGTGGGAGTACCCCTACTTGCCTCGGGACTTATTGTATGAAGTCGAGGTCCTGCGACCAAGGTGGTATGACGAGTTTGTATGGGAAAAGCTTAAAGTACCCCATGCCAGGCGATACCTGTCATGTTCGCCGCCTGTGTCTAAAAAGTTCAAGGACTGCAGAGCTGATTGGAGACTTGGGCGCCATATTCATGCCGATAAGGTGCTCATCTGCAGGAAAGAAGGAGAGGATGTCGAGTATTCGGTGAAAGTGTTTGACGGGCACCTGAAGCCCCTGTTTCTGCCGGATCCAAGGTTCTACTTATAGGAGAAGTGAGCTCCTATCTTGTTGCTGTTGAAACTTTCTGGAAGAGACATTCCCAGACGCCTAGAACTGTGCCCTACTTTTGTTTTGATTTGGGCTTTTCTTCTACTCACTGGAGACTTGGGAGCTGTTGTTTTTTTTTCTCCCTTTTCTTCATGTGCCAAAGGCAGAGACTTTTGGGGTAGAGTCAGAGTAGGAAAGCAGGAAGAATGAAGATCTCACCAGGTGGCAGTGTTGTGCAACGGTTGTTTGAAATGTTCCACATGCATTACTTACTTATTGGAGTGAGTGGGTCTCTCGGCTGACGGACCCACTCATGCCAAGTTAACACAGAGTGTTAGGATGTGTTTTTTTTTTGTTTCCCTTCTGCAGGAGATTCGTCGGTCAAGACTACTGAGTATGGGGTGGTTCTTAGACAGTGACGGGAGGGATTGTATATGTGTACATGACAGATGTTTTATACAAAAGTTTTAATGTTTTATAGTTCCCTTTCCCTGGAGCAGGTCTTGGCACACACAGTATCCAAAATTTGAGGGATAGCCTCTGGGGCCCACTTCATGTCACCACTTCTTGGGAGACATGGGTGTGCACCTGACGCTGGGGACCAGCGTCAAATCACAAGGGGGAGTGTGTAGCGGGGTCTTCAAAGTTAGTGGGATACACCTGGGGGTAGAGAGACCCAGGTGTGTAATTATGTCAGGGATTAGACCCCTTTTTGTTATTCGTGGAGGATTGGGTGGTGCAATATTCTCCTTGGCCTGTGGGTGGCGGGGTACCTACAGGCTCGAGGTAGAATCACTACCACAGTGTTACCCTTTTTGTCCCTTCCTGGAGATGGTACGGCTGGGGCGGGGAACCCGCCGTGGTGTCGATGGGAGGAGATAAAAGGGGGAGATGCCCTTGCCACGAGGTCTTTTTGGGGGATCATCTCTTGACGTACCCAGGCGCCCTCGGCCTGGGTACGGGCGGTTCAAGGTTCCGGCCTGGGCACCCTAGGCCTGGCCGGAATGAAGCTGGAGTTGGAGTCCATCCCAGGCACCTTCAGCCTGGGGTGAGGTACTTTGTAGAAGGCCTGGGACCTGGTGACTTTGACCGGGTCCCGCGAGGGTGAAGTGATTCCAGGGTGCCCCTTGCGAGGGGACCCGCATCTGAGGTGAGGAGGCTGGGGAGGTCACCCGTCTGAAGACTCCGGAGCAGCGTCAACCCGGTGACGGACGGGCCTCCGGTAACTCCCTTGGAGGGTCGTCTTCCCCTGATAGGGGCCGCAGCGCAGCGAAGTTGTTCTAATCAAGACTCCTGCAACCCCTGGTCATAGCACAGGGGGTGTAGGGACTACAATCCGGATAGTGCCTCGGCCTGCTCATCCCACCGTATCCTGCCATATATTGTTTGTTGTGGAGCTACGAAATAAAACTAACAGTTGGACTGTGATCGGTGTATGGACTCTGTTGATGGGAGCAAAGGGAGATTCCAGCATAACAGGGCTAAGTTCCGCAACCCAATGCACATTTGGCCCGAGGAAGATGTTGATACTGGCCTTCACCTCACCCACAGCCATGGGGAGGACATGGGCCGTAGCGCACCTCACTCTCGAAACCCAGGTACCCCTAGACAAGAGCTTTCGGACAACCGATAAACATGTGAAGGGGGTGAGGCCGCTACAGGGCATAGAAAGGGAGGTTTATTTATCCGATCCTCCACGCTGCTAGACCGGTCCTCGCAACATCTTCTCCCTCCATGCACCAGTGATCTAAAGCCCCGATGCCCAATCTGAGGCCCAAAGGCCACATGTAGCATCAGGGCTTGAGAAAACACCCCCTGGCATTTCTAGCCACCGCCATCTTGAGTAAGGGAAGATGATTCATGTAGCAATTACTTCCTGTAATCCATCTGTCCTTAGCTCATGGATACCAAACAACACCCTTGTAAGGCGCTTGACTGACTCCACCTTGATGAAAAGTCCACCACCTTGATTCATCTAGATATTAATAGTCATTTAGAAGGACTGCCTCAGAGTGACCACTGGGATGGTGGCGAGAAACACATGAGAGCATAACACCAACAAGACGCTCCTGAAATGACATGTGGGTGTCATATATGCACGATATGATAAGACCGCAAAGGGCTGACTGGCAGTGATATCAAAAGCACAGAAATACAGAGCACAGTGTATTCATTAAAACAGTCTTGGTTTATTCCACACTAGTTCAGATTTGGTTTCTAGGGAGGGAGCTGCATAGAGCTATTTCAAACAATGTCTTCTAGGGAGCTGACTAATGAGAACCTTCCGGGTTACACTTTCTAGATAAATGGAGTAATCAATATATGGAACAGAGAGCAAGTGCAAAGCTGTATTTCCCATAAAATGTATATACCGGTATATATATATATATTGTGAGGGGGTTAACTCGGTAGCGGGTGTGTGTGACCCCCTGGTTGGGCTCCCCACACAAAAACAGGGCCAGCAGGCGGAGGTTGTGGTTTTCAAAATCAAAAGGTGCGGTTTATTTCTCTATGTACAGTGACAAAAACACAGCAAAGCCAAAAAAGAAACAAACAAAATAAATCCTGGTCAGTTTGACCTCTGACTAAACATGCAGGTTTCCTAAACTAACAACTGGGATCAGCCTGGTGCTGTCCTAGTCCCTAAGTCCCTGGTTTAGTAAAAGTCCAAACAAATAGCCACACAGGCTTTGCCTCACCGCACAGGGGTTCACTCTCCCTAGACAGTCCACACAGGTCTGGTTCCAGGCATGAGCTAACATCTAATGAAGCTGGGAGTTCCTTATAGAGGCCTAAATGAGCTGACAAGGTTCAGCTGGTCTCATCTCTGTCTGCACGACGCCCCACACTCTCCCTAGAGGTATGAGTCATCCATGAGCCTACTAGCCTCAGCTGGGCTTATACAACTCTCCACCCTAGTTGTATAAGTCAGCATAAAGCCTGAATCTGGGAGAAATATATCTACCCCCCTGGATGCAACCAGGTGACTTTACCTTCCTGCTGTCACATACCCCCCCCTCTTGTTTTAACCTTGGGGTTGGAACACCAGCAATCAGGCATTCATGTACTCGAGACAAAGCATCCACATTCCCCATTTGAACGCCAGGGCGATGCTTTACTGTGAAGTTGAATTCCTGTAGGGCCAGGAACCACCTATTCACTCTTCTATTTGTCTCCTTGTTTTGAGCCATCCACTTTAACGGAGCGTGATCCGTAACCATGTCAAAGTGCCTACCTAGCAGATAGTACCGAAGGGAATCTAGAGCCCACTTCACCGCTAAACACTCCTTTTCAACCGTGGCGTAATTTACCTCATGGGACTTCAACTTCCTGCTGAGGTAAATGACTGGGTGCTCTTCCCCGTTCCAGACCTGGGACAATACTGCTCCTAACCCCACATCTGACGCATCACTTTGTACGACAAAGTCTTTAGAGAAGTCGGGTGAGTACAACACTGGCTGGCTACATAAGGCTTGTTTCAAGAATTGGAATGCTGCCTCAGCCTCGGGGGTCCATTTAATCATGACCGACCCTTTCCCTTTCGTCAGGTTGGTTAGGGGCACAGCCTTAGAAGCAAAGTGGGGAATGAAGCGCCGATAATAACCCGCGATTCCCAGAAAGGCCCGTACCTGCTTCTTGCTGTTGGGACGTGGCCAACTCTGGATGGCCTCGACTTTGTTGAGTTGGGGTTTTATCACTCCCCTGCCAATGGTGTACCCAAGATATTTGGCCTCCTCCTGCCCAATGGTACACTTCTTGGGGTTAGCCGTAAACCCCGCTTCCCGGATAGAGTCTAGGACTGCTTGCACTTTTGGCAGATGTGAGGCCCAATCTGTGCTATGGACAATTACGTCATCCAGGTAAGCCGCAGCATACTTCCGATGGGGCCTCAGTATCTGGTCCATTTTCCGCTGGAATGTGGCCGGCGCATTCTGTAACCCGAACGGCATTCTCTTATATTGGAACGCCCCGTCTGGGGTTACAAATGCGGTTTTCTCTTTGGCCGACTTGGCCAGGGGAATTTGCCAATACCCTTTTGTGAGGTCAAGAGTCGTCATGTATCGGGCTGTTCCCAGCCGGTCGATCAACTCATCTATACGTGGCATGGGGTAGGTGTCAAATTTTGTAACTTTGTTCAACTGACGAAAATCGTTACAAAATCGCCAGCTCCCATCCGGTTTAGGCACCAACACAATGGGACTAGACCAATCACTTTGGGACTCCTCTATCACCCCTAAGTTCAGCATTTTCTGTACTTCCTCCCGTATTGCCTCCCGTCGGGCCTCTGGGATCCGATAGAGTTTTAACTTCACCCTTTCACCGGGCGGGGTAATAATATCATGCTCTACCCCAGATGTTTGTCCCGGCAGCTCAGAGAACACCTCCTTGTTGCGAAGCACAAACTCCTTAACCTCCTGTTGTTGGGGTTGTGACAAGGTGGCTGCTATTCCAACCTCCGGAATCACGCAACCAGTTTGAGCTGGTGACCAAGTTTCTGCGACTAGGGACTCTCTATCCCTCCAGGCTTTCAACAGATTAACGTGATATATCTGTTCGGGCTTTCGCCTTCCTGGTTGTCTGACCTTGTAATTCACTTCGCTCACTTTTTCCATTATCTCGTAGGGGCCTTGCCATTTGGCAAGGAATTTACTTTCAACCGTAGGGACAAGTACCAATATCCTATCCCCCGGGGAAAAGGTACGGGTCTTTGCTCCACGGTTGTACACTCTCTGCTGTGCCAACTGCGCTTGGGCCAAATGTTCCTTCACGATGGGCATTACCTGTGCAATTCGATCTTGCATCAGGGCGACATGCTCAATCACACTCCTGTGGGGAGAACTCTCACTTTCCCAAGTTTCCTTGGCAATATCCAACAGCCCTCTTGGGTGTCTCCCATACAGTAACTCAAAGGGGGAGAATCCCGTAGAGGATTGGGGCACCTCCCTAATAGCAAACATCAAATAAGGAAGTAGACAGTCCCAATCCTTTCCATCTCTATCCACCACTTTCTTCAACATTTGTTTTAGGGTTTTGTTGAATCTTTCAACCAGCCCATCGGTTTGGGGGTGATACACAGATGTACGCAATTGCGTCACTTTGAACAATTTACACAGCTCTTTCATAACCCGGGACATAAAGGGTGTACCTTGGTCCGTAAGCAGTTCTTTACAAATACCCACCCGGCTAAAAACAAGAGATAGCTCTTTGGCTATGGTTTTGGCCGAGGTATTTCTGAGAGGGATCGCTTCTGGATAACGGGTGGCATAGTCCATTATAACCAATATGTACTGGTGCCCCCTAGCGGACTTGATTATAGGACCTACCAAATCCATTGCGATTCTCTCAAACGGGACCTCAATGATGGGTAGAGGGACCAGCGGGCTACGGAAATGTGGCATCGGGGCCGACCTCTGACACACAGGGCAGGAGGAACAATAATTTTCTATGTCCTTCATCACCCCAGGCCAATAGAATCTCTGTAATACCCTCTCTCGGGTTTTCTCTGTCCCCAGATGACCTCCAAGAATGTGCCCATGGGCCAACTCCAACACCAACTTCCTGTAAGGTTTGGGCACCACCAGCTGCTCAACGGTTTCTTCTGCCCTTTTTGCCACCCGATACAGTAGGTCCTTCTCTACGCTGAAGTATGGGTAAGTGCAGGTATTATCTGGGTTCACTAACTCGCCATCTATTTCCACTACGTTTTCCCGTGCCTTTATTAGGGCGGGGTCTTTTAACTGTTCTGTGGCAAAATTTTCCCTGTGAACCTCCAGATCAGAAAACTCCACAGACGGTAGGTTTTCGTCTGAGGAGGTGGGCTCCTCTCCAGTTTCTTGAGTCTCCCCTGCCAATACTGACAAGGGAAATTCTGGAGAGTCCTCCCCACTCTCAGAGGAGTTCTGGCTATCACATTCCTGGTACATAGGGGCACCAGTGGGGGGCTCAGGATCATCCCACAGTTCCCAGAACTTCGGAAAATCCCTTCCCACAATGGCATCATGCGGTAATTGAGATACTAACCCCACTGGATGAGAGAGGGTACCTTTGGGGGTCTCGAAACACACTGTAGTCACTGGATACTCTCGGGTGTCCCCATGCACACAAATAACAGCTACCTTGCTATTCCCAGAGACCTCTGTTTTAACTAATTCAGCCTTTATCAGGGTCACAAGGCTACCTGAATCCAGCAATACCACAACATTTCTACCATTAATACACATTTTGCATAAATGTTTCTCAGTTCCCCGAATGGCAGTGCATGCGACTGTCGCACACAGCGACTGATGTCTGTCCGTCAGAAAGTCACACTGCATGGGTTCCTCCACAACCGGGCAATTGGCTGCAATATGTCCCGCTTGCCGGCAGCGGTAGCAAACGATCCTTCTTGCGGCCTCTTGAGCCGCTGATTTCCCAGGCTGTTCTCGCCAAACTTGGGGTAGAGCTCCCACCCTCTCACTCTCTCCACCCTCACCCCTTGGAATCCTCTTATCCGCCCCTGGGGATGGTCTGGTCTTAGGGTGGAAAGTCCGAGTGTCTCTGGAAGAGGCCGTCAGGTTCTCTGTAGCCAAGTATTTCTCTACACGATCCACAAGACCACCGGCCGTCTCTGGGTCTCCATGGCTTACCCACTTTTGGATGGCAGTAGGAAGAGCTCTCAAAAACCGATCCATTACAACACGTTCCACAATCTCTGGTGCGGACAAAGTCTCTGGCTGTAGCCACTTCCTGCTCAGGTGAATGAGATCATACATTTGAGACCTGGGGGGTTTTCCAAGCTGGAAAGTCCAGTTATGCACACGCTGAGCCCGGACAGCCAGGGTGACACCCAGCCTTGCCAATATTTCAGCTTTTAGCATCACATAGTCTTTTGCTTGGTCAGGCTCTAGGTCATAGTAAGCCTTCTGCGATTCACCAGTTAACAGAGGAGCCACCAGTCCAGCCCACTGCTCCTCAGGCCACTTTTCTCTTTCAGCAGTCCTTTCAAATGTGGTCAAAAATACCTCTGGATCATCCTCTCCAGTCATTTTTGTCAATAAACGACTCACCCCAAAGGACGCGGTATTAGTGGGACGGCTTTCCTCACTGGTCTGCGGACGTTGCTGCATTACTGCTTCCATTTGTTGTAGTCTCTGCTCTTGCTTCTGTAACAGGTCTATGAAGCGGGCCTCAGATTGCTGCTGGGCTTGTTGATGAGCTTGCTGCTGGGCTGCAAGGCTCCTTTGCAAACCTGCATTTGTCTGCTGTTGATTGGCATTTGCTAGAGCCAGCTGTTTCAGTATCTCCTCCATGCTGGCTTAAAAAAAACTGCCCGCATTCTCCACCAACTGTGAGGGGGTTAACTCGGTAGCGGGTGTGTGTGACCCCCTGGTTGGGCTCCCCACACAAAAACAGGGCCAGCAGACGGAGGTTGTGGTTTTCAAAATCAAAAGGTGCGGTTTATTTCTCTATGTACAGTGACAAAAACACAGCAAAGCCAAAAAAGAAACAAACAAAATAAATCCTGGTCAGTTTGACCTCTGACTAAACATGCAGGTTTCCTAAACTAACAACTGGGATCAGCCTGGTGCTGTCCTAGTCCCTAAGTCCCTGGTTTAGTAAAAGTCCAAACAAATAGCCACACAGGCTTTGCCTCACCGCACAGGGGTTCACTCTCCCTAGACAGTCCACACAGGTCTGGTTCCAGGCATGAGCTAACATCTAATGAAGCTGGGAGTTCCTTATAGAGGCCTAAATGAGCTGACAAGGTTCAGCTGGTCTCATCTCTGTCTGCACGACGCCCCACACTCTCCCTAGAGGTATGAGTCATCCATGAGCCTACTAGCCTCAGCTGGGCTTATACAACTCTCCACCCTAGTTGTATAAGTCAGCATAAAGCCTGAATCTGGGAGAAATATATCTACCCCCCTGGATGCAACCAGGTGACTTTACCTTCCTGCTGTCACAATATATATATATATACACACAGGGCTCAAAATTTCAAGTCATGAGCTACTAGCCAGGCCTCAAGGGTTACTCGCCACCAGTTGCCCCACCCTGCCCCTAATTCCGCCCCTAAACACGCCCTCATAAATTATCTCATGAAATGTTTTATGCAGAATTAACCTGCCTAGCGGTATTCCCGAGTCTGGCTCGGGGTGGAATTTCAGTACCATTAGCGGTAACCCCGAGCCAGGCTCCGGATTGCATCGCAGTATCCAGGCAAAGTAACTTACCTTGTCCCCTGGATCCTGCGATGTCTCCCCATTGTGTGTGCGAGCTGTCATCTCACTCGATTCACACAGTGCCGAGTGCCGAGCTCCGTTCCCTGCGACATTGCGACGCACAGGGGCGGAGACCCGCACCAAATTCAAAAAAATAAAAACACACAATACATACAGTATACTGTAATCTTACAGATTACAGTACTGTATAGAATAATTACACATCCCCTTTGTCCCTAGTGGTCTGTCCAGTGTCCTGCATGCACTTTTATATTATAAATACAGTTTTTTCTGCCTGGAAACTGGAGATTGTCCATAGCAACCAAAAAGTGTCCCTTTATGTCAAAGTGGTTTTAGACCAGCTAGAAAACAGCGATAATAAATTAGAATCACTTGCAGAATTGAGCGATAGTGATTTGTGGGGAAATTCGTCATCAAACACTGAAAGTAATGACAGCGACAATTCTGCAACTGAGCAAATTTCAGTGGTTTTGATTTGATTACGTTATTGAATCATTTTTATTATTATTATATTATTATTTGTTATAATTATTTATAGTTATTTACTATATTATAATTTATGATTTTGTATTTCAAACTTTATCATACCCGGGATATCTACTAGACTCTTGTTTGGACAGATTTAAATGAGTTATTCCTAAGAATTACAGGCCTACAATATAAAACGCCAAATTTCCAGGCAAAATAATGGTACCGCTTTCAGCACCTAAAACCTGAAATAATCATACCGCCAGGGAGGTAAAGTTATAAAAATAAATATTAACAACAACTGTATCCGTGCCCACCAATGCAGGCTGCCTGTGCCCACCAATGCAGCCTTGTGTCCACCAATGCAGACTTGTGCCCACCAATGCAGCCTTGTGCCCACCAATGCAGCCTTGTGCCCAGTGCCCACCATGCAGCCTTGTGTCCAGTGCCCACCATGCAGCCTTGTGTCCACCAAATGCAGACTTGTGTCCACCAAATGCAGCCTGTGTCCACCAAATGCAGCCTTGTATCCACCAAATGCAGGCTTGTGTCCACCAAATGCAGCCTGTGTGCCTGTGTCCACCATGCAGCCTGTGTCCACCAAATGCAGTCTGTGTCCACCTAATGCAGCCTGTGTCCACCATGCAGCCTGTGTCCACCATGCAGCCTGTGTTCACCAAATGCAGCCTTTGTCCACCATTCAGCATGTGTCCACCATGCAGGCCTACCTGTGCAGGGGAGGAGAGGAACAGGAGAGCCGCCCAGGTGATCAGAGCGCAGCGCGGGGAACACGGGATAATAGTTTTCATTTTAATTGCCTTGTTCCCGCCACTCAATGTCAAATTCAGCCCTGCCCCCTGGCCGGGGAACTTTGATTGACAGATCACCCATCACCAGGATTGGACAGGTAATCTGTCTATCAAAGTCCCGGGACCAGGAGGCGGGGCTGTATCTGACAGCGAACGGCGGGGATCACGGCAATTAAAAAAGGAAACTGTTATCGCTGTGTTCCCTGCGCTGCGCTGTAAACATCCGGGCATCTCTCTCTCTTCCCCTCCGCGATCACTGGGAGAAGTACTCCTTTTCCACACATGCTGCCGGCGGTGCTCGCCCCCCCGGCTGGCAGCCCTTCCTCGCCAGCCCTCACAATCCACTCCCAAAATGCGAGCAGGCGAGTGGATTTTTTGAGGGCTGTATATATATATGTAGCACTACCCCCGTAGGAGCTGCTGGTTATTTTTGGTCCTACCGTTACCCCACAGTTCAAGGTATCAAAACTTGCTTGGCTCTAAATTGGGCAATGTGCCCACAGATGCATGCACCAGTCACTTAGTCTTTTTCCACTGCTTTTTATTAAACACAACTTGCAGCTCACTGAGGAACTTGAGATCCTGGAGACAAGTACACTTTCTGTCAACGGATCTTGCTCACCCGGATAGGCCTCTCTCACCGGCCTAGCAACCGGAATGATGCACGGACAAAAGTCTCTGCCACAGACTTGATGATAGTAATAACTGTTGAACAATCCTCTGCCACAGGATTTGGAAATCAGTAATTGCTTGAGCGAACACAGCTACACAGTACCAAAGCCCTTTAAGCCCATCCGGCAGTACTGTGAGGTAGATTGGTTAGGATGCATCCTCCAATTGAGTCACCAGGCTCTTTTTGAGATACCAGCCTTTTGCTCGGTCTTCTCCAAGAAGAGTCCTTCCCTGGGTCCTCCAATTGCTCGGCTTCTTCCCATACAATAAAAAACGTGTAGCGCTAAATAAATAAAACTGCATCTAAATATAATGAAATATAATGTGCAACCGTGCTATATGAACAAATGAACACAAAAACATATGGAAGTCCAAATGAATAAAAATAATAATAAAAAATTATTCCAATGTGAATGGTCAATGGTGGTATTCCTGAAGTGATACAAGTGCAATAAAAATTAAAATAGTCACCACCAATGAAAGATATGTCAATGATAAATAAAAAAAGTTCAAAATAGATGACAGTGAAGGTGCTCCCAAATGACTGGAATGCAGCAAATGCAAACTGTGAAGTAACCGCCACCAACCAATAGAAAGAAAGGCTTACCAGAAATAGTGAACCCTAAAGAACGTACGTTCAGAGGGTCGACTAGGCATAGGTAAACCACTGTAACGAATGAATCCTCAGCTGCAGTTCAGACAGAGCATCTCACACAACAATCCAATTAGGAAACACAGGGGGGGCCTTCTGATCCAGATGGTAGTGCTTATGGGTAAGGACCCAGTTAGAACCAGCCGGTAAAGCAGTATGAAGTACAAAAATGAGAGAAAAGAGAAGGGCACATAGCGTGATACTGTGTCAAAAAAAGTATTTAATGTAGGTAAAAACACTTACATTAGAAGAATAAAACAGCGCTGGAAGATAATCAATGGCAACAGTGGAGTCTCCCGACGCATTTCGCAAGAGATTGCATCGTCTGGGGAGAGCCCCCACTGCTGCCCTCCATATATTTATAGACATTATGATACCTTGATTGAGAAGCCATCCCCCTGGGCGTCCACAGATCAACCAATCACTTCCTGTTAGATGAGGGTGGAGTCCCTGTGTGCACTCCAAGCCTCAACTTAGATCTCACTAAGTGATGGTGGAGTAGGCACTAAGATGCCCAGGTGGATGTTAATCAATGTCTGGAGCGCACAAATAAAAGGCCCATGACTTCACTAATACTATGGCTCCTTATAGGTGCTTGGGAGTTAGTTCCGGGTTAATAAAATATCATCCCGGTCAGCATGTCAAGCCTGCATATGATCCCTGCCAACCTACCAGCCCGTACTATCATTTCCGGACTCTCGCTGATAAAATGGAGTCCCGGCTTGTGTATCAAGCCTCATTTTGATGTCAGCATGCGCTTCAAGCCTCATACTGACATCAATGGGACCTAGTAAGTTACGTGATGAGTGGGAGTGTGCGTGACGTGCTGTGCACGCCGAGAACGAAGCGGCGTGAATGAGATAAATCTACTTAAAGCGGAGTCCCACCCAAATTTTTAACTTCCGCCTAATCCACTCCTCGCCCCCTTACATGCCACATTTGGCATGTAATTTTTTTGGGGGGGGGGGAGTGGGGGCTTCAGTAGGAGTGGGACTTCCTGTCCCACTTCCTCCTTCCGCCCTGGGGCCGCCTAGGCGACACGTCATATCGCCTTTTGGCGGTCCCTCCCTGTAGGCGATCACCTGGGACGTGACAGGTCCCAGACGATCGCCTGTCCACTCAGAGAGCGCTGCGACATTCGCACATGCGCAGTGAGTGCCCGGCCATGAAGCCGAAAGCTGTCACGGCCGGGTGCCCACACTATGAATGGAGGCGCCGGCGGAGAAGGGGGGGAGAGGAGCGGAGCTCCGGGCGTCGCTTCGCTGGACAGTGGAACAGGTAAGTGTATGTTTATTAAAAGCCAGCAGCTACACTTTTTGTAGCTGCTGACTTTAAATAAACATAAAAAAGACTGGAACTCCCCTTTAAAGTAACGTAGCCTCGGGCCAGCAGGGCCCAGAGGCAGAAGAGGAGTTGTCACATACATTAGGCCAGGCGGGCAATGAGGTCAGCGAGAAAGAAAAATGGCGTCTGCCCCTTAAGTAACCTCTCCCAGAATGCACAGCTGTAAACCACTCCCACTGGGCTGTTTCTGGGGAAGGGACACCCAATACACTCCAGCCTGTTGTATTTCCAACACTGGTCGGCGGTGACAACGACACCTACCGGTGACAGTGGGAAATGCTCTCAACACATCCAAAGCTGGAACAGAGACTAATTTAGCCATAAACATTACGTTCTGAACTATGTACAATTCAGATGACCCACTAAATTTATACAATAGCGCCTGGTCAACAGGAGCAGGGCGCTACATACTCCCCCCACTACAAAAAGATGATGTCCTCAGCGTCTGGAAAAAAAATGGCTCTTAATCCTGAGAGCAGATATCTGAACCGCAAAACTTGGATGGGAGAGGGGAGGGTAAGAAAGAAGAAAGTCATAGATTTAAACATGAACACACAGTATGGTCACATTACCAGATATTTATTAGGCTTGTGCAATTCGTTTCGTAACGAATCGAAATTCGTCCGAATTTAGCAACTTTCGGACATTCGGAAGCATTCGAATTTCCGAACAAAGCAATTACGAATAAAACCGAATCCGAAATAAATTATACCGCAAAATAGCGAATGCCCGAATGTCTTCGGCATAATTCGTTATGAAAAAACTTACGAATGTACAAATCCATTGGAAACACAATAACACTCACTCTGCTCTGCTCTCTGCTTCTCCTTCACCGTGCTGAACTCCCTCTCAAAATGGTGTACAGGGGCGGAGGCTATAGCCGCATGTAAAAAACGAAAGTAAAATACGAGATTTCTAATCCATTCGAAGCACAATAACACTCTGCTCTGCTCTCTGCTTCTCCCTCACCGTGCTGAACCCTCTCAAAATGGTGTACAGGGGCGGAGGCTATAGCCGCATGTAAAAAACGAAAGTAAAATACGAGATTTCGAATCGTTACAAATAACCGCTATGTATTTCGAAAAGTACAAATCCATTCGAAGCACATTAGGCATAATAGTCAGCGTCGTCGTGAGAGAGACACAGAAAATTACGAATCAACGAACCCAAAAAAAGTTACGAAAGTAGGAGTTGTGTCCAGAATCAACGAAAAACAACGTACTCTACCGAAAGTACGAATTATAAAGCAACAAAAAATTCAATGAAAAATGTCGCTTGCAAAAATACGAATGAGTCCGAACACGAAAAATCCCGTCTAGCAAAATTACGAATGATTACGAATCAACAGGACCGGAAAGAAACGAACCGAAACGGAACGAATTTTTCCGTTGTGCACAAGCCTAATATTTATCAACACCTCACTCTCTATCTAAACCACCCGCTCTCCGGCAGCTTGACAGAAGATCTGATTCATCTAAAAAAAAATAAGACACACAGGCAAAAATAACAGCATTACTATACATTACGAAGCAAAGCTGCACTTCCTAAGAAATTGAACTTTCCTTCACACTTTAAATATAAAAGGAACTAAACTGTAAGCTTGAAAGTCCAGCCCTCACTATAAGCCACCTAGTAGCAGAAAATCAGTATGGCACAAAAGGAAAGTCCTTAATAGCAAGTACTGGAGCAGGTAGGAAAACTCTTGACTGCAAAGTTCTCTCACCTAACACTACCTGGCTATGTAACCCCATAGTCCATTTTTAGCAAGAAAATTTTCCTTTCAGTCTCTTTGAAAACCAAAGTTAGAGCAGTCATTTTTCCTTTTAAATGATCACCAATAAAATGGGGGATCCGGCAGGATCACTGACTTTCCTTGTTTGTCCAGGGTGGTAATGAAATAAACAATATCGTCTTTCCCTGGTGTGCGGATGACCACCTTATCAGCATAAATGTGCCGGCCATAGTTCCACTGTAGCAAGCATCCTTTGAAACACTCATCCATAGAAAAAGAGTATCCAACTTTCCTGAAAGGTTTTGGCACAGACAGGTGATCCCAAACAGCTTCACTGTACCACTGCTCTCGTTTGGATTCATTTTCCTGCATGAGCTCTTTGGAGACATAGGGGAATTCTAGACCATACTCTGCAGCAACTTTCTTAATGAGTACCCTTTGCAAACGGGCGAGTTTTGGCAGAGCTCTAGTGCTTCCCAGTCCAGGCAGTACACAGGGGTTTGGTGCCTTCTGCACCATTGATCTGGCATAGAACTTCTCAGATTCAATCGGGCTGATAGGGTCTGACAAAGTCTCTCTAATAACGCTGGGGGTTCCACACTGGGTGATGTCTTCCCCGAATCTAGTGCTGCCCATTCTGAGAAGGTACAAGCCGCGGCAACATCATCACTATTGGCCGATAACAGTTCCTATGACATAGTCTCAAATAAGTCATCATCCCCGGAAACATCTGACAGGGAGTCTAACTCTAAATCCCCCAATTCCTCTGCAGGCAAGTATTTACATAAAGTCCCAGACATGTTTTCCCCTGATCTCTCACCCGTTCCTGTCGTGGACTTTCCAGGGGTCAGGCCTTCCTCTGGCTCCGGTTCAGGTAGTCTTTGGGGTAGGCCTCGACCGTGGGAGGCTTTCACATATCCCACCTTCTTTTGGACAGGTGCAGCTGGGACAGGTGTAGCGGAGGCGGTAACAGAAACTAGGTCCACTGATGGCTCTTTGGTAACAGTAACATCTCCCTCAGGAACACTCACTGTAGCAGATGTGGTGGGTGCAGATTTCACCGCAGGAGCGAGGGCAGCAGCTTCCACCGTAGCAATACCCGTGGCCCAGTCAACTCGGTAGGCACAGGGTGACAAGGAGGTTGCTCCACTGCGAACGGGTACTCCCCACAATGCAGGCACCGAGAAATAGGCGGGATGTATGGCCAATCCCTCACACTTGGGGCATATCATACCCAGTGCTTCAATGTCTGCAATAGTGTACAACACGAACCGCCCATGCGGCTTCAGACGGATTCCGGTATCCGTCAACAGGGTTCCGGGTAGCTTGGCACCTGCAGCAGGGCTAGTAGGAAGCATCTTTGGCCCAGAGGCAGATTGCATGAGCGAAAATGAAGACATGGCTGCACTTTGATCTTCTCAGTGTAACTACGCAGCTTCTTCTCTTCAGCGCCAGACACACACACGCGTCTCACGCAGCAGCAGGCGGGAACTCCTCCCACTTGTTCTTTCAGTCACGTGCTCCCGGGCTTTCTTGGCTCCGCCCGTAGCCTACGCACTTAGAAAATGATCCACACTTAACCCCTTATCGTCCCGTAACAAATAACACAGTGCAGGACCCTCTTTAACGTAGACTCTGTGAATGTCTTTACTTGAGTTGCTAGGGGCAACGGCAAATCCCGGATTACGAGCTCCCACATGTAGCACTACCCCCGTAGGAGCTGCTGGTTATTTTTGGTCCTGCCGTTACCCCACAGTTCAACGTATCAAAACTTGCTTGGCTCTAAATTGGGCAATGTGCCCACAGATGTATGCAACATTCACTTAGTCTTTTTTCAATGCTTTTTATTAAACACAACTTGCAGCAGTAGAGGGATGGAGGGTTAGGGGAATTCAGATACCTTGTGTAGACAACTGAGGAACTTGAGATCCTGGAGACAAGTACACTTTCTGTCAACGGATCTTGCTCACCCGGATAGGCCTCTCTCACCGGCCTAGCAGCTGGAATGATGTACGGACAAAAGTCTCTGCCACAGACTTAATGATAGTAATAACTGTTGAACAATCCTCTTCCACAGGATCTGGAAATCAGTAATTGCTTGAGCGAACACAGCTACACAGTACCAAAGTCCTTTAAGCCCATCCGGCAGTACTGTGAGGTAGATTGGTTAGGATGCATCCTCCAATTGAGTCACCAGGCTCTTTTTGAGATACCAGCCTTTTGCTCGGTCTTCTCCAAGAAGAGTCCTCCCCTGGGTCCTCAAATTGCTCAGCTTCTTCCCGCAGGCAAGACAGCACAGGACCATCCCCGAACCAGTAGGCCCCAGACAGACTTCTGGGCCTACTTAACCACTTAAGGACCGGCCCATGTAAATTTACGTTGGCAGAATGGCACGGACAGGCACAATCACGTACCTGTACGTTGCCATTTAAATGCCTGACGTGTGGTCGCGCCCACGCCACCGGTGGCGTGCTCGTGACCCTGCCGCCTTCCCCGTGAGTCGGACCGCAGGTCCCGCTGACTCGATCGCCGCGGGTGTCCTCGCGATCATCTCACAGAGCTATAGAGCGGGGAGATGCTTGTGTAAACAAGCATCTCCTCGCTCTGCCTGGTGACAATGACACGGATCTCCGCTCCGTGTACTCGGAGCGAAGATCAGTGTCATGTGACACACAGCCCATCCCCCTACAGTAAGAAACACTCAATAGGGAACACTTAACCCATACAGCGCTACCTAGTGATTAACCCCTTCACTGCCAGTGTAATTTTCACAGTAATCAGTGCATTTTTATAGCACTGATCGTGGTGATTGGTCCCAAAAATGTGCCAAAAGTGTCCGATGTGTCCGCCATAATGTCGCAGTCACGATAAAAATCGTTGATCGCCGCCATAACTAGTAAAAAAATGATATAATTATTAATAAAAATTACATAAAACAGTCCCCTATTTTGTAGACGCTATAACTTTTGCCAAACCAATCAATAAACGCTTATTGCGATTTTTTTTACCAAAAATATGTAGAAGAATACGTATCGGCCTAAACTCTGGAAAAAAAAAATTATATATTTTTTGGGGATATTTATTATAGCAAAAAGTAAAAAATATAGAATTTTTTTCAAAATTGTCGCTCAATTTTTGTTTATAGCGCAAAAAATTAAAACCGCAGAGGTGATCAAATACCCCCAAAAGAAAGCTCTCTGACTTTTAATAAACATAAAAAAAGGCTGGAACTCCCCTTTAAAGTAACGTAGCCTTGGGCCAGCAGGGCCCAGAGGCAGAAGAGGAGTTGTCACATACATTAGGCCAGGCGGGTCACGAGGTCAGCGAGAAAGAAAAATGGCGTCTGCTCCTTAAGTATCCTCTCCCAGAATGCACAGTGGTAAACCACTCCCACTGGGCTGTTTCTGGGGAAGGGACACCCAATACACTCCAGCCTGTTGTATTTCCAACACTGGCCGGCGGTGACAACGACACCTACCGGTGACAGTGGGAAATGCTCTTAACACAGCCAAAGCTGGAACAGAGGCTAATTTAGCCATAAACATTACGTTCTGAACTATAAACAATATTGAGTTGGCCCACCCTTTGCAGCTATAAAAGCTTCAACTCTTCTGGATGAATAAGAGCAGAGACTGTGAGCCAGGCCTTCTCGTCCAACATCAGTGCCTGACCACACAAATGCGCTTCTGGAAGAATGGTCAAACATTCCCATAGACACACTCCTAAATATTGTGGACAGTCTTCCCAGAAGAGTTGAAGCTGTTATAGCTGCAAAGGGTGGGCCGACTCAATATTGAACCCTACGGACTAAGACTGGGATGCCATTAACGTTCATGTGTGTGTAAAGGCAGGTGTCCCAATACTTTTGGTAATATAGTGTATATCTATATATACAGTATCTCACAAAAGTTAGTACACCCCTCACATTTTTGTAAATATTTTATTATATCTTTTCATGTGACAACACTGAAGAAATGACACTTTGTTACAATGTAAAGTAGTGAGTGTACGGCTTGTATAACGGTGTAAATCTGCTGTCCCCTCAAAATAACTCAACACACAGCCATTAATGTCTAAACCGCTGGCAACAAAAGTGAGTACATCCCTAAGTGAAAATGTCCAATTAGCTATACAGTTCTCGTGTCATGTGACTCGTTAGTGTTACAAGGTCTCAGGTGTGAATGGGGAGCAGGTGTGTTAAATTTGGTGTTATCGCTCTCACTCTCTCATACTGGTCACTGGAAGTTCAACATGGCACCTCATGGCAAAGAACTCTCTGAGGATCTAAAAAAAAATAATTGTTGCTCTACATAAAGATGGCCTAGGCTATAAGAAGATTGCCAAGAACCTGAAACTGAGCTGCAGCATGGTGGCCAAGACCATACAGCGGTTTAACAGGACAGGATCCACTCAGAACATGCCTCGCCATGGTCGACCAAAGAATTTGAGTGCACATGCTCAGCGTGATATCCAGAGGTTGTCTTTGGGAAATAGACGTATGAGTGCTGCCAGCATTGCTGCAGAGGTTGAAAGGGTAGGGGGTCAGCCTGTCAGTGCTCAGACCATACGCCGCGCACTGCATCAAATTGGTCTGCATGGCTGTTGTCCCAGAAGGAAGCCTCTTCTAAAGATGATGCACAAGAAAGCCGCAAACAGTTTGCTGAAGACAAGCAGACTAAGGACATGGATTACTGGAACCATGCCCTGTGGTCTGATGAGACCAAGATAAACTTATTTGGTTCAGTTGGTGACAAGCGTGTGTGGCGGCAACCAGGGGAGGAGTACAAAGACAAGTGTGTCTTGCCTACAGTCAAGCATGGTGGTGGGAGTGTCATGGTCTGGGGCTGCATGAGTGCTCCCGGCAATGGGAAGCTACAGATCATTGAGGGAACCATGAATGCTAACATGTACTGTGACATACTGAAGCAGAACATGATCCCCTCCCTTCAGAGACTGGGCCGCAGGGTAGTATTCCAACATAACGACCCCAAATACACCTCCAAGACGACCACTGCCTTGCCAAAGAAGCTGAGGGTAAAGGTGATGGACTGGCCAATTATGTCTCCAGACCTAAACCCTATTGAGCATCTTTGGGGCATCCTCAAACGGAAGGTAGAGGAGCCCAATGTCTCCAACATCCACCAGCTCTGTGATGTCGTCATGGAGGAGGGGAAGAGGACTCCAGTGGCATCCTGTGAAGCTCTGGTGAACTCCATGCCCAAGAGGGTTAGGGCAGTGCTGGAAAATAATGGTGGCCACACAAAATATTGACAATTTGGGCCGAATTTGGACATTTTCACTTAGGGGTGTACTCACTTTTGTTGCCAGCGGTTTAGACATTAATAACTGTGTTGAGGTATTTTGCAGGGACAGTAAATTTACACTGTTATACAAGCTGTACACTCACTACTTTACCTTGTAGCAAAGTGTCATTTTTTCAGAGTTGTCACATGAAAAGCTATAAAAAAAATTTTTACAAAAATGTGAAGCTTGTACTCTTTTTTTTTTTTAAATATTCTTACAATATATATATATATATATATATATATATATATATATATATATTTATTGTGCCTTCAGATGAAACATGTCCAGAATTGTGAAGGCACCCAGTGGTGTTCAATTATCGCCAGCTTTGCACTAAAACAAATTGGATGCATTTTGTTAAAACTCCCAACCTGCGTTACCATAAGGTAAATTTTAACAAGCAGAAAATTGAGACTATTGATATTCTCTGTGTGGAAGTTTGAGCAGGTTGGCGGCTGTCCCAAGAGGAAGTCAGGAAAAATAATTACCATCCAAAACTTGCATAATATATATGCCTTTTATACCGGTTACTCTGCATGCAATTTATAACTCTGCTAGTTATTTTTTAGGAAGTATTCAATATTAATGATCATTGGGACCAATCCTGATTTTCTTCTCTCTTTTCTAAGTGTACAGAGTGTTCCACTTTGTTTTTGCCGTTAAACAGCTAGGCTGCCATAAAGAATCTGCTGGTGCAATTCGATAACTTGATTAAACACTCACAATGGCATACAGATGGGTTGTAAGTCAATATCTGGAACAGGGAAGGAGACCTCACAACATTTATTGCTGAGCTAAGGCCTCGGTTACCAAATTACAGAATCAATTACTAGTAAATTTTCATCTTCATCAGAATCAAAGGAATGTCTTTATTAAGCAAATGTTGGAAATTGAGCTGTTAATGCAGAGTGTCTTGCCGGGTTATGGTCTACTGTCGACAGACAATAGAGCAAGCTATCAATAAGACATAAATGACAATGAGTTTACTGTGCAAGATGTGAGCAGCTTGTACTGCTCAGCAAACTCATCAAACCAAAGAGAAGGGTTATGGTGTCACTATGATTACTTTCTGGAGTTGCCATTTAATGTTTGCCTAGAATTTTCTTAGAATTCCAGCTAAAGCCTAACTAGTCTTAAAAATGCTTCTCCCCCCACCAATTCTAACTAACGTGTAAAAAAAGATGTATATACTTGTAGCCCCTACCCACTCAGGAGTCGCTGGTGATCATGGGTTCCCTGTTCTGCCATGACTCACTAAATGGCTTGTTCCCCACTGACAAACCTGGTAGTGGCATGAGCCTTGCTTACACCTGTCTTTATGTTAAAAACCTACTACTTTAAGATAATGCACAGAAGTTAGGCCACAGAACGCTCAATGGTAGATTAAGTAACTGTATAATGCTAAAGCAGGTAAACGGTGTGTAAATTGACATCAAACAACAGAATTCGTCAAAGATGCAAAATTAGGTCAGTAGAACTCTGGCTCCCGACAGGATGACACAACTTAACCACAGAAATGTTAATTCAAATTTGAACTAATGAAACTAGCAATGGGTGTCATTAAACCCAGTTAACACAAAAATAACATTATTGAGTATACTCTAAACTGATACCACTAGCTGTGGGTATTTGTAAATGTTCCAGCACAGTACCCCTGGAAGGTGATCGCAAAGTGTCTGGTGCATAATTGTTAGAATTGGCCAGCTTTCGGTGGGGCTCTTCTTTAGGTGGTGCATGTGAGCAGTCTCTCTAGGAGTATTGGCAAAGGATAGTGGGTGGGCTGCCAAGTAGGAGCAGTCTCCAATGTGTTAGTAGTGTGTAGCGGGTGTTTAAAGCATGTAATTCAGCTCACACCGCCTGGCAGGCGACTAATCTGATCCCAAAGGGCTTGGTGCTCAACACGTCCAGCAATCAGGTCCCAGAGTCCCAGTCTCTCTGCCCAGATCCTCACACAGTGTGAACCCTCCCAGCTTTGATCTCAAAGACACAGCGCCTCTCTCTCTCTTAAACACAGTCCCTGAGGGCAGCTTTAGCAGTCTCACGTGCAGGTTTGGCCTCCCTCTGGTGCAGGCAGACAGGTTAAGGAGGCAAGTCCCCTCTGTGCAATGCTTTCTCTCTAGTGCAGCTGTGAAACGTCCTGCAGCAGGTCCTCTCAGCTAAGCTTCTCCCCGAAAATGATCATGACCTCCTCAGAATGCCCGCCAAACAGTCTCCTGTCACTCCTCTTAATGCCTACATGTCCCATGGTGCTTTGTGCCTTCATCTGATTGGTCAGGTCCGAAGGTGCCAGCAGGGAAAGAGGGATGTTCATAAATAATTCCAGTCTTCACAGCAGAAAAGGGAAAGGAGAGAGCTGGCAGTCCCTGGCTGCGTTCAGCTCACAGTGGTGAGGGGGCAGCGAGGGGGGGGCAAAGGACGACAGAGCCAGCTGCACCGGGCTATGTACTTACCTATTTTCAGCCTGCTTTGATCACATGATCTTTCCTATGTCAGCCAGGGCAACGGAGAGAGCACTTGGAATCAATGATGTCACCCATAGGCTCACTTTTACTGTTCATTCTTGTTTTGTATATACACAATAAGCAAAAAAAAAAAAGCGCGTCCAGGTATTTTATTGTTTTGTTTCAGAAGTATCTACATAAAGCCAATGCATTTTAGGGCCTTCACCAGTCACCCTTTTTCAAGGTCTGTAAAGATTCAGAGAAAAAGAAAAAAAATTTGACCAAAGCAGATTTTCTTCAAAGGGAATAAAGTTTACCTGTAATGTCTTTCTCAGGTCAGCACACTAACAGCATTCATTCATGTCTTGTATGACTAGAAAAGATTCTGGTTTAAAATGGCAGATAAGGTGGTAAATGGGAGATATATGTCCCCAAAAATGCAGATTGGGGCAATCATAGGCTCCAGGGAATCCTGGTGAGGAAAATAGGTCAGTTGCCCTTCAAGTGGTTGATCATAAAATTTCTCATACGTATTAATTTTGGTAATATATGTGAGGATGCGCAGAGGCCCCTGGTTTAAACAGCACAAATGTTGCTTATACACTTGGACCTCACCAAATGAACTGCGTCACTATCAGATTGGAAATTTTTGATGGACCAATTCAGTCTTCGCTGTCAAAATTTTTCCAGATACCGACTGTGGTCCACAGATCATGGATTGCTGGTTGCTAAGAGCAGAACCAAACTTTGTAACATCAAAAAGACAGTACCACTAAATAGGTTCAACATCACCAAAATCCCTCCTACAAATGAAACTGAACTAAAAAATAGGTTCAACTCTTGAACACTGCCGTGAAGATGTCTGACAAACTGTGGCAAGTTCAATTTACCATCACTGAAACAGCAGTTGAACACATACCATACAAGAAGTCAGAAGGATTCAAACACCAAATACTGCTCTAAAGCCCCGTACACACGGTCGGACTTCCATCTGACTTTTCCGTGGATTTTTGTCTGAACGGAGTTGGCCGGGCACACCCATAGCATGCACACCACAGGACTTTTCTGCAAACTTTCCCAAAACTTTTTCCAACATCACGTGGTTTTTCTGCTCTTTTCTGCTCTTTACCGCCACCCTTTGGTCAACTTCTGCTATTGTTGGTTGATTTTAACATTATTTGTTTTGTCCATCAGACAAAAGTCCAATGGTTTTCTGTACACACAGTCGGACTTTGCTCCATCGGACTTTTGTTGGCCAAAAGTTTGTTCGTTTGCAGACCGAACTTTTGTCCGATGAAAACCAAAAAAGTTTGTCCGATGGAGCGTACACACGGTCGGATTTTTTGGCAAACTTGCTTAAAATGAAGTTTGTTGGCAAAAAGTCCGACCGTGTGTACGGGGCTTTATAAGCATCATCAAAAACAAGCAAAGGAAAGAACTGGCTGATCAACAAGGTGTCAGGAACAGATGGCAAGAATATATAGAAGAGTTCTACACCAGGCTCAGACCCCTCAGGAAGGTGGAGAAAGGGAATGGAAATGGAGCAAGCCATCCTTGAGGAAGAAGTTGCATGGGTGATAACTAAGTCAACTAGACATGTGCAAAACAAAAAAAAATGTTTTGTTGCGGATAAATTCGTTATGTTACAAATTTCGTTTTGTTTCAGTATTTGTTTAGTGTAGTTTCGGAATTTGTTTATTTTAATTTTGTTTTGTTAAATTTAGTTTAGTTTTCGTTAAATTTAGTTTAGTTTATAAATTTGAAATTTTCAGAATGTTTTGAATTCAGATCAGTTGAAAAATGATCGACCAATTAGAATTCTCTGTGAAGAATAGCTGGTTGTCAAACAGCGGGCCGGAAAGCCAGCTATCGCATCCTTAACAACTGATGACTCATCAGCTGTCAGCGGCCTTCCCCTCTGACAGCTGAATGTAAACAAAACAATGGCGGCCATAGCAACTCAGAAAAAAACAGCGTATGGTCCCCCCCAATCCATACCAGACCCTCAGGGTCTGGTATGGATTCCTAGAGGAACCCCTCAATCCATACCAGACCCTTATCAGAGCATGCAGCCCAGCAGGTCAGGAAAAGGGGGGACGAGAAAGCACCCCCCTCTTAAGCTATACCAGGCCACATGCCCTTAACATGGGGGGGTGCTTTGGTTCAAGGGAGGCTCTGCCCCGCCGACCCCAAAGCACCTTGCCCCCCCATGTGAATGAGTATGGGGTACATTGCACCCCTACTCATTCACCAACAAAAAGGGTAAAAAGAAAAACAGTAGACGTTTTTTTAAAAGTTCTTCATTAAAAAATAAAAGTAAAAAAACAATGTCCCCCGATGTAGATCCATCTCACGCCACCCGAAAAAATAAAAACCCTTGTCGAATGCTCCCCGCGGACTGACTGCTCCTCCATCTGACATTTCTTAAATATCTAAGGGGCAGAGTCAACTGATGTCAGTGGGTGACCACACCCCCTTGTGACATCAACCCAGCATGCCCTGGTTAGTGACGTCACAAGGGGGCAGGGTCACCCGCTGACGTCATTGGGTGATTCTCTCTCTTAGCTGTTTAAGAAATGTCAGACAGAGGAGCAGGCAGTCTGCGGGGAGCATTTGATGGGCTGGAGTGGCGGGCGGCTGGAGATGGATCTACATCTGGGAACATTGTTTTGTTTTTTTTACTGAAGAAATTGTCAAAAACTTTTTTCCTGTCTTTATTCACTTTTTACACATTTTTGGTGAATGGATAGGGGTACTACCCCATACTCATTCACATTGGGGGGCGGGATTGTTAAAGGGGACTTCCAGATTCCGATAAGCTCCCCACCTGCAGACGTACCTCCACAACCACAGTCCAGGGTTATGGGGAAGAGACTCTTGTCGGACATGGTGCCCCCCATGTTGAGGGCATGTGGCCTGGTATGGTTCAGGAAGGGGAGGGGGGTGCTCGCTTTACATTTTGGCGTGGGGTTCCCCTTAGAATCTATACCAGACCTGAAGAGCCTTGTATGGATTGGGGGGACGCCAGGCAGTTTTTTTGGAGGGAATTTTCTATTGCCGGCATTGTTTTGTTTGCATTTCAGCTGTTAGTGGGGAAGCCCGCTGACAGGTGATGAGTCATCGGTTGTTAAGGATGCGGCGTCTGGCTTCCTGGCCCGCTGCTTAACAACCAGCTATAACTTTGTGAAACAAAAAAAAAAAAAACAACCAGCTATTCTTCACACAGAATTTGAATCGGCCGATCATTTTTCGACTGATCAGAATTCTAATCATTCTGAAAATTTGGAATTCGTTAGAAAATTAACAAAACAAAATGCATTTTAACTGCTTGCCGACCAGCTGCCGTCATTCTACGGTGGCAGGTTGGCACGGCTGCACGAATCGCCATAGATGTACGGCGGTCGCTTTAAGAGCTATGGGGGCGCAGCGCGATGCTGGAGCCAATGCTCCTCAGAGAGTCAGAATGGGGATCTGTCAATGTAAACCGACAAATCCCCGTTCTGTCAGGGAAATAGAGATAGATCTGCTGTTCCTAGTGATCAGGAACCACAATCTCTCTCTACTCCGAGTCAGTCCACTCCCCCCACAGTTAGAAAAACCTCCCTAGGGAGCACTTAACACCTTGATCGCCCCCTAGTGTTAACCCCTTCCCTGCCAGTGACATTTATACAGTAGTCAGTGGCTATTTTTAGCTCTGATCGCTGAATAAATGTCAATGGTCCCAAAAAAGTGTCCGATCTGTCCGCCGCAATGTCGCAGTCCCTCTAAAATTTTCTGATCACCGCCATTACTAGTAAAAACAAAAAGAATAATAAAAATGCCATAAATATATCCCCTATTATATACGCTTACTGCGATTTGTTTTCCAAACAATATGTGGAAGAATACATACTGGCCTAAACTGATGAAGACTTTTTTTTTTTTTTTAATATTTATTACAGAAAAAAAGTTAAAAACATTGTTTTGTTTTTTCAAAATTGTCGCTATCTTTTTGTTTATAGCGCATAAAATAAAAATTGCAGAGGTGATCAAATACCACCAAAAGAAAGCTCTATTTGTTGGGAAAAAAAAGGACATGAATTTTGTTTGTGTACAGTGTCGCACCACCACACAATTGTCAGTTACAGCGACGCAGTGCCGTATCGCAAAAAATGGCCTGGTCATTAACCACTTCAGCCCCGGACCATTTGGCTGCCCAAAGACCAGAGCACTTTTTGCGATTCGGCACTGCTTCGCTTTAATTGACAATTGCGCGGTCGTGCGATGTGGCTCCCAAACAAAACTGACGTCCTTTTTTCCCCACAAATAGAGATTTCTTTTGGTGGTATTTGATCACCTCTGCAGTTTTTATTTTTTGCGTTATAAACAAATTTGAAAAAAGCTATATTTTTTACTTTTTGCTATAATAAATACCCCCCAAAAAATATATATCAGCTTAGGTCGATACGTATTCTTCTACATATTTTTGGTAAAAAAAAAATCGCAATAAGCGCTTATTGACTGGTTTGCGCAAAAGTTATAGCGTCTACAAAATAGGGGGTAGTTTTATGGCATTTTTATTAATATTTTTTTTTTACTAGTAATGGCAGCGATCAGCGATTTTTATTGTGACTGCGACATTATGGCGGACACATCGGACACTTTTGATGCTATTTTGGGACCATTCACATTTATACAACGATCAGTGCTATAAAAATGCACTGATTACTGTATAAATGTGACTGGCAGTGAGGGGGTAAATCCTTCCGGGGCTGAAGTGGTTAAAGAATTTCAACGAAATACGCTACTATTCATTCCTATTTCATTCAGAGATTCGGATACATCCATTTGTCTGAATTTGTATTGACCAAAAAAAAGTGTTAGAACTAGGCTCTCAGCCCTCCCTTCTCAGTGTCAAGGTTGCTCAGCTGATGGTTAATTGACAGTGGCTCATCCGGTGATCATTTCCTGCTCATTAGTCCAGCCTACAGCCAGCCCCTTCTGGCTATTTAAACTGCCTGGTTCATTGTTTCCATGCCTTCGCCTTGGTCAAACATATCTGGAGACTCTCTACTGTGTTCCCGTTGAAGACTTGCCTGGCTGACATCCCTTCTGGTTCCTGATCCTGTCTGCTGCCTCCAACTATGCTGATCTCTGGCTTCCTGATTTACTGGTTTGCTCTGACTACCCGCTTTGGCTACCATACATACCCTAGCTATGTTTTGACTACGTTTACTATTTGTACCATTTTTACCATTAAATTAAAAGGTGAGATTTTTACTGCATTTTCTGTTTCCATCTGATTCATGGTTCCTGACACAAAGTCACCAGGTATCAACACCATCCGATCCCCAGGAATCCCACCCACAGAAAATCTGTGAAATAATCACAAGCCCACAGGCGTGGAAACAATCTGTGTTCATCCCAATTCCAAAAAAGGGCAACACCAAGGACTGCTCAAATTTTCAAACAATCGCCCTCATCCCTCTCGATTCTCTTTAACCACTTGCTTACTGGGCACTTAAACCCCCCTCCTGCCCAGACAAATTTTCAGCTTTCAGCGCTCTCACTCTTTGAATGACAATTGCGCGGTCATACAACACTATACCCAAATAGAGCTTTCTTTTGGTGGTATTTGATCACCTCTGGGGTTTTTATTTTTTTGTTAAAAAAAAAAAAAATACCAAATAAAAAAAAAAATACAAAACCGTTTTATATTTTGTTATAAAATTTTGCAAACGGGTAATTTTCCTCCTTCATTGATGTACGCTGATAAGGCTGCACTGATGGGCACCGATAGGCGGCACTGATGGGCTGCACTGATGGACACCAATGGGCTGCACTGATGGGCATCGATAAGGCGGCACTGGTGGGCATGGATAGGCGGCACTGGTAGGCACGGATAGGCGGCACTGGTGGGCACTGAGATGTGGCATTGGTGGGCACTGAGAGGTGGCACTGATGGGTGGCACTGAAGGGCATTGATAGGTGGCACTGGTTTGCACTTAGAATTGGCACTAATAGGTGGCATTAATAGGTGGCAGTGATGGGCACTGATAGGTGGCAGTGATGGGCACTGATAGGTGGCAGTGATGGGCCCTGATAGGTGGCAGTAATGGGCACTGATGGGTGGCAAAGATGGGCACTGATCAGTACTGGTAGGTGACATTGATAGGCAGCACTGCTAGGTGGCACTGATGAGGCACTGACTGGCACCACTGATGGGCATTGATAGGTGGTACTGATTGGCACTGACAGGTGGCACTGGTGGTCACTGTGGGCACTGGCAGGTGGCACTGGCAGGGGGCACTGGCAGGGGGTACTAATGAGGCAGAATTGTCTCTTCCACTGGGGACCGATGTCCCTCACTCAGCAGCCGGTGATCAGCTTTTTTCTCTCCTCACGCTGTCAGCACGAGGAGAAAAAAAAAACGATTACCGAGCTTTGTTTTTAACACAAGATCAGCTGTCATTGGCTGACAGCTGATCACGTGGTAGGGGGCCGGGACCAGCCCCTTACTCGGATCCGTGATCACCCGAGTCTCAGTGACTCAGTGATCACAGCGCGTGCCCTGCAAGGAGGCGCGGGGAGCACGCAAAGGGGACACCGTCTATTGACGGCCTCCCGGATTTTCAGGACCGCGCTGAAGCCGTCATTTGGCTATAGCGCGGGCCTCAAGTAGTTAAAGGGGTTGTAAAGGTAAAAAAAAATTCACCTACAATTAATGTCTGTTAGGTGCTGATATTGAAAAAAGTAATCATTGTCATTAAAATAATTTATATACCTGTGTAAACACAGCTTGTATATCATCCTCCGGCTTTGCTGTATGCTTACTATCCTGTATTTCCGGGTTTACGGTGCGCGTGCATTACAACGACGCCATGGCAATAACGGAACTACAGTTCCCATTAGGCTTAGCGGCATCGCGCATGCGCGGAGCCGTTTTTTTTTATTTTGCCGAACGTGCAAAGTTCTCGTACACACACGCCGCCCACTGCATACACCCATTCTCGCCTCCCCAGCCTATGCAGCAGCACTATCTGATACTCAATGGTAATGTTTCCAAATTGCCATTTTATTTATTTAATATTAATTCATGACAAAGTTTTGAGATTAGTTTATATTTTATAATGTAGCGGGTATTTAAATTGGGGGGGAGCATCTGGGTTAGTTAACCCAGATGTACTAATTGTTAGGGAATCTGAGAATCCCTTTTGTGGTTCTTGGAGGACTCTGGTGGTGCAAGGTTCCCTGTGGCCTGCGGGTGGCGTTGTCGCCCTGGGCCGGAGTTGAATCTGCTCCGCAAGACTACCTTTTTGTCCTTTCCTGGCACCGGTATAGCGGGGCGGGGAACCTGCTGTGACGCAAAGGGAGAGGAGATAAAAGGGGCGGACGCCCTGACCTCGGAGTTCAGAGTTGGAGGACGCGGCCGCACCCAGGCACCTTCGGCCTGGGTGCTGGCGTTCCGGGGATCCAGGCCCAGGTGCCCTTGACCTGGCCAGAGCGAGGGATGGAGTCCATCCCAGGCACCTTAAGCCTGGGGTGAGGTACTATGGCCAAGGCCTGGGGCCCAGTAACTTTGACTGGGTTCCGCGAGGGTGGAGGAGTCCAAGGGGCCCTAAGGTGTTGGGACCTGTATCTGAGGCGAGGAGGCCGGGGAGTGTAACCCTTCCAGATAGTCCGGTACAGCATTAATCCGGTGACGGCGGGGCCTCTGGTAACTCCCTTGGAGGGATGTCTTCCTCCTGACAGGGGCTGCAACGTAGCAAAGGTAACTCCAGTTCCTGTTCACTAGAGTCGCTGGAAGAGACTCTGAAGCCAAAAAGTCAATTTAACAGCCGCTGTGCTTAGCAACCGTTGGTGAAACCTCAACGGTTTAGTTTTCTTTGAGGATTGTGCCTTGACCTACTCCCCACCATTACTGAACTGTTCTATGGGTCTCAAACTGTCTGCTCGCAAAGGACTATTTGTTTGCCGTTATGGAATAAATAAGTGTTGGACCTTTTCAGTGTGTGGTACTCCAATTACTGGGAGCAAAGGGGGGTTATCAGCAGAACAGACTTGGCTCTGAACGTATACACAGCCCGGGTGTAATCTAATTCTGGCCTTCACCTCTACACGCAGTAATCTAGAGGACATGGGCCGTGGCGCACCTCGCTCTCCCCTTCAAAGTACCCCTAGACTGAAGCCAAAGTATCCACTAAAGAAGAGAGAGAGGGTGAGGCCGCTACACGTGGGGGCTCGTAAGTCCGGGATGTGTGTTTCGTGTATAGAGCTGGGAACGTCTGTGTTTGGACTTTGCTGCCCGGTGGAGTTCTGAGTAGGTCGGCCATGTTGGCAGGCACGCCACGAGGCACACCATAGCTGCGCAGTTCATGGGCGGGGAGAAGGGAAAGCCTGCGAAGAAGTGCAGACTATGGGAGGGGTCTGGCCATGTGGAAGTAGTCACGTGGGGATTCTGGCGCGTGTTGGTCAGTGCGCAATGGAGCAGCAGACAGTCGGGATGACCTCAAGTACCCTGTGGATTTCGGTTCCTTACCCCACGAAGATGACTTCCTTTACTGCTTCCATAACGGATACAGGAATAAGACTCAGGCCCTCGAGGACGTTTGGCTCTGTATGTATGCAGAGACATAGAGGCCCTCGGTGTGATCTGTCCCGGCTGCTCGGGACTGGTGGTCAGCTTGAAGCCATTCGGGCGATGTGAGGCCTGCAAGGAGTTTCTTTTTAAAGTGGAACCATTCACAGAAAGGCCCAGAGCCTTCCACCTCAACTGCCTCACGGGTACCGCCACTCCGGAAGGGGAGATCCAGTCCAGGCTTTTGCGGAGATTTCTGTGCGCGCTGACCAGGGCAAAGAGAGTGCCCAAACAGAGACTGAGATTTAAAAATCTGAGGATGCTGCTTCGGTCACCACAAGCTCCCTGCTCCCACCTCCGAAGAGGAAAGTCGGCCTTGTACAGGCATCCTATGGTCGTGGAAGAGCTTCGCCCCGCTGCTTGCCTGGCCTGGATTGATCTGGCGGGGAGAGCCCTGGACATCCCTGTTCTACTGAAGGCCCAGGTGAGCCAGGGGTTGGGACTGTGAGTGTGGTTGGAGGTGTCGGGAGTCTATTGTCTGTGGAGCCCGTGAGGGAGGGTGATTCTCCATCTAGTGGGAATTACCTGCCCGCGGAAATGTATGACACCTCCAAACTAGAGTCGCTGTCAGATGCTGGCGATGATGGCGAGATTGACGAGGTCTTTCACCGCAAGGGTTGGGACAAGATGCCGTTACCCGCGCTCCGCGCACCAAGGGATCTGCCCATGTCTACAGGGGATAGTACACCCCGGGTGGATGTCCCGGAGACCCGGGAGGAATCTGGTCTCTTGCCTACCCTTTCATCCTGTGAATCGCCTACTGTTTCATCCGTTCGGGTGACCGGAACGCATTTTTGTTGGTATTTTGTAGGAGGAGGAGACACACAATGCATGCTTGTGATTGCATATAGTAAAGGCACCGATCTAAATAGACTTTACTATGTTTTATTAACAATTGTAAAATTTCCAGTAATTTTATTGCCGACTATAATGGCGCGTACACACGGCCGTTTTTAATGTCATTGAAAAAAACGAATTTACTCTTTCGTCCATGGACCGACACAGCTTCTCTATTGACAAAGTGGGTATTATCCGTTAATTAGGAGTGACTAGGCAGAAAAACTTGTAAAAAGTGTTGCATCACACCTTCTACAGTACCGCCCAGGGGGCGGACCCTCTGGGTATACCCTCTCAGTCTGCATCTTCGCAGATCAGTTTTTTTCTGTCTAGCAAGGAGTAGGACATGGCTCCCTTCGGTCCCATTGGTCCGGGGAAAAAAGATATGTACATATATATATATTTTTTTTGCTACATTTGTTGTTTCCTGCGATCTTCGATCAACTGCCGACTGGGTGACAGGCTGGATCCTCGATCCTTGTAGTCTCCCCAGTTTCGGCCATCGAGCGTGTGCCGACCCTAGCTACGCGCTGGGTTTTCCACGACATGCCTGTCGCTCCACGGGTGGCCGGTGAGCCTACGCTCCAGGGCCTGCATCGGACCGCTCAGCTTCGGCTGACCTTACGGCCGAGTCGCAGCAGCCTGGCCGGTGAGCTTACGCTCCAAGGCTTGCATCGGACCGCTCAGCTTCGGCTGACCTTACGGGCGAGTCGCAGCAGCCTGTCCGGTGAGCGTCATGCTCCAGGGCATACATATGATCGTCCCTTCTGGGTCCAATCACAGCATGCCTGGCCAACAGTCACCTTCTGTGCGCGGACGATGATCTGTTTGGAATGTCTTCCAGCAGAATACATGCAGGATAGGTAAGTAAAACTCCCCTGCCTCGGCTGGGTGATTTAGCTGGACATTCCTGGAGAGATCAAGTAAGTGGTTGTGGCCCCTTTCTTCCCTCTCTCCCTGCCTTTCCCTCCTCCCTGGGCTTCTAGCTAAAGGTTGCTGGGTGCTGGGGGTCACCTAGGGGGTCCCACTGGAGCGGGGCTGGCTGTAACTAACATTTAAAAGAAATGTCATTTTTTCTTACCTGTGTTTGTGTCCTTCCTCCTCCATGCTGTCGGCGGCCATTTTGAGGTGGTCCATGCCAAGTTTGGCCTCTTGTGACTGCCCGGCAGCCATCTTCCTGTGGTTCGGCCACACCCACTGGCCCCTATCAGCTGATCGGCGGCCATGTTTGTCCACCCTGTATGCAGATATTGCCGTTCGGCGGCTATCTTTTTGTGGGCTATGGCTGCTTGACCTCTATCTTCTGTCGGCGGCCATTTTCTTAGAGCCCACATTATCTTCCATACAGACGTTTTTGGCAACCATTTTTCGAGAGCCTCCGGCCTCTAGGGTGCATTACACTGGCGCGAAAATTCACACAGGAAGTGCTGATAAAAGAAGCAGACTGACACAGCAGCAGCGGGACAGCATCACAGGCGCAGCATAGCAGTACCTATCCAGGGTGGTGAGTCCTCTGGGTGACCCGGCCTCTCTGCAGCACAGGAGGGTGGCCTATTGATATCTTGCCTGGAGCCCTGTGAGTGTCAGCGTGTGGTCAGCATGGCATCTGAGCCAGATGTCTTCTCCCCTGAAACACCAGATTTAGCAGCTGGTGCCCCTGAGGTGTCCATGAACGCTATGACTGCAATCCTAGAGGCGTTTGCTGCCAGGGTGGAAGCAGCACACAGGAATACAGGGGGTAGTAAACGCCCCATCCCCTGCAAGCTTCTGGGGATAATTCTGGTGCAGAACCAGGTCCAGCTACGGCTCGGGGCCCAGATTCTGACGCATCAGAGACTGCAGACCGTGACCGGACAGTGAGAATGACTCAAAGTCCAGGTCAGTACGCGAGACGGCTTTGGTATCTGACCTTATTACTGCAGTGCGGGATATGCTAAAATTGGAAAATACTGCAGAAGCAGCAGAGACTCCGGTCCACTTGGGTTTCATAGACCTGCCCGCACTGCTAAGGTGTTCCCTTGTGTGTCTTTTGATAAACTCTTATACAAGGAATGGGAGAACCCACTGAGGGTCTTTACAGCCCCAAAGAGGTTTGCGGTACGGTACCCCTTTTGAGGAGAGTTTTCTGAAGAAATGGACCTCTCCCCCCTATAGTGGACCCTCCGGTGTCCAGACTTAATAGAGCCACCACAATTCCTGTAGAAGGGGCTCCTGTTTTCTAGGACCCTGTGGATAAGAAGGCTGAAGCACTCGCTTGCTACCTATACTCAGTGGTAGGCTCGGCAGTACTCCCGGCATTGGCGGGGGCCCTAGTGTCTCACACACTTACTGAATGGGCAAGATTGCTAATCCAGGGGTTAAGGAGCGAGATCCTCATCCTGATGAAATAACATTGGCCGACCTGTTGGTCCAGGGCCTTAGGTTTGTCTGCGAGTCAGACATGAATACTATTCCCCTGCTGTCTAAAACTTTGGTTTATGCAGTAGCAATACGCCGCCTGATCTGGCTAAAAGGCTGGTCTGCGAACCAGACTTCCAAGAAAGCCCTGTTGGATCTGCCTTTTAAGGGCGACAGACTTTTTGGGGCTTCTCTGGATGACATCATCAAGGATGCCACAGGAGGTAAAAGCACTTTGCTTCCCCAAATTAGCAAGGGTAAGGGGCCACGCCAAGGGCAAGGGCCCTCCTTTACTGCACACAAGTGTTTTTTTCGTCCCCCTAGGGCGACAGGGAAAAGACCCCAGGCCGATAAAGCGCCTGCCCAAGGACAAAAGCGTGCCTGGTCCCGCATACCCAATAAGCCTGCGGACAAATTTGCGTCCGCATGAAGGTCCACCCCCACCCAGCTCTCGGGTGGGGAGACGTCTTCGCAAATTCGCGACTCAGTGGACAGCACTAATCTCCGACAGGTGGGTTTGCGAAGTAATCTCCTCAGGCTACAAGATAGAGTTTCTCTCTTGTCCACCGGACAGATTCAACACCTCCAATCTCCAGCTACTACTGACCCGTCGGGAGGCCCTGTATGGGGCCGGTCCAGGGTCTACTGGAACGCGGGGTAGTTATTCCAGTTCCAGAACTGGAACGGGGTTTTTACTCAAATCTGTTCATTGTGCCGAAGAAGGAGGGGGTTCGTCCAAGCTTGGATCTCAGAGCCCTCAATTGCTTTGTGAAGGTACAAAGTTTTCGGATGGAGTCGGTTCGATCTGTAGTCACGGCTCTCCATCCGGGGGACTTTCTGGCCTCCTTGGACATCAAGGACGCATACCTGCATGTCCCCATATACTCCAGACACCAGAGGTTTCTGCGATTTGCTATCGGGAAGGACCACTACCAGTTTGTGGCCCTCCCGTTGGGCCTTGCCTCAGCACCCAGGACGTTCACCAAGGTGCTCGCTCCGATTCTGGCACTTCTAAGACAGCGGGGTATCGCTATCACAGGCTACTTATACAACCTTCTGCTGAAGGCCCCTTCAAGCTCAGAATTAGAGGTAAGCGTGTCCATTACCTGTCAGACTCTTCGAGACTGTGGTTGGATACTAAACACGCAAAAGTCAGTATTGGTGCCCACTCAACGCCTAGTGTACCTGGGGTTGATTCTGGATTCCTCAGAGGCAAAGGTATTCCTCCCTGTGGAGAAGTTGCAGACCCTCCGGGCTGCAGTACGGCAGCTGACTTCCAGGAATTGGTCGTCACTCCGTTTTTGCATGCGAGTGTTGGGCCTCATGGTAGCCTCCTTCGAGGCGGTCCCATATGTTCAATACCACACTCGAGTGTTACAGAAGGAAGTTCTGTCCAGATGGAACAGATGCCCTTCATCTCTGGATTATCAAATCCGAGTGAGCCACCTAGTCAGGAGATCCCTGGTATGGTGGCTGACAGCACCGGCTGTAATGGCCGGGAAGTCATTTCTTCCGGTTTACTGGATAGTGATCACGACGGACGCCAGCCTTACAGGTTGGGGGGGAGTCTGGGGTGTCCAGTCGGCGCAGGGTCGCTGGACCCCAGAGGAAGCCCTCCTGCCGCTCAATGTCCTGGAGATCCGGGCGATCAAGCTGTGCCTCTTCAAATGGTCTCAGAGACTGCAAGGGCGTCCAGTCAGGATCCAGTCAGACAACGCCACAGCAGTGGCATATGTCAATCATCTAGGAGGAACAAGAAGCTCAGCTGCAGCATCGGAGATCGCTCGCATCCTGAAGTGGGCAGAGAGGAGCGTACCGGCACTGTCGGCCGTGTACATTCCGGGTGTGGAAAACTGGCAGGCGAACTACCTGAGCCGCCAGATGCTGGACCAGGGAGAATGGTCCTTACACCCAGAGGTGTTCCAACTCCTCTGCCAAAGATGGGGCACACCAGACGTAGATCTTCTGGCTTCCCGACTCAATTGGAAGGTATTGAGATTTGTGGCCCGGTCAAGAGACCCATGGGCAGACGCAACGGACGCGTTGGTAGCATCGTGGGGTCAGTATCGGCTAATCTATGCCTTCCCTCCCTTAAGGCTTCTTCCTCTTCTGCTCCGCAGAGTGGAGGCAGAGGGAATTCCAATGATCCTAATCGCTCCAGATTGGCCTCAGCGTCCTTGGTACGACGATCTAGTACGTCTGGTAGCAGACGTCCCCTGGCGCCTACCACTACGGAAGGACCTGCTATCGCAAGGTCCCATATTCCATCCTGCTTTACAGTCATTGGCTTTAACGGCATGGCTGTTGAGAACCGGGTACTGAGAGACCGGGGCCTGTCAGACTCAGTAATCTCTACTATGAGAAGTGCTCGAAAACCGTCCTCTAGGAAGGTCTATCACCGCACTTGGAGGGCCTACATCTCCAGGTGTGAGGAAATGAAATGGAATCCGCGTACCTATTTGGTTTCCAGAATCCTGCTGTTTTTACAGCATGGGGTGGACCAAGGGCTTGCCCTAAGTACAATTTAAGGGACAGATATCTGCCCTGGCTGTCTTTTTTCAGCGACCCCTGGCGACTCACTCTCTCGTGAGTACATTTGTGCAGGGGGTCCGACAGGTGGCCCCTCCGGTCCGTCCCCCGTTACCTCCGTGGGACTTGAACCTGGTCCTCTCGGTGCTTCAGAAGGCACCATTTGAGAATATTAGAGATATTCCCCTGTTGACACTTTCTCAGAAAGTGGTCTTTTTGGTGGCTGTTACGTCAGTTAGACGAGTCTCTGAGCTGGCAGCCTTGTCCTGCAAGGCTCCCTATTTGATTTTCCACAAGGATAAGGTGGTGCTGCGGCCGCAGCCTTCCTTTCTTCCGAAAGTCGTTTCGGCTTTTCATCTCAACGAAGACATTGTACTTCCATCCTTGTGTCCTCAGCCATCGAATCCTAAGGAGTCGGTGTTGCATTCCTTGGACGTTGTCCGAGCTTTGAGAGTATACCTATCTGCTACTTCCCTGTTCCGGAAGTCAGACTCACTGTTTGTTTCGGTGGCTGGTCCCAAGAAGGGCCAAGCAGTCTCATCAGCCACCATCTCTAGGTGGATCCGACAGATAGTAATCCAGGCTTACACCTTAAAGGGTCAGGCGCCCCCCTTTCCTGTCACGGCGCATTCGACCAGGGCAATAGGTGCCTCTTGGGCTTTCCGACATCAAGCGTCTGTTTCCCAATTATGTAAAGCGGCGACTTGGTCGTCCGCTCACACTTTCACAAAATTCTACAAAATTGATGTAGGTGCATCTTCGGATGCCTCTTTTGGCCGCAAGGTTTTGCAAGCGGCTGTTTAGAGTTGCAACTCCTCCGTTGGAGGAGTGCTGTTTTGTGTTTGGGGTGAAGTTTATTTTTATGCTGTTACCACCCCTCGTTTTCTCTCTGACACTGCTTTGGGACGTCCCACTTTGTCAATAGAGAAGCTGTGTCGGTCCATGGACGAAAGAGTAAATAGGATTTTTTACTCACCGTAAAATCCTTTTCTCTGAGTCCATGGACCGACACAGCACCCACCCCTCCTTTTAAGTTTGTACTGCTTTTTGACGAACTGATCTGCGAAGATGCAGACTGAGAGGGTATACCCAGAGGGTCCGCCCCCTGGGCGGTACTGTAGAAGGTGTGATGCAACACTTTTTACAAGTTTTTCTGCCTAGTCACTCCTAATTAACGGATAATACCCACTTTGTCAATAGAGAAGCTGTGTCGGTCCATGGACTCAGAGAAAAGGATTTTACGGTGAGTAAAAAATCCTATTTTTTCTCAACGTGATTCTTCTCAAGCCTGCCTTGCCTACACACTATCATGAAAAAAAAAATGCTAGAGCAAAGCGCGGTGACGTACGAAATGTACGACGGCACTATAAAGGGGAAGTTCCATTCGGATGGCGCCACCCTTTGGGCTGCTTTTGCTGATCCTCGTGTTAGTAAAGTTTGGTGAGAGCCGATTCACGCTTCTCAGCCTCGTGCTTTTCAGTCCATTACAGCGTGACGAATGTGCTATCTCCATTACGAACGCTAGTTTTACCAGAACGAGCGCTCCCGTCTCATAACTTGCTTCTGAGCATGCGTGTTTTTTTCACGTCGTTAAAGCGTACACACGGCTGTTTTTCATGACGAGAAAAACGACGACGTGAAAAACAACGAGAAAAAATAGAGCATGTTCAAAATTTTTAATGGCCATTTTTCACATCGCGAAAAATGCTCTGGGGCCTACACACGATCGTTTTTAATGACCAATTTAAAAAATGGCATTTTTCTCGTCATGAAAAACGGTCGTGTGTATGCAGCATTAGGTTTGATTCAACATTACCTTGTTGTATTACAAAAAGTTTTGATGTTGCTGCTGTCCTTTCGAATAAACTATAGCCGAGCTTTGGATTCCAAGCCTCCGGGCAGCAGGGGGGCGGAGTCAAGGCGGGGCAGTGAAGCTTAGTGAAACTAAGCCAAGGGAGGCGGCGCTGCTGTGTGGTACACACGCCCACTAACCCACAGCCCCTGTTTCTCTCTGTGAATGGTAGAGAGCAGTAGTGTATTTAGGTTTTGTGCTGCCCTAGGCCTGTCTAAATTCGTGCACCCCCTAATTTAAATATGACCCACCCCTTCCTGTCAAGGACACACCCCTTTCTGTTTAAGACCCACCCTGACATTTTTGAGTGGGGACACTAGTTCTTAGGGCCTGGGGGGGGGGGCAATGGATTCCCTTAATTTGCATAGATTTCCTCTCACTTCCTGTTTGGCTATGGGGCAGGAAGTGAAGGGAAATCTCTGCAATGGGACAGGGATGGTAAAAAATTAACTGACAGGGGATATAACCCTCCCTTACTCTATCCAAAATGAAAAAAGAAGTGTTGTCTATAGTTCTACTTTAAGCACAAATTTCTGATAATTTTATGGAGAGGACTAAGAAGATATAACCATGCCAATGATGCAGCAGAAAACATATAGCACAGTGAGGAAGGTTTGTGGTTCAGGTTGATAGGACAGTCAAAATTAGGAGCAGATTGCGTTATACTAACAGTGTAGCACAAGCCGGCGGGGACTCTTTCCGTGCTGCCCCCCTGCAAAGTGCTGCCCTAGGCCTGGGCCTTGTTGGCCTAGGCCAGGATACAGCGTTGGTAGAGAGCGTCCCGAAGCACTCCTGTAGTCCACTCACCACCAAACACTCACCACCAAACAAAATGGCTCGCATGACAGTGAGAAGTTACATACAGAGTGACAGGAAGTGAGGATTTCAAAGAAGAAATAATGACATTTGCAAGGGAAATCGAAGGAAGAGGTAAGTGAACGAGCACTGCATTTGGTAAAAGGAAGCTAGTTAGGAAATAATATTTGTACCTTTACAACCCCTTTAAGATCATACAACAACATCTGGCACTGACCATCAAAAGGGAATTACAAGATATTCAAGACAGGTTCCATTGGGGTCATAGCATAGGGTGACCAGACATCCCCAGTTTCTGGGGACAGTCCCTGGATTGAGGACACTGTCCCCGGACCAAGTCTGTCCCCGGTTTTGTCCCCGGATTGGATTTGAACAGGGGCTGGGGCAATTTCAAAGACAGTCAGTGCAGAATTAATAAAAAAAAAATCTGAATTACACCCCCCGCTACGCCGCTCCTACTAGCTTAAGGGGGTGTATTTTTTTCCATTATCTGTGCCCCTTTCTGGTGATCATGTGCTGGTCGGAGCGGAGGGAATATTTCTTCAGTTTCGGGTGCCCATCCAGCTCCACTCACATGTTCTTCTGCCTTGGCTCAAGTCCCGGCCAGCCGCCTGCCTGCTTATCTCCTTACCTTCCCTGGTGGAGTGATCTTCCTCCGCTCCTCACCCAGTAGTAGCCGGGGCCTGGAGCTTAAGACTTGACAGGCTGGCAGCAGCGGCGACGGGCAGAGAGTCGCTGATTGCCGCCATTACTAGTAAAAAAAAAATATGTCCCCGGATTTCATTTTAAAAATCTGGTCACCTTATCATAGCACCCGTGACCATATTGCAAATCTGTGATAAATAATGGGGAAATTTCAAAAATTTCAAAAATTTCAAAAGAGCGTTCATACATGCTTTATCAACTACAAGAAACCTTTTGACTGTGAAGCATGACAAGCTGCGGAGAACCCTACAATAGCTGGGCCTGCCAATACATCTAGCCAAGCTGGTACAGTTGCTGTACACAAACCACAAAGTCACCGTTACCTTATATCTTCAGCCAAGAACACCATACAGGGGTGCTGATTGGTGCAAGATAGAGGGGAGAGTACAGCATTCTTTCTTCTTCTTTTTTTTTTCAAACTGTACACTAAACTGATCTTGAGGAAGCTGGAGCTTGAAGAATCAAACACTGATATAAAGTGTATAGAAGAGTAAGGATTGCTGGGAAAACATCAATAATCTTTGATACACTCCAACAATAAAGAAAATCTGAAACATTTGATCCAAAAGATGTTAGAAGTTTGGCCTCTTCTTGTACATCAAAAAGATCATGACCACTGAATTATTTGGCAGTAAGGCCCCTTTAACACTGAGGCGTATTTCAGCCATTTTTGCGCTAAAAATAGCGCATAAATAACGCCTGAATTACTCCTGCCCCAGCATTCTCAATGTGAAAGCCCGAGGGGCTTTCACACTGAGGCGGTGCACTGGCAGGAGACAAAAAAATCTCCTGCAAGCCGCATCTTTGGAGCGGTGAAGGAGCGGTGTGTATACCGCTCCTTTACCGCTCCTTGCCATTGAAATCAATGGTACACCTCGGTAATACCGCTCACAAACCGTGGCTATAGCTGCGGTTTGCGGGCGGTATTAACCCTTTTTCGGCCGCTAGCGGGGGTTAAAACCGCACCGCAAGTGGCCGCAACACGACGGTATAGGGCGCTGAAAATCGCGCCGCTATACCGTCACCGCATATGCCCGCCCCAGTGTGAAAAAAGGCCTTAGGAGATTAAAACGATACAGGATTTCACTTTCCTGGGATGAAGGATTGATCAAAGTGGTGATTGTAGTCCAGAAATAAAGTGCCATATTGCACTGGGTCACACAGGGATGATAATGATAAGCATGAACACAACTTTGAAAAACAAGGATATTAGCTTGGCTTATGTTCACCATAGCTACCTATGGTTGTGATAGTTAGACCCTGAAAAGACAGGAGGAAAATCAATACATTTATAGTGGAGTTCCACCCAAAAATGGAATTTCTGCTTTTTGGAATCCTCCCCCCCTCCAGTGTCACATTTGGCACCTTCCAGGGGGGAGGAGGGAGCAGATACCTGTGTAATCCAGGTATTTGCTCCCACTTCCCGGCATAGATAGTACTGACCTACGCCACATCCAGCGCCTACTCCCCCCCCCCCACTGTCTTCTAGGAGGCACACAGGTCCCAGAAGACAGCAGGGACCAGTGAGGACGCGCAGCGCGACTCGCGCATGTGCAGTAGGGAACCAGGAAGTGAAGCCGCAAGATGGCACGGCCTCCACCAGAGACCTGAGCCGAGGGACAAATCGGCTTCGGGACCCGACATCGTGGGCGCCCTGGACAGGTAAGTGTCCATATATTAAAAGTCAGCAGCTGCAGTATTTGTAGCTGCTAACTTTTAATATAATTTTTTTTGGCGAAACACCGCTTTAAGAAGGCTCCTGCAAATACCATGGACACCATAAATAACAAACAAGCAAATCCTTGTGCACGTAATACCAAATGTCATGCGATCGTATTCACTAGAGAAGGCAATTACGCTTGGATTGGTCAGCAACAAAAAGATAGGCAGGCTGATGAAGAACATAGTGGAGTTGGTTTACTAAAGGCAAATACACTGTGTAGCATTAAGTCTTGCAGCAATCTGTTATAAGTCATATTCATATTAAAAATAAGCTTTTTAAACTTAAAGAGGAGCTCCAGTCTCCCCCCAAAAATTTAAAGTGAGCAGCTACAAATACTGTAGCTGCTGACTTTTACCATAAGGACACTTACCTGCCCCTGGATCCAGCTCTGTCCTCATCCAAGCCAATTCTTCAATTTGCTTCTGGTGTAGGTGCCGGCATCTCCACTAAGGCAAACCAGCAGTGAAGCCTTGTGGCTTCACAGCCAGCTTCCATCTACATGTGAGCGAGCCACGCTTTATGGATGGTCCTGCAGTCTTCTGGGACCTGTGATGTGTCCATGAAGGCTGTTGGGGAAGGAGGGGGTGAGCCAAACTTCCTCTCAGATCTACGCGGCAATCTGACACAGAAGTGGGGGATCGGGTATCTGTCTAAATCAGGTACCTGCCCCCCCCCCAAAAAAAGGGCCAAAAGTACAGGAGATGGGGGAGGAGAAGGTAAAGCTTCTAATATTATTGCATTCATAAAGCCAGAGCCAAGTTCCATGCAATATATGGCAGAAAGAGGTCAATTATTTCTTTAATGGAGAACATATTGGGGTTGATTTACTAAAGGCAAATATACTAAGTATTCTGCAAGGACATTTTCTCTAGACCTTGGTAAATGAGGGAAGTTTTACTTTGCAAGGAATACCCAATCACATTGACATTGTCATCAGGGGTCCTTATTATATTATTATTATTATTTGCACTTGCAAAGTGCACAGTGTATTTGTCTTTTAGCAAATCAAGCCCAATATCTAGACACCAGAAAACCCTACACCCAGGGCTTTTTTTCCTCGGAAAATAGGTACAGGAACTCAATCACGACCCCCGTTCCTTACACACACCCTCCAAACCGCATCAAATAGTGGGTGTGGTCAAATTTCACTAACAGTGGGAGGGTCTAAACAGAGTCAATAAATACCAGGAGTGCATTATGTACAGAGAGCAGAGTTCAGGGAGGGGGTTACACACAGACTGCAGAGCTCAGGGTGTGCTACGTAAATAGTGCAGAGTTCAGGGGTGCGCTGCATACAGAGTGCAGAGTTCAGGGGTGCACTACACACAGAGTGCAGAGTTCAGGGGTGCGCTGCATACAGAGTGCAGTCTTCTTGCACAGCTGCTCACCTCTGCATTCCACATCTCACATTTACCCCTCTTCAGCTCTGACCTCTGCATACCACCCCCCTCTATTGCCCCCATCTTCTCCCCATATCCTTAAAAGCTCCATCATCTTCCACATGTCTTATTTTTGTTGCTGTATTAAGCTGAAGCACTCAGCCAGCTCTAGTACCTCCCTGCATACTATAGTTGGCTCCACCTCTCTCACTTGCGGGGAGTAGGGATGAGCCGAACACCCCCGGGTTCGGTTCGCACCAGAACCTTCGAACGGACCGAAAGTTCGCGCGAATTTTCGAACCCTATTCGTTATAATGGACGCGAACGTTCGAAATCAAAATTGCTAATTACAACGGCCAATATGCATGTTAATGTCATAAAACAGGTTTGGGGACCCGGGTCCTGCCCCAGGGGACATATATCAATGCAAAAAGAAATTTTAAAAACTAAAGTTTTTTCGGGAGCAGTCATTTTAATGATGCATAAAGTGAAAAAAAAAAAAGTGAAATTTTCCTTTAAATATGGTACCTGGGGGGTGTCTAAAGTATGCCTGTGAAGTGGCATGTGTTTCCCGTGTTTAGAACTGTCCTTGCACAAAATGACATTTGTAAAGGAAAAAAAGAAGCCATTTAAAACCACTTGCGGCTTTAATGTCATGTCTTGTCCTGGCCGCCATATGGCTGAAAATCCTTGAGAAAAATGGCATGGCTACCCCATCACCCCCCCCCCCCCACCCCAGCCCCTTTGGGTCTTGTATGGATACTAAGGGGGACCCCGCACCCAAAATAAAACCCTATACCTACAACCCTATATACTCTGAACAGCAGTATATAGGTGGTGCAAACAAGACATGGACTGTAGGTTTGTTCTTAAGTAGAATCTGAACAGGTACATTATGAAGTGTAGCTACATCCCAAAAAAATCAATTTTTAAGCTTTTTGGAGAACATAGGGAGGGGTTATCACCCCTGTAACATTTGCTGTCTTTGCACATCTGTTCAGAACATGTCACCTCACTTTCCGTCCCAATGACAAATGTTTTTGGAAAAGTGGGGTTTTAATTGAAACAAGGATTGGTGATAAAGCATCAGTAGAGAGGAGATACCTTTTTCCCAAATTAAATCTAACAGGATAGAATTTTCCTTCCTAGGGGTAGATTTCCTCTCACTTCCTGTTTTCTCTTGCCGTTTGCAAGTAGGAGTCGTTTGTAAGTTGGATGTTTGAAAGTAGGGGCCTGCCGTATATACTCTGCAGAAATTTGCCCTATTAGATGTTGGTGTAGCCACAAGACTGGTGGGCACAGGAATGGGCCCTGCTGTGAGTTAATAGATCAAGATTTGTACTTGCATGCACCTGTTGAACCGGGCAGAAAAATTGGGCCTTTGGTGGTGGTGGTGGTGGTGGTGGACGGTGTTGCCACAAGACTGTAAGCCCTCACAGTTACTCTTGGTGGGTGCAGGAATGGGCCCTGCTGTGAGTTATTAGATCAAGATTTGTAATTGCATGCACCTGTTGAACAGGGCAGAAAAATTGGGCCTTTGGTGGTGGTGGTGGTGGTGGACGGTGTTGCCACAAGACTGTAGGCCCTCATAGTTACTCTTGGTGGGCGCAGGAATGGGCCCTGCTGTGAACTATTAGATCAAGATTTGTAATTACACGCCCCTGTTAAACAGGGGCTGAAAAATTGTGCCTTAGGCATTGGTGCTGGTGCCACAACACTGCAACCCCTCACAGATACTGTACTTGGAGCACAGCAGTCACACCTGTTGCGAAGCATCTTTTTAAAAAATTGTAATTACACGCCCCTGTTATACAGGGGCTGAAAAATTGTGCCTTAGGCACTGGTGCTGGTGCCACAACACTGCAACCCCTCACAGATACTGTACTCTGAGCACAGCAGTCACACCTGTTGCGAAGCATCTTTTTAAAAAATTGTAATTACACGCCCCTGTTATACAGGGGCTGAAAAATTGTGCCTTAGGCACTGGTGTGGTGGCATGGATCATTGAGGAGGAGGAAGAGGATAGTCAGTGAACATAGCAGGACAGTCACTCAGCATCAGCATAGGCAGTCTTGAAGGGATGTGACATTATAAATTATTCCGTTATATCCGCTTCAGGTGTCTGGTAGCTGGTGGTGATCCAAGACTGATTCATTTTTATGAAGGTCAGTCGATCAACCGAGTCGGTGGACAGGCGCACCCTATGATCGGTGACAAATCCTCCAGCAGCACTGAATGTGCGTTCGGAAAGAACGCTGGATGCAGGACAGGCCAGTAGCTCAATTGCATACTGTGCAAGCTCTGGCCAGTGATCCATCCTCAGGACCCAGTAAGCCAGAGGATTTTCGGTGGGAAAGGTGTCCAAGTCTGACCTTGCCCCTAGGTATTCCTGCACCATGTATATCAGACGCTGGCGATGGTTGCTGGAACCGATCATACCTTGGGGCTGCGGACTAAAAAATTGTCTGAACGCATCGGTCAGACGTCCACCTTCCCCACCGCTCCTTCTGCTACTGACCGAAGCCTCAGCAACTCGTCGTCCAGGACCAGGAGTTTGTAACCTCCCAGTTTCTGGGAACGCGTTGCACAGACCTTTCTGCAAGGCCTCCCTGAGATGTCTCATCCTCTGCTCCCTCTGCGACGGCAAGATAAGGTCCGCAACCTTACCCTTGTACCGTGGATCAAGGAGAGTGGCCAGCCAGTAATGGTCACTCTCCTTGATCCGAAGAACACGAGGATCCTTCCGCAGGCTTTGCAGGATCAGGGAGGCCATGCAGCGTAGGTTAGCTGAGGCATTCAGTCCGGAGTCTTCTGGGTCACTGAGGATGACATGATCGCCAGCCACCTCCTCCCAGCCACGTACAAGTCCACTGGTTTGTTGGGACTGTACATCATCCCTAAAAGACTGCTGCTGCTGATGCTGAGTGCCAGGCTCCACCTCCATGCTCACACAATCCTCCTCCTCCTCCTCCTCCTCCTCCTCTTCCTGTGTGATGGGTGGGACAGAAGGAACATTGTCTGGATAAAGGGGGCCTTGAGAGACAAGGAAGTCCTCCTCTTCCTGCCTCTGTTCTGCCTCAAGTGCCCTGTCCATTATCCCACGCAGCGTATGCTTCAACAGGTGGACAAGAGGTACAGTGTCACTGATGCATGCACTGTCACTGCTCACCATCCTCGTGGCCTCCTCAAATGGTGAGAGGACAGTGCATGCATCCCTGATCATGCTCCACTGGCGTGGGGAAAAAAAGCCAAGCTCCCCTGACCCTGTCCTGGTGCCGTAGTCGCAAAGGTACTCATTGATGGCCCTCTGCTGCGTGTGCAGTCGCTGCAGCATGGCCAACGTTGAGTTCCACCTGGTGGGCATGTCACATATTAGGCGGTTCTTGGGCAGGTTCAGCTCCTTTTGCAGCTCAGTCAGCCGAGCACTGGCATTATAAGATCGGCGGAAATGCACACAGACTTTCCTGGCCTGCCTCAGGACATCCTGTAAGCCTGGGAACCTGCCCAAGAACCGCTGCACCACCAGGTTGAGGACGTGAGCCATACAGGGCACATGGGTGAGCTGCCCCTGTCGCAGGGCGGAGAGGAGGTTGGTGCCATTATCAGAAACGACCATTCCTGGCTTAAGCTGGCGTGGCGTCAACCACCTCTCGGCCTGCCCCTGCAGAGCTGCCAGAACCTCTGGCCCAGTGTGGCTCCTGTCCCCCAAACACACCAGCGCAAGCACGGCATGGCATCTTTTTGCCTGCGTACTCGCGTAGCCCCTTGTACGCCTACGGAGCACCGCTGGTTCCGAGGACAGAGCACTCGAAGAGGACATGGAGGAAGAAGAAGAGGAGGGGGTGGAGGAGAGAGGTGTGTCACAACCAGTAGTAGCATTTTGGAGGCGTGGTGGCGGAACAACCTCCAACACTACTGCACCTTGTCCTGCATCCCTCCCAGCTGCCAATAGAGTGACCCAATGGGCCGTGAAAGAAAGATAACGTCCCTGTCCATGCCTGCTGGACCATGAGTCAGCGGTAATATGCACCTTACCGCTGACCGCCCTGTCCAGCGAGGCATGGACATTGCCTTCCACATGCCAGTAGAGAGACGGAATCGCCTTCCGTGAGAAAAAGTGGCGTTTGGGAACCTGCCACTGAGGAACCGCACATTGAACAAACTCACGGAAGGGGGCCGAGTCTATCAACTGAAAAGGCAGCAGTTGAAGTGCTAGCAATTTAGCCAAGCTAGCATTCAACCGCTGGGCATGTGGATGGCTGGGAGTATACTTCTTTCGACGGTCCAGCAGCTGGGGCAGGGAAATTTGCCTGCTACAATCGGACGTCGGTGTACTGCAAGTACTTGGTTGTGACACACCTAATTCTACACCTTCAGTCCTCTCAGAGCAGCTTTCAGAGAGGACTGAAGATATAGTGGGGATGGAGATCCCAGCTGATGAGGAGCAAGGAGAGGTCCGCTTTGTTCTTTGGTGTGGGTCTTTTATGTGTGCTTGCCAACGAGCTGCATGGCAGGTCGACATATGTCTGCTCATGCTTGTGGTGCCCAAGCGGCTGATGTTTTGGCCACGCGAGATACGCTTGAGACAAATATTGCAAATAGCAGTGGTGCGATCTGATGCACTCGTCTCAAAAAAGGCCCACACCAAAGAACTTTTGTGATAATGTGCAGAGGCAGCGCCCTGCACAGGCGGAGCTCTGCGGTGTGGTACAGTTGCTGTGCTGGCCTCTAGCTGGCCTCCAGGGGGCATCCTGCCTCGTTGGACATGTGACGCTGCATCCTCCTCCTCCTCCTCCTCTCTCCCTTCAGGCACCCACGTGGAGTCAGTGACCTCATCATCCCCTCCCTCTTCACCACTAGAGCAAACCTGGCAGTAAGCTGCAGCTGGTGGAACACTACTGCCAGATTGCTGTCCTTCAGCATCCCCTCTCTCTGCGCGCACACTACTGACTTCCTCAAGCTGGGTATCATCATCCGAGCCTTCGAATCGTTGGGCATCCTCCTGGAGCATGTACCCAACACTGTGCTCAAACAGTTCGGGGGACTCCTCAGGAGGACATGGTGGGTCTAGGGAAGGGGTGGCTGATGATGCCATTGAGTACGCGTTGGCAGCTGCTCTGCCAGTACCCTGAGCCTGGGTGAGAGAGGATGAGGAGGATGAGGAGGGCTTGGTCATCCATTCTACCAAGCCTTCGGCATGATGCGGCTCCACATGTCCAGCTGCCGAAAACAAAGACAAGCGTGTCCCATGGCCACGTGCTGATGACGATGCACGACCACGTCCACGGCCAGCACTGTTGTCTCTAGAAACAGAGCCTGCCTGCCCTGTGTTCTTGCCTCGGCACGCTCTGCCTCTCCTTGGCGGTCTTCCAGCCATTGTAGTCGGTAGTGTATATAGTATAAAAAATAGAACTCCTATGTGTGCTCACAACACACTGTAGGTCCTATGGGTGCTGACACTAACACACTATAGGTACTATGTGTGCTGCTGACAAGAAAATATAGGAGCTCTGTTTGCTGCCACTAACACACTAGAAGTCCTATGGGTGCTGCTGAGAAGAAAATATAGGAGCTCTGTTTGCTGCCACTAACACACTAGAAGTCCTATGGGTGCTGCTGAGAAGAAAATATAGGAGCTCTGTGTGATGCCACTAACACACTAGAAGTCCTATGGGTGCTGCTGAGATGAAAATATAGGAACTCTGTGTGATGCCACTAACACACTAGAAGTCCTATGGGTGCTGCTGAGAAGAAAATATAGGAGCTCTGTTTGCTGCCACTAACACACTAGAAGTCCTATGGGTGCTGCTGAGAAGAAAATATAGGAGCTCTGTTTGCTGCCACTAACACACTAGAAGTCCTATGGGTGCTGCTGAGAAGAAAATATAGGAGCTCTGTGTGATGCCACTAACACACTAGAAGTCATATGGGTGCTGCTGAGAAGAAAATATAGGAGCTCTGTTTGCTGCCACTAACACACTAGAAGTCCTATGGGTGCTGCTGAGAAGAAAATATAGGAGCTCTGTTTGCTGCCACTAACACACTAGAAGTCCTATGGGTGCTGCTGAGAAGAAAATATAGGAGCTCTGTTTGCTGCCACTAACACACTAGAAGTCCTATGGGTGCTGCTGAGAAGAAAATATAGGAGCTCTGTTTGCTGCCACTAACACACTAGAAGTCCTATGGGTGCTGCTGAGAAGAAAATATAGGAGCTCTGTGTGATGCCACTAACACACTAGAAGTCCTATGGGTGCTGCTGAGAAGAAAATATAGGAGCTCTGTTTGCTGCCACTAACACACTAGAAGTCCTATGGGTGCTGCTGAGAAGAAAATATAGGAGCTCTGTTTGCTGCCACTAACACACTAGAAGTCCTATGGGTGCTGCTGAGAAGAAAATATAGGAGCTCTGTTTGCTGCCACTAACACACTAGAAGTCCTATGGGTGCTGCTGAGAAGAAAATATAGGAGCTCTGAGTGATGCCACTAACACACTAGAAGTCCTATGGGTGCTGCTGAGAAGAAAATATAGGAGCTCTGTTTGCTGCCACTAACACACTAGAAGTCCTATGGGTGCTGCTGAGAAGAAAATATAGGAGCTCTGTTTGCTGCCACTAACACACTAGAAGTCCTATGGGTGCTGCTGAGAAGAAAATATAGGAGCTCTGTTTGCTGCCACTAACACACTAGAAGTCCTATGGGTGCTGCTGAGAAGAAAATATAGGAGCTCTGTGTGATGCCACTAACACACTAGAAGTCCTATGGGTGCTGCTGAGAAGAAAATATAGGAGCTCTGTGTGATGCCACTAACACACTAGAAGTCCTATGGGTGCTGCTGAGAAGAAAATATAGGAGCTCTGTGTGATGCCACTAACACACTAGAAGTCCTATGGGTGCTGCTGAGAAGAAAATATAGGAGCTCTGTTTGCTGCCACTAACACACTAGAAGTCCTATGGGTGCTGCTGAGAAGAAAATATAGGAGCTCTGTTTGCTGCCACCAACACACTAGAAGTCCTATGGGTGCTGCTGAGAAGAAAATATAGGAGCTCTGTGTGATGCCACTAACACACTAGAAGTCCTATGGGTGCTGCTGAGAAGAAAATATAGGAGCTCTGTTTGCTGCCACTAACACACTAGAAGTCCTATGGGTGCTGCTGAGAAGAAAATATAGGAGCTCTGTTTGCTGCCACTAACACACTAGAAGTCCTATGGGTGCTGCTGAGAAGAAAATATAGGAGCTCTGTGTGATGCCACTAACACACTAGAAGTCCTATGGGTGCTGCTGAGAAGAAAATATAGGAGCTCTGTGTGATGCCACTAACACACTAGAAGTCCTATGGGTGCTGCTGAGAAGAAAATATAGGAGCTCTGTTTGCTGCCACTAACACACTAGAAGTCCTATGGGTGCTGCTGAGAAGAAAATATAGGAGCTCTGTTTGCTGCCACCAACACACTAGAAGTCCTATGGGTGCTGCTGAGATGAAAATATAGGAACTCTGTGTGATGCCACTAACACATTAGAAGTCCTATGGGTGCTGCTGAGAAGAAAATATAGGAGCTCTGTTTGCTGCCACTAACACACTAGAAGTCCTATGGGTGCTGCTGAGAAGAAAATATAGGAGCTCTGTGTGATGCCACTAACACACTAGAAGTCCTATGGGTGCTGCTGAGAAGAAAATATAGGAGCTTTGTTTGCTGCCACTAACACACTAGAAGTCCTATGGGTGCTGCTGAGAAGAAAATATAGGAGCTCTGTGTGATGCCACTAACACACTAGAAGTCCTATGGGTGCTGCTGAGAAGAAAATATAGGAGCTCTGTTTGCTGCCACTAACACACTAGAAGTCCTATGGGTGCTGCTGAGAAGAAAATATAGGAGCTCTGTGTGATGCCACTAACACACTAGAAGTCCTATGGGTGCTGCTGAGAAGAAAATATAGGAGCTCTGTTTGCTGCCACTAACACACTAGAAGTCCTATGGGTGCTGCTGAGAAGAAAATATAGGAGCTCTGTTTGCTGCCACCAACACACTAGAAGTCCTATGGGTGCTGCTGAGAAGAAAATATAGGAGCTCTGTGTGATACCACTAACACACTAGAAGTCCTATGGGTGCTGCTGAGAAGAAAATATAGGAGCTCTGTTTGCTGCCACTAACACACTAGAAGTCCTATGGGTGCTGCTGAGAAGAAAATATAGGAGCTCTGTTTGCTGCCACTAACACACTAGAAGTCCTATGGGTGCTGCTGAGAAGAAAATATAGGAGCTCTGTTTGCTGCCACTAACACACTAGAAGTCCTATGGGTGCTGCTGAGAAGAAAATATAGGAACTCTGTTTGCTGCCACTAACACACTAGAAGTCCTATGGGTGCTGCTGAGAAGAAAATATAGGAGCTCTGTTTGCTGCCACTAACACACTAGAAGTCCTATGGGTGCTGCTGAGAAGAAAATATAGGAGCTCTGTGTGATGCCACTAACACACTAGAAGTCCTATGGGTGGTGCTGAGAAGAAAATATAGGAGCTCTGTTTGCTGCCACTAACACACTAGAAGTCCTATGGGTGCTGCTGAGAAGAAAATATAGGAGCTCTGTTTGCTGCCACTAACACACTAGAAGTCCTATGGGTGCTGTTGGGGTGCAATGCTGTGCTAACAGCACTGCGGTTGGTACTACTGCAATACTGTACTAACAGTAAGCACGCACCAGACTAATCCCTAGCAGCAGCTAATAACACACTAACTGTGCAATCAGCAGCAATGAACGATCAATGACTTAGGTAGCAATGGTTTAGCAAAGAAATAGCCAATGGTTTAGCAAAGAAGAGCAAATCTTTCAGTATCAAGCAAAGACAGAATCAGCAGACTAATCTCTCCTAAAGCCGGAACTCATGTGACCGGGGCCGATGGCGTGGCGGCCTTTTAAATGGTGGGGCGTGTACTAAAGCCCCTGAGCTGTAATTGGCTACAGGCGTCCTGTCTGTAGCCAATTATTGCTCTCCGAGTTTCGGGCGCTGTGATTGGCCAAGCATGCGGGGTCACAGTGCATGCTTGGCCAATCATCAGCCAGCAATGCACTGCGCCGGCCGCGCCGGCCGCAATGCATTGCGGGGCCGCTCGCATCACACGAATGTGATGCGAACGGCCCAAATAGTTCTGGGCTCGACGAGCGAGCGAACGCCCGATGCTCGATTCGAACATGGGTTCGAATCGAGCACCGGGCCCATCCCTAGCGGGGAGATCATCCAGTGGTGATGTTGGCATTTGCACTGCACCCCATGTACCTACATCTCCCTTGTCCATCACTCAGTGGGAGCAACTCAGGAGATCTGTTCTGTGGGAGCTGTTGGGGAACAAGCTGTTACTGGTAAGCATAGAAGCCTGACTTTTGTGTTTTCAAGTAACAATGGTCAGCAGCAGTGGCGGCTGGTGCTCAAAATTTTTGGGGGGGCACAAACAAACTGAAAAAAAAATCATCAATTGCCGCCACTGTGCCCATCAAACGCAGCCACTGTGCCCAAACGCCACCAGTTTGCCTCCTCAAATACAGCCAGTTTCCTGTCAAATGCAGCCAGTTTCCCCTCAAATGCAGCCAGTTTCCCCTCAAATGCAGCCAGTTTCCCCCCAAATACAGCCAGTTTGTCCTCAAATGCAGCCAGTTTGTCCCCAAATACAGCCAGTTTCCCCTCAAATGCAGCCAGTTTGTCCCCAAATACAGCCAGGTTCCCCCCAAATACAGCCAGTTTCCACCCCAAATACAGCCATTTTGTCCCCAAATGCAGCCAGCCCTGCACTTACCTTCCTCGGGTCAGCGCCATCCTTCTTCCGTCCTCGATGTCTTCTCCCGCCCTCGAAGTCGCTTCAGCCAATCAGGTTACCGGTAACCAGACCCGGTGAACCTGATTGGCTGAGACGCCTGTCAGTGTTAACCAAGCAACGCACCCCCCATGCGTCCCCTGGTTAACTATTTGGAAGCCTCAGGCTGTAATCGGGAAGCCTATCAGAGCCGCTGGCTCTGATAGGCACTTTCAAAAACCAACCAGCAGCTGTTATTCAGATGGCCGGCGCTCAACAGGGGGCTGGCCATCTGAATAGTGGGCAGCAGCGGCGGCGACAATACATAGGTTCATGCAATGCATGAACCTATGTATTGTTGTGAGTGAGTGACGGGCGCAAGAGCGAGAGGGGGCTGCGCTCCTACGCCCACTTTGGACGCACCGCCACTGGTCAGTAGGGAGCAGAGGGCCTGAGCCAGAGGTTGTGGAACTGAGTTCCACCAAGTTCCAGCTGAAAAAAAGCCCTGCCTACACCGGTCAGAACATCAAACAACTAATGCCCCGTACACACGATCGAAATTTCCGTCGGACAAACCTTGGATGTTTTTTCCGACGGAATTCCGCTCAAGCTTGGCTTGCATACACACGGTCACACAAAAGTTCTCTGAACTTTCGACCGTCAAGAACTACGTCGAGCCGAGAAAATAAAGTTCAATGCTTTCGAGCATGCGTCAAATTGTTTTCCGAGCATGCGTAGGAATTTTGCGCGTTGGAATTGCTACAGACGATCGGAATTTCCAATAGGAACTTTTTCCGTCGGAAAAGTAGAGAACCTGCTTTCAATCTTTCATTGGCGGAAATTCCCTACAGCAAAAGTCCGATGGAGCATACACACGGTCGGAATTTCCGACCAAAAGCTCACATCGGACTTTTCTTGTCGGAATTTCCGATCGTGTGTACGCGGCATAAAAGAAGCAGTACAAGATTGGAAAATCTGGAGAGAGCTGTCACTTAGAATCATTGCGATCATTATATAGATTTATATATATTTTGTATAAATGTATGTGTATAATGTAAAACCTCTGGAAAAAAAACACAAGAACAATACAGATATGTTTTTCCTCCTTCCCTCTTTTAGAGCATACTATGATCATTTTTTGCAGCAAATGTAAAAAAATGCAAATGAAAGAAAAAAAAAAAAATCTGACAATTATACTAGCTAGCATTTCAAATACTAATTTGCCCGTACAGTTTACTATTAGCCTTTGGCCCTTGGTAATTCGCCAGTCGTGTGCTTTGTGCTTTGATTGTTCAGGTCTTGATTGGCCATAACACATTTTTTTTTTCGCCATGCACGACAAAATCTTAATTAGACTTTCTGTTATTTAGGAGAAAACACCAACCACATTAGACATATTATTTCTGTCAAGCAGAATACCCTATTGCTTCATCACAATTACAGATATAGTTTTGGTTTGCTAACACCTAGGGATTTAATTTAAATGTCAAATTGGATTTGGCACAAGAAACATGAAGTCTATCACTGTCCTCGGAGGAAAACCTGACAAGCGCATAATATATTTGCTTGATATTGAGCGCCGCTGTAAGATAAATCACTACTTAGCATATTTGTAAAGATTGCTTGGCATATTTTTGAAATTATTTTTATTGTGCAACTTTGGAAAAAAAAGTTGTTGTAGATTAGTAGTTATTAAACTTCATGATTGAATTTTATGAAACCTACAGGAATTTTCATTAATCATTTTTTTTTCTTTTTAACTGTCTTGTGACCAAGACACTTTTATAGTTTTGTGGTCAAAATGGTTGCTGTTTAGGAGTTTTTAACCACTTGCTTACTGGGCACATTTACCCCCTTCCTGCCCAGGCGAAAGTTCAGCTTTCAGCACTGTCACGATTTTCTTTAACTGACAATTGCGCGGTCGTGCGACGTGGCTCCCAAACAAAATTGACGTCCTTTTTTTCCCACAAATAGAGCTTTCTTTTGATGGTATTTGATCACCTCTGCAGTTTTTATTTTTTAAACAAAAAAAAAACAGCAATTTTGAAAAAAAAAAAAACACAATATTTTTTACTTTTTGCTATAATAAATATCCCAATTTAAAAAAAAAAAAAAACATTTTCTCAGTTTAGGCCGATACGTATTCTTCTACATATTTTTGGTAAAAAAAAATCGCAATAAGCGCATAGTGATTGGTTTGCGCAAAAGTTATAGCGTCTACAAAATAGGGGATAGAATTATGACATTTTTTTCAATTTTTTTTTTTTTTTTACTAGTAATGGCGGTGATCTGCGATTTTTGTCAGGACTAAGATATTACGGCGGACACAACGGACACTTTTGACACATTTTTTGGGACCATTCACATTTATACAGCGAACAGTGCTATAAAAATGCACTGATTACTGTATAAATGTGACTGGCAGGGAAGGGGTTAACAATAGGGGGCGATCAAGGGGTTAAATGTGTTCCCTGGGAGTGATTCTTACTGTGGGGGGAGGGGACTGACTGGGGGAGGTGACCGATGGTTGTCCCTATGTACAAGGGCGCGCGGCCCGAGGCCGTAAATAGACGGCCTCCCGACATTGTAGAGCCACCTTGTGGCCGTCAAAGTACAATGGCCCGGATATGAAGTGGTTAAAGCCCATCTCCAGGCAATTATCTTCCTCCTCCCATTCCTACCTCCTATACTGCTCTCACCGATTTACTAGTTGTTTTAAAATATGAGGATTCTTCAAAACATTTCAGCACTTTTTTTTAACTAATTAAACATAAAATAGTGTGGAAACTTTCTGAAGACCCCTCATAAATACCTTTTGAAGCCTTTTTTATATTCATCTAACTCCACTTTCAGAAACATTCCCCTACAGTTTTCTCTTAGACCCCTGTAAAATCTTACAAATACCTATTACATATACCTATTGATCCTGAGTGAATTCCACCTAATGCAGCTTCCTGTGATGATGCGGCAATGATGCTGCACTGCTCCTGAATTCACAGCAGAGTTGCCACTCTCATGTAGGCTGTTCATGCTTGCACTATAGTAGATAATAAAAATGTAGCAGGGGGCCTGTCAATCAGCACCTGGCCAAACATAGACCAGACCAATGCATTCTGGAATAAGAACACTACCTCTTTTGCCAAAACCTACCCACTGTGAGCAACAGCTAGTGTTCCTAGGCTCGGGCCCCAGCCCCCCACCCCTGTGTTTCCCTGAGTTTCCTAGCTTCCCTGAATTTCCAGGAGGTTCAGAGTGAGCCCAAGATTCAGAGTTTCCTAGTCTCCCCAACTCTCTAAATGAACCTGAATGTCCTAGTACCCATTTCCACTTTTAGGAGTTCTGGTGAATACAAGACAGCTTCTTTGACTCTACTCCTTACTTAGTTTCCTTCACCGATGTCCACAGGTATCCTGCCTACTCTAGACTCCCTCTGCACTTCAATCATATCCAGCATACCATCATCTGGGGTTGCCACAATTTTCTTCAAGCCAAGCCCAAGCACACCTTTGGGCGCCCCAAGGAGAGTAGTAATGCGGTGCGCATAGCGTGCCGCTGCGAACAGTGGATGTGGCCAAATTGTTCTTGCTGATATCATCGCCCTGCCCCCCCCCCAGTGATGCTGAACCTGCACCCAGACAGCTGCAGGACGGCAATAGATTTGTGTGTGACTATCTCGGGGAGCCACAGCATGGTCTGAATAATGTGTCCGGGTTTCAGGCAGCCTGAAACGCGGACACATGATTCAAAACCTGGACTGTCCAGGTGAATCCTGGACAGGTGGCAACCCTACCAACAATCTGAGACCCATGTGCACCTGCATGTTCCTTGTACATCTCGCCACCCCTCTGTTCCAATGAGTACCCCATTTCTCCTAAGGGCCTCTGCACTTTTGTCTCCTTTTAAGTCCACTGACTGTTACCCCAGCATTCAAATGCTTCACCATAGTGCTTCTCTGAACCAGGCCAGTTCTAGCAGAGCAGCCCCAATAGGTCTTCATAGGTCCCCCGATGGCACTCCTGGCTCCACCTATTTAATGAGTGCTTTCTATGGGGGCACTCATGTGGGCTCGCTCTTGAGTCACCCTGTCTGCGTCTATAGATACAGACAGAGCGGAATGGCCATGTCCCTCACTCCATTGTCACAGAATTTGATTGACAGCAAAGAGCTACTACCAGATGCAGCAGAGGTCCTCAGTTGAGATCCAGGCCTTGACAAACCTTTTTTGTGATACATTGCATGGTGTGTGAAGACACAGTTTTTGAAACACCAAATTAATATTAGATCTATTTTAACTTATGTGCCAGTCTGCCCACACAATGAAGTCCACAATACATTGGCATTTTATCATGTAGATAACATGATCTATATTACAACTGAGGAGGTGATTGATAGGTCATACTCTCATATAAGAAAATACTTTAGATTCCATATATTGCATAGTACAGCAACACACACAGTTAGGTTATATACAGCTTTCAATTTTATCATGAGAACCTTTTTGGCCTACATTTAATTCATGCAATTACAATTCCAATTCTAAAGAAGTTGGGATGGCTGCATAGTAAAACAGTTTGGGTGCTAAACTGGCCTTCCTGCAGTCCAGACCTTTTACCAATTTTAAATATTTGGCGCATCTTGAAATGAAAAATAAAACTGTTGAGCAGTTAGAGTCCTATATCAGGAAAAAATGGGACAACATTCTTCTCCAAAAACTCCTACAGCTATGCTACACCGTAGTAAACATGCCCCAAATTTTTTGAAACTGAGGTTGTAATTTCCTTTTTGGCAGCAATATTCTCTATCATTTTAGCTCTCTTAAAAAGAAACCATGTTTTTTTTGCGATACTTATTAAAACAATTTTTTAGCTTTATGGTGGAAAATATAAGCTTTGACAAAGAGTATGTAGCGGGGTCCTCAAATTGATGGGATACACCTGGGGAATAGTGTGACCCAGGTGTATAATTGTGTTAGGGTTCAGACCCCTTTTTGTTTCGTGGAGGATTGGAGGATGTAGTATTCTCCTTTGCCTGTGGGTGGCGGGGTGCCCACAGGCTTCAGGTAGAATCATCTCCTGCAGTGCTCCCTGTTTTGTCCCTTCCCGGAGATGGTATGGCTGGGGCGGGGAACCCGCCGGGCCGTTGATGGGAGGAGATAAAAGGGGGAGACGCGTTTACCACGAGGTCTTGCGGAGAAGGAGGTCCTCGGAGGAGGAGGGTTGCAGTCCGCACCCAGGCCCCTCAGGCCTGGGTGCTGGAGATCCAGGAGTCTGGTCCAGGTGCCCATGGCCTGGTCCGGAGTCATGTTGGCGTCCATCCCAGGCACCTTTAGCCTGGGGTGAGGTACTATCGAGGAGGCCTGGGGCCCAGTACCTTCGACTGGGTCCCGCTAGGGTGGACTGTCCGAGGGTCCCTGAGCGGAGGGACTCGTATCTGAGGTGAGGAGGCCAGAGAGGTTACCCACTGGAGACCCGGAGCAGCACCAACCCGGTGACAGTGGGCCTCTGGGAACTCTCTTGGGAGGACACATCCCCCTGATAGGGGCCACAGCGTATCGAAGAGGGCTCCATTGCTGTTCATAGGGGTTGCTGGAAGAGACCCCATCTTTCCTGTTCTGTAACAGCCGGATTGGCTTAGGCGCCGCTGGTCATAGTACAGTGGCATAGAACTTAAACTTTAGGAAGTGCCTCGATCTGCTCGCCCCACCGTTGGCAAGGTTATAGGTCCCAACCAGTTTGCTGCAAAAGAACTGTTTATTGTGCTTTGCGTATTGGAGTGTCAAATAAACAAGTGTTGGACCTTTCTCCGGTGTGTGAACTCCAGTTACTGGAAGCAAAGGGGAGGCTGGTGAGCTTGCAATTACAGACTCAGTGCATTCACAGAACACACCGGCCCGAGGAAACATCAGTAAGTGGCCTTCACCTCCCTACTACAATGGGGAGGACATGGGCCGTGGTGCATCTCACTCTCACAACCCAGGAACCCCTAGACATGAGTTGGTGTGTAACCGATAAAGATGGAGAGAGAGTGAGGCCGCTACAAGTATTTTAGCATTCCAACCATAAACTCCATTATTAGATCATTTAGGAATCAGACATTGATTTTGTGCAAGTATTTTTGCTCTGTTGTAGACATTGTTCACCAAACCCTCTGGAAATGAATTATTTTAATTGCTTAACATGTTTAAGTTCTTTTAAATTATCCAAATTAAAGGTTTTCCTTCCATGGCTTATAATGCCTATTACGAAAATATACAGTAAATAATGGGCGTCCGCTCCATAGGGCAAGGGGGGTCAATTGCCCCCCCCCTGGAAGTCAGAGTAAAGACACACTTGCCCCCTGTGTTGCAATGGCCGCCACGGCCACCTCCGCGGCAGGCATGTACTTTTTTTTCTAAGTCTGCAGACTGCTGCTGGCCTGGGGGCTGGAGCTACTCTCAGTCTTTTCCGACTATCTGTCCCTCCCTCCTCACCCCCGGCCCGAGCATCGGTTTGGCTCTGCCACTCAGGCCTCTGCTTAACATCACCGTGACCCTGACCTGGCTGTTCCGTGATTGGCTGCTGCCTCAGCCTGCCTCTGCCTGTGTAAATGTGCCTATGCCGATCCGGCCGGCGCAGAGCTGGCTCCTCCCATAGGTGCGTGGCGTGCAGTGGCCAAAACAAGAGACTGAATACGCTGCCAGTGCCTGCCCTATCGCTGAAGAACTACAGGTAACAGCAGTGCCTGTGCCATGACACAAGATCATCAAGATCAAAATATGGCCACAACAGATGTATTGCAATTAGGGATGAGCTTCGAGTTCAAGTCGAACTCATGTTCGACTCGAACATTGCCTGTTCGCCCGTTCGCCGAACAGCGAACAAATTGGGGTGTTCGCGGCAAATTCGAAAAATCTATGGGAGAAATCTAAAGTGCTAATTATAAAGGCTAATATGCAAGTTATTGTCCTAAAAAGTGTTTGGGGACCCGGGTCCTGCCCCAGGGGACATGTATCAATGCAAAAAGAAGTTTTAAAAACGGCCGTTTTTTCGGGAGCAGTGATTTTAATAATGCTTAAAATGAAAAAATAAAAGTGAAATATTCCTTTAAATTTCGTGCCTGGGGGGTGTGTATGATATGCATGTAAAGTGGCGCATGTTTCCCGTGCTTAGAACTGTCCCTGCAAAAAATGTCATTTTTGAAAGAAAAAAAAGTCATTTAAAACTCACTCGCGGCTATTAATGAATTGTCGGCTCCCGGCAATACATACAAAAGTCATTGATAAAAAATAAAAAAAAGCGTGGGGGTTCCCCAGAATTCAATTACCAGGCCCTTCAGGTCTGGAATGGATATTAAGGTGAACCCCGCCGCAAATTTAAAAAAAAATTGACGTGGGGTTCCCCCAAATATCCATTCTAGGCCCTTCAGATCTGGCATGGATTTTAAGGGGAACTCCACCCCAAATAAAAAAAAAATGGCATGGAGTCCCCCTAAAAATCCATACCAGACCCCTTATCCGAGCACGCAACCTGGCCGGCCGCAGGGGAAAAGGGGGGGACGAGAGAGCGGCCCCCCTCCCTCCTGAACCGTACCAGGCCACATGCCCTCAACATGGGGAGGATGTCCCCATGTTGATGGGGACAAGGGCCTCATCCCCACAACCCTTGCCCGGTGGTTGCGGGGGGCTTATCGGAATCTGGAAGACCCCTTTAACAAAGGGGACCCCCAGATCCCTGCCCCCCCTTATGTGAATTGGTAAGGGGTACATTGTACCCCTACCATTTCACGAAGAAAGCGTAAAAAAATGTTTAAAAAAACACACAAACACCTTGAAAAAGTCCTTTATTTAAAAAAAAAAAAAAACATTCCAGCGGTGAAATCCAGTGTCCCGCGGAGATCCCGATGTCCAGCGCTGTCCTTCATTGGTTGTGCCTGAGCGGACCTGATGGGGAACTCCCTCTCAGTATTTTAAATGTATAGACCCGCCCCTTCTAAAGTTCCCCATCAGGTCCGCTCAGCGGACCAGATGCGGAACATGAGAAGGGGCGGGTCTATACATGTATTACCAAAGTGAGAGCAGTTCCCCATCAGGTCCGCCCCCTCGGTATGTCGGACCCGCCTACATCATTGGCTTGAGCGGGGAACTTCCTTCACTGTGTAATTTAAATTTACACAGTGAAGGAAGTTTCCCGCTCAGGCCAATGACGTAGGTGGGGTCCGACATACCGAGGGGGCGGACCTGATGGGGAACTGCTCTCACTTTGGTAATACATGTATAGACCCGCCCCTTCTCATGTTCCGCATCTGGTCCGCTGAGCGGACCTGATAGGAAACTTTAGAAGGGGCGGGTCTATACATTTAAAACACTGAGAGGGAGTTCCCCATCAGGTCCGCTCAGGCACAACCAATGACGGACAGCGCTGGACATCGGGATCGCCGCGGGACACTGGATTTCACCGCTGGAATGTTTTTTTTTTTTTTTTTAAATAAAAGGACTTTTTCAAGGTGTTTGTGTGTTTTTTTTTAAACATTTTTTTACGCTTTCTTCGTGAAATGGTAGGGGTACAATGTACCCCTTACCAATTCACATAGGGGGGCCGAGATCTGGGGGTCCCCTTTGTTAAAGGGGTCTTCCAGATTCCGATAAGCCCCCCGCCCGCAGACCCCCACAACCACCGGGCAAGGGTTGTGGGGATGAGGCCCTTGTCCCCATCAACATGGGGACATCCTCCCCATGTTGAGGGCATGTGGCCTGGTACGGTTCAGGAGGGAGGGGGGGCCGCTCTCTCGTCCCCCCCCTTTCCCCTGTGGCCGGCCAGGTTGCGTGCTCGGATAAGGGGTCTGGTATGGATTTTTAGGGGGACTCCACGCCATTTATTTTTTAATTTGGGGTGGAGTTCCCCTTAAAATCCATGCCAGATCTGAAGGGCCTGGAATGGATATTTGGGGGAACCCCACGTCAATTTTTTTTAAAATTTGCGGCGGGGTTTCCCTTAATATCCATTCCAGACCTGAAGGGCCTGGTAATTGAATTCTGGGGAACCCCCACGCTTTTTTTTTATTTTTTATCAATGACTTTTGAATGTATTGCCAGGAGCCGACAATTCATTAATAGCCGCAAGTCAGTTTTAAATGACTTTTTTTCTTTCAAAAATGACATTTTTTGCAGGGACAGTTCTAAGCACGGGAAACATGCGCTACTTTACATGCATATCATACACACCCCCCAGGTACGAAATTTAAAGGAATATTTCACTTTTATTTTTTCATTTTAAGCATTATTAAAATCACTGCTCCCGAAAAAACGGCCGTTTTTAAAACTTCTTTTTGCATTGATACATGTCCCCTGGGGCAGGACCCGGGTCCCCAAACACTTTTTAGGACAATAACTTGCATATAACCCTTTATAATTAACACTTTAGATTTCGAACGTTCGAGTTCATTGTATTTAATAGGGTTCTAAAGTTGACACGAACATTTTGTCTGTTCGCAGGTTCTGGTGCGAACCGAACAGGGGGGTGTTCGGCTCATCCCTGATTGCAATACATTGCAATATAGAAAGATGTACATTCTCTAGGCTATGTTTATATGGGCATGGAGTGAAGCGGAATTATCCTCAAGAATGATGCCCCCCCTTGAAAAAAGTTCAGCGGACGCTCATGCAGTAAATAACTATTGGTATTAATTATTCATAACTACTAAACAGTAGTGTACCTAGCCTAAATTTAGTGTTACTGGCCTGTAGTTTGTGTAGCTTGTGTGTTTATTGTTGTAGTTCTGCTTTTGTCTGGATTTTCCCAAGCTCGGTTGTAGAGTTTGATGTGCCTGCTTTTGGGGAGTGTCCCTGGCAAGAGTGTGAAAGGATACAACAATTCTGAGTTCTGAATTTTTATTTCTCCTTGGTCAAACACTAGAAGGTTTATTGGGGGTGACCTTCTGGAAGCTTTCTGGCTTCCTGGGCTACTGCCAGGACAAGAAGCTGTGTGTTCGAGGCCAGTGCCACCCAGGCTTGGGGCTAAGACCTAGACATTTTGGGTTGCCAGGATTTGAGCACCAAGGATGAAGACTTCACTTCTGAAGAGTTATCTGGAGAGCTGGGCATAAGCTACTGTCAAAAGACATTGCAGCGAGTTCTGGGGGCTTATTCAGGGAGCACATGTGCTGCCCTAAAGCTGCTATACAATCTAAAAAGTACAGAATGCCCGTTCCGACCTAAAGACACTTTTTTCTGTATTGACTGTAAGTAGAATTATGCAATATTTGGTGGCTTTTTGGATATCTTGTGCCCTAACCCCATTCACTTCCTGAATTTATGGTCCTGCAGTAAACAGTAAACCTTACTATGACTGGCATCTTACAGTGACTGGCATCTAATTTTTTCACTCCACAAAGTGGGTGAGTCAAGAATTATACCCTGAGGTGAATTGTTAGCCCACATGCCACATGAACATGAGGGTCTTCCACCACTGCCTAGGAGTAAAGGTATGCTACACAAGTATAGAAATATTTTCCTGGTTGTAAAAAAATATTCCTAATTTGGTTATAATTGACAGTAAAATTAAGACCCCAATCTTAGTATTAGGGTGGGAGACAATTTCCTCTATGTACAGTATCTCACAAAAGTGAGTACACCTCTCACATTTTTGTAAATATTTTATTATATCTTTTCATGTGACACTGAAGAAATGACACTTTGCTACAATGTAAAGTAGTGAGTGTACAGCTTGTATAACAGTGTAAATTTGCTGTTCCCTCAAAATAACTCAACACACAGCCATTAATGTCTAAACCGCTGGCAAAAAAAATGAGTACACCCCTAAGTGAAAATTTCCAAATTGGGCCCAATAAGCCATTTTCCCTCCCTGGTGTCATGTGACTCGTTAGTGTCACAAGGTCTCAGGTGTGAATGGGGAGCAGGTGTGTTAAATGGAGTGTAAATTTGGTGTTATCGCTCTCACCCTCTCATACTGGTCACTGGAGGTTCAACATGGCACCTCATGGCAAAGAACTCTCTGAGGATCTGAAAAAAAAGAATTGTTGCTCTACATAAAGATGGCCTAGGCTGTAAGAAGATTGCCAAGACCCTGAAACTGAGATGCCGCACGGTGGCCAAGACCATACAGCGGTTTAACAGGACAGGTTCCACTCAGAACAGACCTCACCACGGTCAACAAAAGAAGTTGAGTGCACGTGCTCAGCGTCATATCCAGAGGTTGTCTTTGGGAAATAGACATACGAGTGCTGTTAGCATTGCTGCAGAGGTTGAAGGGGTGGGGGTCAGCCTGTCAGTGCTCAGACCATACGCCACACACTGCATCAAATTGGTCTGCATGCTTCCCATAAGGAAGCCTCTTCTAAAGATGATGCACAAGAAAACCCGCTAACAGTTTGCTGAAGACAAGCAGACTAAGGACATGGATTACTTGAACCATGTCCTGTGGTCTGATGAGACCAAGATAAACTAGAGTGTCATGGTCTGGGGCTGCATGAGTGCTGCCGGCACTGGGGAGCTACAGTTCATTGAGGGAACCATGAATGTCAACATGTACTGTGACATACTGAAGCAGAGCATGATCCCCTCCCTTCGGAGACTGGGCCGCAGGGCAGTATTCCAACATGATAACGATCCCAAACACATCTCCAAGATGACCACTGCCTTGCTAAACAAGCTAAGGATAAAGGTGATGGACTGGCCAAGCATGTCTCCAAACCTAAACCCTATTGAGCATCTGTGGGGCATCCTCACATGGAAGGTGGAGGAGCGCAAGGTCTCCAACATCCACCAGCTCCGTGATGTTGTCATGTCCAGCCAATCGAGCATAGTTCCTTTTCATCTTGGATTGTTCTGGGTCCATCCTGGCACTGTTTACAATAGACCAGGCTTTCTGGGGGAGTGGGGGAGCCCATTAAACACAGTGCGGGGGAAATGGTAGTCCTTTATATTACCTTAAAAGCTTGTTTACACCTACTTTGTTATCTAAAGAGTGATCTGCATTTTTAGCAGGCAGAGGCATTGGGGCTGATTTACTAAAGGCAAATAGGCAGTTGCTCCAGAGTTTAGTAAATGAGTAGAAGCTCTGCCAGCTTCTATCATCCAATCATGTGCAAATGCTGTTTTTAAAATTTTCCTTGCACGTGATTGGGTACTCTTTGCAAAGTGAAGATTTACCTAATTTGCTAAGCTCTGGAGCAACTGCTGCACTTGCAGAGCGCACAGTTCTATTTTCTTTTAGGCCCAGTTCACACCACATTCAGTCTAGTGCGTTTTTTTTTTCTGCATCAAAAACGCAGGTTGACAATGGCATAGTTCACACCAGTGTGGTCAGTTCCAGGGTGTTCCAGTTCCACAGAAAAAAAAGAAATGCAGCATTTTTGCTGCATTGGACTGTACTGGACACACCAGAATGCACTGGGATGTATCAAAAATGCACCGGACCTCAGTACAGGGAAAGAAAAAAAAAAACGGAAGAAAGAAGAAAAAAAGCACCCGGAATGCATCCGGAAATGTGTCAAAAACACATTAACCACTTGCTTACCGGGCACTTAAACCCCCTTCCTGCCCAGGCCAATTTTCAGCTTTCAGCGCTGTCACACTTTGAATGACAATTGCGCGGTCCCAAACAAAATTGACGTCCTTTTTTTCCCACAAATAGAGCTTTCTTTTGGTGGTATTTGACCATCTCTGCGGTTTAAATTTTTTGTTCTATAAACAAAAAAAGAGCGACAATTTTAAAAAAAAACACAATATTTTTTACTTTTTGCCATTATAAATATCCCAATTTAAAAAAAAAAAAAAATTCTCAGTTTAGGCCGATATGTATTCTTCTACATATTTTTGGTAAAAAAAATAGCAATAAGCGTTTATTGATTGGTTTGCGCAAAAGTTATAGCGTCTACAAAATAGGGGGTAGTTTTATAGCATTTTTATTAATTTTTTTTTTTTTACTAGTAATGACGGCGATCAGTGATTTTTATTGTGACTGCGACATTATGGCGGACACATCGGACACTTTTGACACCATTTTGGGACCATTGTCATTTTTACAGCGATCAGTGCTATAAAAAATGCACTGGTTACTGTAAAAATGACACTGGCAGTGAAGGGGTTAACCACTAGGGGCGCTGAAGGGGTTAAGTGTGCCTAAGGGAGTGATTCTTACTGTGGGGGGAGGGGACTGACTGGGGGAGGTGACCGATGGTTGTCCCTATGTACAAGGGATACACCATCGGTCTCCTCTCCCTGACAGGACGTGGATCTCTGTGTTTACACACAGAGATCCATGTCCCTGGCTCTGTAAATGCCGATCGCGGGTACCTGGCGGACATCGCGGCCACCAGGCATGCGCATCGGCACCCGCGTGACGCGGCGGGCACAGAAGTTCCCCGATGCGCGCTCGGGAGCGCGTGCGGGGAACGAGGAAAGGGGAGGACGTCAATTGACGCCCTCACGGCATTCTAGGTCCGCGCTGTAGCCGTCATTCGGCTATAGCGCGGGCCTCTAGTGGTTAAAAACGCGCATGCAGAAACGCATCCGAAACGGATCTGGAGTGCATTTTTGTGCTCTGAACCAGCCCTATGTAAATCAAATCTATTGCATCTCCTCCTCATTGCCTCATTCAGCCCCCTAAATACCAGAAAACTGCACCTCAACCGTGCACATTGTGTGCAATTGTGAGTCGGGTGCAGCGTGCCCTCGTTCACTTGAATGGGTCATGCTCGTGGGGGGGATAATTCCTGCTGCAGCCACAATGCTCTTCTATGTGTGCCCTGCCCCTGCCTCTGCAGCAAACAGGGAGCAGTTGAGGGGCTGCTACAGTAGGGTGACCAGACATCCCCGGTTTCAGGACTGAGGACACTGTCCCTGGACCAAATCTGTCCCCGGTTTTGTCCCCGGATTGGATTTGAACAGGGGCTGGGGCAATTTCAAAGACAGTCAGTGCAGAATAAAAAAAAAAAATCAGAATTACACCCCCCCGCTCCGCCGCTCCTACTAGCTTAGGGGGGTGTATTTTTTCCATTATCTGTGCCCCTTTCTGATGATCATGTGCTGGTCGGAGCGGAGGGAATATTTCTGCAGTTTGGGGTGCATGCCCATTCAGCTCCGCACGCATGTTCTTCTGCCTTGGCTTAAAGTGGAAGTAAACCCTCCTATCATTTTCAGGCAAGGGAGCTGCCATCCTGGCCTCTGTTTAATCTTTAACTGCCATGATGCTGCACATGTGATCAGTTATGACACCAGCCATTGGATGGTTTGACAGTTTGGTTGAGAGCACAACCAATGTGACAGTTGGCATTCCCGGCATGCCGGGAATGTAACTGCTTTTTGAAACTGTTAAATCAATGGGTTTACTTCCACTTTAAGTCCCGACCAGCCTCCTGCCTGCCTATCTCCTTGCCTTCCCTGGTGGAGTGATCTTCCTCCGCTCCCCACCCAGTAGTAGCCGAGGCCCGGAGATTAAGACTTGACAGGCTGTGAGGCGGGCGGCGGCGGCGATGGGCAGAGAGTCACTGATTGCCACCATTAATAGTAAAAAAAGAAATATGTCCCCAGATTTCATTTTAAAAATCTGGTCACCTTATGCTACAGTCATGAGTTTGTTTTATCCCAATTACTACCAGCATGTTTATGTGCCTTGGTATACAAAGGATTAAATTGGACACAATGGATTCATACATTGCTATGTTACTATTCCTTTAACGTGAAGCATGAAAGAAACACTATATGTGAAGCAGCCACACATTGACTAATAGAAACGTGTGCAGAGAATAGCAGAACTTCTAGGATAATGGGGAGACATGTATAATGAGGCCGAGCAGATGATGTTATAGGGACAGAGGGAAAACCATTATGTTTGGAAAGAATGGATAGGACAAATGGTCACACTGTGAGAGATCAGAAAGGAATCATTGTACAGAGCAGGTCAGATGAGTGGACAAGATTAAGAGCCAAACGTGTTTGATGTCGAGTCAAGAGACATTTATGACATTTTAAAGAATATCTCTGCTAGCAAACCGACACACGATGAAGGCTCCCTACATAGTGCTCTGTAAGCGAACAAATGGACACTGAACAAAAATGGGAGAATTTTGGCTAGGGGTACACTGTGTGGGTCTATTTGGGCATTTCTCGGTACCCCAAGTGATAAACCATTGTATTCCTTTATGACCATGAGTGGAAGATGGGGTAAGTGCAGACTTAAAAGAATTTGGTTGCACAGACACTTGTGCAGGGCTTTTTTTCTCAGAGAATAGGTGCAGGAACTCCTCCCTTCCGAGTCACCCCTTAACTCCACCCCCTACACACCTCCGAGCACCGTTCCTTGGTTCCACCCCTTACCAACCTCACTCCTTTTAGAGAATACAGAAGTATAATTTTGGGGTGCTAAGTATTTTTTATGGAATTTGTTCATAAAAACAAGAAAGGCAGCAGAATAGATCTACACACGACCATTTTTCATGACAAGAAAACTGCCATTTTTTAGATTGGTCGTGAAAAGTGGTCGTGTGTATGCTCCATAGCAGTTTTCTCGACGAGAAAACTGCCCGCAAAGAACCCGCTCTATTTTTTCTCGTTGTTTTCCCGTCGTTCTTTTTCTCGTCGTGAAAACCGCTTGTGTGTATGCTTTTCCGAGGGGGCATGCTCGGAATCAAGTATGAGATGGGAGCGCTCGTTGTGGTAAAACTAGCGTTTGGAATGGAGATAGCACATTCGTCACGCTGTAACGAACTGAAAAGCACGAATCGTCTCTCACCAAACTTTACTAATACGAGGATCAGCAAAAGCAGCCCAAAGGGTGGCGCCATTCGAATGGAATTTCCCATTTATAGTGCCGTTGTACGTCACCGCTCTTTGCTCGAGTGTTTTTTTCCTGAACGTGTGTATGCAAGGCAGGCTTGAGAGGAATCACGACGAATCACGTCGAAAAAAAACGTTGTTTTTTTGCATGACGGGAAAAACGGTCGTGTGTACGCGGCATAAGAGCAGTGGACACCCCAGAGACAATAGATCCACCCCAGCAATAATGGACTCCTAACAGCCAGCATCAATAAACCCTCCAGCAGCCAGCAACATTAGACCCTTCCCTCAACAGTAGATCCCTCCTAGGAATGATTGACCCCCTGAAACATAAGACCCATCCCAGCAACAATAGATCCCTTCCTAGCAACAATAGATTCCCCAGTAGCCAGCATCAATAGACCCTCCAGCAGCCAGCAACGACTGCCCCCCCCCTAGCAACATAAGACCCCACTAGCAACAATACGTCCCCCACGAGCAACAGAACTCCCTAGCAACAATAGACCCCCTTTGTTCGCAAAAATAGACCCTCTTTAGCAATAATAGATTCCCCAACAGCCAGCATCAATAGTCCCTCTAGCACACCCCAGCACCTCTTGCCAGTGCATACATTCAGTTCTGGAGGTGCCGGAACTGCGTTCCCCCGCGTTCCTGCTGAAAAAAAGCCCTGCACCTGTGTGTCAAAAGGTCTGTGTGCCATCCAAAAATGTGGAGAGAACATTGACCTTTTTATTTTTTAATCTGTTTATTGAGGTTTAACGTCATAAACAGACATAAAACATAAAGACAAATCGTTCACAGTGATGAAACCCTCGCAGGGAGTCCTTGTAGGGTGGCCTCGAATGGCGGCGTGGTGCGAGACTGAGAATAACATTGACTATGTTGAGCCCTTGAAGCAGTCTGATGGACATTGCTGTTGATGGCTTATATTGACTTGGCTGCTTAGCTCTATTTTTGGCAATATCTCCAGCGATCTTACCTAATCTTACCTAATCTTACCAACATATTATTGCTTATAAGGTAGTCTTTTGGAATTGGTTATCCTGCCATAAGTGGACTGATGTATACATGCCTCTGTATTAGCAAATATAGACTAATGCTGCGTACACACGATAGGAATTTCCGATGAAAAAAGTCAGACGCAGTCCGTTGGAGTTTTTTCATCGGAAATTCCGACCTTGTGTGGGCCCCATCGGAGAAATTCCGATGAATTTCATCGGAATTTTCAAATAGAGCATGTTCTATTTTTTTACGATGAAATTCCGTCGGAATTCCGATGGAAGTTTGATCGGAAAAAGGTCCGATCGTGTGTACGGGGCATTAGAGGTTCCACAGTTATGGGACATTATAGGCACTTCAAACACATAACAGATGATTAATTGATAAAAACAGATATTTATTATGAATCATCAGTAAAAGACAAGAAACATGAAATATACATGATATGAACAACTGAAAATACACCAACTGAAACAGCAAGATGATGATACAATCTGGTATCCTCCACTCGAAGCGTTTCAGAAATTATGTAGCTCCTTCATCAGGGGTATAAGAGGTGACCTTGTAGTCGTTTATTGGTGTATTAAAGAACAATCCATGTTTGGGTTACAAACAGAGTCTCAGAACTTTTTGTCTTTCCGCCCAACCTTGGAAATAACGTATGTTGTACTGGATAGAAGAGCCAATCCTAAAGAGGAGCATCCAAAAAGGTGCTATACTCAATCTGGAAACACCAAGGGGCACCGAGGCCTGGCAAACAGGGTCCTGCACCTATGGACCCATTATCCACTTGTCCACCGCCCACTGTCAATTGACGGCGGGCGGAGGATACTCTCGTTCTGGGAGGACGTCATATGACGTCCTCCCTTTAAAACAAGCTAGAAGGCGCACGCTCGCCACCAGCGGCGCGCGCCCGCCGCGTTCACAAGGCCCCGGTGCGCGTGCCCGGTGGCCGCGATTGCCGCCGGGCACCCGCGATTGCCCGGGAAACGAGCAGGAAAGTGGGTCTCTGTGTGTAAACACAGAGATCCACGTCCTGTGAGGGAGAGGGGACTGATGGTGTGTCCCTTGTACATAGGGACAACCATCGGTCACCTCCCCCAGTCAGTCCCCTCCCCCTACAGTAAGAACACATTGAGGGAACATATTTAACCCCTTCCCGCCCCCTAGTGGTTAACCCCTTCCCTGCCAATCACATTTATACAGTAATCAATGCATTTTTATAGCAGGGATCGCTGTATAAACGTGAATGGTCCCAAAAATGTGTCAAAAGTGTCCGATGTGTCCGCCGCAATATCGCAGTCACAATAAAAAATCGCAGATCGCCGCCATTACTAATAAAAAAATAAAAAAATAAAAATGCTATAACTCTATCCCCTATTTTGTACACGCTATAACTTTTGCGCAAACCAATCAATACGCGCTTATTGCGATTTTTTTTTTTACCAAAAATATGTAGAAGAATACGTATCGGCCTAAACTGAGGAAAATGTTATTTAAAAAAAAAAATGGGTATTTATTATAGCAAAAAGTAAAAAATTGTGTTTTTTTTCCAAACTGGACGCTCTTCTTTTGTTTATAGCGCAAAAAATAAAAACCGCAGAGGTGATAAAATACCACCAAAAGAAAGCTCTATTTGTGGGAAAAAAAGGACACAAATTTTGTTTGGGAGTCACGTCGCACGACCGCGCAATTGTCATTCAAAGTGTGACAGCGCTGAAAGCTGAAAAATGGCTTGGGCAGGAAGGGGGTTTTCGTGCACAGTAGAGAGGTGGATATGGAATGGCAGACCTCACATAGAGTAGTAATATGAGTATGGGCTGGCTTTAGACAGCGCAGCTAAAATTATGTGTCCTCCATAAAGGTGTGCAGCAGGATAGAGTCTTAGCAAATAAATAGCTTGATTTCTAAGGCCCCCTCCCTGGTTAGTGTGTTTAGTGCTGGGTTGTCCTCGCCAGTGGTACTCCTACTCCTCCTATAAATTTGCCAGAACCGATAACAGTACAGGGAATCTGATCCTTCTCCATACATCTAATAGATTTTGAATGTCATCAGTTTAGTTATGGCCAACTCATTGGGTTTCACTTATTCTGGTTAGTGGACTCTGCCTATGATCTTGTTGGGTCAGTTGATTGACATACAGTCGGCCTAGTCTGAGTCTCAGGAAGTATGACAATAGCAATAAGTTACACAGAGCAAATACATCATGATAACACTATCCAATATTAGGCCCACTTTAGGCTCTTCATAATTCCTACACTTGCAGTGTACAGTTTGGGGTGACAACATGTCATCCACCAGGGAGACCTGCTTTAGTACTTATCCACCTGGTTGATGGGAACCTTTCTACTGCTATTCATACTGGTCTCTGAGACTGACCCCTGACACACAGACACCTAGATGATAATTTGGACCAGCTCTGGCCAATGGTCCTATTTGTACACCAAGTACTCCAGTGGGTCATGATTGGATTACCTAGGACCAACCTGGACTATGACTAACTATTCAAGGTGCTGCTTCTGGCTTCGGTGACCCTGTTTGCTGAGGCATCGGAACTTGTATATGGTTGAAGACTATTAATTACTAAATACCAGTACATACTACATACCAAAGCCTCAATTATTGGTCATTCTAACCCAGCTGACCACATATGAAAGGTCAGGTAAGGCATTAAGGGTTCTTCAAAATTCCATCTGTTAAACATCTTCATAAATTCTCCAGAACTGATAATCTAAAAGTCCCATATTCGCTGCACATTAAATCTAGTCCTTCTCGCTACTATAATCGATTTTGATCTCTTTTGAATGTCATCATTTTCATTATAACCAACACATACAGTTTGAGTTATCACAAGTTGTTAGAAACTATAAATACCAAGTCACAGATACATAATAGCATTGCAGCATGTAGTACATAAGCTCTTTCCCAAATTAATAGGCAAGCAAGTCAAGACAATTGTGTCATATTTGGCCTACACAGGGACCAAAAAGTTGTTTGCTTCTGTAAGAACAGCAAACAAAATTCTCAAATAAAAAGATTGTGTAGGCCATGCCATTACTCAGAAAAGTCATTATTTATTTAAAAAAAAACGATTTTATTATTTATGCCAGAATGGTTGTTTTGAATACTTAGATAAATAGCATGTGATAAATATTTAACTAAGTGGCATGGTTGTTTTGTTAGTGCATTGGACATTTTTCTTAATCTACTTTTTGTGTTGCTTACAAAAATTGTAGCCCATAATTTTGCGTTTTAGGGATTATTTTTAACACATATTGAAATGAAAGTGTTAGAAAAAATTGTGTTCTGTTTACCATTTTCTCTTTTTTTTCTGTTTTGCTGTTTGGTATTTCATTATTTATGGAAGTTTAACTGGAAGTAAAAAAAAAACTGTGCTTATAAAACTCCATACTATTTTGATGACTAATAATAATAAAAAAAACAAGGATGAAACAGATAGAAGAAGATGTTATAGAACATTTCAAAGCTATTGTTTCTAAAGCATTCTAAATGACAAATAAGAAGAAAAGAATTCAAGGTTCACATTCCAATTATAAACAGCAAAAATATATATATAAAAAAAAGAGATATTCACAATTAAAGTGATACTTAACACACACTGTTGAATTTACATTATCACTTCTCTTTATGTATACAGATAATGACATTGTATTCCTTTTAATAAAAAAATAAAAAATCGAAGCATCAAAAAAACAAAAAACAGCCTTTGGAATACAAGAGCAATTGTCATAACTAATATCAGATAAATGTTTTAAATCACCATACAAATATGTATTTGAACTCAAATCTTTATTATTTATAGTATTATGCTATGTATGTACTATATTATTATTGTAATAGGAATAGTAGTGGTAAAAAAAAAACTTGTGGGTTTGATTAAACAAATGAAAAAAAATTATGTTTTTCTTAGTTTCTGCTCTAACATTTTTCAAATAAGTAATTTTATCTTCTTTACTGATGTAAGCTGATGAGGCTGCACTGATAGGCACTGATGGGCACTGATGAGGCTGCACTGATAGGTGGCACTGATGGGCACTAATATGTGGTACTGATAGGCACTGATAGGCGGCAGTGATGGGCACTGATAGGAGGAAACTGATGGGCACTGATAGGTGGCCTGCAATAGATCAGTATAGCAGTGATTCGCGGGAACGAGCCGACCTGCCGCAGTACAATGATGGTGATTCGCGGGAACGAGCCGACCTGCCGCAGTACAATGACGGTGATTCGCGGGAACGAGCCGATCTGCCGCAGTACAATGACGGTGATTCGTGGGAACGAGCCGACCTGCCGCAGTACAATGACGGTGATTCACGGGAACGAGCCGACCTGCCGCAGTACAATGACGGTGATTCACGGGAACGAGCCGACCTGCCGCAGTACAATGATGGTGATTCGTGGGAACTAGCCGACCTGCCGCAGTACAATGACGGTGATTCACGGGAACGAGCCGACCTGCCGCAGTACAATGACGGTGATTCGCGGGAACGGGCCGACCTGCCGCCGTACAATGACGGTGGCTGGTCGGCAAGTGGTTAAAGTAAAAAGAAAATATGCCTGCAATAGATCAGTATAACAGTGATCTATTGCTGCAGGGAGACACTGAACAGAGGTGCAACAGCCTTGTCCCCTGTCCCAACCTCTGACACCACACTCCCTATGTAATCACAATGTGGAAGCAATATGTTCATAATATTCTGATTGTCCCAGCTCCTGGGCCTGATTCTGGATTGCGGCTGTCGCTGAAAGTCAGCAGTTCCAGGCTGAACCCATTCCTGGACCCTCCGGAGCTGCTGATTCATTGCACTGTTTTAAAAAAGATGCCAGAACAAATGCCTGCTGTCCCAGTGCCATTTTAAAATGCCACCTGGGACTAGGGTTGCCACCTGTCCGGGATTCACCCGGTTGTTTGGGTTTAGAATCATGCGTCCGGATTTCAAACTGTCTGAAACTCATACACATTATTCAGATTGTACTATGGCCTCCCAGTAGGGCTGCTGGCACCAGTTGTCTAAGCTGAGAGTGTCTGTTAAATTCTCTTTCACACTGCCCAAAGCTAGCACTAACATCCCCCCCCCACACACACACAGACAGGAGAGGAGAGAGGGCTCAATCTGCTCCTCTTTCTCCCGTCCCTACCCCCCTGTGTCTGCCCACACTCCAATCCCTGGCACTGTGCCTCAGAAAAGGAAAGTGGCGGCAGGTCCAGCAGCCTCAGATACATCTGCATGAGAGGTGCTGACAGCCAAGGGGTGAGTGAGCTCACCATCCATCCCTGTCTTTGACTGAAGTCTCCCCCCTTCTCTCTCCTGCCTCTGAGTAAGTACACTAAGGCAAATCAGGGTTCTCAGAGCACCCCTTACATCAGAGTTCCCCTTTACACCAGAGGCCACAGTGTTCCCCCTTACATCAGAGTCTTCTCCGAACATCAGAGTTCTCAGTGTTCCCCCTAAATCAGGGTTCCCAGAGCATCCCTTATGTTAGAGTCCCCAGAGTTCTCCCTTACATCAGAGTCTGCAGAGTCCCCCCTTACAGTGTAAGGGAACTCTGCGGATTCAGATGTAAAAGGAGAACTCTGTGGACTCTGATGTAATTTTTATTTAATTGCAACATGTATAGTTATGTATAGTTTATACTATAAAAATAAATTGCTGTGCGCCGCTAAAGTGTTTGGGTTTGACTTGAAGAAAGGTTGGCAACCCTACCGGGGACACAAGTGGTTAAAAATGTTAAGTGCAATTTTACCTGTAGCCGTTCCAATCCATTACTAGCGCTGCATAAAAAAAAAAGATTTTCGGACTGTCAATCTTGCTTTCACCGGAGCTTTTAAGAGCTCTCAGTTGCATTGAAGCATGTTAGACGTCTTAGCAGCAGTGCAGGCTAAGAATGACCAGAATGATGAAAAATTAAAATTTAAGAGCTTGCAAGGATGCAAGGAATGGACCTGTTCTTAAACAGAGTTCCATTTCTTGTGTTTGGCCGTAAAGCGGTATTAAACCCAAAGCCAAAAATGTATTACATTGCAGCTTACCAATCACTAGATGTGGTTGCTGCATTTGTTTTATTTTTTAGGCTTTTACCCCCTCTGTTTTTTACCTGGTGATCTGGCCAGGAACACACTTCCTGTATTAGAGCACTCTGGATGAAGGAGCACATGAGGCATCTTTGAACAGCAGCATTGTCAGTCTGGAAGGACGGGAGTGTTAGATATAGTAGCAGATTTAGATACACTAACAAATTGAAGCCACACTCCAGCTCACACTGTAGTTACAGCAGTTCCTTTTAGGATAAAGGTTTTACTTAAAGTGATTGTAAAGCTTTGTTTTTTTTTGTTTTTTAAATAACAAACATGTCATACTTGCCTCCACTGTGCAGTTAGTTTTGCACAGAGTGGTCCCGATCCTCGTCTTCTGGGGTCCCTCGGCGGCTCTCGCGGCTCCTCCCCGCATCAGATGACCCCCTAGGAGAAGCGACCCCCCTAGGGGGTTACCTTGCGGGCGCGCTCCCGAGTCATTCATTCGGCGTCCATAGCCACCAAATGTATGACTCGGCCCCGTCCCCCAGCGCCCGTGTCATTGGATGTGATTGACAGCAGCGGGACCCAATGTCTTTAGTGCCCATCAGTGCTGTCTATCAGTGCCCATCAGTGCTGCCTATCAGTGCCCATTAGTGCAGCCTATCAGTGCAGCCTATCAATGCCCATCAGTGCTGCCTCATCAGTGCCCCCCGGTGCTGCCTATCAGTGCTCACTAGTGCTGCCTATCAGTGCCGCCTATCAGTGCCCATTAGTGCAGCCTATCAGTGCCGCCTATCAGTGCCCATCAGTGCAGCCTATCAGTGCCAATCAGTGCAGCCTATCAGTGCCCATCCGAGCTGCCTATCAGTGCCCATCAGTGCAGCCTACCAATGCCCATCAGTGCTGCCTTATCAGTGCCCATCCGTGCAGTCTATCAGTGCCCAACAGAGCCGCCTATCAGTGGCCATCAGTGCAGCCTATCAATGCTCATCAGTCCTGCCTCATCAGTGCCCATCAGTGCCGCCTCATCAGTGCCCATCAGTGCCGCCCCATTGGTGCCCATCAGTGCTGCTTATCAGTGCCCATTGGTGCTGCCTATCAGTGCCCATTAGTGCAGCCTAACAATGCCCATCAGTGCTGCCTATCAGTGCTCATCAGAGCCCACTATCAGTGCCCATCAGTGCCGCCTCATCAGTGTCCATTAGTGCTTCCTATCAGTGCCAATCAGTGTAGCCTATCAGTGCCCATCAGTACAGCCTATCAATGCCATCAGTGCTGCCTCATCAGTGCCCATCGGTGCTGCCTATCAGTGCCCATTACTGCAACCTTTCAGTGCCCATCAGTGCCGCCTTTCAGTGCCCATTAGTGCAGCCTATCAATGCCCATCAGTGCTGCCTCATCAGTGCCCATCGGTGCTGCCTATCTGGGCCCATCAGTGCTGCCTATTAGTGCCCATCAGTGCAGCATATCAGTGCCCATCAGTGCAGCCTATCAGCGCACATCAATGAAGGAGAAAAATTACTTATTTGCTATATTTTTTTAACAGAAACGAAGAAAAACGTTCTTGTTTTTCAAAAAAAAATAATATTTTTTCATTTGTTTAGCAAAAAAAAAAAAAACTCCAGTGGTGATTAAATACCACCAAAAGAAAGCTCTCTAATTTCATTTGGGTACAGTGTTGCTTGACCGCGCAATTGTCATACAACGTGCAATGGCACTGAAAGCTGAAAATTGGCCTGGGCAGGAAGGGGGTGAAAGTGCCCCGTATTGAGGTGGTTAAGATAAAATCTGGTCAAAACCAGTCAATTTTAAAGACATGATAAATGATTGAATCAGCAAAATGTTGGTTTAAGCAGAAAGCTTGAGTTGATTTCATTACAGCTGAGGATGACAGAGAGGAAATTATCTACAAAGGTAAAACTGTCCCAACATCCAACATGCTGTGCGCTGCGCCACACCGAGCCGCGGAATGCTCAGAGGCAAAAGCACCGCATGGAAGAGACGCTCTCCTGCAGCCATGGCTGAATAAAACATGCCCTCCGCAGTCACGGGTAACTCGTCTACTGCACAGCTTAGGTACAACCTAAAATAAACCTAAAAATACAGACGATAGGTAATCCAAGAATTTGTCGTCTTCTTTTCTTTTATCACCTGGATTGACTTAGAAATTTACCCTCACCCAAAAAAAAAAAAAAAAAAAATGTAACCTTGTTACAGACAGCTTGATATATGCCATACATTCTTTTTATATGATTATTGTGAAATGTCATGCCTGAAATGTTGTAATATAAATGGCAAATGTGTATATATATATATATATATAGTTGTAGCGCCCTGCTCCCAATGACTGGGCGCTATGTCAAATTTAGTGTGTATCTGAGCCAATAGTTAGGCTCAGATTTAAGTGATTATGCTTAATCAGCCTCTGTTCCGGCTATGGCTGTGTCGGGAAGACTTCCCACTGTTTGCCTGTAGGTGGCGTTACCACCTCAGGCCAATGTGGAAGACTGACCGGCCAAAGTACATTGGGTATCTTTCCTCTGGAACAGTTCAGTGGGCGTGGTCTACCCGCTGAGCATGCCGGGGAAGGGTACTTAAGGGGCAGACGCCATCCTTTGGGGTCCTTCGTCCCCTCGCGGCCCTCCTGGCGCAGGGAGTGTGTTGTGTGATTTTGGCCCCGGGACCATGTTGGTCCGAGGTTGCAACTCTACCAAGTAGGCCCAGTTATGCTGACTGGGCCTACATCTTGAAGCTGATCCTGTGCTGTCCGTCCTGTGGGAGGAAGCTACTCAATGGAGGAAACCAGGGGAGGACCTATCCTGGAGAAGACCGAGCGGAAGGCTGGTGTCTTGAGGATGGCCTGGTAATTCTCGGGTCGGGTTGGCTTAAAGCAGGGGTCTCAAACTGGCGGCCCTCCAGCTGTTCTAAAACTACAAATCCCATGAGGCATTGCAAGGCTGACAGTTACAAGCATGACTCCCACAGGCACAGGCATGATGGGATTTGTAGTTTTGCAACAGCTGGAGGGCCACCAGTTTGAGACCCCTGGCTTAAAGGCTCTTGACTGCTTGGCTGGAGGTCCGGGCGTTAAGTCCTGTGGCAGAGGATCACGGATTATTCATTTTTGTGCACAGCCAGTCTGTGGCAGAGACTGGTCCTGATCATCATCCAAGCATCATTCCGGCTACTAGGCCAGGTGAGAGGGGCCTATCCGGGTGAGCAATACCCACTCCAGGAAGAGTGGTGAATGACTGTATAGTTGAGGAGTTTTCCCCAGTGATCTGTACTGCGTACCTGAACCTACCCCTTCCCTTCACCCTTCTACTATTCTTCAAATGTTTTATGCAAAGGAAAATAAAACCTAACAGCTTAAGGTTTTACATCTTGTGTGGACATTGGAGTTTTTACAGACTTTCTTCCCCTAGACAACGAATACTGGGGTAACATGCAAGGCCCAAATTAAAACCAGCAGCTCCTACGAGGGTGTGCTACATAGTATATTACCAAAAGTATTGGGACGCCTGCCTTTACACGCACATGAACTTTAAAGGCATCCCAGTCTTAGTCCGTAGGGTTCAATATTGAGTTGCCACCCTTTGCAGCTATAACAGTTTCAACTCTTCTGGGAAGGCCGTCCACAAGGTTTAGGAGTGTGTCTATGGGAATGTTTGAGCAATTCTTCCAGAAGCGCATTTGTGAGGTCAGGCACTGTTGTTGGATGAGAAGGCCTGGCTCGCAGTCTCCGCTCAAATTCATCAAAAGTGTTTTATCTGGTTGAGGTCAGGACACTGTGCAGGCCAATCAAGTTCCTCCACCCCAAACTCGCTCATCCATGTCTTTATGGACCTTGCTTTGTGCACTGGTCCAAATCATTTGGTGGAAGCGGGATTATTGTGTGGGGTTATTTTTCAGGAGTTGGGCTTGGCCCCTTAGTTCCAGTGAAGGGAACTCTTAACAGGACGTCTACAGGGGCATGTCCTAACAGGACGTCCTGTTAGGAACGAAACGCGTCAGGCTATGCATTTTTGCATTTTGCTTCCCATGTTGTCTTTTAATATATGAACTGTGATCACTTTTTATCTTTGTATGTTGGTGTTTTTCTGATTAAAAACCCTTTTTTTTTGACCTACAACATTGGAGCCCCCTATTTCTTTCTTCTCTTTGCATGAAATCGGTGAGGAAAAGTTTTTTCAGTTTTCTCCAGTTGGTCCTTCTACAATACCCTTGTCGGGGTATTTTCTATTTAAGTTTTTTCGTATCCCATCGTCCGGTTGAATACCGGGATCCAGAGTGCCAGTCTTCTGGTGGGATCTCCAGCCTTGGGGGTATTGGAGACCCGAGAAGTACTGCATCCATCAGTTCCACCCAGGATTGAAGACATCCGATCGTCTAGCCGGTATACCTCTACATCCATCAGAGATCCGGGGACGTTCCTGTGGAGCAGCCGTTGGAGATACTCTCAAGCTCGATTGATCCGCTGTCGTATGACATTCGGGTCCAACGTTTCTGGTAAGCACACATGAATGTCACCATCCACGTGAAGAATTGTGCCAGAAGTTTTACATCCATTCCTTGTTATTTACCCACTGTTTTGGACACTCTTCATTTTTTTGTTTTTGTTCATCATTGTGGACATTTTATATATATTGGGTAGGGTGTTCAGCCTGCCCCTTCTCACTTTTTTGTGTGTTTCCATTTATGGTCACATTTGAGTTACAGTCCAGTTTTTACTGGCCTATATGTAGCGCTGTACTATTACCTTCAACTTTGTTTGAATTTGTCACATTCCAGCACAGCTGCTTCACCTCCCTCTATAGAGTTGTTATTATTTATGTGTTTTTTGGGTAGCGCATTTCTTTCTTTTTATCACTACTTCTTTTGCAGGACTGATAAACATAAGTAAGAGTGGCTTAACAAAGGTCTTTGGTGGGAACTGTTATGCCGCGTACACACGATCGGAATTTCCGACAACAAATGTTCGATGTGAGCTTTTGGTCGGATATTCCGACTGTGTGTAGGCTCCATCGGACATTTGCTGTCGGAATTTCCAACAACAAATGTTTGAGCGCTGGATCTCAATTTTTCCGACAACAAAAGTTGTTGTCAGAAATTCCGATCGCGTGTATCCAATTCCGATGCATAAAAATTCTATGCATGCTCGGAATCAATTTGACGCATGCTCGGAATCATTGTACTTAACCACTTGAGACCCGCGCTATAGACGAAACAAGTCTGCAGCGCGGCTCTCAAGTGTTCCTGGACGTCCTGCTGTATTCATTCGAAGGCGCGCGGCGGGGAACAGCTGTGCCCGCCGTGTCACGTGATGCTAGGGTGACCACATGTCCCGGATTGCCCGGGACAGTCCCGCATTTTGAAGGTCTGTCCCAGGTCCCGGGCACCTTCATTCCAGGACAATATAGAGTCCCGGAATGAAGCTGACACAGTCACCCCCCTCCCTCCCCTCTCTCTGTTGCCCCCAAAAAAGGCCACCACATCGCCACTTTACTCACTGACAGTACTTGTCCTGGCCGGGAATGTCTGGAGGAGCACAGTCCCCGCCCCCTGCTTGTGATTGGAGAAATCATAAATCCCACCTCTTGTATCTAATCACAGCAAGGAAGTGTAAAGCCAGCGTTGGAACAAGGTAAAACAGGTCTCGGCCAGTCAGGACAAGTGCTGTCAGTGAGTAAAGTGGCGATGCCACTTTTGGGGGCGTGATCAGTTCTTCTGGGTAGAGTGCGCATCCGCTACCCCAGCTGTGCTGTGATTCATTACAGCACAAGCTGATTTTTGGGAAGGGGGTCCCTGAATGGCCGTTTGGAAATGTGGTCACCCTACGTGATGCCGATGCGCGTGCCTGGCGGCCGCGATGTCCTCCAGGTACACGCGATCGGCTATTACAGAGGCAGGACGTGGATCTCTGTGTGTAAACACAGAGATCCATACACACAGAGATCCACGTCCTGTCAGGGAGAGGAGACCGATGGTGTGTCCCTTGTACACAGGGACACAGATCGGTCACCTCCCCCAGTCAGTCCCCTCCCCCACAGTAAGAATCACTTCCAGGGAACATATTTAATCCCTTGATCGCCCCCTAGCGTTTACCGCTTCCCTGCCAGTCATATTTATACAGTAATCAGTGCATATTTATAGCACTGTTCGCTGTATAAATGTGAAAGGTCCCAAAATAGTGTAAAAAGTGTCCGATGTGTCCGCCGCAATATCACAGGCCTGACAAAAATCGCAGATAACCGCCATTACTAGTAAAAAAAAAAATATATAATAAAAATTTCATAAATTTATCCCCTATTTTGTAGACGCTATAACTTTTGCGCAAACCAATCACTATACGCTTATTGCAATTTTTTTCACAAAAAATATATAGAAGAATACGTATCGGCCTAAACTGAGAAAAAATAAAAATAAAATTGGGATATTATTATAGCAAAAAGTAAAAAAATATTGTGTTTTTTTTAAAAATTTTCTGTCTTTTTTGGTTTATAGCGCAAAAAATAAAAACCGCAAAGGTGATCAAATACCACCAAAAGAAAGCTCTATTTTTGGGAAAAAAATTATAGAAATATCATTTGGGTACAGCGTTGTATGACCGCGCAATTGTCATTCAAAGTGCGACAGCGCTGAAAGCTGAAAATTGGTCTGGGTACGAAGGGGGTTTAAGTGCCCAGTAAGCAAGTGGTTAATTTTTCTTGGCTCGTCGTAGTGTTGTATGTCACCGCGTTCTTGACGTTCGGAATTTCCGAGCAACATTTGTGCGACCGTGTGTATGCAAGACAAGTTTGAGCCAACATCCGTCAGAAAAAAATCCAAGGTTTTGTTGTCGGAAATTCCGATTGTGTGTACGCGGCATTATGCTACTTTGCAATAATCAGATACAGACCTATCCCTGAAAATAATAGTCGGAGAATGAAAGTTTGAATCTGATCGCTAGCTTTATGCTGCATACACACGATCGGAATTTCCGACAACAAAACCGTGTTTTTTTTTCCGTCGGATGTTGGCTCAAACTTGTCTTGCATATACACCGTCGCACAAATGTTGCTCGGAAATTCCGATGGTCAAGAACACGGAGATGTACAACACTACGATGAGCCGAGAAAAATTAAGTACAATGATTCCGAGCATGCGTCAAATTGATTCCGAGCATGCGCAGCACTTTTGTGCGTCGGAAATGGCTACACGCGGTGGGAATTTCCGACAAGAACTTTTGTTGTCGGAAAAATTGAGAACCTGCTCTCAAACATTTGTTGTCGGAAATTCCGACAGCAATAGTCCGATGGAGCCTACACACGGTCTGAATGTCCGACCAAAGCTCACATCGAACATTTTTTTCGGAAATTACGATCGTGTGTACGTGGCATTAGAGTGAAAAAAGACTAATGCTGTAAGACAAATTATGTAGAAGTATAACCAAAACACTTTTTACATTTAATTTTGGATAGAGTGAGGGAGGGCTGTACCTACTGTAGGATTAGGGATGAGCTTCGAGTTCGAGTTGAACTCATGTTCGACTCGAACATTACCTGTTTGCACGTTCGCCGAACAGCGAACAATTTGGGGTGTTCGCGGCAAATTCGAAAAGCCACGGAACACCCTGTAAAAGTCTATGGGAGAAATCTAAAGTGCTAATTTTAAAGGCTTATATGCAAGTTATTGTCCTAAAAAGGGTTTGGGGACCCGGGTCCTGCCCCAGGGGACATGTATCAATGCAAAAAAAGTTTTAAAAACTGTAGTTTTTTCGGGAGCAGTGATTTTAATAATGCTTAAAGTGAAACAATAAAAGTGAAATTTAAATTTCGTACCTGGGTGGTGTGTATAGTATGCCTGTAAAGTAGCGCAGGTTTCCTGTGCTTAGAACTGTCCCTGCACAAAGTGTAATTTCTGAAGGAAAAAAAGTCATTTAAAAGCACTCGCGGCTATAATGAATTGTCGACTCCCGGCAATACAGAGAAAAGTCATTGATAAAAAAAAAAAAATTGTGGGGGTCCCCCAAATTCAATTACCAGGCCCTTCAGGTCTGGTATGGATATTAAGGGGAACCCTGCGTCAAATTTTAAAAAAAAATACGTGGGGTTCCCCCCAAATATCCATACTAGACCCTTCAGGTCTGGTATGGATTTTAAGGGGAACTCCACCCCAAAAGTAAAAAAAAACGGTGTGGAGTTCCCCCAAAAATCCATACCAGACTGTGACCCCTCAAAGCACCATGTCCCTATGTTGATGGGGACAAGGGCCTAATCCCCACAACCCTTGCCCGGTGGTTGTGGGGGTCTGTCTGCGGGCGGGGGGCTTGTCGGAATCTGGAAGACCCCTTTAACAAAGGGGACCCCCAGATCCCACCCCCCCTATGTGAATTGGTAAGGGGTACATTGTACCCCTACCATTTCACAAAGAAAGTGTAAAAAAAATGTAAAAAAACACACAGACACCGTTGGGAAAGTCCTTTATTAAAAAAAAAAAAAAAAAAAAAAACACATTCCAGCAATGTAATCCAGTGTCCCGTGGTGATCCGATGTCCAGCGCTGCAGTCTCCACTCCACAAGAAATGTCACTGGCTGAGCGGACCTACACTGCGGAGGAAGTTCCCCATCAGGTCCGCTCAGCCAATGACGTAGACGGGGTCTGAGGTATGAGGGGGCGGGGGCGTCCTCGTATCTCAGACCCCGCCTACGTCATTGGCTGAGCGGACCTGATGGGGAACTTCCTCAGCAGTGTAAAAAATGAATAGACCCCGCCCCTTCTCTCGTTCCCCATCAGGTCCACTCAGCCTTACACCTACATCATTGGCTGAGCGGACCTGATGGGGAACGTGAGAAGGGGCGGTAGGTCCGCTCAGCCAATGACGTTTCGTGTGGAGTGGAGACTGCAGCGCTGGACATCGGATCGCCGCGGGACACTGGATTACATCGCTGGAATTGGTTTTTTATTTTTTATTTTTTTATTTTTAATAAAGGACTTTTTCCAATGGTGTCTGTGTGTTTTTTTTTACATTTTTTTTACACTTTCTTTGTGAAATGGTAGGGGTACAATGTAACCCTTACCAATTCACATAGGGGGGGCGGGATCTGGGGGTCCCCTTTGTTAAAGGGGTCTTCCAGATTCCGATAATCCCCCTGCCCGCAGACCCCCACAACCACCAGGCAAGGGTTGTGGGGATGAGGCCCTTGTCCCCATCAACATGGGGACATGGTGCTTTGAGGGGTCACAGACCCCCAAAGCATCCTCCCCATGTTGAGGGCATGTGGCCTGGTACGGTTCAGGAGGGGCGGGCGCTCTCTCGTCGCCCCCTCTTTTCCTGCGGCCTGCCAGGTTGCGTGCTCGGATAAAGGGTCTGGTATGGATTTTTGGGGGAACTCCACGCCATTTTTTTTTTAAATTTGGGGTGGAGTTTCCCTTAAAATCCATACCAGACCTGAAGGGTCTAGTATGGATATTTGGGGGGAACCCCACATCATATTTTTTTTAAATTTGACGCAGGATTCCCCTTAATATCCATACCGGACATGAAGGGCCTGGTAATTGAATTTGGGGGGACCCCCACGCATTTTTTTTTTTTAATCAATGACTTTTCTCTGTATTGCCGGGAGCCGACAATTCATTATAGCCGCGAGTGCTTTTAAATGACTTTTTTTCCTTCAGAAATGACATGAGACAGTTCTAAGCACGGGAAACAAGCGCTGCTTTACAGGCATACTATACACCCCCCCCCCCCCCCCCCCAGGTACGAAATTCAAAGGAATATTTCACTTTTATTGTTTCACTTAAAGCATTTTTAAAATCACTGCTCCCGAAAAAACTGCAGTTTTTAAAACTTTTTTTTGCATTGATACATGTCCCCTGGAGCAGGACCCGGGTCCCCAAACACTTTTTAGGACAATAACTTGCATATAAGTTTTGATAATTAGCACTTTTGATTTCGAACGTTTGAGTCCATTGTATTCAATAGGGTTCTAAAATTTGCGCGAACTTTAGGTCTGTTGGCAGGTTCTGGTGCGAACCGAACAGGGGGGAGTTCGGCTCATCCCTACCTAGGATTGCCACCTCATCTCTTTAAACACCTTTGATATACACAGGTTCTGAGATTAATTAAATGCAGATATGGCACCAAGTGAGTTTAACAACTTGCCGACCAGCTGCCACAGTTGTACTGCGGCAGGTTGGCATGGCTGTGCAAACCGCCAACATTGCACATCAGCCGCTTTAAGAGCTATTGGAGGCACGCGCATCCCTGGCGCAACGCTGGAACCGATGCACGTGGCCGAAGGCGGCGATATCTGCTGGCCACCCACGATCACTCCACAGAGAGCCAGAACGGGGATCTGTCAATGTAAACAGACAGATTCACGTCCTGACAGGGGAGTAGAGAGAGGTCTGCTGTTCCTAGTGATCAGGAACAGCGATCTCTCTAGTCCTCCAGTCAGTCCCCTCCCCCCACAGTTAGAAACACCTCCATAGGGAACACTTAACCCCTTGATTGCCCCCTAGTGTTCACCCCTTCACTGCCAGTGACATTTACACAGTAATCAGTGCATTTTTATAGCTCTGATCGCTGTATAAATGTCAATGGTCCCAAATAAGTGTCAAAAGTGTCTGATCTGTCTGCCGCAATGTCGCAGTCCCGCTAAAAAACATTTATCATCGCTATTACTAGTAAAAAATAAAAAAAAATAAGAAACAATGGAATAAAAATATCCCTTAATTTTTAGCCGCTATAACTTTTGCGCAAACCAATCAATATACACCTATTGCGATTTTTTTTTTACCAAAAATATGTAGTAGAATACATATTGGCCTAAACTTATGATGACATTTGTTTTTTTACATTTTTTTTGGACAATATTTAAAAGGAAAAAGTAAAATAAATATATATATATTTTCAAAATTGTCGGTCTTTTTTGTTTATAGCGCAAGAACAATCTATGCTATAGTACCAAAGTTGTTTTAATTTTTTTTTAAAGAATTTAATTTCTACCAAATATGAATATACAGTGGAACCTTGGATTACGAGCATAATCCGTTCCAGGAGAATGCTTGTAATCCAAAGCACTCGCATATCAAAGCGAGTTTCCCCATAGAAGTCAATGGAAATGAAGATAATTTGTTCCACACTGACTTCTGTGGCATGCAATACCGCATGAGACCAGAGGAGGGGTGGCAACAGAGAGCCTCGGAAATACTCGGGGACAGCTTGGCTGATCTTGGAAACCCTCGAAAAGGTTTGGAAACACTCGGGAATGAAGTATTTCCAAGTATTTCTGAGTAATTCCGAGTATTTCCGACCGGCTCCAAATGTTCTGAGTCTCACCGGCGCCCCCCGCACCTCTGACCAAATGCGGTACTGCACACCCCATTAGCTTGAATTCTGCTCTTTTTGCGAGACAACACTTGCAAACCGAGTAGGAATTAAAAGAAAAAAATTGCTTGTTATTCAAAACGCTCGTTAACTGCGTTACTCGTAAACCAAGGTTCCACTGTATTTTTAAGAAGCTAATATCTATTTTGTTACAGGTTTTAGAAAAATGTGCTATTTTGATGTCTTCATGAGTGGGGGCTATTGTTTCAAATGCCTATTCCCAGAAACAGTTAATCTTCAAACGCTGCTTAGCTTCACATTCCTACTGCTTGATATCTATCTGTACGCAGAAAAAAAAAAAACTTAGTTATGTATCATTCTCATACAGCAAGTACTTCATAAAACTACATCAAAGCTTTCTTTTCCATGACTTCCAACTCATCTTGTATTCGTGCTGCTTTGTTTCCTCTCAGGGTTGTAAGCTTAAGAACCACCACCTTTTTAAAGTCTTGAATTTCAGAGGGAAAGTACATGAATTTTCGAAGAGCAGAAGGCTTTGCTTTCCTACGGTAAAATCTGAAGTTGAAAAGAGTGCATTGACCAGGAGTACTTCGAAAAAGGATTTCGACAGCCCTGGAGCCGCAGAAGAATCTACAGTTGTTTATTAAAATGTTGACCTTGTTGAGAGGTCTTAAAAATTAAAGTAGAACTAAACTCTCATATTAAAATGAATATTTATGCATTCAATGCCCCCCGATCGTTGAATCTCTAGTATATTTTACAGAAAATCCAGAGAAGACTGACTGGTGACTGATATGTAGCGCCCATCCCAAATGGTTGGGATGCTATTCAAATTTAGAGGGATGTCTGAGCCAGTAGTTGGGCTCAGATGGTTGATAATTACATTTAAATTTGCCTCTGTCTCAGTTATGGTTTGCCTGGTAGTGATTTCCCTTTTTGCCTGTAGGTGGCGTTACCACCTCAGGCACTCGTTGGAACACGGGCAGATTATGGTGCATTGAGTGGCCTCTCTCGGCAGTGGTATAGTGGGAGTGGTCAACCCGCTGTGCCTGCTGGGAGGGGATACTTAAGGGGCAGACGCCATTGATTGAGGTTCGTTCATGCCCCGCAGCCCTCCGGGCGCGAGGTGTGTGTGTGTGTGTGGTTCCGGTCTCGGGCCACGTTGGCCCGAGGCTGCATCGCTACTTAGTATGCCCAGCTAGGCTGCCTGGGGCCTAGATCCAGAGAAGGGATCCCAAGCTGCTCATCATAGGCGTGGGCACAGTGTGTACCGGGTGTGCCCAGGCACACCCTAATCACCCCATGTGCATTAGTGTTATCACTCTGTGTAGTAGCAGGAACATGGGAAAGATCTCCCTCTTACCAGGTCTGCCATAAGAGAAGTGTTTATGCTCTTCTCTTTCACTGTGCCAGCAGGCAGATCAATGTGCCAGGGACATATATATGTAGAAACATACACACATGTGTGTTTGAGCTTAAGGGTGCACACCCTAATGCAATAGGCTGCGCACACCTATGCTGCTCATCTAAATGGGGATAAAGCATCTTAATGAAGGAGACCAGGGGAGGACCTGCCCTGGAGGAGACCGGCACAATACTGCTGTCTCAGGTGAGACCTGGCAAGTTTATTAAGGAGGGATCCATTACACTACAAGCCCTGCAGTTCGCCGAATTGGCTTAACCACTTAACAACCACCTGCCGACAAATAACGTCGACAAGGTGGTTGCTTAACTCTGGGAGGACGTTATATAACGTCCTCCCAGAATCGCGCTCCCGCGCGCCCCCTGGGGCGCGCACACGGGAAACTCCGTGACCGCCGGGTCCAGAGGACCCGGCGGATCACGAATCGCGGTAAATCGCCGCTGATAGCGGCCGTTTACCACGTGATCGCTCCGTCAAATGACGGAGCAATCACTTGTAAACAGACCGGCGTCATTTGATGACGCCGGTTCCTCCCTCCCCTCTCTGTACCGATCGGTACAGTGTGAGAGGGGAGGGGGAGGGAGCGGATGGCAGCAGCAGCACTGTGGGCTGGATCTGTGACAATTGCAGTCACAGATCCAGCCATCCATCCATCCCTGCTCAGCCATCCCTGTGCTATACCCTGCCAATACTCTGCAATACACCCTGCCAATACTCTGCAAAATACCCTGCCAATACTCTGCAATACCCTGGTGCAATACTCTGCAATACCCTGGTGCAATACTCTGCAATACCCTGCGAAATACTCTGCAATACCCTGCGAAATACTCTGCAATACCCTGCGAAATACTCTGCAATACCCTGGTGCAATACTCTGCAATACCCTGGTGCAATACTCTGCAATACCCTGGTGCAATACTCTGCAATACCCTGGTGCAATACTCTGCAATACCCTGCACAATACTCTGCAATACCCTGCAAAATACTCTGCAATACCCTGCAAAATACTCTGCAATACCCTGCAAAATACTCTGCAAAATACTCTGCAATACCCTGCACAATACTCTGCAATACCCTGCACAATACTCTGCAATACCCTGCACAATACTCTGCAATACCCGCCACAATACTCTGCAATACCCGCCACAATACTCTGCAATACCCTCCACAATACTCTGCAATACCCTCCACAATACTCTGCAATACCCTCCACAATACCCTGTGCAATACCCTCCACAATACCCTGTGCAATACCCGTGCAATACCCTGCCATACACCGCAATACCCTGCCATACACCGCAATACCCTGCCATAGTCCGCAATACTCCGCAATGCCCTGCAATACTCCGCAATGCCCGGCAATACTCCGCAATGCCCGGCAATACTCCGCAATGCCCGGCAATACTCCGCAATGCCCAGCAATACTCCGCAATGCCCGGCAATACTCCGCAATACCCAGCAATACTCTGCAATAACCACTTCCCGCCCTCCGGCCGTCATATGACGTCCTTGACTTTGTGCGGGGATATCTGAATGATGGGAGCAGCTACATGCATCATTCAGATATTAGCTTTTTCAGCCGGCGATTCCCTACACCATAAGAACAATCATAGCGGCTGTTCCGCCGCTTGATCATTCTTACGGGAGGCGAGAGGGGATGTCGTCGTCCCCCCCCCCGCCGCCCTCCGGTGCTTCTACCGACTCACCGCTACGATCAAAGCCAGGATTGTTGTTTTTTTTTTTGTATTTTTTTCAGGCTTCCCAGCCTAGAGGTGAGATGTGGGGTCTTATTGACACCCCCCCCCATATCTCACTGTAAAGAGGACCTGTCATGCCATATTCCTATTACAAGGGATGTTTACGTTCCTTGTAATAGGTATAAAAGTGATCAAAAAAATGTTTAGGGCGGAAAAACATGTCAAACTAAAATAAATAAAGTAAAATGAAGAATAATTTTTTTTTTTTTTTAAAGCGCCCCTGTCCCCGTGAGCTCGCATACAGAAGCGAACGCATACGTAAGTCCCGCCCACATATGAAAACGGTTTTCAAACCACACATGTGAGGTATCTCTGCGAACGTTAGAGCGAGAGCAATCATTTTGGCCCTAGACCTCCTCTGTAACTCAAAACATGTAACCAGTAAAAATATTTAAAGCGTCGCCTATGGGGATTTTTTAAGTAGCGAAGTTTGGCGCCATTCCACGAGTGTGTGCAATTTTTAAGGGCGACATGTTAGGTATCTATTTACTCGGCGTAACTTCATCTTTCACATTATGCAAAAACATTGGGCTAACTTTACTGTTTTTTTTTTTTTTTTTAAGCACAAAACATTTTTTTTCCGTAAAAAACGCGTTAAAAAAATTGCTGCGCAAATATCGTGCGAGATAAAAAGTTGCAACAACCACCATTATATTCTCTAAGGTCTTTGCTAAAAAAACATATATAATGTTTTGGGGTTCTATGTAATTTTCTAGCAAATAAATGATGATTTTTACATGTAGGAGAGAAATGTCAGAATTGGCCTTGGTGCTCCAGAACGCCTGAAGGTGCTCCCTGCATGTTGGGCCTCTGTATGTGGCCACGCTGTGTAAAAGTCTCACACATGTGGTATCGCCATACTCGGGAGTAATAGCAGAATGTGTTTTGGGGTGTAATTTGTGGAATGCATATGCTGTGTGTGAGAAATAACCTGCTAATATGACAATTTTGTGGGAAAAAAAAAAGAGAAAAAAAAAATCTTGATTTTGCAAAGAATTGTGGGAAAAAATGACAACTTCAAAAAACTCACAATGCCTCTTTCTGAATACCTTGGAATGTCTTCTTTCCAAAAAGGGGTCATTTGGGGGGTATTTGTACTTTTCTGGCATGTTAGGGTCTCAAGAATTGAGATAGGCCGTCAGTACTTCAGGTGTGATCAATTTTCAGATATTGGCACCATAGCTTGTGGACTCTATAACTTTCACAAAGACCAAATAATATCCACCAATTTGTACTTATTTTTACCAAAGATATGTAGCAGTATAAATTTTGGCCAAAATTTATGAAGAAAAAATAGTAATTTGCAAAATTTTATAACAGAAACGAAAAAAAAATCATTTTTTTACAAAATTTTCAGTCTTTTTTCTCTTATAGCGCAAAAAATAAAAAACCCAACAGTGATTAAATACCACCAAAAGAAAGCTCTATTTGTGTGAAAAAAAGGACAAAAATTTCATATGGGTACAGTGTTGTATGACTGAGTAATTGTCATTCAAAATGTGAGAGCACCGAAAGCTGAAAATTGGTCTGGTTATTAAGGGGGTTTAAGTGCCCAGTGGTCAAGTGGTTAAAGGCTCTTTAAACTGTAAAGCTGGAAGTTTGGGACTTTAGAATCCTGTGGCAGAGGATTCCTGGACTATCCATTGCTCAACTTCAAACAGGTCTGTGGCAGAGTCTTTGTACATTTGAACAGGTCTGTGGCAGAGACCGTCTTCACCTTGGGAAGTCTGTGGCAGAGACCGTCTTCACCTTGGGAAGTCTGTGGCAGAGACCGTCTTCACCTTGGGAAGTCTGTGGCAAAGACCGTCTTCACCTTGGGAAGTCTGTGGCAGAGACCATCTTCACCTTGGGAAGTCTGTGGCAGAGACCGTCTTCACCTTGGGAAGTCTGTGGCAGAGACCATCTTCACCTTGGGAAGTCTGTGGCAGAGACCGTCTTCACCTTGGGAAGTCTGTGGCAGAGACCGTCTTCACCTTGGGAAGTCTGTGGCAGAGACCGTCTTCACCTTGGGAAGTCTGTGGCAGAGACCATCTTCACCTTGGGAAGTCTGTGGCAGAGACCGTCTTCACCTTGGGAAGTCTGTGGCAGAGACCGTCTTCACCTTGGGAAGTCTGTGGCAGAGACCGTCTTCACCTTGGGAAGTCTGTGGCAGAGACCGTCTTCACCTTGGGAAGTCTGTGGCAGAGACCGTCTTCACCTTGGGAAGTCTGTGGCAGAGACCGTCTTCACCTTGGGAAGTCTGTGGCAGAGACCGTCTTCACCTTGGGAAGTCTGTGGCAGAGACCGTCTTCACCTTGGGCAGTCTGTGACAGAGACTACACCATTGCTGATTCGTGTGTCATCCCAGCTGCTAGGCCATGTGAGAGGGGACTATCCGTGTGACCAATACCCACTCTAACATTGAGAGTGGTAAGTGACTGGGAGCTGATATTTTTGGCTAGTAACGCTGAGTGCCTGAACCTTCCCCTGCTCTTCTCTACCTTCTACTTCTCAACGTTTACTGCATAAGAAAAATAAAGCCCAACTGTTTGAGGTTTTACATCTGTGTGGACATTGCATTACTACAGACTTTCCTACCCAGACAACGAAGCTGAAGAGGTAACGTGCAAAACCCAAAACTAACCAGCAGCTCCTACGGGGGAAGTGCTACAGGTATATTAGATTAGATTTTCACTTTTAATCCTGCAGCTGGAGACAAATGCTGACCCTAGCAACTGGGGGGGGGGGGTTCTGTTGGCCACTGCTGTGACTAGATGGTGGTCCTTCTCACCAGACTTGATGAGGGGGACACCACAAGAATGTGGCAGGATAGATTTTAGTGGTGTGTACCAGGAGCCCCAAGAACAAACCATAAGCTGTGCTGTAGAGCAGTGGTTCTCAACCTCAGTCCTCAAGTACCCCCAACAGGCCATGTTTGCAGATTTTCCTTTATCTTGCACAGGTGCTTTAAATGATAGTCAACGGCTTGGTATTATGAAGAGCTATTTTATCTAAGAGAAATTTCCAAAACATGAGCTGTTGGGGGTACTTGAGGACTGAGGTTGAGAACCACTGGTGTAGAGTGACAAAAGCCATGCCGAGTGGAGAGGAGACAGCCACGAGGCTGCTTTGGGGAGTAGTCCTATGCTGTGCTGAGTGCCAGGGGCAATGGTGACCAATGCAGTGCTTCAGAGCTGCTTGTAGGCAGGTGCATTCTATTTTCTCTACTGTAGGTGGTGCTCAACCACAGTGGCATTGCAGTTTGAGGGGAAGTCAAGATCAACATGGCTCCTCTATGGTTTCCTAGGTCACTGGGGTAGTTACCAATTGGATGCTGCCACCCTATGTGATTATGGCAGCCATGTTGTGTCAGGCAGAGCCTATTAAAGACCCTGGCTCCCAGGCTTCCCAGGATTTCCTGTGTGGGTAGTTTAGGAACAGACCCCTGTCTGATAGGGACAGTAATTAGTGGCATGAAGAGGTCCTAGATGAGTAGGGAAAGGATAGGGACACACCTTCCTTCCTGGAAACCTTCCCAATTTGGGCACAGACTGGTCAGGCTGCATTCTGCCCCTCAAGAAAGAGGCTGTTGGCACATCCGAGACCTGCTCTGCTACACACCGCTGTTGCATTCTGTCATGCCTTGTACACACGATCAGAATTTCCGTTGGGATAAACTCTGACGGATTTTCCAGACGGAATTCCGTTCAAGCTGTCTTGCATACACACTGTCACACCAAATTCCGACCGTCAAGAACGCGGTGACGTACAACACTACGACGAGCCGAGAAAAATTAAGTTCAATGCTTCCGAGCATGCGTCTACTTGATTCTGAGCGTTTTTTTCTCCGTCGGAGTTCCATATAGAAAAACGGATTTCCCAATAGAAATTTTTTCCGGCTGAGAAAAAGAGAACATTTTCTCTTTCTAACTCTGTTGGAATTTCAGAAGGAAAAAGTCAGATGGGGCATACACACGGTCGGAATATCCGATGAAAAAATTCAGATCGTGTGTACAAGGCTTCAGTGTTCCCAGTCGGGGTGCCTTCCCGCCGAGCTTGTTGTGAATTGCTTAACTTTAACGTTAATACAATTTCTGTTCTCTGCAATTGAGTGTTTACGGCCATCACACCAGGCTGCACCTCCCAACATGCTGGACCCAGAGGGATTGACCCCCCCCCTGCCCACCCCTTGTCCCAGCCCTGTGTACCCCTAATAGGCACTTGACTTGGGGGCCATCTCACATGACTGGGGTTAGTAACATGACAAACAGTTTCTTAAGCCTCGTACACACAATCGGATTATCCAATGGGAATTGTGTGATGACGGGCTGTTTTTGGAAAATCTGACCGTTTGTACGCTCCATTGGACAATTGTTGTCGGATTTTCCACGGACAAATGTAGGATAGCATGCTTTAAAATTGTCCACCAACAAACGTGTGTTGTCGGGTTTAGTGATCGTGCGGACACAAGTCCTTCGGACAAAACTCCAAAGTACAAACACGCATGCTCAGAGGCAATTCTCACCAACAACATTAGCAGAAGTTGCCCAAAGGGTGGCGCTAAAGAGCTGGAAAAACACGTAGTTTCGTATTTGTTGGCTGACAATTCTTTGCCGTTTGTATGCAAGACAAGTTCCTGGCCAACGCCCTTCAGTCAAAAGTCCTACGCTTTGTCCGCAGAAAATCCGATCGTGTGTATGAGACTGTAGTCTTGAAGATTATAAACTCATGAAGGAATTACAGTATGTACTCGAGTATAAGCTGAGTTTTCAGCACTTTTTTTGTGCTGTAAATGCCCCCCTCGGCTTATACTCGAGTCTGTGTCCATTTTCAACTTTGTGGGCCTGATCCTGGCCAGCAGTAGGTCCCCTGGACCCCAAACTTGGCACACATGTAGCCTAAGGTGACCAGATTTTAAAAATTAAATCCGGGGACATATTATTATTTTTACTAGTAATGGCGGCAATCAGCCACTCTCTGCCCATCGCAGCCGCCTCTCACCTCACAGCCTGTCAAGACTTACTCTCCGGGCCCTTGGCTACTACTGGGTGGGGAGCGGAGGAAGATCACTCCGCCAGGGAAGGCAAGGAGATAAACAGACAGGCGGCTGGCCGGGACTTGAGCCAAGGCAGAAGAACATGTGAGCGGAGCTGAATGGGCACACGAAACTGAAGAAATATTCCCTCCACTCCGACCAGCACATGTTCATCAGAAAGGGGCACAGATAATGGAAAAAATACACCCTCTAAGCTAGTAGCAGCAGCAGAGTGCGGGGGGGGGGGGGGGTGTAATTCCGATTTTTTTTTTTTTCTGCACGGACTGTCTTTGAAATTGCCCCATCCCCTGTTCAAATCCAATCCAGGGACAAAACCGGGGACAGACTTGGTCCGGGGACAGTGTCCTCAATCCAGAGACTGTCCCCGGAAACCGGGGATGTCTGGTCACCCTAATGTAGCCCCACTCTTCCTCTACAAGTGTGCAAAGTTGGTTGTCCGGGGGACCTACAGCCGGGGAGCACCGATTTTTCAAAGCCGGGCACCCCTTCCATAGACTCCAATGTTAAAAGTCAGTCTAGTCACACAGCGCCGGAGATCAGGTAGGGAGATTGGGCACAGTGAGGCCTGGGCACAGTGACAGTGAGGCATGGGCACAGTGAGGCATGGACACAGTGAGGCATGGACACAGTAAGGCACAGTGAGGCATGGACACAGTGAGGCATGGGCACAGTGACAGGGCCACGGTATGGGAACAGTGAGGCATGGCCACAGTGAGGCATGGCCACAGTAAGGCACAGTGAGGCATGGACACAGTGAGGCATGGGCACAGTGAGGCATGGACACAGTAAGGCACAGTGAGGCATGCACATGGACACAGTGAGGCATGGGCACAGTGAGGCATGGACACAGTAAGGCACAGTGAGGCATGGGCACAGTGACAGGGGCACGGTATGGGCACAGTGAGGCATGGGCACAGTGAGGCATGGACACAGTAAGGCACAGTGAGGCATGGGCACAGTGACAGGGGCACGGTATGGGCACAGTGAGGCATGGCCACAGTAAGGCACAGTGAGGCATGGACACAGTGAGGCACAGTGAGACACAGTGGGGCATGCAGATGGACACCCTAGGCTTATGCTGCATACACACGACCGTTTTTCACGACGTTAAAAATGAAATTTTTTAAATTGGGCAATAAAAACTATTGTGTGTGGGCTCCAGAGCATTTTTAACGACATGAAAAAATGGCCTAAAAAAAATTAGAATCTGCTCTATTTTTTCACGTCGTTTTTCACGTCGTTCTTTTTAACGTCGTGAAAAACGGTTGTGTGTATGCTTTTACGAGGGGAAAAAAAAACGCGCATGCTCAGAATCAAGTATGAGACGGGAGCGCTCGTTCTGGTAAAACTACCGTTCGTAATGGAGATAGCACATTCGTCACGCTGTAACGGACTGAAAAGCACGAGGCTGAAAAGCGTGAATCGCCGCTCACCAAACTTTACTAACATGAAGGGTGGCGCCATTCGAATGGAACTTCCCCTTTATAGTGCCGTCGTACGTGTTGTACGTCACTGCGCTTCACTTGAGCGTTTTTTTTTCATGAATGTGTGGATGCAAGACAGGCTTGAGAGGAAACAAGAAAAATCACGTCGAGAAAAACGTTGTTTTTTAAAATGACATTAAAAACGTCCGTGTGTACGCGACATTATACTCGAGTCAATACGTTTTCCCAGTTTTTTGTGGTAAAATTAGGTGCTTCGGCTTATATTCGGGTCGGCTTATACTCAGGTATATACGGTATAGATAAAAGTCACTATGCATTCACTTTATGGTAAAGAGTGGAAAGCAACTCAAAATGTATATGCGCTTTCAAAATACAATTTCATTTAAAAAGCATAACACATAAATCAACCCTATCACTTGTGCAAATTATTGTGTCTGCATCGTAAAACGTCTAAAAATGCCAGGAATGAAATTTAAAAAAAGGCGATTAGAGAGAAGTGTCTGAATTTTAATACTACTAACGGAAGTACTTGCCAATCAGTGAGCACAAAGAAGACGGTTATCTCTCATAACAGTAGACAGAAAAATAAGTTAGTGGGTTTTATTGGGTCTGTGTTGAGATTTGTTATTGATATAATCCATTGTGTCTGTCAGCTTTAATACTCGGGGAAAGAAATGAGATCTCTTAGGAATAGGATGTTGGAGCATGTCTGCGGCATCGAGCCTCTCTGGCAGGCGGCAGACGTGGCACGTACAAATCTGTACAATTTAGCAACATATTTTGTTGGAAAGCAAAAGATTCCTATCCTTCGCGAGGAACGTGCCGCCGCTCTATCCTTTTCTAATGTGAACCATTACGCAACTGAATCATAATTGTCAGGTTGAAAGTGAACTTTGGGCTTGGGTACTACGTAAGTGGACATGCATTGGATATATTCTATAGATAAATGTTACTAATATTTATGACTTAAATGCAACAAGTATAATACAAACAATTATTTGCTGTGGGACTTTAACCACTTCAGCCCCGGAAGATTTTGGCTGCTCAATGACCAGGCCATTTTTTGCGATACGGCACTGCGTTCGCTTTAACTGACAATTACGCGGTTGTGCGACGCTGTACCCAAACAAAATTGACGCCCTTTTTTCCCCACAAATAGAGCTTTCTTTTGATGGTATTTGATCACCTCTGCGGTTTTTATTTTTTGCACTAAAAACAAAAAAAGAGTGTCAATTTTGAAAAAAACACAATATTTTTAACTTTTTGCTATAATAAATATCCCCAATTAAAAAAAAAAAAAAAAAAGCTAATTGTTTCCTTAGTTTAGGCCAATATGTGTTCCTCTACATATTTTTGGTATTAAAAATCGCAATGAGCGTATATTGATTGGTTTGCGCAAAAGTTATAGCGTCTACAAAATAGGGCAGGGTTATTCAATTAGCGGACCTCCAGATGTTGCAAAACTACAAGTCCCATCATGCCTCTGCCTCTGGGTGTCATGCTTGTGGCTCTCAGAGTCTTGCTATGCCTCATGGGACTTGTAGTTCTGCAGCAGCTGGAGGTCCGCTAATTGCATATCCTTGAAATAGGGGATAGTTTTATGGCATTTTTATTATTATTATTTTTTTTTTACTAGTAATGGCGGTGATCTGCGATTTTTATCAGGACTGCAACATTGCAGCGGACAGATCGGACACTTTTGACACATTTTTTGGGACCAGTGGCATATATACAGCGATCAGTGCTATAAAAATGCACTGATTACTGTGTAAATGTCACTGGCAGGGAAGGGGTTAACAGTAGGGGTCGAGAAAGGGGTTAAATGTGTTCCCTAAGGAGTGATTCTAACTGTGGGGGGGTTGGGACTGCCTGGGTGAGGAGAGCGATCGTTGTTCATACTTAGTATGAACAATGCTTAGTATGCAATGTTCGTCTGGAAGAAATGTTCTGCTCTAACTTGGTCATATGGCCATATATCTTGTAGGAACTGAGAGGAAGGGCCTGGTGGAAAGTCCGGGTTGTGTCTAAGGGGCCTGGGTATGAAGTCTGTTTGGCATTTCTGTTGGTTGTGTGAAAGCATCGGAGAGAGGAACCTATAGTAGGATGTTCTTTATAGTATTTAGTTATGTGTTTAATTAGTAGCCAAGGTATCAATTGTAGGGGAGTTTGGTATCCTGAATTTTCTACCCCGACCCAGTCAGGGCCGCCATCAAGGGGGTACAGGCAGTACACCTGTAAAGGGCCCGGAGGTCCCCAGGGGCCCGGATGGCAACCCCCCTTTTTTTTCTTTCTTTATTATTATTTTTTTTGTAAGGGGCCCAGAGGTCCCCAGGGCCCCGTATGGCAACCCCCGCTTTTTTTTATAATTTTTTTTGTATTACTTTTTTTTTTGTAAGGGGCCCAGAGGTCCCCAGAGGCTGGAGGTCCCCAAGGCCCCGGATGGAAACCTCCCCTGTTTTTTGTAAGGGGCACAGAGGTCCCCAGGCAACCCCCCCTTTTTTTTATAATTTTATAATTTTATTTTTTTATTACTTTTTTTTGTAAGGGGCCCAGACGGAAACCCCCCCCTATTTTTTTGTAAGGGGCCCAGAGGTCCCCAGATGGCAACGCCTACCTTTTTTTTGTTCTTTTTTTTTGTTCGCCAGCACCCAAAGCCCCCCCAACCTCAACAATTTGTGGCGGCAGCATCCCCCCCCCACTACTCAGTTCGTGGCACCCCCCGCTTCTCAATTCACGGTTCTCTGCTCCAGGGGACCCATGCCTGAAGCTGTGTAAGGGGCCCCAAAATTCCTGATGGTGGCCCTGGACCCAGGTCTTTGTTTTCTTATGTAGATTCCAGTCTACTATTCTGGTCGTGTGGCAGGCTAGATAATATATGTGGATATCTGGTAGACCTATTCACGCCTTTTGACTTGGGCAAAGTAAGTCAATTTTAGCTGAGTCTAGGTCTTTTGTGACCCCAAATAAAAAGTGTACACGCTCTTTTATAAGAATTGAAAAAGGCCTTAGGAAGTTGGATAGGTATTTCCTTCATCAATTGTAGGAGGCCAACTTCAAATATAGAGCTCTGAGTGAAGTACTGCAGATGCCAAAGTACAATAAAGGACTTCTTGCACACTTTTATTTCTCTCTACAGAAGAGTACAAGCATTGAAGTCCAGCTTCACAGAGGTTATTAGAACAAAGAAAACAGCAAGAAAACCTTTAGCCTGCTGTTGACTGGGCTGGTTGGCCAGCTCCCAGCCTTTCTAGAACAGACTGAATCACTCCAGCCGGAGCTGTTTGTCACAAGGGGCAAAAAAGAATAAGATCTTTACAGAACCTGTTTACTAAAAAAAAAAAAAATTTTGCTGGATAAATGTGTTAATTGTGTTAAAAAACATATATACATTTTTGTATCTGGTTTTATTTACTAAAGTTTTTAGTTATAAAAAATACAAACAAAACATTGAAAACACGTCGCGCAGGACATCGCAAATACAAAAAAAAAAAAAAAAGACTTTGAACATAAAGCAACTCCTAGAGCATACAAGCATATTGGTTGAAAGTTACAAACGCAAAGTAGGATCAGCTAAAGATGACCATCAAAATAAAACATCTAAAAACATAACATACACTATATTGTCAAAAGTATTGGGACACCTGCCTTTACATGCACATGAACTTTAATGGCATCCCAGTCTTAGTCCGTAGGGTTCAATATTGAGTTGGCCCACCCTTTGCAGCTATAACAGCTTCACCTCTTCTGGGAAGGCTGTCCACAAGGTTTAGGAGTGTGTCTATGGGAATGTTTGACCATTCTTCCAGATGCGCATTTGTGAGGTCAGACACGGATGTTGGACGAGAAGGCCTGGCTCCACAGTCTCTGTGGTAAATCCCAAAGGTGTTCTATCGGGTTGAGGTCAGGACTCTGTGCAGGCCAGTCCAGTTCCTCCATCCCAAACTCGCTCATCCATGTCTTTGTGGAACCTGCTTTGTGCACTGGTGTGCAGTCATGTTGGAACAGGAAGGGGCCACCCCCAAACTGTTCCACTAAAAAAACAACCCCACACCATAATTCCTCCTCCGCCAAATGATTTGGAGGGGTGGCCCAATACTTTTGGCAATATAGTTGCTAAACTCGCTCATCCATGTCTTTATGAACGTTGCTTTGTTCACTGGTCCAAATCATTTGGTGGAGGGGGATTATGGTGTGGGGTTGTTTTTTAGGGGAACCGTTTGGGATGGCTCCTTCCTGTTCCAACATGACTGCACACCAGTGCACAAAGCAAGTTCCATAAAGACATGAATGAGCGAGTTTGGGTCACAGCTTCTGAGGTTCACAAAGCTCCTAGCTCCGGTGCTTGACTTGCTAGAGACGCAGGGGGGTCAATCTCAGTACACCTCAATAACCTTTGCTTAGGAAGCAGTTGGTCCAGATTTTCCTTCTATACATTTTGCAGTAGGAAGCTGTATCTAGGTCGAAGCACATTTCTTATGTACAGTCCTACTCCAGGTCTTGGAAAGGATCATTCTCTCTGTCTGGAACTTGAGGATCCAGGCATTGGATTGCCGGAGGGCTCTGTTCCCGGGGTGTTGCAGAGCTAAAGATCTAGAAAGGTCGAATTCTTCCTTTTAGGTATTGTAAGATAATAACCAGGGCCGTTTGAAGGAATTTAGGGGCCCCAAGCAGATTGAGAATTTAGGGCCCCCGAGGGGGGGTAGGGTTGCCACCTTTTCGTCAAGCCAAACCCGAACGCTTAAGCAGCGCACGCCAATTTTTTTTTTTTTGTAGTACATTAAATTCATTACCTCTGTACAAAGCAACGCACAGCAATTTTGTTATGTAGTATACACTATACATATATTTTTGTGATTAAATAACATTTCTAATCATATGGAATTAATCACAAGAGTCTCCCTTTACATTAGAGTCAACAGAGTTCCCCTTTACATCAGAGTCAACAGAGTTCTCCTTTACATCTGATTCTGCAGGAGAGGAGTGCAGAGGGTAAGATGGAGGCAGTATGTACATGAGAGGATTGCGGAGGGTATGATGGGGGCAGTATGTACAGGAGAGGATTGTGGAGGGTATGATGGGGGCAGTATGTACAGGAGAGGAGTGTGGAGGAGATGACGGGGGCGGTATGTAAAGATGAGGCGTGTGGAGGGTATGACGGGGGCAGTATGTACAGGAGTGGAGTGTGGTGGGTATAACGGGGGCAGTATGTACAGGAGAGGACTGTGGTGGGTATGATGGGGGCAGTATGTACAGGAGAGGACTGTGGTGGGTAAGATGGGGTTAGGGATTTCCTGCAGTGTCTGTGGGGTGACCAGGGAGTGATTTTGGGAAGATAAGGAAAGTGACTATGGAATGATGTCCCTCAGCTGGATGTATAAAGTGGTCTGGGGGTGATATAAGCTGGGGAGAGTTGGGGGCTGAGAATTGTTCAGATGGTGAGGTCTATAATGCAAAAAAAGCTCTTCTGCTCATCTACTAATATATACAGCAATAAATCAAACAGCAGTATTATTCAATGAAAACAATCTGTTACACCCCTTTCACACTGTAGCGTTTTGCAGGCGCTATAGCGTTAAAAATAGCGCCTGCAAAACGCTGCTAAACTGCTGCCCCATTCATTCCAGTGTGAAAGCCTGAAGGGAGAGGCTTTCACACTGAAGCGTTGCGCTAGCAGGACGTTAGAAAAAGTCCTGCTAGCCGCATCTTTGCAGCGGTGAAGGAGCGGTGAGTTTACCGCGCCTCCAGCGCTGCTGCCCATTGAAATTAATGGGACAGCGCGGCTATACTGCCCGCAATGCGCTGCTTCAGCAGCACATTGCGAGCGGTTTTAACACTTTCTCGGCCGAAATGCGCCGTAAATCCACCCATAGCGTCGGCGGTAAAAATAGCGGCATATTATCGCCGATGCTATGGGTGCTCCAGTGTGAAAGGGCTCTTCTAAACCGTAAGCACATACATGTATATATATAATCCAGCCCATAGCACTCTGTATGTACAGATGATGTGAAGGTAATGTATGACAATTCATATAACTCTGTGTTATCCAATCTCTGAGTCTGTACAATCAGAAGTGTAGACTCATCACATTTATACAGGTTACATGAATGGTTTCACATTATCTAGTCTGAGTGATTGGGGGATGTTTGTATTACATGTGTGCTGCTCAGGAGGTATCTGTCAGCTGTGATTGGGCTGCACAGTCACTGCCCCCCAGCCCCCCCCCCCATTAACATCTCTATCTCGTCTGATTCTCCTGTCACCTTAACCCTTTACTGCATCACTTGCAATACAAATACTCCTAAACTTTGCAGCTTTGCTTCCTAGGAGAGACTTTTCTCAGGAAAAAAATAATTCAGCTCACCTCCTCCCTTCCTCTGACCAGCCCAACAGGAGCTTCAGTGAGCTCCGCCTCCCGATTTTCTCAGCACTCCGCACTGGTGATTGGAGGGGGGGAGGAGGTTGAGTCAGAGATACCAGAGACTGTGCAGGACACTGGAGGAGGGGGGGGGGGGGGAGAGAGACAGAAAGGAGCTTTGGATTCCAGCACACACCGCAGCCTGCACAGTGCACTTATTTAAAAGCAATGCTGCTGCTGTCTCACAGTGACAGGTGTGCCAATGGTCTCCCCCCGCCTGAATGGGAGGGGGGGGCTGCCGATCGCGGGAGGGGGGCCGCTCTGCTGGGGCCCTAGGCCAGCTTGGGGCCCCAAGCAGTTGCTTGGTTTGCCTCTCCTGTTCCGACAGCCCTGATAATAACCACTGATGCAAGTTTCTTCATTTGATTTGAGGGTGGCTACAGTTTAGTCAACTTGGTCTCCATAGGAGAGTATAATGCCCATAAATATCTTTTTTGGCCAGTACGCCTTGCTCTGGATTATGGTACAAACCAGTTGTAGGTTCTATCCGGGAAAGTCTCTGCAGGGGCATATATATCAACCACCAGGAGTCATGCGGCTCAGAAAGGTGAACCACATTCAGTCTGGGACAGCACAAGGACTGTCTCTATCATCCGTGCATATTCCAGGTATAGAATAGTTGCAAAAGGAACTCTGCAGGTGAATCTTCTAGATTCCAAAGTTCTACAACAAGTTGAGACAGGTTGTGTCCGGGACGAGGGTCCCACTGGCAATAGGGGTAGATGCAGGGCCGCCATCAGGGGGGTACAGGCAGTACACATGTAAGGGGTCCGGAGGTCCCCAGGGGACCTGGATGGCAACCCCCCTTTTTTTTCTTAATTTTTTTATTTTTTTACATTTTTTTCTCAACTTACCGCTTTTCAATTCTCGGCAGCACCCCCCCCCTCCCGGTTCTCTGCTCCAGGGGGCCCATGCCTGAAGCTGTGTAAGAGGCCCCAAAATTCCTGATGGCGGCCCTGGGTAGATGCACTGGTAACACCTTAGGGAACAGTTCTCCCTTATTTGATGCTTCCCTCTGTTTTGACTTCTCCCACATCTCTGCGAAGAATCCGGGAGGTAGTAACACTGATAATAATGTTAGCGAATTAGCCCAGGAGGGCTTGGTACACCGACATAGCAAATCTTGCGGGGGTCGCTTCTTGAACACTCAAAGGCCAGTGGGACCTAATGGTCTTGTGTCCTGTATCTCGGCACTGTTGAGCTCCTGGAAGCCAGCTTCGGGGAACTTCAATTACAGGACTTGGAAATATTTTGTTTTTGCCTGGGAGTAAAGCCAGGAAGTGGCACCCGCAGAAATATGAGTGGGAGATTTTCCTTTTCTTTCTCCCATGGGTATGGGAAAGGAGATTGGCCTTAAGTACCGTTAAGGGTCAGAGTTCCTCCCTATACATTTTTTTCCAGAGGCTGTTGTTTCCAGCTTATTGATTCATACTTCATACAGCGTGTAACGTAGACAGTCCCGCCTGTCAGGCCATTCTTGAGTCCTTGGGACTTGAATTTGATCTTGACTGTCCTTGCAGAGGCCATCTTTTTGAACCAATCGGGGGATTCTCTTGGTCCTTTATCTCAGAAAGTGGCTTTGGCTTCTTTGGTGGCTATCACTTCTCTAAGTGGAGTGTCAGAGTTAGCGGCTCTTTCATGCAAGGAGCCGTTCTTGGTCTCGCATCATAAGGTGATGTTGCGTCCTCATCCATTTTTTGCCTAGAATGGTGTCTAGTTTTCACTTAAATCAAGACAATGTCTTGCCTTCTTTTCTGATCCTCAGTTGGCAGGAGTTGGACCAATGCATACTCTGGAGCTAGTTCTGGTGGTCAGAATTACTTGAGATGTCGGTACAGGTCAGGAATCCTGGTTTGTGCTGTGAGTAGAGCCCAGGATAGGCAGGTGGCACCCAAGTTAACTATTTTAATTGGATTTACCAGTTAATTATTTGAGCCTATGGCTTGAAAGGGCAAGGTCCCCCACCCCTATTTTTGGTAAAAGCGCTCGCAACCAGGTGTGTGGGGGCATCTTGGGCCATCCGCCATCAGGTGTCAGTGGCTCAGGATTTAAGGCCATTATATTGTCTTTTTGTTCATACATTCACAGAATTTTACCAGATAGATGCCAAAGCCACGAAGGATACTGCTTTGGCCACAGTATTTTTTGAGCGGCAGAAGGAGTCCTTCTCAGGTGGCAGTTTCTGTGATTGTGTCTCCCTCCTGTCAAGGGCATTGCTTTAGAACATCCCAGATAGTCATTATTATGGTTGCTCTGTGTCCCCTGATGTACGATAAAGAAATTAGGATTTTTCCGTCATACTTGCCTGTAAAATCCTTTTATTGGAGTACATCACGGGACACAGAGGTCCCTCCCTTTTTTTGGGGATATTCATTGCTTTGCTACAAAACTGAGGTCCTTCCTGTGTAGGAGGGGTTATATAGGGTTGGACTTCCTGTTTGACTATCTGCCAGTTCCCATCCACCAGTAGGTGGCGTATAACCCATATAGTCATTATTATGGTTGCTCTGTGTCCTGTGATGTACCATAAAGAAATTAGGATTTTTCCGTCATACTTGCCTGTAAAATCCTTTTCTTGGAGTACATCACGGGACACAGAGGTCTCCCCCTTTTTTTGGGGGGATATTCATTGCTTTGCTACAAAACGGAGGTCCTTCCTGTGTAGGAGGGGTTATATAGGGGTAGACTTCCTGTTTGACTATCTGCCAGTGCCCATCCACCAGTAGGTGGCGTATAACCCATATAGTCATTATTATGGTTGCTCTGTGTCCTGTGATGTACTCCACTCCAAGAAAAGGATTTTACAGGTAAGTATGACGGAAAAATCCAAATTTTATGTTTTGTTGAAAAATATTCTTAATAATATTATTAATGATAATAATAATAATAATAATAATAATGTAAAGGTAACAAAAAAAAATTCTGTTAAATATTGCAACAATATTTAAAATGTTATGCTCACAAACAATTCAATATTCTGTCCTTTTCAAATGAATAACATAATACACTGACATCCAAATAATACAAAGGTCCTGTGTTAACTTAATTATCCTCTGTCCCTATGTCCCTTAATTGTTCAACCATTTCAATATTTGACACATGTACCCACACAAGAATTATTTACCGCTGTCTTTGTGATATTTATGGGTCTTTCTTCGCAGACTGGCATAGTTCCAGATCGTTCATTGTTTCCCTTATTTGTGATCTAAAGGGAAAAGGTCCATGCATGTATTTTCCTTCTGTGTCCTTTTATATTTTGACTTTATTCAAATCATAATCATGTTGGTTGTATACACAGGCAAAATAAATAGCTCTTACAGAACAAAAATAAATAAATACCCACAGCCCATGAATAATGGATTTTCATCTAGAACTTTAAAAACAATTACTTCTATTGAAAGAGTTTTCCAGGATTTATTTAGTCTACATGCAAAGTTTAATCTGTCGTTATACCGTAGTGTTTATATATGTTTGTTATTTATTCTCAGGTAAAGGTATTAATTACCAGGACAAGAGCAATTGTAGATGGTGTTAGATATTCTGTTGCAAAGACACTGAAGTTGCCAGTAGCAGCTCTTGCGGGAATTCCATTATAGGATATGAATTAAGCTACATTCCAGGATGTATAAAAATGGTTGCATCGCTGCCCCCTCGCTAATTGAAGTGGACCTGGCCTATTTATTTATTTATTTTTGCTAATTTATGTTTACCCCAAGGGATGTACTTATAAAACAATAACAGAGCTATGCATCCTGTGAACCTGCTCATGCACTTGTTCTGTGGTGAATGGCAATAAAAAGAGATGTTATTAGGCTATTTTCTCCACAGGTTGAATGTTTGTCATTTATTCATAAGGATTGAATAAGGAAAAATACTACAATATGGCCACTAGATGGAGCTTATGATCATAGGAAATTAATACTACTATGATCACCATAATGTGGTATTTTCCTGATTTACTCTATTCTGTATGAATGAAGAACCTGGAGAAAAAAATGCATAAGAACAATTTGGTTTTGCCCACGTTTGCACATAGCAAATGGACTCTCCTCACTAAGCTCTGCAGTGTGTAATTTCATCTCTCCCCCTCTTTTTTCTGACAGCTCAGACAAGCTTTGGAGAGCAAGTAGAAAAGAGAAGACTGCAGATAAACAGGCACAACTTACGTAGGAGGATTTGTTTCATCTCTGTGTATCACCTGAGACTAGGGTTGCCACCTCATCCCTTAACCACATTGCCGACCGCTCATGTACATATATACGTCAGCATTTTTGAAGAGGGATATCTCTGTAACGGCAGCAGCTGCTGCCACAACCGAGATATTCATCTCTTCAGGAGCCGGTCCTGTAAACGATAATGGTGGTCTCTGCGGCGGCTGTTCGCAGCGAGATCACTGTTATCGGCGACGGGAGAGGGGCCCCCCTCCCGCCGCTCTCCACGCCCTCTGCCGCTTACTGGAGCCGTCGCTAGCGACAGAGGCGGTCTGGTCCTTGTCCCTCTGTGGTATGGATACGAGTGAGGGGAAGATGGCCCCCACCCGTCTCCATACCACAGCAGGGTGGAAGCGACGCATGGGACATTTTTTTGTTGTAATTTTTATTTATTTTTTAAAACAGTGTGAAAATAAATAAAATCAAGTAACATAAATAAGAAAACAAAACTATTTTTTTTAAAGCCCCCTGTCCTGACGAGCTCGCGCGCAGAAGCGAACACATACGTGAGTAGCGCCTGCTTATGAAAACGGTGTTTAAATCACACATGTGAGATATCGCTGCAATTGTTAGAGCGAGAGTAATAATTCTAGCCCTAGACCTCCTCTGTAACTCAAAAGATGCAACCTATAGAATTTTTTAAACGTCGCCTATGGAGATTTTTAAGGGGAAAAGTTTGACGCCATTCCACGAGCAAGCGCAATTTTGAAGCGTGACATGTTGGGTATCAATTTACTCGGCGTAACAATTATCTTTCACAATATAAAAAAAATTGGGCTAAAATTGGGCTAACTGTACTGTTGTCTTATTTTTTTATTCAAAAGGTGATTTTTTCCCCTAAAAAGTGCGCTTGTAAGACTGCTGCGCAAATACGTTGTGACAAAAAGTATTGCAATGACTGCCATTTTATTCTCTAGGGTGTTAGAAAAAAACAATATATAATGTTTGGGGGTTCTAATAATTTTCTAGCAAAAACAACTGTTTTTAAACTTGTAAACACCAAGTCTGAAAAACAGGCTTGGTCCTTAAGTGGTTAAAACCGAACACATATGAATTACACAGGTTCTGTGGCTGATTAAGGTGGTAATTAATCTCACTTGGTGCCTTATCTGCATTAAATTACCCTCAAACCTGTGTAATTCATATGTGTTCGGATTTAAAGGGATGAGGTGGCCAACCCTACCTGAGACCAGTCACTCCACTGGGTATATGGAAGGGTTCACAACCACTTTAAACCCCCTTGTCACATCCAGGGGGCAGTGTTGCCCGCCAAACGTGTCCCATTCCAGTGAATGGGGCTATGCCCACAACTGCCTCGCAACCATGTGCAAAGCAAGCAGTTGTGCCACAATGGTGCAGACTTTTTGGGATCAAAATAGGCGGTGAGGAGGTGACATAACGCCTCCTCAGAGACTGTCAAATGCCCTCTGAGAAAGAGATCCACCTTAACGGACATTTCCCCCCACTTCCTGTTTGGGTGACAACAGTTTCACATACAGGAGGTGAAGAATATCTACAACAGCAGCTGAGACAAAAATAATAAATAAGAAAATATAAATAAATAAATAAAATAAAATAAAATATACACTATATTACCAAAAGCCTCCCCAGAAGAGTTGAAGTTGTTATAGCTGCAAAGGGTGGGCCAACTCAATATTGAACCCTACGGACTAAGACTGGAATGAAATTAAAGTTCATGTGCGTGGAAAGACAGGTGTCCCAATACTTTTAATAATATAGTGTATATATAAACAGCATTACTTAAGATACAAGTTAGCGTATTCCAATAGCGGAGACATAAAACTCAAGCCATTGTGACCAAATAGCATTGAACTTCCGAATCCTCATTGAGTTTCTTAAAAATTCTGTATATTTTTCAAAAGGAATAAGCCTAAGGTCAAACATCCAGTCAGATAAAGTAGGAGGATGTGGAGAGGTCCACTTAAGGGCAATTTATCTATGGGCCAAAAAAAACAACACGCAAAATAGTATTCAGCATAGGAGGCATGTAAAAATAAGAATAAAGGTAGCCCAATAGGCATCTAAGTGGTTCAACAGAAATGTTCACATCCAAAAGCCCATTAAGTGTACCAACAACAACCGCCTAATATCTCTGGAGTTTGGGGCACCCGCCAATATCTTTGGAGTTTCGGGCACCGCCAATATCTCTGGAGTTTGGGGGCACCGCAAATATCTTTGGAGTTTGGGGCACCGCCTAATATCTCAGGAGTTTGGGGCACCGCCAATATCTCTGGAGTTTGGGACACCGCCAATATCTCGGGAGTTTGGGGCACCGCCAATATCTCTGGAGTTTGGGACACCGCCAATATCTCTGGAGTTTGGGGCACCGCCAATATCTCGGGAGTTTGGGGCACCGCCAATATCTCGGGAGTTTGGGACACCGCCAATATCTCGGGAGTTTGGGGCACCGCCAATATCTCGGGAGTTTGGGGCACCGCCAATATCTCGGGAATTTGGGGCACCGCCAATATCTCGGGAGTTTGGGGCACCGCCAATATCTCGGGAGTTTGGGGCACCGCCAATATCTCGGGAATTTGGGGCACCGCCAATATTTTGGGAGTTTGAGGCACCGCCAATATCTCGGAGTTTGGGGCACTGCCACAGAAGATGTTTAAGAGTACCAGGATTTCCACACCTGGCACAGGCTGGTTTAGATCCCAAGATGAAAAACAAACTTGTCCACCGCCCCCATCTATAGCTGGCCATCGCAGTAAGCAGCATTGGAAGGCTGAAACAGGTAACAACAAGGCCTGGGGAATGCCCAGGAAAAAACCAAGCCTACTTACCGACTTATGTCCGACGCAGCGGTCCAGAGCTAGGACTTGTTCCCCCATGTCCTCTCCTATCTTCCAGTAAACATCCCCGTCACAATGGCCGGGAAACCTGCATAGAGATCTCCAAGGAATCTTGAGGAATATGCCTATTGCCCCCAGTGGCAGAATTAAGTACTGCACCAACTCTAAAGCCTCTCTTCATGTGTGGATCTAGACGCTGTCTCCAGCTGATGAGATTTCAAGCACCGCGTAGCCAGTCAGCGTCGGCAACACGTGACTGAATGAGAGACGCTCTCCACGCGGCACATGATCCGAGGATCCCTCCTTCACAAGCGGGGCACAGATACAGCTGAAGCAGACAGTGAGTGACGGTCGGAACTTTTTACTGAACTACAGGACGGGTAAGCCAATGAGCTACTATATGGTTACCCACTGTATCAAATTACACCGTATCACTCACCTGTACTGAACATAATTTCAGTCTTTAGGCATAAACTCTCCTCACTCAGGAAACCCAGGACTAATTTCTAGTCCCCATGCAGAGATATTTTACCAAAGGACATACCCTACAGATATCTCTTTATGCAATCCTCTGAATGTTCGTCTCCTATGTCAGTCTATTTAGACATAATAAGCACATATATCTAGGATACTTACATCCATACGCAGTGCTTTTTCTGACATGCTATATATATATTGGCCTTTTTGAGACCTTCTAGAACGCGCAGGATCATTTACAGCATTTCCAGCAATCATTTATGCGGACTACCATTGAGTTTGATTTCCATGATGATGCAGGAACTGTCATGCTGACATCTCATCTAGGATCCCTCTAATATTAGTTCCGCATACATCCTTCTTGGTTCTCTTCTATACATCTAGCAGGTTTTCCAGGTTCTGTCATAAATTTATGCCCGGGCATATGATGATAACAGCTCTTAGAGAGCTTAGATAGGGTAAGTGGGGGGTAATAGTCCTCTCTGCCATCTTTTTTAGATAATTGTTTTCTTACAGTGCACGGTGTATATGTATTATGTAAAGTTTTAATATATTATTGTGTAGCCACGGGAGAAACTCCTTTCTCCTCTATGACCTAGGTCATTTAGATAGGATGAAATGTGTACTCTCTATTTTTGTAGCATCCAACCAATAAAGTCTTTTTTCATTATTACCCATTAGAATGGTAGCTGAATCTCCATTTAACCTTAGCTGGGAATTTTCCCAACATTTCCCTTCCCCCCCCAGCCCAGTTCCCTTTTCCCTTTATTTTCCCTATTTCCTATAAAACAGAATTTATGGTTAGGAGGATCCCGTTTTCACAAACGAATCATCTTTTGGTTGTATCTAATATTGTTACCCTACAGTGAATTGGGCAATCTACACCCCCTTTTTTGCTACTTACCGACCAGCTCGCAGACAACTAATTAACCTGGTTTAGATCTCAGACCTATGGCATGCAGCAATTCAGAGGTTCTATCAGTGGTGGCCAGTCCATAAGGGGTCCCCTCAAAGTTCCCAAAGTTAGTGGAGGGCTCTGTTTGTAGGTAAGTCGAAAGCCTTGTACACACGGTGGGACTTCAAACAAACTTTTCCGTGGATTTTTGTCCGAAGGGCGTTGGCGGTGAATGCATAGCATACACACGCTCTGACTTTTTCGGCAACAAACACAAACGTAGTGACGTTTCAACGTACTGACGACACTTCAAAAGAGGAAGTTCAATTCTCCGGCGTCACCCTTTGGGCTCCTTCTGCTAATCTCGAGTTAGTAGAAGTTTGGTCAGTGTAGATTCGCGATTTTCATTTTCACTAGAACACAAATCCTTTGTAAATACGTTTGTCATTTCTCCGTATCATCAGCAAAGCAGCTTTATTATTTTCCCATTATTAAAGAAGAAGAGAAAGTGCGCTGCATTTTTAGATTTCATAACTTGCCGCGTCACGAATGTGATATCTCCATTTCTAAAGCTAGTTTTACAAGACAGAACGCTTCCGGCTGGTCCTTGCTTCTGAGCATGCGTGTTTGTACTTCGGTCTAAAGTCCGATGGATTTCTGTACACACGATAGGACTTTGCACTGTAGGACTTTTGTTGCCGAAAAGTTTGTCCGTTTGCAGAGCGAACTTTTGTCCGATGAAAACAGAAAAAGTTTGTCCGATGGAGCGTACACACGGTCAGATTTTTTGGAAAACTTGCTCATTTTGAAGTTTGTTGTCAAAAAGTCAGATCGTGTGTATGGGGCTTTACAGGGTCCTCTTGTGAGTTCGGACCTGGAGGGGTTAGTTTGCGCCCCCCCCCCCCCTAATTTTTTAGGCACCAGCAGCCACTGGGTTCTATATACCCTATGAAGAATAAAGATCTGAGTTAATCTGTGTGATAGAAAAGAGGAACAAGAGGGTAAAGGCAAGCGTCTCAATACTTTTGGTAATATGGTGTATATACTGTGTATATATACCAGTATATTTTTAATTATTATTATTTTTTGTTTGTTTGTTTGTTTGTTTATTTTTTTGTTTTTTGGAGTAGGCTAGAACACCAGTCAGATTATTATTTATGTAGGTGTTCCTCTTGCAGATTTTCCCTCACTTCTGTACAGTACATCAAGGGAAATAATCACTCTAACAGAGATTCACAGAATAGAAAAACCCAAAAGGCACAAATTATTATATTAAGATGCTAAAATTCCCCAGATAGTCTGTGGAAAAAAAAAAAACAGATGCAAGAGATTTCTAATATTTATGCTTTGGAAAGAATACAGCGGAAATCTCAGAAATAGTTACAACACAACTTCTGGAATAACTGGGATAATTTTAATCAACAAACCAATCTTTAGTGTAAAGTGAAACCATGGGCAAAATTACATATAGGATGCAGTCTGTCAATAGTATCAACACAGTAGTCCTCCATGTACCGTGTTTCCCCAAAAATAAGACCGGGTCTTATATTAATTTTGGCAACAAAAGACACAGTAGGGCTTATTTTCAGGGTAGGTCTTATCATGTAATGTGCGGTCTTCTCTGCCCCTCTCCCTCCCTGCCTGTCAAGAATCCCCAGTGTGAACCGAGTAAAAGTGGTTGTAAAATCCTATAATCCACTCTATTACAGTAGTATATACAGTAATGTACAATGTGTGTGTTTCTGTAATATAATTGTGCCAAATACCTTCGTCACAGCGCCGCTCGGCGCCTCCGTAAACCCGCCGGAGCTCTCTTCCCCGTTCCAAGCACTGCATAGGGAGGGGCCGAGATCCCCCGCTGATAGCTGGGAGAAAAGGAGGGCCAAAGGCATTTGACACAGTTATATTACAGAAACACACACATTGTACATTATATAATACTGTAATAGAGTGGATTATAGGATTTTACAAACACTAGACCGGGCCTATTTTTCAAACTTGTTGTTTTCAAGTTAAAATCTGTTTTTTTTTTGGTAGAAAATTACTTAGAACCCCGAAACATTATATATATATTTTTTCTAACACCATAGAGAATAAAATAGCGGTCTTTGCAATACTTTTTGTCACACCGTATTTGCGCATCGGTCTTTTTGGGAAAAAAAACGCTTTTTTGAATTGAAAAAAAAGACAACAGTAAAGTTAGCCCAATTTATTTTTATATTGTGAAAGATAATGTTACGCCAAGTAAATTGATACCCAACATGTCACGCTTCAAAGTTGCGCCTGCTCGTGGAATGGCGACAAATGTTTTCCCTAAAAAATGTCCATATGCAATGTTTAAAAATTCTACAGGTTGCATGTTTTGAGTTACAGAGGAGGTCTAGGGCTCAAATTATTGCTCTCGCTCTACTGATCGCGGTGATACCTCACGTGTGGTTTGAACACCGTTTTCATATGTGGGCGCTGCTCGTATCGCTTTTGTATGCGAGCTCGCCAAGATGGGGCGCATTTAAAAAAAAAAAAAAAATTCTTATTTATTTTACCTTTTATTTTTGTTTTTTACACTGTTCTTTAAAAAAAAATTGTGTCACTTTTATTCCTATTAAAAGGAATGTAAACATCCCTTGTAATAGAAAAAAACATGACATTACCTCTTAAATATGAGATCTGGGGTTAAAAAGACCTCAGATCTCATATTTACACAAAAAAAAACACTAACATTTGAAAAAATAAATAAATAAAAATGGCCCTTTAAGAGCTATGGGCGGAAGTGATGTTTTGACGCCACTTCCGCCCTGCTATGGTATGGAGATGGGTGGGAGCTATCTTCCCCTCACTCGTCTGCATACCCAGCCATCAGAAGGACCCAATCGCCTCCGCCGCTACCGACGGCTCCGGTAAGCGTAGGAGGGCACAGGAGAGCGGCGGGAGGGGGGGCCCTCTCCCGCTGCCGATAAAAGTGATCTCGCAGTGAATACACTGCAGAGACCACCATTATCCGAAACCGGACCGCCCGCTGAAGAGGAGGATACCTGGGTTATGGCAGCTAGCTGTTTTGCACATGTTTTAAATGGATAATGCATTTCAATTTCAGGAGGTCTTTGTCAAATTAAAACTTGACAAAGACCTCCTAAGGTGAAAAATACATTATCCCTTTGTGCATGCATTTGATTTGATTTTCTTTAATTGAGGAATTAAAGCAAGTAGATTTCATTTTTGTTACGGGAGTGCAGATCTCTAAAAAAAAAAACAGTCCCCTTTCACACTTATACGACTTCTCCCACGATTTGTGATGGCAAAGTAGCATACAAGTCGTTTCCCATGATTTCCAATGACAACCATTCATATTAGTACTACTTCAAAGTAGTCCCTGCACTACTCTGGTCCGATTTTGATGCCACTTACACAGGCATTCCCTGAAATCGCGGCCGCGAATCGTGGCAAAATCGCTGCAAAATCGCGTCCGCGAAATCGCAGTAAAATCGCGCGACTTTGAAGTCGCAGTAGTGTGAAAGGGGCCTAAAGCCTAAGTTTATAAATAAATAAATAAAGCACAAGGGACAATTCTTACCATTAGTGTTCCTTGTGTTACTGTCTCCTGATTTAGGTGAACTCTTCCTCTTCCAATGCCCCTTGACCCCCTCTGCAGTGAGAGGAATAGTGCCCCATTGTGGATGTCAGTGGAAGGCATCCTGCATCAATGTTGGTGTCGGTAGGAGGAATAGTGCCCCATTGTTGGTGTCAGTGGGAGGAATAGTGCTTCGTTGTTGTTGTCAGTGGGAGGAATCCTGCACCAATCTTGGTGTCGGTGGGGAGAATAGTGCTACATTGTTGGTGTCAGTGCGATGAAATATACCCCATCTTGGTGTCAGTGAAAGGTATAGTGTCTCATATCAGTGGGACAAAGATTGCCCCAAGGGCAAGAAAAAGTAGGCAAAGGGCCATATCTGACCAAACCTGCAGTTTGGAGACCACTGCTGTAGCATTAATAATATCCACCTTCACTGGAAACACCAGAACTCAGTCAATTGATATATTAGAATGTACAATGGGAAACTTAAAGCGGAGGTGCAGCCAGATTTTTTATTTATTTTTTTAAAGTCAGCAGCTACTAACAGTGTAGCTGCTGACTTTTAATAAGGACACTTACCTGTCCTACTCGCCCGCAATGTCGGTCCCGCCACGGCGATCGATCGCTGCTGGCAGGTCCCGGCTCCTCCATCCTGACTAAGGAAAACAGGCAGTGAAGCCTTACGGCTTCACTGCCCGTTTCCTACTGCGCATGCGCCACTCGCACAGCGCTTTGTGAATGGGCGGCTTGCCTCCTGGGATACACACAGTTCCCAGAAGGCAGCAAGAAGAGTAAGCGGAAGGAGACCCACCGCGGATTAGAAGAGGCACATTAGAGGCAGTTTAGGGGACTTCTGCATAGCAACGGGCATTTCGGGTGAGTATAAAATTTTATTTTTTTTCTATTCATTTTTTTCTTTTTTTTATAAGGATTTTTAATGTAAAAACAAAAATTTTGGGTGGACCTCCGCTTTAACATTAATAAATCACCGGGACCAGGTGGCTTGCATCTGAGGGTACTTAGGGAACTCAGTCAAGTAATTGCCAGACCATTGTTCCTAATTTTTACTGACAGTGTACTGACTGGAATGGTACCAGCTGATTGGAGAAAAGCCAATGTAGCACCAATATTTAAAAAGGGCCCAAAATACATCCCTGGGAATTACAGACCAGTTAGCCTAACATCAATAGTATGTAAGCTCTTGGAGGGGATGATAAGGGACTATATACAAAATTTTAGTAATGAGAATAGTATCATTAGCAGTAATCAGCATGGATTTATGAAGAATCGTTCTTGCCAAACCAATCTATTAACCTTCTATGAGGAGGTGAGTTGCCATCTAGATAAAGGAAGGCATGTAGACGTGGTGTACTGTATCTGGATTTTGCAAAAGCATTTTACACAGTTCCCCATATACGTTTACTGTACAAAGTAAGGTCCGTTGGCATGGACCATAGGGTGAGTACATGGATTAAAAACTGGCTACAAGGGCGAGTTTAGAGGGTGGTGATAAATGGGGAGTACTCGGAATGGTCAGGGGTGGGTAGTGGGGTCCCCCAGGGTTCTGTGCTGGGGCCAATCCTGTTTAATTTGTTCATAAACGACCTGGAGGATGGGATACACAGCTCAATCTCTGTATTTGCGGACAATACTAAGCTAAGCAGGGCAATGACTTCTCTGCAGGATGTGGAAACCTTGCAAAAAGATCTGAACAAATTAATGGTGTGGGCAACTACATGGCAAATGAGGTTTAATGTAGAAAAATGTAAAATAATGCATTTGGGGGGCAAAAATATTAATGCAATCTATACACTGGGGGGAGAACCTCTGGGGGAATCTAGGATGAAAAAGGACCGGGGGGTCCTAGTAGATGATAGGCTCAGCAGTGGCATGCAATGCGAAGCTGCTGCTAACAAAGCAAACAGAATATTGGCATGCATTAAAAGGGGATCAAATAATTCTCCCACTCTACAAGACTCTGGTCCGACCGCACCTGGAGTATGCTGTCCAGTTCTGGGCAATGGAGCCAGTACAGAGAAGGGCAACAAAGCTAATAAAGGAGGAAAGAAAGGTGCGCCAATCTAAGTGCAGTAAAACAGGCTTTAATTAGCAAATTTGTATAAAAACAGCCAAATGGCTACTCACAGGATACAGGAATAATACAGGCATGTAAGGAGTTAAAGGTGGTCCGGAGTCATCTAAGGCGGTCCTCAGGGGAGATGTTGGTTCCAGATGGAGAGAGGTAGCTGAAGATGGCTGAAGGCAGGAAGGCAGGTTGCGGTGTCAGCAATGGAAGTCAAGAAAAACCAGGCATCCAAGCTGCAGGTGTTGTGATGCGCCCTGTGTCATCAGGGTAGACATGGGATAACCAGGAAGCTGCAGTTCAGCGAGGACTTCAGCGTGCGCTTCAGCGTGGAGCGCAGCGTGCCGTCGGACCGGAAGTGACGTGGGGATAGAACGGACCAATGGGATGACGCGTTTCACAGCATCCGCTGTTTCATCAGATCCATAGAAGGCATTATCATAGGTGGGTGTGATATAGTAGAGAGACGTGGCGTGATTGGTTGAAATCATACTGGTGGAAGTAAATCAGCATGGTGATTGGTTTGAAGCAAGATGTAAGGGAGATGATGACACGGAATTTTTTGGGGGGTGCAGGGGGGCGAGGAAAAAAGGAAAAATGAATGACAGGGGATATTCTGTATGGTATTATGATATGAAATAAAGATACAATGTTTATATGGTAGTGCACAACGCTAATGTGGAATTTAAAATCATAAAGGATATAAATACATAGATGGTGTTAGTACATAGGAGAGAGAGAAAAAGAGCAGCACTATAAAGGGGAACGTATGTGGAAATAATTATATTGAAATTATAGGGGAAAAAAATTAATTAAATATTAAATTAGTTGGGGGGTATGAGAACAAGCTATGTATGGCATGAGAACAAATGGGTGCAACATGTAGGAGATGGGAACATATTAATGTGGACAAGGGAAGGAAAGGGAAAGGGGTGGTAAAAAAAGGGACGTTTGAGAGGGGATATGATTCCAATTTACAAATACCGTACTGGTGACCCCACAATAGGGATAAAATGTTTTTGCGGAAGGGAGTTTAACTGCTTGCCGACCAGCGCACGACTATATACGTCGACAGCATGGCACGGACAGGCAGAAGGACGTATATATACGTCCCCTTTAAGATCGTGGCATTGTGGACGCGCGCATGCCGCAATGGTCCCGCGGATTTGATCGCCGCGGGGATACCCGCGATCGTCTCACGGTGAGAAAGAACGGGGAGATGCTGATGTAAACAAGCATCTCCCTGCTCTGCCTAGTGACAATGACAGTGATCACCGCTTCCTGTAATCGGAAGCGGTGATCACTCTCTTGTCACACACAGCCCATCCCCCCTACAGTAAGAATCACTCACTAGGGCACACTTAACCCCTACAGCTCCACCTAGTGGTTAACCCCTTCACTGCCAGTGTCATTTTCACAGTAAACAGTGCATTTTTATAGCACTGATCGCTGTAAAAATGACAATGGTCCCAAAAATGTGTCAAAAGTGTCCGATGTGTCCACCATAAAGTCGCAGTCACAATAAAAATCGCTGATCGCCGCCATTACTAGTAAAAAAAAAATATTAATAAAAATGCCATAAATCTATCCCCTATTTTGTAGACGCTATAACTTTTGCATAAACTGATTTACCAAAAATATGTAGAAGAATATGTATCGGCCTAAACTGAGGAAAAAAAATGTTGTTTTATATATTTTTGGGGGATATTTATTATAGCAAAAAGTAAAAAATATTGCATTTTTTTCAAAATTGTTGCTCTATTTTTGTTATAGCGCAAAAAATAAAAACCGCAGTGGTGATCAAATACCACCAAAAGAAATCTCTATTTGTGGGAAAAAAAGGACGTCAATTTTGTTAGGGAGCCACGTCGCACAACCGCGCAATTGTCAGTTAAAGCGACGCAGTGCCGAATCGCAAAAAGTGGTCCGGGGCTGAAGTGGTTAACAAGACACGTGGCCATTCACTAAAACTAGAAGAAAAGCAGTTAAACCTTAAACTACGTAGAGGGTTCTTTACTGTAAGAGCGGCAAGGATGTGGAATTCCCTTCCACAGGCGGTGGTCTCAGCGGGGGGGGGGCATCAATGCTTTCAAAAAACTTTTAGATAAGCACCTGAACAACCACAACATACAGGGATCTACAATGTAATACTGACATATAATCACACACATAGGTTGGACTTGTGTCTTTTTTCAACCTCACCTACTATGTAACTATGTAACAATGGTCAGGCATCCACATACTATTTGCCATTTACAGTCTATAGAAAAATCCTTTTAAAATATTTCCCTAATTGCTTGATTAGAGGGTGTCTGCAATAATGATACGAGTATGAGTATCATGACTTCATTAAGCTTCCCACATAATTTTTTTTTTTTTTAACGATTCACCTCTACAAAGAGAACAAAGAGAAAGAAAAAAAAAAAGACAAAACATCTTGTTCAAAACAATGTTATAAAAGCTAGTGTATCTTTTATCTGCTATTAAAAAATAAAAAATATGTAAACCGAACATTTCATAATTCTGATATGTGTCTGCTGTACCATGTACTTGTATGAGAAAGTCTCCCTGTTCTCTTTGTATTGCTTCCTTTGTGTGAAATCCCTGGTGATCCTGCCAGTCCCTCTGCATTCCTTTTAAAAACTGACCACATTAGGCATGAGCGCACAGAGAGGTCAGTTTTCTACCTGTGCTGGGAACTCAGCCTGCTCACCTCCAAGGAACAGACTTGTCCTGACATGACCCCTCTGTACAGCCATTTACTAGGATGACCAGTGTGTTGATGTTTCTCCTCCCCCCAGCTCTTATGCAGCTGAGAACAGAGAGTATGTGATCTCTTATTAAAAAAAAAAAGTATTTATAATGTTTTTATATCTATACACAAATGTTTTGCCTTTCATTTCTATGTTAAACTGAATGCGTTGTTTTACAAGGTGAGAGTTTACATACACTTTAAAGTGATTGTGAAGGCTGTTTTTTTTCTTTTAAATAACAAACATGTTTTACTTACCTGCACTGTGTAGTGGTTTTGCACAGAGCAGCCCCCATCCTCCTCTTCTCGGATCCCCTCCTGCTCTCTGCTCCTGAGCCCCACCTCCAGCTCCCTCATCATTGGCTGTGATTGACAGCAGCGGGAGCCACTGAGGAAGGAGAGAGCCGAGAGAGTCTCTGCTCTTATGCACATTGCTAAATCAAAATCATGCTTAGACATGTATTTAACCACTATAGCCCCGGACCAATACGCAGCATAAAGACCAGGCCCCTTTTTGCGATTCGGCACTACGCCGCTTTAACTGACAATTGCGCGGTCGTGCGCCGTGGCTCCCAAACAAAATTGACGTCCTTTTTTTCCCACAAATAGAGCTTTCTTTTGGTGGTATTTTATCACCTCTGCGGTTTTTATTTTTTGCGCTATAAACAAAAATGGAGCGACAATTTTGAAAAAACACAATATTTTTTAATTTTTGCTATAATAAATATCCCCAAAAAATATATAAAAAAACTTTTTTTTTCCTCAGTTTAGGCCGATATGTATTCTTCTACATATTTTTGGTAAAAAAAAATCGCAATCGCCGTTTATTGATTGGTTTGCGCAATAGTTATAGCGTTTACAAAATAGGGGGTAGTTTTATCACATTTTTATTATTTTTTATTTTTTTTTACTAGTAATGGCGGCGATCAGCAATTTTTTTTGTGACTGCAACATTATGGCGGACACATCGGAAACTTTTGACACATTTTTGGGACCATTGTCATTTTTACAGCGATCAGTGCAATAAAAATGCACTGGTTACTGTGAAAATGACACTGGCAGTGAAGGGGTTAACCACTAGGGTCGCTGGAGGGGTTAAGTGTGCCTAGGGGAGTGTTTACTACTGTGTGGGGGCGTGGCTATGACTGACACGTCACCGATCTCCGCTCTGATTACACAGAGCGGAGATCGCTTACATTGTCAGTAGGGGAGCGGGGAGATGTTGCGTTTCCACTAACATCTCCCCGCTCCGAGCCTCCGTGAGACGATCGAGGGAATCCCCACGGCGATCGAGTCCGCGGGACCCGTGGTCCGACTCACGGGGAAGGCAGGGGGGTCGCGAGAGCGCCGGTGCGGGCGGGACCCAGATGTCGGGCAGTTAAAGGGGACGTACAGGTACGTGATTGTGCCTGTACGAGCCAACGTATATATACAGTGAGCGGTCCTTAAGTGGTTAAGGAGGGCTGCGGGGGGGGGGGGGGGGAGCTGCATGCAGAATACAGTAAGGTGAAAAAAACCTTCTGCCTTTAGGACCACTTTAAGATGAATACATTTCAGCATGTTCCTTATGATCCACAAAATCTATTCTATTCACGTCTCTTTTTTCCATGACGGCCTTTTCCGACTTCCATTGAATCGTTTACTAAAATTATTATCTACAGGCAGATATAATTTCATCTCAAGCTGACCTCCTGGACCGTTATGTGTACTTATGCATCCTTGCTGTGCACTTATTTCATACAACAATTACTTTTGATACATGGAAAGGTTTTGAAAAAAATAATGTATTGCTTTGAATATTTGCTGTTGCTGCTTTTTTTTTTATTTTTTTCAAGAATAGACAATTTTTTTTTTTTTTTTAACTAAAATAGATTTTTCTACATTGTGTTCATAAATGGTGTCAATGCACCTACTGTACATGTCTGACCTTGTCCATGCTATAAAATAATATAATTGTTATAGATTAAAGCTGTACTCCAGGCAAACAGTTTAACACACAGATGGAATACATACTGCATGTTGCACACTTTTCATATATGAACTGGTTTTAATGCAAGGATTTTGACGCAAGGATATTTCTTATAATTTTATATATGTTGTACACTTTTTATATATGAATTGGATTTGGATGTTATATTCCTGCACGAATTGGTATAGCACAAATATTATTAAAGTATAGCACCTAAATATTAGGGCGACCACATGTCCCGGATTGCCCAGGACAGTCCCGCAATTAGCAGGTCTGTCCCAGGTCTCAGGCACCTTTATTCCGGCACATTGCAGTGTCCCAGGAATGAAACTGACAGAGGCAGCAAACCTCGCCATAGTGCTGGTGCTAGCTCCGCCTCCACCTCCTCCTGAGACTCCACTGGCCACTGGTTGCTAGAGCCGCCTGGAGTCTAGCAACCAGCGACGTCACGGCCGCCACTCCCCTGCCCAGCAATCAAAGTAGAGCAGGACTCCGTGCCTAGAACCCACCATAGATGTCCACTCCACCCTCTGTATCTTCTGGCAAGTGACACTGCATCTGGGCTAGAGGCAGACAGACCATTCAGTAGGGGGCCCCACTTCTGGCATCCCAAAGAACCGGGCTGGAGTCTCTGCTACTTCACCTGCACTGGGCTCCAGTCGAAGCTGGCGCTCAATATTTAGAGGGCAAACAAACCTGCCCCCCTCACTCGCACATAACGCCACCAACAAACCCCCCCTGCACAGGCCAGCCTCCATACTCACACTGCTCCCCGCACCGGCTCCCACTTATCCTCCCATCTGCTGCAGCAATCTCCTCCTCGCGGTGGGAGAGCGACTTCCCCTGACAAAGAGCTGCAGCCAATACACGCTCCTGGCCCAGGCTTCTGCGATGGGCTCTACTAGGAGGACGCGAAAGGGTCTATTGATCCGGGAAGGCAGCGATCAGTGCAAAGGGGGCATTGCTTCTCCTCACAGCCGAACAGGTAGTCGGTCCTGAGACCTGATTGGCTAGGAGTTCTAAGACACCTGACCAATTGGGTCTCAGGACCTGCTTCCTGGTCAGGAGGAGAAGCAGGAAGACATTAGAGAATATTAATTTGCTAATGTCACACATCTGGGTGGACTTAGGGCACAGTACTCTGCGCCCCAAGCCCACCCTTTTTTTAAGCCAATTAGAGCCTCAGGTTCTAATCATGTGCTTCAAAAAAGAAAAATATCCTATTGAAATCCATGCGTCCGGCACCCTAAATGTAAATTGGGGGTCGGACGCATGGATTAGGTGGTGGTGCCCCTGCACCCCTAATGAAGCCACTGCTGGGCTCTCTACTCTGGGCACCTGACCCTTCACAGCACAGAGCAGCCGGCACCAGTGATGTTCCCGATCACACAGTAAGTGTTATTCTGGTAGGGGGGAGCTACACACTTCTTTCACACTACAGTTCCTCCTCGCCAATCAGGAGGCAGGTTGTGATTCCTGTTTCCTGATTGGCCAAAACGCCAGGTGATCCTGTTGGATACCTAGCGCTTTGGAAGAGGAGACACACTGGAGCCGGACTCACCGCGGACTCGCCGCTGCCCAGAGGACACAGTAGGAGAGGAGGACACAGCAGGAGAGCAGTCTGCAGCATAATAAGTGCCAGTCCTCCCACGGGGGGAGGGCGATTGGGGGTTCTTGCTGACAGTGGCGCAAGACCCGCGGCTGCCCCAACCCTATTTGTAATGCTGAGCTATATACCCTATCTGTAATGCTGAGCTATATATCCTATCTATAATGCTGAGCTAAATGCCCTATCTGTAATGCTGGGCTATATACCCTATATGTAATGCTGAGCTATATACCCTATATGTAATGCTGACCTATATACCCTATATGTGATGCTGAGCTATATACCCTATCTGTAATGCTGAGCTATATACCCTATCTGTAATGCTGACCTATATACTCTGATCTGTGAGGCTGAGCTATATACTCTGTCCTGTGATGCTAACTGTATACTCTGCCCTGTGATTCTGGGGCTGTATACTCTGTCCTGTGATGCTGAGCTGTATACTCCTGACACTATGGGTGGAAGCAAGTGGAATACAGGGGACGGAGTGGGTGGATTATATAAGGGATAGGGCTTATGAGAAGTGGGAGGGGTCAAAAAGGAAGAGCGGAGTCTGGCGGCCCCCATCCCAAAACTTCACCAGCCGCCACTGTATGATGCCCTCCCAGAACGGGATGGCCATACTGTAGCCATTATTCGGCTATAGCGCCGGCGACAAGTGGTTAAACCATCATAGCGATTAGAGGGGGTGGAGTTGGTACCTGAAGTTGGGTGTTAAGAAACTAATCGCATTTTATCAATTTTTTAACAAAAGTTATAAACTTTAAATATTAAAGGATCTGCATAGTTATTTTTCTTGAAAAATACAGTATTGCATAAGAATGAGAATCTTGCTGTCAGCTAGGCTTTAAAATGTCAATAATTTTATTTTACTGGCATTTGATTAAAGCTATCTGCGCTCATCTCCAACAAGCTTTGGTCATGTCAACTGTCTTGACCAAAGGAAAACATATGATTTATTTACGATTAAAATGCATCCACGCTGGGTCCGGTACCACATGCAATGTCCACTTAGTAGCTGTTTTACCAGTGCTGAATCTAGCCCCATGGTTCAGTAGCTGTGAATAAGAAGCTATAAAACTTCCTGCTGTTTCCCTTTGATATTCTACACGTCTTCATTTTCTTGCAGGAATCAATACAATTTATGTGACTGTGGAGCAAATCTGCAGAATAAGCGGCCTTAATGTATAAAAAAAAAAATACAATTTTTAATGACTTGTAGAGTTTTCAAAGCTATATTTCATAGTTTCTAAAATTTGCACCCTAGGTTTGTTTTCTACAATACCTGCATGCAGTCCTTTTTTTGAACCTCTTGTTAAAGCAAATCCTCAAACAAGATTATTATTTTTTTTTAAAAGCTATACAGATAGAGTGAAGAAGAATTATTGCTGCCTGTGGAGATTTGGCCTAACTTCCTATCCCGGTGAGGTGACTATTTTTATTGGGACAGGAAGTAAGTGAAAAACCTCCCAACTAAAGACATTAAAAATGGCAAACCCAACCCCACTGTATCCAGAATTAAAGGGTCTAGCTAGAGTCCTATGCTAAAAGTATGTCTAAAGCCAAAACATTTTGGACTTAAATTTTTGGAGTAGGAAAGGATTGAAAACCTATCAAGTTATTTTGCCATGTCTGTACTTTTGGGGAGATTTTCCATCATTTGTCTTATGGACACACTAGAATACTGTGTTTCCTCGAAAGTAAGACCTACCCCGATTTTCAAGGAGGGCTGCAATATAAGCCCTACCCTGAAAATAAGCCCTAGTTTAGGCTGGTTGTGGGCTGCTGGAGTCCTCTCTATTGCTGCTGGAGTCCTCCACTTCCCCCAGCTGTCAGCGGGGGAATTCAGCCCCCCCCCCCCCCCTGCAAGGCTCAGAGCGTGTAGAAGAACTCAGGCAGGTTACGGAAGTGCCGAGCCGCGCTCAGCAGATCCCCGCTGCTCTCCTCTTCTGCCAGCTGTCATTGGGGGATCTTGAGCTACCTCCCTCTGCAGTGCTTGTGCCATGGAAGAACAATCTGGCGGGTCACGGAAGCGCCGAGCGGCGCTGTGGGAAGGTATGTGACATACCCTTTGCATTAAATTCTGCTGTGGTGGCAAGGATTCTGGCAGTTTGCAAGCACTTTTACGCTGTGCACACTGGAGGTTAAATTGCAAGCCCTACCCCGAAAATAAGTCCTAGTGTATTTTTGGTCGCAAAAATTTATATAAGACCCGGGCTTGTTTTCGGGGAAACACAGCAAGAGAGCAAATCTTTCCAAATGGGGGAACTCCCCTTAGACAGCTGTCACTAGAACATGTGTCTTAAAGAGGTAGTAAACCCACTTTTTCATCGTTTACCTACAGGTAAGCCTGTAATAAGGCTTACCTGTAGGTACTGTGAATATCTCCTTTAACTTGCACCATTTAGGAGATATTCAGAGTGAATAAAGCTGGTGACATCACCTGCACAAATGCGCTCTGAAGGTCCGTTATACCAGTGGTTCGCAACCTCAGTCCTCAAGTATCCACAGTGGGCCATGTTTTCAGGTTTTCCTTTACTTTGCACACCTGCTTTAATTTAATATCAATGACATGGTATTGATAAGAGCTATTTTATCTAAGGGAAGTTCCCAAAACATGGGCCATTGGGGGTACTTGAGGACTGAGGTTGAGAACCACTGCGTTATACCGTGCTGGACCTACAGAGCCCATGCCGTAAACAGCGGCTCCCGTGCGCATGCGCAGGAGTAGACATGTGCAATTAGTTTCATTCCAAATTAGTTTTTTAACAAATTTTAAAAAATTTGTTAGTTTGAAAATATCCAAATTAACGAAAACCCATTTAACTAATTTTTCTAAATATTAAAAAATTCGTAAATTAGCAAATTTGCTAATTTGTAAATTTGTGAATTCGAAAATTTACGAATTAGAAAATTTGTAAATTCAAAAATTTGAAAATCCGATAACCCGAAAATTCAAAATCTGAAATAATAACTAACTAATAACAACTTAACTATTACTAACTATTAATTATAGGTATTGGAATTTCCTTTCAAATTTGGCTGTTAGTGAACATAACGAATACAAATTTATTCCATAAATATATCCCATAGTTTGTAGACGCTATAACTTTTGCGCAAACCAATCAATATACGCTTATTGGGATTTTTTTTACCATAAACATGTAGCAGAATACATATTGGCCTAAATTGATAAAAAAAAAATTATTTTTTACATTTTTTCATTGGATATGTTTTATAGCAGAAAGTAAAAAATATTGATTTTTTTTTTTTTGCACAATTGTCAGTAAAAGTATCACAGTGACATATCGCAAAAAATGGCCTGGTCATGAAGGGGAATATATCTCCCGGTTGTGAAGTGGTTAAAGAAGAATTTTCATATTAAGGATATTATTATTATGATTGAAATTCTAAGAGTAAAGGGAAATTAATGCTTTATTATTAAAAGGTATTTAATTAGTGTGCTAAAAGGAGACTGAAACAGTTTTCTTTAAAAAAAATTGTATAATTATTATTTTATGATCTAATGAAGTTGTCACGATTTTCATTATTATCCAACATTGTGCATTTTACTTGTAATTAGCTAAAAAAATATATAATTATATTTAAAAAATTATATGAGCAGATTTGAATAGCTTCACAAAGCAACATGACTGATTGGATGGACCGCAAAGTTTGCAATCACATTTTTTCTCATTTAATTAGTAACATGGTTGATAAGGTTGAAAAAACAACCAGGTCTATCCAGTTCAATCTGTGCAGGTGTCTGTGTTCTTTCTTGAGAAAGAAGCTATCTTTATTAAAGAGTATATACTGTAAACACATTATTTCATATTCCTGATATGTGCCTGCTTTATGATGTACTTGTATGAAAGTATCATTTTCTCTTTGTATTGCTTCCTTTGTGTGAAATCCCTGGTGTCCCTGTCAGTTCTTCTGTCTTCCTATCAAAAACTGACCACACTAGGCATGAGAGCACAGCGTGGTTCGTTTTCTAGCTGTGCTGCTATCTTCCCCCCATGTGACAACACTGAAGAAATTACACTTTGCTTCAATGTAAAGTAGTGAGTGTACAGCTTGTATAACAGTGTAAATTTGGTGTCCCCTCAAAATAACTCAACACACAGCCATTAATGTCCAAACTGCTGGCAACAAAAGTGAGCACACCCCTAAGTGAAAATGTCCAAATTGGGCCCAAAGTGTCAATTATTTGTGTGGCCACCATTATTTTTCGGCACTGCCTTAACCCTTTTGGGCATGGAGTTCACCAGAGCTTCACAGGTTGCCACTAGAGTCCTCTTCCACTCCTCCATGACGACATCACGGAGCTGGTGGATGTTGGAGACCTTTCGCTCCTCCACCTTGCATTTGAGGATGTCCCACATATGCTCAATAGGGTTTAGGTCTGGAGACATGCTTGGCCAGTCCATTAACTTTACCCTCAGCTTCTTTAGCAAGGCAGTGGTTGTCTTGGAGGTGTGTTTGGAGTCGTTATCATGTTGGAATACTGCCTTGTGGCCCAGTCTCCAAAGAGAGAGGATCATGCCCTGCTTCAGTATGTCACAGTACATGTTGGCACTCATGCAGCCCCAGACCATGATACTCCCACCACCATGCTTAACTGTAGGCAAGGCACACTTGTCTTTGTACTCCTCACCTTGTTGCCGCCACACATGTTTGACACAATCTGAACCAAATATGTTTATCTTGGTCTCATCAGCCCACAGGACATGGTTCCAGTAATCCATGTCCTTTGTCTGCTTATCTTCAGTGAAATGTTTGCGGGCTTTCTTGTGCATCATCTTTAAAAGAGGCTTCCTTCTGGGACGACAGCCATGCCAGGGAAACCCCATGAATCGCTTTGTGGAGCCCCATCTTCCCAAACAGGGGACACAGCACCTGATGCAGCCAAGATGGTGCCCACTGCACACACAGACTCCGGTGCCTCAGCAGACTGTCAGCAGCCCCAGACAAACGGCGCCCCGTCAGCGGTGGACCCTGCCTCCCTCCACATTCCCCGATTATTGGCATTTAAAACCGGCCAGTGCCCAGAGTACACCCCCCTTCCATCACAGCACTGCCCAAGGAAACCCCATGAATTGCTTTGTGGAGCCCCATCTTCCCAAACAGGGGACACAGCACCTGATGCAGCCAAGATGGCGCCCACTGCACACACAGACTCCGGTGCCTCAGCAGACTGTCCGCAGCCCCAGACACGCAATGCCCCATCAGCGGTGGACCCTGCCTCTCCAGCTGGCATAGCCAAAGTGTTGGTAGCGCTTCTCACCCCAACCATCTCCAAGGCTGTGGACCAAGCAGTTCATAAAGGCCTGGAGCAGCTCCACCATGATCTGTAATTTAAAGCCCTGCAGATCACACAGCCCAAGGAACGGATCTCCTCTATTGAAGATGTAGCTAAAACAGTCTCTGCAATGGTGGCTAGGTTCTCTAATGCACAAGGGGAACTTCAAGATAAGGTAGATGACCTAGACAATAGATCAAGATGCAACAATCTGCACATCATCGGGCTACCAGAATCCTACATGCCTGCCATGCTTGGCAACCTCTGTTCCACTACAATTCCAGAGCAGCTGGGTCTCCCCTCACCCTGCTTGGTGGAGCGTGCTCATCGCATTGGCCAACCCTTAGAATCTCAGTCTAAGCCTAGACCGGTAATTGTCCACTACCTTAACTAGGCTGACAAACATGCCATTCTCCAAAAATACCAGCGGGTGCGTAACCTTTTCATTGATGATCATCCGCTACCATTATTTGCCAACTACTACTTTGAGGTGATGCCCCAACACAAAGCTTTCTCATCTGTCTGCTCCCCCCTCTACAACAACCATGTCAAATTCATCTTGGCATACCGGGCTATTCTCCACATTCAACCTGCCACTGGAGATCGCATCTCCTTTACATCTCCCTTGGAGGCGGAGCACTACCTCAACACTACACAGATCATGGCCAGGGATCAGGAGAAATCCTTCCCCTCTCACAGACCCTCCACCCCTAGGAGATGTGCATTATCTTCACGGAGACAATAAAGCCCTCAGAAGCCTCCTCACATGCGTGTTTGCTTTGGCCTTGTAGACGAACGTTCCATAAACTGCTGAACTGCTCTGACTAAGCTTACACTTGATTTTATTCGTATTGTTTCTTAACGCCCATTGGTTGTTTTTTTGTTTTCTTTTCTTACCTGCTAGGTACTCCAAATTTGGTTTCTCAAAAATTAATTTGTTTTGCAATAACCCCACACCAAATACTAAGGAAATGTCTCTATTATATAACCACACGAGTGGCTCAACTATATCCATAAAGATCCATACTATGGAAAAATGAGAACTGAATTATGAAGCCCTTATTTAGACTGTCAGTGACATCAAAGCAGTTCAAAGCTCCTATTCACATTGTACTGAACCATATCTAATCTAAAATGAACCCATAGGTGTTATATTACACCATAGACATTATCTACATTTACATAATTCCTTTCACCCCAACGCTGGAGACATTGGGGTTGGCAAATATATTGTGCACTTTGTAAGTGCAGTTGTACTCTGCAAGGGCATTTGTTTCAGAGTTTAAAAAAATGAGGGGAAGCTTTGCTGACTTCCATCATCCAATCCTGTGCAAGCCTTACATGTGATTGGGTATTCTTTGCAAAGTGAAGATTCACCAAATTTTTTAAGATCTGGAGCAAATATCCTTGCAAAGTGCACAGTCTATTTGCCTTTTGTAAACCCCAATGGGGAGCGATTGGCTTCCTAGGTCATACAACGTGATATTGCAAATCCATACAATCCATTTGGAGGCAGATACCTTCCTCTTATATAAGAAATTATCACTAAACCATTAATACTCCCTAGTGATTTTGCCATTTTGCATATAGGCATTGACAATTTCAATCCTCTCTATAGAACAGTAATTGTTCACTTATTGCTGGGTGCTGGCTATGAAAATGAATATAGCTAGAAAATGGAGGACTCCTACTCCACCTGCTCTCTCTGAAATAATTAATGACCTAAAACGTACAGTGCACTACAGTGGCGGCTGGTGCTCAAATTTTTTGGGGGGGCGCAAACTAAAAAAAAAAAACATCAATTGCCGCCACTGTGCCCATTAAACGCAGCCACTGTGCCCAAACGCCACTAGTTTGTCCCCAAATGCAGCCAGTTCCCCCCCATAATACAGCCAGTTTGTCCCCCATAATACAGCCAGTTTGTCCCCATATACAGCCAGTTTGTCCCCAATATACAGCCAGTTTGTCCCCAATATACAGCCAGTTTGACCCCAATATACAGCCAGTTTGTCCCCCAAATGCAGCCAGTTTGTCCCCAATATACAGCCAGTTTGTCCCCAATATACAGCCAGTTTGTCCCCCAAATGCAGCCAGTTTGTCCCCCAAATGCAGCCAGTTTGTCCCCCATATACAGCCAGTTTGTCCCCCAAATGCAGCCAGTTTGTCCCCAATATACAGCCAGTTTGTCCCCCAAATGCAGCCAGTTTGTCCCCAATATACAGCCAGTTTGTCCCCAATATATAGCCAGTTTGTCCCCCAATATACAGCCAGTTTGTCCCCAAATAATACAGCCAGTTTGTCCCCCATAATACAGCCAGTTTGTCCCCCATAATACAGCCAGTTTGTCCCCAATATACAGCCAGTTTGTCCCCCAAATGCAGCCAGTTTGTCCCCCAAATGCAGCCAGTTTGTCCCCAATAATACAGCCAGTTTGTCCCCAATAATACAGCCAGTTTGTCCCCCAAATGCAGCCAGTTTGTCCCCAATATACAGCCAGTTTGTCCCCCAAATGCAGCCAGTTTGTCCCCAATATACAGCCAGTTTGTCCCCAATATACAGCCAGTTTGTCCCCAATATACAGCCAGTTTGTCCCCCAATATACAGCCAGTTTGTCCCCCAATAATACAGCCAGTTTGTCCCCCATAATACAGTCAGTTTGTCCCCCATAATACAGCCAGTTTGTCCCCCATAATACAGCCAGTTTGTCCCCAATATACAGCCAGTTTGTCCCCCAAATGCAGCCAGTTTGACCCCATAATACAGCCAGTTTGTCCCCATAATGCAGCCAGTTTTCCCCCCAAATGCAGCCAGTTTTTCCCCCAAATGCAGCCAGTTTGTCCCCCAATATACAGCCAGTTTGTTCCTAATATTCAGCCAGTTTGTCCCCAATATACAGCCAGTTTGTCCCCCAATAATACAGCCAGTTTGTCCCCCAATAATACAGCCAGTTTTTCCCCCATAATACAGCAAGTTTGTCCCCCAATATACAGCCAGTTTGTTCCCAATATACAGCCAGTTTGTTCCCAATATACAGCCAGTTTGTCCCCAATAATACAGCCAGTTTGTCCACCATAATACAGCCAGTTTGTCCCCCAAATACAGCCAGTTTGTCCCCCATAATGCAGCCAGTTTGTCCCCAATAATACAGCCAGTTTGTCCCCATAATACAGCCAATTTTTCCCCCAAATGCAGCCAGTTTTTCCCCCAAATGCAGCCAGTTTGTCCCCCATAATACAGCCAGTTTGTCCCCAATATACAGCCAGTTTGTCCCCCAAATGCAGCCAGTTTGACCCCATAATACAGCCAGTTTGTCCCCATAATGCAGCCAGTTTTTCCCCCAAATGCAGCCAGTTTTCCCCCAAATGCAGCCAGTTTGTCCCCCAATATACAGCCAGTTTGTTCCCAATATACAGCCAGTTTGTCCCCAATATACAGCCAGTTTGTCCCCCAATAATACAGCCAGTTTGTCCCCCAATAATACAGCCAGTTTTTCCCCCATAATACAGCAAGTTTGTCCCCCAATATACAGCCAGTTTGTTCCCAATATACAGCCAGTTTGTCCCCCAATAATACAGCCAGTTTGTCCCCCATAATACAGTCAGTTTGTCCCCCATAATACAGCCAGTTTGTCCCCCATAATGCAGCCAGTTTGTCCCCCAAATGCAGCCAGTTTGTCCCCAATAATACAGCCAGTTTGTCCCCATAATACAGCCAGTTTTCCCCCAAATGCAGCCAGTTTTTCCCCCAAATGCAGCCAGTTTGTCCCCCAATATACAGCCAGTTTGTCCCCAAAATGCAGCCAGTTTGTCCCCCATATACAGCCAGTTTGTCCCCCATATACAGCCAGTTTGTCCCCAATAATACAGCCAGTTTGTCCCCCAATATACAGACAGTTTGTCCCCAAAATGCAGCCAGTTTGTCCCCAAAATGCAGCCAGTTTGTCCCCAAAATGCAGCCAGTTTGTCCCCCAATATACAGCCAGTTTGCCCCCCAATATACAGCCAGTTTGTCCCCCAAATGCAGCCAGTTTGTCCCCAATATACAGCCAGTTTGTCCCCATAATACAGCCAGTTTGTCCCCATAATACAGCCAGTTTGTCCCCAATATACAGCCAGTTTGTCCCCCAAATGCAGCCAGTTTGTGCCATAATACAGCCAGTTTCTCCCCAATATACAGCCAGTTTCCCCCCAATATACAGCCAGTTTGTCCCCAATATACAGCCAGTGTGTCCCCCATAATACAGCCAGTTTGTCCCCCAAAAACAGCCAGTTTGTCCCCAATATATAGCCAGTTTGTCCCCCAATATACAGCCAGTTTGTCCCCAATATATAGCCAGTTTGTCCCCCAATATACAGCCAGTTTGTCCCCAAATAATACAGCCAGTTTGTCCCCCATAATACAGCCAGTTTGTCCCCCATAATACAGCCAGTTTGTCCCCAATATACAGCCAGTTTGTCCCCCAAATGCAGCCAGTTTGTCCCCCAAATGCAGCCAGTTTGTCCCCAATAATACAGCCAGTTTGTCCCCAATAATACAGCCAGTTTGTCCCCCAAATGCAGCCAGTTTGTCCCCAATATACAGCCAGTTTGTCCCCCAAATGCAGCCAGTTTGTCCCCAATATACAGCCAGTTTGTCCCCCAATATACAGCCAGTTTGTCCCCCAATAATACAGCCAGTTTGTCCCCCATAATACAGTCAGTTTGTCCCCCATAATACAGCCAGTTTGTCCCCCATAATACAGCCAGTTTGTCCCCAATATACAGCCAGTTTGTCCCCCAAATGCAGCCAGTTTGACCCCATAATACAGCCAGTTTGTCCCCATAATGCAGCCAGTTTTCCCCCCAAATGCAGCCAGTTTTTCCCCCAAATGCAGCCAGTTTGTCCCCCAATATACAGCCAATTTGTTCCTAATATTCAGCCAGTTTGTCCCCAATATACAGCCAGTTTGTCCCCCAATAATACAGCCAGTTTGTCCCCCAATAATACAGCCAGTTTTTCCCCCATAATACAGCAAGTTTGTCCCCCAATATACAGCCAGTTTGTTCCCAATATACAGCCAGTTTGTTCCCAATATACAGCCAGTTTGTCCCCAATAATACAGCCAGTTTGTCCCCCATAAGACAGCCAGTTTGTCCCCCATAATACAGCAAGTTTGTCCCCCATAATACAGCCAGTTTGTCCACCATAATACAGCCAGTTTGTCCCCCAAATACAGCCAGTTTGTCCCCCATAATGCAGCCAGTTTGTCCCCAATAATACAGCCAGTTTGTCCCCATAATACAGCCAATTTTCCCCCCAAATGCAGCCAGTTTTTCCCCCATAATACAGCCAGTTTGTCCCCCATAATGCAGCCAGTTTGTCCCCCAAATGCAGCCAGTTTGTCCCCAATAATACAGCCAGTTTGTCCCCATAATACAGCCAGTTTTCCCCCAAATGCAGCCAGTTTGTCCCCCAATATACAGCCAGTTTGTCCCCAAAATGCAGCCAGTTTGTCCCCCATATACAGCCAGTTTGTCCCCCATATACAGCCAGTTTGTCCCCAATAATACAGCCAGTTTGTCCCCCAATATACAGCCAGTTTGTCCCCCAAATGCAGCCAGTTTGTCCCCAATATACAGCCAGTTTGTCCCCATAATACAGCCAGTTTGTCCCCATAATACAGCCAGTTTGTCCCCAATATACAGCCAGTTTGTCCCCCAAATGCAGCCAGTTTGTGCCATAATACAGCCAGTTTCTCCCCAATATACAGCCAGTTTCCCCCCAATATACAGCCAGTTTGTCCCCAATATACAGCCAGTGTGTCCCCCATAATACAGCCAGTTTGTCCCCCAAAAACAGCCAGTTTGTCCCCAATATACAGCCAGTGTGTCCCCCATAATACAGCCAGTTTGTCCCCCAAAAACAGCCAGTTTGTCCCCAATATACAGCCAGTGTGTCCCCCATAATACAGCCAGTGTGTCTCCAAAAACAGCCAGTTTGTCCTCATAATACAGCCAGTTTGTCCCCCCCAGCCCTGCACTTACCTTCCTCTAGTCAGCTCCGTCCTCGATGTCTTCTCCCGCCCTCGATGACGCTTCAGCCAATCAGGTTACCGGTAACCAGACCCGGTGAACCTGATTGGCCAAGGAACGCACCCCCGTGCGTCCTCTCATTAGGTATTTAGAAGCTGATTACAGCCCTCAGGCTGTAGTCGGGAAGCCTATCAGAGCCTGCTGGCTCTGATAGGCACTTCTAAAGACAAACCAGACGCTGTGATTCAGATGGCCGGTGCTCAAGGGGCCGGCCATCTGAATAGTGGGCGGCAGCAATACATAGGTTCATGCAATGCACCAAGGAACGGATGCTAGCTATTAAGAGTAACTCCTATTACCATTTATTTAGCAGTGGAGTAGTTGGCTTACAAATCCTATATGCAATGTAAATCATTGATAAACGTGAAGTTCTTTTTCTACCATTTTGTTTTTTTCTTTCTTTTTAGTTTATTGTTTTTATTTCTATTCAGAAAACCCTATCTTCTTTATATGATTAAAATAGTAGCTAAATCGATATAGGTGTTAAGCCTCGTACACACGATCAGATATCCTATGGATTCTAATCCGATGGTTTTGTCCTTCGGAAATCCGATGAAGCTGACTTCCATCAGTCTTGCCTACACACCATCAGTCAAAAACGTTCCAAACGCGGTGACGTAAAACACTCCGATGAGCCGAGAAAAATGAAGTTCAATGCTTCTGAGCATGCGTCGACTTGATTCTGAGCATGCGTGGGTTTTTTATCCGATGGACTTGCCCATAGACGATCTGAGTTTTCGATCTGTTTTTTATCCATCGGAAAATTTTAAAACATGTTCTATTTTTTAAAACCGATGGAAAAAAGACCGATGGGTCCCATACACGATCGGTTTGTCTGATGAAAACAATCCATCGGACGGTTTTCATCGGTTAAACCGATCGTGTGTACAGGGCTTATCAAATAATCTGTTATTGATAAATGTCAAAGGCATGAAAGATAAAAATATATGCTATTACTTGAAACAGAATATGCTATGACTGTGTGTTAAAACATATATATTAGTTTGAGATATCACAAGTCAGATGATGATCATTGTGTATTCCTGATCAAATTTCAAATTTCAATAAAGGAATAATGGCTGGTATTGATGTTTAGAGCTGGCGAAGGGCTTTCAGGTAAAAGTAATCCAAGAGTTGCTCGTTCCAAGAACTGACCCGTCAAGAGCTTCCTGATCACTTTTTTGGGGCTCTGAGACAAATGAACTGATGTGTATTACATCACTTCAAGGTTTACAACTGTCATTTCCAGGTTCACAACTGCAGCTACAGGCGAGGATGCAGCTACAGTGCCTTGAAAAAGTATTCATACCCCTCGAAATTTTCCACATTTTGTCATGTTACAACCGGAAACGTAAATGTATTTTATTGGAATTTTTATGTTACAGACCAACGCAAATTGGCACATAATTGTGAAGTAGAAGAAAAATTATTAATTTATTTTTTATTTTATTTAACAAATAAATATGTGAAAAGTGTTACGTGCATTTGTATTCAGCCCCCTTTACTCTGATATCCCTAACTAAAATCTAGTGGAACCAATTGCCTTCAGAAGTCACCTAATTAGTAAATAGAGTCCACTTGTGTGTAATTTAATCTCAGTATAAATACAGCTGTTCTTTGAAGCCCTCAGAGGTTTGTTAGAAAACCTTAGTGAACAAACAGCATCATGAAGGTCAAGGAACAAACCAGACAGGTCAGGGATAAAGTTGCAGAGAAGTGTAAAGCAGGGTTAGGTTATGAAGCTTTGAACATCTCACAGAGCACTGTTTAATCAATCATCCGAAAATGGAAAGAGTATGGCACCACTGCAAACCTACCAAGACATGGCCGTCCACCTAAACTGACAGGCCGGGCAAGGAGAGCATTAATCAGAGAAGCAGCCAAGGGAGAAATACACTCCTCTATATGGGAGAACTAATGGACTCCTCCCATAGGTGTGCGCAGCCTATTGCATTAGGGTGTGCACCCCAAAGCTCAAACACACATGAACACCACCTGCTGTTACAGGGAGGAGGCTCTGATGGTAGGAGACAGTTGATTGGGAGCATATTACATTACACCCTAAATACGGGCGTAATGGGTTCCTAAATTTGAACCTAGCCTTTATTATAATGGGGGCATTTACACTGGCCACTGGCACCCCCAACCACCCATCCGGTGCCACCCATGGATAATGCTAATGTACATGGGGTGATTAGGGTGTGCCCAGGCACACCCGGCACACCCTGTGTGCACGCCTATGACTCCTCCTATAACACAGGTGGACACTAATAAGAGGCAATGATGGGGGAGTGGGGTGCTCCAGCCCAAAGGGATTTGGTCAGTCATTTAGTTCTCCCATATAGAGGAGTGCATTTCTCCCATGGTTCAGAGAAGCAGGATATTCCATTCTATGGATAGCGTAGGACCCACTGATAATGGGGTACTTTGACACAGTAAGTGGGCTTAAGCACCATATAGCTATATGGTGTGACTAAATCCCCATATTTTGTGTAAATGTTCAGGTGTTTTAAATAGCCTTGCAGGAGTTAAATGTCATCTTTGCATGTGTACGCTGTAAAATTTTGTTCACTTTTTGTTGGTCTATCACATAAAATCCCAATTACAACGTTTTTGGTTGTAACATGACAAAATGTGGAAAATTTCAAGGAGTATGAATACTTTTTCAAGGCACTGTAATTAAGGATGATCTTTGCTTGATTAGCTGAAGTGGAGGGCATGGGAGATATTGGGGGTCTAATAGACCCCTGTTGTCTCCATAAAGAGGACATTTGTCATAAAATGTGTTTATCTGTGGCCATCGTTCATGGTTAACTTAAACTGATAACCTGTAAAAGGCTTTTAAAGCATCACCTATCGAGAATTGTGGATAGTTTTTCATGATTTCACGGGCAAAGGTAATTTTAAGGCTTGACATGTTTGGTATCTATTTACCCAACACAACCCAATTGTTTCATTTTTGTGCAGATATTGTGCAACGTAAAAAATTGCCTCCATTTTATACTCCAACGTCTCTGCTTTTGGAAGATACGGTATATGATGTTTGGGGGTTTAAAGTAATTTATAGTGAAAAATGCATATTTTAATATGTGTGCAAAAAATTGAAAACTGCCACGGTAGACAAGAGACTAAGGAACAATGCTATGTACAGTATGTTAATCTGTAAAAATGCATGAATGCAGCTTACCATTTACAGTAAATCTAATGCCGCGTACATACGACCGGTTTTCCCATTGGAAAAAAACTTGGATGTTTTTTCCGACGGAATTCTGCTCAAGCTTGGCTTGCATACACACGGTTGCACAAAAGTTCTCTGAACTTTCGAACCATCAAGAACGTGGTGACGTACAACACTACGACGAGCCGAGAAAATGAAGTTCAATGCTTTCGAGCATGTGTTGAATTGTTTCCGAGCATGCGTCAGAATTTTGCACGTCGGAATTGCTACAGACGATTGGTTTTTCCGATAGGAATGTTTTCCGTTGGGAAAATAGAGAACCTGCTCTCAAACTTTTGCTGGCTGGAATTCCGACAGAAAAAGTCCGATACACACGGTCGGAATTCCCGTTCAAAAACTCACATCAGACTTTTTCCGACCGGAAAACCGGTCGTGTGTACGCGGCATAAGTCCAAAGTTGCATTGTTCTTTGCCTCCAACTGGAATGCATCATTATCCGTATCTTCATCATGGTCACCCATAGCAAGTCAGCTAGGCAAAGGGTCAGCCCTATCCCCAAGATGCATTACAGGCAAATTTGTCCATACCTTCTCCATTTTCTTTAAATGCTTGCAATGATTAATCTCCTTGACCCTCTTAAACCAGTAGCACCATGATGGTAAATTAGACACTGAGTCTAGCCTTCTTCCCAACTTTGTGGAACTGTTTCAGAGTTTTCTAAAACCAAACATTGCAAATCTTGCTGTTCCTGCCACAGATTTCCATACTAAAAAAAAACCTTCTTAGACAAAATGTATGGCCTTCCAATCTAATCTTTGAGTTAAAAGAGATATGAGGCTTCTTGTATTGCTGCTGTGCTGCATAATGCAGTTGTTGTCTACAAGAGGCCTAATTGTATTGAAAGTAACTCATTGCAAGCCTAAACAAATCTAAGCCAAACTGATCATTAGCATGTTCATACACTTAAAGTGGAACTTTAGTTATAACCTTTCTTTTTTTGGACAGAGCGGTGAAGGGTTAGAACCTCTTCTGGGTATTCATTGTCATCTGTGGCCCCATTGCAAGAATTTTCCTACGTAGATCCCTGACGCCACAGGTGTTACACATACCCTCCCCCCACTAGCCAAATGATTATGATACCCAAGCAGGGCCGTACTTTTTTAAATGCCTGAGCGATCAAACATAGCTTCTCTTAACTTCCTCTCCATCTGCATTGCTGCTGCAGATGAGAGCTACCTGCAGTGGAGAATATGGTCTTTGATCTACATTGTGAAGAATACAGACAGCGGTCAGAAGACTCAGAGATGCCGAGAGCATCTGTCACGAGAAGCAGAGTTTGGCCCGGCCGTCGGGCCAAATGCAAAGTTTCCTGAAGAGGTAGACATAGTCCCTGCTTTTTCCCTACTACTCAAGAACCTTTCCCTATCACTGCCACTGTCTCTGTCAGAAGGATAACCTGTCCCTCACCAGTTAACTTGCATAAAGTGGGCCAAACCCAGAGGTCAGAGTCTTAAATAGACTGTGCCTGACCCAAGATAGCCAACAGGGTCACATGAGGCATGAGCATCCAACCAAATCACTGCCTGAGTGACCAAGGGAAATCATGAAAAACATAGCTATTCTTAAAGAAGTGCTCCAGGTTCTTTCAGAAAAATGTAAAAGTCAGCAGTTACAAGTACTGTAGCTGCTTACTTTTAATATTAGGACACTTAGCTGTCCACGAATCCAGCGGTGTCTTTACCCAAGCCGATTTTTCATTTGGCTGTCGGGTGCTGCCACCCCCATCTTGGGTAAGATTCCCTACTGTGAATGCGCGAAGCGCACTGCGCTTTGTGAATGGCCTGGCAGCGGAGGAAGGAGCTAGGGGGCCGGAACTTTCAGGAGAGTTTGCTGTGGAGAAGCAGGTACCCGCTCCCCCCCCCTCGAAAGGTGCCAAATGTGTCAGTGGAGGGGGGGGAGGCAAATAAGCGGAGATTCGCCTTTTGGGTGGAGCTCCACTTTAACTTCCTCTCCATCTGCATTGATGCTGCGGATGTGCGCTACCTGCACTGGAGAATATAGACTGCGCTTGCCTACAGACTGATGACATCATTCTCTTGCACCACACCTCTTGGCCTACACCAGGGATCTTCAAACTTCAGCCCTCCAGCTGTTGCGGAACTACACGTCCCATGAGGCATTGTAAAACTCTGACAAAAACAGACATGACTAGGAATGATGGGAATTGTAGTTTCTGAACAACTGGAGGGCCATAGTTTGGAGATCCCTGGCCTAGACCATGGGTGCTTAACCTCTGGCCCTCCAGCTGTTGAGAAACTACAAGTCCCATCATGCCTCTGCATCTGGAGCCATGTTTGTACTGTAACTGTCAGCCTTGCAGTGCCTAATGGGACTTGTAGTTCAGCAACATCTGGAAGGCCACAAGTTGAGCACCCATGGCCTAGATCATGGGTACTCAACCTGTGTCCCTCCAGCTGTTGCGGAACTACAAGTCCCATCATGCCTCTACCTTCGGGAGCCATGCTTGTACTGTAACTATCAGCCTTGCTGTGCCTCATGGGACTTGTAGTTCGGCAACACCTGGAAGGCCACAAATTAAGCACCCATGGCCTAGACCATGGGTGCTCAACCTGTGGCCCTCCAGCTGTTGCAGAACTACAATTAAAGATTGCAAAGCTGATAAATACAAACATGACTCCCAAAGGCAAAGACATGATGGGAATTGTAGTTCAGCGACATCTGGAGGGCAACGGGTTGAGCACTTATGGCCTAGACCAGGGGTCTCCAAACTGCGGCCCGAGAGCCAGATGTGGCCCTTTGCTAGCCTTTACCGGTCCTTGGGGCACTATTTCTTCCACTGATATGGGCCACTATTCCTCCCACTGACAGCCAACAAGAGGGCACTCTTTCTTCCTCTGATACCAATGATTGGATAATATTCCTCTTACTAATAAGGGCACGACTCCTCCTCCTACTGACTACCAACCCTGAGGCCATATTTATTCTCACTGATGCTGGGCCTCCAGCTGTTGAGGAGCTACAAGTCTCATTAGGCATTGCAAAGCTGATAATTACAAGCATGATGGGAATTGTAGTTTGGCAACATCTGGAGGGCCACAGGTTGAGCACCTATGGCCTAGACAAAGCCAGTTATCTACAGCTCAAGGATTGCTTTTCAAAGCTAAAAGGTAGAACTTTAAAAACAATGGTATCATTGTTGCATATTGTGGCATTAGTAATTTATTCATGGAGGATGTTATTGATAGGTCCAATTTATTTTTTATTTATTTTTAATTTGGCTTGTCCTTCCTATAAAACGGCCTTTTAAATTCCAATAAAAACAATGAAAGATGAGTAACAATAGTCACCGTGTACATGATAGCTCGTGTTTTTATCTCCTGGCTAATCTTAATTAATGTCAAGGAGCAATACGTCAGTGCTTTGTTACTGTCTTAAATGTTAAGCGTGCCGGCACTGGAAGCTAATCCTTGCATTATACAAATTGACTCAATGTCAAATGGCGATTGTTCATTATAAAGTCCCCTTTGACGCTCAGATCTAAACCCTATAAACTTAGATGTTTTAAGTTAAGCACGGATCATTCATCTGCTAAGTTTCCTCTTTCCTATATTGAAAAATTCAGTGGGTTTTATGAAAAACAAAATGTCATTGAATTTCAGACATTAAAATGCAGAAATAATTGGTTTATCGAGATTGCCTTTACTTAAAGGCCCTGCCTCAAAGTTAATTTAAATGATTTACAAGAAAAGCTGTTTTATTCAGCCAAACATTTTTAAAGCTTCATAAGACATCAGCTTTTTATTCTTTTTTTTCTTTTTCTTTTTTTGCCGATAACATTTTTTTTGTTGTTTATGGGTATTGCTTCTCTAGACAATAACCTTTCCTAGTATTACGTTGTTTTATTTCAACTTTTCTTATGCTGATTTGCAAAAACTGTAGACACATAGTTATATTTTTAATGAAAGAAAAAGCTTATGGCTGACAAAAAAATCACATTTTGGGCTGTCCAAGCATCCATAACATTTTGTAAGTGTTATTAAGGCGTTTGAAGGATACGGGATAATTCCACAGTGTTGTTTCTTTGCGCAAGTAGGCAGAAAAGGATGGTAATTGATGACGGTTCTTTACTGTAGCTAATGACCTTCTTTTCTGGTTCTGATATTTAATCAGCAACTTTAGCTTAGGGGAAAAAAAAAGAAGAAGCCTTTCTCTGTTTATATAGAAGAAGATTTAGAACTTAAATTTGCATTTCTGAGATTGTGCGGTATAAAGCTTGGATTCACATCTGGTGTTTTTGCAATATTTCACCAATATTAAAACTTCTAACTCAGCAGAACTTTTTACTAGAGTCCAGATAAAGAGTATCTAAAGCCAACATTTTCTTTGTTTTGGGCAGAGTGGAGGATTAGAGCCCCAGTCAGCTTTGTGTTGATGGCAACACAAAGTGGGAGAGATACCCCGAAGAGTTCAAACGGGAGGAGGGGAGTGAGGCGAACAGCAGTCTTACCCATGGTTATGAACTTTATTGCATATCAAGATTGGACAGATACAGTGATGGGGACTGCGCAATACAGGTTAACCACTTGCCATCCGGCTAACGCGATATACAGTCAGGTCCATAAATATTGGGACATCGACACAATTCTAATCTTTTTGGCTCTATACACCACCACAATGCATTTGAAATGAAACAAACAAGATGTGCTTTAACTGCAGACGTTCAGCTTCAATTTGAATTTGGAATTTGGTATTTACATCCAAATCAGGTGTACGGTGTAGGAATTACAACAGATTGTATATGTGCCTCCCACTTTTTAAGGGACCAAAAGTAATGGGACAATTGGCTGCTCAGCTTTTCCATGGCCAGGTGTGTGTTATTCCCTCATTATCCCATTTACAAGGAGCAGATAAAAGGTCCAGAGTTCATTTCAAGTGTGCTATTTGCATTTGGAATCTGTTGCTGTCAACTCTCAATATGAGATCCAAAGAGCTGTCACTATCAGTGAAGCAAGCCATCATTAGGCTGAAAAAAAAAAAAAAAACATCAAAGAGATAGCAAAAACATTAGGTGTGGCCAAATCAACTGTTTGGAACATCCTTAAAAAGAAAGAACGCACCAGTGAGCTAAGCAACACCAAAAGACCTGGAAGACCAAGGAAAACAACTGTGGTGGATGGCCGAAGAATTCTTTCCCTGGTGAAGAAAACAACAGTTGGCCACATCAAGAACACTCTCCAGGAGGTAGGTGTATGTGTGTCAGATGAAGAACACTCTCCAGGAGGTAGGTGTATGTGTGTCAGATCAAGAACACTCTCAAGGAGGTAGGTGTATGTGTGTCAAAGTCAACAATCAAGAGAAGACTTCAGCAGAGTGAATACAAAGGGTTCACCACAAGATGTAAACCATTGGTGAGCCTCAAAAACAGGAAGACCAGATTAGAGTTTGCCAAACAACATCTAAAAAAGCCTTCACAGTTCTGGAACAACATCCTATGGACAGATGAGACCAAGATCAACTTGTACCAGAGTGATGGGAAGAGAAGAGTATGGAGAAGGAAAGGAACTGCTCATGATCCAAAGCATACCACCTCATCAGTGAAGCATGGTGGTGGTAGTGTCATGGCGTGGGCATGTATGGCTGCCAATGGAACTGGTTCTCTTGTATTTATTGATGATGTGACTGCTGACAAAAGCAGCAGGATGAATTCTGAAGTGTTTCAGGCAATATTATCTGCTCATATTCAGCCAAATGCTTCAGAACTCATTGGACGGAGCTTCACAGTGCAGATGGACAATGACCCGAAGCATACTACGAAAGCAACCAAATAGTTTTTTAAGGGAAAGAAGTGGAATGTTATGCAATGGCCAAGTCAATCACCTGACCTGAATCCGATTGAACATGCATTTCACTTGCTGAAGACTAGTGATGAGCCGAACACCCCCGGGTTCGGTTCGCACCAGAACCCGCGAACGGACCGAAAGTTCGCACGAACATTAGAACCCTATTAAATACAATGGATGCGAACGTTCGGATTCTAAAGTGCTAATTATAACGACTATTATCCATGTTATTGTCCTAAACAGAGTTTGGGAACCCGGGTTCTGCACCAGGGGACATGTATCAATGCAAAAAGAAGTTTTAAAAACGGACATTTTCCGGGAGCAGTCATTTTAATGATGCATAAAGTGAAAAAAAAAAAGTCAAATATTCCTTTAAATATTGTACCTGGGGGGTGTCTAAAGTATGCCTGTGAAGTGCCACGTGTTTCCCGTGTTTAGAACTGTCCCTGCACAAAATAACATTTCTAAAGGAAAAAAAAGCCATTTAAAACTGCTTGCGGCTTTAATGTAATGTCTGGTCCCGGTAATATGGATGAAAATCTTTAAGAAAAAAGGCATAGCTACCCCATCAACCCCCCCCCCCACCCCAGCCCATTACCAGCCCCTTTGGGTCTTTTATGGATATTAAGGGGAACCCCGCACACAAAATAAAAAAGGCCCTATATACTCTGAACAGCCGTATACAGGCGGTGCATACAAGACAGGGGCTGTAGGTTTGTTCTTATGTAGAATCTGTTTGTAATTTTGATCAGCTATATTGTTTAAGTGTAGCTCCAGCCCAAATACCTATTTTTTAGCTTTTTGGAAAACATAGGGAAGGGTTATCACCCCTGTAACATTTGTTTAGCTGTCTGTGCCCCTGTTCAGAACATTTCACCTCACTTTGCGTCCCAATGACAACTGATTTTGAAATGTGGTGTTTTTATTGAAACAAGGATTGGTGATAAAGCATCAGTAGAGAGGAGACACCTTTCTCCCATATTAATTCTTGCAGGAGAGAATTTTCCTTCCAAGGGGTAGATTTCCTCTCACTTCCTGTTGTCTCCTTCCGTTTGCAAATAGTAGTCGTTTGTAAGTTGGATGTTTGAAAGTAGGGACCTGCCGTATATACTCTGCAGAAATTGGCCCCTTAGGTGTTGGTGTTGGCACAACACTGTAAGCACTCACAGTTACTCTTGGTGGGTGCTGGAACGCCCTGCTGTCAACTATTATATCAGGAATTGTAATAACATATAATTGTTGAACAGTGGTAGTAAAAATTGGGCCTTTGATGGTGGTGCTGGTGCCACAACACTGTAAGGCCTGACAGTTACTCTTGGTGGGCGCAGCAATGGGCCCTGCTGTGAATTATTAGATCAATAATTATAATTGCATGCCCCTGTTGAACAGGGGCTGAAAAATTTGGCCTTTGGTGGTGGTGGTGTTGACACAACACTGTAAGGCCTGACAGTTACTCTTGGTGGGCACAGCAATGGGCCCTGCTGTGAATTATTAGATCAATAATTATAATTGCATGCCCCTGTTGAACAGGGGCTGAAAAATTGGGCCTTTGGTGGTGGTGGTGGTGTTGACACAACACTGTAAGGCCTGACAGTTACTCTTGGTGGGCGCAGCAATGGGCCCTGCTGTGAATTATTAGATCAATAATTATAATTGCATGCCCCTGTTGAACAGGGGCTGAAAAATTGGGCCTTAGGCACTGGTGGCACAACACTGCAACCCCTCACAGATACTGTACTTGGAGCACAGCAATGAGGCCTGTTGCAAAGTATTGCATCAAAAATTGTAATTACACGCCCCTGTTAAACAGGGGCTGAAAAATTGGGCCTTAGCCACTGGTGGCGGCACCCATAAACCAAAATGATCTTCCAAGCTATCATCATTAATCGGATCATTGAGGAGGAGGAGGAGGATAGCTAGTCAACATAACAGCACAGGAACTCAGCATCAGCATCAGTCTTGAAGGGATGTGACATTTTAAAATCAATTAGTCTGTTATATCAGCATCAGGTGTGTGGTAGCTGGTGGTGATCCAAGACTGGTTCATCTTGATGAAAGTCAGTCGATCAACCGAGTCGGTGGACAGGCGCACCCTGTGATCCGTGACAAATCCTCCAGCAGCACTGAATGTGCGTTCTGAAAGAACGCTGGATGCAGGACAGGCCAGTAGCTCAATTGCATACTGTGCAGGCTCTGGCCAGTGATCCATCCTCAAGACCCAGTAAGCCAGAGGATTTTCGGTGGGGAAGGTGTCCAAGTCTGACCTTGCCGCTAGGTATTCCTGCACCATGTATATCAGACGCTGGCGATGGTTGCTTGAACCGATCATACTTTGGGGCTGCGGACTAAAGAATTGTCTGAACGCATCGGTCAGACGGCCACCTTCCCCACCGCTCCTTCTTTGACTGCCCGAAGCCTCAGCAACTCGTTGTCCAGGACCAGGAGTTTGTAACCTCCCAGTCTCTGGGAACGCGTTGCACAGACCTTTCTGCAAGGCCTCCCGGAGTTGTCTCATCCTCTGCTCCCTCTGCGACGGTACGATAAGGTCCGCAACCTTACCCTTGTACCGTGGATCAAGGAGAGTGGCCAGCCAGTAATGGTCCCTCTCCTTGATCCGAAGAATACGAGGATCCTTCCGCAGACTTTGCAGGATCAGGGAGGCCATGCAGCGTAGGTTAGCTGAGGCATTCAGTCCGGAGTCCTCTGGGTCACTAAGGACGACATGATCCGCAGCCACCTCCTCCCAGCCATGTACAAGTCCACTGGTTTCTTGGGACTGTAAATCATCCCTAAAAGACTGCTGCTGATGATGCTGAGTGCCAGCCTCCACCTCCATGCTGACACAATCCTCCTTCTCCTCCTCCTCCTCCTCTTCCTGTGCGATGGGTGGGACAGAAGGAACACTGTCTGGGTAAAGGGGGCCTTGAGAGGCAAGGAAGTCCTCCTCTTCCTGCCTCTGTTCTGCCTCAAGTGCCCTGTCCATTATTCCACGCAGCGTGTGCTCCAACAGGTGGACAAGAGGTACAGTGTCACTGATGCATGCACTGTCACTGCTCACCATCCTCGTGGCCTCCTCAAATGGTGCCAGGACAGTGCATGCATCCCTGATCATGCCCCACTGGCGTGGTGAAAAAAACCGAGCTCCCCTGACCCTGTCCTGGTGCCGTAGTCGCACAGGTACTCATTGATGGCCCTCTGCTGCGTGTGCAGCCGCTGCAGCATGGCCAACGTTGAGTTCCACCTGGTGGGCATGTCACATATAAGGTGGTTCTTGGGCAGGTTCAACTCCTTTTGCAGCTCAGCCAGGCGAGCACTGGCATTATAAGATCTGCGGAAATGCACACAGACTTTCCTGGCCTGCCTCAGGACATCTTGTAAGCCCGGGTACCTGCCCAAGAACCGCTGCACCACCAGGTTAAGGACGTGAGCCATACAGGGCACATGGGTCAGTTGTCCCTGTCGGAGGGTGGAGAGGAGGTTGGTGCCATTGTCGCAAACCACCATTCCTGGCTTAAGCTGGCGTGGCGTCAACCACCTCTCGGCCTGCCCCTGCAGAGCAGACAGGACCTCTGCCCCAGTGTGGCTCCTGTCCCCCAAACACAGCAGCGCAAGCACGGCATGGCATCTTTTTGCCTGCGTACTTGCGTAGCCCCTTGAACGCCTACGGAGCACACCGCTGGTTCCGAGGACAAACCACAGGAAGAGGCCATGGAGGAAGAAGAGGAGGGGGTGGAGGAGAGAGGTGTGTCACAACCAGTAGTAGCATTTTGGAGGCGTGGCGGTGGAACAACCTCCAACACTACTGCACCTTGTCCTGCATCCTTCCCAGCTGCCAAAAGAGTGACCCAATGGGCCGTGAAAGAAAGGTAACGTCCCTGTCCATGCCTCATGGACCATGAGTCAGCGGTAATATGCACCTTACCGCTGACCGCCCTGTCCAGCGAGGCCAAGACATTGCCTTCCACATGCCTGTAGAGAGCCGGAATCGCCTTCCGTGAGAAAAAGTGGCGTTTGGGAACCTGCCACTGAGGAACCGCACATTGCACAAACTCACGGAAGGGGGCCGAGTCTACCAACTGAAAAGGCAGCAGTTGAAGCGCTAGCAATTTAGCCAAGCTAGCATTCAACCGCTGGGCATGTGGATGGCTGAGAGTGAACTTCTTTCGACGGTCCAGCAGCTGGGGCAGGGAAATTTGCCTGCTAGAATCGGATGTCGGTGTACTGCTAGCAGAGTGGCCGCAAGTACTGGGCTGTGACACACCTAATTCTACACCTTCATTCCTCTCAGTGCAGGTTTCAGAGAGGACTGAAGGTATAGTGGGTTTTGAGATCCCAGCTGATGCGGTGCAAGGAGAGGTCCGCTTTGTTCTTTGGTGTGGGTCTTTAAGGTAGGCTTGCCAATGAGCTGCATGGCAGGTCAACATATGTCTGATCAAGCATGTGGTGCCCAAGCGGCTGATGTTTTGGCCACGCGATATACGCTTGAGACATATGTTGCAAACAGCAGCTGTGCGATCTGATGCACTCGCCTCAAAAAAGGCCCACACCAAAGAACTTTTTGAATGACGGGCAGAGGCAGCGCCCTGCACAGGCGGAGCTCTGCGGTGTGATTCCGTCGGTGTGCTGCCCATACGCTGGCCACTCAAGGGCATCCTGCCTCGTTGGAGATGTGCCTCCTCCTCATCCTCCTCCTCCTCCTCTCTCCTATTAGGCACCCACGTGGAGTCAGTGACCTCATCATCCCCTCCCTCCTCATCACTGGAGCCAATCTGGCAGTATGCTGCAGCTGCTGGAGCATGACTGCCAGATTGGTGTCCTTCTTGAGCATCCCCTCTCTCTGCTCTCACGCTACTGCCTTCCTCTAGCTGGGTATCATCATCAGATCCTTCGAAACGCTGGGCATCCTCCTGGAGCATGTACCCAACACTGTGCTCAAACAGTTCGGGGGACTCCTCAGGAGGGGGACATGGTGGGTCTAGGGAAGGATTGACTAATGAAGATAATGATACCAGAGAAGAGGACGCTTTGGCAGCTGCTTTGCCAGTACCCTGAGTCTGGGTGAGAGAGGATGAGGAGGATGAGGTGGGCTTGGTCATCCACTCTACCAAGTCTTCGGCATGATGTGGCTCAACATGTCCAGCTGCCGAAAAGAAGGACAAGCGTGTCCCATGGCCATGTGCTGATGACAATGCACCGCGTCCACGACCAGCACTGTTGCCCCCAGACACAGAGCCTGCTTGCCCTCTTTTTTTGCCTCCTGACTGTCTGCCTCTCCTTGTTTGCCTTCCAGACATTTTAATGGATGGCCTGCAGGGAGATGGGAAAAACAGCAATAAGGGCTACCTTCAGGTGTATACTGTGCAGGAGGCTTAGCAACAATGACACTGACACTGTCCCCTGCCTATCCTTCTCTGTCCCTAAACACAAGGATTTGCAATATGCTTCAGCAAGATTGGTTTAGCACAGAATAGCACACTGACAGTTTCCCTCACTGTCCTTCTCTGTCCCTACAAACAAGATTTAGCACAGAATAGCACACTGATAGTTTCCATGAGTGTCCTTCTCTGTCCCCAAACTCAAGGATTTCAAATATGGTTCAGCAAAATTGGTTTAGAACAGAATAGCACACTGACACTTTCCCTCACTGTACCTCTCTGTCCCTAAACTCAAGGATTTCAAATATGGTTCAGCAAGATTGGTTTAGAACAGAATAGCACACTGTCAGTTTCACTCACTGTACCTCTCTGTCCCTACAAACAAGATTTAGCACAGAATAGCACACTGATAGTTTCCACGAGTGTCCTTCTCTGTCCCTAAACTCAAGGATTTCAAATATGGTTCAGCAAGATTGGTTTAGAACAGAATAGCACACTGACACTTTCCCTCACTGTACCTCTCTGTCCCTAAACTCAAGGATTTCAAATATGGTTCAGCAAGATTGGTTTAGAACAGAATAGCACACTGTCAGTTTCACTCACTGTCCTTCTCTGTCCCTACAAACAAGATTTAGCACAGAATAGCACACTGATAGTTTCCACGAGTGTCCTTCTCTGTCCCTAAACTCAAGGATTTCAAATATGGTTCAGCAAGATTGGTTTAGAACAGAATAGCTCACTGACACTTTCCCTCACTGTACCTCTCTGTCCCTAAACTCAAGGATTTCAAATATGGTTCAGCAAGATTGGTTTAGAACAGAATAGCACACTGTCAGTTTCACTCACTGTCCTACTCTGTCCCTACAAACAAGATTTAGCACAGAATAGCACACTGACACTTTCCCTCACTGTACCTCTCTGTCCCTAAACTCAAGGATTTCAAATATGGTTCAGCAAGATTGGTTTAGAACAGAATAGCACACTGTCAGTTTCACTCACTGTACCTCTCTGTCCCTACAAACAAGATTTAGCACAGAATAGCACACTGATAGTTTCCACGAGTGTCCTTCTCTGTCCCTAAACTCAAGGATTTCAAATATGGTTCAGCAAGATTGGTTTAGAACAGAATAGCACACTGTCAGTTTCACTTACTGTCCTACTCTGTCCCTACAAACAAGATTTAGCACAGAATAGCACACTGACACTTTCCCTCACTGTACCTCTCTGTCCCTAAACTCAAGGATTTCAAATATGGTTCAGCAAGATTGGTTTAGAACAGAATAGCACACTGTCAGTTTCACTCACTGTCCTACTCTGTCCCTACAAACAAGATTTAGCACAGAATAGCACACTGATAGTTTCCACGAGTGTCCTTCTCTGTCCCTAAACTCAAGGATTTCAAATATGGTTCAGCAAGATTGGTTTAGAACAGAATAGCACACTGACACTTTCCCTCAATGTACCTCTCTGTCCCTAAACTCAAGGATTTCAAATATGGTTCAGCAAGATTGGTTTAGAACAGAATAGCACACTGTCAGTTTCACTTACTGTCCTACTCTGTCCCTACAAACAAGATTTAGCACAGAATAGCACACTGACACTTTCCCTCACTGTACCTCTCTGTCCCTAAACTCAAGGATTTCAAATATGGTTCAGCAAGATTGGTTTAGAACAGAATAGCACACTGTCAGTTTCACTCACTGTCCTACTCTGTCCCTACAAACAAGATTTAGCACAGAATAGCACACTGATAGTTTCCACGAGTGTCCTTCTCTGTCCCTAAACTCAAGGATTTCAAATATGGTTCAGCAAGATTGGTTTAGAACAGAATAGCTCACTGACACTTTCCCTCACTGTACCTCTCTGTCCCTAAACTCAAGGATTTCAAATATGGTTCAGCAAGATTGGTTTAGAACAGAATAGCACACTGTCAGTTTCACTCACTGTCCTACTCTGTCCCTACAAACAAGATTTAGCACAGAATAGCACACTGACACTTTCCCTCACTGTACCTCTCTGTCCCTAAACTCAAGGATTTCAAATATGGTTCAGCAAGATTGGTTTAGAACAGAATAGCACACTGTCAGTTTCACTCACTGTACCTCTCTGTCCCTACAAACAAGATTTAGCACAGAATAGCACACTGATAGTTTCCACGAGTGTCCTTCTCTGTCCCTAAACTCAAGGATTTCAAATATGGTTCAGCAAGATTGGTTTAGAACAGAATAGCACACTGACACTTTCCCTCACTGTACCTCTCTGTCCCTAAACTCAAGGATTTCAAATATGGTTCAGCAAGATTGGTTTAGAACAGAATAGCACACTGTCAGTTTCACTCACTGTCCTTCTCTGTCCCTACAAACAAGATTTAGCACAGAATAGCACACTGATAGTTTCCACGAGTGTCCTTCTCTGTCCCTAAACTCAAGGATTTCAAATATGGTTCAGCAAGATTGGTTTAGAACAGAATAGCACACTGACACTTTCCCTCACTGTACCTCTCTGTCCCTAAACTCAAGGATTTCAAATATGGTTCAGCAAGATTGGTTTAGAACAGAATAGCACACTGACAGTTTCACTTACTGTCCTACTCTGTCCCTACAAACAAGATTAAGCACATAATAGCACACTGACACTTTCCCTCACTGTACCTCTCTGTCCTTAAACTCAAGGATTTCAAATATGGTTCAGCAAGATTGGTTTAGAACAGAATAGCACACTGACACTTTCCCTCACTGTACCTCTCTGTCCCTACAAACAAGGTTTAGCACAGAATAACACACTGACACTCTCCCTACCTATCCTTATTTGTCCCTAAACACAAGGAATCGAGGATTAGTAAAGGAAAAAAAATGACAATTTTTTGGCATCCTGCCTGTGGCCAATCATTGCTCTCCTCGCTGCCGGCGCTGTGATTGGCCAAGCATGCGGGGTCACAGTGCATGCTTGGCCAATCACAGCGCCTGGATGACACTGCGATGGCGTAGTGCATTGTGGGCCGTTCGCGTCACTCGAATTAGGCGCGAACGGCCCAAATCGTTCGATCTTCGTCGAACGATCGAACAGCCGATGTTCGAGTCGAACGTATGTTCGACTCGAACACGAAGCTCATCCCTACTGAAGACAAAACTGAAGGGAAAATGCCCCAAGACCAAGCTGAAGACAGTTGCAGTAGAAGCCTGGCAGAGCATCACCAGGGATGAAACCCATCGTCTGGTGATGTCTATGCATTCCACACTTCAGGCTGTAATTGACTGCAAAGGATTTGCAACCAAGTATTAAGAAGTGAAAGTTTGATTTATGATTGTTTATCTGTCCCATTACTTTTGGTCCCTTAAAAAGTGGGAGGCACATATACAAACTGTTGTAATTCCTACTCCGTTCACCTGATTTGGATGTAAATACCCTCAAATTAAAGCTGGAAGTCTGCAGTTAAAGCACATCTTGTTCGTTTCATTTCAAATCCATTGTGGTGGTGTATAGAGCCAAAAACATTAGAATTGTGTCAATGTCCCAATATTTATGGACCTGACTGTATGTCGGCAGAATGGCACGGCTGCGCAAAACAACGTACCTGCCGCGCAATCTGCGCAATCCGCGAGCGTCCCCGCGGGCTCGATGTCCGCCGGGTGCCCGCAATCGTCTCACAGAGAGGCAGAACAGGAGATGCCTATGTAAACAAGGCATTTTCCTATTCGGCCTAGCAACATGACAGAGATCTACTGCTCCCTGTCATCGGGAGCAGTTATCTCTGTCATATTCTAGGTAGCCCACCCCCCCACAGTTAGAATCACTCCCTAGGACACACTTAACCCCTTCATTGCCCCCTAGTGTTTAACCCCTTCCCTGCCAGTGTCATTTACACAGTAATCAGTGCATTTTTATAGCATTGATCACTGTATAAATGACAATGGTCCCAAAATAGTGCCAAAAGTGTCCGATGTGTCCACCATAATGTTGCAGTCACGATAAAAATCGCTGATCACCGCCATTACTAATAAAAAAAATAATAGTAAAAATGCCATAAAACTATTTTGTAGACGCTATAACTTTTGCGCAAACCAATCAATATACGCTTATTGCGATTTTTTTACCAAAAATATGTAGAAGAATACGTATCGGCCTAAACTGAGAAAGAAATTGTTTTTCTATATATTTTTGGGGGATATTTATTATAGCAAAACTAAAAAATATTGCTTTTTTTTCAAAATTGTCGCTCTTTTTTTGTTTATAGCGCAACAAATAAAAACCGAAGAGATGATCAAATACTACTAAAAGAAAGCTCCATTTGTGGGGAAAAAAAGGACATCAATTTTGTTTGGGTGCCACGTCACATGACAGCGCAATTGTCAGTTAAAGAGACGCAGTGCCGAATCGCAAAAAATGCTCTGGTCAGGAAGGGGGTAAATTCTTCCGGGGCTGAAGTGATTAAAACATAGGACAACATTGCCATAAAAAGCATATACCCAGGTTCACATGCAGACCACAATCGAGAATTATAATAAAGTACAGGCAATACTGAAAATGTATATAGATAAGTGTTTAGGGGGGGAGGGGGTTCTGTTCTACTGAGATGGCATGAAACCTCAGTGTTGTTAGCCTGGATATGGCGGCTATAGGGAAACACTGTGGATGTCTGCTCTCAAATAGATATCTGAGATCCACCCCTCAAATTTCACTTATCATCAGGGATGAGCCAAACACCCCCCTGTTCGGTTCGCACCAGAACCTGCGAACAGACAGAATGTTTGCGTGAACTTTAGAACCCTATTAAATACAATGGACTTGAACGTTCGAAATCTAATGGCTTATATGCAAGTTATTGTCATAAAAAGTGTTTGGGGACCCGGGTCCTGCCCCAGGGGACATGTATCAAAGCAAAAAATAAAATAAAAAAATTGACGTTTTTTCGGGAGCAGTGATTTTAATAATGCTCAAAATGAAAAAATAAAAGTGAAATATTCCTTTAAATTTCGTACCTGGGGGGTGTGTATGATATGCATGTAAAGTGGTGCATGTTTCCCGTGCTTAGAACTGTCCCTGCAAAAAATGTCATTTCTGAAGGGAAAAAAGTCATTTAAAACTCACTCGCGGCTATTAATGAATTGTCAGCTCCCGGCAATACATAGAAAAGTCATTGATAAAAATAAAAAAAACGTGGGGGTCCCCCCAAATTCAATTACCAGGCCCTTCAGGTCTGGTATAGATATTAAAGGGAACCCCGCCGCAAATTAAAAAAAAAATGCGTGCGGTTCCCCCCAAATATCCATACCAGGCCCTTCAGATCTGGCATGGATTTTAAGGGGAACTCCACCACAAATTAAAAAAAAAATGGCGTGGAGTCCCCCCAAAAATCCACACCAGACCCTTATCCGAGCACGCAACCTGGCAGGCCGCAGGAAAAGAGGGGGGACGAGAGAGCGCCCCCCCTCCTGAACCGTACCAGGCCACATGCCCTCAACATGGGGAGGATGTCCCCATGTTGATGGGGACAAGGGCCTCATCCCCACAACCCTTGCCTGGTGGTTGTGGGGGTCTGCGGGCGGGGGGCTTATCGGAATCTGGAAGACCCCTTTAACAAAGGGGACCCCCAGATCCCGCCCCCCCTATGTGAATTGGTAAGGGGTACATTGTACCCCTACCACTTCACAAAGAAAGTGTAAAAAAAATGTAAAAAACAACACACAAACACCTTGGAAAAGTCCTTTATTAAAAAAAAAAAAAACATTCCAGCGATGAAATCCAGTGTCCCGCGGCGATCCGATGTCCAGCGCTGTCCGTCATTGGCTGAGCCTGAGCGGACCTGATGGGGAACTTCCTCCGCAGTCCATTAAATGTATAGACCCGCCCCTTCTAAAGTTCCCCATCAGGTCCGCTCAGCCAATGACTAGGTGTAGGGCTAAGCGGACCAGATGCGGAACGTGAGAAGGGGCGGGTCTATTCATTTATTACACAGTGGAGGAAGTTCCCCATCAGGTCCGCCCCCTCGTATGTCAGACCCCGCCTACGTCATCCAAAAATCCAAAAATTCGGAAATTGAAAAATTCGGAAATCCGAAAACTCGTAAACTGAAAAATTTGGAAATTCAGAAATTCAAGATTTCGGAAATCCGAAAATCCGGAAATTGAAAAATTTGGAAATTCGGAGATTTCAGAATTAACGAATTTCTCTAAATTCGTGAAAAACGAATTAGAAACGAAACGAATTGCACATGTCTAGTGCCCAAACACAACTTGCTAACACACCTGCATCGCAGTGCATTTCAATACAAGGTAATAGTCTATGTCTGTTGTAGTCGGGTGCATTTCAAAGAACAGTGATTGCATCTTTTTAAGTGCATTTTCTTTCTCAATAGATTTAATTTAGGGATCTCTAGTAATCATGGGTAATAATGAATATTAATTAGTGATATACCACCAGGAATAGCTAATATCTGCCTTTCTTTACATCTAATAAAAGATCCAAATTAAAATAATAAGCACCAAGGAAACCAGAAAAAGCCATGGGTAGGAGGATTTTATGTGTATGAAAGCATTTTTACTACATTATTTTATTTATTTCACAGTCGGGTTCAGGTGACTCACATGAGGATACTGCGGTGAAAACGTAAGTTTATTAAAAAATTTTCCATCATTTAAGGGGAAAAACTAAGTGGCATCAGAAGACCTATAAAATAATGCTCTAACTTTTCAACCTAGATTAAATGTTGACAGCCAGAGACCGTGAACCTTTAAACATCCTTCAAAGAAACTAGAAACGATGAATATGAATAATGATAATATAGCACCCTCATGCTCTAATCATGAGCCTTAAGCCTGGTACACACGACCGGATTTCCATCGGACAAAGCGTAGGATTTTTGTTCCGAAGGGCGTTGGCCGTGAACTTGTATTGCATACGAGCGGCAAAGAATTGTCGGCCAACAAACACAAAACGACGTGGTTTTTCAGCTCTATAGCGCCACCCTTTGGGCAACTTCTGCTAATGTTGTGTTATGGTAAACATTGGTTCTAAACATGCGTGTTTGTACTTTGGAGTTTTGTCCGACGGACTTGTGTACACACGGTCGGAAAATCCGACAACACGCATTTGTTGTCGGAAAATTTTAAAGCGTGCTATCCCACATTTCGTCCGTGGAAAATCCGACAACGCTTGTCCGATGGAGCGTACAAACGGTCGGATTTTCCGACAACAGCCTGTCATCACACAATTCCCTGTCGGAAAATCTGATTGTGTGTACGAGGCTTTACGCTCTAATTATGTGCTTAATAAAAAAAAAAAACACATTGGAATCCATGCGTCCGGCACTCTGCATGTAGATAAGGGGGCCGGGCACATGGATTGGGGGGGCGGCACCCCTGCGCCCATAAAGGGGGAGCCGCCACTGGCTCTCTGCATCCTCACTTTCAATGCAGAGCTGTTCCTGCATTGTATGCAATGATGTCAGAGTGCCTGCAACTAATGAAGCTGCTAATAGAAGAAGCTTTGGGGGACGGGTCCTAAGTAAAAAAGAGCCTTTAATCCTGGCAGTGAGAGGGGAACCCCACTACAACGATAACTTTTTTCTCACCTGGAGTTCCCCTTTAAGATTTTCTGTACAGTCCAACAGGCATTCGAGACCCAGCACTCTTGGCAATCAGAACAAGAAAATTGGTTAGATAACCCCCGCTTCTCTTCTGCAATATGAGGTCTGTGTTTTTACTAATATAAAATGCATTAAAGGCATTTCCAGTCAAAAATCATAGCAAGTTGGGGAGAAGATATATAGATATATATATATATATATATAGATATACACCCACCTGTCACCAGTGGCAGCTGGTGTTCAAATTTTTTTGGGGGGGGCACAAAAAAGGTAAAAAAAAAACAAAAACATCAATTGCAGCCTCACTGTGCCCATCAAACGCAGCTACTACTGTACCAAACACAGCCACTGTACCATCAAACGCAGCCACTGTGCCCCAAACGCAGCCACTGTGCCCCAAATGCTGCCACTGTGCCCCAAATGCTGCCACTGTCTCTATGGCTCTAATCAGATGCTTCAAAAAAATACCCTCCAGCAGGGCCGTCTTTACCGCAGGGAAAACCGGGGCATCTGCCCAGGGCCCCGCCATTGTTGGGGGCCCAAAGCAGCTGCTCCTGGTGCCTGCGCTGCCTGCCGGCTTTTTTTTTTCAGCCGAGTTCCTCCTCCTTTGTCACGGTGATCTGGTGATGGCTGCTTGCAACTCTCTACTGTCACAGTGTCATTTGTAAATACAGAAGCGCTGCTTGCTTCTGTATTTACAAGTGACAGCGCTCTCCTCCCGACGGGCGTTTAGAACCCTCTCTGCTCTACAAAACACATCATCTATCTGTCTCTATGTGAGAGCAGAGAGGGGAGGTGGGAAGGGACGGGGGATGTACAGAGGCAGGAGCTGCTCTCCACGGACATGCGGTGGGTTGCAGCTTTTCTTCTGTAGCCCCACTCTGATGTTAGTTAGGTGATCGGAATGCTCACTATTGAAAGGGGGAGGAAAGGGGGTTGATGCCAGAGGAATTTGTATTGATGGAGGGTGGGCTCCAAACTAATATGGGGAGAGGAGAGCTCTGTACTTGGGAAAGGGAGCGAATTGGACCCCTCAATCCTGCACTCCATCCACTCCATGCACAGATCACCCCTTACACCCATAAAATGCCTGACTGCTTAATTAAACCCTGAGCTGTATTATTCAACTGTAAAGCTGTGCGTTGCTAAAAGTTCTCTGACTGTCTCCTGCAGTATGTCTGCAGTCTAATAATCTTGTGCAGTATATCTGCAGTCTTTGGTTGTCTCTTGCAGTATGTCCGCAGTCTAATAATCTTGTGCAGTATATCTGCAGTCTTTGGTTGTCTCTTGCAGTATGTCCGCAGTCTCTGGTAATCTCCTGCGGTATGTCCGCAGTCTCTGGTAATCTCCTGCAGTATGTCCGCAGTCTCTGGTTGTCTCCTGCAGTATGTCCGCAGTCTCTGGTTGTCTCCTGCAGTATGTCCGCAGTCTCTGGTAATCTCTTGCAGTATATCCGCAGTCTCTGGTTGTCTCCTGCAGTATGTCCGCAGTCTCTGGTTGTCTCCTGCAGTATGTCCACAGTCTCTGGTAATCTCCTGCAGTATGTCCACAGTCTCTGGTTGTCTCCTGCAGTATGTCCGCAGTCCCTGGTAATCTCCTGCAGTATGTCCGCAGTCTCTGGTTGTCTCCTGCAGTATGTCCGCAGTCTCTGGTAATCTCCTGCAGTATGTCCGCAGTCTCTGGTTGTCTCCTGCAGTATGTCCGCAGTCTCTGGTTGTCTCCTGCAGTATGTCCGCAGTCCCTGGTAATCTCCTGCAGTATGTCCGCAGTCTCTGGTTGTCTCCTGCAGTATGTCCGCAGTCTCTGGTAATCTCCTGCAGTATGTCCGCAGTCTCTGGTTGTCTCCTGCAGTATGTCCGCAGTCTCTGGTTGTCTCCTGCAGTATGTCCGCAGTCTCTGGTAATCTCCTGCAGTATGTCCGCAGTCTCTGGTAATCTCCTGCAGAATGTCCGCAGTCTCTGGTAATCTTGTGCAGTATGTCCCGCAGTCTCTGGTTGTCTCCTGCAGTATGTCCGCAGTCTCTGGTAATCTCGTGCAGTATGTCCGCAGTCTCTGGTAATCTCCTGCAGAATGTCCGCAGTCTCTGGTAATCTCCTGCAGAATGTCCGCAGTCTCTGGTAATCTTGTGCAGTATGTCCGCAGTCTCTGGTAATCTCGTGCAGTATGTCCGCAGTCTCTGGTAATCTCCTGCAGTATGTCTGCAGTCTCTGGTATCTCTGGTAATCTCATGCAGTATGTCCGCAGTCTCTGGTAATCTCGTGCAGTATGTCTGCAGTCTCTGGTTGTCTCCTGCAGTATGTCCGCAGTCTCTGGTTGTCTCCTGCAGTATGTCCGAAGTCTCTGGTAATCTCTTGCAGTATATCCGCAGTCTCTGGTTGTCTCCTGCAGTATGTCCGCAGTCTCTGGTTGTCTCCTGCAGTATGTCCGCAGTCTCTGGTAATCTCCTGCAGTATGTCCACAGTCTCTGGTTGTCTCCTGCAGTATGTCCGCAGTCCCTGGTAATCTCCTGCAGTATGTCCGCAGTCTCTGGTTGTCTCCTGCAGTATGTCCGCAGTCTCTGGTAATCTCCTGCAGTATGTCCGCAGTCTCTGGTTGTCTCCTGCAGTATGTCCGCAGTCTCTGGTTGTCTCCTGCAGTATGTCCGCAGTCTCTGGTAATCTCCTGCAGTATGTCCGCAGTCTCTGGTAATCTCCTGCAGAATGTCCGCAGTCTCTGGTAATCTTGTGCAGTATGTCCCGCAGTCTCTGGTTGTCTCCTGCAGTATGTCCGCAGTCTCTGGTAATCTCGTGCAGTATGTCCGCAGTCTCTGGTAATCTCCTGCAGAATGTCCGCAGTCTCTGGTAATCTCCTGCAGAATGTCCGCAGTCTCTGGTAATCTTGTGCAGTATGTCCGCAGTCTCTGGTAATCTCGTGCAGTATGTCTGCAGTCTCTGGTATCTCTGGTAATCTCATGCAGTATGTCCGCAGTCTCTGGTAATCTCGTGCAGTATGTCTGCAGTCTCTGGTTGTCTCCTGCAGTATGTCCGCAGTCTCTGGTAATCTCGTGCGGTATGTCCGCAGTCTCTGGTAATCTCCTGCAGTATGTCAGCAGTCTCTGGTTGTCTCCTGCAGTCTCTGGTAATCTTGTGCAGTATGTCCGCAGTCTCTGGTAATCTCCTGCAGTATGTCAGCAGTCTCTGGTTGTCTAGTGCAGTATGTCCGCAGTCTCTGGTAATCTCCTGCAGTATGTCCGCAGTCTCTGGTTGTCTCCTGCAGTATGTCCCCAGTCTCTGGTTGTCTCCTGCAGTATGTCCGCAGTCTCTGGTAATCTCCTGCAGTATGTCCGCAGTCTCTGGTTGTCTCCTGCAGTATGTCCGCAGTCTCTGGTTGTCTCCTGCAGTATGTCCGCAGTCTCTGGTTGTCTCCTGCAGTATGTCCGCAGTCTCTGGTTGTCTCCTGCAGTATGTCCGCAGTCTCTGGTAATCTCCTGCAGAATGTCCGCTGTCTCTGGTAATCTTGTGCAGTATGTCCGCAGTCTCTGGTTGTCTCCTGCAGTAAGTCCGCAGTCTCTGGTAATCTCGTGCAGTATGTCCGCAGTCTCTGGTAATCTCCTGCAGTATGTCTGCAGTCTCTGGTAATCTCCTGCAGTATGTCTGCAGTCTCTGGTAATCTCGTGCAGTATGTCCGCAGTCTCTGGTAATCTCTTGCAGTATATCCGCAGTCTCTGGTTGTCTCCTGCAGTATGTCCGCAGTCTCTGGTTGTCTCCTGCAGTATGTCCACAGTCTCTGGTAATCTCCTGCAGTATGTCCACAGTCTCTGGTTGTCTCCTGCAGTATGTCCGCAGTCCCTGGTAATCTCCTGCAGTATGTCCGCAGTCTCTGGTTGTCTCCTGCAGTATGTCCGCAGTCTCTGGTAATCTCCTGCAGTATGTCCGCAGTCTCTGGTTGTCTCCTGCAGTATGTCCGCAGTCTCTGGTTGTCTCCTGCAGTATGTCCGCAGTCCCTGGTAATCTCCTGCAGTATGTCCGCAGTCTCTGGTTGTCTCCTGCAGTATGTCCGCAGTCTCTGGTAATCTCCTGCAGTATGTCCGCAGTCTCTGGTTGTCTCCTGCAGTATGTCCGCAGTCTCTGGTTGTCTCCTGCAGTATGTCCGCAGTCTCTGGTAATCTCCTGCAGTATGTCCGCAGTCTCTGGTAATCTCCTGCAGAATGTCCGCAGTCTCTGGTAATCTTGTGCAGTATGTCCCGCAGTCTCTGGTTGTCTCCTGCAGTATGTCCGCAGTCTCTGGTAATCTCGTGCAGTATGTCCGCAGTCTCTGGTAATCTCCTGCAGAATGTCCGCAGTCTCTGGTAATCTCCTGCAGAATGTCCGCAGTCTCTGGTAATCTTGTGCAGTATGTCCGCAGTCTCTGGTAATCTCGTGCAGTATGTCCGCAGTCTCTGGTAATCTCCTGCAGTATGTCTGCAGTCTCTGGTATCTCTGGTAATCTCATGCAGTATGTCCGCAGTCTCTGGTAATCTCGTGCAGTATGTCTGCAGTCTCTGGTTGTCTCCTGCAGTATGTCCGCAGTCTCTGGTTGTCTCCTGCAGTATGTCCGAAGTCTCTGGTAATCTCTTGCAGTATATCCGCAGTCTCTGGTTGTCTCCTGCAGTATGTCCGCAGTCTCTGGTTGTCTCCTGCAGTATGTCCGCAGTCTCTGGTAATCTCCTGCAGTATGTCCACAGTCTCTGGTTGTCTCCTGCAGTATGTCCGCAGTCCCTGGTAATCTCCTGCAGTATGTCCGCAGTCTCTGGTTGTCTCCTGCAGTATGTCCGCAGTCTCTGGTAATCTCCTGCAGTATGTCCGCAGTCTCTGGTTGTCTCCTGCAGTATGTCCGCAGTCTCTGGTTGTCTCCTGCAGTATGTCCGCAGTCTCTGGTAATCTCCTGCAGTATGTCCGCAGTCTCTGGTAATCTCCTGCAGAATGTCCGCAGTCTCTGGTAATCTTGTGCAGTATGTCCCGCAGTCTCCTGCAGTATGTCCGCAGTCTCTGGTAATCTCGTGCAGTATGTCCGCAGTCTCTGGTAATCTCCTGCAGAATGTCCGCAGTCTCTGGTAATCTCCTGCAGAATGTCCGCAGTCTCTGGTAATCTTGTGCAGTATGTCCGCAGTCTCTGGTAATCTCGTGCAGTATGTCCGCAGTCTCTGGTAATCTCCTGCAGTATGTCTGCAGTCTCTGGTATCTCTGGTAATCTCATGCAGTATGTCCGCAGTCTCTGGTAATCTCGTGCAGTATGTCTGCAGTCTCTGGTTGTCTCCTGCAGTATGTCCGCAGTCTCTGGTAATCTCGTGCGGTATGTCCGCAGTCTCTGGTAATCTCCTGCAGTATGTCAGCAGTCTCTGGTTGTCTCCTGCAGTCTCTGGTAATCTTGTGCAGTATGTCCGCAGTCTCTGGTAATCTCCTGCAGTATGTCAGCAGTCTCTGGTTGTCTAGTGCAGTATGTCCGCAGTCTCTGGTAATCTCCTGCAGTATGTCCGCAGTCTCTGGTTGTCTCCTGCAGTATGTCCCCAGTCTCTGGTTGTCTCCTGCAGTATGTCCGCAGTCTCTGGTAATCTCCTGCAGTATGTCCGCAGTCTCTGGTTGTCTCCTGCAGTATGTCCGCAGTCTCTGGTTGTCTCCTGCAGTATGTCCGCAGTCTCTGGTTGTCTCCTGCAGTATGTCCGCAGTCTCTGGTTGTCTCCTGCAGTATGTCCGCAGTCTCTGGTAATCTCCTGCAGAATGTCCGCTGTCTCTGGTAATCTTGTGCAGTATGTCCGCAGTCTCTGGTTGTCTCCTGCAGTAAGTCCGCAGTCTCTGGTAATCTCGTGCAGTATGTCCGCAGTCTCTGGTAATCTCCTGCAGTATGTCTGCAGTCTCTGGTAATCTCGTGCAGTATGTCCGCAGTCTCTGGTAATCTCGTGCAGTATGTCTGCAGTCTCTGGTTGTCTCCTGCAGTATGTCCGCAGTCTCTGGTAATCTCGTTCAGTATGTCTGCAGTCTCTGGTAATCTCCTGCAGAATGTCAGCAGTCTCTGGTTGTCTCCTGCAGTCTCTGGTAATCTTGTGCAGTATGTCCGCAGTCTCTGGTAATCTCCTGCAGTATGTCAGCAGTCTCTGGTTGTCTAGTGCAGTATGTCCGCAGTCTCTGGTAATCTCCTGCAGTATGTCCGCAGTCTCTGGTTGTCTCCTGCAGTATGTCCCCAGTCTCTGGTTGTCTCCTGCAGTATGTCCGCAGTCTCTGGTAATCTCCTGCAGTATGTCCGCAGTCTCTGGTTGTCTCCTGCAGTATGTCCGCAATCTCTGGTTGTCTCCTGCAGTATGTCCGCAGTCTCTGGTTGTCTCCTGCAGTATGTCCGCAGTCTCTGGTTGTCTCCTGCAGTATGTCCGCAGTCTCTGGTAATCTCCTGCAGAATGTCCGCTGTCTCTGGTAATCTTGTGCAGTATGTCCGCAGTCTCTGGTTGTCTCCTGCAGTAAGTCCGCAGTCTCTGGTAATCTCGTGCAGTATGTCCGCAGTCTCTGGTAATCTCCTGCAGTATGTCTGCAGTCTCTGGTAATCTCGTGCAGTATGTCCGCAGTCTCTGGTAATCTCATGCAGTATGTCTGCAGTCTCTGGTTGTCTCCTGCAGTATGTCCGCAGTCTCTGGTAATCTCGTTCAGTATGTCTGCAGTCTCTGGTAATCTCCTGCAGAATGTCCGCAGTCTCTGGTAATCTCCTGCAGAATGTCCGCAGTCTCTGGTAATCTCGTGCAGTATGTCCGCAGTCTCTGGCTGTCTCCTGCAGTATGTCCGCAGTCTCTGGTAATCTCCTGCAGTATGTCCGCAGTCTCTGGTTGTCTCCTGCAGTATGTCCGCAGTCTCTGGTTGTCTCCTGCAGTATGTCCGCAGTCTCTGGTTGTCTCCTGCAGTATGTCCGCAGTCTCTGGTTGTCTCCTGCAGTATGTCCGCAGTCTCTGGTAATCTCCTGCAGTATGTCCACAGTCTCTGGTTGTCTCCTGCAGTATGTCCGCAGTCCCTGGTAATCTCCTGCAGTATGTCCGCAGTCTCTGGTTGTCTCCTGCAGTATGTCCGCAGTCTCTGGTAATCTCCTGCAGTATGTCCGCAGTCTCTGGTTGTCTCCTGCAGTATGTCCGCAGTCTCTGGTTGTCTCCTGCAGTATGTCCGCAGTCTCTGGTAATCTCCTGCAGTATGTCCGCAGTCTCTGGTAATCTCCTGCAGAATGTCCGCAGTCTCTGGTAATCTTGTGCAGTATGTCCCGCAGTCTCTGGTTGTCTCCTGCAGTATGTCCGCAGTCTCTGGTAATCTCGTGCAGTATGTCCGCAGTCTCTGGTAATCTCCTGCAGAATGTCCGCAGTCTCTGGTAATCTCCTGCAGAATGTCCGCAGTCTCTGGTAATCTTGTGCAGTATGTCCGCAGTCTCTGGTAATCTCGTGCAGTATGTCCGCAGTCTCTGGTAATCTCCTGCAGTATGTCTGCAGTCTCTGGTATCTCTGGTAATCTCATGCAGTATGTCCGCAGTCTCTGGTAATCTCGTGCAGTATGTCTGCAGTCTCTGGTTGTCTCCTGCAGTATGTCCGCAGTCTCTGGTAATCTCGTGCAGTATGTCCGCAGTCTCTGGTAATCTCCTGCAGTATGTCAGCAGTCTCTGGTTGTCTCCTGCAGTCTCTGGTAATCTTGTGCAGTATGTCCGCAGTCTCTGGTAATCTCCTGCAGTATGTCAGCAGTCTCTGGTTGTCTAGTGCAGTATGTCCGCAGTCTCTGGTAATCTCCTGCAGTATGTCCGCAGTCTCTGGTTGTCTCCTGCAGTATGTCCCCAGTCTCTGGTTGTCTCCTGCAGTATGTCCGCAGTCTCTGGTAATCTCCTGCAGTATGTCCGCAGTCTCTGGTTGTCTCCTGCAGTATGTCCGCAGTCTCTGGTTGTCTCCTGCAGTATGTCCGCAGTCTCTGGTTGTCTCCTGCAGTATGTCCGCAGTCTCTGGTAATCTCCTGCAGAATGTCCGCTGTCTCTGGTAATCTTATGCAGTATGTCCGCAGTCTCTGGTTGTCTCCTGCAGTAAGTCCGCAGTCTCTGGTAATCTCGTGCAGTATGTCCGCAGTCTCTGGTAATCTCCTGCAGTATGTCTGCAGTCTCTGGTAATCTCGTGCAGTATGTCCGCAGTCTCTGGTAATCTCGTGCAGTATGTCTGCAGTCTCTGGTTGTCTCCTGCAGTATGTCCGCAGTCTCTGGTAATCTCGTTCAGTATGTCTGCAGTCTCTGGTAATCTCCTGCAGAATGTCCGCAGTCTCTGGTAATCTCCTGCAGAATGTCCGCAGTCTCTGGTAATCTCCTGCAGAATGTCCGCAGTCTCTGGTAATCTTGTGCAGTATGTCCGCAGTCTCTGGTTGTCTCCTGCAGTATGTCCGCAGTCTCTGGTAATCTCCTGCAGTATGTCCACAGTCTCTGGTTGTCTCCTGCAGTATGTCCGCAGTCTCTGGTTGTCTCCTGCAGTATGTCCGCAGTCTCTGGTTGTCTCCTGCACTATGTCCGCAGTCTCTGGTTGTCTCCTGCAGTATGTCCGCAGTCTCTGGTAATCTCCTGCAGTATGTCCGCAGTCTCTGGTAATCTTGTGCAGTATGTCCGCAGTCTCTGGTAATCTCCTGCAGTATGTCCGCAGTCTCTGGTAATCTCCTGCAGTATGTCCGCAGTCTCTGGTAATTTCCTGTATTATGTGTATTAATGTGCCGCTTTACTTGCTTAATTATTTGGGAATGCTCCACTGCTCAGTGAGTGGTAATGATGTGCATTAACCTGTATCAACCAATCAGCGAACAGTAGCGATCTGCTTTAATCTCTAGCAACCAATCAGTAAGTGGTAATAATGTGCAGTAACCTCTATCTACCAATCGGCAAGCAGAAATTATGTGTTGTAACCTTTAGCAACTAGTCAGTGAGCGGTAAGGATAGGCTTTAACCTCTGGCAAACAATTGCAATCGCTGCGTGATCTGCTGCAGTAAACTGATTTTGAGTCTGCCTGCAATTTTTTGTATGTCTCAGAATGGAGGGGGGGGGGGGCCCAAGAAAATGTTTGCCCAGGGCCCAATCAAAGTTAAAGATGGCCCTGCCCCCCAGCTGTAATTCAGGCCCCCGGCGCCCGACAAGGGGGCGGGCGCCTGAATAGGGGGTGTCAGCGTCGGCCATAGATAGATTCATGCAATGCACGAATCTATCTATTGGTGATAGAGGGGGTGGCTGGAGAGAGGGGGCGGCACCCATGTGCCCTTTATGGACGCACTGCCACTGCCTGTCACTTTATTGGGTACACCTTGCTAGTACCAGGTTGGACCCCCTTTTGCCTTAATTCTTGGTGGCATAGATTCAACAAGGTGTTGGAAACATTCCTCAGACATTTTGCTCCATAGTGACATGATGGCATCACGCAGTTGCTGCAGATTTGTCAGCTGCACATCCATAATGCCAATCTCCTGTTCCACCACATCACAAAGGTGCTCTATTGGATGAGATCTGGTGACTGTGGAGGCCATTGGAGTGCAGGGACCTCATTGTCCGGTGGTGAGATGATTGGAGATTTGTGACATGGTGCATTATCCTGCTGGAAGGAGCCATCAGAAGATGGGGACACTGTAGTCATAAAGGAATGGACATGGTCGGCAACAATACTCAGGTAGGCTGCGGTGTGTAAACGATGCTCAACTGGTACTAAGGGGCCCAAAATGTGCCAAGAAAATATCCCCCCCACCATTACACCACCACCAGCCTGATCCGGTGATACAAGGCAGGATGGATCCATGATTTCATGTTGTTTACACCAAATTCTGACCCGACCATCTGAATGTCACAGTTGAAATTGAGACTCATCAGACCAGGCAACGTTTCTCCAATCTTCTATTGTCCAGTCTCAGTTTCCTGTTCTTAGCTGACAGGAGTGGCACCCGGTGTGGTCTTCTGCTGATGTAGCCCATCTGCTTCAAGGTTGGATGTGTTGTGTGTTCAGAGATATTTTCTCTTTTTCGGACCATTCTCTGTAAACCCGAGAGAGGGTTGTGTGTGGAAATCCCAGTAGATCAGCAGTTTTTGTAATACTCAGACCAGCCCGTCTGGCACCAACAACCATGTCACTTAAATTCCCTTTCTTCCCCATTCTGATGCTCGGATTGAACTTCAGCAAATTGTCTTTACAGCGCCTTGATGCCTAAATGCATTGAGCCATGTGATTGGCTGATTAGCAATTTGTGTTACCAAGCAATTGGACAGGTATACCCAACAACGTGGCTGGCGAGTGTGTATATATATATATATACACACTCACCGGCCACTTTTATATAAATATATATATATATATATATATCTATATATATATATATATATATATATATATATATATAGATATATATATATGCAAGGCTTCTACTATTTTAGCTATTCCTGAAAAAGTGTCCTTACTCCTTAACCCTTTTCATACCGGGCTTTTTGTACCACTTCCATACCGGGCCTATTCTAGCACTTCTCTCCTACATGTACAAATCATCATTCTTTTGCTAGAAAATTACTCAGAACCCCCAAACATTATATATGTTTTTTTAGCAGACACCCTAGGGAATAAAATGACGGTCATTGCAACTTTTTTTCTTGCACGATATTTGCGCAATAATTTTTCAAACGCCTTTTTAAAAAAAAAAAATGGTTTCATGAATTAAAAAATAACAAAACAGTAAAGTTAGCCCAATTTTTGGGGAAAATATGAAAGATGATAGTACGCCGAGTAAATAGATACCTAACATGTCACGCTTTAAAATTGCGCACACTCATGGAATGGCGCCAAACTTCGGTACTTAAAAATCTCCATAGGCGACGCTTTAATTTTTTTTACAGGTTACCAGGTTAGAATTACAGAGGAGGTCTAGTGCTAGAATTGTTGCACGTGCTCTAACGCACGCGGCGATACCTCACATGCGTGGTTTGAACGGCGTTTACATATGTGGGCGACTTACGCGTGCATTCGCTTCTGATCGCGAGCTACCGGGTACAGGGGCGTTTTAATTTTTTTTTTTTATTATTTATTATTTTTTTTTTACTTATTTATTTATTTTTTTACAATTATTTTACTTTTTTTTTTTTTATCACTTTCATTCCTATTACAAGGAATGTAAACATCCCTTGTAATAGGAATGTGTGTGACAGGTTCTCTTTATTGAGAGATGCAGGGTCAATAAGACCCCACATCTCTCCTCCAGGCTGGAAAGCATGAGATCAGTGAATTTTTTTTCACTGATCTCATACTTACAGCCGCAATGGCAGCTTTGTTTACATTTGAGGACCCGGGCGTGACGTCATCACATCGCGCCCGGGCCTACGACGATCATAGAGATGACTGGTGACCATCTGGTCACCAGTCATCTCTATGCTCGTCACGTGACCCACCGACGGCGCCGGAAGATTCGCTCCGGGTCCCCGATCGCACGGGAGAGCCCGGAGAAGCACCGGATGGCGGCGGGAGGGGGGGATGTCCCCTTCCGCCGCCTATAAGAACGATCAAGCGGTGGAACCGCCGCTATGATAGTTCTTATGGTGCACAGAATCGCCGGCCCAAGACAAGGATATCTGAATGATGCCTCTAGCTGCAGGCATCATTCAGATATCCCCCTACAAAGCCGAGGACGTCATATGACGTCCACCCAGGATGGGAGATCCCATCTGTGGACGTCATATTACTATGGCTGGGTAGGGAAGTGGTTAAAGTATAAAAAAAATTTTTTTTTAGCTTTGGATAGAGACTCACCCACTCTATTTTTCCCCATCATGATCAGCACCAAAAGGGAAAGTAGAAAAAAATCCCACATTTTGGGTTGTCCCCAGAACAGTATTAGAGGGGGAATCTTGGAAATGGGACACTAGTTCTGGTGACACCGATGACAACCAGGGATTCTTTCACTTTGGAGGGATTTCCTCTTACTTCCTGTTTTGGCAATGGGACAGGAAGTGAAGAGAAATCTCCACATCGGGACACAGATGGCAAACATGTTTGTATTCAAAAAAAAAACATTGTCTCCTTTTTGATTTCAGTCTTTCAATGTTTTGTAAGGATGTGCCTTTAATAAGATTCTTTCCACCTGTAAGTGCTAATCGCGTTAATAAATGCCTACAGAGATAAAGAATCAGTGTTCTAACATCATCAAACAGGGTCCGATGAAAGCAGATCTTATTAAACTTGCTAAAATGTTCAAGGGTAGCAAAAAACTGAGTGATTTTGGAAGAAACTAATTGGCAATGTTGTGAAAGGGAAAAGCGACCAGTTATCGGCGCTGCTATTGATTTATAATTATGTGAAAAAATATGACAGTACATAAATGTCAAGGAAGATTTGAAATGCAACATTATTTCATATATTTGGAGGTGAGAAGAATAACGAAGTACAGATAACGAATACAAAAACCCAGACATGGGTAGAAAGAGGAAAATGATTCTTAACCCCTTTTTGCTTTCATTCCATATATTAACGTTTCCCAGTTCTGCACCATTCTGGGGAAATGCTATAAACATCCTTCATCTGATAACTTCTAGCTGTGTTGGTAATCCTTGCTGTCATTGCTCTCGAGTCCCCACTGATGATCAGGAACCAATCGGAGTGTACTTATCCGTGGGATTACCATGTCAGCTTTGTGATATGATTACATGCAGGCTGGAGGCTTCAATAAGCATTTAGACTGCAGATGGCACTAAAGATGGCAGTGTCCACCGGTTTAATACTGTAATTGACAGATGCAGTTACAGTATTGAAATAATGAATGAATATATATAGATATGTAGCACACAGACCCTTTTTTCCTGCTTACCTTCACTTGCAGGTTAAAGGCACACCATGCCACATGCCCGTATCTTCCTGGTATAAGAGGTTGAGCGGTGTTCTTGTAATTTTTGGGTCCTGCGGTGAGTTACCCCCTTCCACTGGATCTCATCCCTAGAGTGTAGGGAAAAGTCTATTCTTTCCTGTTTTAGAAAGGCCAATGTCCAGACAGTGTCAACTCCAACAAAGAGTTTATTTTTCCTTTTGCTTGATAACAACAGGGGAGGTTGAAGAGAGAAAGAAGTTGGATAGGGAGGTAGATTCAGGCACACAACACCTATCGTTACACTTTGCCACTCAAGCCTGAGTGGGCTTTGCTCACCCGGATAGTCTCCTCTCACGGTCCTAGCAGCCGGAATGAAGCACGAACAGTCACTTTAATTTAGTCCCCTTCACGGACAAGTTCAGGAGATCCTCTGCCACAGAATACTTTAATTCCTGAATTAGAACTTTGAAACCCCTGTAGATTATTAGAGACTAGACATGTGCATTCGTTTTCGTCCGAATGCATTTTCATCCGAATTTCAGGTATTTTCGTTATCGTTTTAACAAACGAAAACGAAAGCACAGAATCCGAAAACCAAAAGATCCGACATAAACAAATGCTTTATTTTCGTTTTCGTTGCGACAACAGTTCGATATAGATAGGAGATTTGACGTGACGCTGACAATAACAATCTGTGTCCATCGAACCTGTGGTCGAATGTGCCTAACCTTAACTCTATTAGTCCGAGATAATTCTACATAGAGAGAAAAGATTCGACATAGAGAGAAAAGATTTGACATAGGAGAGAAAAGATTCGACATTATAGAGAGAAAAGATTTGACATAGGAGAGAAAAGATTCGACATTATAGAGAGAAAAGATTCGACATAGGAGAGAAAAGATTCGACATTATAGAGAGAAAAGATTCGACATAGGAGAGAAAAGATTCGACATTATAGAGAGAAAAGATTCGACATAGGAGAGAAAAGATTCGACATAGGAGAGAAAAGATTCGACATAGGAGAGAAAAGATTCGACATTATAGAGAGAAAAGATTCAACATTATAGAGAGAAAAGATTTGACAGAGAGAGAAAAGATCGCTGCTGGAATTGGGTGGGAGAAGTAAAATAATGATGATGATGAATGTTATTGGCTGATTGTAACCAAAGAGGAGGAGCAGTAAAATAGAACTAACTTGACAATTCAACATGAACGACGAAGATTCGACAAAGCATCGAAAAACATACAAACGTCGAATCTGTCATTGAAGGCTTATGGTGTCTGTCGAAAGTTAGAAGATTCGACGGAGCAGCAAAACTGTACAACGCTGCAATCGTACATTTCCGGTCAAATGCATCCGCCCATAGGCTATAGAAGAATTCTAATGTTGGTTGACTAGTAATAGTAATTAATAAATATAATTATTACTAGTCATACAACATTAGAATTCTTCTATAGCTTGTGGGCGGAACATTTGACCGGAAATGTATGATTGCAGAGTCGTACAGTTTCGCTGCTCCGTCGAATCTTCTTTGAACATTCGACAGACACCATAAGCCTTCAATGACAGATTCGACCTTAATTCATTCAGATTTTCGGACGAATGCAATTTCTAACGAAAAACGAAATAAATAAAAACGAATTTCGGGAGTAACTAAATAAATTTATTTTTCGGACGAAAACGAAATTCCGAAACAAAATATTTCAGTGTGCACATGTCTATTAGAGACCATAGGTGCCAATGGGACACACTACAGGAGCTATCTTGCAACTCACGAATCCTTCCCTCTGATAGGCAACCAGGCCTTCTTGAGACCGTGACTTCCTTCACCGATCCTTCGGACAGGCCCTCCCCCGGTTTCCTCTTTTTTTAGAGTGGGCCACCCTCACCTGGCCTACCTGGGACTCCAGTGGTTGGTTGTAGACCCAGTTGAAGGTAGTGGGCCTACCTGGAACTCTGTAGCTTTGGGCTAAAGGTACCCGAGACTCCTCGACCAGTTCACGCACCCCCCGGCCAGCAGGGCCTTCTTGGAATCCCCCCCGGCACACCACCACAGATCATGGTGTCTGCCCTTTATGTACCCTCTCCCGGCATGCACAGCAGGCAGAACCCACCCACCGTACGGTAGCCGAGAGAGGACACCTAATCGCACCACAATGCCACCTGTGGTTCAACCCGAGACCTGAGTGACAGCGCCACCCACAGGTCAAGGGGAACCATACCTCAGGCAACACCACAGCAGAGCAGAGTACAAACTATGGAATTTGATAAACTGAGCCAAACTATTGCTCAGGCTGCCCCTAAATTTAAGGCATAGCGACCCCATTTTTGGGGGGTCCGCTACAGATATATAGATCTATATGGATATATAGATCTATATATCTATATATATTTACATTAACCAGCCATTTTATTAGGTACACCTTGCTAGTACCAGGTTGGACCCCCTTTTGCCTTCAGAACTGCCTTCATTCTTCATTGGCAAAGATTCAACAAGGTGTTGGAAACATTCCTCAGAGATTTTGGTCCATATTGACATGATAGCATCACGCAGTTGCTGAAGATTTGTCGGCTGCCCATCCATGATGCAAATCTCCCGTTTCACCACATCCCATAGGTGCTCTATTGGATTGAGATCTGGTGAGTGTGGAGGCCATTGGAGTACAGTGACCTCATTGTCACGTTGAAGAAACCAGTAGTGAGATGATTGGAGCTTTGTGACATGGTGCATTATCCTGCTGGAAGGAGCCATCAGAAGATGGGGACACTGTTGTCATAAAGGGATGGACATGATCAGCAACAATACTCAGGTAGGCCGTGGCGATTAAACGATGCTCAACTGGTGCTAAGGGGCCCAAAGTGTACCAAGAAAATATCCCCCACACCATTACACCACCACCAGCCTGAACGGGTGATACGAGGCAGGATATATCCATGTTTTCATGTTGTTTACACCAAATTCTGACCCGACCATCTGAATGTCGCAGCTGAAATTGAGACTCTCCAGACCAGGCAATGGTTTTTCAAGCTTCTATTGTCCAATTTTGGTGAGCCTGTGTGAATTGTAGCCTCAGTTTCTTGTTCTTAGCTGACAGGAGTGGCATCCGATGTGGTCTTCTGCTGCTGTAGCCCATCTGCTTCAAGGTTTGATGTGTTGTGCATTCAGAGATGGTATTCTGCATACCTTGGATGTAATGAGTGGTTATTTGAATTACTGTTGCCTTTCTATCGTCTGGAACCAGTCTGCCCATTCTCCTCTGACCTCGGACATCAGCAAGGCATTTTCCTCCACACAACTGCCGCTCACTGGATAGTTTCTCTTTTTTAGACCATTCTCTGTATACCAGATAGATGATTGTGCATGAAAATCCCAGTAGATCAGCAGCTTTTGAAATACTCAGACCAGCCCGTCCGGCACCAACAACCATGCCGCGTTCAAAGTCACTTAAATCCCCTTTTTTCCCCATTCTGATGCTCAGTCTTTTTTTTTTTTTGTATTATTATTGTGTCTGCCTAGAATTGAACTGGAAACAGAACAGTGTTTTTTGTTTCTTTAATTAAACAATGTTACAAATAAAACCTTTATGTGCCCTTAAAAGATAGGTACAAAGTATTTAGGTATATGTAAACCCTCACCTTGTAAAACAACCCATTCAGTTTAAAATTGAAATGAAAAGCAAAACGTTTCTGTAAAAAAAAAACATTTGTCCCCCTTTTTTTTATTTTTTATAAGTGATCACATAATGTCTGTTCTCAGCTGCATAAGGAGTTTAGAGAGCCAGGGGAGGAGAAACAGCAGTACACTGATTTTCCCAGTGAATGGCTGTGCGGGGGGGGTTGTGCAAGTCAGGACAAGTATGATCATTGTATGAGAGCAGGCTGAGTTCTCTGCAGAGCTAGCTAACTGACCACGGGGTGCTCTCCTGCTTAGTGTGGTTAGTTTCAGAATGCATTTTTATACAAGTACCGTATATACTCGAGTATAAGCCGAGTTTTTAAGCACATTTTTTGTGTGCTGAAAATGCCCCCCTCAGCTTATACTCGAGTCACCTTTTTGCGTCTGATCTCTCGGCCTTTGGATACATGGTACCAGCCAAACTAGTGTTGTGGAATTATTGGTTGTTTGCAGAGCACACAGCCTATATTTCCTGTGCTAAATGAGCACACACTTTAGATTCATCTTTTTTGCAATAATGCTATCTTTAAGTTTAGTTCCACTCACCATCATTCGTCCCATCATTCATCCCAAGAAAGGCAACAACACAGGTCTTATCACCAAGTCATCCCAGAGCCGACTGACTAGCCGACGCCTACTCAAAGACTTTTATTAGCTTCCAAAGATTTCACAGACATGAGGTGATTGGCTGCAGCAACCAATCACCTCCCCCATGGGAGGTGACATCACAGGATGTCCCCTGCACACAGGAGAATGACCATACAAGGACATCCCCTCCAGCAGGGATTAAATATATACAGTTCAATACAATAATACAATGCATGATGGCTAAAGTCTTATGGGCGTGTCCAGGCAGGGAAAGCGCGCATGCTCCCAGCAAACAAAGCCGTATTGCTTTAAAACATGGACGTTCTCCCCGACTATGAAACGATCATAAGCTCTCATATTACCGCTGATAAGAATCCTTATTCTGCGCGATTCCATAGAATAACGCATATTCAGATTATACTATTATTGAATGGGGGAGGGAGGCTATCTGCAGACGCGCGCTACGAATCCCAATCAATGTTGATCAGACACAGCAGAGACAAGAGCACGCATCTGCCTATAACCAATGATGTCGTTGCAGAGCGAGCATATCCCCTCCTCAACGATCGTCCGTGCTAATGCACAGAGGGCCCCCGTCGGTGGACATATCCGCACCCTGCAAACATCACACTCCAACCTCAAGACGTTTTCCCCTACCAGACGGGATTCAGCCAGCCTCAGACTGCCCCAGTCAGCTCTTTAGGAGCGGCTGCGGAAGTACTAACACTGGGTGACACTATGACAATACATCATAAAAATCTCCACAACACTAGGCACAAATGCAGCCCCACTACAAGTGTGCAAAGTTTGTTGTCCGGAGGACCTACGGCCGGGGAGCACCGATTTTTCAAAGCCGGGCACCCCTTCCATAGACTCCCATGTTAAACGGTCATTTCTCTGGTGACTTTGGGGACCCGGTACTGGCCGGTCGTAGGTCTACTGGACCCGGAACTTGTCACTCATGTAGCCCAATTTTTCTTCTACAAGTGTGCAAAGTTTTTTGTCTGGGGGACCTACGGCCGGGGAGCACCAATTTTTCAAATCCAGGCACCCCTTCCATAGACTCCCATGTTAAACATCAGTCTAGTCATGGGCACAGTGAGGCATGGGCACAGTGAGGCATGGGCACAGTGAGGCATGGGCACAGTGAGGCATGTGCAAAGTGAGGCATGGACACAGTGAGGCAAAGTGAGGCACAGTGAGGCATGCAGATGGACACCCTAGGATTATACTCGAGTCAATACAGTTTTTGTGGTAAAATTAGGTGCCTCGGCTTATATTCGGGTCGGCTTATACTCGAGTATATACGGTACATGGTATAGCAGTCACATATCAGGAATATGAATGTTGGGTTACTTATTCTGTAACCGAGGCATAGTAATGCTAACTCTGGCTTAGCCATCTAGCTTTAATGGCCTCTGAAGTTTAACACTTTTCCGCCTGCAATCTGTATATTAACAGAGTATCATGCTATAATAAAAGCCCATAACACTTTGCATGGCTGGCGACTCTCAGTTCCAATGCTCAGAACAGTTCCTGATAATGTAATCACTATGTAAGCAAATGCATAGTGATCCCATGCAGGCTAGAGGCTTTACTGATAACTTATGCCGCGTACACACGACCATTTTTAATGACGAGAATTTTTTTTTTTTTTAAATGGTCATTAAAAATGATGTGTGGGATTCAGAGCATTTTTCACGACGTGAAAAACGGCCATGAAAAAATTGGACCATGCTCTAATTTTTCACGTCGTTTTTTACATCGTCGTTTTTCTCGTCATGAAAAGCGGCCGTGTGTAGGCTTTAACGACGTGAAAAAAAATGCGCATGCTCAGAATCAAGTGATGAGACGGGAGCGCTCGTTCTGGTAAAACTAGCGTTCGTAATGGAGATAGCACATTCATCACGCTGTAACGGACTGAAAAGCACGAGGCTGAAAAGCGGGAATCAACAAACTTTACTAACATGAAGGGTGGTGCCATCCAAATGGAACTTCCCCTTTATAGTGCCGTCGTACGTTTCTTACGTCACTGTGCTTTACTCGAGCATTTTTTCCCACGATAGTGTGTAGGCAAGGCAGGCATGAGAAGAATCACGTCGAGAAAAATGCCGTTTTTTTCAATGACATTAAAAACGGTCGTGTGTACGCGGCATAAGCCTTTAGCCCGAAGATGCCACTGCAGCCTAAAGGTGGCAGTATCTATCAGTTTATTACAATATTTGTCAGATACAATTACAGTATTAAAAAAATTACTCTTTTTCTTTTTGTATTAGCTTATGATAAAAAAAAACAATACAATAACAAAGCAGAGTTTTTTTTTCTTTAATCAAAACTTGATACTAAATAAAAGCCTTATATGTAAAAAATATATATTTGGTATGCAAATTAGTGATATTGTTATTATCAAATTAACCGATGCATACCGACAACCCTAAATTTGACACGGGCATCTAGATCTCTGGTTACAATCGATTAAAGGGTTACTAATGCATTTACTGTCAACATGTCTACCGTTGATATGAGAGGTATGTATTTTTAATATTATAATCTGTTTTATACATTGTTGTGAATATTATTAAATAATAATTAATATATTATTATCATAGTTATTCTGGAAACCGGAGTGCGCAGGTTTAGCACGCAACCTTCTTCAAGAGTATTTTCAAGCAACCTTGGTTCTTTTCCAGAGTGTAGCATTTACTGGACACATATCCTACATACTGTACTTGAATGAAAGTGCACCTGTCATTATGTTTCACCACTTATACTGCTTTTAGAATTGAAATGCAAATACCTAATGGATTCTTTAGGTATCTTCAGACAAAATGAAAATGAATGCCCCAGCATTCAAGCCCATATATCCGGGTTTTGCTAAGGTCAGAGAAATAATCATATTTAAAGCCTTGCTTCACTTTTGACTCAGTAATGTAAATGGAGAGGTAACTTTAAAGCAGACCTTGAATCAGGTATATTTTTTCAAGTTAAAGTGGTTCTAAAGAAAAGATAGAAAAAAAAAAAAAGACAAACATGTTATACCTACCTGCTCTGTGCAATGGTCTTATTCACCCCCAAGCCACAATCTGTGTGTCCATTCACCCACAGAGCATAGCTCGGCCCCACCCCTGCTCTATCCTCATTGGCACACTGGCTGTGATTAACAGCAGCAGGAGCCAATGGCTCCCACTGCTGTGTGAGCCAAAGAGGAGAGAGAGACACATCGCTGGATCAAGATGGGTCTCAGGTTGGGGGGGGGAGAGCTGCACCCAGAAAGCTTTTTACCTTAATGCATAGAATGTGTTAAAGTGGTCCTAAAGGCTGAAGATTTGTTTACCTTCATGCATGAAGGTAAAAAACCTTCTGTGTGCAGCAGTCCCCTCAGACCCCCCTAATGCTTACCGGAGACCCCTCTCAATCCAGCAATGTGCACGAGAGCATCGGCACTCCAGAGACTCTCCCTCCTCATTGGCTGAGACAGAACCAGGTGTCAATTACAGCCAGACAGCCAATGAGGAGAGAGAGGGGGACAGGGCCAAGACGCTGCTGAATGAACGCACATAGCAGCTCAGTACATATTTTGTTCAACAGTGCCTAACCTTTTGGAATGAGAATCCCTTTGAACGCCTAAAAAAGTTGGCTTTTTAGGATACAAGAGTCTCAATAAAATCTGAAATTGGACTGTATATTTATTCTACTTTCTCACTTTGCTCCTTGGACTCCCAGTCCCTACTTAAAGAGAAACTGCAGTCTGCTCACCTGATTTGTAATAAAAACATCTTTGCCATTCTGAATCTTCCCGCCAACCACTTTGAATATTATTTTATATATACTGTGATTCTGTACTTGCCAAATATGCTGTAGAAATCTCCCTCCACTGAGTCTGGCTGCAGCCATTTTAACTGTGGGCAGGTGAACCTGCTGCCTGTTCACTTCCTGGATTTGCACAGACACACAGAGGCACACCTCCAGCTCTGCAGCCCTGCAGCTTTCATTGACCCTCATATGACTCCTTCCCCCCTCCCTTCCTGACAAACTCTCAGGAGAGTGAGAGAGAGAGCTGTGCATGATGTCATAAGCCTAGGCTAATGACCAGACAAGAAACATGAAGTGGGCTGTATAAGGTATTTACTGGCAGAAAAAAAATGTTTTACTATCCAAAGTTAAAATAACAACAAGGGCATGAGATTTAATAGATGGAAAGTTGAAATTATTGAAGGTCCGCTTTAAGCAAAGAGCTGATCCGCAGCAACAGTCCTGGGAGAGCTGCCTAAGGAGAACCATTCCGTCTACAGTGCTTAAGACCTGATTGGGAACACCTACCACTTTAAGAGACCCAGCCAGCACACCTTACCTTTTTTTATACTTCCTGAGCTAAAACAAATCTGAAAGTGGTTCTAACTCTTCCCCCTCAAACATTTTTATTTTAGAAACACTTTAAAGCTTAGAAGTTAAAGTGGATGTAAACCCATTCTGTAGGCTTGTACCTTCAGGTAAGCCTATAATAAGTCTTACCTGTAGGTACTATGAATATCTTCTAAACCAGGGGTCTCAAACTGGCGGCCCTCCAGCTGTTGCGGAACTACAAGTCCCATGAGGCAAATGCAAGGCTGACAGTTACAAGCATGACTCCCACAGGCACAGGCATGATGGGATTTGTAGTTTCGCAACAGCTGGAGGGCCACCAGTTTGAGACCCCTGTTCTAAACCTTTACGGTTTAGGAGATATTCACACTTTATTCAGCCTGTGATGTCACCAGTGTATGTGCTATGAAGGGATGGTATACCCGTGCTGTCCCTTCAGACGGTGCTGTAGTCCGCGACTCTCATGTGCATGCGCCAGAGTGACGTCATCGTGGCTCGGCCAATCAGACGGAGTGCGAACCCGGAAGGAAGATCGGATGAAGATGGAAGCGTCTGTCAGAGCTCACAGCGCGGCAGTGCAGGGCTTCGTTCTTAAGTATTTCATAATATGGACAATAACAACAAGATGCGAAAATGGGAGTTTTGAGGTGCCAAATTACTCAATTGAAACAAAATCTAAATTTACAAAAATGTATTAAATAAACATTAAAAATTTTCAAATAAACATATTAAAATTCATACGATCGTGGTACACAGTATTTTCAGCTCTACATGTTTCACCATCAGCATGGCTTCCTCAGGAGCTTATTATAAACCTTGTGTACAATTTCACTATAAGTAAACTATGCATACTAGCACATTATGCCTTTACTTTGCAGGGTTTTAAAAGAAAAGAAAAGGAAAAATTGGTGCCGTTTTCTTCTGCTTTAATAGGACTTTAACTCGGCCTTCACATATGATAAGGTACAACAGATCTTCTAGACTTTGCCAGTGTTACTAGACTACCAGTTGAGATCTATAGCCTCTACATGGGTCATAGAAGCTCGCAATAAACTGAAACATTGGCACATTTCCACAGTAATTTAGCACAAGAGTTGTCCCTGCTTCACTTTCATGTGTTCGAAAGATGAAACCTATCAAGGGAGCGTAGGAGTTATTTTTGATTTCACATTAACAGAAATGAGCAATTGCCTTAGCTCTTAGCTTTCTCATTAGACCAGCAGATTCATCTTCAGAGAACATGGCAGCCTTTCGGTTTATTAAACAGATACATCGAGTATGGAAGCAGCAGGGTTCACTTTTTAGAATGATGCAAATGAAGAAGTCTTTTTGTACTTTATGGAATCCTATAGCTCCAGCAGCTGTGGCATGCCACATTAAATCGGCTGGTTACATGGAGCTCTACCCATGCTGCAAACCATTGGGAACATTAATCAAAGAATTCCACTTCTTCCTATAAAAGATATACCGCGTGGCTTGGAACAGGCTTCGCTTTCTTTAATCTGTTGGAAATTCTCCGCCTTTGATGAGCAATCCTTGGCCGATATTGAATGGAACCATTCTGGGTTCAATAAAAGCAATAACTGACCCAATTGTTCACATATGCTTTACTTTTTCTAAGCCGCCTTCAAACAGAAGAGAACAAACCCTACACTGAGCACAGCCATGGTATGGGAATATATTCAATGGTGATACTTTATTAATAAGCAAACAAAAATGTGATGTAATCAGAATGTAAGTCACACATTTTCAAGGTCTCAGAGCAAGAAGGATAAATTGATGGAAACATTTCTGAATCTTGTTGAGCCACAATGTGCTTCTCACAATAGCCTTGTTTTTTTTCTTGTTTTTTCTTGCTGTCACTTTTGTGTTGGTAAAGAATTATTATATATGACTGAAGTACTGCTGTTATGCCGCGTACACACGATCATTATTCACGGCGGTTAAAAAACCGCCGTGAATAATGTAATTTAAAACGGGGGAACAGCTTGTTCCCCACACACGGTCGTTTTTCACGTCGTTTTTTCTCTTGTCGAGAAAAACGACCGTCTGTGGGCTCCGCGGCAGTGTTTCCCTATGGGAAACACTGCCGCGGAAAACATGTCGAAAAAAAACGACGAGAAAAATTAGAACATGTTCTAATTTTTCTCGTCGAAAAAAACGACAGAAAGCCCACAGACAATCGTTTTTCTCGTCAAATGGTAAAAATTTCGTTTTTCTCGACGAGAAAAACGGCCGTGTGTACACGGCATCAGGCATATGTATTAGATCACTACTTTTCACAACAGACTTTCATTTTAAATTAGGGTTTTCTTTTATGGTCTTTGTGTACAGCCAAGGAAGGCAAATTATGATTTAGTGGTATTATAAAGATTTTGACTTACACAAAAGGCTTATGACCCAATTCCAGCTGGTTTGAATCATCTGGCTACTCCCCACTGCCGAGTGTCCCCCATAGCAAGCCTCTTGCTATGGGGGCACTTGAGCAGGCTTGCTCGGGAGCCGCAAAAGCAGTTTTAAACCCAAAAGGAAACATTTATTATGTTGCAGCATACCAACTCTTAAGCCCTGTACACACGAGCGGTTTTACAGATGAAAATAGTACGATGGACTTTTTTCATCGGACAAACCGATCGTGTATGGGACCCATCGGTCTTTTTTCCATCGGTTTTAAAAAATAGAACATGTTTTCAATTTTTCCGATGGATCAAAAACCGATAGCAAATTCAGATCGTCTATGGGCAAGTCCATTGGATAAAAAACCCACGCATGCTCAGAATCAAGTCGACGCATGCTCAGAAGCATTAAACTTCATTTTTCTCGGCTCATCTGAGTGTTTTATGTCACCGCATTTGGAACGGTCAGTTTTTAGACTGATGGTGTGTAGGCAAGACTGATGGAAGTCAGCTTCATCGGATTTCCGATGGACAAAACCATCGGATTAGAATCCATAGGATATCCGAACGTGTGTACGAGGCTTTAGAGCAGGGATATGCAATTAGCGGACCTCCAGCTGTTGCCAAACTACAAGTCCCATCATGCCCCTGGCTCTGGGTGTCATGCTTGATGCTGTCAGAGTCTCGCTTTGCCTCATGGGACTTGTAGTTTGGCAACAGCTGGAGGTCCGCTAATTGCATATCCCTGCTTTAGAGTAACACTCCTCTGACACCCCACAGGCAGGATAACACCTCCAGAGGCCAGAGGTGGGCGCACCAGCCTAGTGCATTATCTCAAGTGAAATTGTTTTGTAAAAAATATAAAAACTACTCACAAGCATGTAGAAATAAATACGCCTTAAGCAGACCACCATCCTGTGGCTATACATATCTGGGACCAGGGGCGTCGGAACAGGACAGGCAAACCAAGCAGCTGCTTGGGGGGGGCCCGAGCTGTCCTGGGGCCCCAGCAGAGGGCAGCACAGCAGAAAGAGGAGCCAGAAGACTCGAGAGGAGGCAGCACGGGAGGAGGAGGTAAGACATTCCCCCCTGCATATCCACTGTAATATCGTGCGGTCTGCGCCCCCCCTCCCACAAACGGCATCAATGTCCCGCGCTAGCCACCCCCCCGCTCAACAAAAAGACAATATCCTGTGGTAGCACCCCCCCCACTTCTCAACTTTAAAATGTGTTCTCTATTGTGCTTGGGGCCCCCAAATTCCTTCGAACGGCCCTGCCTGGGACCAGCAATCTCAAGTATGTAGGGGAGACAATGCAGGAGCCCCTGCTGGCTACGCGTTTCAAAGGTAAACCTTCTTCCTCAGAGCCTAACAACAAAGACTTCAGTCCAATAAATACCTGAACTAATGTCACTAGTTGCACCTCCTGAGAACCTGGAGCACCTCCCTCTTCATGTGAGTGGTTATTCAGGATAATCAAGGAAACCAACCCAACCCCATGACTTTATTGCCAAAATGGGGGGGCTAAGAAAATATTTTGGGCTTCAGTCCCTTTTATCTTTTAAAGTTTTATTGCAGAACAGTTAAGAAGTGAGGGTTAGGGTCCCCAGATACCATAGCAGATCTCTTACAGACTCTCCAGATCCAGAACAATGTCCAGCTTCACAGTGTCAGAACAACCTTTAGGCTACTTTCACACTGAAGCGCTGGATGCGCTGGCGGTATAGCGCCGCTATTTTTAGTGGCACTATACCGTTGTTTTTGCTGCGATTTGCGGGCACTAGCGGGGTGATTTTAACCCCCGCTAGCAGCCGAAAAAGGGTTAAAACCACCCCCAAAAAACACTGCTTTGCGGCGTTTTGCGGGCGGTTTGGAGGCGCTACCCCATTGATTTCAATGGGCAGGGGTGCTATAGGAGCGGTATTTTTACAGCTCCTACCACGCCTCAAAGATGCGGCTGGCAGGAGTTTTTTTACCCTCCTGCCAGCACACCGCTCCAGTGTGAAAGCCCTCGGGATTTCACACTGGATACAAAGGAGAGGCTCTTTCAGGGCGCATTGCTGGCGCTATTTTTAGCGCAATAGCGCCTGCAAAGCGCCTTAGTGTGAAAGCAGCCTGAAACGGACTCAGAAACACTGTAAACTTGTTCCCAAACTTCAGTGCATCCTCCAAATGAGTCACCGGGACCTTCTGAGAGACCAGCCTTCTTCCTGGCTCTCTCCAGCAAGGGTCCTCCCCTGGCTCTCCTTTCTTGGTACAGCTTCCTTCAGACCAGGCAGGACAGCTTCAGAACCACTTCGGCACACGTTGGGTTATTGCCATGAAGGATTTGTTAAATTGTGACTGGGATTTGTTAAATAAAATGTGACTGGGATGAGCCCTGTGCACAAATTTACTCAAATTTTGTAAGACATTCTAACGTCAATGAGAGTAAAGAAAATAAGTAATACTTAGACTGGAGATAAGAATAAAAGAGCCGTTTGGGTAGGCCCCTATAAGTAGCTCTGGGCTCCACAAAGGTAAGCAGTTTGCGAGTTACTGGGTTAACCAAATGTCTCAACTGGAATACAGCGGCTTGAGTCTGTGGTAGCATTTGCAGATATGATAAGGTGTCAGGAATTGCAGGACTGTGAAGAACACTAAAGCTAAAGGCAGGCAAAATGAAAACTAGAGAATATTTCCAAATGCATGTCATTATCCTTTGTTTTTTGAGTCTTCCCCCATGCAGGGATAGACTGGCCATCGGGACTACCGGGAGCTTCCCAGTGGGTCGATGGGCTCAGTGGGCTGGTTTCAAAAGACTATTTTTTTATTTTCGGCGCTCAGGCAGATAAAACCTGTGGTGCAATCCCGCTGCCCAGTCTAATGTCCCGGTCATCAGCCTTTCCGCGGCGGGGTGATTTCTTACTGTGCTGAGGAGGGAGGAGTTTGAAGTTGTAGCCGGGTGGCGGGAGGTGACAGTGCATAAAGAACAGTGCCGGACGGTGCAGTACAGTGGTTGCAGTCCACAGGCAGGCGGCACAATGTATGTATTCCGCTTCCACTTCATTGAAGGTGTAGACAGACACACAGCACAGACTGCTAATACTGCAAGTGGGAAGTCAGTGCAAGCAGTTTTTCCATGTGACAGACTATCAAACAGCAACTGCTGTGCTGTGATCATCAACATGATGATGATGATCACAGCACAGTGAGATGCTTCCTTTTAGGTGCATTTTTATCACCCTCCAAAAAAATCCCCTGATGCTGCAAAGGTGTTGGCACTGCCACCATAGAACATATTATGATGGTGTCTCTGGGTTTTACCCACAGTCTCCCCAGCTGCAGCCACCAGTAGTGTGTGTGTGTGTGTTTGTGTGTGTGTAAAACCCCCCAACACCATCACTGCCATCATATGTACTATGGTGGGAGTGCCAACACCTTTGCAGCATAAGGGGAATGGTTGGGGGGGGGGGGGTTTGGGGGATAAAAATGCAAATGTTTAGCGCCCACCAAACACAAGTATCAAAAAGACCTGAAAGGAAGCATCTTAATGAATCTGTGTGTTATAAATCTGGCAAGTTGACTTTCAGATTAAAACAACCTGGTGGCTGTGCAGCTGCTTGATCACTTTACGCACCCATCAGTGGACCTGAGACGGGCATTGCAGGTGCCGCCAGGTAGAGGGAAGGAAGATCAGCAAATGTCCACTCGCTGATTTCCCCTTCCTCTTAATGACCCAGAAGTGGAGTGTAAAATTTACACCTCCAGGGCCTGGTGTCACTGGGGTTGGCCAGCCGGTATGGAAGAGACCTGTGATGCGCACTGCCCATCACCTCACTTCATAGTGCGCAACTTGGCTCAGCCTCACGTTAGCCTCCCACTTCACGCAGTGATGTGAGAAGGAGGAGAAAAATCAAGAGGAGAATAAGTGAAATAATAAAAGAGGAGAGTGAGGAGTTTTGGGGTATATTTTCAGTTATCACATTTTCATACAAAAATACGTTTATATTTACAGTGGAATGTTTTTACTTTTTTTTTCCCGCAATTGCGTATAGTTTATATATTGTTTTTGTGTGTGTTTGCAAAATTAAAGTGGGCCGGTCTGGATGAAGTCCAGGGCCAAATTTTTGTCCCAGTCCAGCCCTGCCCCCATGTATTTATACCGATTTCTCTAATAGCAACAGAGATCATCACATGCCTGATGAAGGGGTCCTGACTTTGGGGACATTGGACCTCTTTTCTGTGATGTGAACAGGGATGAGCCGAACACCCCCCTGTTCGGTTCGCACCAGAACCTGCGAACAGACAAAATGTTTGTGTAAACTTTAGAACCCTATTAAATACAATGGACTCGAACGTTCGAAATCTAAAGTGTTAATTATAAAGGCTTATATGCAAGTTATTGTCCTAAAAAGTGTTTGGGGACCCGGGTCCTGCCCCAGGGGACATGTATCAATGCAAAAAGAAGTTTTAAAAACGGCCGTTTTTTCGGGAGCAGTGATTTTAATAATGCTTAAAATGAAAAAATAAAAGTGAAATATTCCTTTAAATTTCGTACCTGGGGGGTGTGTATGATATGCATGTGAAGTGGCGCATGTTTCCCGTGCTTAGAACTGTCCCTGCAAAAAAATTCATTTTTGAAAGAAAAAAATGCATTTAAAACTGACTCGCGGCTATTAATGAATTGTCGGCTCCCGGCAATACATACAAAAGTCATTGATAAAAAAAAAAAAAAAGCGTGGGTGTTCCCCAGAATTCAATTACCAGGCCCTTCAGGTCTGGAATGGATATTAAGGGGAACCCTGCCGCAAATTTAAAAAAAAATTGACGTGGGGTTCCCCCAAATATCCATTCCAGGCCCTTCAGATCTGGCATGGATTTTAAGGGGAACTCCACCCCAAATTTTTTAAAAAAATGGCGTGGAGTCCCCCTAAAAATCCATACCAGACCCCTTATCCGAGCACGCAACCTGGCCGGCCGCAGGGGAAAAGGGGGGGACGAGAGAGCGGCCCCCCCCTCCCTCCTGAACCGTACCAGGCCACATGCCCTCAACATGGGGAGGATGTCCCCATGTTGATGGGGACAAGGGCCTCACCCACAACCCTTGCCCGGTGGTTGTGGGGGTCTGCGGGCGGGGGGCTTATCGGAATCTGGAAGACCCCTTTAACAAAGGGGACCCCCAGATCCCGGCCCCCCCTATGTGAATTGGTAAGGGTTACATTGTACCCCTACCATTTCACGAAGAAAGCGTAAAAAAATGTTTAAAAAAACACACAAACACCTTGAAAAAGTCCTTTATTTAAAAAAAAAAAAAACATTCCAGCGGTGAAATCCAGTGTCCCGCGGCGATCCCGATGTCCAGCGCTGTCCTTCATTGGTTGTGCCTGAGCGGACCTGATGGGGAACTCCCTCTCAGTATTTTAAATGTATAGACCCGCCCCTTCTAAAGTTCCCCATCAGGTCCGCTCAGCGGACGAGATGCGGAACATGAGAAGGGGCGGGTCTATACATGTATTACCAAAGTGAGAGCAGTTCCCCATCAGGTCCGCCCCCTCGGTATGTCGGACCCACCTACGTCATTGGCTTGAGCGGGGAACTTCCTTCACTATGTAAATTTAAATTACACAGTGAAGGAAGTTCCCCGCTCAAGCCAATGACGTAGGCGGGTCCGACATACCGAGGGAGCGGACCTGATGGGGAACTTTAGAAGGGGCGGGTCTATACATTTAAAATACTGAGAGGGAGTTCCCCATCAGGTCCGCTCAGGCACAACCAATGAAGGACAGCGCTGGACATCGGGATCGCCGCGGGACACTGGATTTCACCGCTGGAATGTTTTTTTTTTTTTTTTAATAAAGGACTTTTTCAAGGTGTTTGTGTGTTTTTTTAAACATTTTTTTACGCTTTCTTCGTGAAATGGTAGGGGTACAACGTACCCCTTACCAATTCACATAGGGGGGGCGGGATCTGGGGGTCCCCTTTGTTAAAGGGGTCTTCCAGATTCCGATAAGCCCCCCGCCCGCAGACCCCCACAACCACCGGGCAAGGGTTGTGGGGATGAGGCCCCATCTCTCGTCCCCCCCTTTTCCCCTGCGGCCGGCCAGGTTGCGTGCTCAGATAAGGGGTCTGGTATGGATTTTTAGGGGGACTCCACGCCATTTTTTTTTTAAATTTGGGGTGGAGTTCCCCTTAAAATCCATGCCAGATCTGAAGGGCCTGGAATGGATATTTTGGGGAACCCCACGTCAATTTTTTTTTTAATTTGCGGCGGGGTTCCCCTTAATATCCATTCCAGACCTGAAGGGCCTGGTAATTGAATTCTGGGGAACCCCCACGCTTTTTTTTTTTTTTATCAATGACTTTTGTATGTATTGCCGGGAGCCGACAATTCATTAATAGCCGCGAGTCAGTTTTAAAAGACTTTTTTTCTTTCAAAAATGACATTTTTTGCAGGGACAGTTCTAAGCACGGGAAACATGCGCCACTTCACATGCATATCATACACACCCCCCAGGTACGAAATTTAAAGGAATATTTCACTTTTATTTTTTCATTTTAAGCATTATTAAAATCACTGCTCCCGAAAAAACGTCCGTTTTTAAAACTTCTTTTTGCATTGATACATGTCCCCTGGGGCAGGACCCGGGTCCCCAAACACTTTTTAGGACAATAACTTGCATATAAGCCTTTATAATTAACACTTTAGATTTCTCCCATAGATTTTTCGAATTTGCCGCGAACACCCCAATTTGTTCGCTGTTCGGCGAACGGGCGAACAGGCAATGTTCGAGTCGAACATGAGTTCGACTCGAACTTGAAGCTCATCCCTAGATGTGAACATTCTTCAATAAAAACCATTTGGACGTTATCTGATTGTGGTCTACTGGCAACAATGTAGTGTTATGTGATGTTTCCAGGTTACAGCTGGTTGTTGCTGCACCACCCGTTATTCTCAAGCTTATCCAGGAACGTGTGTGATGGAAATATTGGCATTTGCTCTACCCACCCAAAGCACTTCAAAGTCTCCAAGCTCCTGACCATGGTTCCAGGAATTGCAAAACCCAGAGAAAGATGAAAAACCACCTTTCTGTGCTCAGAACTGACAATCTGGAGCCCCTCAAACTGTTTTCCTGAGAACCCAATGTTGCTATATACGCGATTTTGCATTTTTGCCTGCGGCGGGCACGCACGTGCCGCTGGCGGGGCGCTTCTGCTGTGATAATTTATGTCAGAAGCTGATCTGCAGGACTCAGGGGCTTGATGTCCTCCGGCATTGGATATGTTTTATAGCAGAAAGTTAAAAATATCGCTATTTCAAAATTGTCGGCCTTTTTTTTTTGTTTATAGCGCAAAAAATAAAAAACGCAGAGGTGATCAAATACCACCAAAATAAAAGCTCTATTTGTGGGAAAAAAATTACATAGTGGGGGTTATTTACTAAAGGCAAATCCACTTTGCACTACAAGTGCAAAGTGCAGTCGCTGTAGATCTGAGGGGGACATGCAAGGAAAATAAAAAACAGCATTTTAGCTTGCACATGATTGGATGATAAAATCAGCAGAGCTTCCCCTCATTTCAGATCTTCCCCTCAGATCTACAACCACTGCACTTCCAAGTGTACTTTCAGTGCACTTTCAAGTGCACTTGCAGTGCACTTGTAGTGCAAAGTGGATTTGCCTTTTGTAAATCAACCCCAATGACTTATTTGGGTACAGTGTCGTACAAGCGTGCAGTTGTCAGTTAAAGTAACGCAGTGCCGTATTGCAAAAAATGGTGATAAGAGTGGCGCTAGTCTGCACTTTAACCCAAAAACTACAATCTTAAATAGTGAATAATCAAAACATATATCTATATATAATACAGTGGGTATGGAAAGTATTCAGACCTCCTTACATTTTTCACTCTTTGTTATATTGCAGCCATTTGCTAAAATCATTTAAGTTCATTTTTTTCCTCATTAATGTACACACAGCACCCCATATTGACAGAAAAACACAGAATTGTTGACATTTTTGCAGATTTATTAAAAAAAGAAAAACTGAAATATCACATGGTCCTAAGTATTCAGACCCTTTGCTCAGTATTTAGTATTTGCACCCTTTTGATCTAATACAGCTATGAGTCTTTTTGGGAAAGATGCAACAAGTTTTTCACACCTGGATTTGGGGATCCTCTGCCATTCCTCCTTGCAGATCCTCTCCAGTTCTGTCAGGTTGGATGGTAAACGTTGGTGGACGACCATTTTTAGGTCTCTCCAGAGATGCTTAACCACTTAACGACCGCCCACCGCCGATTTACGTCGGCAGAATGGCACGGACAGGCAGAATCACGTAGATCTACGTGATCGCCTTTGTGCAGTTGGGGGGTCCATCCGGACCCCCCTTCACTGCAGTGAGCGGCCGTTAAGTGTTCGGGAGCGATCAGGCATGAGGGGGCGGCCGCTCGATTCCGCCCCCCCCCCTCGCGATCGCTCCCGGCCAATGAAATTGCTTCCTCCGCCATGTGATGTAAACACAGGCTGGAGGAAGTGATGTCATCTCCCTCGCCGCGGTCTTTTCGTTCCCGGCGCCGAGGAGTGAAGACAGAGGTTAGTGCTCCAACAGTCCACTGACACGTAGGTACACATAGGCACACAAATCACCCCCCAGTCACCCCCAGATCACCCCCCAGGTCACCCCAAAGCCCCCAATCACAGTGTCACTGATTGCAGTGATCATTTATTTTACTGATCACTGCATTTAGTGTCATCTGTGATTGTAAAAAGTTGCAAGGCAGTTAGGATTAGGCCCCTTTAGGTCCAGGGTAGCCCCCTAACCCCCCCTAATAAAGGTTTAACCCCTTGATCACCCCCCAGGTAACCCTTTCACCCCCTAACTTCAGCGTCACTAAGCGATTGTTTTTTCCGATCGCTGTATTCGTGTCGCTGGTGTTTTAGATAGGCAGTTATTATTTTTTTAGGTTCGCCGCAGGTTTTTATTGGTGTCAGGTACCCCCATATTTAACCTAATAAAGGTTTTAACCCCCTGATTGCCCCTAGTTAACCCTTTCACCAGTGATCACCATATAAAGGTTACGGGTGACGCTGGTTGATTAGTTTGCTTTTTATAGCATCAGGGCACCCGCCGTATATAACCCAATAAAGGTTTAACCCCCCTGATCGCCCGGCGGGTGAGATCAATTAGGTTTTAGCGCCAGAGAGGGTCTGCGTCGCCCCAGGCAGTGTTAGGTTAGTGCCAGTAACGCTAACACCCACGCGCAAAGCATACACCCCCCTTAGTGGTATAGTATCTGATCAGATCTATACTAGCATCCCCAGCGGTTTAGGGTTCCCAAAAACGCAGTGTTAGCGGGATCAGCCCAGATACCTGCTAGCGCCTGCGTTTAGCCCCTCCGCCCAGCCCAGCCCACCCAAGTGCAGTATCGATCGATCACTGTCACTTACCAAACACAACACACATAACTGCAGCGTTCGCAGAGACAGGCCTGATCCCTGCGATCGCTAACAGTTTTTTTGTAGCGTTTGATATATTTGCTGACGACAGTCAGGTGCTTTTTTTCCTGTGAATCTTACTAGTGTACCCCTAAATTTAGAGCCCAAAATGGCAAGACGAAGGTACACTAGTAAAGAGGCCTACGAGATTCTGAGCATGACAGATAGTGAAGAGGAGGTCACGTATCTGTCAGATTCAGGCTCAGAATATCTTCCCGTAGAAGACAGTGACGTCAGCGGCCCCACGTCAGATAGCTCTGACGACGAAGTTGAGGTCCCTGCTAAGGTCAGGTGTACCCGATCCCGATCTTCTGAGGTTGTTGAGGAGCAAGAACCGCAGGTCTCTCGTATCATGGAGCAGAGTAGTACTAGCGCCGCTATTCCTTCTGGTGAACTGGCAAGCACCAGCGGCCTAGTACAGCCTGGACGTACATCCAGCACTGCAGTAACACTTGGTGACGTGGCGAGTCCCATAAGTGCAGTTCAAGCTGGCGAGGTGGCAAGCACAAGTAGTGTCCCGCTGCCACCAAGAAGACAAAGGCAGGCCCGTCGTGCCCATACTGCCCTTCCTGCAGAATTCGCCTATCCTGATTGGGTCCCCACCACTTCTGCAGAACCCGTACTTCCCCCATTCACTGCCCAACCCGGTATTCAGGTGGAAACAGCTGATTTTATGCCAATCGATTTTTATTCGCTGTTTTTCACGGAAGATCTCTATAGATCTATTGTGGACCAGAGTAATTTATATGCTGGTCAATTTATCGCCGCTAACCCCCAGTTGCCTAAAATTGCCAGAAATTGGAAACCAATTACGGTTTCCGAATTTAAGACCTTTCTGGGCCTTTCCCTCAACATGGGCACACATAAATTTCCATCATTGCGTGCTTATTGGTCCACGCACCCAATTGACCACATGCCCGTGTTCTCTGCCTCCATGTCCAGGGCACGATACGAGCAGATTTTGCGGTTCATGCACTTCAACGACAATGAACTTTGTCGTCCACGTGGGGACCCTGAATACGACCGGCTCTATAAAATTCGGCCCCTCATAAACCACTTCAACGAACGTTTTGCAGCCTTGTTTACTCCCGATCAAGTTGTCTGCGTTGATGAGTCCCTGATTAAATTTTCTGGCCGCTTGTCTTTCAAGCAGTACCTTCCCAGCAAGCGTGCCAGATACGGGGTCAAGCTCTACAAGTTCTGTGACAGGGCAACAGGCTATGTAGTGAACTTTACGGTTTATGAGGGAAAAGACAGTCAGATTGAGTCGGTCAACTGCCCGGATTACATAGGGAGCGCTGGCAAGATAGTGTGGAACTTGGTGTCACCCTTATTCGGAAAGGGGTACCACTTGTATGTGGACAATTATTACACGAGCGTGCCACTGTTTAGTCACTTGTTTGATCATAAGATTGGAGCATGTGGCACCGTGCGACCTAATCGCCGGGGCTTTCCCCAGCGGCTTGTAGATGCCCGTCTTAGGCTGGGGGAGAGAGCCTGCTTGAAGTGTAATAACTTGCTCGCTATGAAGTGGAGGGACAATAAGAATGTTTTCCTTCTTACCTCCCTTCATGCAGACACGACAGTCCAAATTCGTACGGCGACTGGTGTTGTGGAGAAACCCCTCTGTGTCCACGAATATAACCAAAATATGGGAGGGGTGGACCTCAACGACCAGTTGATGGCGCCGTATCTAATTGACCGTAAGGCGAGACGCTGGTACAAAAAAGTGTCTCTATCATTATTCCAATTGGCTTTGCTGAACGCTCATGTGCTATACAGAGCTTCAGGCGGGACGTTATCTCTTCTAAAATTCCAGAATGAGATAGTCACAGAACTCCTGTATCCAGGCGGTTCTGCACCTCACCATCCCCAACCAAATGCAGTAAGCCGGCTGCATGAGAGGCATTATTCGTATGTCCTCCCGAGTACCCCTACCCAAAGCCACCCCCAAAAAAGATGTCGTGTCTGTAGCAAGCGCGGATTTAGGCGTGACACCCGTAGTTTTTGTCCACTCTGTCCTGACAAGCCTGGTCTTTGCCATGGTGAATGTTTTGAACGCTACCACTCAAAAGTGAAGTTTTAGCGTAGGGTACAGCATTTCACAGACTAGGACACACTTACACAGGGTCTCCCAAGATGCCATTACATTTTGAGAGACCCGAACCATTACAGTTGTAAAGTTACAAAAAAAAGTGTAAAAAAGAAAAAAAAAACGTAAAAAACAAAACACAAAAAAAATATAAAATAAAAAAACCAAAAATAGTTGTCGTTTTATTGTTCTCTCTCTCTCTATTTTCTCTCTATTGTTCTGCTCTTTTTTACTGTATTCTATTCTGCAATGTTTTATCATGCTTGCTTTTCAGGTATGTAATTTTTTGTTTTCAGGTGCGCCATTCAACTGCAGCGCGGAATTATTTATCTTGACAGCAACAGCGTTTGCTCCCACGATACATAAAGCCGTGACTCCAGTGCTGTAGGAGGTGATTTCACCACCACAGTTAAAAAAAAGAGCATATATGCCGAAGCATGGGGGCAGCAGGGGCGGAGGAGCGATTTTGCTCCTAATGCCGCGTACATACGGTCGAAATTCCGACCGTGTGTACGCGGCATAACTTTTTTGCGGGAGGATGCCCCCATGCTTCGGCATATATATATTTTAGGCACAGGTTGCGTTAAAACATTTTTTTATTTTTTACTAGGTTTTGTTTTGGTATTTGCTTTTGCAGGTATGGCATGGTAAGGTCTTACTGTTGTACTGTAATGTTACTTTGTTTTAATGTTAACCACCATTTGCTTAGCAGGTACGCCATTCAGTTGCAGCGCGGATCTATTTATCTTGACAGCAACAGCGTTTGCTCCCACGATACATAAAGCCGTGACTCCAACGCTGTAGGAGGTGATTTCACCACTACAGTTAAAAAAAAAGAGCATATATGCCGAAGCATGGGGGCAGCAGGGGCGGAGGAGCGATTTTGCTCCTAATGCCGCGTACATACGGTCGAAATTCCGACCGTGTGTACACGGCATAACTTTTTTGCGGGAGGATGCCCCCATGCTTCGGCATATATATATTTTAGGCACAGGTTGCGTTAAAACATTTTTTTATTTTTTACTAGGTTTTGTTTTGGTATTTGCTTTGCAGGTATGGCATGGTAAGGTCTTACTGTTGTACTGTAATGTTACTTTGTTTTAATGTTAACCACCATTTGCTTAGCAGGTACGCCATTCAGTTGCAGCGCGGATCTATTTATCTTGACAGCAACAGCGTTTGCTCCCACGATACATAAAGCCGTGACTCCAACGCTGTAGGAGGTGATTTCACCACCACAGTTAAAAAAAAGAGCATATATGCCGAAGCATGGGGGCAGCAGGGGCGGAGGAGCGATTTTGCTCCTAATGCCGCGTATATACGGTCGAAATTCCAACGGAGGCTTATCCGTGGAAAAGTCCGACCGTGTGTACGCGGCATAACCTTTTATGCCGCGTACATACGGTCGAAATTCCGACGAAGGCTTGACCGTGTGTACGCGGCATAACTTTTTTGCGGGAGGATGCCCCCATGCTTCGGCATATATGCCCATCATTAGAAGTGGGTGGATGAAGGGAGGTATTCTAATGGTGGGCATACCCACCAATCAATCTCTTTTTTTCGTTCAGCCAATAGGCTGTATGAAAAAAAAGATTACAATACATGTCCAACAAGGACCAGCAACGTACTGGTATGTTGCTGGACTTTGAATGTTTATACCAGAATGATGCCTGCGGGTTTAGGTATCATCTTGGTATCATTCTTTTCAGCCAGCAGCCGGCTTTCATGTAAAAGCAATTCTAGCAGATAATTAGCCTCTAGACTGCTTTTACAAGCAGTGGGAGGGAATGTCCCCCCCCCCCGGATATAAAAAGCGCCATTGGGAAATTGGGAAAGCATTTTATCACACCGATCTTGGTGTGGTCAGATGCTTTGAGGGCAGAGGAAAGATCTAGGGTCTAACCCCCCAATTTTTTTCAAAAAAAGAGTACCTGTCACTACCTATTGCTATCATAGGGGATATTTACATTCCCTGAGATAACGATAAAAATGGTAAAAAAATAAAATATGGAAGGCACAGTTTAAAAATAAAATAAAAAAGCCAAATAAATAATAAAAAAAAAAAAAAAAGCACCGCTGTCCCCCCCTGCTATTGCGCAAAGGCGAACGCAAGCGTCGGTCTAGCATCATATGTAAACAGCAATTGCATCATGCATGTGAGGTATCACCGCGAAGGTCAGATCGAGGGCAGTCATTTTAGCAGTAGACCTCCTCTGTAAATCTAACGTGGTAACCTGTAAAGGCTTTTAAATGCTTTTAAAAATGAATGTAGTTTTGTCGCCACTGCGCGTTTGTGCGCAATTTTAAAGCATGTCGTGTTTGGTATCCATGTACTCGGCCTATGATCATCTTTTTTATTTCATCAAACATTTGGGCAATATAGTGTTTTTTAGTGCATTAAAAATAAAAAAAGTGTGTTTTTCCCCCAGAAAATGCGTTTGAAAAATCGCTGCGCAAATACTGTGTGGAAAAAAAAAATGCAACACCCACTATTTTAATCTGTAGGGCCTTTGCTTTAAAAAAATATATAATGTTTGGGGGTTCAACATAATTTTCTTGCAAAAAAAAATTTTCTTTCATGTAAACAAAAAGTGTCAGAAAGGGCTTTGTCTTCAAGTGGTTAGAAGAGTGGATGATGTGTGACATAAGCTTCCTAATGTTGTGCATAAAATGCCAGGACAGTTCAAAAACCCCCCAAATGACCCCATTTTGTAAAGTAGACACCTCAAGCTATTTGCTGAGAGGCATGTTGAGCCCATTGAATATTTTTTTTTTTTATCCCAAGTGATTGAATAATGACCAAAAAAAAAAAAAAAAAAAAATGTACAAAAAGTTGTCACTAAATTATATATTGCTCAAACATGCCATGGGCATATGTGGAATTACACCCCAAAATACATTCTGTTGCTTCTCCTGAGTACGGGGATACCACATGTGTGGGACTTTTTGGGAGCCTAGTCGCGTACGGGACCCCAAAAACCAAGCACCGCCTTCAGGATTTCTATGGGTGTAAATTTTTGATTTCACTCCTCACTGCCTATCACAGTTTCGGAGGCCATGGAATGCCCAGATGGCACAAAACCCCCCCAAATGACCCCATTTTGGAAAGTAGACACCCCAAGCTATTTGCTGAGAGGTATGTTGAGTATTTTGCAGATCTCGCTTTTTGTCACAAAGTTTTGAAAATGTAAAAAAAGAAAAAAAAAAAGAAAAAAAAATGTCTTTCTTAATTTTCAAAAACAAATGAGAGCTGTAAAATACTCACCATGCCTCTCAGCAAATAGCTTGGGGTGTCTACTTTCCAAAATGGGGTCATTTGTGGGGGTTTTGGGCTATTTTGACATTTTATGGCCTTCAAAACTGTGATAGGTAGTGAGGAGTGAAATCAAAAATTTATGCCCTTAGAAACCTTGAAGGCGGTGCTTGGTTTTTGGGGTCCCGTACGCGGCTAGGCTCCCAAAAAGTCCCACACATGTGGTATCCCCGTACTCAGGAGAAGCAGCAGAATGTATTTTGGGGTGTAATTTCACATATAACCATGGCATGTGTGAGCAATATATCATTTAGTGACAACTTTTTGTACATTTTTTTTTTCTTTTTGTCATTATTCAATCATTTGGGACAAAAAAAAATATTCAATGGGCTCAACATGCCTCTCAGCAAATAGCTTGGGGTGTCTACTTTCCAAAATGGGGTCATTTGGGGGGGTTTTGTGCCATCTTGGCATTTTATGGCCTTCAAAACTGTGATAGGTAGTGAGGAGCAAAATCAAAAATTTATGCCCTTAGAAACCTTGAAGGCGGTGCTTGGTTTTTGGGGTCCCGTACGCGGCTAGGCTCCCAAAAAGTCCCACACATGTGGTATCCCCGTACTCAGGAGAAGCAGCAGAATGTATTTTGGAGTGTAATTTCACATATGCCCATGGCATGTGTGAGCAATATATCATTTAGTGACAACTTTGTGCAAAAAAAAAAAACAGTTTGTCATATTCCCGCAACCTGTGGCAAAATATAAAATATTCCATGGACTCAACATGCCTCTCAGCAAATAGCTTGGGGTGTCTACTTTCCAAAATGGGGTAATTTGGGGGGGTTTGTTGCTATTTTGGCATTTTATGGCCTTCGAAACTGTGATAGGTAGTGAGGAGTGAAATCAAAAATTTACGCCCTTAGAAATCCTGAAGGCGGTGCTTGGTTTTTGGGGCCCTGTACGCGGCTAGGCTCCCAAAAAGTCCCACACATGTGGTATCCCCGTACTCAGGAAAAGCAGCAGAATGTATTTTGGGGTGCAATTCCACATATAACCATGGCATGTGTGAGCAATATAACATTTAGTGACAACTTTTTGTACATTTTTTTTTCTTTTTGTCATTATTCAATCATTTGGGACAAAAAAAAAATATTCAATGGGGTCAACATGCCTCTCAGCAAATAGCTTGGGGTGTCTACTTTCCAAAATGGGGTCATTTGGGGGGGTTTGTGCCATCTTGGCATTTTATGGCCTTCAAAACTGTGATAGGTAGTGAGGAGTGAAATCAAAAATTTATGCCCTTAGAAACCTTGAAGGCGGTGCTTGGTTTTTGGGGTCCCGTACGCGGCTAGGCTCCCAAAAAGTCCCACACATGTGGTATCCCCGTACTCAGGAGAAGCAGCAGAATGTATTTTGGGGTGTAATTTCACATATGCCCATGGCATGTGTGAGCAATATATCATTTAGTGACAACTTTGTGCAAAAAAAAAAAAGTTTGTCATATTCCCGCAACTTGTGGCAAAATATAAAATATTCCATGGACTGAACATGCCTCTCAGTAAATAGCTTGGGGTGTCTACTTTCCAAAATGGGGTCATTTGGGGGGGTTTTGTGCTATTTTGGCATTTTATGGCCTTCGAAACTGTGATAGGTAGTGAGGAGTGAAATCAAAAATTTGCGCCCTTAGAAATCCTGAAGGCGGTGCTTGGTTTCCGGGGTCCCGTACGTGGCTAGGCTCCTAAAAAGTCCCACACATGTGGTATCCCCGTACTCAGGAGAAGCAGCAGAATGTATTTTGGGGTGCAATTCCACATATAACCATGGCATGTGTGAGCAATATATCATTTAGTGACAACTTTTTGTAATTTTTTTTTTTTTTTGTCATTATTCAATCACTTGGGACAAAAAAAAAATATTCAATGGGCTCAACATGCCTCTCAGCAATTTCCTTGGGGTGTCTACTTTCCAAAATGGGGTCATTTGGGGGGGTTTTGTACTGCCCTGCCATTTTAGCACCTCAAGAAATGAGATAGGCAGTCATAAATTTAAAGCTGTGTAAATTTCAGAAAATGTACCCTAGTTTGTAAACGCTATAACTTTTGCGCAAACCAATAAATATACGCTTATTGACATTTTTTTTACTAAAGACATGTGGCTGAATACATTTTGGCCTAAATGTATGACTAAAATTGAGTTTATTCGATTTTTCTTATAACAAAAAGTAGAAAATATCATTTTTTTTCAAAATTTTCGGTCTTTTTCTGTTTATATCGCAAAAAATAAAAATCGCAGAGGCAATCAAATACCATTAAAAGAAAGCTCTATTTGTGGGAAGAAAAGGACGCAAATTTCATTTGGGTACAACATTGCATGTCCGCACAATTTACAGTTAAAGCAGCGCAGTGCCGAATCCCAAAAACAGGCTTGGTCCTAATGGCCCGAAATGGTCCGGGGCTTAAGTGGTTAATTGGGTTTAAGTCAGGGCTCTGGCTGGGCCATTCAAGAACAGTCACGGAGTTGTTGTGAAGCCACTCCTTCGTTATTTTAGCTGTGTGCTTAGGGTCATTGTCTTGTTGGAAGGTAAACCTTCGGCCCAGTCTGAGGTCCCGAGCACTCTGGAGAAGGTTTTCGTCCAGGATATCCCTGTACTTGGCCGCATCCATGATTTTAGCAAATGGCTGCAATATAACAAAGAGTGAAATCTTTAAGGGGGTCTGAATACTTTCCGTACTCACTGTATGTATATATATAACGTGTGATAACAACATCTGTGCAAAAATGTATAAAAATATAAGAAAGTGCTAGTGCGTATCAAAGTGCAGTGCAAACAATTGTTTTGTGCAATATCATTAAAGTACTAAAAAAGCACTCAAAAAAATTATGATAAAAAGACACAGAAAAAAATATTAAAAAAAATATTAAAAAATGTAAAATAAAATAAATATTCAATTTATAAAAAAAACTCTCTGCTTATAAGTGCATCAAGTGCTCCAGCGCTATGTGAATCCTTCACCACTCTCACCAAAATGGACTCACCAGATCGATAAAATGGTAAAATTATCAACCAGCAATAGGACCACAGTGTCTCTAAAACAATCACCAATCACCGTTTTACGGTCAGATTCCCCTTACACAGGTCACAGTGAATCATGTGGAAGACATAACAGAAGGAAGGAGGCTCCCATAGCGTAAAAACATCTGACAGGTTAATAAAAAAGTCTCTGTAATCCACTTACATTTGAAGAGTGCCTACCCGGCACTAGGGAGTAACACGCACAGCTAATAGAAGCCGCTCACCCCTGGACCTGTCATAGACCACAAGCGCGAGCCGGCATACGAGATGTCATCAGCGTCTTGCCCCGCCCTATGTCCGTTTCGTCGTGTGACGTCTTCAAGGAAGGGGGATAAACCTTGGAGGTCAAGTGGTTAAACTGAATGAGTTGTTTTAAAAGATAAGGGTTCACATATACTTTAAAGCGGAACTTAAGTAATTTTTTCATCTTTCCATCTATTAAATCTTCTGCCCTTGTTGTTTTAACTTGGGATAGTAAAACATTGTTTTTCTGCCAGTAAATACCTTATACAGCCCACTTTCTGTTTCTTGTCTGGTAAAAAGCCTAGGTATATAACATCATGCACAGCTCTCTCTCTCTCACTCTCCTGAGAGTTTGCCAGGAAGAGAGGGGGATAAGTCATAAGAGGGCCAATGAGAGCTGAAGAGCCGGAGGTGTGCCTCTGTGTGTCTGTGTAAATCCAGGAAGTGAACAGGCAGCAGCTTCAGCTGCCCACAGTTAAAATGGTTGCAGCCAGACTCAGTAGAGGGAGATTTATGCAGCATATTTGGCAAGTAAAGAATCACAGTATATATAAAATAATATGCAAAGTGGTTGGAGGGAAGCTTCAGAAGATGTTTTTATTACAAAACTATGTGAGCAGACTGCAGTTCCTCTTTAAATTCCAAAAATTATGTTATGTTTTAGATAAACAATTTCTACTTATTAGAAGAGGGGGGAGGAGATGGAAAAAAAAGGGGGGGGGAATGCTATCGTGATCCGATGAGGATCCTAATGAGGAATGTATACTTTGACTAACGTGTATTGTGTTTTTTTTTTTGTTTGTTTTTTGTATTGTGTTTTTGTAGTGTGTACTGTATCTGTGCTAGTGTTGTTGATTTAAAGAAAAATAAAACAATAAAGAGATTTATAAAAAATAAAAAATAAACATTGTAAAAATTCAAATAGATTGTAAGCTCTAACAAGCAGGGCCCTCTGATTCCTCCAGTATTTAATTGTGTTGTTTTGTATTGTATTGTATTGTATTGTAACTGTACTGTCTGCCCTCATGTTGTAAAGCGCAAACTGTTGGCGCTACATAAATCCTGTATAATAATAATAACTATAATAATAATTATAAATGCAGACCCACTTTTAACAGAATAAAGCCCAACTAGATTTACAATATTTTTTACTAAATATCCAATGGAAAAAAAATCAGATTCGTATATGTAATAATAAATGATTAAAAAAAAAATATATTGTTTTTCTTCCTGCACTAAAAAAACCCCCCATAAATGTCTTTTATCACTCCAAGAGTGTCTTGTGTATTTCTATAGGGATACACAAAGTGTATACTCAGAAAAAAGGTACAAGGTGATTAAGTAGCTTGTTCATTAAGCCGGTGTGATGGTTAAGTGTCCTTCCTATTCAGTGAGCCTTAAGTTACTTTGTTTTAAAACGAAATCACCAGGCAATGCAAATTTAATTGCTTTGGGGTTCAGAAACCCCCTTTGCAATCTCCTTGAATTACCAAAGAATCTTCCTACACTGTAATCAGACAGACTTTTAATTTTTTTTTTTTTTTTTTTATGTCCGAGGGGGGTACTTTAGTGTACTATCATGACGGAAAAAGTCTGTACATCTATTCTATTAATTTACTGCCTCTTCTAAAATGTGTATGAAATTTCAATATATTCCAGTTTTACGTGGTGATATCTTATTAGGTTTCATTTGGAAAAAAGACAAGAAGGATTCGGGCTCTCCGATGTAATAAATTATTTGTGTCCGTGCACCAGGTAGTAAGATTCTGTATAAATTGGAGGAGTAATCACATCTAAATAAGACTTGGAAGAGCTGTTAACGGTAAAACTAAACTGAACGCAACATATTAGCGCTCCCTGGCTTTCAAAGAGTCGTTTTTTAAACCATACAGTACATTTCAAAATGATGCTTTTAAAAGACATAAAAGCTTTGTAAGCCGGACCTGCTAATATTCTAAAATTTTCCAAATTTGGATTTCAACTCTTGCGGCGTAAAAAAAAAAATCAATGATTTATATTGTGTGGTGTGCGAATTCAATTTTCCAATAGTAATTTAACCGTTTCCCGACTGGCTCACATCTATTTACGGGGAAAGAATGGCACGTACTGGGTTTCCTTTAAGAGCCACCAGAGGGCGCGCGTGCACCGTCGGATGGGGCGCGTGCGCGGCTGGGGACCCGATGCGCGTGGACGGCGGAGCGCGATCGCCGCCGGGCACGCGCGATCGCGTGCACGAGTGCCAGCACAGGGATTTGTGTGTGTAAACACACAAATCCCTGTGCTGTCAGAGGAGAGGAGACATGTTGTTTGTTCCTAGAAAGTAGGAATAGTGATATGTCTCCTCTCCTACTCAGTCCTATCCCCATACAGTTAGAACACACTGAGGGAACACACATTTAACCCCTTGATCGCTCTCTAGTGTTAATTCCTACCCTGCCAGTGACATTTATACAGTAGTCAGTGCATATTGATAGGGGTGTTAACCCCTACCAGTGACATTTACACAGTAATCAGTGCATTTTTATAGCACTGATCGCTGTATAAATGTCAATGGTCCCAAAAATGTGTCAAAAGTGTCTGATCTGTCCGTCACAATGTCGTAATACCACCTAAAAATGCAGATCACCGCCATTATTATTTAAAAAAATAATAATAAAAATGCCATAAATCTTTCCCATAGTTTGTAGACGCTATACATTTTGCGCAAACCAATTTAATATACGCTTATTGCGATTTTTTTTTACCAAAAATATGTAGAAGAATATATATTGGCCTAAACTGATGAAGAAATTTGTTTTTAGGGGATATTATAGCAAAAAGTAAAAAAATATACCGGTAGGTTTTTATAGCGCAAAAAATAAAAACCACAGAGGTGATCAAATAGCACCAAAAGAAAGTTCTATTTGTGGGAAAAAAAGGACGCAAATTTTGTTTGGGTGCAGCGTTGCATGACCACGCAATTACCAGTTAAAGCGACACAGTGGCAAATTGTAAGAAGTGCTCTGGTCAGGAAGGGGGTAAAACCGTTCGGGTGCTGAAGTGGTTAAAATCGGTATTAACAATTGATTGGCTGTAATGGGGTCTTGTATATAGGGGTTATTAGTGCAATACAGGCTGCTTGTTTATTTACAGTCCATGGCAAGTGTAGAATAGATGTCCTCAACTTTTACCAAAGCCTGCTAGGCCAGGCCATGCCATCCCCCAGACCCAGTCTATACAATAAATGAGACCAGGAATGAAGAAGAGAGCACGCCGTGCCAGGTGAGTGGAATCAGCCTTATGGACTCCACATATGGGTGTCAGCCGACCGGTTAGCTTCCGTGATCCATGTAATCAATGGCTGCACACCATGGCTAGTCCTTGAACCATTTATTGTGCAATATTCAAGTACAAAAAAACACAACTAGGACACAAAGAAGCTGTTGCTGGTTGACGCGTTTCACACAATCTTTGTGCTTAAAGTGATTGTAAAGTCAGAAGTTTTTTTTTATCTTAAAATATTACCAAACTCACAGCAGTAAAATCAGTCTGTATATGCAGTAAAGCATGCTGGTAATACTCACTGTGGAACCTAAGGGGTTAATCCTCTCTATTGTGTAAAAAGGCTCTTTGATCCTGTCTTCTCTGACTGTCCGCTTCTTCTACTTTCACCAATTCATCTCCTTATAAGACAGTCTTTGGAGTCACTTTGCACATTCCCAGTTTGGTGTGTATTGCTAGAGAGTTTTTGTTTTTCTAGGGAGGGCGCATGTGATCAGCACAGGGCCAATCAGCACTGTCCAGACAGAGGGTCAGGGGTTCTGCAGCCTTATAGGACAGTCAGAGTAGAATGAAAACTCCTCCTACAGGCGGTACCATCTATTAAAGAACGTCCCTTTTGACCAGTTTAATTGATGTTTCTTTACATTACCGTTCTGAACTGTTTAGTATATCAACCTTCTCTAACTGAGACTTGCCTCCTATCTTGTATGTCCTATTAGGCATATTTGAAGGTTATAATATGCTTGATGTTTTACATGATATGATATTTGTTGACTGCCTACAGTTTGTACCTATCTTGTTTGAGATATGGTTTTGAATTGTAATTTTCATATTTCAATAAAACATTTGAACAAGAAAATGAAAAAAATATATGATATAATAAAAAAAAATATACAGTATATATATTCTAAGGGTTCCCATATAGTATTCCTCTTCATGACTACCCTTGCGGCTACATAAAGGATGGATTTCCAAGCAGTTTTTTCCCTACTTTGTTCCCACCCACAGTTATTTCATCACTGATTGACAATTTCATCACCAGTTCTGGCCGTAATAATCAATTTTAACCACTTGCCGACCGCCTCCTGTACTTATATGTCAGCAGAATGCCACGGACAGGCACAATCACATACCTGTACGTTGCCCTTTAAATGCCTGACGTGTGGTCGCTCGCGACCCTGCCGCCTTCCCGTGAGTCGGACCGCGGGTCCCGCGGACTCGATCCCTGTGGGGATCCCTGCGAACGTCTCACGGAGGTATAGAGCGGTGTGTAAACAAGCATCTCCCCGCTCTGCCTAGTGACAATGACACGGATCTCCGCGAAGATCAGTGTCATGTGACACACAGCCCATCCCCCCTACAGTAAGAAACACTCAATAGGGAACACTTAACCCCTACAGCGCCACCTAGTGGTTAACCTCATCACTGCCAGTGTCATTTTCACAGTAATCAGTGCATTTTTATAGCACAGATCGTTGCAAAAATGACAATGGTCTCAAAAATGTGCCAAAAGTGTCCGATGTGTCCGCCATAATGTCGCGGTCATGAAAAAAATCGCTGATCACCGCCATAACTAGTAAAAAAAAAAAATTATAAAAATGCCATAAAGCTATCCCCAATTTTGTATACGCTATAACTTTTGCGCAAACCAATCAATAAACGCCGATTGCGATTTTTTTTAATCAAAAATATGTAGAAGAATACGTATCGGCCTAAACTGAGGAGAAAAATGTTTTTTTATATATTTTTGGGGGATATTTATTATAGCAAATAGTAAAAAATATAGCATTTTTTTCAAAATTGTCGCTCTATTTTTGTTTATAGCGCAAAAAATAAAAACCGCAGAGGTGATAAAATTTCACCAAAAGAAAGCTCTATTTGTGGGGAAAAAAAGGACATCAATTTTGTTTGGGAGCCACGTCGCACGACCGCGCAATTGTCAGTTAAAGCCGGATCGCAAAAAGTGGCCTGGTCTTTATCCAGCCAAAATGGTCCGGGGCTGAAGTGGTTAAGCTGGAGTTATTCCCTGCAATAACTCTTCTCTTGCCACAAGCTGTCCCTATTCTTCTATGTTAAATGACAACCCATATTAACCCAGAAGATAATTTGACTAAGGGGCATCTTGGCTCCTCCCCCCGAGGGGGAGACCCAATGCAACCTTTATTCAGAGTGTACTGGTGCAGAGGGAGTGCTGACATGATGACTGCTCTCTTTATCAGTGAGGACTTCCCAGCTTGATGCTACAAAGAAGAAGAAGAAGAACACATTACATACAATTTTGTATTGTATGTAATGGAAATCTTTGTATATTTCTGAGGATAGCAATGTTTTTTAGGGGGGGTTGAGTATCCTGTTGTGAAGGATGTGGTCATTACCTCTTTAGCCATAAAAAGTTCTAAACAGAAATGCTAAATTTGTTGACTATTTCAACAATGGGTGCAATACTGCTTGTTATGCCTCATACACACGACCGGTTTTCCCGACAATTAAACTGCCATTTTTTAGATTGGGCGTGAAAAACGGTCGTGTGCAGGCTCCTTAGCAGTTTTCCAGACGAGAAAACTGCCCGCAAAAAATTTAGAACCTGCTCTATTTTTTCCCGTAGTGTTTCCCGTCAGTCTTTTTCTCGTTGCGAAAACCGCTCGTGTGTATGCTTTTTCCGAGGGGAATAAAAATGCGCATGCTCAGAATCAACTATGAGACGGGAGCGCTCGTTCTGGTAAAACTAGCGTTTGTAATGGAGATAGCACATTCGTCACACTGTAACGGACTGAAAAGCTTGAAGGCTGAAAAGCGTGAATCGTCTCTCGCCAAACTTTTACTAACACGAGGATCAGCAAAAGTAGCTCAAAGGGTGGCGCCATTTGAATGGAATGTCCCCTTTATAGTGCCTTCGTACGTGTTGTACGTCACCGTGCTTTGGTCAAGCGTTTTTTTTTAATGAACGTGTGTATGCAAGGCAGGCTTGAGAGGAATCACGTCGGGAAAAACGTCGGTTTTTGGCATGTCAGGAAAACCGGTCGTGTGTACGAGGCATTACACTTACATCTTTTGCCATTTTGATTTGATATTTAAAAAAAATATGTTTTGCCTATACAAATATTTTAATGAGCAACAAGATTGTTCTTTTTTATTCCCCTTGGATTTTAAACCTGAAAAAGAAAACTGACAGCTGAATCACCCGTATGAGATTTGAAATCTGATTCGTTGAGCATAAATATTTCTCCTTTCAGGCTCTTTTGTAAATAAGGCAGAATATAAATAGCATTTAAATATCCATCATATTTTTCGTCCTCCCACACAGCACTGCAAGCCGTTAGTACTTTTAATTCATTAAGTTTAATTGAATATTTATACCGTATCATCCAAGACAGTTAGTGGATGAGAAATTCAAGGAAAAGAAAAAAACAAGAAAAAAACAAGTTTAGATTTTACATTTTATACCAGCTTAGATAGAATCTGACTTAATAATATAATAATGAACTTATTATTATAACTGCAATTTAAATACAATTCAAGTTTAAAGTCACTTTTTAATTGGGAACAAAAAGTTGTAACATTTCTCGTATAGAATTAGCAAGACAGTGACCAATTATACTCAGTTAAACTGTTCTCAATATATTGAAAAAGAGTGGGCCACTAACTACTGCACTTTTATTAAATCTTTTTACAAAAAAAAAAAAATCTGAAAATAATACAAATATGTTGTAGACTTCATTTTCTACCCCACTACCAGTTGTAGTAAAAAGAAAATACATTTCTGATATTTTAATATTCTGAATTTAAAATAAAACGATAAATCAAATATTCACTAATTGTATCTTAACCACTTGACCTCTGGAAGATTTACCCCCCTTCATGACCAGGCCATTTTTTTCTTGCGATACAGCACTACGTTATTTTAACCGACAAATGCGTGGTCATGCAACGCTGTACCCAAATAAAATTGATGTCCCTCTTTCTTCCACAAATAGAGCTTTCTTTTGGTGCTATTTGATCAGCTCTGCGTTTTTGTTTTTTTTCGCGCTATAAACAAAAAAATAAAGACAATTTTGAATTAAAAAAAACAATATTTTTCTTACTTTCTGCTATAAAACATATTCAACAAAAAAAAAAAGTCAAAATATAATTTCTTAATAAATTTTGGCAAATATGTATTCTGCTATATGTTTATGGTAAAAAAAATCCCACTAAGTGTATATTGATTGGTTTGCGCAAAAGTTATAGCGTCTACAAACTATGGGATATATTTTTTTTTTTTATGCTAGTAATGGTGGCGATCAGCGACTTATAGCAGGACTACGACATTCTGACACTAAAGCCCTGTACACACGATCGGTTTAACCGATGAAAACCGTCCGATGGATTGTTTTCATCAGACAAACCGATCGTGTATGGGACCCATCGGTCTTTTTTCCATCGGTTTTAAAAAATAGAACATGTTTTAAATTTTTCCGATGGATAAAAAAACGATAGAAAACTCTGATCGTCTATGGGCAAGTCCATCGGATAAAAAACCCACGCATGCTCAGAATCAAGTCGACGCATGCTCAGAAGCATTGAACTTCATTTTTCTCGGCTCAGCTGAGTGTTTTACATCACCGCGTTTGGAACGGTCGGTTTTTTGACTGATGGTGTGTAGGCAAGACTGATGGAAGTCAGCTTCATCAGATTTCCGATGGACAAAACCATCGAAATAGAATCCATAGGATATCCGATCGTGTGTACGAGGCTTAACACTTTTAACACTTTTTGGGGACCAATGACACTAATACAGTGATCCGTTAGCTGTGTGCCTAGCCAGGATTTTACTACACTGTGTGAGGTGCTTTTACTAGGGGAAGAGATGGAATGTCCTTTGCAGGGACACAAATTCCTTCCCTTTCCTCCTGTCAGGATGGCGATCTGCCTTGTTTACATAGGCAGATCGCAGTTCTGTCTCTCTGATGACTGGTGGGCAGTGGGGGCTCAAGGGGCAGCTGCTTTGGGCCCCACAAAAATGAATAGGCCTGGGGCAGCTGTCCCTTTTGCCCTGCATTAAAGGTGATCACAGAGCAGATCTATTTTCATGATTTCTTTACGTTTAAACAAAAAATACATTATTCTTCTTATTATTATTCATTTTCTTTTCTGGATCTAAACAGTCTTAACAAATTACAAATAAGTTAAGTGTAAGTCAACCCAAAAAAAAATTAAAAAATTTCAGGGTTCTGTGCTGGGACCAATCCTATTTAATTTGTTCATAAACGACCTGGAGGATGGGGTAAACAGTGCAATCTCTGTATTTGCGGACGATACTAAGCTAAGCAGGGCAATAACTTTTCTGCAGGATGTATAAACTTTGCAAAAAGATCTGAACAAATTAATGGGGTGGGCAACTACATGGCAAATGAAGCTTAATGCAAAAAAATCTAGAAAGGAAAAGGACCTGGGGGTCCTAGTAGATGACAGGCTCAGCAATGGCATGAAATGCCAAGCTGCTGCTAACAAAGCAAACATAATATTGGCATGCATTAAAAAGGGGATCAACTCCAGAGCAAAAAACATAAATTCTTCTGCTCTACAAGACTCTGGTCCGGCCGCACCTGGAGTATGCTGTCCAGTTCTGGGCACCAGTCCTTAGGAAGGATGTACTAGAAATGGAGCGAGGACTAAGAAGGGCAACAAAGCTAATAAAGGGTCTGGAGGATATTCGTTATGAGGATAGATTACGAGCACTGAACTTATTCTCTCTGGAGAAGAGACGCTTGAGTGGGGATATGATTTCAATTTACAAATACCAGACTGGTGACCCCACAATAGGGATAAAAAAAATTTACGGGAGGGAGTTTAACAAGACACGTGGCCACTCATTAAAATTAGAAGAAAAGAGGTTTAACCTTAAACTATGTAGAGGGTTCTTTACTGTAAGAGCGGCAGGGATGTGGAATTCCCTTCCACAAGCGGTGGTCTCAGCGGGGAGCATCGATAGTTTAAAAAAACGATTAGATAAGCACCTGAACGACCGCAAAATACAGGGATATACAATGTAGCAGTGACATATAATCACACACATAGGTTGGACTTGATGGACTTGTGTATTTTTTCAACCTCACCGACTATGTAACTACCGGTATGTAACTTTTGGGTAGAGTGAGGAAGGATTAGAAGCTCTGAGAGGTTTTCCTGCTATATAGGGCCCTGTTTTTCCATCACTCCTTGACTTGCTGACAATGGTTTCATCACACATGAAGACCAACAGGAACACAGAAAGAAAAGCCTTCCTATTCCCATCTGTGTCGCTGATGGAGGGTTCACTTCCTATCCAGTAAAATGTTGTCGGCAGGGCAGGAAATGCAAAAAATCTGAGGAAAACGCTTGGACAGCCACACTCCAAAAAAGGTTTTTTGATTTAAAACAAAAGCACAAACAACATGCCACAGCAAAAAAACAGCAAGTATGAGCTGACGTTTCACACTGCGATTCAGTGCTTAATCATAGCTATGATTAAGCACTGAATTGCAGTGCGAAACGTCAGCTCATACTTGCTGTTTTTTTGCTGTGGCATGTTGTTTGTGCTTTTGTTTTAAATAAAATAACCTTTTTTGGAGTGCGGCTGTCCAAGGGTTTTCCTCAGATTTTTTGCATTGTCATATGCATTGCCTGCACCCACGGCTCTGGATCTTGTGAATGAGTCACCAGTCACATCTGAGCGGTAACTCTCTAGGGCAGGAAATGCAGAGAAGGCTTTCTAACAGAACCCTTATAGCAGTAGACCATTTTGAACTTTATTCAAAACTGAGTAATAAAGTTTTGTCCAAACTTTAATTTACATAACCATGTGATTAGAGATGGATATTGAAAATCTGCTTGTTTATGAGATATCTCTCTCTAATTGACACTAATTGCTACTCCATACAGAGCCCTACAAATGAGACAAAAGGAGGTCTTTCTCCAAATCATTCAGCTTTGTGTACTTTCTAAATAGAGATCAACATTGAGCGATCAAAAAACGCTCCTTACACCATGGATGTTCAGAAAACTTGCAGTCAGCAGACTTCCCTACTGCTTAATTATACTTAAAGCGGAGCTCCACCCTAAAGTGGAACTTCCGCTGATCGGAACCCCCCCCCTCCGGTGTCACAATTGACACCTGTCAGGGGGAGGGGGGTGCAGATACCTGTCTAAGACAGGTATTTGCACCCACTTCCGGGAGTCCTCTCTGCGCGAAATCTGCGGGAAGCACGTCACTTCCCGCAGATTCCCCGTTGTGTTCTGGGAGACACTCGGCTCCCAGAACACAGGGGACCATTCAGAACGGCGCAGCGTGACTCACGCATGCGCCATAGGGAACCGGGCATGAAGCCGCAAGGCTTCACTTCCTGGTTCCCTCACCGAGGATGGCGGTGGGGGCTTGCAGAGTGACGAGCGATTGCTCGTCCTCTGCTGCGGACGTCGCTGGACTCCAGGACAGGTAAGTGTCCTAATATTAAAAGTCAGCAGCTGCTGTATTTGCAGCTGCTGGCTTTTAATATTTTTTTTTCCGCGGCACCTCCGCTTTAAAGTAAATATAGAATATCCATGTGCAATATTTTATTATAATTACTTTACTAAAATAAAAAATGAAAGAAACACGATAGCCCTGAACATATTGAAAAAAGAAAATATGTATGAACATTTTTTTTGCTTTAATTAAAATTTTTCACCTTAACCACTTCGACCCCGGAGGATTTGGCTGTCCAATGACCAGGCCATTTTTTTCGATTCGGCACTGCGTCGCTTCAACTGACAATTGCACGTCCTTTTTCCCCCACAAATAGAGCTTTCTTTTGGTGGTATTTGATCACCTGTGCGGTTTTTATTTTTTTGCGCTATAAACAAAAAAAGAGCCACAATTTGGAAAAAAAAAAAATGTACTTTTTGCTATAATAAATATCCCCAAAACATATATATAAAAAAAACAATTTTCTTTCCTCAGTTTAGGCCGATACGTATTCTTCTACATATTTTTGGTAAAAAGAATTGCAATAAGCGTATATTGATTGGTTTGCACAAAAGTTATAGCGTCTACAAAATAGGCGATATTTTTATGGCATTTTTATTATTATAATTTTTTTTTACTCGTGATTGCAACATTATGGCGGACACATCGGACACTTTTGACGCTATTTTGCGACCATTATGCTATAAAAATGCACTGATTACTGTGTAAATGACACTGGCAGGGAAGGGGTTAACACTAGGGGGCGAGGAAGGGGTTAAGTGTGCCCTAGGTAGTGATTCTAACTGTGGGGGGCTGGGCTACAAGTGACACGACACGGCAGCTGCAGGCATCATCCCGGTATAATTTTTTAGAGCCGGCGATTGGCTTTCCAGGCATAACAACCGATGCGGCTAAAAGGCTCCCGGAAGGCTCCCGGAAGAAGCGGGAGGATACATCCCCCCCTCCCGCTGCCTCCGCCGCTCTTACCGGGCCTCCCGTCCCACCGTCACGTCCGGGTTACTCGGCTGCCAATGGCACCGGATTTAAAAAAATACACAGTATTCAGAATCGCCGTTTTCGGTGATCTGAATACTTTAAAGGGCAAAGGAGGGATTGGGGGTCCCTCCATAAAGAGTACCTTTCACCACTTATTACTGTCACAAGGGATGTTTACATTCCTTGTGACAGCAAAAAAAGTGATCAAAAATTTTCTTTTTCAAAAACACAATTTTTAATTATAAAAATAAATAAAATAAATAAGAAAAAAAATTTAATAAATTTAAAGTGCCCCTGTCCCCGCGAGCTTGCGCGGCAAAGAAAACGCATACGGAAGTCGTGCCCGCATATGTAAACGGTGTTCAAATCACACATGTGAGGTATCGCCGCGATCGTCAGAGTGAGAGCAACAATTCTAGCCATATACCTCCTCTGTAACTCTAACTTGGTAACCGTAAAAAAAAATTAAACCGTCGCCTATGGAGATTTTTAGGTACCGTAATTTGTCGCCATTCCACGAGTGCGTGCAATTATAAAGCATGACATGTTTGGTATCTATTTACTTGGTGTAACATCATCTTTCACATTATACAAGAAAATTGGGCTAACTTTACTTTAAAAAAAAAAATTTAATTCATGAAAGTAAATTTTTCCAAAAAAGTTGCGTTTAAAACACCGCTGCACAAATACCGTGTGACATAAAATATTGCAACAATCGCCATTTTATTCTCTAGATTCTCTGTTAAAAAATACATATAATGTTTGGGGTTTCTAAGTAATTTTCTCGCAAAAAATACGGATTTTAATTTTTAAACACCAAATCTCAGAAATGGGCCTAGTCATGAAAGGGTTAAAATAAATAATAATCTAAAAAAAATAAAAATGCCAAGACTCTGACAGCCAGAAGCATGGGGTAGAGGCGTGATGGGACATGCAGTTGGAGTTGGAGCTGGAGGGCCAAAATTTGCAAAGTAATATTTAACCACTTCATTACCCAGCCATAGTCAAATGACGTCCACAGAGGGAGTAAACAGAGAGTTGTGTTGGGTGTCTCCAGAACAAGAAGTGAGGGGAATTCTCCCCAGAAGAGACACAAGCAACCATAAACTAAGGTGACCAGATTTTTAAAATGAAATCTGGGGACATATTTTTTTTTTACTAGTAATGGCGGCAATCAGCGACTCTCTGCCCGTCGCCGCTGCCGCCTGCCTCACAGCCTGTCAAGTCTTACTCTCCGGGCCCCGGCTACTACTGGGTGGGGAGCGGAGGAAGATCACTCCACCAGGGAAGGCAAGGAGATAAGCAGGCAGGCGGCTGGCCGGGACTTGAACCAAGGCAGAAGAACATGCGAGCGGAGCTGAATGGGCACCCGAAACTGAAGAAATATTTCCTCCGCTCCGCACATGATCATCAGAAAGGGGCACAGATAATGGAAAAAAATGCACCCCCCTAAGCTAGTAGGTGCGGCGGAGTGGGGGGGGGGTGTAATTCCGATTTTTTTTTTTTTTTTATTCTGCACTGACTGTCTTTGAAATTGCCCCAGCTCCTGTTCAAATCCAATCCGGGGACAAAACCGGGGACAGACTTGGTCCGGGGACAGTGTCCTCAATCCAGGGACTGTCCCCTGAAACCGGGGATGTCTGGTCACCCTACCTTAAACTCATAAGATGGGGTCTAACCTTCACCAATCTATCCAAACGGTACTTTTAGTTCACGGAGTTAAATTTTGCTGCTTTCAAATGTTCTTTTAAAACTGTATGTAGAGCTATGTATCCCACTTGCGTTCAGTTGTTTCTAACTAGTTTCTTGATTAATGCTAACCAGCATGCATGCTTTGTGCACAATTAAGTACTTTAAATAGAACAAAAATTTAATGAGAATGTTCTGAAACATGAATTGGTACAATGACATTTAAAACTGGGCATTCTTTTCTATCTCTATTTATCACATTCTTAAATTATATTACTTTTTTTCCATTCCAAATGCCATGTGTTCAAATGTCAAATTGAGGAATTATTTATTTATTAAATGTGTCTGGTATTTACTCCTTGCTAGGAGTCAAGTGCAAGAGTTTACTCCTGCATCAGCCTGTGCCAGCTTTCACAAGTTGCTAATCAGGTATCTGAACTTCAATGACGGGAGTTTCTAATGTAAGGAATGTAGAGCTAAACCCCGCAAGGGCCGCTGAGTGCAGCTATATCTTAACACAGCAGTAGGGCGTAAAGTGGACAGCATTGGGACACCATTAGGCCCCTTTCACACTGGGGCGAGCATATGCGGTGGCGGTATAGCGGCACGATTTTCAGCGCCCTATACCGTTGTGTTTACCGCAATATTCGGCCTCTAGCGGTGCGGTTTTAACCCCCGCTAGCGCCCGAAAAAGGGTTAATACCACCCGCAAACCGCATTGATTTCAATGGCAAGGAGCGGTAAAGGAGTGGTATACACACCGCTCCTTCACCGCTCCAAAGATGCGGCTTGCAGGAGATTTTTTTGTCTCCTGCCAGCGCACCGCCTCAGTGTGAAAGCACTCGGGCTTTCACATTGAGAATGCTGGGCAGGAGTATTTCAGGCGTTATTTATGCGCTATTTTTAGCGCAAAAACGCCTGAAATATGCCTCAGTGTGAAAGGGGCCTTAGCAATGTTCCAGGCCAGGCAAGCCTTAAAAATAGAATTAAGAGGCAGCAACAGTCACTAGGATCCCTCTCTCAGGTCTGTGCTCACAGTGTCCCTGGGACTTGGATGTTTCTCCAGACTCAGGCTGACTGGATCCTCAGTGAAACCCCTCTTCCAGCTTTCAAAGAATTAGCTGCAGGGTACCCCCCCCCCCCCCCCAGCTATGCATAGCTGGGAGCTCGATGAGATAGGCAGGATCTTTAGCTGGACTGCCAGGAAGGACAGCAGCCCTGCTGGCTGGGAGACTCTCCTCCTGGGGAAGAATCTCTAAAGGCTCCAAACTAACCACCATCTGGGCACACCTCCCTAGGGATTGGCTGGAGCTGCATAAATATTCAGGCTGCTCATTTGACTCTACCACTGACTACATTCTGGAAACTTCCAGAAGACAGGGGGGAAACAATCAAACTCGCAACCTGCAGAGTCCAGAGCAGCCCAAAGCAACCGCGTGGTACCAGTGGTGGCTGGTGCTCAAATTTTTTTGGGGGGGCCCTGTGCCCATAAAATGCAGCCACTGTGCCCATCAATTGCAGCCACTGTGCCCATCAAATGCAGCCACTGTGCCCGTCAAACGCAGCCACTGTGCCCATAAAACGCAGCCACTGTGCCCATCAATTGCAGCCACTGTGCCATCAAACGCAGCCACTGTGACCATCAAACACAGCCACTGTGCCCATCAAACGCAGCCACTGTGCCATCAAACACAGCCACTGTGCCATCAAACGCAGCCACTGTGCCCATCAATTGCAGCCACTGTGCCATCAAACGCAGCCACTGTGCCCATCAAATGCTGCCACTGTGCCCCATCAAATGCTCCCTCTGTGCCCCATCAAATGCTACCACTGTGCCCATCAAACACAGCCACTGTGCCATCAAACGCAGCCACTGTGCCCATCAATTGCAGCCACTGTGTCATCAAACGCAGCCACTGTGCCCATCAATCGCAGCCACTGTGCTATCAAACGCAGCCACTGTGCCATCAAACACAGCCACTGTGCCCATCAAAGGCTGCCACTGTGCCCCATTAAATGCTGCCCCTGTGCCCCATCAAATGCTACCACTGTGCCCATCAAATGCTGCCACTGTGCCCATCAATCGCAGCCACTGTGCCATCAAACGCAGCCACTGTGCCATCAAACGCAGCCACTGTGCCCATCAATTGCAGCCACTGTTCCATCAAACACAGCCACTGTTCCCATCAAATGCTGCTACTGTGCCCCATCAAATGCTGCCCCTGTGCCCCATCAAATGCTACCACTATGCCCATCAAATTCTGCCACTGTGCCATCAAACGCAGTCACTGTGCCATCAAATGCAGTCACTGTGCCATTAAACGCAGCCACTGTGCCCATCAAACGCAGCCACTGTGCTTATCAAATGCTGCCACTGTGCCCCATCAAATGCTGCCCCTGTGCCCCATCACAGGCTACCACTGTGCCCATCAAATGCTGCCACTGTGCCCTGTGCCATCAAAAGCAGTCACTGTGCCATCAAACGCAGCCACTGTGTCCATCAAACGCAGCCGCTGTGCCCATCAAATGATGCCCATCAAATGCTACCACTGTGCCCATCAAATGCTGCCACTGTGCCCATCAAATAGTGCCCCATCAAGTGCTGCCACTGTGCCCCATCAAATGCTGCCAGTGTGCCCATCAAATAGTGCCTCTGTGCCCTATAAAATGCTGCCACAGTGTCCATCAAATAGTATCACTGTGCTCATCAAAAGTTGCCACTGTGACCCCCCTCGCCCACTTGCCGTCTGCCTAGCACTTAGCCTGTCTCAATGGCGGGTCAGGCAGCGGGTGACGGCGGCGGGCAGTGGGACCTTGCAGCGGGTCAGACAGTGGCTCCTGTGTCCTCCATGCATCTCCTCCCCTCTTCCAGATAGGCGTCCATTCGCAGCGCCTGTCCTTTCAGCCAATCAGGTGAAGGGTAGACCCGCACATCTGATTGGTGAAGAGGCGGTTCAGTGCTAGGAAAGCGAATATTCATTTGCTTTTCTAACACACCTGGGTGGGCTCCGAGCACAATGCTTTGCGCCACGAGTCCACCTTTTTTGAAGCCTATTAGAGCGTATGGCTCTAATCAGGTGCTTCAAAAACACACCCCCTGCCGCTGTAATTCAGGCGCCCGGCGTCTGAAAAAGAAGCCGGACGCCTGAATAGGGGGCGGCGGCCATGGATAGATTTATGCAATGCATGAATCTGTCCATTAGTTATAGAGAGGGGTTCCTGGAGAGAGGGAGCGCCCTTAAGAAAGCTCTATTTGTGGGAAAAAAAGGACGTCAATTTTCTTTGGGTACAACGCGACAGCACAATCGTCAGTTAAAGGAACGCAGTGCCGTATCGCAAAAAATGGCCTGGTCATTAAGGGGGCAAATCCTTCCGGGGCTGATGTGGTTAAAAAATAAAACAAATAAAAATAAAGCATTTTAATTTTTTAAGAGAATAATATATTGTCTTAAAAAATTGAAATGCTTCATTTTTATTTGTTTTATTTTATTTTTCACAAATCATTTTAATATGTCAGTTAAACAATGGACTTTTAATAGATTTCTTATAGTGATATAATTGTATGACAATAAAACATACTGAGCATTCCAACAGTGGATATAGAAATCTACCACCGTGTGTGTTTTCATGCAATGGACTTATTAAATGTTAATTACATAACTAGAACCTCTCCCAAAGGACCCGAGATTTAGTAAGGTTATTATTACACGCTGTGTAGTTATAATCAAATAACATTAGTAGATGTGAACTTTACTGAACACTTATAACTGACTTAATTTGGCTTACTGCATTATATGTATGGATTTCTATAACAATTAATGTAATTAATGTTTTTTTAGGTATAGTGAATTTTTTGTAAAGAGGGCTAAAGAGATATTCATGGTTTGTATACATTACATATGCAAGCTGTGTTTTTTTGCACACCCTTCCTATTCTAAAATCACAGTTATAGCCTTACTGTGTATATGAAGAAAGGTTTTGGTCCTTATGCTGTTTTTATTTTTAATTACATTTTTAATTTTTAATTTAATTAAAAATTTTAATTTAATTAGCTTTAGGGTTTGTTTCACCAGATGCAGTCGTATGCAGTTAAATGCATATGCAAGAAAATTAATGTCAAGAAAATTTATGTATTTCAACGGGCCTAGTTTACGCTATTGTATTGCTTTCATATACATTGGAACCTCGGATTATGAGCAAAATCCGTTCCAGGAGAATTCTCGTAATCCAAAGCACTCGCATATCAAAGCGAGTTTCCCCATAGAAATCAATGGAAACGAAAATAATTTGTTCCGCATTGACTTCAATGGCATGCAATACCAGATGTGGCCAGAGGTGGAGGGGCGCCGGAGAGCCTCGGAAATGATCGGGGACAGCTCAGTTGACCTCGGAAACTCTCGTTAAGGCTCGAAAACACCCGGGAACAGAGTGATTCAGAGTTATTCCGAGTATTTCCGAACAGCTCAGAATGGCTCCGATCAGCTCCGCTCGGCTCTGCTCGGCTCCGGCACCCCCGCACCTCTGGCCAAATGCGGTAGTGCACACCCCATTAGCTTGAATTCTGCTCGTTTTGCGAGACAACACTTGCAAACCGAGTCAGAATTTTTAGAAAAAATTGCTTATCTTCCAAAATGCTCGTTAACCGCGTTACTCGTAAACCAAGGTATGTTGAAAAAAAAGTATAGATTACTATCTAGGAACTGAATTTTAAGACATGACTTGGAAGGATTATATACGTTTGTTTTACTGACTTAGTATATCTATTAATATTGCATGTGCCATACTATGTAACTGAGTCGTGGTGTGTATCCTGTTATACTTTTCTTAATGTCATTATTTGTTATTTTATGTTCTGATAACCATTAAAATTTTAATTTTGAAAGTTAAAAAAATAAAAAAATAAAATAAAAAATAAAATAAAATAAAATATTTTTTATGCATGTAAGTGTACCAGATTGAAAGAAAACACACATGAACTCATTGCAATGTCATGTAAAAGAAACTCAGTAAACAAAATTACTAATGCACCGAAATATCGACCTCCGAAAATTATCGGGCAAAAATAGGGTTTTCAGCATTGTGCCGAAAAAAAAAAAAAAGTGCTGATAATGGCTGCCTGAAAACGCCCGTGATTTTGTCGCAACTTTTCCACGATTTTACCTTGCTTATGGTGTGTTTTTCATAGGTCATGTGACTCAAAAAATGCAACAAAAACGCAACGCAGGTGCATTTTTGATGCATTCTTGCTGCTTTTTTAATACATCTCAATGGGGAGTTGCGTTTTTGATGCGGTTTGCCAAATATGCACCAAAAACGCAGCAAGCAACAATTTTGACACCGCTTCAGGCTCGGTTCACACCTATGCAGTTTGCTTTTGATTGTTTCTGCAGTGCTTTTTACTGTTAGTTTAGCATTTTTGCACGCGCGATTTTACTGTGATTTTGCCGCGACTTGCATTTTTTTTTTGCTCAATTTGTTGTTCTGCCAGATTAAAAGAATGTAAAATGCAAATTGCTGTAAAATCATGGCAAAAATCACGTCAAGAACGCACAACATGCTTTTTTGTAGCTTTTCCATTGAAGTCAAAAAAGCATAAAAAAGCACCGTTTTGCATTTTAAAAAGTCCCTGACCCTTTTCTAAATACACAGTGGCTGAAAAAAAAAAGCATAGATTTGAACGTGTCCCATAGGAAACCGTATTAACCACTTCAGCCCCGGAAGATTTTCCCCCTTTATGACCAGGCCATTTTTTGCGATAGGGCACTGCGTCGCTTTAACTGACAATTGCGTGGTCGTGCAACAATGTACCTATACAAAATGTATGTCCTTTTTTTCCCCACAAATAGAGCTTTCTTTTGGTGGCATTTGATCACCTCGGCGGTTTTTATTTTTTGTGCTATAAACAAAAAAATACCGACAATTTTGAAAAAAAATAAAAATATTTTTAACTTTTTAACTATAATAAATATCCCAATTAAAAAAATAAAAATAAAAATTTCTTTACCAGTTTGGGCCGATATGTATTCTTCTACATATTTTTGGTAAAAAAAATAGCAATAAGCGTATATTGATTGGTTTGCGCAAAAGTTATAGCGTCTACAAAATAGGGGATAGATTTATGGCATTTTTATTATTTTTCTTTTTTTTTTACTAGTTATGGCGGCGATCAGCGATTTTTATTAGGACTGCGACATTGCGGCGGACAGATCGGACACTTTTGACACTTTTTTGGGACCAGTGACATTTATACAGTGATCAGAGCTAAAAATAGCCACTGATTACTGAATAAATGACACTGGCAGGGAAGGGGTTAACACTAGGGGGCGATCAAGGGGTTAAATGTGTTCCCTCAGTGTGTTTCTAATTGTGGGGGATGGGACTGACTGGAGGAGGAGATATATCCCTGTTCCTAATTACTAGGAACAGCAGATCTGTCTCTCCTCCCCTGTCAGAATGGGGATTTGTGTGTTTACATACACAGATCCCCGTTCTGGCTCTTGTGTCCGCGATCACGGGTGGCCTGGGGACATCGCTATGGCTCTTAAAGGAGCCGATGTACAGGTACGGCGATTCGTGAGAACGACCCAACATGCCGCCGTAAATGTGTGAGAGCTGGTCGGCAAGTGGATAAAGATAGTAAAACTCGAAATGACCCTTTTAGGGCTCGTTCACATGAGCAGTTGGGGACCCACATAAACACAGCTATGCAGCCACACATGGTCATGCCACAGACACAGTAAAAACAAAATGGCATGTTGAATTTTGCAGGTGGTACCACCCCCGAATGCAAGCCATTCAATTGACCCGCAACCGCCGTGCAATGCATGCAGTTGCAAAATAGTGGGTCGAAATTTTGAGGGTTAAAACAGGCCGTGAAGAGGCAACATATCATCTCCTCACTTCCTGTCAAATGCCACGAAATTGCTTTTCAGAGGAGTGGGAAGCAATGCCAATATACCTCCTTATTTGCCAGAACTCTTAAGCCCTGTACACACGATCGGATTCCCTATGGATTCAAATCCGATGAATTTTTCCATCGGAAATCCGATGAAGCTGACTTCCATCAGTCTTGCCTACACACCATCAGTCAAAAATCTGACCGTCCCAAACGCTGTGACGTAAAATACTCAGACGAGCCGAGAAAAATGAAGTTCAATGCTTCTGAGCATGCGTCGACTTGATTCTGAGCATGCGTGGGTTTTTTCTCCGATGGAGCTCCACACAGATGATCGGAATTTGCTATCGTTTTTTTTTCCATCGGATAAATTTAAAACATGTTCTATTTTTTCTCACCAATGGAAAAAAGACCAATGGGGCCCACACACGATCAGTTTCTCCAATGAAAAAAGTCCATCGGACTGTTTTCATCGGTAAAACCGATCGTGTGTACAGGGCATAATATGCTTTCAATGTAATGTAATCTATGAATAGAGGAGGCGGACGGTGGACCTACAGAATACACAGAATACAGAATACTTTATCAATCCCAAAGAGAAATTGGGAAATTGTTACGACTCAGACACACTTAATAAAAACAACACAAGATCACAATAGACTCCAAAAACACAACAAAATTACCAATAACAGCCATTAACACCAAATAACAAAATTAAAACTACACTACAAATAAAACATCCATACAATTAAAATACAACATAGAATAAATAACACAGATTAAAATAACAGGCAAACCACCAAATACAAATAATACACCACTTTCTCTTTAACACCACACCAGATAATAACCAACACAATACCAACATGCTATAAAAACAACACAGAATCCTGATCATAAACCAGAATTAAATCTTCACCTCCAGCCCTCTCAGAAAAGAATTACCGTATTTATCGGCATATAACACACACTTTTTTCCCCTTAAAATCAGGGGAAAATCGTGGGTGCGTGTTATACGCCGATCCCCCGCTGATTGTGAGCGAGCGGAGCCGATATACACATAGCCGAAGTACACTCGGCTTTACTCGGCTCCTCTCGCAGTCACGTCCACCTCCACTGATTGTGAGTGCCCTCTGACATACAGAAAGCCGAGTGTACTTTGGCTAGTCTCAGCTCCTCTCGCAGTCCCGCCCCTGACTGTGAGCAGAGCCGAGTCTAGCCGAAGTACACTCAGCTTTCTGTATGTCAGTGGCGCTCGCAATCAGTGGAGGTGGACGTGACTGCAAGAGGAGCCGAGTAAAGCTGAGTGTACTTCGGCTTTGTGTATCTCGGCTCCGCTCACAGTAGGCGGAAATAGGCGCCAAATTTAAATCAGGCCAGGGCAAGGCTGCAAATGCAAAGGCACTGGGCAAGGCTGCAGATAGACACTGGGCAAGGCTGCAGATGGACACTGGGCAAGGCTGCAGATGGACACTGGGCAAGGCTGCAAAGGCACTGGGCAAGGCTGCAGATGGATCAGGTGATGGGTAACAGACCCGCGCACCTGATTGTCTGAGAGGCGGTTCAGTGTTAGGAAAGCGAATATTCATTCGCTTTTCTAACACACCTAGGTGAACTGCGAGCGCAATGCCTTGCGCTCGCAGTTTACCTTTTTTGAAGCCTTGAAGCTATGGCTCTAATCAGGTGCTTAACCCCCCCTCCCCCATCGCTGGGGCAAGGCTGCATTGATGGGCATTTAAATGTAAGTTTTTTTCCTTATACTTCCCTCCTAAAAGTTTTTTTCCTTAAAATTCCCTCCTAAACTTGGGGTGCGTGTTATACGCTGGCACGTGTTATACGCCGATAAATACAGTATATATCTTGATGGCCAATCAATAGATTGATTCATGCATTGCATGAATCTATCCATGACCGCTGTAGCCAACCCCTATTCAGGTGTCCGGCCTCTTTTCGGACGCCGGGCGCCTGAATTCCAACGACGGGGGAGGGGGGGGTTTGTTTTTTAAGCACCTGATTAGAGCCATAGCTTCAAGGCTTCAAAAAAGGTAAACTGCGAGCGCAAGTCATTGCGCTCGCAGTTCACCTAGGTGTGTTAGAAAAGCGAATGAATATTCGCTTTCCTAACACTGAACCGCCTCTCAGACAATCAGGTGCGCGGGTCAGTTACCTGTCACCTGATTGGCTGAAACAACAGGCGCTACGATTGGACGCCTATCGGGAGGAGTGAAGGAGACGCACGGAGGACACAGGAGCCACTGTCTGACCCGCTGCAAGCGGGCGGGGGGGGGGGGGGGTCACAGTGAAACTATTTGATAGGCACAATGACAGCATTTGATGTGGCACTATTTGATAAGCACAGTGGCAGAATTTGATGGGGCACAGTGGCTGCGTTTGATGGGGCACATTGGTAGCGTTTGGGTGGGACACAGTGGCAGCGTTTAATGGGCACAGTGGCAGCGTTTGATGGGCACAGTGGGGCTGCAATTGATGGGCACAGTGGCAGCGTTTGATGGGGCACAGTGGCAGAATTTGATGGGGCACAGTGGCAGCATTTGATGGGGCACAGTGGCTGCGTTTGATGGGGCACAGTGGTAGCGTTTGGGTGGGGCGCAGTGGCAGCGTTTAATGGGCACAGTGGCAGCGTTTGATGGGCACAGTGGCTATTTTTGATGGCACAGTGAGGCTGCAATATAGTTTTTTCAGAATTTTTCAGTTTGTTTACGCTCCCCCAAAATTTTAAGCACCAGCCACACCTGGGAGAGAGAACTGTGCCTATCAATCATCCACCTGTCCTCCATTCATAGAAGCTATGATGTATGATTACCTGTGACAACCCCTTAGTTCTATTAACACCCGCTGCACCGGAAGATTACAGAGGTGGTTGGGGGGGGGGTGCAAAATTGGAGGAGGATTTCAAATAACAGAAAAGACATCAGCACAAGGGTCATGTCCTACCTCTACGTAACTGTATGTCCCTTGTGCTGATTTTGTGTTTTGTTATTTTGGCTGTACTTCCACTTCAGCGTGTGTCTGTAATATCTGCATCTGAGTTCTCTTTTATTTTTTAAGTTCCCTTGATCTTTGTAATCTCTGCTGTCTTATTTTTAGTGCAGCGTCTGTTGAGCGGCATCCTCAGGATTAGCATACATTCCATTTTTAATTTAAGAGATGCACTACCTGTTGAAAGAATTCCAGTAAACATCAGAGCAATCAAAGGCGACGGGCTCCCTCCATCACTCCTTCTCCATCAACACAAAAGGTCATCTGAACGCTTCTATAGCAACACAGTCTGCAGATCAATCAGAGATGGCGAATCTTCGAGGCAGCCAGCAAAGCAACTATGTCTGGGCTCAGACTTACATCAGGTAGCCGGATCCACCATTGTATTTTATATGTACTGAATCATTTATCACCATCAGCTCTGGAAGAAGTAATGAGTTACATTAACATTCTAAACAGGATTTAGACAAGCAGTGCTCATATCCCCGCTAAAGTATATTTCACAAAGTAGAAGAAGGAAAGGTAAAAGTCGGGAGCGTCATATTTCCCAAACTTTTAGAACTGTCTTTCTTGCTTCAACCACTTACAGACGGGAAGATCCCCCCCCCCCCCCCCAGGCCATTTTTTGCGATACGACACTGCGTCACCTTAACTGACAATTGCACGGTCGTGCGACGATGTACCCAAGCAAAACTTACGTCCTTTCTTTTGGTGGTATTTGATCACCTCTGCGATTTTTAGTTTTTGCGCTATAAACAAAAAAAGAGCGACAATTTTGAAAAACAAAATGATATTTTTATTTTTTGCTATAATAAATATCCCAAAAAAAAATGTCTTCATCAGTTTAGGCCAATACGTATTCTTCTACATGTTTTTGGTAAATAAAAATCGCAATAAGTGTATATTGATTAGTTTGTGCAAAAGTTATAGGGTCTACAAAATAGGGGATAGATTTATGACATTTTTTTTTTTTTTTTACTAGTAATGGCTCAGATCTGCGATTTTAAGCAGGACTGCGGCATTGCGGCGGACAGATCGGACACTTTTGACACTTTTTTGGGACCACTGACATTTATACAGCGATCAGTGCTATAAAAATGCGCTGGTTACTGTGTAAATGTCACTGGCAGGAAAGGGGTTAACGCTAGGGGGCGATCAAGGGGTTAAATGTGTTTCCTGGGAGGTGTTTCTAACTGTGGGGGGAGGAGACTGACTGGAGGAGGAGAGAGATCGCTGTTCCTAATCACTAGGAACAGCAGATCTTTCTCTCCTCCCACTGACAGATCCCCATTCTGGCTCTCTTTCCCACGATCGCGGGTGGCCGGCGGACATCGCGACTGCCAGTCTCGCGCATCGGGTCCCCCGCTGTGCAGCGGGAGCACGCATGCCTCTTATGGCTCTTAAAGGAGCCGGCGTACAGCTACGGCAATTTGCGGGAACAAGCTATATTTAATATCAACTTGCCGTGGGCACCCCACCTACAAAATACAAGGGTTGATTGCTTGTTTAGCCTGGGACAGCCTTCCACAACCTTTATAACATGAAATTTATTTTTTACAGGTACTTTATAGCGCCATCAAGTTATGCAGCGCTTTACATATTTATTATACATTCACATCAGCTCCTATCCTCACATTCATACATACACACAGGGCCGCCATCAGGGGGGTACAGGCAGTACACCTGTAAGGGGCCCAGATGGCAACCCTCGTTTTTTTTGTAAGGGGCCCAGAGGTCCCCATGGGCCCGGAGGTCCCCAGGGCCCCCGGATGGCAAGCCCCCTTTTTTATTTTTTTTACATAATTTTATTTATTTATTTATTTTTTTTGTAAGGGGCCCAGAGGCCCGGAGGTCCCCAGGGCCCCGGATGGCAACCCCCCTTTTTTATTTATTTTTTATAAAAAAAAAATATTGTTTTACTTTTTTTATATTTTTTTATTTTTTGTAAGGGGCCCAGAGGCCCCCAGAGGCCTGGAAGTCCCCTGGGCCCCCGGATGGCAACCCCCCTTTTTTTATTTATTGTTTATGTAAAAAACAATTATTTTTTATAATTTTTATTTTTTTCTTTACTTTCTTGTAAGGGGCCCAGAAGTCCCCGGGGCCCCGGATGGCAACCACCTTTTTTTTTTTGTTCGTCAGCACCCAAACCCCCCCCCCGGTTCTCCTCTGCTCCAGGGGGCCCATGCCTAAAGCTGTGTAAGGGGCCCGAAAATTCCTGATGGTGGCCCTGCATACACATACTGGGGCCCAATTTATACAGGAGCCAATTAACCTACCAGCATGTCTTTGAAGTGTGGGAGGAAACCAGAGTACCCGGAGGAAACCAACGCAGGCACAGGGAGAACATGCAAACTCCATGGAGGTAGTGTCGTGTTTGGGATTCAAACCAACAATCCTAGTGCTGCTGCATTAAGCACCTAGCCACTGTGCTGCCCCTTTCTGGACAGCTTTCTGGTCCCAGGGAATGTTCCATGCAGTAGGAGTCATTGGGAATAAGGCTCCTTAAATTGGTGTGCATTGGGAATAATGCTCCTTATAATAGTAGTCAGTGAGAAGAACAGCCCGCGATTTAACCCCTTTTTCGGGGTGTACGTTAAAGTCCCTTTATGGGCACGGGCACCGGCGCCCATAAAAAAGATACAACTGCGCATGCGCCGTTCCGAAGCCGGCCGAGCTCAGGGAAACTTGTTCGCGCTCGGCCGGGCGGCGCACACGCAGTAACGTGATGGCGCCGCTGGCGCCATTTTTGAAAAGGCCACAGCAGCTGGCGGGACACCTGCAGTGAGTGCATGCTAATGCACTCATCATAGGTGGAGGACTTGGAGCGAGCGGAGCACTGACAGGGCCCAGGGGTGAGGACTCGGAGGACGGACTCGAGGTCAGTGAAACTGGGGGGATACAAGGGGACAGCGAGTGAGAGCCTGGAGTGAGTCCTGGACATTACTGCAGTGGGTGCCGTGCCATGCAGGGGAGAGACTGATGTGCTCTGTCCACCACCATATTACTTCTCGAAATCATCAGTGTGCTGTGTCCTCCTCTGGTTCCTGTGTCCCTTTCACCTCTCCACAGGTCAGGGCAGCACAGTGCTGCCCTGACCTGTGGAGTGGTGAAAGGGGCACAGGAGGAGGACACAGCACACTGATGATGTGGAGAAGTAATATGGTGGTGGACAGAGGAGGAGGCTACTGTGAGGGGGTGAGGAGGGCACCATCATGTCCACAATCTGTCTCCACTGGCACCTCCTATAGTATGTCCGCAGCCTCTGTCCCCCTCCTGTAGTATGTCCGCAGCCTCTGTCCCCCTCCTGTAGTTTGTCCGCAGCCTCTGTCCCCCTCCTGTAGTATGTCCGCAGCCTCTGTCCCCCTCCTGTAGTATGTCCGCAGCCTCTGTCCACCTCCTGTAGTATGTCCGCAGTCTCTGTCCACCTCCTGTAGTATGTCCGCAGTCTCTGTCCACCTCCTGTAGTATGTCCGCAGCCTCTGTCCACCTTCTGTAGTGTGTCCGCAGCCTCTGTCCACCTCCTGTAGTGTGTCCGCAGCCTCTGTCCACCTCCTGTAGTATGTCCGCAGCCTCTGTCCACCTCCCTGTAGTATGTCCGCAGCCTCTGTCCACCTCCTGTAGTGTGTCCGCAGCCTCTGTCCACCTCCCTGTAGTGTATCCGCAGCCTCTGTCCACCTCCTGTAGTGTGTCCGCAGCCTCTGTCCACCTCCTGTAGTGTGTCCGCAGCCTCTGTCCACCTCCCTGTAGTGTGTCCGCAGCCTCTGTCCACCTCCTGTAGTGTGTCCGCAGCCTCTGTCCACCTCCTGTAGTGTGTCCGCAGCCTCTGTCCACCTCCTGTAGTGTGCCTGCAGCCTCTGTCCACCTCCTGTAGTATGTCCGCAGCCTCTGTCCACCTCCTGTAGTGTGTCCGCAGCCTCTGTCCACCTCCTGTAGTGTGTCCGCAGCCTCTGTCCACCTCCTGTAGTGTGCCTGCAGCCTCTGTCCACCTCCTGTAGTGTGTCCGCAGCCTCTGTCCACCTCCTGTAGTGTGTCTGCAGCCTCTGTCCACCTCCTGTAGTGTGTCCGCAGCCTCTGTCCACCTCCTGTAGTGTGTCTGCAGCCTCTGTCCACCTCCTGTAGTGTGTCTGCAGTCTCTGTCCACTTCCTGTATCGTGTCCGCAGCCTCTGACCATCTCTTGTCATGTCTACAGTCTCTGACGGGATCCTAGAAAGGAGTCAAGAGTGGGAGTACCGCCGGGATGGGGGTTACGGCCCAGGAAGAAACAGACGTTTGGACTGGAGAGAGGAGATCAGAGCCACCAAGCTGGAGCCGTCTGACTGAGCCCCACACTGTGCACCTGAGAGGAGGTCAGTGACAGTGCCGCCAGGCCATTCTGAGGGGGGGGGGGTCACTGATCTAAGGAGGGGAGTGAATACAATAATGTAAGGGGGCACTGATATAAAGGTTTCCCCCTTATATTAGTACCCCCCCCTTACCTTAGTGTATTCACTCTGTGGAATGTGGTCTCTATTCACCAGAGCCCCCCTCCACATCAGAGTTCCCCCTTACATCATGATCTGCAGCATTTCCCTTTACATAAGAGTTCCCTTGCACTGTAAGGGGGCATCCTGCAGACTCTGTTGCAAGTGGGAACTCTGTGCTGGCTGGGTTATAGTATCCTAACCTTCATGTAAATTGAGAAAAATGTTTTTTTACTTTTGTTTAACTTAAACACATTGATATTAGCATTAGCTGTGTGTTTATAGTTGCAATATTGATATTTGCACTGTTTAGCACTAAAAACAGTAATTTTAGGTACTTTTTTGCACCGGCAGTAAAAAATGCGGCTCTGCCAGTAATCTTCATTATTTTTGCCAGTAAGAAATTGGTGCCGTTCAGAAATTTTGGCATCCTTGCCAGTAAATTTCACTTCAGGGGGTTGGCAACACTGGGAACGATTAATAAAATAAGTATTTCTTCTAATTGATGGCTATCTAGACAATACATATATTTAACTCGCTGAGTGCGGGGGTAGGCCCATTGCAATTGAAAGATAAAAGTTGGGCTTTAAAGCGCATCTTTCCGAAATGTTAATATAATAATTTCTGAACATATCACAAGAAACAAAAACAGTATAGTTTTTCACAAAACTCCATCTTATATCAGTATAACGATTATCTTGAGTGCTCCTATATCAAAGTTTTTTATATTTTAAACATGTGCAATTTGTTTTGTTGCGAATCAAAATTTGGACAAAACTTGCATTATTCCGATATTCGGATGTATCTGAATCCCTGAATCACAATAGTAATACAGTTTAATGAATCCGAAATAAATTATAATGAAAATTCCTTTGTATTCATCTGTTTCATTTGGATGACATGATATGATAGTTGGGGCCTTTTATAAATGAATGGGGGCAAGGAGACAATTCCCCATAAGAGAGTCTCCAAGACCGTTTGGGCCTTTTGTTAATGTTTGAAGCATCCAAAATATTGTAACAAAATAACTAATGCCTCGTTTCCACTGCGCGGATCGGTTCGGTACGGTTCGGTACGGTACGCTATTTTGGGTGTTTCCATTATGAAAGCGTGCCATTAAACCGAACCGTACCGCACCATTCAGGGTCCTGCTTCAGACGTGGGGCCATAGAAAATGGAACGGTACGGTTAGGGCGGAGCTACTTGCGTCACACGATACATTCCACTGATTGGTGGACAGAAAATCGTCAATGCTGACGTCAAAGCAAAGCGCCAAACAAGCACCTTGTCGCCCTCAATATAAAGGAGAAGGATGCCTGCAAACAACAGCAGGGTCTGGTCATCTGAGGAACTATCTACTTTCCTAAGGATTATTGGTGATAGCGTTATTCAGAGTGAGCTTGATGGATCAGTGAGAAACGAAAAGGTGTACAAAGATATTTCTCAACGAATGGCAGCCGAGGGATTTGAACGGACATCGGGGCAGTGCAGGGCAAAGCTTAAGAAGCTTAAAGGACAATATAAAAAAATTAAGGACGACAACAGCCGTAGTGGAAACAGTCGGAGTACTTGGAGGTGGTACGACGACATGGACGCCATTTACGGACATAGGCCGGCAAACCAAGGCAGGGAGGGTGGTCTGGACTCTGCAACTGCAATTCTCGAATCCATGGTAGACCCCTTTGGTAAGTTTTAATTTTTTGTTAAACCATAGGATTTCGCTATGCTAACCTTTAAAAAAAATATATATAACCAAATGTTTTTTTCAGAAACAGCTGATGGACTCTCCAATGATGCGTCAAACTTGTCAGATGATGGACCTTCAACGTCTTTCAGCAGCACCAGTAGTATCTCATCAAGCCAACCACAGAGTACCCAACCACAGATTAGCCTACTACAGAGTACCCAACCACAGAGTACGCCCAATGCACCCCGGCACAATGGTAAGACATGATGATAATAGTGAAATGTGTGCATTTTCTTAAAATAACTAATCAGTGGGGTAGAAGAGCAGTGGGTACAGAGGTGTAAGAGGTGAGAAGGGGGTTCAGCAGTGGGGCAGATGTGCAGGGGGTACAGAGGTGTAAGAGGTGAGAAGGGGGTTCAGCAGTGGGGCAGATGTGCAGGGGGTACAGAGGTGTAAGAGGTGAGAAGGGGGTTCAGCAGTGGGGCAGATGTGCAGGGGTTACAGTTGTGGGGCAGTAGATAAATGTGATGCAGTCTGGTGTGGCAGATGAGAAAGGGGGTTACAGTATTGTTTTGACAGATGTTACCAAAAACACTAGTTTGATATTTTGTATATTATAGGTCATAGGAGACGTTTGCAGTTGGATCTGCGCACAGTCATGGAGGATATGAGGGCAGCAGAAGAAAGGCAGCTGGAAAGAATTGAGAACGAATCTGAAAGGCGGTTTCAGGCACTGCGTCAGGATGCACAGGAAACTATGCGCCAGGAGACAGAAATCGCCCGTCAGCAGATGGAGCAGCTGTCTACCTTCAACCAGGCCTTCCTCGGTGTCCTAGGTCAGCTTGTTCAAGTCCTTTCAGCCAGTCGTGAACCCAGGTCACCACCCAGACCGTAGTGCCTTTCATGTAGCAAAGGACCTGTACCCATTTTTTTTTTATTCATTTTTTATAAAAAAAAAATCTTAGTTTTCTTTAACAGAATTGTGACAGCAGGAAGGTAAAGTCACCTGGTTGCATCCAGGGGGGTAGATATATTTCGCCCAGATTCAGGCTTTACGCCGACTTATACAACTAGGTGGAGAGTTGTATAAGCCCAGCTAAGGCTAGTGGGCTCATGGATGACTCATATGTCTAGGGAGAGTGTGGGGCGTCGTGCAGACAGGGAGTTGATGAGACCAGCTGAAGCTTGTCAGCTCATTTAGGCCTCTATAAGAACTCCCAGCTTCATTAGATGTTAGCTCATGCCTGGAACCAGACCTGTGTGGACTGTCTAGGGAGAGTGAACCCCTGTGCGGTGAGGCAAAGCCTGTGTGGCTATTTGTTTGGACTTTTACTAAACCAGGGACTTAGGGACTAGGACAGCACCAGGCTGATCCCAGTTGTTAGTTTAGGAAACCTGCATGTTTAGTCAGAGGTCAAACTGACCAGGATTTATTTTGTTTATGTTTCTTTTTGGCTTTGCTGTGGTTTTTGTCACTGTACATAGAGAAATAAACCGCACCTTTTGATTTTGAAAACCACAACCTCCGTCTGCTGGCCCTGTTTTTGTGTGGGGAGCCCAACCAGGGGGTCACACACACCCGCTACCGAGTTAACCCCCTCACAGTTGGTGGAGAACCAGTGGCAGTTTTTTTTAAGCCAGCATGGAGGAGATACTGAAACAGCTGGCTCTAGCAAATGCCAATCAACAGCAGACAAATGCAGGTTTGCAAAGGAGCCTTGCAGCCCAGCAGCAAGCTCATCAACAAGCCCAGCAGCAATCTGAGGCCCACTTCATAGACCTGTTACAGAAGCAAGAGCAGAGACTACAACAAATGGAAGCAGTAATGCAGCAACGTCCGCAGACCAGTGAGGAAAGCCGTCCCACTAATACCGCGTCCTTTGGGGTGAGTCGTTTATTGACAAAAATGACTGGAGAGGATGATCCAGAGGTATTTTTGACCACATTTGAAAGGACTGCTGAAAGAGAAAAGTGGCCTGAGGAGCAGTGGGCTGGACTGGTGGCTCCTCTGTTAACTGGTGAATCGCAGAAGGCTTACTATGACCTAGAGCCTGACCAAGCAAAAGACTATGTGATGCTAAAAGCTGAAATATTGGCAAGGCTGGGTGTCACCCTGGCTGTCCGGCTCAGCGTGTGCATAACTGGACTTTCCAGCTTGGAAAACCCCCCAGGTCTCAAATGTATGATCTCATTCACCTGAGCAGGAAGTGGCTACAGCCAGAGACTTTGTCCGCACCAGAGATTGTGGATCGTGTAGAGAAATACTTGGCTACAGAGAACCTGACGGCCTCTTCCAGAGACTCTCGGACTTTCCACCCTAAGACCAGACCATCCCCAGGGGCGGATAAGAGGATTCCAAGGGGTAAGGGTGGAGAGAGTGAGAGGGTGGGAGCTCTACCCCAAGTTTGGCGAGAACAGCCTGGGAAATCAGCGGCTCAAGAGGCGGCAAGAAGGATCGTTTGCTACCGCTGCCGGCAAGCGGGACATATTGCAGCAAATTGCCCGGTTGTGGAGGAACCCATGCAATGTGACTTTCTGATGGACAGACGTCAGTCGCTGTGTGCGACAGTCGCATGCACTGCCATTCGGGGAACTGAGAAACATTTATGCAAAATGTGTATTAATGGTAGAAATGTTGTGGTATTACTGGATTCAGGTAGCCTTGTGACCCTGATAAAGGCTGAATTAGTTAAAACAGAGGTCTCTGGGAATAGCAAGGTAGCTGTTATTTGTGTGCATGGGGACACCCGAGAGTATCCAGTGACTACAGTGTGTTTCGAGACCCCCAAAGGTACCCTCTCTCATCCAGTGGGGTTAGTATCTCAATTACCGCATGATGCCATTGTGGGAAGGGATTTTCCGAAGTTCTGGGAACTGTGGGATGATCCTGAGCCCCCCACTGGTGCCCCTATGTACCAGGAATGTGATAGCCAGAACTCCTCTGAGAGTGGTGAGGACTCTCCAGAATTTCCCTTGTCAGTATTGGCAGGGGAGACTCAAGAAACTGGAGAGGAGCCCACCTCCTCAGACGAAAACCTACCGTCTGTGGAGTTTTCTGATCTGGAGGTTCACAGGGAAAATTTTGCCACAGAACAGTTAAAAGACCCCGCCCTAATAAAGGCACGGGAAAACGTAGTGGAAATAGATGGCGAGTTAGTGAACCCAGATAATACCTGCACTTACCCATACTTCAGCGTAGAGAAGGACCTACTGTATCGGGTGGCAAAAAGGGCAGAAGAAACCGTTGAGCAGCTTGTGGTGCCCAAACCTTACAGGAAGTTGGTGTTGGAGTTGGCCCATGGGCACATTCTTGGAGGTCATCTGGGGACAGAGAAAACCCGAGAGAGGGTATTACAGAGATTCTATTGGCCTGGGGTGATGAAGGACATAGAAAATTATTGTTCCTCCTGCCCTGTGTGTCAGAGGTCGGCCCCGATGCCACATTTCCGTAGCCCGCTGGTCCCTCTACCCATCATTGAGGTCCCGTTTGAGAGAATCGCAATGGATTTGGTAGGTCCTATAATCAAGTCCGCTAGGGGGCACCAGTACATATTGGTTATAATGGACTATGCCACCCGTTATCCAGAAGCGATCCCTCTCAGAAATACCTCGGCCAAAACCATAGCCAAAGAGCTATCTCTTGTTTTTAGCCGGGTGGGTATTTGTAAAGAACTGCTTACGGACCAAGGTACACCCTTTATGTCCCGGGTTATGAAAGAGCTGTGTAAATTGCTCAAAGTGACGCAATTGCGTACATCTGTGTATCACCCCCAAACCGATGGGCTGGTTGAAAGATTCAACAAAACCCTAAAACAAATGTTGAAGAAAGTGGTGGATAGAGATGGAAAGGATTGGGACTGTCTACTTCCTTATTTGATGTTTGCTATTAGGGAGGTGCCCCAATCCTCTACGGGATTCTCCCCCTTTGAGTTACTGTATGGGAGACACCCAAGAGGGCTGTTGGATATTGCCAAGGAAACTTGGGAAAGTGAGAGTTCTCCCCACAGGAGTGTGATTGAGCATGTCGCCCTGATGCAAGATCGAATTGCACAGGTAATGCCCATCGTGAAGGAACATTTGGCCCAAGCGCAGTTGGCACAGCAGAGAGTGTACAACCGTGGAGCAAAGACCCGTACCTTTTCCCCGGGGGATAGGATATTGGTACTTGTCCCTACGGTTGAAAGTAAATTCCTTGCCAAATGGCAAGGCCCCTACGAGATAATGGAAAAAGTGAGCGAAGTGAATTACAAGGTCAGACAACCAGGAAGGCGAAAGCCCGAACAGATATATCACGTTAATCTGTTGAAAGCCTGGAGGGATAGAGAGTCCCTAGTCGCAGAAACTTGGTCACCAGCTCAAACTGGTTGCGTGATTCCGGAGGTTGGAATAGCAGCCACCTTGTCACAACCCCAACAACAGGAGGTTAAGGAGTTTGTGCTTCGCAACAAGGAGGTGTTCTCTGAGCTGCCGGGACAAACATCTGGGGTAGAGCATGATATTATTACCCCGCCCGGTGAAAGGGTGAAGTTAAAACCCTATCGGATCCCAGAGGCCCGACGGGAGGCAATACGGGAGGAAGTACAGAAAATGCTGAACTTAGGGGTGATAGAGGAGTCCCAAAGTGATTGGTCTAGTCCCATTGTGTTGGTGCCTAAACCGGATGGGAGCTGGCGATTTTGTAACGATTTTCGTCAGTTGAACAAAGTTACAAAATTTGACACCTACCCCATGCCACGTATAGATGAGTTGATCGACCGGCTGGGAACAGCCCGATACATGACGACTCTTGACCTCACAAAAGGGTATTGGCAAATTCCCCTGGCCAAGTCGGCCAAAGAGAAAACCGCATTTGTAACCCCAGACGGGGCGTTCCAATATAAGAGAATGCCGTTCGGGTTACAGAATGCGCCGGCCACATTCCAGCGGAAAATGGACCAGATACTGAGGCCCCATCGGAAGTATGCTGCGGCTTACCTGGATGACGTAATTGTCCATAGCACAGATTGGGCCTCACATCTGCCAAAAGTGCAAGCAGTCCTAGACTCTATCCGGGAAGCGGGGTTTACGGCTAACCCCAAGAAGTGTACCATTGGGCAGGAGGAGGCCAAATATCTTGGGTACACCATTGGCAGGGGAGTGATAAAACCCCAACTCAACAAAGTCGAGGCCATCCAGAGTTGGCCACGTCCCAACAGCAAGAAGCAGGTACGGGCCTTTCTGGGAATCGCGGGTTATTATCGGCGCTTCATTCCCCACTTTGCTTCTAAGGCTGTGCCCCTAACCAACCTGACGAAAGGGAAAGGGTCGGTCATGATTAAATGGACCCCCGAGGCTGAGGCAGCATTCCAATTCTTGAAACAAGCCTTATGTAGCCAGCCAGTGTTGTACTCACCCGACTTCTCTAAAGACTTTGTCGTACAAAGTGATGCGTCAGATGTGGGGTTAGGAGCAGTATTGTCCCAGGTCTGGAACGGGGAAGAGCACCCAGTCATTTACCTCAGCAGGAAGTTGAAGTCCCATGAGGTAAATTACGCCACGGTTGAAAAGGAGTGTTTAGCGGTGAAGTGGGCTCTAGATTCCCTTCGGTACTATCTGCTAGGTAGGCACTTTGACATGGTTACGGATCACGCTCCGTTAAAGTGGATGGCTCAAAACAAGGAAACAAATAGAAGAGTGAATAGGTGGTTCCTGGCCCTCCAGGAATTCAACTTCACAGTAAAGCATCGCCCTGGCGTTCAAATGGGGAATGTGGATGCTTTGTCTCGAGTACATGAATGCCTGATTGCTGGTGTTCCAACCCCGAGGTTAAAACAAGAGGGGGGGGTATGTGACAGCAGGAAGGTAAAGTCACCTGGTTGCATCCAGGGGGGTAGATATATTTCGCCCAGATTCAGGCTTTACGCCGACTTATACAACTAGGTGGAGAGTTGTATAAGCCCAGCTAAGGCTAGTGGGCTCATGGATGACTCATATGTCTAGGGAGAGTGTGGGGCGTCGTGCAGACAGGGAGTTGATGAGACCAGCTGAAGCTTGTCAGCTCATTTAGGCCTCTATAAGAACTCCCAGCTTCATTAGATGTTAGCTCATGCCTGGAACCAGACCTGTGTGGACTGTCTAGGGAGAGTGAACCCCTGTGCGGTGAGGCAAAGCCTGTGTGGCTATTTGTTTGGACTTTTACTAAACCAGGGACTTAGGGACTAGGACAGCACCAGGCTGATCCCAGTTGTTAGTTTAGGAAACCTGCATGTTTAGTCAGAGGTCAAACTGACCAGGATTTATTTTGTTTATGTTTCTTTTTGGCTTTGCTGTGGTTTTTGTCACTGTACATAGAGAAATAAACCGCACCTTTTGATTTTGAAAACCACAACCTCCGTCTGCTGGCCCTGTTTTTGTGTGGGGAGCCCAACCAGGGGGTCACACACACCCGCTACCGAGTTAACCCCCTCACAGAATATATGGAACGATGATTTTTTTGTGAAATAAAAACCATGAGCGAATTTTTTGAGTATGTATTTTTTATTATAAAACATTATTAACAATATAGCAAAAAGGTATTAAAATTTTTAATAAATCATGGTAAAAATTTAAACATTGAGGTGCAGCATCAGAGCCTGGCGTATTTCACTGCACTCTTCTTCCATATCATGGGGTGCTATTACTGGTACTGGCTCTTCTGGAGATGTATTCCAATCCTGGTCAAAGTCTTCTCCATGACTTTCACAAAGATTGTGAAGAGCACAGCAGGTAAGCACCATGGATTTGGCAAGTTTAATGTCACTGTCATTCCTCTTCATAAGACACCTCCATCTACCCTTAAGTCTTCCAAAAGCATTTTCCACTACGACACGTGCCCTCTTTTTTTTTTTGTTGTAGGTTTGCTGTTCTGTTGTCAGGCGGCCATTGTCAGGAAATGGTTTCAGGAGCCAATTTTGTAAAGGGTAGGCAGAGTCCCCAAGAACATAATACCCAACATTGACCCCACAAATGTTCTTAGTGGAACCAGGGTACAGTCCTCCCTGGCCAACCCAGTCCCAAAATGTGGACAATCGTAGAACACGAGCATCATGCAAACTCCCAGGCTTTCCTACATTCACATTCCAGAATAGTCCCTTGCCATCCACTACTCCCTGGAGGATGATAGAATGCCAGCCTTTCCGGTTGAAATAGTCAGTGTGGTATTCTTGTGGTGCTATTATTGGTATGTGTGAGCCATCAATAGCACCAACACACTGTGGAAGGCCCCACCTGTTCTCAAAGTACTCAGCCATGTCTTTAAGCTTTTCCCTGTCCGGAAAATGCACAATTTCAGGAGCTAGCAATGTGCAGACAGCCTTACAGAAGTCCTGCACACACCGGCACACTGAAGATTTACTGACACCGAAAAGATGACCAATGCTTCTATATTCACTGTTGGTAGCCAGCTTCCACAGTGCAATGGCAACTCTTTTCCTCACTGGCAAACTGGCTCTGAAGTTGGTGCTTTGCTTCTCCATCGCTGGACGTAGCTTGGTACAAAGGTATGAGAAGGTTTCCTCAGACATTCTAAAATTCTGCACCCACTGTGTGTGTGTGAATCCCGGGACGGTCACATCCCACCACTCATTGGCACGGGGGAAAGCCCAAATGACTGGTCGGCGGCGCTGATTTGCCAAAAGCAGAAGCATCTAAAAAAAAACAAACACAGATGGTAACATATCACAAAAAAAAAACATTACACATATATAACATATGTGTCTGGTGGGTCATTGTGTGTGTGTGCATGTCAGGTAGGTGGGTCAGTGTGTATGTGTAAGTCAGGTAGGTGGGTCAGTGTGTATGTGTAAGTCAGGTAGGTGGGTCAGTGTGTGTATGTGTATGTCAGGTAGGTGGGTCAGTGTGTGTGTATGTCAGGTAGGTGAGTCAGTGTGTGTTTGCATGTCAGGTAGGTGGGTCAGTGTGTGTATGTGTAAGTCAGGTAGGTGGGTCAGTGTGTGTTTGCATGTCAGGTAGGTGGGGCATTGTGTGTATGTGTAAGTCAGGTAGGTGGGTCAGTGTGTGTTTGCATGTCAGGTAGGTGGGTCAGTGTGTGTATGTGTAAGTCAGGTAGGTGGTTTAGTGTGTGTGTATGTCAGGTAGGTGGGTCAGTGTGTGTGTGTGTGTGTGTATTTAAGGTAGGTAGTGTGTATGTCAGGTAGGTCTGAGTTAAGTCGGTCAGTTGTGCTTACTCTATAGCGCTGCCGTCTTTGTCTTTGCCGCACAAAGGTGTACTTCTCCTCCCGGCTAAACATCCAAGCTAGCAAATTTCTTTTCTTGAATGCTGTGTTTCTCATTGCCGCTCACAACCTTCTCTCATACAGTGCGGCATGTATTTGGACTACAAAGAACCAAAAGGCCAGTAGAGAAAACACAAGCTGCTGGATAACCTCCATTATTGTTTTTGTTGTGTAGCTGGCGCTGACTGACGCTGCGTCACGTTTCTCGTCACACTAGTGTGACATCACGCAAGGCATTTTTTCTAAAATCTGTATGGCCCCTGGCGGTCCGACTTGCAGTGGAAACGCTCACGAGAATAGACCGGACCATTCTAACCGTTCCAAACCGTACCGACCCGAACCGTTCCGCTCAGTGGAAACGTAGCATTAATGATCCAAATTGATACGGATCCATTCGTTTTTATTCCAATGAGCGTAGCGCGAATATTCTAATAAGATTATTTTTGTATTGGGGTTGAAATTAAGAGACCATTCGTTTGATTTTTGTGTGTCAGTTGGCAATAAGAAAATTAATTCAACTTGAATATGTTTTAATTCAAATAATTCCTTTTATTCGGATGAGAGCGGCACGGTAGTCTTTTGCTTCGTACACACGACCAGTTTTCCCATCGGGGAAAAGTCCTTTTGGCCGGGAATCCCGACCGTGTGTATGCTCCATCGGACTTTTTTCAACAGGGAAAAAAAACACGCATACTTGAAAACAATTCGACGCATGCCCTGAAGCATAGAACTTCATTTTGTCAGCTAGTTTTACGTCACCGCGTTCTTGGCAGTCAAAAGTTCACTGGACCTTTGTGTGACCGTGTGTATGCAAGGCAGGCTTGAGAGGAATTCCGTCGGGAAAACCATTGTTTTTTTTTCCAACAGGAAAACGGCTCGTGTGGTTTTTTTTGCATTAACATTTTTCATTTTTATAAAAATTGCATTACTTTAAAAAAAACATTTTGTAACAAAAACAGTAAGGTATGGAAGGTAGGGAGGTAGGGAAATAAGAGGATTCCTTCTTATTATGTTTGGGTTGGATGGAGGTGGATCCATCGGAATCTCCGAATCATAACGTATAAATCCAAAATTAATTTTGTTTTATTCATTACTTTTATTAAACCGTTTGGATATTCAGAGAGCACTAGATTTTGCCTTTTCTATTTCTATGTGCGCCGGACCCCATTGAGGGAATCTGTACTGGCTGGTATCCATCTAATCAGCCGGGAGCAGCACGGACGGAATAGGAGTTCCATGACCAGCTGATCTGTTTATATCCCTGCTTTTTCTGACCTTCTGGTGAAACAGGGGTCAGAACGTGAGGTGAGCGGCTAGGATATAGAGGTGGAGGAGAGCACTTGCATTTTCAACATTCAGGCACTAGTGGTGTGTTGTGCGTTTTTATGCAGAAGACTCTGAGGACTATATTTGTGCATTTGGACTCTTAATTTCTTTTGAGTGTGTGGACTTTATTGTATTGTTTATTCTTCACCATTCCCATTTAGGGAACACGTATTTTTCATTATTGTTTATGGTTCACTATTCCCAGTCAGGGAACACGAATATTTGATTGTGCACTCAGTATCTTGCTACATTGCAAGTGTAGCGGGGTCTCTAAATTTATGTGGGACACCCAGGTGTGGAAGTATAGGAATAGTGGACCACTTGTGTTCGTGGAGGATTGGATGGTGTAATAATCTCCTTGGCCTCTGGGTGGCGGGGTACCTGGAGGCTCAAGGTAGATTTGCCATTACAGTGCTAGCCTTTTTGTCCCTTTCCGGAGATGGTACGGCGAGGGCGGGGAACCCGCCGTGGTGTCGATGGGAGGAGATAAAAAGGGGAGACGCCCTAACCACGAGGTCTTCTGGAGGAAGTTCTTCACGCGCCCAGGCACCTTAGGCCTGGGTGCGGGCGGTTCCGGATTCCGGCCCAGGCGCCCTAGGCCTGACCGGAATGGAGTTGGAGTCCATCCCAGGCACCTTCAGCCTGGGGCGAGGTACTGAACTAGGAGGCCTGGGGTCCAGTGACTTCGACTGGATCCCGCGAGGGTGGAGACGTCCGAGGGTCCCTGAGGTGGACGGGGCCCATGTCTGAGGTGAGGAGGCCGGGGAGGTTACCCGTCCGGAGAGTCTGGAGCAGCATCAACCCAGTGACGGATGGGCCTCTGGTAACTCCCTTGGAGGGACATCTTCCCCTGACAGGGGCCGCAGTGCAGCGAAGGTACTCCTATCTACGTTCTCTTGAGTCGCTGGTAGAGACTCTCAGATTCTAAGTCCTTTCTAGCTGAATGCTATAGTAACCGCTGGCGAGATCGCAGTGGTTTAGTTAATAACCAGGATAGTGCCTCGACCTGCTCACCCCCCGTATCAAAATGTTATCAAGTCCCAACCAGTTGGCTACTGAAGCACTGTTTATTGTGAGATGTACAATAAAGCAAGAGTTGGACTGTGATCGGTGTGTGGAACTCTGGTTAATGGGAGCAGAGGGAAGTGTTGACACAGCAGAACTGTATTCCAGACAAAAGCACATAGGCCCGAGGAAATATCTGGTGCTGGCCTTCACCTCACCCACAGTTATGGGGAGGACATGGGCCGTAGCGCATCTCACCCTGTCGCGTGACATACCCCTAGACAAAGGAGATGGGGTGAGGCCGCTACACAAGTTAATCACTTATTCTCATTTAAGGATTTATGGGGAGTTATTTTGTATTTAGGAAGCGCAACACTGTTTTGTTTTGTATATATAATGCACCTGCTAATGGTTTCTTTTTTAACTTTACCCTCAGTCCTGCAAATGACAGGTTGGAGTGGGATGAGGGTCCAGCGGTTTTTCTGGAGAGGACTGCATCTGTAATGGGAGGACCTGCACCATTTACAACTAGAGGAGCGTGTAAGGGTGGGACACCTTGGTTGACTGTTGGCGATATGCAGACCCCGAACCCGCACCTTTTCTTCTTGCATGTGACAGTCACCCACCTGTTGTTCAGAGAAATGTTGCCATATTGTGTCACCTTCTCCTGGCCTGAAGCCCTACTCGTACATATTCCCGGCCTGGGGCCCATTACCTGGAATAAATAAATGTCCAGATAAGTTGCATTTTCACTGCTTTACTGCACCACTTCAGCACAGTCCTCACAGGCACTTACAGGTTACAGGCACATTTCAGCACATTGATAATTCAGACTCGTTTGTAGGCAGGTGCAGTCTGTTTTCTCCACTGCAGTTAACGCGCATCCGCAGCGGCGATTCGGGTGCAAAAAGAAGTTGAGAGGAATCTTGTTCCTCTATGATCTCCTTGGTCACAGAGAGGCAGCGTCCGATTGGATACTGGAGTTCCATGTGACTTTGGTAGCAATCTTTGGTCAGGGAGATTCTATTTAAGACCATGGCTCCCGAGTTTAGCACGCATTTTGCGTGTGGGTAGCCTAGTGACAGGTCACCCGTCTGTCGGGGATAGTGCTTAGTGGCAGGGAGAGGTTCCAAATGAGTAGAGAAAGTGCAGGGACACTACATTCTTCCTAGAAGCCTCCTCACTTGGGTTCGGACCAGCCAGGCCACAATGCACACCTCAAGACAGATTCTATCGGCACACATAAGACCTACTGCTAAGTGCTAAACTCATCATTGTACATTCTGTGAGTGCGCCCGGTGGGGTTGTTATCCCGCCGGGCTAGTTGTGTTTTTTTGAACTTTTATTATAGTTCTGTTTGTGCAACTGGAGTGTTTACTCACACCGCACCATGCTGCACCTCTCCACATGTAACAGTTCACAGTGCAGTGCTCTTTTCTCATCACTGGCTATACAATAGTCACTCAAGTGCAGAACACTTAAAAGTCTTCCAAATGGCAAAGCCATCTGCACCAGATATTACAGTCTTTTTAGTTAGGCTATTACTCAGGGAGTCCTTCCTCACACACAAATGAGATCCTCCATAGGCCCAAGTGTCACTTTAAACCAAGCCATGTGACCCATTAGGTGAGGGTCAAGGGTGGTCAAAGTTTCTCTGTCTGCTCCTAAGTGTCCTCTCTCTTCACCCTGGCAGTTCAGCCCTACAGAGGGTTCTTTAAGTCAGCTCCAGCTCAACACTACATCTCTGCAGATCAGAGGTCTCCTGCTCCCATACTCCAAGTGCACTGGGCCCCACCCACAGCTGGCATATAAAGGGGAACTATCTCCACCCATTTCATCACTACAGGAGGAGCAAAACTGAAAGGGGCAGTAATACCTGCAAACACTCCCCCCCCCTCTTTAAAGATGGCACTTCCCCATGCCTGTGGGTGCCCATAATGGAGAAGATGACTTTAATAAACCCAAACAGATAAACAACAGTAAAGCAGAACTTCTACTTTAGAATTCTAGGTATAGAAATAAAGCATACCTGGCACAATGTTTGAACAGTTTTATATACCAAATGCATACATGGTAGACATAGGGTTGCCACCTCATCCCTTTAAACCCGAACACATATGAATTACACAGGTTCTGTGGCTGATTAAGGTGCTAATTAAACTCACTTGGTGCCTTATCTGCCTTTAATTAGCCTCAGAACCTGTGTAATTCATACGCGTTCGGGTTTAAAGGGATGAGGTGGCAACTCTAGATAGACATGGTGAAACATGTGTGCCCACTCATTAAACACTTCCATGACTTGTTTCCTTCAGTAGACTTGTGTTAGTTAGAGTCTCCATGCTTTATGTACACTACACATTCCATAGTCCATAGTCCATCTCAGCAATCTCAGCGAGCAAGAAAAGGTGACTACATTCCTTCATACTGTGAGACCATGGAGAACGACCATAGCCACCCTTTAACAGGAAGTCAGATCACAGCAGCCAAAAAGAAAAAGAATTTGGAGATTTGGAGGAGGCTGAGAGCAATAGAAGGGAATTTTTAAGCTAAGAATACATATTTGAATAGAATTTTAGTATCACTTTAATATCTGTGCAAGGCTGTTTTGGCAGTGGTAGAAAGACGACACAACTCCAGCTACTATCCAGGCCGATCAGAAAAGAGAAGTGCCCACTAAACTTTCACCAAGAACGTCGGCATACATATTTCATTTATTTTATTTATCATATTACTTTCAGATATTAAACCCTTTTACATGGCTGTCCTTTTACTTGCAGATAACACAGCATACCTGGTAAAACATAATCCTTTGAGTTGAATTCTGCAGCTGAGCTGGTGGAAAATATATTAAAATGCCAGCCCAGCACACCAGAGGGCAAAATAAAGCCAGCTTCATTTATACTTCTAAAAAGATGATTCTTCTTTCCTTTTATGCCTTTTTTTTTCCCCTTTGCCCATTCCAGCTATGACAATTTTAGCATCAATCGTAGGCAAAGCTTATTAAGGCTCTAATGCACTTTCTTTCCATTCAATGAGCAACCAAAAGCAGCCAAGCTACTACAGAGCCCTGAGGGTTCAGTAAAAGTTGAAGGATCATCTAGGAGAATGGATGCAAAAGGATCTTAAATTGCCAGAAAGAACAGTTACCAGGCACCTCAAGAGGACACTAACCAGATGGTAGATCAATGTCAATTCCATTTTGTGATGTGGCCCGAAGCTTTTGAAGCAGATAAGAGGAGACAAAAAATAATTGGAGGCACGTCTAAACACTCTGAAAATAAAGCTTCAATAGCCCTAGACAAATGGTAGTGTCTAGTTGGTTAGTAGGCTATATTAAATGCATTGAGTTAACATTGACTTTTCTGGGTTCGCAAGTACAACTGGGAGTGTAATGACCCTTAAAGCTGAACTCCAGGAAAATAACTAAATAGACAGATGAAATACATACTACAGAGCTGTTTTACCTACCAAAGGATTTGTTTCTTGTTTTCCTTCAGTTCAAGAAGAATCACTCAAAATATCCCACCAACCAACACCCTCAGGGCTCATTAATACTTGCTTCAAAATGTGGCATTGGACGCACTTTTTTAAAGCACTCTGAATGCCAATCAAAGTACCTGTCTCTTAATAAAATGGTTACCTTACAGTCCTGTTCACACATTGTGTTTGTCTTGCTTCACTTCAAAAATGATACCCCATGTCACCTTCTTGGTGCTTCACAGTGTCTCCAAAGCCTCCATAGAAGTCTATGGCAATTCTCGATTGAAGCACCTGAAGCTTTTGAGGGGCTTTTATTCAGCGTAAGCTTTGCTTTGTTTTGGAGGTATTGCAGATATGAGATATCCCAGGATGCACTGGGGAGCCAACAAGTGAACCGGAAAGACGTCATTAGAAGTCACTTCTGGTTCATGTGTATTTTGGAAGTGTCTGGTGCAGAAGTCACATCTGATGTGCAGTGTGGAGCAGCAGGAAGGTGAGCAGGATTCGGACTGTAGCGAGGCAATTAGCAGGCGGCATTTGTGGTGTGCAACATCGGAACTCTATAGCAGAAGGTGAGCGGGGACCAGAGAGAGAGAGAGAGAGAGGACTGAGCAGCAGAGGATCAGCAGAGCTGAGGGACCAGAGTAAGAGAAACTAGCAGTTGCCACATGTAGTGAGCACAGTGGGAGCAATATAGTGGGAGGAGAGAGGGTACTAGAGAGAATGGACGATCAGCAAACCAGAGGATCAGCAGAGCTGGGAGTTACTACTTAGTGGAGGATCAGCAGAGCTAATGGTATTACTGATCAGGGGATCTGCTGAACGAGGGTACTAATAAGCATGGGATCTGCTAAACAAGGGTAGTCGTAAGCTGGGGGACTTGCTGACCAGGGGTACTAATGAGCTGGGGATCCGCTGAGTGGGGGTACTACTGAGCTGGGGTTCTACTGGGCACCTTTAAAATAAATAGAAAATCAACACACACAGGATATTTGCGAAGCTTCATAAAAGCATCACAATAGCATCAAAAACACATTTAAAAAAAAAACATGTTGAAGCAGTAAGCGCTATAATGTATTTTTAAGAGACAAAGCAAGTGTAAACGAGCCCTTAAAGTGGTACTAAACTACTACTTAAAACGATTACCTACGAGTAATCCTATAATAAGGCGTTGCATCGCTTAGAACAGGGGTCTCCAAACTGCGGCCCGAGGGCCAGATGTGGCCCTTTGCTTGCCTTTATCCGGTCCTTGGGGCACAATTCCTTCCACGGACACCAACAATGGGCCACTATATCTTCCAATGATGGGATACTATTCCTCCTACTAAAAGGGGAAACACTCCTACTCTTATTGACCACCAACCCTAAAGCCATATTTATTCTCACTGATGCTGGGCCCGTGACATTTTCTGACCCTGCTGGCCACAATCTAGCCCTCCTAAGGTCTGAAGGACAATAAAGTGGCCCTTTGTTTGAAAAGTTTGGAGACCCCTGGTTTAGGAGATATTCACATTGGCTCTAGCATGCACAGTGACGCTCTGCATTCACGGCACACTAAGGCCGGATTCACACAGGCACGGTGCGAATTCCAGCTCTGTTATCTCTGCAAAGACTTCTTCATTTTTTGCTATACGCATTGCCAGCACCCGTGGTTTCTGAGAGGAGACTAATCACTTAGCAGACCCACCTGGAGCGTAACTCCCCTTCCCAGGGCGCCGGATGCATGGATTCCAATGGGGTTTCTTTTTTTTTTTTAAACACATAATTAGATCCGGAGGCTCTAATTGGCTTGTTTTCTTTGTCACTTGATTTCGTTTTGGTTATTTAATAAAGGGAAAAAAGGGGGAGGATTAGCGAGATTACGAGGTAAAAAGGGAGGTACTAGTGACAGTCGTTTAGGCTTGAAGACTAGGGCGATAAGAAGGAGACCTGTTGAAGATATGAGGGATATATGCGGAGAAATAAAAATGTATGTGTATACCCAGGTGTAAAAGATGGAATATTAAATTAGCCTAAATGTAACAAAAGCTGAAAGAGACTGTGTATGTACTGGATGGAAAGTTATGTATTTATGTACTCTCTGACTCCCTTTTATAAATAAAGAAAAAAAAAAGTGGGATTGGGGTGCAGAGCACTGCGCCCCAAGCCCACCCAGTTGTGTGACAATAGTGAATTAATATTTGCTATTGTCTTCCTGATTCTCCTCCCAGCCAATCCCGATTGGCCGAGACGAGAAGCGTCTGTATTGGTCACAGAGGAGGAGGAGGAGACACAGGGGAAGCCGCCGTGAAGCCGCCGAGGAAGAGGAGACTCAGGAAGGATCCAAAGCTGCTTGCGACCTAGATGGGGTAAGTGCTGGGCTGGTGGGCGGAAGGACGAGCGAGCGACGGGGGTGGGGTGAGAGCCCTTCCCCCCAGAATGGAGCACCAGCCACCACTGCTCAGTAGCCAGAAAGGATCCCAGTGAGGCCCCCCTGCACTCTGGAGTGTGCCAAGTCTATGACTTCTGAGCTATAGATGAGTAGTTTGATGAGCAATTTTAATTTACATGGTTGTGAGTTATATTCTTGTTGCTCTTAAATAAATGATGTGGGATAATGTATTAGGCTGGTGCGCCTTCTTTTGTTTGTTTTTTGTAGTCGTTTCAGGACATCCCCAGTCCTAGAGGGCAGCAAGGCTTGAAGCATTTCCCAGCGATGTGGTGTCAACTTTTTCATCTGTATCAGGCTATTACACTTATGAGCAGAAGACATTCTGTCATTATTGCAGATCCTTTAAGTCCTCTAAGTTATGAGGTGGGGCCTCCATTGATTGAACTTTTTCAGCACATCTTACAGGTGCTCAATTAAATTGAGATCTGGAGAATGTGGAGGCCAAGTCAACATCTCAAACTCATGGTTGTTTATCTCAAACTATTACTGAACCATTTTTGCAGTGTGGCAGTGTATATTATTCTGTTGAAAGAGGCCACTGCCATCAGGGAGTACTGTTTCCATGAAGGGATGTACTTGGTCAGCAGGTGGTGGTACGTGTCAAGTAACATCCACATAAATGACAGGACCCAAGGTCATCACACTGCCTCCGCCGGCTTGCCTTCTTCCCATACTGCATCCATCTCTTTCCCAGGTAAACAAGACACGCGCACCTGGCCATCCACATGATGTAAAAGGAAATCTGATTTGTCAGACCTTCTTCCATTGCTCTGTAGTCCAGTCCTGATGCTCACATGTCCATTGTAGGTGCTCTTGGCTGTGGGCACGGGTCAGCATGGACACTCTGACAGGTCTGCATCTACACAGCCCTATCCACAACAAACTGTAATGCCTATGTTTCTGCTTATAACACATCAACTTTATGGGGCAACATGTTTACTTTCTACCTAATACGTCCCACCTATTTTCAGATGCCATTATAACTTTTTAACACCTTTTTCTGGCACATTTTAAACAGCCTTTTTTTCTCTTTTTTTTCTTTAGCCTACTAATTAAGGGGAGTGGTTAATTGGTCACAGGTGCTTGAGGCCTATATAAATTTCTGTAGAGCTCATTTGGAGCCTGCTCATTTTGAGTTTGCTGGAACTCTGTCCAAGTGGAACTGGACTAAGTGGTGAGTTAAAATCAAGAGTTGAAAACAGGAGGTTAAAACAGGGGTCATAGTAGATGTGTAGTGTGAGTACCTGGGTGTTGTCTGAGTAGTGTGTGTGGATCGTTAGTACTTGTGTATTGTAGGTGCACGCTGGTCTGCGAGTGCACGCGGGTCCGTTGGTCTGCGGGTGCACGCTGGTCTGCGAGTGCACGCGGGTCCGTTGGTCTGCGAGTGCACGCTGGTCAGCGAGTGCACATGGGTCCGTTGGTCTGCGGGTGCACGTAGGTCTGCGTGGTACCTGTGTATTGTCTTGTTGAGTACCTGTGTATTGTCTTGTTGAGTACCTGTGTATTGTCTTGTTGAGTACCGGTGTATTGTCTTGAGTACCTGTGTATTGTCTTGTTGAATAGTTGGGTCAGGAAGCTAGTGTTAGGTAATTTGGACAGGGTATAATCTCGAATCCTCATTAAATTAATAGGTACGATGCCCGGCGGGTGTGGCGAGGCGACTCGGTGTACATCTTGCAGCATGTATGCGTTCCTTGATCATCTGATCGAGGGCGATTACTGCTGTGCAAAATGTATGCACATTGTTTCCCTGGAAGCCCAGGTTCTGAATCTAGGGAAGCAACTGTCAGCACTGGGAAGTCCCTCCACACTAAAGGAGAGCTGGATACGTACCTGGCAGGTGATGGCAGGGGCCAGCACAGAGGTGGGTGGAGACAAAGAGGTGCAGGCACTAGAAAATAGTAGATGGGTGACAGTCAGGAAGGGTAGAGGGCGAAGTGCCAGGGAGGCCGATCCAGGGCTGGAGCATCCCAATAAGTATGCTCCATTGAGTGACATTGGTGAAACCAGTCAGGGACCAGCACTGCTGGAGCTGAGGGACTCTCCTAGCTGCCAGGGGAAGAACTCCTCCAGTGAAAGTGGGGGGGAAGCGAAGGGAAAGGAAAGACAGATTCTGGTGGTAGGGGACTCAATTCTTAGAAGGACAGAGAGGGCAATCTGTAGCAAAGACCTGAAGCGCCGAACTGTATGTTGTCTACTGGGCGCTCGGGTTCGGCACATCACGGATCTGGTGGACAGATTACTGGGAGGGGCTGGGGAAGACCCAGCTGTCATGGTGCACGTTGGCACCAATGACAAAGTCAGAGGCAGATGGAGTGTCCTAAAGAACGATTTTAGGGACTTGGGAGCTAAATTGAGGAAAAGGACCTCCAAGGTAGTATTCTCGGGAATACTACCGGTACATCGAGCCACACCAGAAAGGCAGAGGGAGATTAGGGAAGTGAACAAGTGGCTGAAGAGCTGGTGTAGTAAGGAGGGGTTTGGGTTCCTGGAGGACTGGGCCGACTTCTCAGTCGATAACCAGTACTATAGAAGGGACGGACTGCACCTAAATGAGGAGGGTGCAGATCAGCTGGGAATAAGAATGGCCAAAAAGTTAGAGTGGTTTTTAAACTAGGCGATGGGGGGGCGGGTCCAGAGATAGTGAGAGTCAGCGGGGAACATATTCTAGAGGGTAGTATTAGGGGCATTAGTGGTAGGGTAACCAAAGCACATAAACCCAAGGTAAGTATAGTAGCAAGTCCTAGTTGCAATCTGGGAACACCCAAGAGGATAGTATGTGACCGGTCAAAATATATTAATGCATTAAAGTGTCTGTTCACCAACGCCAGAAGTCTGCCAAGCAAAATAGGTGAGTTGGAAGCTCTGGTGCATGAGGAGAGCTATGATGTAATCGGTATTGCTGAAACTTGGCTTCATTCATCTCATGACTGGGCTATTAATATTCCTGGCTATGCACTCTTTCGGAAAGACAGGGTAAAAAGGAAGGGTGGAGGGGTCTGTCTCTATGTGAGAAGTGATCTCAAAGCGAGTGTGAAAGAGGACCTGGTGGATGGAGAGTGTGATGAGTCTGAAGCATTATGGGTGGAACTGCATACAGATGTGCGTAGTTCAAAGCTAATCATTGGAGTTTGTTATAGACCACTAGGGATGAGCTTCGTGTTCGAGTCGAACATACGTTCGACTCGAACATCGGCTGTTCGATCGTTCGACGAAGATCGAACGATTTGGGCCGTTCGCGCCAAATTCGAGTGACGCGAACGGCCCACAATGCACTACGCCATCGCAGTGTCATCCAGGCGCTGTGATTGGCCAAGCATGCACTGTGACCCCGCATGCTTGGCCAATCACAGCGCCGGCAGCGAGGAGAGCAATGATTGGCCACAGGCAGGATGCCTGTGGCCAATTATTGCTGAGGGTGTTTAGTACACGCCCCACACTATAAAAGGCCGCCAGCACGGCGGCCTAGTGTAGTGTGTTCCGGAGCAGGGATAGAGCAGCATAGGCAGGGACAGTGACTGTTATTTCTTTCTTGCTTAACCTGGATTCCTTTAGTTTAGGGAAAGAGAAGGATAGGTAGGGAGAGTGTCAGTGTGTTTTGTGCTTGTGCTATAGTGTGCTTAAAAAAAACATTTATTCTAGGGACAGAAAACTGTAGGTAGGGACAGTGTCAGTTTCTTTCACTCTGCAAGTCCTTGTTTCCAGGGACCTGGAAGGACAGTGAGTCAATTGTCCTTGTGCTATATTGTGCTTAAAAAAACATTTATTCTAGGGACAGAAAACTGTAGGTAGGGAGAGTGTCAGTTTCTTTCACTCTGCAAGTCCTTGTTTCCAGGGACCTGGAAGGACAGTGACTGAATTGTCCTTGTGCTATATTGTGATTAAAAAAAACATTTATTCTAGGGACAGAAAACTGTAGGTAGGGAGAGTGTCAGTTTATTTCACTCTGCAAGTCCTTGTTTCCAGGGACCTGGAAGGACAGTGACTGAATTGTCCTTGTGCTATAGTGTGCTTAAAAAAAACATTTATTCTAGGGACAGAAAACTGTAGGTAGGGACAGTGTCAGTTTCTTTCACTCTGCAAGTCCTTGTTTCCAGGGACCTGGAAGGACAGTGAGTGAATTGTCCTTGTGCTATATTGTGCTTAAAAAAACATTTATTCTAGGGACAGAAAACTGTAGGTAGGGAGAGTGTCAGTTTCTTTCACTCTGCAAGTCCTTGTTTCCAGGGACCTGGAAGGACAGTGACTGAATTGTCCTTGTGCTATATTGTGATTAAAAAAAACATTTATTCTAGGGACAGAAAACTGTAGGTAGGGAGAGTGTCAGTTTATTTCACTCTGCAAGTCCTTGTTTCCAGGGACCTGGAAGGACAGTGAGTGAATTGTCCTTGTGCTATATTGTGCTTAAAAAAACATTTATTCTAGGGACAGAAAACTGTAGGTAGGGAGAGTGTCAGTTTCTTTCACTCTGCAAGTCCTTGTTTCCAGGGACCTGGAAGGACAGTGACTGAATTGTCCTTGTGCTATATTGTGATTAAAAAAAACATTTATTCTAGGGACAGAAAACTGTAGGTAGGGAGAGTGTCAGTTTATTTCACTCTGCAAGTCCTTGTTTCCAGGGACCTGGAAGGACAGTGACTGAATTGTCCTTGTGCTATATTGTGATTAAAAAAAACATTTATTCTAGGGACAGAAAACTGTAGGTAGGGAGAGTGTCAGTTTATTTCACTCTGCAAGTCCTTGTTTCCAGGGACCTGGAAGGACAGTGACTGAATTGTCCTTGTGCTATATTGTGATTAAAAAAAACATTTATTCTAGGGACAGAAAACTGTAGGTAGGGAGAGTGTCAGTTTATTTCACTCTGCAAGTCCTTGTTTCCAGGGACCTGGAAGGACAGTGACTGAATTGTCCTTGTGCTATATTGTGATTAAAAAAAACATTTATTCTAGGGACAGAAAACTGTAGGTAGGGACAGTGTCAGTTTCTTTCACTCTGCAAGTCCTTGTTTCCAGGGACCTGGAAGGACAGTGAGTGAATTGTCCTTGTGTTATATTGTGATTAAAAAAAACATTTTTTCTAGGGACAGAAAACTGTAGGTAGGGAGAGTGTTTTTTTTCTTTCACTCTGCAAGTCCTTGTTTCCAGGGACCTGGAAGGACAGTGACTGAATTGTCCTTGTGCTATATTGTGATTAAAAAAAACATTTATTCTAGGGACAGAAAACTGTAGGTAGGGAGAGTGTCAGTTTATTTCACTCTGCAAGTCCTTGTTTCCAGGGACCTGGAAGGACAGTGACTGAATTGTCCTTGTGCTATAGTGTGCTTAAAAAAAACATTTATTCTAGGGACAGAAAACTGTAGGTAGGGACAGTGTCAGTTTCTTTCACTCTGCAAGTCCTTGTTTCCAGGGACCTGGAAGGACAGTGAGTGAATTGTCCTTGTGCTATATTGTGCTTAAAAAAACATTTATTCTAGGGACAGAAAACTGTAGGTAGGGAGAGTGTCAGTTTCTTTCACTCTGCAAGTCCTTGTTTCCAGGGACCTGGAAGGACAGTGACTGAATTGTCCTTGTGCTATATTGTGATTAAAAAAAACATTTATTCTAGGGACAGAAAACTGTAGGTAGGGAGAGTGTCAGTTTATTTCACTCTGCAAGTCCTTGTTTCCAGGGACCTGGAAGGACAGTGACTGAATTGTCCTTGTGCTATATTGTGATTAAAAAAAACATTTATTCTAGGGACAGAAAACTGTAGGTAGGGAGAGTGTCAGTTTATTTCACTCTGCAAGTCCTTGTTTCCAGGGACCTGGAAGGACAGTGAGTGAATTGTCCTTGTGTTATATTGTGATTAAAAAAAACATTTTTTCTAGGGACAGAAAACTGTAGGTAGGGAGAGTGTTTTTTTTCTTTCACTCTGCAAGTCCTTGTTTCCAGGGACCTGGAAGGACAGTGACTGAATTGTCCTTGTGCTATATTGTGATTAAAAAAAACATTTATTCTAGGGACAGAAAACTGTAGGTAGGGAGAGTGTCAGTTTATTTCACTCTGCAAGTCCTTGTTTCCAGGGACCTGGAAGGACAGTGACTGAATTGTCCTTGTGCTATAGTGTGCTTAAAAAAAACATTTATTCTAGGGACAGAAAACTGTAGGTAGGGACAGTGTCAGTTTCTTTCACTCTGCAAGTCCTTGTTTCCAGGGACCTGGAAGGACAGTGAGTGAATTGTCCTTGTGCTATATTGTGCTTAAAAAAACATTTATTCTAGGGACAGAAAACTGTAGGTAGGGAGAGTGTCAGTTTCTTTCACTCTGCAAGTCCTTGTTTCCAGGGACCTGGAAGGACAGTGACTGAATTGTCCTTGTGCTATATTGTGATTAAAAAAAACATTTATTCTAGGGACAGAAAACTGTAGGTAGGGAGAGTGTCAGTTTATTTCACTCTGCAAGTCCTTGTTTCCAGGGACCTGGAAGGACAGTGACTGAATTGTCCTTGTGCTATATTGTGATTAAAAAAAACATTTATTCTAGGGACAGAAAACTGTAGGTAGGGAGAGTGTCAGTTTATTTCACTCTGCAAGTCCTTGTTTCAAGGGACAGAGAAGGACACCTGAAGGTAGCCCTTATTGCTTTTTTCCCATCTCCCTGCAGGCCATCTATTAGAATGTCTGGAAGGCAAACAAGGAGAGGCAGACAGTCAGGAGGCAATAAAAGAGGGCAAGCAGGCTCTGTGTCTGGGGGCAACAGTGCTGGTCGTGGACGCGGTGCATTGTCATCAGCACATGGCCATGGGACACGCTTGTCCTTCTTTTCGGCAGCTGGACATGTTGAGCCACATCATGCCGAAGACTTGGTAGAGTGGATGACCAAGCCCTCCTCCTCCTCCTCATCCTCTCTCACCCAGGCTCAGGGTACTGGAAAAGCAGCTGCCAAAGCGTCGTCTTCCCTGGTATCAATGTCAGACAAATCATCAGTCACTCCTTCCCTAGACCCACCATGTCCTCCTCCTGAGGAGTCCCCCGAACTGTTTCAGCACAGTGTTGGGTACATGCTCCAGGAGGATGCCCAGCGTTTCGAAGGGTCTGATGATGAAACCCAGCTAGAGGAAGGCAGTAGCGTGAGAGCAGACAGAGGGGATGCTCAAGAAGGACACCAATCTGGCAGTCATGTTCCAGCAGCTGCAGCATACTGCCAGATTGGCTCCAGTGATGAGGAGGGAGGGGATGATGAGGTCACTGACTCCACGTGGGTGCCTAATAGGAGAGAGGAGGAGGAGGAGGATGAGGAGGAGGCACATCTCCAACGAGGCAGGATGCCCTTTGGTGGCCAGCGTAAGGGCAGTACACCGACGGAATCACACCGCAGAGCTCCGCCTGTGCAGGGCGCAGCCTCTGCCCGTCATTCAAAAAGTTCCTTGGTGTGGGCCTTTTTTGAGGCTAGTGCATCAGATCGCACAGCTGCTGTTTGCAACATATGTCTCAAGCGTATATCGCGTGGCCAAAACATCAGCCGCTTGGGTACCACATGCCTGACCAGACATATGTTGACCTGCCATGCAGCTCGTTGGCAAGCCTACCTCAAAGACCCACACCAAAGAACAAAGCGGACCTCTCCTTGCACCGCATCAGCTGGGATCTCCAACCCCACTATAACTTCAGTCCTCTCTGAAACATGCACTGAGAGGAATGAAGGTGTAGAATTAGGTGTGTCACAGCCAAGTACTTGCGCCCACTCTGCTAGCAGTACACCGACGTCCGATTCTAGCAGGCAAATTTCCCTGCCCCAGCTGCTGGACCGTCGAAAGAAGTTCACTCCCAGCCATCCACATGCCCAGCGGTTGAATGCTAGCTTGGCTAAATTGCTAGCGCTTCAACTGCTGCCTTTTCAGTTGGTAGACTCGGCCCCCTTCCGTGAGTTTGTGCAATGTGCAGTTCCTCAGTGGCAGGTTCCCAAACGCCACTTTTTCTCACGGAAGGCTATTCCGGCTCTCTACCGGCATGTGGAAGGCAATGTCTTGGCCTCGCTGGACAGGGCGATCAGCGGTAAGGTGCATATTACCGCTGACTCATGGTCCAGCAGGCATGGACAGGGACGTTACCTTTCTTTCACGGCCCATTGGGTCACTCTTTTGGCAGCTGGGAAGGATTCAGGACAAGGTGCAGTAGTGTTGGAGGTTGTCCCACCGCCACGCCTCCAAAATGCTACTACTGGTTGTGACACACCTCTCTCCTCCACCCCCTCCTCTTCTTCTTCCTCCATGGCCTCTTCCTGTGGTTTGTCCTATGAACCAGCGGTGCTCCGTAGCCGTTCACGGGGCTACGCAAGTACGCAGGCAAAAAGATGCCATGCCGTGCTTGCGCTGGTGTGTTTGGGGGACAGAAGCCACACTGGGGCAGAGGTCCTGTCTGCTCTGCAGGGCCAGGCCGAGAGGTGGTTGACGCCACGCCAGCTTAAGCCAGGAATGGTGGTTTGCGACAATGGCACCAACCTCCTCTCCGCCCTCCGACAGGGACAACTGACCCATGTGCCCTGTGTGGCTCACGTCCTTAACCTGGTGGTGCAGCGCTTCTTGGGCAGGTACCCGGGCTTACAGGATGTCCTGAGGCAGGCCAGGAAAGTCTGTGTGCATTTCCGCAGATCTTATAATGCCAGTGCTCGCCTGGCTGAGCTGCAAAAGGAGTTGAACCTGCCCAAGAACCGCCTTATATGTGACATGCCCACCAGGTGGAACTCAACGTTGGCCATGCTGCAGCGGCTGCACACGCAGCAGAGGGCCATCAATGAGTACCTGTGCGACTACGGCACCAGGACAGGGTCAGGGGAGCTTGGTTTTTTTTCTCCACGCCAGTGGGGCATGATCAGGGATGCATGCACTGTCCTGGCACCATTTGAGGAGGCCACGAGGATGGTGAGCAGTGACAGTGCATGCATCAGTGACACTGTACCTCTTGTCCACCTGTTGGAGCACACGCTGCGTGGAATAATGGACAGGGCACTTGAGGCAGAACAGAGGCAGGAAGAGGAGGACTTCCTTGCCTCTCAAGGCCCCCTTTACCCAGACAGTGTTCCTTCTGTCCCACCCATCGCACAGGAAGAGGAGGAGGAGGAGGAGGAGGAGGAGGAGGAGGAGGATTGTGTCAGCATGGAGGTGGAGGCTGGCACTCAGCATCATCAGCAGCAGTCTTTTAGGGATGATTTACAGTCCCAAGAAACCAGTGGACTTGTACGTGGCTGGGAGGAGGTGGCTGCGGATCATGTCGTCCTTAGTGACCCAGAGGACTCCGGAGCGAATGCCTCAGCAAACCTACGCTGCATGGCCTCCCTGATCCTGCAAAGTCTGCGGAAGGATCCTCGTATTCTTCGGATCAAGGAGAGGGACCATTACTGGCTGGCCACTCTCCTTGATCCACGGTACAAGGGTAAGGTTGCGGACCTTATGTTACCGTCGCAGAGGGAGCAGAGGATGAGACAACTCCGGGAGGCCTTGCAGAAAGGTCTGTGCAACGCGTTCCCAGAGACTGGGAGGTTGCAAACTCCTGGTCCTGGACAACGAGTTGCTGAGGCTTCGGCCAGTCAAAGAAGGAGCGGTGGGGAAGGTGGCCGTCTGACCGATGCGTTCAGACAATTCTTTAGTCCGCAGCCCCAAAGTATGATCGGTTCCAGCAACCATCGCCAGCGTCTGATAAACATGGTGCAGGAATATCTAGGGGCAAGGTCAGACTTGGACACCTTCCCCACCGAAAATCCTCTGGCTTACTGGGTCTTGAGGATGGATCACTGGCCAGAGCTTGCACAGTATGCAATTGAGCTACTGGCCTGTCCTGCATCCAGCGTTCTTTCGGAACGCACATTCAGTGCTGCTGGAGGATTTGTCACGGATCACAGGGTGCGCCTGTCCACCGACTCGGTTGATCGACTGACTTTCATCAAGATGAACCAGTCTTGGATCACCACCAGCTACCACACACCTGATGCTGATATAACAGACTAATTGATTTTAACATGTCACATCCCTTCAAGACTGATGCTGATGCTGAGTGCCTGTGCTGTTATGTTGACTGGCTATCCTCCTCCTCCGAGTCCTCAATGATACGATTGATGATGATAGCTTGTAAGATCATTTTTGTTTATGGGTGCCGCCACCAGTGCCTAACGCCCAATTTTTCAGCCCCTGTTTAACAGGGGCGTGTAATTACAATTTTTGAAGCAATACTTTGCAACAGGGCTCATTGCTGTGCTCCAAGTACAGTATCTGTGAGGAGTTGCAGTGTTGTGCCACCAGTGCCTAACGCCCAATTTTTCAGCCCCTGTTTAACAGGGGCGTGTAATTACAATTTTTGAAGCAATACTTTGCAACAGGGCTCATTGCTGTGCTCCAAGTACAGTATCTGTGAGGAGTTGCAGTGTTGTGCCACCAGTGCCTAAGGCCCAATTTTTCAGCCCCTGTTTAACAGGGGCGTGTCATTACAATTTTTGAAGCAATACTTTGCAACAGGGCTCATTGGTGTGCTCCAAGTACAGTATCTGTGAGGAGTTGCAGTGATGTGCCACCAGTGCCTAAGGCCCAATTTTTCAGCCCCTGTTTAACAGGGGCGTGTCATTACAATTTTTGAAGCAATACTTTGCAACAGGGCTCATTGCTGTGCTCCAAGTACAGTATCTGTGAGGGGTTGCAGTGTTGTGCCACCAGTGCCTAAGGCCCAATTTTTCAGCCCCTGTTCAACAGGGGCATGTAATTACAATTCTTGATCTAATAATTCACAGCAGGGCCCATTGCTGCACCCACCAAGAGTAACTGTCAGGGCTTACAGTGTTGTGGCACCAGCACCACCATCAAAGGCCCAATTTTTACTACCACTGTTCAACAATTATATGTAATTAAAATTCCTGATATAATAGTTGACAGCAGGGCGTTCCAGCACCAACCAAGAGTAACTGTGAGTGCTTACAGTGTTGTGCCAACACCAACAACTAAGGGGCCTATTTCTGCAGAGTATATACGGCAGGTCCCTACTTTCAAACATCCAACTTACAAACGACTCCTACTTGCAAACGCAAGAAGACAACAGGAAGTGAGAGGAAATCTACCACTAGGAAGGAAAATTCTCTCCTGTAAGAATAAATATGGGAGAAAGGTGTCTCCTCTGTACTGATGCTTTATCAGCAATCCTTGTTTCAAGAAAAACACCACATTTCAAAAACAGTTGTCATTGGGACGGAAAGTGAGGTGAAATGTTCTGAACAGGGGCACAGACAGCAAAACAAATGTTACAGGGGTGATAACCCTTACCTATGTTTTCCAAAAAGTTTAAAAATAGATTTTTGGTCTGGAGCTACACTTCAACAATGTACCTGTTCAAAATTACAAACAGACTCTACATAAGAACAAACCTACAGTCCCTGTCTTGTATGCACCGCCTGTATAGGGCTGTTCAGAGTATATAGGGCCTTTTTTATTTTATGTGCGGGGTTCCCCTTAATATCCATACAAGACCCAAAGGGGCTGGTAATGGGCTGGGGTAGGGGGGGGTCATGGGGTAGCTATGCCATTTTTCTTAAAGAATTTCATCCATATTACCGGGACCAGACATTACATTAAAGCCGCAAGCAGTTTTAAATGGCTTTTTTTTCCTTTAGAAGTGTCATTTTGTGCAGGGACAGTTCTAAACACGGGAAACACGTGGCACTTCACAGGCATACTTTAGACACCCCCCAGGTACGATATTTAAAGGAATATTTGACTTTTTTTTTTCACTTTATGCATCATTAAAATGACTGCTCCCGAAAAACGACCGTTTTTAAAACTTCTTTTTGCATTGATACATGTCCCCTGGTGCAGAACCCGGGTTCCCAAACCCTTTTTAGGACAATAACATGCATAATAGTTGTTATAATTAGCACTTTAGAATTCGAACGTTCGCATCCATTGTATTTAATAGGGTTCTAACTAATGTTCGTTCGAACTTTCGGTCCGTTCGCGGGTTCTGGTGCGAACCGAACCCGGGGGTGTTCGGCTCATCACTATAGACCACCCAATGTTAATGAGGAGTTAGAGACTCAGCTCCTTGCACAGATGGAAAGGGCTGCAAGGGCTGGGACGGTTATAATAATGGGGGATTTTAACTACCCAGAAATTGACTGGAGTAATGGAACTGCTGGGACAGTTAAAGGGCAAAAATTTATAAACCTATTGCAGGACAATTTTATGGTCCAGTTTATTGAGGCCCCAACTAGGAATGATGCTCTGTTGGACCTGGTAATCTCAAACCATGCAGAGCGTATTACTAATGTTCAGATAAAGGAACACCTGGGTAGCAGTGACTATAACATGATTTCATTTGATGTTAGTTGTAAGCAAAAATCACATACAGGAAAGATAAAAACACTTAATTTCAAGAGAGCAAATTTTCCAAGGATGAGCGCTGCTCTCCAGGACTTAGACTGGGAAGGAATATTGGCATCAATGGGCACAGAACAGAAATGGGAATTCTTCAAAAAGACTGTTCGTGAACTCACTGCAAAGTATATTCCCATGGGCAATAAGTTTAAAAGGCTAAAAATAAAACCTATGTGGCTCACTGCCAAAGTTAAAAAAGCTATAAACTATAAGAAAAGAGCTTTTAAAAAATATAAAAATGAGGGAACACTAGTGTCATTTAAATGTTACAAAGAATATAACAGGATATGTAAAAAGGAAATCAAGGATGCAAAAATTCAAAATGAACGACAGATTGCAAAAGATAGTAGGACAAACCCCAAAAAATTCTTCAAATATATTAATAGTAAAAAGGTCAAGTCTGAGCATGTAGGCCCTTTACAAAATAATCTAAAGTGGGTGACTGGGGACAAAGAGAAGGCTAATTTATTAAATATTTTCTTCAGTTCTGTGTATACAAAGGAGCATGGGGGAGCTCATGTCCAAAATGGGGGTGGTAGTGACACAGCCCCAAATCCACAATGGCTCAAAAGTGATATGGTCCAGAAATATTTAGATGGAATAAAGGTGGATAAAGCACCTGGACCAGATGGCATACACCCACGGATCCTAAAAGAATTGAGCTCTGTAATTTCAAAGCCATTGTATTTAATTTTTAGGGACTCATTAATGACAGGAATAGTACCACTGGATTGGCGCAGGGCCAATGTGGTGCCTATATTTAAAAAGGGAATTAAGTCTTTACCAAGTAACTATAGACCTGTTAGTTTAACTTCTATAGTTGGGAAAATACTGGAGAGATTAATAAAAGACCACATAGATGAGTTCTTGCTGGAAAAAAACAATTTAACCACTTAACGACCGCTCACTGTATATATACGTCGGCAGAATGGCACCGACAGGCACAATCACGTAGAGTGTACGTGATTGCCTTTGTACAGTTGGGGGGTCCAATCGGAGCCCCCTTCTATACAGTGAGCGGTGGCTAAGTGTCCGGGAGCGTTCCGGGATGAGGGGGCAGCCATTCTTTTCTGGCCACCCCCTCGCGATCGCTCCCGGTGAATAGAAATGCCCCCTCTGTCTGTGTCAGACAGAGGGAGCAGGAGGAAGTGATGTCATCTCTGGTGCGGCGCTCACATATACCGAGCGCCGTACAAGAGAAGATATCAGGTCAGTGCACACAACACTACACTGACACCAGGACACATAGGGACATAAATCGCCCCCCCCAGGCCCCCCCAGACACCCAGATCACCCCCCAGATCACCCCCCCAGCCCCCAGTCACAGTGTCACTGATTGCAGTGACCATTTATTTAGTGATCACTGCAATCAGTGACATTTGTGACTGTAAAAGTGTCACCAAAGTTTAGTCTTAGGTCCAGTGTAGCCCCCTAACCTGCCCTAATAAAGGTTTAACCCCCTGATCACCCCCCAGATAACCCTTTCACCCCCTATCACCACTGTCGCTTAGCGATCATTTTTCTGATCGCTGTCTTAGCGTCAGTGATGCCGATCGGCAGCCAGTAATTTTTTTTAGGTTCGCCGCAGGTTTTTATAGTGTCAGGTACCCCAATATATTATCTAATAAAGGTTTAACCCCCTTGATCGCCCCCCAGGTAACCCTTTCACCCCCTATCACCACTGTCGCTAAGCAATTGTTTTTCTAAACGCTGTCTTAGTGTCGGTGATGCAGATCGTAGCCAGTAATTTTTTTTAGGTTCGCCGCAGGTTTTTATAGCGTCAGGTACCCCAATATTCTATCTAATAAAGGTTTAACCCCCTTGATCGCCCCCCAGGTAACCCTTTCACCCCCTATCACCACTGTCACTAAGCGATCGTTTTTCTAAACGCTGTCTTAGTGTCTGTGATGCAGATCGGTAGCCGGTAATTTTTTTTAGGTTCGCCGCAGGTTTTTATAGCGTCAGGTACCCCAATATATTATCTAATAAAGGTTTAACCCCCTTGATCGCCCCCCAGGTAACCCTTTCACCCCCTATCACCACTGTCGCTAAGCAATTGTTTTTCTAAACGCTGTCTTAGTGTCGGTGATGCAGATCGTAGCCAGTATTTTTTTTTAGGTTCGCCGCAGGTTTTTATAGCGTCAGGTACCCCAATATATTATCTAATAAAGGTTTAACCCCCTTGATCGCCCCCCCAGGTAACCCTTTCACCCCCATCACCACTGTCGCTAAGCAATCGTTTTTCTAAACGCTGTTTTAGTGTCGGTGATGCAGATCGGTAGCTGGTAATTTTTTTTAGGTTCGCCGCAGGTTTTTATAGCGTCAGGTACCCCCATATATTATCTAATAAAGGTTTTAACCCCCTGATTGCCCCTAGTTAACCCTTTCACCAGTGATCACCATATAAGTGTTACGGGTGACGCTGGTTAGTTAGTTTGCTTTTTATAGTGTCAGGCAATTAGGTTTTAGCGTCAGAGAGGGTCTGAGTCACACCCCAGGCAGCGTCAGGTTAGTGCCAGTAACGCTAACACCCACGCGTGAAGCATACACCCCCCTTAGTGGTATAGTATCTGAACAGATCAATATCTGATCTGATCAGATCTATACTAGCGTCCCCAGCAGTTTAGGGTTCCCAAAAACGCAGTGTTAGCGGGATCAGCCCAGATACCTGCTAGCACCTGCGTTTTGCCCCTCCGTCCAGCCCAGGCCACCCAAGTGCAGTATCGATCGATCACTGTCACTTACAAAACAAAAACACACATAACTGCAGCGTTCGCAGAGACAGGCCTGATCCCTGCGACTCCAGTGCTGTAGGAGGTGATTTCACCACCACAGTTAAAAAAAAAAAGCAAATATGCCGAAGCATTGGGGCAGCAGGGGCGGAGGAGCGATTTTGCTCCTAATGCCGCGTACATACGGTCGAAATTCCGACGGAGGCTTGCCCGTGGAAAAGTCCGACCATGTGTGTGCGGCATAACTTTTTTGCGGGAGGATGCCCCCATGCTTCGGCATATATAAATGGTGCGTGTATGCCCATCATTGGAAGTGGGTGGATGAAGGGCGGTATTCTAATGGTGGGCATACGTACTGGTATGTTGCTGGACTTTGAATGTTTATACCAGAATGATGCCTGCGGGTTTAGGTATCATCTTGGTATCATTCTTTTCAGCCTGCGGCCGGCTTTCATGTAAAAGCAATCCTAGCGGCTAATTAGCCTCTGGACTGCTTTTACAAGCAGTGGGAGGGAATGCCCCCCCCCGGATATAAAAAGCGCCATTGGGAAATTGGGAAAGCATTTTATCACACCGATCTTGGTGTGGTCAGATGCTTTGAGGGCAGAGGAAAAATCTAGGGTCTAGAAGACCCCAGTTTTTTCAAAAAAAGAGTACCTGTCACTACCTATTGCTATCATAGGGGATATTTACATTCCCTGAGATAACAATAAAAATGATTAAAAAAAAAATACTTGGAAGGAACAATTTAAAAATAAACTAAAAAAGCAAAATTAATAATAAAAAAAAAAAAAAAGCACCCCTGTCCTGCCCTGCTCTTGCCCAATGGCAAACGCAAGCGTCGGTCTGGCGTCATATGTAAACAGCAATTGCACCATTCATGTGAGGTATCACCGCGAAGGTCAGATCGAGGGCAATCATTTTAGCAGTAGACCTCCTCTGTAAATCTACTGGGGTAACCTGTAAAGGCTTTTAAAGGCTTTTAAAAATGTATGTAGTTTGTCGCCAATGCGCGTTTGTGCGAAATTTTAAAGCATGTCGTGTTTGGTATCTATGTACTCGGCCTAAGATCATCTTTTTTATTTCATCAAACATTTGGGCAATATAGTGTGTTTTAGTGCATTAAAATTAAAAAAAGTGTATTTTTTAACCCAAAAAATGCGTTTGAAAAATCGCTGCGCAAATACTGTGTAGAAAAAAAAATGCAACACCCACCATTTTAATCTGTAGGGCCTTTGCTTTAAAAATATATATATAATGTTTGGGGGTTCAACATAATTTTCTTGCAAAAAAAAAAAAAATTTTCATGTAAACAAAAAGTGTCAAAAAGGGCTTTGTCTTCAAGTGGTTAGAAGAGTGGATGTAAGCTTCCTAATGTTGTGTATAAAATGCCAGAACAGTTCAAAACCCCCCCCCCAAATGACCCCATTTTGGAAAGTAGACACCCCAAGCTATATACTGAGAGGCATGTCGAGTCCATGGAATATTTTATATGTTGACACAAGTTGCGGAAAAACGACAATTTTTTTTTTTTTTTTTTGCACAAAGTTGTCACTAAATGATATATTGCTCAAACATGCCATGGGCATATGTGGAATTACACCCCAAAATACATTCTGTTGCTTCTCCTGAGTACGGGGATACCACATGTGTGAGACTTTTTGGGAGCCTAGCCATGTACGGGACCCCAAAAACCAAGCACCGCCTTCAGGCTTTCTAAGGGTGTAAATTTTTGATTTCACTTCTCACTGCCTATCACAGTTTCGGAGGCCATGGAATGCCCAGATAGCACAAAACCCCCCCAAATGACCCCATTTTGGAAAGTAGACACCCCAAGCTATTTGCTGAGAGGTATTGTGAGTATTTTGCAGATCTCGCTTTTTGTCACAAAGTTTTGAAAATTGAAAAAAAAAAATATATATATATATATATATTCTTTCTTCATTTTCAAAAACAAATGAGAGCTGTAAAATACTCGCCATTCCTCTCAGCAAATAGCTTGGGGTGTCTATATTCCAAAATGGGGTCATTTGGGGGGGTTTTGTGCGATTTTGGCATTTTATGGCCTTCGAAACTGTGATATTTAGTGAGGAGTGAAATCAAAAATTTGTGCCTAGAAATCCTGAAGGCGGTGCTTGGTTTTCGGGGTCCCGTACGCGGCTAGGCTCCTAAAAAGTCCCACACATGTGGTATCCCCGTACTCAGGAGAAGCAGAAAAATGTATTTTGGGGTGTGATTCCACATATAACCATGGCATGTGTGAGCAATATATCATTTAGTGACAACTTTTTGTAATTTATTTTTTTTTGTCATTATTCAATCACTTGGGACAAAAAAAATTATATTCAATGGGCTCAACAGGCCTCTCAGCAATTTCCTTGGGGTGTCTACTTTCTAAAATGGGGTCATTTGGGGGGGTTTTGTGCTATTTTGGCATTTTATGGCCTTCGAAACTGTGATAGGTAGTGAGGAGTGAAATCAAAAATTTGCGCCCTTAGAAATCCTGAAGGCGGTGCTTGGTTTCCGGGGTCCCGTACGCGGCTAGGCTCCCAAAAAGTCCCACACATGTGGTATCCCCGTACTCAGGAGAAGCAGCAGAATGTATTTTGGGGTGAAATTCCACATATAACCATGGCATGTGTGAGCAATATATCATTTAGTGACAACTTTTTGTAATTTTTTTTTTTTTTTTTTTTTTTAGTCATTATTCAATCACTTGGGACAAAAAAATAAAAAATTCAATGGGCTCAACATGCCTCTCAGCAATTTCCTTGGGGTGTCTACTTTCCAAAATGGGGTCATTTGGGGGGGTTTTGTACTGCCCTGTCATTTTAGCACCTCAAGAAATGAGATAGGCAGTCATAAATTTAAAGCTGTGTAAATTTCAGAAAATGTACCCTAGTTTGTAAACTCTATAACTTTTGCGCAAACCAATAAATATACGCTTATTGACATTTTTTTTACTAAAAACATGTGGCTGAATACATTTTGGCCTAAATGTATGACTACAATTGAGTTTATTCGATTTTTCTTATAACAAAAAGTAGAAAATATCATTTTTTTTCAAAATTTTCGGTCTTTTTCCGTTTATATCGCAAAAAATAAAAATCGCAGAGGCAATCAAATACCATTAAAAGAAAGCTCTATTTGTGGGAAGAAAAGGACGCAAATTTCGTTTGGGTACAACATTGCATGTCCGCACAATTTACAGTTAAAGCAGCGCAGTGCAAAATTCTGAATTCACCTCTGGTCCTCTAGCTACCAAATGGTCCGGGGCTTAAGTGGTTAAGCAACAGACAGCATGAATTCATGAAAGACAGAAGTTGTCAAACAAACCTGATTTCTTTTTAAAAAGAGGTAAGTAAGACCTTGGATAGAGGGGTGGCTGTGGACGTGGTATACTTGGATTTTGCAAAAGCATTCGAAACAGTTCCCCACACACGGCTCATGTGCAAGGTAAAGTCTACAGGATTGGAAATATCAGTTTGTAAATGGATATAAAACTGGCTAAAAGACAGAATTCAGAGAGTAGTGGTTAATGATTCTTACTCTGAATGGTCCAAGGTTATCCAAGGTTATCAGTGGTGTACCCCAAGGTACCCCAAGGTTCAGTGCTGGGACCCTTACTTTTTAATATGTTTATAAATGATATTGGATCTGAGATCAAAAGTAACATTTCTGTCTTTGCAGATGACACCAAGCTATGCGGTGGAATAACGTCCTTACAGGATGTCGCCAATTTACAAGCCGACCTCAATGCTCTGTCTAATTGGGCGACTATGTGGCAGATGAGGTTTAATGTTGATAAATGTAAAGTTATGCACTTGGGGGCTAAGAATATGAATGCATCATATATACTAGGGGGAGTACAACTGGGGGGATCCGTAGTGGAGAAGGATCTGGGGGTTTTGGTAGATCATAAGCTCAATAATGGCATGCAATGCCAAGCTGCGGTTTCCAAAGTCCTTTCTTGTATTAAGAGAGGTATGGTCTCCAGAGAGAGAGATATCATTTTGCCCCTGTTCAAATCATTAGTAAGACCTCATCTAGAATATGCAGTTCAGTTTTGGGCCCCAGTTCTCAAAAAGGATATTGGGGAACTGGAGAAAGTGCAGAGAAGGGCAACCAAACTGATAAGAGGGATGGAGGAGCTCAGCTATGAGGAAAGATTAGAGGAACTGAATTTATTCACTCTTGAGAAGAGGAGATTAAGGGGGGATATGATCAACATGTACAAATATATAAGGGGTCCATATAGTGAACTTGGTGTTCAGTTATTCACTTTACGGTCATCACAGAGGACAAGGGGGCACTCTTTGCGTCTAGAGGAAAAGAGATTTCACCTCCAAATACGGAAAGGTTTTTTCACAGTAAGAGCTGTGAAAATGTGGAATAGACTCCCTGCAGAGGTGGTTCTGGCCAGCTCAGTAGATTGCTTTAAGAAAGGCCTGGATTCTTTCTTAAATGTACATAATATAACTGGGTACTGACGTTTATAGGTAAAGTTGATCCGGGGAATATCCAATTGCCTCTCGGGGGATCAGGAAGGAATTTTTCCCCCTGCTGTAGCTAATTGGATCATGCTCTGCTGGGTTTTTTTGCCTTCCTCTGGATCAACTGTGGGTATAGAATTGGGTATATGGGATTGTACGATATATATATATATTTTTTTTTTTTATGGTTGAACTGGATGGACTTGTGTCTTTTTTCAACCTGACTAACTATGTATAACTAGATACCGTATATACTCGAGTATAAGCCGAGTTTTTCAGCACATTTTTTTGTGGTGAAAATGCCCCCTTTGGCTTATACTCGAGCCACCATTTTGTGCCTGATCTCTCAGACTTTTGGGAACCGGTTCTGGCCCAAACTTGGCACACATGTAGCCTTACTCTTGCTCTATAAGTGTGCAAAGTTTGTTGTCCGGGGGACCTACAGCCGGGGAGCACCGATTTTTAAAATCCGGGCACCCCTTCCATAGACTCCCATGTTAAACGGTAATTTCTACGGTAACTTTGGAGACCCGGTTCCGGACGTTCGTAGGTCCCCTGGACCCGCAACTTGTCACACATGTAGCCCCATTTCTCCTCTATAAGCATGCAAAGTTTTTGTCTGGAGGACTTACGGCCGGGGAGCACGGATTTTTCAAAGCCGGGCACCCCTTCCATAGACTCCCATGTTAAACGTCAGTCTAGTCATGGACACAGTGAGGCATGGGCACAGTGAGGCATGGGCACAGTGAGGCACAGTGAGGCATGCAGATGGACACCCTAGGCTTATACTCGAGTCAATACGTTTTCCCAGTATTTTGTGGTAAAATTAGGTGCCTCGGCTTGTATTCGGTTCGGCTTATACTCGAGTATATACGGCAAGGGTCTCAAACTGGCGGCCCTCCAGCTGTTGCAGAACTACAAGTCCCATCATTTCTCTGCCTGTGGCAGTCATGATTGTAACTGTCAGCCTTGCAATGCCTCATGGGACTTGTAGTTCCGCAACAGCTGGAGGGTCGCCAGTTTGACACCCCTGATATACGGTAATCAATATTATTCACTAAACCTGTCAGTGGTCATAAAGTTATGGCTGACCGGTGTATATGAAATACCTAGCCAAATCACACTAAAATCTACTTTCCCTATCCCCAATTATCCAGAATATTGATAAGACCAATGCACACAACACAGAGGTACACTTTGGCCTGTATTATGTTAGCATACCTTAGTTAGAAAATTGTAATACATTTTAGATTAGATTAGATTCACATTGATGGGAGTTCTAGCACCTTTCACCTGCTTAGCCACAATGTTATAAATGATATATTAATATTTAATGAGGAAGAAAATGTAAATATTCTATAATTTGGCAGGTATGATTTAATATGCTGTGGTAGTAATATGTTATTAAAAATGTGACGTGGTTAAATAATTTCTGAAGGAAATGGGGAAACAAGAATGTTCCTATACAGTATTTCAAGTAACATGTAACCTTATTTTGACATAACAATAATGATAATTATAATAATAATAATAATAATAATAATGATAATGATGATAATAATAGTAATACTATTATTAAAGGAAGAGAAAAACACTGGAATGACTCCAGTACACTTAATTTCATGCCTCTTAGACAAAACTGATCTCCTTAGGGATATTAAAAGCACTATTAATGCAGCCCCGTATTTATTACTACCTAATTTAACCATTTTGCATCCGGGCCAATTCTGGCATTTCTCCCACAATAAATACAATCCTTATCAAAGTGACGGATTAATGTATGTGACCAGCATAACTTCTCCAATCAAGTGAATCTTCTTCTTGTTGTTCAGTCGTTTAGTCGTGTCCGACTCTTCGTGACCTCATGGACCATAGCGTGCCAGGCTTTTCTGTCCTCCACTGCCTCCCAGAGCTTGCTTAATGTGTTCATTGTTTCGACGATGCTATCTATCCATCTTGTTTTCTGTCGTCCTCTTCTCCTTTTTCCTTCCATGTTTCCCACCATCAGAGTCTTTTCCAATGAGTCCTCTCTTCGCATTAGGTGGCCAAAGTATTCAAGTTTCAGCTTCAGGATCTGTCCTTCCAGTGAATTTTCAGGGTTGATTTCCTCCAAGATTGACTGGTTTGATCTTCTTGCCATCCAATGGACTTTCAAGAGTCTTCTCCAACACCATAGTTCAAAAGCATCAATTCTTCGACGTTCAGCCTTCTTTATGGTCCAACTTTCACAGCCATAGGTTACTTCTGGGCAGACCATAGCTTTGACTGTACGACACTTTGTTGGTAGGGTGATGTCTCTGCTTTTTATAATGTTGTCTAGGTTTGGCAATGCTTTCCTCCCAAGAAGCAAGCGTCTCTTAATTGTATGGCTACAGTCACCGTCTGCCGTGATCTCGGAGCCTAGGAAGATAAAATCTGTCAATGTTTCCATTTCTTCTCCTTCTATTTGCCAAGGAGTGATGGAACCGATTGCCATGATCTTAGTTTTCTTTATGTTCAATTTCAGGCTCCTCTTTCACCTTCATTAAGAGACTCTTTAGTTCTTCACTTTCTGCCATCATCTGCATATCTCAGGTTGTTGATATTTCTCCCAGATGACAGTGTTAGGAGCGCATACTCTTTGTAAAACAACTTCACAGAGACCATAGATGGACGATCACGCTCCGATGTTATGGATGTCACAGATACTCAGCAACTCAGACATGTGAAGACCTTTTTAAAACAGCTGAAGGTTTATTAAAAAAAAAGTGTGCACTCACATTTTAAGGTGTCTAACCCGACACCGGTAATAACAGCATAAAAACAAATCCAGAGCCGAGTTCTTCCCGACCTGCCAATGCCACTAGCGGATACACATCTTGCTAAGTTTGATAGCAGCACATCAAACACCTGCCTGCTAGTGGTGTTGGCAAGTTGGGAGGATCTCGACTGTACACAGTTTTCACACATGTACAGTAGTTGATACATTGTTTATATTTAGTTAATTATTGGATTGCAAAAGTATTGCCACAGCGCTGTCACTTCATAGACACACATTTGAGTTGGGTTAATCTCAGCAGTGCAGCAGCAATGTAGAAGGTACCGTATTTATCGGCGTATAACACACACTTTTTTCCCCTTAAAATCAGGGGAAAATCGTGGGTGCGTGTTATACGCCGATACTCCGCCGATTCCCCTGCTGAAACGAGCGAGAGGAGCGAGCGGAGCCGAAGCCGAAGTACACTCGGCTTTACTCGGCTCCTCTCGCAGTCCTGCCCATCTCTGACTGTGCCGCTGACATAGAGAAAGCCGAGTGTACTTCGGCTAGTCTCGGCTCCTCTCGCAGTCCTGCCCCTGACTGTGAGCAGAGCCGAGTCTAGCCGAAGTACACTCGGCTTTCTCTGTCAGCGGCGCAGTCAGTGGAGATCGGCGGGACTGCGAGAGGAGCCGAGTCTAGCCGAAGTACACTCGACCCCGCTCGCTCCTCTCCACAGAAATCGGCGCCAAATTTAAAAAACGCTGAGACTGACACTGCTGCAAAGGCACTGGGCAAGCCTGCAGATGGACAGATGGACACTGGGCAAGGCTGCAGATGGACAGATGGACACTGGGTAAGGCTGCAGATGGACAGATGGACACTGGGCAAGGCTGTAGATGGACAGATGGACACTGGGCAAGGCTGCAGATGGACAGAGGGTCACTGGGCAAGGCTGCAGATGGACACTGGGCAAGGCTGCATGCTGCATTTAAATGTAAGTTATTTTTCCTTGAATTTCCCTCCTAAAAGTTTTTTTCCTTAAAATTCCCTCCTAAACTTGGGGTGCGTGTTATACGCCGGCGCGTGTTATACGCCGATAAATACGGTAATTTACAAGAGGTTCTAGGTGCAGTTTTAATACCCCATTTTAGGTAAGTATAACATGTTTGGTATTATTATTATTCTTTTTACATTTTGCCTTTACAAATTGCCATTTTATTTATTTTTTTGGCTTCCTTCTTCTGGCAACCTTTGTGTCTAAATTCAAACTGTAAGGGAGAGGACTGCAGAGCAGAAGAGTCTCAAGACTCTTAAGACTTCTTTGGGGAACAAGAAACCATTTCTCTTTTCTCTTGTTTGGTGGACTTAGCTATACAGCTGAAACATATTTCTCTATTAGGAATGAGCTGGGTTCAGTCCAAACTCAGTCCGAACCCAGTTCAGCAGAACTTGTGGGAAGCTGTCAAAACAACGGTCAACACCCGCCCCAGTGTGAAAGTGCCCTTTTACTTCCACCTCGGGTCCCAGCGGTTGTTTGTGGATCATCCTACTTGCTTGGTTTTGTACATTTTGAAATCCTGCCATCCATCCCATAGTAGGGTGACCAGACATCCCCGGTTTCCGGGGACAGTCCCCAGATTGAGGATAGTGTCCCCAGGTCAAGTCTGTCCCCAGTTTCGTCCCCGGATTAGATTTGAACAGGGGCTGGGACAATTTCAAAGACAGTCAGTGCAGAATAAAAAATAAATAAAAATCAGAATTACACACCACCGCTTCTACTAGCTTAGGGGGGGGGTGTATTAATTTCAGTTATCTGTGCCCCTTTCTGATGATCATGTGCTGGTCGGAGCGGAGGGAATATTTCTTCAGTTTTGGGTGCCCATTCAGCTCCGCTCGCATGTTCGTCTGCCTTGGCTCAAGCTCCGTCCTGCCGCCTGCCTGCTTATCTCCTTTCCTTCCCTGGTGGAGTGACCTTCCTCCACTCCCCACCCAGTAGTAGCCAGGGCCCGGAAAGTAAGACTCGACAGGCTGTGAGGCAGGCGACTGGTAGAGAGTCGCTGATTTCCCCCATAACTAGTAAAAAAAAAATATGTCCCCGGATTGTTTTTTTTAAATCTGGTCACCTTATCCCATAGGGATTTTGGAATAAGGTGAGGCCATGACCTCCATCCTGGGATCTTAATAGCTGGTAAGCAGCTAGTGAGTGGGGTGTGCACTGTCTGGGTGTGAATAAACCTTCTTCATTCACTTTTGGAGCACTGGATTTTGTTAACACTTAAATGTTTATATGACCTTTTTTTGCACTGAAGCACTTTATTTCCTGGATTGTTTATGGATTTTTTTAATTACTTGCACCTATGTTTTAAATCACATTTGCACTTTCTAGTGATAGAGCAACACAACTGTAGCACTTCCCCCGTAGGAGCTGCTGGTTTAGATTTGGGCCTGTACTTTGCCTATCAACCCCTGTAATTTTGCTTGATTCCCCCTTGGCACAACTGGACAATAATGACAATAGTGTGATTGTGGGCCCCTAAGAGGCTATAGAGGGCCACAATGGTACCACACAACAATAAATGTAGCTAAATATTGTTACCTTATTGTGGTTTTCCTGCCACACAGCTGCAAAAGACAGAGTCCTACACAGGATGTAGTTCAACCAAGAGGTAATATGTTTACTTGGTAAAGAAATTGGAATAGAGATTACACATGTAACATTTGACTCAAACAGGTCCCTGTGAGAGTCAACCAACATGCATATACACAACAGTTCCAGGTTTTCACTATAAATTAGGAGACCCAATTTACTTAACTTAAGGTTAGACCTAAGGAAGTGCATGGTGGAGGAATCCCCCACTATAATGATATCCGCAGTGGGTAATTCTCCACCAAGTCCAACCCAGCTCACTGAAACAGCACAATGACAATAACACAAATGCAAACGGTTTGCCTACACATATAAGTTCAATAAGCTATCTGGCTCCCCTTTGTGGGTAGCTCAGCTGGTGCGTGTCCCGCTGTATCAGCCCATGCAGTGAACTGAACTGATAAGGGTTCCCAAAAGTTTCCAGTAATCTTCGGCTAGCTTTTGTTGGTGCACTTGAGTATTTGTAATCCAACAAGCAAGATGAAGAAAGAATGAACACTTAAACTGTACAGTATAAGGGCAAGTGGAATGCTGATCCTCCCAAAACGCCAAACCAATCCCGAATGCAGCGTGTCTCCACTTAAGGCACTACAGCTGTTAGCAAGTACAAATAAAACTATGGAAGTCACCTTCCTGCAACTCAGTTAATTATGCTGGTGGGCAGATGCCCTCTCACCACATGAGGCCTCGCCTTGCCGGTATGCTCCGTCCGGACCCTCTTGGTTCTCGGCTCCTGGGCATGTCGTGGTCCCTGGTCCTCTGCCCCGTCGCTCACGAGGTGTCGATGGAAAGGTTTCCGCCACTTTAGGCCCAGGCTTCTCCGGCCTAAGCACGCTCACTGCAGGCCTCTTGCCTGTTTGAAGATGGCGTCCCAAGAGGCCGCACAAGAGCACCGCCTTGCCTTAAATAGGTTCTCCCAGCAGGCTGTGTGTGGCGCCAAAAACTTTGGCGGCATAGTGGTCTTGTGGGTAATGTAGTTTCATTTCCAATAGAGTCTCTGTCTATGATTCCACATTACCCATAATGCTTTATCCATGAATAACTGAACCAAACAACTTTTAATAGTCTAGCATAAACGGGCACCAGAGGGAGCTAAGTTTTTATTAGGCACAAACTGTAGTCCATAAGTTACGTGCAAAAGTGACGCCTTGATACACAACATTTTTTTTTCCTCTCAGGATCACCAGGTGAAGAAAGCCTAAAAAAGAAAAAAAATGCAGCCGTCACATCTAGAAATTGCTGTAATTAATAAATGTTCGCTTTTGGGTTTAGTAACTAGTTAAAGAAGTTGTAAAGTCAGAAGGTTTTTTATCTTAATGCATTCTATGCATTAAGATAAAAAGCCTTCTGTGTGCAGCAGCCCCCTAATACTTACCTGAGCCCCTTCTCTCTCCAGCGATGTCCACGAGTGTCTCAGCCATCCGAGACTCTCCCTCCTGATTGGCTGAGACACAGCCGCGGCGCCATTGGCTCCCGCTGCTGTCAATCAAAGTCAGTCAGCCAATCAGGAGAGAGAGGGGGTGGGGCCGGGCCACAGCTCCGTGTCTGAATGGCCACAGGGAGCTGTGACTCGGTTTGGGTACCCCAATAGCAAGCTGTTTGCTGTGGGGGCACTTAACGGGAGGGAGGAGCCAGGAACACAGAAGAGGGACCCAAGAAGAGGAGGATCCGGGCTGCTCTGTGCAAATCCACTGCATGAGAGCAGGTAAGTATAACATGTTTGGAGACTTTACAATCACTTTAAAGAAGGTGTGGCTCTCAGACATCATGTGGCCCCTTGAAGTTTTATCCCAATTATTTTGGGTTACTCTTCGATTTGAATATGACCTACTGGGTGTATACCAATAGCACACCTTCCTATGCAGGAAGAATTCTGCACTAAAATTCTGGGGCCAAAATAAACTAATTCTATATTTTCTTTAATGTATAACATCTTTCTGAGCACTATATAATTTGTGTTTTTCTTATTCAATAATGTTTAGATTAGCTGTGCCATAAACTAACCTCTGCCATTCAATACTGATGAGTAATGACCCAAATTTAATTAAGGGAAACACTATGTACACTAATTAGCAACAAGGTTTGCATGACAAAACAGTGAAATGACAAAATAAGCATCGCTTTTCCTGGTAAACACATTATATGCGTTCATAGAAACTGTCAGTTGGCGAACTGTTTGACATTGCTGTAAAAAATGGCCATAGAATTGTAGAACGCTACCATTTCTCTTTGTAACAATCACAAGTAGATGGAAACTTCATTGTTTGCTCCAGAACAAAAAAAAATGTTTTATTTTTTTAAATGCTCCACCTCTTAATCTCCAGAAGATTTTACCCCCCTCATGACCAGGCCATTTTTTGCGATACGGCACTGCGCTAATTTAACTGGCAATTGCGCGGTCATGCAATGCTGTACCCAAACAAAATTTTTATAATTTTTTCACACAAATAGAGCTTTCTTTTGGGGCTTTTCAATCACCACTGTTTTTTTTTTTTTTTTTTTGCAATATAAGCCGAAAATGTTGAAAAAAAAAACAATATTTTTTACATATCGAATAAAAAAAAAAAAAAAAAAATCTTCATAAATTTTGGACAAAATGTATTCTGGTATATATTTTTGATAAAAATAAAAAAATCCCAATAAGTGTTTATTGATTGCTTTGCGTAAAAGTTATAGCGCCTACAAATTACAAACAGGTAAAATAAGTATTGAACACGTCACCATTTTTCTAGGTAAATATATTTCTAAGAGCTCATTCACACAGGGGCCACTCGTCAGGCGACTCAGCCGCCTGCCAAGTCGCGTCCCGCTCTGTTCAATAGAACCGTTCTAATAGGAGCGACGCAAGTTCTTGTACTACTTTGGGGGCGACTCGGGGCGACTTACATTGACTTCTATACAAAAGTCATTTTGCAAGTCGCCTCTGAAGTCGTCTTCAGATCGCCTTGCCGAGTTGCCCCCAAAGTCGTGCCGCCCCTGTGTGAATGGGCTCTTAAGGTGCTATTGACATGCAATTTGCACCACATGTGGGCAACAACCCATGCAATCCATACATACAAAGAAACCAAAACAAAATAACAAATTATTATTTTCACTCCTCTGTCAGAAATCTTGCGAGGAGCACCTGGTCGTGCCCGGTTTATGGTGAAATTATTTTCTTTCCACTTCTGGATTATGGCCCCAACAGTGCTCACTGGAACATTCAGAAGTTTAGAATTCCTTCTGTAACCAATGGTGAGGTGTTCAATACAAATCTTGCCTGCTGTATACTGGAAGTTTTTATAATTTTTATACTACAGTCACTCATAACAGGACTGAGATAGGGCGGCGGGCAATATGACACTAACTGACGATAGGGGGAACTGACTAACTGCCACTGACATCACCAATGACATTATTAAAGTGATTAGTGATAATACTATATACTGTCACTGTACTAATGACACTGGCTGGGAAGGGGTAACATCATAGGTTAAATATGTGTCTGACTAGGTGTAATGTGTGTACAGTGTGCTTCTTTTACTAAGAGATCTCTCAGTTATTCATCTCTGCTTTCCAGGGATGAGAAACTGACAGATCGCTCCTTATGTACAGATCTCTATGTTTTTTACCAACACAGAGCTCTGGGCTGTGATTGCACACAGCCAATCAGCAGGTCCCGACTGACAGGCTCCCACTGTGTGCAATCACAGCAGGTGGCGGGGCAGGGGCGGATCCAGAGTCTAGTCTCGGGAGGGGCACTGCCAGAAAATATGTTTTTTTGGGGTAAATTTGTCAGGGCAATGGCTGGTGTTGGTGCTTCAATCATCACGGCACCATGGTTGTTATGGTGTCAGGATGATTGAAGCGCATTATTACTATTATTACATTGTTATAAAAAATTTAATAGTTCAGCTCACCATAATGCAGAATCAGTGGGAGCCTCGAGTGTGTCACTTGCCACCTTCCCATTCCACACGTTGTGGATTGTCACTTGCCACACATTGCGGATTGTCACTTGCTACGTCCCATGCCACACGTTGTGGATTGCCACTTGCCACGTCACCTGTCACCTAATGCGGATTGTCACTTGCCACGTCCCATGCCACACATTGCAGATTGTCACTTGCCACATCACCTGTCATCAGATGCAGATTGTCACTTGCCACGTCACCAGATACAGATTGTCACTTGCCACGTCACCTGTCACCTAATGCGGATTGTCACTTGCCACGTCCCATGGCACACATTGCAGATTGTCACTTGCCACGTCCCATGCCACACATTGCAGATTGTCACTTGCCACATCACCTGTCATCAGATGCAGATTGTCACTTGCCACGTCACCTGTCATCAGATACAGATTGTCACTTGCCACGTCACCAGATGCAGATTGTCACTTGCCACGTCACCTGTCACCTGATGCGGATTGTCACTTGCCACGTCCCATGGTACACATTGCAGATTGTCACTTGCCACGTCCCATGCCACACATTGCAGATTGTTACTTGCCACGTCACCTGCCACCAGATGCAGATTGTCACTTGCCACGTCACCTGCCACCAGATGCAGATTGTCACTTGCCACGTTACCTGCCACCAGATGCAGATTGTCACTTACCACGTCACCTGCCACCAGATGCAGACTGTCACTTGCCACGTCCCATGCCACACGTTGCGGATAGTCACTTGCTGTGTCACTTTCCTGCTAAGGTGGTCCCTGTGTCCCAGAGTCTCCCAGCAGATTACCAGTCAGGCAGCAGAGAGATGATGTAATCTCTCTGCTGCCGCGGCTGCCTACACACAGTGCACAGTCTGGGCGGAACTGCAGGGATGCAGGGCGGGCGACGTGCGGTGAGAGATGATGTCATCTCTCTGCTCCCCCGCCCGCCGGCTCCCTTATTAGCCAGCAGCCCGCGCACACACTGTCACCAAGCCGCACAGCTGCTCACCAACCAAGCCGCCGGCTCTCTCACCCGCGGAACTGCCTGCCGGCTCTTACACTCGTGGAGCCGCCCGCCGACTCTCTCACCCGCGGAGCCGCCCGCCGGCTCTCTCACCAGTGGAGCCGCCCGCCGGCTTTCTCACCCGCGGTGACACTCGCCCATTTACCCGCATTCTCGGAGCGGCCAATTGCCCCATTGCCCCCCTGGATGCGCCCCTGGGCGGGGGGTGTGTGCTCATCTGCAGTACATTGTGGGCGGGCGGGTGCTAAGGGGATAATTTCTTGCGTAGAAATGTTTTCTAATTTTGCTGTTAGGTTGTAAAATCTAAGCCTTATAATAAATTGTGGCTATATATATTTAGTGGACTTCAAAAAAATGGTGACCAACTGCACACAGACCAACTTCCTGTTGCACACATGTAAATGAGATGGGTAAAAGTAAGGTTCTCTACAATTAAACCCCAAAAAGGACGAAATGCGTATAAGGAGTTCTCTACAGGTGGAGAACAGGATCTGAAGCCATCGTTTACCCATCTCATTCACATTTATGAAACAGGGAGTCGGTGTCTGTGTGAAGATGATCACCATTTTGTTGAAGTCTACTAAAGCCTGTCTGTCTTGCACCAGTCTATTTACATGCCGATCCGACTAACACAGTTTTGGGGGACATTTGAAAGCGGCACTATTTTCATTTGTTTGGGCTACATATATATAAATTCAGTGTTGCTTGGCTGTAGTCAGCTTAGGTTGAAATTGATAGTTCTGTATTTACTTGGCCTCCCCTAAAACAGTGTTATAATTTGCCTTTGCCTGCTTTTGGGGAGTGTCCCTGGCATTAGAGTACAAAGACCCAATAATGTAGGGTTCCTTATTGGATCAAAGACCCAATAATGATGACGTTGCCTTTTGGACAAAACGCTGCATAGGGCAGAGCCCAGAGATATGACGTCATGACGCTATACGCGCTGACTGCCGCCATCTTGTTGGTTAGAAACAATTGAAACCTACAGTAGGACCGATTTTAGCTCCTGACGTGCTTGTTTTTTAACGCAATGAAATGTGAGTATTTTGAATGCTTTTTATGGAATAAATTTGCCTTGATTCAACATACTTCACCATGAGGAGTTGCCTTCTTTGTATTTAATATATGAACCTGTGAATCCATCCCATGTTGAGACTTTACGAGATCCAGTTATCTGCTATCTGAGTGGAGTCGTGATGTTATGGATATAATGTGCCTATCTGACCACCTATAATCTAGTGGTCCATTATTTGCGGTAAGAGGCCCAGTGTGTTGGTGTTCAGTGGAGGATAATTAATTTACCTTGATTTGCCCTGTATACACCGTGGGTGATTCCAGTTTTTCTGAACATGGACTCTTTATGCTAAATTGCAGTGGACTTTTTATTTGCATATTTTTATGCCTTTATTTTTAGTGCTGCATATACCTGTATTTTCCCTTTTTTTTGTTAACAACAATTGTATGCTAGCTGCTCTGTAGAAATGATAGCGCAGTGATTAATTCTTATTTTTATGAATATTATGTTTCCCCTAGCCAACCAGGGTTTAATGCCAGTGGTGCAGATTGGGAGAGAACATAAATAACAGGGTGTGACTTTGTATATCTCTCTTTCCCCGGGCCTCCTACCTGAAGGAGAGTGTTTACTGGATGTCTTGTCCTTCAAGGCATGTTGCCTAGGGAAGACAACCATATGCTCAGCACACTTGGGCAGATCTTGGAGCCTAGGCTTAACCTGCCCTGCTGGATGTGGTCTTCCCAGGGAGGGAGGAACTATGCCTGACAAAGGAACACCATCCATGCAGGAGCTATGGCTGGGATTACTACTACCACATCTACTCCTCACCCAGGAGCTTAAACTCACAGGATGCAGGGTTGGCTTAAAGCTTCTTTATCTGTGAAGGTTGAGAGTAGGTTTTCTATTTTGTTTAATGGCTGAAATTTGCCGTGACCTCCGGGGTATTCTTTGGCCTAATCCTCTCTCTCTAAAAGTGGTTAATAACATTTTCGCCATGCGAAGGATCAACGTGTGGAAGTCAATCAGTCGGTCTGTAAATGCTCTAGGGCAGCTAAAGAACTGTTCAACCCTAGACAGGCTGGAAGTCCCTAATACAACCAGCAACTCCTTCAGGGGTGAGTTCCACAAAAGGTTTTCAGGTTTTCAAGTGTGCACTGAATTAAAGTGGTTGTAAAGGCTAAAGGTTTTTTACCTGCATGCATTCAATGCATGAAGATAAAAAACCTTCTGTGTCCAGCAGCCCCCCCCCCTCAATACTTACCTGGGCCCCCTCTCAATCCAGCGATGTGCACGAGAGCCTCAGATCATCTTTAGCTAAGAAGGTAGCAGGAGCCATTGGCTTCCGCTACTATCAATCACTGTCAATCACAGCTAGTAAGCCATTGAGTAAGCCATTGAGAAGAGAGAGGGGGATGGGTACGAGTCACGTCTGTGTGTGAATGGACACACAGAGCAGCGACTAAGGAGCGAGCCTGCTCAGGTGCCCCTGCTTGCTATACGGCACTTGGCAGGATGGAGGGGCCAGGAGAACTAGCAGGGGACCCAAAAAGAGGAGGATCCATTACACAGAGCAGGTAAGTATAACATGTTTATTTTTTTTACATGACAATGGTCACCAGGAGAAATAGAGGTGGTTATTCTCCCCAGCGTGGACAAGAGAAAGAGGTTTTAACTCTTTCTCTTTTCCAGTGTATGCAAAACTATAAAAAAGAGGGAACAGTTCATATTAGGCACTATTGCTCAAATTTAAAGGTAATTTTTAGGTTTTCCAATTGACTGCTTGATCTTCTAGAAACATAGTGGAGGCTCTCAGTAGTGGTGTATGTGAAAATTGCAATAAACTAAATTTTTTATTAGTATATTCTCCTTTCTTTTTCTAACCTGCATCAGAAAGAAAAAAAAAATAGTTGGTGGATATTTTTGAAGCACCTCGTCCATAACAATCTTGAAACAATAGATATTTGAGGCATATTGGACTTTTGTGGTGCTCAAGGATGTAGAAGAACAATTTCTTTATTACAGTGTTCTTAAAAACATCAATTACACTAACGGTTATCTATCCTCCTGATACATATCCAATATCTATCCCCTGGGTATGCTTGCATATCATCCTGGTCTCGTATTAGAAGTATACATTCAACATAATACACAACCAAGTTATAATTCACAGGGTTATATGGAGTGTCCAGGGAAAGCAAAGAGAAGACTTTCAGATCTCAACACGTTTTACAGATTATAACCACTTCTTCAGGAAGGGGGAAAGAGGAGGCAACAAGTAAGTGAATCTGAAAAATCAATGTACAAGCATAATAGTATATAGCATTGTACAAATATAACATACTACATCTTCACATACCTCCCAACGTTTTGAAACAGGAACGAGGGACACCTATTAGTAAAAGTATGTAGGCATAGGGCACACCCCCCTACCACGCCCCCTTAATGGAGAATTATACAAATAAAAGATTTGTTAAACCCACAAGTGTTTTTTTTTTCTTTTTATCACTACTATGCCTTTACACTGGCTTTTGAAATTTACAAATCCAACAATTTAGAAATTGGATGAAAAGTTTAGCACTGTGAAACACTTTTTGAACGATAAATAGTGCATTTTACATACAACTATATAGATCAGACCAAAATGAGGGACGAATGAGGAGGAAAGAGGGACAGAGGGACTTTGTTCCAAATCAGGGTCAGTCCCTTAAAATCAGGGACAGACTGAAAATATAAGCATAAAGTAGCAATAATGTAGTAACAAGACCACCGAGCAAAGCGTTTGCATCGTCAACTCACCCTGGAGGTGGGCATGGGGGAGCACAAAGAGAGAGGAGGAGGACTAGCAAAAAATATTAAGAGCACTTTAGTATACAAACTACCCATCTTGCATTACTATATAACACACTAACCTGGTGGTCGGTAGTAGTATCCATACAATCTTAATGCATAAACAAGTCAAGAAAGTGTCTGTGTTTAAAAGAACATAGTATATTCAATTGTCATGGGCCTTGTAAGAATGGGGCATCTATCCAAAAATGATTAATAAAGTACCATATAGTTGCATCCTTAACCTCAAAGAGCCTTAAGGTGAGACAAGGAAAGTCCTTCTTACACATAGCACACAAGCGTCTAGTAACTAATCAAAGGTAATTCTTTAGATATCTCAACTGATGAATAAACATAAAGGCTTCAAAATCACTGCAAGTCGCCATAATATGAGATAGGCTGGTGCCTGAGATCAAGCCCCACCTTTCTTCTTCCTACACCCTTATAGAAAACTCCCATCATTTTCAGTGATCCCAAAATTATGGTTGTTTTTTTCCAGACAAAACCCATTCTAATCATAAATTCATACGGCTCAATTTCAAATGTGAGATAAACCATTTTATGACAGTTTGATTCTCACAGCTTGTGCAGTAACTTGTATGCATTTTAATTATCCTTTTCATGCTCACCTTAGAAATCAGAGTTAGACATAACTTCTCTGCTGGCATTTACACACAGAAAATCCCAGACAGCCAAAAGGATTTTGAACTGCAGAATGCTCTGAGACTGTCACGTAACTGATAGGAGACTGAAATGACGAGGTCGGCCTCTCCTGAATCTCCAGCCCGGACCCCACTGAAGGGGGAACAGAGGGTACCGAGGGACAGGAAGAACACGAGTACCTACAGATGTTGATGGGATAACTTGCAGCAGGAGATGTCACCCCAAGGAGACTGGCGAACCAATGGATCGGGAACAGTAGTAATGTTCAGAAGTCTAGCCCAGGATAAAGGGGCTTGTCAGAGCTGTCAGCAGACTTGAGGCAGAACACTCAGTGGTGCACAAAGCTGGTACAGCAGAGAGCAAAACAGGCACTTCAGTAGGACAGGAAGCCAGGATCAGAGACAGAAGCATGGTCACAAGAATAGCCAGGGTTATCAACAGGTGAGCAGCAAGGTACCAAATCATGAGCAAAGCCGAAGTCAGGAACAGAGCCGGATCAGGAATTAATGACAGGTCAGAAGCAGAATCCAAGATCAGGTCAGGAGCAAGCTGGGTCAGTAACAAGGGAATCATACAGGATAAATGCAGGACACAGGGAACAGTTAAAGATCAGTCAGCAAAGAACATGGGCATGTGCAGTCTTTAAATAGATCGTCTGCTGCCAACAGGAATTGTGCATATGCGTGCACACGTTCGCCAATTCATGTGCTTGCCTGTTAACCCTTCTGTGGGAAATACCAAGCACACCAGACACCTCACAGGGATTCCCTGACAGAGACACATACCATAGAATTTTCGACTGGCAGCACCATTATTCTTTAACCTTAGAATAGGAACCAGATGCCATTATTTCTAAAATCCCAAAAGAACTTTTAGTTTACAACTGCTAAACACATTCTGTGTGCCTCAAAACAAATTATATTCAAACTTTTTTTTTTGTAGAAAAGCCTGTCCCCCGTCAACAACCTGCAGAGAAGGACCCTTGCTCTCTGTGCAGAAGCAGTGGTCTCTTTGCAACAATTTCACAGGCCCCCTTCAGAGGCAGAACAAGCGCTCTCTAACCAGGAGGGAGCATGAGCTTTCTTGATTGAAGAGCTCTAGGTCTGACTCAGCATTGCACTTGTCAGACCTCTACAGAAATACTTTCTGTTTCTAAAGAAAGTGAACTGTAAAGCCTACAGTGGTACAGTGATTTACTAAAACTGGAGAGTGCAAAATCTGGTGCAGCTGTGTAAGTCCATATTTGCATATATATAGATTCATTTAACAGTCCTGATGAAGAACATTAGCGAACTAGCCTCTCAAAACCAATTGGAGTAAAAATAGGTAAAAAATAACTTAAAATAAAATGTTCACAGGTACATTCTCTCAGGTACATATGTTTAATATATTCAACAGTTAGAGACTTGATTTCTTGTTGCCCTCGGGTGGTAATCTATCACCCTTGATAACTAAAGTGCCACATCCTGATAGCTAGTAGAAAAATATGTGGAAAGAATGGACTTTATAGGCACTACTATAGAAAAATATATAATTTTAATAATATCATATAAAATACATAAATGTGAAACACAGTAGATTGAAAGACATAATAATAAAAGAAAAAGAAAACGAAACTGAACTACTGATAGAGTAATTACTGCATGCGTTGCTTCCTTGCAGGTCTGATGAGCAAGCTGTCTTTGTGACCATACATGCAGTTCTTATCTCCTGAGGAAGCCATCGTATGGCGAAACATGTAGACCAAGAAGTTACTGCTGTTCATCTACTACAGAACCACAAGGGACCATAGGACCCACCCTGGATTCCTGAGACTGCTACACAGTGGCACATACTGTGACTGCACCATACCCCCTGAGGGTATGAAAGATCTGGTGAGTGCAACATCTTAAATAATCACGGATAACCACATTCACGGCACAGGCTATTAGAACAAGCACCGCAGCAAGTCACCAATTTATCTTGTCACCACCTTTTGGATTCTCACCATTGGACTTTATATTTTATTTTTATTAATTTATTTTATTTTTTCATTATTATTTATTCTTTCAGTTTAATTTCATGTTGAAATTTTATGTGCATTGTCAGAGTGTACCAGGGATCACTTAAACACTCTTTTCAACTGTTCAATCACTTGGGATGGAGCATAATCCCAGCTGAGTCTAGCAAACACCCGGCCGAGACAATATTCAAATTCATTGTAATTTATTGTATTTTATTTTGTTCACACTGCACTTTCTGCAGCACCACACAGGTAGCACTAATCTGCTTCCCAGCACTTCCAATAGCTAGCCCCCAGCCAGCAAACACCCGGCCGAGCCGGACTTGGAAAAATTCACACTACAATTTTTTCATTCACCTGTACATCTATCAACACTATCACCTCTTGAAGGTTAAGCAAACACCTGGCATAGCTAGCCCTCAGCTAGCAAACACCCGGCTGAGCCGGAATTGGATGCTTCACAGCACATATTTATCCATATTTCTTTACCCACTTGTACATCCATCAACACTATCACCTTTTGAAGGCTATCGCAAAGGTTAAGTAAACACCCGGCAGAGACACTCCAATTCATTTTATTTGAGACCTCACTCAACACAGGTCCTTAACAGTAAACACCAGGCAGAGCTTGGTTTGTTGTTCATTTGCACACATCTTTATATATTTATTTTATATTCATTGTATTTCATTTTATTATTAACATCATCTGGATTCCAGCAGATTGGGTTTATGTAAGAACAGCGCCACCACTACACCCCTCATCTTTTTCATATCCTTGCTCCACCTATTCAGGAGATAGCAATAAGTAGAGGCAGCAGTTCTGACTACTACATTGTGTTTGAAGTCCTTTTGCGCTGAGTCACCTTACCCTTCTTCACTGCGGGAGAGATGTCGCTGGCCGAAGTGGGGTACGAGGACCGCTGCAGGGGCTTCGATGTAAGGTAAGTAATTTATAATGAGCTAGTATTCATAGCATACTAGCTCATTATGACTTTGGATTGCAGGGTTTTTATTTTATGTATTTTTTTAATAGGGTTTACAACCACTTTAATTGTTAAAAAGTTTGTCGAAGATGTGTAATTTCGGGGAAAACATGTTAGCTCTATTTGTACTTACACATCTTCAATAAAGTTTTAACAGTTCATCAAGTGAGACTTTTTTTTGACAACCCAAATGTCTTTTGCTGAAAGTACCCCATCCTCTTGTCAGAAAGGCAGCAGCCCTGGACCCCAAGGGAGTCTATCACCTCTATCCACATTGGGCGACAACTGACAAGAAGTCATTCCTTCCACACTGTCCACAGAGATACCTACCAGTAACCAGTCACTAGTTAAACCAGTCCAGCCGTGTCTCTCAATTACTTCAGATTGCCTTACATGGTGGCTTCTTGAGTACTTGTATAGGTGAGGGTGATATTTCCCTGTGGTGAGGCCAAGTGATGTTGCCTCCATTAACTGACAGAAATAGACATACAAGGTGTTTTTTTCTTTTCTTTTTTCCTTTATGGCTTTCTCCTAGCATTTTTTTAATTAGAGGATGGGATGGTCCACTTGGATATCAAAATAAGAACTAGGCTTAAGCAGGCATGTATTACGGATATTTTTTTACTCTTATGCCGCGTACACACGATCATTTTTCCCGTCTGGAAAAATTACATTTTTCCCTTTGGACGAGAAAAACGATCGTCTGTGGGCTTTTTTCCGGTTTTCCCGACGGGAAAAACGTCATTAATCACGACGAGAAAAATTAGAACATGCTCTAATCTTTCTTGTCGTGATTCCTGTAATTTTTTTCCGCTGCAGTTTTCCCATAAGGAAACACTGCCGGGGAGCCCACACACGGTCGTTTTTCTCGTCAAGAGAAAGAATGCCGGGAAAAATGGCCGTGTGTAGGGGAACAAGCCGTTCCCTCGTTTTTCCTGTCATGATTAACGGTGGTGTTTTAACCGCCGTGAATCACGATCGTGTGTACGCGGCATGAGGACTGCAGCCAAGGACTTTAAAGTCAACCCAGAATATTCCATTTATTACAATTTAGAAGCTGGAAACCACAAATTGGCAGTCTGAAAGGAGCAAATTTTAAATAATCTTTAATCTCCTATTCACAGTGTTCAGAAAACACTTCCTGCCAGTGATAACACCCAGTGTGAACTGGTATAGTCTCTGGATGGAAGCATCAAAAATTGATGATAGCTGGCTTAGTAAATGTGTCATATTTTGACTACTTCTATTCATATATGATAAAAACAGATGACAGAAAAACCCATGCAGCTTCAGGAGAGATGCCGTGCATGATGGGGAATCTAAAGCCCTTTCTATATATTTAGAAACAGAACTACCAAGCTGGAAAAAAAAAACTTTGAATGCAGAGTGATTTAAATATAAAGTATACCGTTTTTTTGCTCAATTCTATCCTAAGTTTAAAAAAAAAAAATCAAACTGGTGGCTTCAAAGTGGCCTTAAAGTAATAATAAGCCCTCGGTTTTTAAGCACTTTTGGCAGCTGATTTATTCACTTACTGAGTATGCAGCTTCTTTATCTTTACATTTTTGCCTATATTCCATTTTAAGAGAGTACCATGATGACTGCCCCATTTTTTTCTATTTTCAGGGTGGTTCCTATGCTAGGCCTAAAGCTTTGCTACATAAGGGGTAGGCAACCTTTTAAAGGTTGAGATCTACCTGGAAAATATGGAGGAACATCCCAGGGGGAGGGGGGCACCATTTATTAAAATATAACCATCAAGCCCCCAATAAAAACACAGCATAGTGCCCTTTAAAGCCCCCCTCCCCACTCCCACTAGTGCCCCACACTTCTCTTCACATCACTCCCCTCCCAGTACTGTCCGCTGCCCCCTCCCCCTCAGTAGTTTTCCTCCCCCCTCCACCCCACAGTAGGGTCCTCTGCCCCTCCTACTGTTCTGCGCCCCCCAAAACAGTGTCTTCTGTCCGCCTTAACATCATTGCCCCAACTGTAGTGTACTCTGCCCCCCATAGCAGTGTCCTCTATCCCCTTCACATCAACCCCCCCCCCACTGTAGTGTCATCTGCACCCCCATAGCAGTGTCCTGTGCCCCCTTAAAGCACTGTCCTCTGTCCCCTTCACACCTCCCCACTGTAGTCTCCTCTGCCCCCCCAAAGCACTGTCCTTTGTCCCCTTCACACCCTCCCCCTACTGTAGTCTCCTCTGCCCCCCAAAGCACTGTCCTTTGTCCCCTTCACACCCTCCCCCTAATGTAGTGTCCTCTGCCCCCCCCAAAGCAAAGCCCTCTGTCCCCTTCACACCGACCCCCTACTGTAGTGTCCTTTGCCCCCCCACCAATGCAAAGCCCTCTGTCCCCTTCACACCCACCCCCTACTGAAGTGTCATCTGCTCCCCCAAAGCAATGTCCTTTGTCACCATCACACCCTTCCCCCACTATAGTGTGCTCTGCGCCCCCCAATGCAGTGTCCTCTGTCCCTTTCAACCCCCCCCCCCACTGTAGTGTCCGCTGCCCTCCCATGTGATGTCCTCTATACCCTACACAAACCCTTCCCCCCACTGTAGTGTCCTTTGCCCCCCCCAATGCAATGTACTCTGTCCCCTTCATCCCCCTATGCAATGTCCTGTCCCCTTCACCCCTCCCCCCTGTAATGTGCTTTGTCCCCTTCACATCAGTGTGTAAGTAGCACTCTCCTACCTTACAATGGTGTATAGCAGAGTGGAGAGCAGGATGTATGACAGTACTGGATAGAGGGCGGGGCGGGAGCTGTCAGCAACTGGTAATGGTTGATAGGACCGCCCGGCAACCTATCAGCTACTAGTTAATGTGAAAGGTTTGTTCCAGCAGCTCCCGCTCCCGCCCCTGCCCTATATCTAATACTGTGATTCTTCCTGCTCTCTGCTTTGCAGTGAAGAGGAGAGCAGCGGAGGCTGGGGGAAGAACTGTGTGCAGGGCTATGTTCACAATTGACCCGTTTGCTGCCCACGGTCGATCACGATCGATGGCTTGCCGACCCCACTCTACACTGTGTGCATCGATAGACACACACAGCCCACTAGCCTAGGATGGCAAGGCATTCCCCTGATCCTCCCTCCTCCTCCCTTCTCCAAGGTAACAGACTGATTGAAGACTGCACTGTTCAATGTTAGCTCTTTCCCATGAAGACCAGAAGTTCAGGGAAGCAGCACTGTGAGAGTAGGAGCCAGTACCATTGAAATACAGTATGTAAACAGCAAGTGATTGGGTAAGAATTCTTACAAATAGTTTACTGGGCAATGTTGTTGTGCTCAATGTGCTAAATTGCTAAACAATGCTGAGGATTTAAAACCTAACTTCAGGTTTACTATGACTAGAAATAGTTTGTTTAGGCCAAGCTGGCCCAAACTAACTATTTCCTTTACTAACAGATCCAACCACTGGCAGCACTGTATAAACTGTATGATGTAGCATTAGCTATATATAGTTTACAGTTGTGTTCTGGCAGTGGTACAGGGATATTTATTTTGTAATAGAACAGGAGGAAGTCCCCATCCCGCTGCCAGAGCACAGCTACATACAGTTTATACCAGTGACCAGTGGCGGCCAGTGGAATTTTTTTATTGTGGGGCAGCAAACAGTATGATTCCCCCCCCCCCCCCCCCGGTCGGCTTTCACTTCCCAGCGGTGGTGGCCTCCTGTTTTCCTGCTCTCCACGGGTCTTCATGGCGACTGCGGCTTCTGTTTCCTCACTCCTTCTCTTCTCTTTTCAACCAATCAGAAAACGGGTCTCACACTGATTGGCTGAATTGAGGATCAGTGTTTCAAAAGCGAATGTTCATTCACTGTTGAAAAACACCTGGGTGGGATCAGAGAGCATTCTCTGTGACCCGAGCCCACCCTATTTTGAAGCCTATTAGAGCTTCTGGCTCTAATCGGGTGCTTAAAAAAAAAAGCCGGCCGTTGTAATTCTTGCGGCCGGGACGCATGAATAGAGGGGGCGGCACCAGGCGCCCTAATGGACAGGCCGCCGCTAGTTTATAAAGTGCTCCCAGTGGTGCATCTGTTAGTAAAGAAAATAATTAAATTGAGCCAACTTGGCCCCAAACAAACTATTGAAAGTCTTAGTGAACCTAGAGTTAGACTCTAATAATAATCTAATAATTAATAACTAGTGTTGAGCGAACCCGAACTGTAAAGTTCGGGTCCGTACCGAACTTTAGCTTTTTCCCAAACCCGAACCCGGACTTTGCCCAAAAGTCCGGGTTCGGGTTCGGCAATCTAATTACGCATTTAGAAATGCTTCAGGGGCCAGCCAATCACCTTTTGATTAGCTGGTGTGCCCTTAGAGGCCATCATAGCCATGCCTACTAATGGCATGGCTGTGATTGGTCAGTGCAACATGTGACCCAGCTTCTATATAAGCTAGAGGCACACAGCACACACGTCACTCTGCTTCAGAATAGATAGGGAGAGGATCTAGTCTGCTGCTGCTGCTTTTAGGGAGAGATAGAAAAATAGATGAGGTAGTCCTGATTCTACAATCTGAGGGAAAAGATAGAGAGATAGTGTAGTGTAGGGCCAGGTTCCTGTGTTGGTGCTTTCAGGGAGAGAGAATATTATATAGGAGTCCAGATTCAGAGATTAAAATCAGCGATCTGCATAGGTTTACCTATTTGTGTTGCAGTGCAGTCTTTTTACACTGCCATGAGCCCAGTGTCAGAGAAAATCTAACTTTTAGGGGGAAAAAAAAGGCACTTTATTGTGCTCTTTTTCAAAAGACCCATAGGGCAAAAAAAAAAAAAAAAAAAAAAAGCATTTTATTTTGCTCGTGCAAAAAAAGACCCGTTTAGGGCAAAAAAATAAATAAAAAGAAATTGCACTTTAATGTACGCTTGCAAAAAGAGCCATTCAGGGGCACAAAAAATAGTTTGCAGTGTGTTATACATATGTGGAGGTGTGTTAAATAAACAATTTCTATATAGTTTTCTCCTACTGTGCTATACTAAAAAAACAACATTTTTTTTGAATAGCATTTTCTGCAGTTCTGTAGCTGTGCGATTCAGCGGTTACGTACTGTGGGTGTGTTCTGCTCTTCCAAAAAACGCCGTTTAGGGGCACAAAAAATTGTTTGCAGTGTGTTATACATATTTGGAGGTGTGTGAAATAAACAATTTCTATATAGTTTTCTCCTACTGTGCTATACTAAAAAAACAACATTTTTTTTGAATAGCATTTTCTGCAGTTCTGTAGCTGTGCGATTCAGCGGTTACGTACTGTGGGTGTGTTCTGCTCTTCCAAAAAACGCCGTTTAGGGGCACACAAATAGTTTGCAGTGTGTTATACATATTTGGAGGTGTGTGAAATAAACAATTTCTAAATAGTTTTCTTCTACTGTGCTATACTAAAAAAAAAAACATTTTTTTTGAATAGCATTTTCTGCAGTTCTGTAGCTGTGCGATTCAGCGGTTACGTACTGTGGGTGTGTTCTGCTCTTCCAAAAAACGCCGTTTAGGGGCACAAAAAATAGTTTGCAGTGTGTTATACATATTTGGAGGTGTGTGAAATAAACAATTTCTAAATAGTTTTCTTCTACTGTGCTATACTAAAAAAAAAAAAAAAATTTTTGAATAGCATTTTCTGCAGTTCTGTAGCTGTGCGATTCAGCGGTTACGTACTGTGGGTGTGTTCTGCTCTTCCAAAAAACGCAGTTTAGGGGCACAAAAAATAGTTTGCAGTGTGTTATACATATTTGGAGGTGTGTGAAATAAACAATTTCTAAATAGTTTTCTTCTACTGTGCTATACTAAAAAAAAAACATTTTTTTTTAATAGCATTTTCTGCAGTTCTGTAGCTGTGCGATTCAGCGGTTACGTACTGTGGGTGTGTTCTGCTCTTCCAAAAAACGCCGTTTAGGGGCACAAAAAATTGTTTGCAGTGTGTTATACATATTTGGAGGTGTGTGAAATAAACAATTTCTATATAGTTTTCTCCTACTGTGCTATACTAAAAAAACAACATTTTTTTTGAATAGCATTTTCTGCAGTTCTGTAGCTGTGCGATTCAGCGGTTACGTACTGTGGGTGTGTTCTGCTCTTCCAAAAAACGCCGTTTAGGGGCACACAAATAGTTTGCAGTGTGTTATACATATTTGGAGGTGTGTGAAATAAACAATTTCTAAATAGTTTTCTTCTACTGTGCTATACTAAAAAAAACCACATTTTTTTTGAATAGCATTTTCTGCAGTTCTGTAGCTGTGCGATTCAGCGGTTACGTACTGTGGGTGTGTTCTGCTCTTCCAAAAAACGCCGTTTAGGGGCACAAAAAATAGTTTGCAGTGTGTTATACATATTTGGAGGTGTGTGAAATAAACAATTTCTAAATAGTTTTCTTCTACTGTGCTATACTAAAAAAAAAAAATATTTTTTTTGAATAGCATTTTCTGCAGTTCTGTAGCTGTGCGATTCAGCGGTTACGTACTGTGGGTGTGTTCTGCTCTTCCAAAAAACGCAGTTTAGGGGCACAAAAAATAGTTTGCAGTGTGTTATACATATTTGGAGGTGTGTGAAATAAACAATTTCTAAATAGTTTTCTTCTACTGTGCTATACTAAAAAAAAAACATTTTTTTTGAATAGCATTTTCTGCAGTTCTGTAGCTGTGCGATTCAGCGGTTACGTACTGTGGGTGTGTTCTGCTCTTCCAAAAAACGCCGTTTAGGGGCACAAAAAATAGTTTGCAGTGTGTTATACATATTTGGAGGTGTGTGAAATAAACAATTTCTAAATAGTTTTCTTCTACTGTGCTATACTAAAAAAAACACATTTTTTTTTTAATAGCATTTTCTGCAGTTCTGTAGCTGTGCGATTCAGCGGTTACGTACTGTGGGTGTGTTCTGCTCTTCCAAAAACACCCATTTAGGGCAAGATCCTAAATTTGGAAAATATGAGGAGAAGGTCAAAGGGACGTGGTGGCCCCGGTCGTGGTGCTGCTGGTGGAGCTCCTGTTGCAGGGAGAGGACGTGGTGGATCTGTGCCAGATACACGCACAAGTGAAACACCTTCCTCAGGTGCGAGTAGGCGACCGAGCCTGCGGTGGTATTTTGTCGCGCCTAATGAGGCTGTACGAATGTTTAGGCCAGGACAAGTACAGGCGATAGTAGATTGGGTTGCTGACAGTGCCTCGGGTTCCTTCACATTGTCTCCCACCCACTCTTCTGATGAAAGAACAGAGTTGGCACCTGAAACCCATGTCCATCAGTCTTTCACCTCACCCCCTTGCAAATCAGCCAAGCAGTCTGAGCCCCAAATCATGCAGCAGTCTCTTCTGCTTTTCGATGACTCTGTTAGCAGGGTTTCCCAGGGCCATCCACCTAGCCCTGCCCCAGAAGTGAAAGAGATTGAGTGCACCGATGCCCAACCACTTATGTTTCATGATGAGTACATGGGAGGACCATCGCAGTACGTCTCGGATGATGACGAAACACAGGTGCCAACTGCTGCTGCTTTCGCAATTGTGCAGACAGACAAGGAGGGCAGGGGTGAAGACTGGGTGGAAGATGATGTGGAGGACGATGAGGTCCTCGACCCCACATGGAATCAACGTTATGCAGGTGACCAGTGTAGTTCGGAGGAAGAGGCGGTGGTCGCACAGAGCCACCAGCACAGCAGAAGAGGGAGCAGGGTGCAAAAGCGGAGCGTCCGTCCGCTAGACAGTATGTCTGCTACTGCCCAACGCAGCAAGGGACCGAGCACACCAAAGCCAGGTCCAAGGAGTTCCCTAGCGTGGCAGTTCTTCACACAATGTGCTGATGACAAGACACGAGTGGTTTGCAGGCTGTGCAATCAGAGGCTGAAGCGAGGCATAAACGTTCTCAACCTGAGCACAACCTGCATGACCAGGCATCTAAGTGCAAAGCACGAGCTGCAGTGGAGTAGACACCTCAAAAACCAAGAAAGGTCTCTGGCTCCTCCTGCTTCCTCTTCTGCTGCAGTCTCGGCCTCTTCATCCACCTCTGTAGTGACAGTGGCACCTGCCACCCCGCAAACAGAGGATCTGCCAGCAACACTACCACCTGGGTCACCAACCATCTCCACAATGTCCCATGGAAGCGTTCAGCTCTCTATCTCCCAAACATTGGAGCGGAAGAGGAAGTACCCCCCTAGCCACCCGCGATCCCTGGCCCTGAATGCCAGCATTTCAAAACTCCTGGCCTTTGAAATGCTGTCATTCCGTCTGGTGGAGACGCAGAGTTTTAAAAGCCTGATGGCATTGGCTGTCCCACAGTACGTCGTGCCCAGCCGCCACTATTTTTCCAGGCGAGCCATCCCTTCCCTGCACAACCAAGTGGGGGACAAAATCAGGTGTGCACTGCGCAATGCCATCTGTGGCAAGGTCCACCTAACTACGGATGCGTGGACCAGTAAGCACGGTCAGGGACGTTATATCTCCCTAACAGCACACTGGGTAAATGCAGTGGCGGCTACGCCTGAGGCAGATAGCAGTTTGGCACATGTCCTTCCACCACCGAGGATTGCAGGGCGCTTCAGTTTGCCTCCTGTTGCTAACTCCTCCTACTCTGCTTCCTCATCCTCTACCGCCTCCTCATCCGGTCAGCGTAACACCTTCACCACCAACTTCAGCACAGCCAGGGGTAAACGACAGCAGGGAGTTTTAAAACTTTCCTGTTTGGGGGAAAAACCCCACACCGCGCAGGAGTTGTGGAGGGACATGGAACAACAGACCAATGAGTGGTTGCTGTCAGTGAGCCTCAAGCCCGGCCTGGTGGTGTGCGATAATGGGCGAAATCTCGTAGCAGCTCTGGGCCTAGCCGGTTTGACGCACATCCCTTGCCTGGCGCATGTGCTGAACTTGGTGGTCCAGAGGTTCCTTAAAAATTACCCCAATATGCCAGAGCTGCTGCAGAAAGTGCGGGCTGTGTGTGCGCACTTTCGGCGTTCTCACCCTGCTGCTGCTCGCCTGTCAGCGCTGCAGCGTAACTTCGGCCTTCCCGCTCACCGCCTCATATGTGACGTGCCCACAAGGTGGAACTCCACCTTGCACATGCTGGCCAGACTGTGCGAGCAGCAGCAGGCGATAGTGGAGTTTCAGCTGCAGCAATCACGCGTGAGTCGCTCTGCGGAACAGCACCACTTCACCACCAATAACTGGGCCTCCATGCGAGACCTGTGTGCCTTGTTGCGCTGTTTCGAGTACTCCACCAACATGTCCAGTGCCAATGACGCCGTTCTTAGCGTTACTATCCCAGTTCTATGCCTCCTTGAAAAAACGCTTCGGGCGATGATGGAAGAGGATGTGGCACAGGAGGATGAGGAGGAGGAGGAGGAAGCGGGATCATTTCAAAGGCTTTCAGGGCAGTCTTTCACAAGTGGCTACGAGGGTGGGTTCCTGCACCAACAAACGCCAGGTACACAATTGTCCGGCAGAAAGGGCACAGTTCTGGAGGATGACGAGGTGGAGGAGGAGATGGAGGAGATGGGGGAGGAGGAGGAGGAGCCATTTTCACAGCAGGGTGGCACCCAGACCAGCTCGTTGCCATCACTGGTGCGTGGCTGGGGGGATACAGAGGACACAGACGATACACCTCCCACAGAGGACAGCTTTTCTTTGCCTCTGGCCAGCCTGGCACACATGAGCGATTAGATGCTGCAGTGTTTCCGCAATGACCGCCGAGTTGCCCACATTTTAACTGGTGCTGATTACTGGGTGGCCACCCTGCTGGATCCCCGTTACAAGGACAACGTACCGTCCTTAATTCCCTCACTGGAGCGGGATCGTAAGATGCGCGAGTACAAGCGCACGCTGGTAGACGCGCTGCTGGTGGCATTCCCACCTGACAGCGGGCGTACGGTGGAAGCACAAGGCGAAGGCAGAGGAGGAGGAAGAGGTCGCCAACGCAGCCGGGGCACCGGCAGCACCTCAGAAGGCAGGGTTAGCATGGCTGAAATGTGGAAAAGCTTTGTCAGCACGCCACAACAACCAGCACCACCAGCTGAGATGGAACGTCTCAGCAGGAGGCAGCATTTCACCAACATGGTTGAGCAGTATGTGTCCACAGGCCTACACGTACTGGATGACGGGTCTGCCCCCTTTAACTTCTGGGTCTCCAAATTGGGCACATGGCCTGAGCTTGCCCTTTATGCCTTGGAGGTGCTGGCCTGCCCTGCAGCCAGTGTATTATCTGAACGTGTATTTAGCACGGCAGGGGGGCGTTATCACAGACAAGCGCAGCCGCCTGTCCAGAGCCAATGTGGACAAGCTCACGTTCATTAAAATGAACCAGGCATGGATCCCACAGGACTAGTCCGTACCTTGTGCAGAATAGACATGTATACCGGTGTTGTGACAAAAACTGTCCGGCCATCGGATTGTGTCCGGCCCATACTGCGAAGGCGCAGCGCTTGCGCAGTACAGAGGACAAGGAGATTCACAAAATCTCCGAAGATGAACGGCGCCTGCGCTGTGAGTGCAGGTTCAAGCCCCACCATCCAAGTGGACATACGGTAGCACATAGTAACAGGGCCCCTCACGGGCTCGGTTCGATCGCCACGCTTCGGGCACGGCCTCACTTGGCTCGGCTTGAACCACGGATGGTGTGGCCTTCACCTGAACTCACCACGCAGGCGCCGTTCGTCTTGGGAGATTTTCAAAATCCCCTTGTCCTACATACTGAGCAAGCGCAGTACAGGGTGGACACTATTTGACGGGGGACAGAATTCGACACATCACCGGTCTTACCCAGCCATTGTTGTATTTTTGAATCAGTATTGGCTACCTCGTCCTCCTCCACCGCCGCTTCCACCTACACAGCCACATCCACCGCCACTTCAACCTCCTACTCCATATGGACCTCGTCCTCCTAGGTCAAGATTATTATTTTTTATTTTTATTTTTTTATGTTATTTTAAGTTATTTCCCTATCCACATTTGTTTGCAGAGCACTTGCCATGCTCTTAACAACATTTTGCTGCCATTTGCAGCCCTCTAGCCCTTTCCATTACTTTTTTAGAGCCTTTTTAGTCCTTAGAAGTCCGGGTCCCCATTGACTTCAATGGGGTTCGGTTTCGGGTCCGGGTTCGGGTTAAAGTTCGGTCCCGGACCCGAACTTTTTTCAGAAGTTCGGCCGAACCCGTCGAACCCGAACATCCAGGTGTCCGCTCAACTCTATTAATAACAGATGACTAATATGTGCGCTCTTCAAATTGTTGAGTTCAGGTGTGTCCAGTGAAGGGTACTGTCACGTACCTGGTAGACGAGCCCAATGTGCAGGGAGCGGCTTCTCGTAGCCTCTGATTCACGAGGCCCTGGTAGTGGAAACAGGGGCTCGCGAGGGCAGAGGGCACAAGTGCCTGACTGGTAAGCTGAGTAGGGGCCTTGAGCAGAAGCTGTAGTCCACGGCAGGGTGCAGTAGTGGAACACTCGTGGGAGAGCAGCAGAGCAGGTGAGGACAGACCGGGTCAAACACTGGCAGGCTGGTTCAGGTACAAAAGCGGGATCCAAAACGGGAGTCAGAGTCCAGGCCGGATCAGTTCGTTGGGCAGGCAGAAATCAGGTTAGAGGGATAAGCAAAAGAGTCGTCAAGGCAAGCCGGGATCAGAAGGGCAGGCAGCAAACAGGATACACAGAGGGAAGCCGGATCAGGTAGGAAGTTCAGCAGCGGGGTATCAATCAGCAGGGGTCTCAGGAAACGCTGTAGACCAGACAGCACTGGGCAGCATGACAGGGGAGTTTAAATACCCGATTCTGGCGCCAAGCGCCGTCACCGTGCGTGCGCCGAACAGTTCCTCCAAAAGCAGGCATTCTTTTGATGCTGCTGTTGCCGGGCAGATTATGTAAATGCCTTTCCTGACATTGCCCCCCTCCAACGGGCAGCCTCCGGATGCCCAACTGGGCCATCTTAACTGGGTGGGATCTTTTGAAGGCCAGAATTAGTCTCTCTGCGTGGATGTTAGTCTCTGGTTCCCAGGAATTTTCTTCTGGGCCATAGCCCTTCCATTTTACCAAGTACTGGGTTTGGTTGCGCCTCCTCCTGCAGTCTAGGATGGATTCGACCTCGAACTCCTCTTCCCCATTGATTAGTACTGGTTCTGGGGGGCCTATACCCCGATCGGAGAATGGATCTGGAACTGCAGGTTTGAGTAGGGCCACATGGAACACCGGGTGTATTCGGAAGGATTCCGGCAGTTTCAACTCATAAGCCACATCGTTAATCCGTCTTAAAACAGGGAAGGGCCCACAAATTTGGGGCCCAATTTCTTGGAAGGGCATGCTAATTTCAAGTTCACCGTGGACAGCCAGACTTGGTCTCCGGGCACTAGGTTAAGCTCCCCCCTCCTCCTCCTGTCGAATATCTCTTTGTTATATTTCTGGGTCCTTGCCATTGTTTCTTGTAGTAGTTTGTTGTTATCGTTAAAGAAGTTCAGAGTCTCTTGGGCGGCTGGAACTGCACATTCCGGTATATTATTGGATAGGAGCAAGGGGTGGAAACCGTAGTTTGCGAAAAAGGGGGACTGTTTGGTAGCTGAGTGGACAGAGTTGTTGTACGCAAACTCGGCAAGAGGTAGTAAGGGTACCCAATCGTCCTGAGAAAAGCCTGAGAAACAGCGTAGATATTGTTCGAGCGTCTGATTGGTTCGTTCAGTCTGCCCATTGGTCTGCGGGTGATAAGCCGAAGAAAGGCACAGGTCAATTTTTAAGGATCCACAAAGTGCTCTCCAAAATCTGGACGTAAACTGCACTCCTCGATCGGATACGATGTTTGAAGGGATACCGTGCAGCCTTACTATTTCCTTGATGAACAGTTTTGCGGTTTCAGGAGCGGAAGGTGTGCCTCTCATAGGCAAAAAATGGGCCATTTTGGATAGTCTGTCTACTACCACAAAAATGGTAGTGCAGTCTTCGGATGGAGGTAACTCAACAATAAAATCCATGGAAATCATTCTCCAGGGTCTTTCTGGAATGGGTAGGGGTTTTAATAGTCCCCATGCTTTGGCCTTGCTGCCCTTGTTTTGGGTGCAAACGGCGCATGAATCCACGTAGTCTCTACAGTCCTTCAATAGGCGAGGCCACCAAAACATGCGCTGAAGAAGTTCAGATGTCTTGCGGATACCGAAATGGCCAGCCAGTTCATGGTCGTGGCAAGACTTAAGGACCCTGACTCGTGCTTGTTGAGGTACGAAAATCCTGTCCTGGAACCACAGCAGGTCATTTCTCCGCTGTAAGGTAACGTCCGGTAGGTGTAATTCACTTGTGTAAGCTTGTTTGATCTGAGATAGTACGTCTTCTTGTAATAAAAGAAAGTTTCCAGGCGTCAGGATGGTGTCCGGGAGTGACGAGGTTTGAGGTTCACTGAACATCCGGGAAAGTGCGTCAGGTTTTGTGTTCTTTGACCCGGGCCTGTAAGTAATGTGAAATGAGAACCTGGTAAAAAAAAGTGCCCACCTAGCCTGACGTGGTCTCAGTCTCTTGGCGGTTTTCAAGTACTCCAGGTTCTTGTGGTCTGTGTAGACCAAAATGGGGTGTGCTGCCCCCTCCAGCAAGTAGCGCCATTCCTCCAGTGCTGCCTTAATTGCGAGTAATTCTCTGTCCCCGACATCGTAGTTTCTTTCTGCTTCGGACAACTTACGAGAAAAGAAAGCTACAGGGTGTAACAGAGCCTTGGGACCCTGCCTCTGGGAGAGTACTGCTCCCACGGCAATCTCTGAGGCATCTACTTCTAGGGTATAGGGCAGGGCTGGGTCTGGGTGTCTTAGGACAGCGGCTGAGATGAACTGACCCTTGAGGGTAGAAAAGGCAGCCTGGGCCTCAGGGGTCCAGTTGAAGCGCGTGCCTTGTTTTGTCAGGCTGGTGATGGGGGCGATGATGGTGGAAAAACCCCGGATAAATTTGCGATAGAAATTTGCGAACCCCACAAACCGCTGGATCCCTTTCTTGTCCGTAGGGGCTGGCCAATCCAGGATGGCGGAGACCTTTTGTGGGTCCATCTTGATGCCTTCCACGGAGATAATCAGCCCTAAGAATTGGATGCTTTGCTGCTCGAAGACACATTTTTCAGGCTTTGCATACAGACCGTGTTGACGGAGTCGGGTTAGTACCTTCCCAACATGTTCCCGATGGATGGACAGAGAGGGAGAGAAAATTAGGATGTCGTCTAGATAGACGATAACGAACAGGTCAAGATAGTCTCTGAAGGCCTCATTCACAAAATGTTGAAATGTAGCTGGGGCGTTGCATAGACCGAAGGGCATCACACGGTATTCAAAATGCCCGAATCGGGTACGGAAGGCGGTCTTCCATTCATCCCCGCTTCGAATCCGGACTAGGTTGTAGGCCCCACGTAGGTCTAATTTGGTGAATATAGAAGCGGTTCCGAGTCTCTGGAAGAGTTCAGGCACCAGAGGAAGGGGGTAACGATTTTTGATCGTAATCTTGTTAAGCTCACGGTAGTCTACGCAAGGGCGTAGTGAGTGGTCCTTCTTCTCGACAAAGAATATCCCCGCTCCTGCCGGTGAGGTGGAAGGGCGGATGAACCCTTTTTTCAGATTATCATCAATGTAAGTTTTGAGAGTCCCCAGCTCCAATTCGGTCAGAGGGAAGATCCTCCCGAACGGTACCTCTGCCCCAGGGAGGAGTTCAATCGGGCAGTCGTAAGGCCTGTGTGGGGGTAATGTCTCTGCACCTTTCTTGCTGAATACATCCAGAAAGGTGTGGTATGCTTTGGGGACGGATTGGCGGGTCTCGGTATCAGCATCGAGACACAGTAGCGAAGAAGGCGTATCAGTGTTTTTCGATAGGCAATGCTGGCGGCAATAAGGAGAGCGGAAGCAGATCTTTCCAGTAGTCCAGTCAATCTTGGGTTTGTGAGCCCTCAGCCATGGCATACCCAGTATAATGGGAAACAAGGGGGACTCAATAATGTCCAGGCAAAGCCATTCCCGGTGGCAATTGGAGATGATTGTGTCCAGAGGGGCCGTCTCCTGGGTAACAGGCCCGGATTTGATGGCCGATCCGTCGGCCAGGTGGATGGATAGGCCCTTAGCTCTGGGTTGTAGGGGGATTCGGAACTTGCTGGCGAAAGATGCATCCATAAAGCCGCTACACGCTCCGGAGTCAATTAGGGCGGTAGCTTGGATATTCCCTCCTGGAAGCTGTAGGGAAATTGAAACAGCCAGATGAGTTGCGTTATCAAATGAAACAGGTGAGCAGGTAGAACAAACAGAGGAAGACTTACGGGACTTGGCGGGACAGGACCTCACGTAGTGTCCCGGTTCGCCACAGTACAGGCAGAGGTTGTTGTTCCGCCGGCGTTGACGCTCCTCGGGAGTAAGCGAGGGTCGAAGCAAACCAAGCTGCATGGGTTCTGGAACGTCGGTGGGCGTATGAGCGAACGCCGGAGGAGCGGAGTGAGGAAGGTTTGGGTTAAACACACGGGGAAGCATCCAGACAGGGCGAGAAGGACCCGTGGTGCGTTCTGCCCTTCGTTCCCTTAGCCGTCTGTCGATTTGGGTAGCCTGCAGAATCAGAGCGTCAAGCGTTGCGGGGATGCCCACCCGGGCCAGTTCATCCTTAAGAGGTTCCGAGAGGCCTAGGCGGAACTGGTGACGCAGGGCAGCGTCATTCCAGTTAGTATCCGCGCTCCAACGCTGGAATTCGGACACGTAATCTTCCACGGCCCTGCAGCCTTGTTGTAGGGAGCATAATGCGGCTTCTGCAGTGGCCGCCTGAAGGGGGTCCTCATAGAGGAGGTCCATTGCTTGAAGGAAGGAACTTAGCAGGTCCAGGCAGACGTCCTTGTGTTCCAAGAGACGATGGGCCCATGTCTGGGGTTCTCCTGAAAGTAGGGAAATGACAAAACCCACCTTGGTGGATTCAAGCGAGAATGTCCGGGGCTGTAACGCAAAGAACAGTTCGCAGGCGTTACGGAAGGCCCTGTATTTGCTGCGGTCCCCCGAGAATCTTTCCGGAGTGGGGACCCTAGGTTCTGGTGGCAGCATTACCACAGATGGCGCAGGAGAAGTTCCAGAGGCCGGGGTGGATAAGGTCCAGACTTGTTCCTCCAGACGGGTGTACCCCTCTTGCAAACTTCTGGCGGCCGAGGTAAGTCCGTCCAGGTGGCGGCACAAGTCCTCCATTGGAGAGGCTCCCTGCGTGGGCTCGGACATGGCTGTCTGGTACTGTCACGTACCTGGTAGACGAGCCCAATGTGCAGGGAGCGGCTTCTCGTAGCCTCTGATTCACGAGGCCCTGGTAGTGGAAACAGGGGCTCGCGAGGGCAGAGGGCACAAGTGCCTGACTGGTAAGCTGAGTAGGGGCCTTGAGCAGAAGCTGTAGTCCACGGCAGGGTGCAGTAGTGGAACACTCGTGGGAGAGCAGCAGAGCAGGTGAGGACAGACCGGGTCAAACACTGGCAGGCTGGTTCAGGTACAAAAGCGGGATCCAAAACGGGAGTCAGAGTCCAGGCCGGGTCAGTTCGTTGGGCAGGCAGAAATCAGGTTAGAGGGATAAGCAAAAGAGTCGTCAAGGCAAGCCGGGATCAGAAGGGCAGGCAGCAAACAGGATACACAGAGGGAAGCCGGATCAGGTAGGAAGTTCAGCAGCGGGGTATCAATCAGCAGGGGTCTCAGGAAACGCTGTAGACCAGACAGCACTGGGCAGCATGACAGGGGAGTTTAAATACCCGATTCTGGCGCCAAGCGGCGTCACCGTGCGTGCGTGCGCGCTCCCGCGGGCGCGCGCGCGCGCGTGCGCGCGCACCCGTTGTGCTATCGCGCACGCGCATGCGCCGAACAGTTCCTCCAAAAGCAGACATTCTTTTGATGCTGCTGTTGCCGGGCAGATTATGTAAATGCCTTTCCTGACAGGTACTCTTAATAATAAAACATGCAAAGATATTTTAGACAGTTGAGCACTTCCAATCTTGGGTTACCAGTTTGTGGAAGGATCTTTCCTGTTCTAGCATGACTGTGCCCCTGTGTACAAAGTCAGCTCCATAATGACATGGCCTTCGGTGTGGAAAAACAGAGCCCTGACCTGAACCCTATGTTTTGTTTTGCGCCTTTTAAGGTCACTTTGTGGTAAAGCAAGGAAGCATAAAAACTTCCATTGTGTATATTAATTTGCTTTAGTAAACAAAAATGTTGTGCTCACTTGTAAGAAAATCAATGCATGCATACAATATAGACATGCACAGACTATCTATCCTTTCCAGCAAATTAGCATGGATAATGTATGCAAGAGAGATACACTAAAAGTTACCTAAAGCGTATTTTACCTTAAAAAAAAAATGGATCCTGTTCCTTTAAAGCATGTTATGCAGCATAGCACTTGTGCTGTTTAATTTGCCCCCCTGTACAATCTAAATTACCTGGCTGATCCTGCCTGGTTCTGCCCTCCCCCCTGTAACCTGACCACAGTTTATCATGGCTGCTGAGCCCTGACACGGTGGTAAGTTTGTGTGCCTACGTCATTCGTAGCTCACCTGTCTCTCCTCTGTCCTCCTCTCCCCCCTCTCCCTGCCTGTCAGCTCGTGACAGTGCCCACCCCCTCCCCTCTGGCTGCTGAAATTAAATTTTCATACAATCCATAGCGCTTATTTCAGAGCGCTACTCAGCGCTCACGTGACAGGCCGCCTCTCTCTCCTCTCTAGCTGTCAGGTGGAGAGAGGCAGGCCACGTGAGCGCTGAGCAACTCTCTGAAATCAGGTATAGAATAGCTTTTTTTTATAAACACACACACAGGGGCACCTTACATTAATAAACACATGGAATGAGGCAACAAAGTGGTCTAACAACCATTTTAAAGTAGAACTATGGGCAAAACTTTTTTCTTTATTATGGATAGAGTAAGGGAGGCATATAACTCCTGTTAGATTTTTTTTCACCATCTGTGTCCCATTGCAGATATTTCCCTTCACTTCCTGTCCCATAGTCAAACAGGAAGTGAGAGGAAATCCCTGGAAATTAAGGGAATTCCTTGAGGACACTCAGTTTACCAGAACTAGTGTCCCCATTGGAAGATTTCCTCTCTATTACTTTTCTGGGGACAGCCCAAAATTTGGGATTTTTTTATCTTTCACTTATAATGATAATGGTAAACAGGACAAATAGAGAGGGTGAATCTTCTAAAAGAGGCACAGATAGCAATCAAAACTGACAGGTGTTTGATTCCCTCTCCACTCTAGCCAAAACTAAAAGAAAAGTTTTGCCTTTAGTTATACTTTAACTGTGGTTGTAGGATTTAGTGTCATCCCCAGGTAACTTTCCTATTTTCAGTCTTTCTTTATGATGGAGTAGTCTTCTAGGATCCAGGAATCTTCCAGACTGATTCTTTCTTCTTGGAGTCCTGTAAAGCTTCTACCGGTTCTTTTGTGTCCTCAGCACATGCATTTTTCAAGTCCTTTGTTCCCTCCTCCTATTTCCTGCAGCATCACTTCCTGTCCTGAGCTCATGGACCAGCCCAACAAGTTCATTAGCATATATAAATAGGGGAAGCCCAACCTCCAAAAACAACACATGCGGCCAAAATGCATCACTCCTATATCTATGCTATTAAAAAAAATCACCAAAATAGCTATAGCAAAACACACTCTACTGAACACCATTGGAGTAAATTGGAATGAAAGCCAGGTCTTCGTGTTCGACATCAGTTCTTAACTTCACAGGAAAGCTTTTTCAGAAGGGTGGAGGGGGGGTGCAAACTGTACTTGTAAAATAGGCTATAAAATAATTTGAAAGAATAGAGGCTGTTTATGGTATAGATGCTCATATAGATAGATTAATCAAGTTTCTGCAAACATTTGAGCATATGGTGTATAAATAATCATTCGATGCTGGGTGTCCCCATGAAAAGCACATTGGTAGTATACTACATATTTTTTAATTGGTTTGTTTCTGTGATGGGAAGGCACAAGAGATGATTGGAAGTGTATTAGCTCCTCACTCTACCCGGATGTGCTAGAATTTGCATATCAAATTTTTGTGAGGTTCATGGCAGCCAGAGCACAAGAGACGACCTTCAAAGATATACCTAATCACAGCTGGATGTCTGCATTGTAGTGCTTCAGCCTGTCTATTACCACTGTGTTACTTTCGGGTTTATATTAAAATTATATTTCCTTTTAGCCTGAGTACTAGTTATGTTCAATGATGTATTCAGGTTTGAGACTTACAGCCTGCTCTTTCCTGAGCCATCACAGAGAAACATCTTGTGTTAAAAACCATCCATTTCACACATCCAACTTTCATGTTTCATAGAAATACTCCTCGCCTTTTCATGTCGCTTGAGCATTTCCTATTCAGGAATAAAAGACAGATAAAAAGACTGTAATAAAAGTCAATCAATACTTGAAATTTCTGCATAGCATTGAAATAAAAAGGAGTCTTAAATAAGTGGCACCTTTTTTTTCTTTAAGTCTCTAATGGAATAAAACATAAACATAAAGAGAACAGTGCAGACCAATTATTACAAGGAAATGATGACAATTTTCTAGTTGTTTGTTGGCTGAAGAAGGTACTTGATAGTGGACACTTAAGGACAGAAAATTGGTAAGTATAGTTTATTGGAAAACCTTTTACTTTCTTATAAAAAATAAAATAAAAAAAATAAAATGTTTTACATTTTTTCTTTTAGTTTATTTCAGTGGAACTTGGAAAGTGTAAAATGGGAAATTTACTAAACATAAAATTAAAAATTAAAAATTTGAGTAAAATATAGTAGTTAAATATGCTTAGCACCTCCTTTGCTGTGAATATGGACAAACCATCTACAAATTAAGGGAGAAAGTCCACTTTTTTCCATTAAAGGCAAAATATAGTGCATTTTCATATTCTGAGTTATTACTGCAGGTTTTTTTTTAGTTTTTTTGTTTACCTAAGGTAATGTTTGATTGGCTGCCTTATTTTTTTTACAATCTTTAGTGCTTTTAGAATTGTATTGATCCTCTGAATAGAAAGTTAGTTACAGCAACCCTAAATTCTCAAATTATAAAGTAAATATACACACAATTCAGGTAAAAATAAAGTGCAAAAAATGCTTAAAGGTTATCACCACTTAAAAAAATAGCAAATAAAGATAAAATATAGCACATATAATTGTGACACTAATCATATTGTAATTGAATGTTATTAAAAATGACCTTTCCTTTTCAATCTGCAGCCACTGTAATTTTCTGAGAATGCAATGCAATATGGCTCCCTGGAGTTGTTCTGTACACAGAGTGTGTGCTGGCCACTCCCCAGAAACATCATTTCCTGTTGTGTGATTGGCTCACCAATTTTCCCAGAAGTCTGCCTAAGACACAAGTCAGATTTCAGGCATCCCCTGCAACAAAAATGTAATTTTTGGAGAGATACTTTTAATAGGAGCACGTCTAAAGGGATGCAGGCCCAGCAGATTTCCTCATTAGTGCCGTGCAAGTGCACACCTGACAGTTAATTATGAAACCACTCCCATTAGACCCACTCAGCCCAGACAAACACACAGGGATTTCTTCAGATTGACAAAAGGTAAGAATCTGCAGCAAAGGTTGTTATAATCCTTGCACTGTACAGGGGGTAGCCAGGTTACGAACCCGTTAGGGACTTTCCTCCTGTTTGTAAATCGGAAATGTTCGTAAGTCGGCCACGCATGCACAGACCGGCAATTACGGACATTTCCAATGTTTTCCGATGTTCCGTCGAATGCCGTTCTGCGCATGCGTGGCCAATTACAGAAATTTCCCACATTTCCCCAGGCTCTGTCTGGCCGCGCATGCGCAGAACAGCAGACGGTCCGCCCAAAATGGCAGAGGGTCCCCACTGCGGCAGGGCGGCCGCTCTGCACCAGATCACATACCTAGTACGTGATCTGAAACTTCCGGGTCTAGGGCGTGCGTGCGTGCGCGCCCCTCTCCCTCTGTCATCATACACAGCGGGAGCCCAGCGGTGGGTACCGAGGACTCGATGTCCGCCGGCACCTGCTGATTACACAGGACACAGGCAGAACGACAATCTGCCTATGTAAACAAGGCAGATTGTTGTTCTGTCAGAAGGTAAGGCACTGATCCTGTGTTTATGCTAAGCAGGAACACTTTGCCTTCCCCTTGTCAAAGCATCTCCCCCACAGTGAGTAAGCACAACCTAGGCACACATTTAATCCTTTGATCGCCCTTGATGTTAACCACTTCCAGTACAGTGACAGTACATATTTCTTTCTCGTACATCACGGGACACAGAGCGACATAGTCATTACTAATGGGTTATATAGTTACCGTCAGGTGCTGGCACTGGCAACTTCCAAAACCGGAAGTACCCTCCCCTATATAAGCCCCTCCCATCCGGGAGCACCTCAGTTTTTTGCCAGTGTCTAAGGTGTTGGCCAAGAAGAAACATGTGTTTTTCACTGAGCTTGCGTACAGGTTCTTTTGGGCCTCAGTAAGCTATTCCGGATCCGACCAAAAAAGCTTCATAGCTAAACGGTCGGTACCCGGGCCTTGCAGAGAAGAGCAAGGTTCTGCCTGTAATGCTTCTCTTAGGAGAGCTGGACCCTGGGATCCAGAGCTCTGGTCATACCCACGACCAAGATGTTTTCTGTGCAGGGTGCTATACAGGTCCAGGGGAGTGGAATCCTTGGGAACCCGGTCCCTGAAGGTTTGATTACAATGCCTGCCGTGATAGGTGAAGTTTGGGCTTTTGTGGACCAAACAAAGTCCTGCGGCGGGGAACAGGTAAGTGGGGGCCCCCAGGAACTTGGTTCTATTGGGGGACCCCCAAGCCTAATTTGTCTTTCTGTCTGTTACCTAACGGTATTCCCGCTAATATCTGTGCATGCCTGTAACTACTAAAAAAATGTAATAATTTTTAATGGTGGTCAAGAAAAAAAAAAAAAAAAAAAAGAATGTTTTTTTATATATGTTTAGTATATTAAACTGCGGTACCTGTGTTTGTCCACTAGAGGCCGCTGTGGAATGTTTTTCTTGTCATATGGACTAGTTTCTTCTCAGAGAGCAAAGTCCAGGCAGCTGGTGAGTTCTCCTACAGGAAACTGTTTCCTCTGCCATGTTGCAGTGTTCGTCTATCCCCCGGCCTGCGGCAAAGGGGGCCCTGGCTCCTGTCCCTGGTTTCCATGTTTGAAAATTAGCGCCGAGGCGCACGTGGCCGCGCGCGTGCGCGTGCACGCGCCTCTATATATAGAGGTGGCCGGGAAAAGGGGCGGGGCCTGGGGGATGACGCTCTGTGCGCGCCGCAGCGCTTCTGCGCATGTGCGGGCGTCCCAGCAGGTTTTTAAAAAGCCACATTATTGCAGTAAGCTGGCTATGAAGTACAGAGACAGAGCTGGCAACATTTAAAGGCATACAGCAAGCGGTTGATACAGGCATCCCCTAGAAAGGCACATTAGTAGACACCAACTGTGATATAGCAGCAATTGTGCTAGACTATTCTCAGTAAAAGTGGTGTATTACGGCTGGAATACCTCAGCTTTAGGCTTAGGAATATGCCGTCCAGTAGCTCCGGAACTGAATCTTCCAGGAAGCGAAGGGGGTCTCATCGGGCTCTGAGGATCTTGGGCATACTCCTGCTGCACCAGTCTCCCCTGAAGTTCAGAGGTAAGTGACCGTAGAGACCCCGCAGGGGTACTTGGTACTGTGGCTGTCCTCAGTCACCTGCTCCTGTGTATGTAACAGAGGAGGTTTTTTCCTCAGCTCTGGGAGGATTAGAGAGAGATTGTCAAAATTTATCGCTGCCTCCCTGTCAGGGAAAGCACGCCCGATCTCCGTCTCCTCCTTCAGAGTGCCTGTTAGCAGAGCAACAGTCCCATACAGGGATCGACCTGCCTGAAGGGGATCAGGATAAGGTTGATTCTGTTATAGAGGAATCAACAGTGGGGGAACCTTTTCTCAGCATCTCAAGCTGAAAGATTATGGGTTCAGTCTCTGACTAACATGGTCCGATCAGCATTTAAAAATGCACCTTGCGGAACCATCAACCACTACTGTATCCTCGTTGGGGTCGCTAGAAGCCCCCAGACTGTTTGTTCTTTTCCACTTCACCCTTTACTGAAAGGGCTCATTTACCAGGATTGGGAACGTCCTGAGAAAATATTTATTCCCCCAAGAGATTTCCGGTGGTCTATCCCATGGAGGATAAGTTCATCAAAAAAAAAAAAAAAAAAAAATGGAAGGTCCCTACAGTGCACGCAGCCATCTCTTGTATGTATAAATCACTGACATGTCCAGTGGATAATGTCCAAATGTTCAAGAACCCAATAGATAAAAGATTGGAGTCCTTATGAAAATCTGCTTGGTGATACAACCAGCAGTAGCAGCTATTGGGGTCTGCTAAGCAGTGAAGGATCAGTTGAAACAGGTCTTGAGGGACTTGACAGATCAGCAGGCTTTGCCCTAGCTGATCTACCTAGAGCCTTAGGCTTTGCGGTTGACGCCATAGAGGATTCAGTCCATCAGGCCTCCCGCCTTACGCTGTCTATAGTACATATGCGTAGGCTCCTATGGCTCAGAAACTGGTCTGCTGAAGCTCCCTGTAAAGAATGGCTGTTTAGCGTCCCATTTCATGGTGAACGCTTATTCAGGGAAAACCTGGACAAATATATCCAGAAAATTTCCAGCGGTAAAAATACGCTCTTGCCGGTTAAAAGCAGAGTTAGAGGTCCCTCTTTAAGAGGCCTGCTTCTCCAGTCCCTGGGGCATCGGCTGTGTAACAGTTCCGACGGCCTCCTCGGTCAAATCCCGGGGGTAAAAAACAGGGACAGTAGCAGGGTAATGAGAAACCCTGGGTCAGGGGAGGTACAAAACCTCCCCCAAAGTTAAATTCATTGAAGCCCCCACTCAGTCGGGTGGGGGGAGGACTCCAGTTGTTCGCAAAGAGACCTGGCGGGACACGATCAAGACAGATAGGTGCTCTCCGCAGTAGGGTTGGGATACAGTTTGGAGTTAAAAGACTCTCCTCCTTCCCATTTTGAGGTCAAACGTGCCAAGGGATCCCCGGAAGAGAGAGTCCCTCCTGTTGGCACTAGAACAACTATTGCTCCAAGGAGTAATTATGGAGGTTCCCCTGGAAGAATGAGGGTTCGGGTTTTACTCAAACCTCTTTACAGTCCCGAAGCAAACGCGGACGGGAGGCCCATATTAATTCTAAAAGGGCTATACAAATTCCTGTATATCAGGACTTTCCGATGGAGTCGATCCGATCGGTGGCCACTGCCCTACAAGGGGAGGATTGGTTAGCCACGATCGACATCAAAGATGCTTATTTGCACATTCCCATCTTTCCAGTCCACCAAAAATTTCTACGCTTTGCAGTAGAAGGGCGCCATTTTCAGTTCAGAGCCTTACCCTTCGGTTTGGCCACAGCACCAAGAGTGTTCACAAAAATTCTGGCCCTTTATTGGCCAATCTAAGAACACAAGGTGTAATGATAATGGCATATCTGGATGACTTGTTGCTGATAGACCACTCAGTGAAAAAACTAGACGTGGTCGTTCACAAGACGATCAAGTATCTGGAATCTCACGGTTGGATTATCAACCGAGACAAGTCAGCCCTAAAAACCAGTCAAAAGTCTGGAATACTTGGGGCTAAGGTTGGATTCAGGCCAGAGAAAAATATTCTTGCCTCGAGGAAAGGTGTTGTCTTTGAAAGATTTGATCCACTTAGTGGGTACAAAAAAGACAGCCGTCCATACGCCTGTATATGAGGCTGCTGGGAAAAATGGTGGCATCATTCGAAGCAGTACCCTACGGTCAATTCCATTCAAGGAATTTGCAAGGGGCCATACTGTCAGCCTGGAACAAAAAAGTTCAGGCCCTAGACTTACAATGTCCTTGTCCCCTTCCGTTCGCAAGAGCCTCCGTTGGTGGTTGGTTCCCCAGAATCTGGAAAAAAGGAAATCCTTCAGTCCGATTTCTTGGAAGGGGGTCACTACAGATGCCAGCCTTATAGGCTGGGGAGCAGTACTGGAGCAATAGTCTCTCCAGGGCAGATGGTCGGATGCAGAAAAGGCCCTGCCCATCAATCTCTTAGAGATACGAGCAGCCCGGTATGCCCTAGTAGCATGGACATCCAAACTCCAAGGGTCCCCTGTCAGAATTCAATCAGACAATGCCACAGCAGTGGCATATATCAATCATCAGGGGGGCACCAGGAGTCGTGCAGCCCAGAGGGAAGTAAATTACATCCTGAAATGGGCAGAAAAATATGTCCCAGCCATATCTGCGGTATTCATTCCAGGAGTGGAGAATTGGAAGGCGGACTTTCTAAGTCGCCAGCAATTAGGCCCAGAGGAAGGGTCCCTTCACCCCGAGGTTTTCTGGACAATATGTCAGCGGTGGGGAACATCGGATGTAGATCTTCTAGCATCCAGATTCAACGCAAAGGGGGACAGGTTTGTCTCTCGGACAAGGGATCCCCTAGCTTGCGGCTCGGATGCCCTAGTGTTCCCTTGGGATCAGTTCAAGCTGATATATGCATTCACACCGCCAATGGTTACCTCGATTACTCCGCAGAATCAGGGTAGAAAAGAAACCAGTGATTCCGGTGGCTCCAGCGTGGCCCCGAAGAGCGTGGTACGCGGAGATTGTAGAATTTCAGTGGGGAGTCCTTGGACTCTCCCACGTCGTCCGGCTTTCGCAAGGACCGATATACCACCCTTCCTTACCAGCCCTAGGTTTGACGGCCTGGCTATTGAAGCCCACATTCTAAAAAAAGAGAGGGCTCTCTAATTCTGTGGTATCTACCATGATCAATGCCAGGAAGCCGGTATCCAGGCAGATCTACTATAGAATCAGGAAGGCGTACATCGCCTGGTGTGAAGCCAAGAAATGGCATCCACGTAAGTACGTAATAGGTAGGAGTCTGGACTCCCTACAATGGGCTGTAGATAGGAAGCTTGCCTTGAGTACTATCAAGGGTCAGATTTCGGCCTTGTCAATATTTTTTCAAAGGCCCTTGGCTTTGCATTCACTAGTCAAAGCCTTTATACAAGGAGTGATGCGTATTAGTCCTCCGGTTAATATTCCCATATGTCCATGGGATCTAAACTTGGTTCTGTCGGTTCTACAGAAACAACCATTTGAACCATTACAGCATATTTCTTTGGTTCTTCTCACCAGGAAATTGATTTTTCTAGTAGCCATTTGTTCGGCTAAAAGAGTGTCGGAATTAGCAGCTATGTCCTGTAAGGAGCCGTATCTGGTTATCCATAAGGATAGAGTAGTGTTACGCCCTCATCCAGCCTTTCTTCCTAAGGTGGTATCGAGGTTTCATTTGAACCAAGATGTGGTTCTTCCTTCTTTTTTCCCCAAACCTACTTCGGTAGAGGAAAAGTTATTGCATTCTTTGGATGTAGTAAGAGCAGTTAAAGCTTATCTAAAAGCCACTGCTCAGATTCGCAGAACGGATACTTTGTTTATTCTGCCGGAAGGCCCCAGAAAGGGTCAGGCAGCGTCAAAATCTACTTTAGCCAAGTGGATTCGACAGGTCATAATACAAGCCTATGGCTTGAGAAGGAGACCGCCTCCGTTCAAAGTTAGAGCGCACTCCACGAGAGCAGTTGGAACTTCATGGGCAGTGCATCACCAGGCCTCCCTGGCTCAAATCTGTAAGGCCGCAACATGGTCTTCAGTACACACGTTTACTAGGTTCTACCAGGTGGACGTTAGAAGTCAGGAGGATGTCGCCTTTGGGCGCAGTGTGTTGCAGGCCGCAAAAGATCCTCATGTCTGATAGCGCTCAGCTTATATATGGTGTATCCCCCCCCTCATTTGGCATTGCTTTAGGACATCCCATTAGTAATGACTATGTCGCTCTGTGTCCCGTGATGTACGAGAAAGAAAATAGGATTTTTATAACAGCTTACCTGTAAAATCCTTTTCTTGGAGTACATCACGGGACACAGAGCTCCCGCCCCTCTTTGGGGACACTTATTGCTTTGCTACAAAACTGAGGTGCTCCCGGATGGGAGGGGCTTATATAGGGGAGGGTACTTCCGGTTTTGGAAGTTGCCAGTGCCAGCACCTGACGGTAACTATATAACCCATTAGTAATGACTATGTCGCTCTGTGTCCCGTGATGTACTCCAAGAAAAGGATTTTACAGGTAAGCTGTTATAAAAATCCTATTTTTTAGCACTGATCACTGTATTAATGTCACTGATCCCCAAAAAGTGTCAGTGCAGTCCTGCTATAAGTTGCTGGTCGCCGCCATTACTAGTAAAAAAAAAAATATATCCCATAGTTTGTAGACGCTATAATGCGCAAACCAATCAATATGCGCTTATTGAGATTTTCTTCACCTAAAACATGTAGCAGAATACATATTGGCCTAAATTGATGAAGAAATTCGATTTTTGACATTTTTTTATTGGATATGTTTATAGCAGAAAGTAATATATATATATATATATATATATATATATATATATATATATATATATATATATTGTGACAGCAGGAAGGTAAAGTCACCTGGTTGCATCCAGGGGGGTAGATATATTTCGCCCAGATTCAGGCTTTACGCCGACTTATACAACTAGGTGGAGAGTTGTATAAGGCTAGTGGGCTCATGGATGACTCATACCTCTAGGGAGAGTGTGGGGCGTCGTGCAGACAGAGATGAGGAGACCAGCTGAACCTTGTCAGCTCATTTAGGCCTCTATAAGAACTCCCAGCTTCATTAGATGTTAGCTCATGCCTGGAACCAGACCTGTGTGGACTGTCTAGGGAGAGTGAACCCCTGTGCGGTGAGGCAAAGCCTGTGTGGCTATTTGTTTGGACTTTTACTAAACCAGGGACTTAGGGACTAGGACAGCACTAGGCTGATCCCAGTTGTTAGTTAGGAAACCTGTATGTTTAGTCAGAGGTCAACTTGACCAGGATTTATTTTGGTTATGTTTCTTTTGCTTTGCTGTGTTTTGTCACTGTAAATAGAAAATAAACCGCACCTTTTTTTGATTTTGAAAACCACAACCTCCGTTTGCTGGGCCTGTTTTGTGTGGGGAGCCCATCCCGGGGGTCACACACACCCGCTGCCGAGCTAACCCCCTCACAGTTGGTGGAGAACCAGTGGCAGTTTTTTTTAAGCCAGCATGGAGGAGATACTGAAGCAGCTGGCTCTAGCAAATGCCAATCAACAGCAGACAAATGCAGGTTTGCAAAGGAGCCTTGCAGCCCAGCAGCAGACAAACGCAACTTTGCAACAGAGTCTGGAGGCTCAGCAACGAGCCCAGCAGCAATCTGAGGCCCGCTTCATAGACCTGTTGCAGAAGCAAGAGCAGAGACTACAACAACAGATGGAAGCAGTAATGCAGCAACGTCCGCAGACCAGTGAGGAAAGCCGTCCCACTAATACCGCGTCCTTTGGGGTGAGTCGTTTATTGACAAAAATGACTGGAGAGGATGATCCAGAGGTATTTTTGACCACATTTGAAAGGACCGCTGAAAGAGAAAAGTGGCCTGAGGAGCAGTGGGCTGGACTGGTGGCTCCTCTGTTAACTGGTGAATCGCAGAAAGCTTACTATGACCTAGAGCCTAACAAAGCAAAAGACTATGTGATGCTAAAAGCTGAAATATTGGCAAGGCTGGGTGTCACCCAGGCTGTCCGGGCTCAGCGTGTGCATAACTGGACTTTCCAGCTTGGAAAACCCCCCAGGTCTCAAATGTATGATCTCATTCACCTGAGCAGAAAGTGGCTACAGCCAGAGACTTTGTCCGCACCAAAGATTGTGGAACGTGTTGTAATGGAACGGTTTTTGAGAGCTCTTCCTACTGCCATCCAAAAGTGGGTAAGCCATGGAGACCCAGAGACGGCCGATGGTCTTGTGGATCGTGTGGAGAAATACTTGGCTACAGAGAACCTGACGGCCTCTTCCAGAGACACTCGGACTTTCCACCCTAAGACCAGACCATCCCCAGGGGCGGATAAGAGGATTCCAAGGGGTGAGGGTGGAGAGAGTGAGAGGGTGGGAGCTCTACCCCAAGTTTGGCGAGAACAGCCTGGGAAATCAGCGGCTCAAGAGGCGGCAAGAAGGATCGTTTGCTACCGCTGCCGGCAAGCGGGACATATTGCAGCCAATTGCCCGGTTGTGGAGGAACCCATGCAGTGTGACTTTCTGACGGGCAGACGTCAGTCGCTGTGTGCGACAGTCGCATGCACTGCCATTCGAGGAACTGAGAAACATTTATGCAAAATGTGTGTTAATGGTAGAAATGTTGTGGTATTGCTGGATTCAGGTAGCCTTGTGACCCTGATAAAGGCTGAGTTAGTTAAAACAGAGGTCTCTGGGAATAGCAAGGTAGCTGTTATTTGTGTGCATGGGGACACCCGAGAGTATCCAGTGACTACAGTGTGTTTCGAGACCCCCAAAGGTACCCTCTCTCATCCAGTGGGCTTAGTATCTCAGTTACCGCATGACGCCATTGTGGGAAGGGATTTTCCGAAGTTCTGGGAACTGTGGGATGATCCTGAGCCCCTCACTGGTGCCCCTATGTACCAGGAATGTGATAGCCAGAACTCCCCTGAGAGTGGTGAGGACTCTCCGGAATTTCCCTTATCAGTATTGGCAGGGGAGACTCAAGAAACTGGAGAGGAGCCCACCTCCTCAGACGAAAACCTACCGTCTGTGGAGTTTTCTGATCTTGAGGTTCACAGGGAAAACTTTGCCACAGAACAGTTGAAAGACCCCGCCCTAATAAAGGCACGGGAAAACGTAGTGAAAATAGATGGTGAGTTAGTGAACCCAGATAATACCTGCACTTACCCATACTTCAGCGTAGAGAAGGACCTACTGTATCGGGTGGCAAAAAGGGCAGAAGAAACCGTTGAGCAGCTTGTGGTGCCCAAACCTTACAGGAAGTTGGTGTTGGAGTTGGCCCATGGGCACATTCTTGGAGGTCATCTGGGGACAGAGAAAACCCGAGAGAGGGTATTACAGAGATTCTATTGGCCGGGGGTGATGAAGGACGTAGAAAATTATTGTTCCTCCTGCCCTGTGTGTCAGAGGTTGGCCCCGATGCCACATTTCCGTTGCCCGCTGGTCCCTCTACCCATCATTGAGGTCCCGTTTGAGAGGATCGCCATGGATTTGGTAGGTCCTATAATCAAGTCCGCTAGGGGGCACCAGTACATATTAGTTATAATGGACTATGCCACCCGTTATCCAGAAGCGATCCCTCTCCGAAATACTTCGGCCAAAACCATAGCCAAAGAGCTATCTCTTGTTTTTAGCCGGGTGGGTATTTGTAAAGAACTGCTTACGGACCAAGGTACACCCTTTATGTCCCGGGTTATGAAAGAGCTGTGTAAATTGTTCAAAGTGACGCAATTGCGTACGTCTGTGTATCACCCCCAAACCGATGGGCTGGTTGAAAGATTCAACAAAACCCTAAAACAAATGTTGAAGAAAGTGGTGGATAGAGATGGAAAGGATTGGGACTGTTTACTTCCTTATTTGATGTTTGCTATTAGGGAGGTGCCCCAATCCTCTACGGGATTCTCCCCCTTTGAGTTACTGTATGGGAGACACCCAAGAGGGCTGTTGGATATTGCCAAGGAAACTTGGGAAAGTGAGAGTTCTCCCCACAGGAGTGTGATTGAGCATGTCGCCCTGATGCAAGATCGAATTGCACAGGTAATGCCCATCGTGAAGGAACATTTGGCCCAAGCGCAGTTGGCACAGCAGAGAGTGTACAACCGTGGAGCCAAGACCCGTACCTTTTCCCCGGGGGATAGGATATTGGTACTTGTCCCTACGGTTGAAAGTAAATTCCTTGCCAAATGGCAAGGCCCCTACGAGATAATGGAAAAAGTGAGCGAAGTGAATTACAAGGTCAGACAACCAGGAAGGCGAAAGCCCGAACAGATCTATCACGTTAATCTGTTGAAAGCCTGGAGGGATAGAGAGTCCCTAGTCGCAGACACTTGGTCACCAGCTCAAACTGGTTGCGTGATTCCTGAGGTTGGAATAGCAGCCACCTTGTCACAACCCCAACAACAGGAGGTTAAGGAGTTTGTGCTTCGCAACAAGGAGGTATTCTCTGAGCTGCCGGGACAAACATCTGGGGTAGAGCATGACATCATTACCCCGCCCGGTGAAAGGGTGAAGTTAAAACCCTATCGGATCCCAGAGGCTCGACGGGAGGCAATACGGGAGGAAGTACAGAAAATGCTGAACTTAGGGGTGATAGAGGAGTCCCAAAGTGATTGGTCTAGTCCCATCGTGTTGGTGCCTAAACCGGATGGGAGCTGGTGATTTTGTAACGATTTTCGTCAGTTGAACAAAGTTACAAAATTTGACACCTACCCCATGCCACGTATAGATGAGTTGATCGACCGGCTGGGAACAGCCCGATACATGACGACTCTTGACCTCACAAAAGGGTATTGGCAAATCCCCCTGGCCAAGTCGGCCAAAGAGAAAACCGCATTTGTAACCCCAGACGGGGCGTTCCAATATAAAAGAATGCCGTTCGGGTTACAGAATGCGCCGGCCACATTCCAGCGGAAAATGGACCAGATGCTGAGGCCCCATCGGAAGTATGCTGCGGCTTACCTGGATGACGTAATTGTCCATAGCACAGATTGGGCCTCACATCTGCCAAAAGTGCAAGCAGTCCTGGACTCTGTTCGGGAAGCGGGGTTTACGGCTAACCCCAAGAAGTGTACCATTGGGCAGGAGGAGGCCAAATATCTTGGGTACACCATTGGGAGGGGAGTAATAAAACCCCAACTCAACAAAGTCGAGGCCATCCAGAGTTGGCCACGTCCCAACAGCAAGAAGCAGGTACGAGCCTTTCTGGGAATCGCTGGGTATTATCGGCGATTCATTCCCCACTTTGCTTCTAAGGCTGTGCCCCTAACCAACCTGACGAAGGGGAAAGGGTCGGTCATGATTAAATGGACCCCCGAGGCTGAGGCAGCATTCCAATTCTTGAAACAAGCCTTATGTAGCCAGCCAGTGTTGTACTCACCCGACTTCTCTAAAGACTTTGTCGTACAAAGTGATGCGTCAGATGTGGGGTTAGGAGCAGTATTGTCCCAGGTCTGGAACGGGGAAGAGCACCCAGTCATTTACCTCAGCAGGAAGTTGAAGTCCCATGAGGTAAATTACGCCACCGTTGAAAAGGAGTGTTTAGCGGTGAAGTGGGCTCTAGATTCCCTTCGGTACTACCTGCTAGGTAGGCACTTTGACATGGTTACGGATCACGCTCCGTTAAAGTGGATGGCTCAAAACAAGGAAACAAATAGAAGAGTGAATAGGTGGTTCCTGGCCCTCCAGGAATTCAACTTCACAGTAAAGCATCGCCCTGGCGTTCAAATGGGGAATGTGGATGCTTTGTCTCGAGTACATGAATGCCTGATTGCTGGTGTTCCAACCCCGAGGTTAAAACAAGAGGGGGGGGTATGTGACAGCAGGAAGGTAAAGTCACCTGGTTGCATCCAGGGGGGTAGATATATTTCGCCCAGATTCAGGCTTTACGCCGACTTATACAACTAGGTGGAGAGTTGTATAAGGCTAGTGGGCTCATGGATGACTCATACCTCTAGGGAGAGTGTGGGGCGTCGTGCAGACAGAGATGAGGAGACCAGCTGAACCTTGTCAGCTCATTTAGGCCTCTATAAGAACTCCCAGCTTCATTAGATGTTAGCTCATGCCTGGAACCAGACCTGTGTGGACTGTCTAGGGAGAGTGAACCCCTGTGCGGTGAGGCAAAGCCTGTGTGGCTATTTGTTTGGACTTTTACTAAACCAGGGACTTAGGGACTAGGACAGCACTAGGCTGATCCCAGTTGTTAGTTAGGAAACCTGTATGTTTAGTCAGAGGTCAACTTGACCAGGATTTATTTTGGTTATGTTTCTTTTGCTTTGCTGTGTTTTGTCACTGTAAATAGAAAATAAACCGCACCTTTTTTTGATTTTGAAAACCACAACCTCCGTTTGCTGGGCCTGTTTTGTGTGGGGAGCCCATCCCGGGGGTCACACACACCCGCTGCCGAGCTAACCCCCTCACAATATATATATATATATATATTTTTAATTGTCTGTCTTTTTTTCTTTACAGTGCAAAAAAGAAAAAAACTGCACAGATGATCAAATACCACCAAAAGAAAGCTCTATTGGTGGGAAACAAATTACATACATTTTATTTGGGTACAGCGCCGCACGACCGCGCAATTGTCAGTTAAAGTAACGATTTGCCGTATCGCAAAAAATGGCCTGGTCATGAAAAGGGGGGGTAAACCCTCCGGAGGTCAAGGGGTCAAACAGCTTTTTACTTTACACATTTAGAACTACATTTTGCATGTTGGCTGATATCATTTTTGTTAAAAAAAAAATAGTTGGCAGGCCTATAACCATGAATGGCAGAAAGAATACTTTCAGATACGTATATTAGGATAATAGGTGTAATGAATGTGTGACACCCCCTACCTTCTCTAATCAGTGCTTAAATCCCCTCTAGGCCCAAAAGGATAATGTTTAAATATGCTAACTGAAATTAGCTAGAGTAGATCCTGGAAAACAGGTGAACAAAATGTACTAATTTAATTTCTAATTGGCACGCCGTTGAGTCAGCCTCTCTATAATTCAGAAAAAAAAAAAAAACAAACATCAAGAAGATCTAAGTCTTGTATGAAGCTTAGCAGTAAAAGAAGAACGTGGAAGGCTTTTTGTATGGTATGATAATGGTACTATGATTATTCAGTCTGCTCTCAATCTCCTTGTATTCAGTGAATGACATTGATTCGACCTATGTCATCAGCTATGGCTGTATTCATGAAAAATAGAGGAATTTATTTAACTTCACTGAAATGAATGCACAATTTATGGGCCAAGGTGAGGTTAAAGTGTAACCAAGGGCAATATAAAAAATTACCTATGTAGCGACCTCACCTCTCACTCCCTCTTTCTCTGTCAATGTCCATGGCTCTCGTCTAGGGGACCAGGGAGGAGAGTGTGACGCACCACCAGCTCGTGTCCTCTAGTGTGTAGAGGTGTGAGCTATACCCAATTACCTTCGGGTCTGTGCCCCTGTCCAGAGCCAAAGCTCCCCTTGCGGATGATCCTTTAACTCCCAGAAAGCCAAGTTCCACACCATAGAAAGTCCAACACTTACCGTATATACTCGAGTATAAGCCGACCCGAGTATAAGCCGAGGTACCTAATGTTACCACAAAAAAACTGGGAAAACTTACTGACTCGAGTATAAGCCGAGGGTCAACAATGCCCATTTGCACGCCTCACTGTGCGCATTGCAACTTCACTAAGCCACTGTTCCCATCCTCACTGTTCCTCACTGTTCCCATCCTCGCTGTTCCCATCCTCGCTGTTCCCATCCTCGCTGTTCCCATCCTCACTGTTCCCATCCTCACTGTTCCCATCCTCACTGTTCCTCACTGTTCCCATCCTCACTGTTCCTCACTGTTCCCATCCTCACTGTTCCTCACTGTTCTCATCCTCACTGTTCCTCACTGTTCCCATCCTCACTGTTCCCATCCTCACTGTTCCTCACTGTTCCTCACTGTTCCCATCCTCACTGTTCCCATCCTCACTGTTCCTCACTGTTCCCATCCTCACTGTTCCTCACTGTTCCCATCCTCACTGTTCCCATCCTCACTGTTCCCATCCTCACTGTTCCTCACTGTTCCCATCCTCACTGTTCCTCACTGTTCCCATCCTCACTGTTCCCATCCTCACTGTTCCTCACTGTTCCCATCCTCACTGTTCCCATCCTCACTGTTCCTCACTGTTCCCATCCTCACTGTTCCCATCCTCACTGTTCCTCACTGTTCCCATCCTCACTGTTCCCATCCTCACTGTTCCTCACTGTTCCCATCCTCACTGTTCCCATCCTCACTGTTCCTCACTGTTCCCATCCTCACTGTTCCTCACTGTTCCCATCCTCACTGTTCCTCACTGTTCCCATCCTCACTGTTCCTCACTGTTCCCATCCTCACTGTTCCTCACTGTTCCCATCCTCACTGTTCCCATCCTCACTGTTCTCATCCTCACTGTTCCTCACTGTTCCCATCCTCACTGTTCCTCACTGTTCCCATCCTCACTGTTCCTCACTGTTCCTCACTGTTCCCATCCTCACTGTTCCTCACTGTTCCCATCCTCACTGTTCCCCTAAAATTTAAATTGAACATTGTAAATTGTACCTGAAACAAAATAGAGAGGCTGCGGCGTCCATCGTTTAAAACTTGCGGTCTCTTCCTCTTCCCTTCCGTGATAGGCGTTTTCTAAGCAGACACAGTTCCGCCTATCACGAACGTTCTCTCATCCTCAGTTTCCCAGCAGACGTCCGTGATTGGCGGAACACTGAATACAGTGTCTGCTGGGATGGGTGAGGATGAGAGAACGTTCGTGATGGGCGATTCTCAGCAGACACAGTTCCGCCTATCACGGAAGGGACCAGGAAGAGACCGCAAGATTTAAACGATGGACGCCGCAGCCTCTCAATTTTTTTTCAGGTACAATTTACTGTTGAATTTCGCTGACTCGAGTATAAGCCGAGGGGGGGACTTTCATCCCAAAAAAAATGGCATAAAATCTCGGCTTATACTCGAGTATATACGGTATTTATTCTTTTTGAGCAATAAATAGTCGTTTGAGAGCAGACTGGTTAGACAACGAACATACAAGGTGGTGAGGAAGGTCCAGGCACAAGCATGAACCTGTTACTCTCCTGTTTTGGTATGCGCAAACAGGCCTGGCACACGGTCGCCGCCACCCACCGTGAAGGTGGTCACCGCCACCAACTGGGTGAATTGGACTTGAGGTCTCTGCCACCGACCTGGGTTTCAGTTGGGTCGCTGCCACCGACCATGAGAACGTGGACCACCCTCCTGAGATGCGGCCCCTGTCAGGGGAGTCATCCATCTGGACGGTCACCAGAGGCCTCCGCCGGTCACCAGCCAATGCTGCGCTGGATCTCCGGGAAGGTCACTTCTCTGGTCCCCCTCGCCCTAGATTTGTGTGTCCAATACCGGAGGACACCCTAGGAATCCTCCATCCCCTGCGGGACCCAGTCGAAGGTACTGGGCCCCAGGCCTCCAGAGAGTACCTCACCCCAGACTAAAGGTGTCTGGGGTGGACCTCGAGCGGAAGATTCCGCCCCTTTTATCCCCTCTCCCAGCATGCACAGCAGGTTCCCCGCCCTGCTGTACTACTGCTGCGAGAGGACAAAAAGGGTACAGACTCGCAACGGTGGTTCAACCCCGGCCTATGGAGACAGCGCCACCTACAGGCCGCAGGGAACTGGACACCCTTGCATCCTCCACAGGCATAAATTGGTCCATGAACCCTAACAATTGCTGCATCTGAGCCATTTATCACTCAGATGCCTCCCCTAAATGTAACCACCCTCTACACCTATATGATGCAATCTTTTAGAAACCATAATACTATACACCAGTGTTTCTCAACTCCAGTCCTCAAGGCACCCCAACAGGTCATGTTTTCAGGCTTTCCATTATTTTGCACAGGTGATTTGATCAGTTTCACTGCTTTAGTAATTACCACAGCTGTTTCATCTGAGGGAAATCCTGAAAGCATGACCTGTTGGGGTGCCTTGAGGACTGGAGTTGAGAAATACTGCTATACACAATAGCAGTTTTAGTAACATAGTTCTATTACCTGTTGATCCTGCCAGAAGACTCCCTGTTTCTCCACTTTACTTAAAGTGGTTCTAAACCCTTACAAACCACTTTTTGCTACAGGTAAGCCTATAATAAGGCTTACCTGTAGCTACCCTGGATATCTCCTAAACCAGTGTTTCTCAACTCCAGTCCTCAAGGCGCCAACAGGTCATGTTTTCAGGATTTCCCTCAGATGAAACAGCTGTGGTAATTACTAAAGCAGTGAAACTGATCAAATCACCTGTGCAAAATAATGGAAAGCCTGAAAACATGACCTGTTGGGGCGCCTTGAGGACTGGAGTTGAGAAACCCTGTCCTAAACCTGCACATTTTAGGAGATATCCCCCTGAATCTGCATGTGCCAAAGTCATCGGCACATGCGCACTGAAGCAATAGCACGTCGTGCCGTTGCTTCAGTTACACTGTGCCGTTACCGGCGGCTCCCGCGCGCGGGAGTGACATCACGCAGCTCCGGCCAATCACATAGCCGGAGTCCGCGCCCCTGGAAGGGAGAGGGGCGAGAAGATGGACGCAGCCTGCACAGGGGACAGCGCTGGATTCGTTTAAAGGTAAGTGTCACATAATGGGCTAGTATGCGATGCATACTAGCCCATTATGCTTTTAAGTTGCAAGGTTTGCAGTGAGCAAAAGAAGAAGTAAAACCCAACAGGGTTTACTTCCTCTTTAATGTAGGGCACCTCCTAAGGAGCCGCTGATGATTCACAGCTTTCTTCCCCATGTTTAGTGCAAACAGAGCCAGGCAGACAGCATTTCTCTCTCTCTCCCTCTGGCTTGACAACAGTCCAGGGGATGTCTTTTTACTGTTTTTTATTGCAGATTGAACTTGGATGGGGTAAGGGGAGTATGGGATACCCAAAATAGCTCTGAGTTTCTAGAGGACACTTCTCTTCCCATTGATACCTCCCTGGGTCGCAAAACAGGTGAATCAGATAAGAAAGAGTTCCCAGATGAGTCACCACAGACATATGTAGCAATACCCCCGTAGCGGCCCGCTGATTTCGATTTTGGGCTTTGCACGTTACCTCTAAGTTCGTTGTCAGGGGAAGAAAGTCTGTAGAAACTGCAATGTCCACACAAGATGTAAAACCTTCAACTGTTGGGTTTTATTTTTTGCTGCAGTAACTTGTATAGAAAGTAGAAGGTATGAGAAGAGAGGGAAAGGTTCAGGTACCCATTGCAGAACACACAAAAAATGTCTAAAGTCATTCACCACTCTCACTCTTGAGTGGGTATTGCTCACCCGGATAGACCCCTCTCACCTGGCCTAGCAGCCGGGATGTCGCACGAACCAGTATGAGAAAAGTCTCTGCAACAGACCGTTTGAGAACAAATGTGGATAGCCAGGAATCCTCTGCCACGGGATTTCCGTTCCGAACTTCCAGCCGTGCAGTAAAAGAACCTTCAAGCCGATCCGGCAAACCGCTGGGCTTTTAAAGTAGTGGATCCCTTCTTAACAAAGTCACCAGGCCTTACCCCGAGACATTAGCACTTTGCTGGTCTCCTCCAGGGCAGGTCCTTCTCCGGTTCCCTTCGTTAAGCAGATTCCTCCCTCTTGGTGGACAGCTTGGGATCCGCTTTAGGATTGTAGGCCCCAGTCATCATAACTGGGCCTACTCGCTAGAGATGCAGCCTCGGGCCAACGTGGCCCCGGGCTGAGAACACACACACATACCTCGCGCCAGGAGGGCCCTGAGGCGAATGACCCCGCACAATGGCGTCTGTCCCTTAAGTTAAGGTGACCAGATTTTTAAAATGAAATCCGGGGACATCTTTTTTTTTCTACTAGTAATGGCGGCAATCAGTGACTCTCTGCCCGCCGCCGCCCGCCTCACAGCCTGTCAAGTCTTACTCTCCGGGCCCCGGCTACTACTGGGTGGGGAGCGTAGGAATATCACTCCACCAGGGAAGGCAAGGAGATAAGCAGGCAGGCGGCTGGCCGGGATTTGAGTCAAGGCAGAGGAACATGCAAGCGGAGCTAAATGGGCGCCCAAAACTGAAGAAATATTCCCTCCGCTCCGACCAGCACATGATCATCAGAAAGGGGCACAGATAATGGAAAAAAATACACCCCCTAAGCTAGTAGGAGCGGCGGAGGGGTGTGTAATTCAGAATTGTATTTTTTTAACTCTGCACCGACTGTCTTTGAAATTGCCCCAGCCCCTGTTCAAATCCAATCCGGGGACAAAACCGGGGACAGACTTGGTCCGGGGACACTGTCCTCAATCCGGGGACTGTCCCCTGAAACCGGGGATGTCTGGTCACCCTACCTTAAGTATCCCTCCCCAGCATGCACAGCGGGGCACGACTCCCACTGAACCGCTGCAGAGAAGGGACACCCAATACACCATGGTCTGCCTGTGTTCCAACATGGGCCTGAGGTGGTACCGCCACCTTCAGGCAACAGGGCAAAATGCTATCAGGCACCACCTTAACCCGGACAGAGGCAATTTGAATATAATTACACAAGTCTGAGCCCAACTATTGGCTCAGACACCCCCTAAATTTACAATAGTGCCCCAATCATCAGGGGCAGGCGCTACACATAGATGTGTCTCTAGGGGTCAGTACTAACAATGCTACAGCATAGTTGCCTCCTTCTAATATCCATTGGGCATTTTTCACTGACGGAGAAATAAATCCACAATACAACTGGAAAGCTGGACACTGTGCTTCAATTTCCACTGGATACTCATCAGGGAACTCTTCAGACCAGAACTCCAGATCAGAAATAGACTTTAAATAAGCCCCCCCAGCTATGCTACAGCTACTATTTATGGGCTCTACAGCCACCTACTGAGCACACCTTCCATAAATATTTAGATTGCTCTTATGCCTTTTTCTCCCATTGTGATTCCAGAGCTCTCTAGAATTTCAGGGAGGAAATAATCAGACCAGCAGCCTGTGAAACATTGAGCAGGCTAAAACAATCAACTACTGGTCCACTGGCTACAGTAGAACTAAACTAGTGTTTTTTTGTTAAATAGCGCATCAGTATTGTCTCCCTAAAACAAGCCATCTTAGATCGGCATGTAGTATAAATGGACTTTAAAGTGCATATTTGGTGTGACAGTACGAGACTCTGTCACTACAAAATAGTTTTTTTAATAGGCACAGAGTTTGCATGTGCAGGACTACAGAGCATTTGTTTTGAAAGGAGAAAACTGGCAGCTTCCCCCTGGATTTTGCTATTTCCGGATAGGGCTCTGTAGTTTTTAGATTCCACTGTGTCTTAGGTGGGATGGAATCTCTAACCCTGTGTCTGGATTTTGTGGAGGACCAGCAGCAGGGTGTGTGCTCAGGTGCACACAGCCCTCATAATGGAGGTATAGGAATACCTCAGGGCTCCCTGTTGGAGACTGCTCCACCCAAGGGAGACAGGAGGTCTCCAGGAGTTAGAGAGGCTGCATGTGGCAGCCAAAGCCTGCGTGTCTGCAAGAGACAGTAAATGGCCTGAAGACTGAGGCCAGAGTAGCTGTGTGCATCAATGTGGAGCCATCCACACTGAAGAACCTGTGGTCTTTGTGACAAGTGATAAGAGCAGAGGTACTGGAGAAGAACCCCAGTGGGGTAACACTTTCTGTTATGGACTTTCCCTTTTAATAAAAATGGGCTGCCATGCCCTAAAACTGAAGTGCTGACTGACGTGAATCACGGGACAACGCATCTACCCCTAGAGCTAATGGCCCCCCAATGTTACACCAGTCAAAAAAAAAAAAAAAAGAAACTAAAGAAAAATATGATATATCTGCAATACATGCACATTTCCACCCACATTTGCTGATCGTTCACCCATTTGAGCCACATTAACCCAAAATCTAAATTCGAATTCTTCAGTGAGAGATCCAGATCTTGGACACATTCTCTTGCATCAACCTTCCGTGGGGACCAAAGGGCTTAGTTATGTTCTAGTGGCCCAATATACCTATGTACATATTCTGGCCTTTGCCCTCTGGTTTGGGGGGGGGGATTCTGGGAATTTGGTGGAGTGGATTGGAGTAAGGCCCTACTTTGAAGACTCAGGTAGAAGAAAGTCTGATTTTGTACACCAGTTGGTGGACCTCATAAGCTAAACAACAGAGGCATCAAGATGAAGATATAGCATGAGATGGAAGCCTGTGCAATCTGAAGTAAGAGACTACAGAGAGATACTGTGTCTATATTTATTTTTAAAAAATTGACCAGCTAGAGGGTAGAAGCGCTGGTAGAATCAATAGATGATTAGAGGCATTGCTGCATTTGCTCTTTATAGTAGCAAATTTATGAAAAGTGGTGAAAAAGCCCAACCAACCCCCACAGAGTGGTATGGTGTGTTACGGCACTGAGAACTCTATATTACGTCATCTTTGAAATGGTGCTCCTTTTCCTCCCAACACTGGAGAAATATTCTGAACTCCAATTCTGCTTTGACTGTACGTGGATTTAGCTCTTGGACAAGGATAAAGCTGTGACCATAAAAAGAAAGGGTGCCCAATGACAGGAAGGGCTCTTTTCCTGGAGGGGGTTTGCTGTTACCTAGGGGGGTCCAGTTGGGTTTAGGGGATGAGAATCCTGCTCTCAGAAATATCATTGGCCTAATAACGGAGTAGTATCTACCAGAACCTAGGAGGTAGTATTGCCCATCTCTACTCTGCTGGGAAACTGTTTAACATTGGCAAAAATGTAGGTGCATGTGAGAGAATGGGGTTTCGGTTGGAGTTGGGTCCAGGAATACATCTAGACATTCCCAGTTTTTATAAGCCTATTTATTTAACCACTTCAGCCCCGGAAGGATTTACCCCCTTCCTGACCAGAGCACTTTTTGCTTTGCTTTAAATGACAATTGCGCGGTCGTGCGCCACTGTACACAAACAAAATTGACGTCCTTTTTTTCCCACAAATAGAGCTTTCTTTTGGTGGTATTTCATCACCTCTGTGTTTTTTATTTTTTGTGCTACAAACAAAAAAAGAGCGACAATTTTGAAAAAAAAAATATTTTTTACTTTTTGCTATAATAAATATCCCACATTTTTTTTAAAAAAACTATTTTTTTCCTCAGTTTTGGTCGATATGTATTCTTGTACATATTTTTGTTAAAAAAAAAAATCGCAATAAGCGTGAATTGATTGGTTTGCGCAAAAGTTATAGCGTCTACAAAATAGGCGGTAGTTTTATGGCATTTTTATTTATTTTTTTACTAGTAATGGCGGCAATCTGCGATTTTTATGGGGACTGCGACATTATGGCGGACAGATCGGACATTTTTGACACATTTTTGGGACCATTGACAATTTTACAGCGATCATTGCTATAAAAATGCACTGATTACTGAAAAATTTCACTGGCAGGGAAGGGGTTAACACTAGGGGGGCGATCAAGGGGTTAACTGTGTTCCCTCACAGTGTGTTCTAATTGAAGGGGGGATGGGACTTACTAGGGGAGATGACAGATCGCTGTTCATACTTTCAATGAACATACGATCAGTCATTTCTCCCCTGAAAGAACCGGGATCTGTGTGTTTACACACACAGATCCCGGTTCTCGCTTTGTCACAAGCGTTCGCGGGTGCCCGGCGGTCATCGCGCCCGCCGGGGCACTTGCATCGGCTTCGGCAGCAAGCCACAGGCGCGTGCCTCCCGCGGCACGCGCGCCCCTAGTGGCCACAACGGGAAGTGACGTAAGGTAACGTCGCTTTGCCCAGCCAAGCCAACCTGCCGCAGTAAAACTGCGGCGGCTGGTCGGCAAGTTGTTAAACACCCAGGGGGCTCCAGTTAGGTTTCAAGGGATTAGAATCCCTTCTTTTAGAAATGTCATTGGCCTAATAACGGAGTAGTATCTACCAGAACCTAGGAAGTAGTATTGGCTATCTCTACTCTGCTGGAAAACTATATAACATTGCCAAAAATGGGGGTGCATGTGAGAGAATAGGATTGGAGTTGGGTCCAGGAATACATCTAGACATGCCCAGTTTTCATAAGCATGTTTGTTTAAAAAATAAACTTCCGGTTTGTGAATATTAAACTCTAGAGCAAAAATTGAATATATTGACGCTTACAGATGTGGTGGCTGCATTTGTTTCCTGTTGATCTTGCCAGAAATTTTACCAAGTGTCCTTGTCACTTCCTGTGGGCTGCACCAAAGAAAATATTACTTCCTGGTTATTCTCTCTAATGTACCTATAGCCCTGCCCTCCATGTATTAGAGATACAGATACATTTGTAGTCCATATTAGGAGAGCAGCCTAGGGTGACAACCATGGCTCCCTCCATAGATACAGCGGAGGAGTGACGTAGCCACCCAGGGACAGGAATTGTGTTATTTGTAGGATTTCCAGGTAAAAATAGGGCAAAAGAAACTTGAAAAAAAAAATGCAGCCACCACATTAAGAACTATTAATGTGTAATATATTACATTTTGGATTTGGATTTGGATGCACTCTAAGCAGCAAGGATCTGATGTCTTGAATGCTATTAAAGAAAACTGTTAGCGGGAAAGCACACTGGAAGTCTTGTCGCCTGCGTGCTTGCACTCATTTTTACAGTGAAGTCAGGACACCGAGCCACATGAATTTATTATTAACGTTTGATCCTCCTTCAACTGATGAGCTAGTTGATGACAGAAGAACAGACTCTCTAAGTAATGTCACTGATCTATATCAGATAAAAGGTGAGAACGGAAAAGATATATGTTGATTAGAAAGAATCCCAGATGAGAGCCTCTGCTAAGAGAATGAGCGGCCATAGGGCACATTATAAAACATGAAAATATATTAAGCCAGGCCTATAAAATATGAATGTGTTGACATCTCTGGGCTCCATGCTGGAATCATAATGTTGAATGCAAAGGTCAAGATTCGTGAACATTCATTTCCTTACAGCTTAGCAAGTGTTTTGAATTAGAAATGTTTCAAAGTGTCCAAGTGAAAATGAATGTTCTACTTATTGTATCTTTTTATGTCGTTGTGCATAAAAGGAATATATAATGTTTTTTTTTCTATATCTAATCTTTATTTACAGTTAACGTGCTTTATAGAGTGAAGAAATTCTTGTTTATATTTTCCACTTTCAACTACTAGATTGACACCATCCATGCAATGGCAGGAACTTTCTGGAGGGCTCTTTCATGGGGCTGGATTGAGGCCAGTTGATGCCCTAAGCCCCCACAGGTCTTCCATTGCTTAAAGATGAATTCTAGGTAGGGTATATTTTTACAGCTTAGACCAATGTAGCTAAGCTATATATGTACCATACCCGGCTGATGCCCCTGGAAGCTTGAAATTTTAGACACAACTACTCCAGTGATCTCGACTTGTGTGCAGATCCCATGAGCTAGAGTGGCTAGACCAAGTTGGACCAATGTAACTATGGAGAAATATGCCATACCTGGACTTCATCTTTAAAGTCCAACTCTATCCTGCACCGTCTGTACCAATGCTCTATCCTGCACCATCTGTACCAATGCCCCCCCCCCCCACACACACACACACACCAGAGTTACTTCTTGCTTTGTACACTTACCTTTTTTTCAGATGTCGTCATGTGATTCAATAGGGTCTTCTAATGAAGAAGTCTTCAATAATAAATAGAGTAGCACTGACATGATGACTCAAGGTGTGAGAGAGAGGACCGGCGTTGGATTGCAGAGTGGGTGAGTTTGCAAGAACAACACCTGAGAGAAGGTGAGTATTGCAGCCAGAGCTGTGGGTTTTGGCCATTAAAAAAAGGAATTGGCCTTTAATATACAAGACCGTTAAACTTAAAAAAGTGCTAAAATTAAATAAGAGATTAAAAATTCAGTTTCCTTTCATTGCGACCTAAATGCCACACTTAGAACGCCGCTCAAAGCTGAAGTCCCTACTCCCACGATCCTCAGGTAAGGGGTGCAGGCTGCCAAAAAGCCCACCCGAGGCGGTGCATACCTAAAAACAAGAAAGCGCTGCTCTCCTAACCAACCACTGTAGTGCAGACATCAAAATGACTTCAACCTCTGAGCCCCCACCAAAGGCCATGGCCTCTAACGTGTTTCACCTCGCCTACCAGGGGAGTTTAATCGTACATTAAGCCCCAATGGGTGGGGTGAAATGCATGCCCCCGATGGGTGGCATCAGAGGCATGGCCTTTGGCAGAGACACTTATGCCCTGTACACATAATCGTTTTTTCCGATGAAAAAAGTCGGATGGACTTTTTTCATCAGAAAAAACGATCGTGTGTGGGCCCCATCGGACTTTTTTCCATCGGTGTAAAATAATAGAACATGTTTTAAATGTTTCCGATGGAAAAAAAAAACGATGGGAAATTACGATCGTCTGTGTGGAATTCCATCGGAGAAAAATCCACGCATGCTCAGAATAATGTCGACGCATGCTCGGAAGCATTGAACTTAATTTTTCTCGGCTCGTCGTAGTGTTTTACGTCACAGCGTTTTGGACGGTCGGAATTTAGTCTGACAGTGTGTATGCAAGACTGATGGAAGTCAGCTTCATCGGAATTCCGACGGAAAATTCCATCGGATTCTATCCCATGGGAAATCCGATCGTGTGTACAGGGCATTAGGCTGAAGCCATTTTGATGTCTACACTACAATGGCTGGTTAGGAAAGTGGCGCTTTCTTGTTTTCAGTTTTCTTTCAGGCCATACCTAGGCCAGACCTTACAACTATATTAAATATAAAGTATTTTAACATTTTATTTATTTAAAATGTATGTATAACCAAATATTGTTGGATTTTTCTATATTGTAGGGAATGGCTAAAACCCATGTGAAAAAAGGGTATTTGTAATGTTTCCTTTATATCTATACTCAAATGTTTTGCCTTTCATGTCTATTTTCTGTTCAATATTTTTTATTAGGATTTACATGAGAAAGACAGTAATCTGTGAGCTTATATATGGGAAATAATTAACAACAAAAGTTTCAAATATGAGAACAATTTTCACAATATAATTACTTATAAACTTGTATGAAAACAGGTCTTATATTGTTTATGTCAATATAAATTAAAATAAACAACAAAAACTAAAGTAATTAGAATTGGCGTTCCAAACGAGGCTTGCCTCCGGACCACCCATCCACCCCTAATGGGTTCAAACTGTGGATGGGTGGGGGCAAAGCTTTTAAAGCTGAACACAAAACCACCAATTTTATATTTTTCTATTATAAGGAACCTGAAGAGACTGAGATATTTAAGTCATAAATCAAAAATGTCTCCTATATTAGGTCAAGTAAGCAAACATAAAATGGTATCATAAGGAGTAAACAATAATATTTATCAAATTAAAGTTTTGACTACCAAATATACAGGTAAGTAAAAATCTAAATTAAGTGTGAGTACAGATTACAGAGAACAGAGAAAGCATCGAACCTTTCATGTCTGATTTAAACTGAATGGGTTGTTTCACAAGGTGAGGGTTTACAATCACTTTAGGTACTTTTAACCCGGGCCATGACAATGAATATTTTCTACACTTTTCTGCATTTTAAGAAAAATGTAATTAAAAAACACAAAATTGTTTATTAATTACCCTCACAAATATTATAAGACAAATTGAAAACAATATGATATTTTCTCAAAACAAATACGGAAAACAGTAATTTCTATGGTAGCAGTTAGCAGGGCCTTAGATGATCTCATACTGCAGATATTCACCTGTTAGGCTAAAAGAGAGGGGCGAGTAGGCAAAGGAAATGTACTGCTATTTTTAAAGAGGAATTCAAGAAAAAGAGGTTGATTTTTAGGGTTCTGCTTAGCTATATCATAGCAAATTTTCACTTTTTGCGCTCATGTTCACTTTCAGGGTTGCTCTTTCTATACATTTAAGTAACCAAAACAAAGTGAAAACCAGGGACTTACTAGGACAACACCCAGGGATATAGATTTAACACATATGTGTAAAATAGGACACTCGATATGGTGCATACAGTATATATACTCAGTTCCTAGTTGTTTTTTCATAAATAATAATAAAATATATATATATACATATATATATATATATATATATATATATATATATATATATATATATATATATATATATACACCGTATATACTCGAGTATAAGCTGACCCGAATATAAGCCGAGACACCTAATTTTACCACAAGAAAGTGGGAAAACGTATTGACTTGAGTATAAGCCTAGGGTGTCCATCTGCATGCCTCACTGTGCCTCACTTTGCCTCACTGTGTCCATGTGCATGCCTCACTGTGTCCATGCCTCACTATGCCCATGCCTCACTGTGCCCATGCCTCACTGTGTCCATGACTAGACTGAAGTTTAACATGGGACTCTATGGAAGGAGTGCCCAGCTTTGAAAAATCGGTGCTCCCCTGCTCCCCTGTCCTAGGTCCCCTAGACAAAAAACTTTGTGATCTTGTAGAGGAGAAATGGGGCTACATGTGTGCCAAGTTTCGGGTTCAGGAGACCTAGGACCGGCCAGTACCGGGCCCCCAAAGTTACCAGAGAAATGACCGTTTAACATGGGAGTCTATGGAAGGGGTCCCCGGCTTTCAAAAATCGGTGCTCCCCGGCCGTAGGTCCCCCGGACAACAAACTTTGCACACTTGTAGAGGAAGAGTGGGGCTACATGTGGTCCAGGGAACCAATGGCTGGCCAGTACCGGGTCCCCAAAGTCCGGGAGATCAGGCGCAAAAAGATGACTCGAGAATAAGCTAAGGGGGGCATTTTCAGCACAAAAAAATGTGCTGAAAAAACTCGGCTTATACTCGAGTATATACGGTATATATATATATATATATATATATATATATACACATATATATATATATATATATATATATATATATATATTATATTGAGCACCACAAGTGAATCCTAATTTTTGTATATGTGTATGTTGTGATGAATACATTTGGAAACACTTATGTGTTGAATTTGTATCCCCAGAAAGTTGTACTATAAAGTCCCTGTCTTTTGCTTTGCTGTAGTCACTTGTTGGGTTGGGATGGTGGCTCTCTAGGTCTTTTGCCTGTTGTCACTCTGCCTCCCTCCCAATTATTATTATTTTTTCACCATATTTTCTAAATCTTTATTTAAAACCCAACTCAGGGCAACTAAAAATGCATCCCTTGCAGTGGGGCTATGCCTGTGCTGCAAGGGTTAAATTGTCATTTTCGTTCCAGGGCAGTGGTCTCCAAACTGTGGCCCAGGAGTGGAGCCAGATGGGGCTCTTTGCTTGCCTTTATCTGGCCCTTGGGCACCAACAATGGGGCACCATTCCTTCCACTGACACCAGTGATGGGACACTATTTCTTCCACTGATATCAACGATTTGCACAATTCCTCCTAATAATACAAGGGACTATTCCTCCCTCTGACACCAATGATAGGGCACTAATCCTTCCCCTGATACCAGCAACTTGCACTATTTCTTCAACTAATACCAATGATGAAGCACTGTATACTCCCATTGACGCCAAAGCATTTTCTACTCACCTTGGCTACATTCCGATCCCCAGAGAGTCTGAAGGACAGTAAACTGCCCCTTTGTTTAGGAAGTTTGAGAGACTCCTGGTCTAGGGCAGTGGTCTCCAAACTTGTGGGTTTGGATGCTGCCCTTTGCTAGCCTTTATCTGGCTCTTGGGGCACTATTCCTCCCACTGATATGAGAACCTATTTCGCCCACCGACACCAACAATGGGGAATAGTTCCTGCTACTGACACCAACAGTGGGGCCCTATTCCTCCCACTTATATGAGACCCAATTCCGCCCATTGACACCAAGAATGGGGATAGTTCCTTCCACTGGCACCAACAGTGGGGGGGGGGGGGTTCCTCCCAATGACACCAACAATGGAGCACTATTCCTCCCTTAATACCAAAGACTGGATACTGTACTGACGAAGCCATTACATTTTTTACTCCCGCTGGGTCAAAGACCTGCCCCCTAAAGTCTGAAGCCCCTTTGTTTAGAAAGTTTAGAGCCCCCTGGTCTAAGGGAACAAAAAAATAAGTTTTACTTACCCGATCCTCTGCTGCTCCCTGTGGCTAGACTGGTTCCCCCACACCTTGTAGTTGCCCACATTCCAGTGGTCTAGGGTCCTGATGTCATCAAGTCGAAAGCACCACTGATGGAGCATAGGGGAGAGCCATCTGCTGGGGGAGAGGAAGATCATCTAGGTAAAACAGTTTTTCCTCTCTCCTAGACAAAAGAAGCTATTAACCCTTTGAATAGCAGAGGAGATCAGATTGCATTGACTTCCAAATAACATACTGTATACACTATATTAACAAAAGTATTGGTACGCCTGCCTTTACACGCACATGAACTTTAATGGCATCCCAGTCTTAGTCTGAGGGGTTTATAATATTGAGTTGGCCCACCCTTTGCAGCTATAAGAGCTTCAACTCTTCTGGGAAGGATGTCCAACTCGGTCATCCATATCTTTATGAACTTTGCTTTGTGCAGTGGTCCAAATCATTTGGTGGAGGGGGGATTATGATGTGGGGTAGTTTTTCAGGGGTTGGGCTTGGCCCCTTAGTTCCAGTGAAGGGAACACTTAAGGCGTCAGCATACCAAGACATTTTGGACAATTTAATGCTCCCAACTTTGTTGAAACAGTTTGGGGATGACCCCTTCTTGTTCCAACATGACTGTGCATCGGTGCACAAAGCAAGGTCCATAAAGACAGGAATGAGCGAGTTAGGGGTGGAGAAAATTGACTGGCCTGCACAGAGTCCTGACCTTTGAGATGAATTAGAGCGGAGACTACAAACCAGGCCTTCTCGTCCAACATCAGTGCCTGACCTCACAAATGTGCTTCTGGAAGAATGGTCAAACATTCCCATAGACACACCCCTAAACCTTGTGGACAGCCGTCCCAAAAGTGTTAACACTGTTATAGCTGCAATGGGTGGGACAACTCAATATTGAACTCTACGAACTAAGACTGGAATGCCATTAAAGTTCATGGGCGTGTAAAGGCAGGTGTCCCAATACTTTTGGTAATATAGTGTATACTTTAAAAATGCACATTGGCACATCAAAGAAAATGTCTGTGTACACAAATGCACTAATTGTGTCTGGTAATGGAAATGAATTAATATTGTAATGCTACACGTCTTTTGGCAGAAACAATTGTATCTTCTGCACCTCATGTGGTTGCATTCAACTTTTCGTCATCTCGAAGCACTATCTTGATGATGAGATGCAACTGGCTTTCCATTTCAAAGCCATATGCCGCGTACACACAACCGTTTTTAATGTCATTGAAAAAAACTGCATTTTTCTCAACGTGATTCTTCTCAAGCCTGCCTTGCCTACACACTATCCTAGAAAAAAATGTTCGAGTAAAGCGCGGTTACGTACAACACGTACGACGGTACTATAAAGGGGAAGTTAGATTCGGGTGGCGCCACCCTTCATGTTAGTAAAGTTTGTTGAGCGACGATTCACGCTTTTCAGCCTCGTGCTCTTCAGTCCGTTACAGCGTGATGAATGTGCTATCTCCATTACGAACGCTAGCTTTACCAGAACGAGCGCTCCCGTCTCATACTTGATTCTGAGCATGCGCATTTTTGTCACGTCGTTAACTACTTCCTTACTGGGCACATATACCCTCTTCCTGCCCAGGCGAAATTTCAGGTTTCAGCACTGTCATGCTTTGAATGACAATTGCGCGGTCGTGCAACGTGGCTCCCAAACAAAATTGACGTCCTTTTTTTCACACAAATAGAGCTTTCTTTTGGTGGTATTTGATCACCTTCGGCGGTTTTTATTTTTTGCGCTATAAACAAAGATAGAGCGACAATTTTTTTAAAAAAGCAATATTTTTTGATTTTTGCTATAATAAATATCACAATTTTTTTGGAAATTTTTTTTTTTTTCCTCAGTTTAGGCCGATACGTATTCTTCTACATATTTTTGGTAAAAAAAATTGCAAGCGGCGTTTATTGATTGGTTTGCGCAAAAGTTATAGCGTTTACAAAATAGGGGGTAGTTTTATGGCATTTTTATAATTTTTTTTTTTTTACTAGTAATGGCGGCGATCAGTGATTTTTTACGTGACTGCGACAATATGGCGGACACATCGGACACTTTTGACACTATTTTGGGACCATTCACATTTATACAGCGATTAGTGCTATAAAAATGCACTGATTACTGTATAAATGTGACTGGCGGGGAAGGGGTTAAAACTAGGGGGCGAGGAAGGGGTTAAATGTATGCCCTATGAGTGATTGCTACTGTGTGGGAGAGGGGACTGACTGGGGGAGGTGACCGATCTGTGTCCCTATGTACAAGGGACACAGCATCGGTCCCCTCTCCCTGACAGGACATGGATCTGTGTGTTTACACACACAGATCCATGTCCTTGTCTGTGTAACCGCCGATCGCGGGTGCCTGGCGGACATCGCGGCCGCCAGGCACGCACATCGGCATTGCAGTGACGCGCCGGGTACGTGCGCGCGCCCCCCCCAGTGGCCAAATTAGCGGAGGCCGTATAAACACGGCCTCCCGGCATGTAACAACCACCTCGCGGCCGTATATACTCGTACAGCGGGCGCGAGGTGGTTAAAGCCTACACACGGCCGTTTTTCATGACGAGAAAAACGACGATGTAAAAAACTACGTGAAAAATTAGAGCATGTTCCAAATTTTTCATGCCCGTTTTTCATGGCCGTGCAAGAAAAAATGCTCAGAAGCCCACACACAATCATTTTTAATGACCATTTTAAAAAATGTAATTTTTCTCGTCAATAAAAACGGTCGTGTGTACGTGGCATTAGATTTGTACGGAAGAGTGCCTGGTACAAGGCGCTCCTCTATACACATCAAAGAATCTACCATCTGGTGACAACTCCCTTTGTCGCTATCAAATAGGTAGTAGCCTAGGACCAGAACAGGGTCTACCCACACTATATTTTAATCAAGGATTTCCATCTTTGAAGGGAAAATCACTTTATGATACATCCATCAGAACAAATTTCCACTTCTATTGGTCCAATGCTATTGCACACATCGGGCATTACAAACTCACGGAATTTGAGATATTGTGGAAGAACTGCTCAAACACAGTGAACAATTTGCCCAGCAGAAGCTGGAAGATAGAAGGCACTAATTTGGGCTCAAGCCTGTATGGATCTGCTAATTAAGATTACTTTATAATGAGAAATGCCTGGTGGTTGAAGTTTGGGTCATGTCAATTGTTTATTAGCTATGTTTATAATGGTTGTGCTCATTAAATCCTTTTTTTTTCCTCATTTTTTAATTTGGATATATATAACGATGTATCTGGTTAATTGGTTAGTTGGGTCTAACAGCGAGAAGGCAGTCGCCAGATTTTATTTCTGTCTCCTAGCAACCATAGCTGCTTGTCAAGTTAATTTGGTGGAATTACCGGGAGGTAATGTTGAGCTTTATTTGTTTTCTGTTGTGGTCTTGACCCCCTCTTGACATTTCTGCTCATTTTTTAATGTATTTTTCTTCAGACTGACTGGTACCAAATATTATTCCTCATTTTGTTTATCTATCACATTGCAAACCTTCTTCTTTTTTTTTTTTGACCTGAACGTAAATGTGGTTCAATAGGAATTAATTTGCTCTTTAAAGCGGAGTTCCACCCAAAAATGGAACTTCCGCTTTAAGGGAAGGTGACCCCCCAACATGCCACATTTGGAATGTATTTCTTTTCGGGGGGGGAGCGGAAACCCTCTTTTTAGAAGGTTCCAGCTCCCACTTCCTCCCGGGGCTCCCCGGCGTCGGAAGGAAGTTCACCTCTCCCCCTCCCTCTCGGCAACGTGACGTGTCCCAGATGATTTGCCGGCCAGTCACAGTGCGCAGCGCTGCTTGCGGATGCGCAGTGCGTGGCCGGTTGTGAAGCCACAGCCGGACGCCCACAGTAGTGATGCAGGCGCCACAGAGAGGAGGGGGAGAGGAGCGGGGCTTCATTCCCCAGCATTGCTGGACCCTGGGACAGGTAAGTGTCCGATTATTAAAAGTCAGCAGCTGCAGTATTTGTAGCTGCTGACTTTAAAAAAACATTTTAAGTCGGAACTCCGCTTTAAATACTGTGAAGGGTGATATGCAATAGAGAGTAGTCTCTGTTAAAACTGAAGTCTAATCTGCTTGTTATATGTCTTCCCTGGTCCCCCCCCCCCCCCCATCATAAACATATAGCATTACCCCTAAAAGGGCTGTTGATTTGTCCCAGATCCTTTTCCCAGCCAGACACACATACAACAGTCACTCTTCTGGCTCAGGGAACAGTCTAGAGCAGGGGTTCTCAATCAGGGGTTCCATTGAACCTTAGGGTTCCTCCAGAGGTTGTTAGGGGTTCCTTGAGTAAGGAGCAATTTCTGTCTCTCAGATAAGTTACCACTAACACCATTGGTCTTTTTGGCTATCTGTAAGGGGGAAATTATTCCCAATGACCACAAGTATAAGGAACATTCTTCCCACTGACCATCACACTAATGTATCAAGAGTTGTAGGAGAGAGTTACCGCTCAGATGTGACTGGTGACTCATTCACAAGATCCAGAGCCGTGGGTGCAGGCAATGCATATGACAATGCAAAAAATCTGAGGAAAACGCTTGGACAGCCGCACTCCAAAAAAGGTTCTTTTATTTAAAACAAAAGCACAAACAACATGCCACAGCAAAAAAAAACAGCAAGTATGAGCTGACATTTCGCACCGCGATTCAGTGCTTAATCATGAGCTATGATTAAGCACTGAATCGCAGTGCGAAACGTCAGCTCATACTTGCTGTTTTTTTGCTGTGGCATGTTGTTTGTGCTTTTGTTTTAAATAAAAGAACCTTTTTTGGAGTGTGGCTGTCCAAGCGTTTTCCTCAGATTTTTTGCATTATCAAGAGTTGTAGATAAAGTAATTTTTAGCAGGGGTTCCCTGAGACTGTAAAGTTATTTGGTCCTCTGTGTTGAAAAGGTTGAGAAAGGCTGGTCTAGAGGTTGCTTTTTTTAAGATTTATTACTGAACAACTTGGATAGGGCATCGGGAGCTGTGTGATACTCCATGAACACTAAGTAATAGGTTGAGGACACTCTGCACTGTGATATTGCTTCTCAGTATACTGTAGTTCCTCTAGCAAAGGCCCAAACATGGACAAGATCAAGTTGTCTTCAGTAATGTCTTAGTCCGGGTAAATACTAGTATGGCTATGCTAATGTTACCAGCAGCAACATTCACTGGGATCCTTTACTCAGGTCACTACTCACAGTGTCCCTAAATACTTGGATGCCTCCCTCCAATACCAGTCTGCCTTTCAGACTGGATCTTCAGTACATTTCCTTGCTAAGCTAAGATTCCCCTTCTAGCAGAACAGGCCCCCTAGCTCTACAACAGCTGGCACCTCGATGAGCACAAGCAGACTTTCAGCTCGGCTGCCCAAAAGGGCAGAAGCCCTCCAGGCTGAGAATTTCTCCTTCTGAAAAAGAAGAAGACTGTACCAGACTCCAGGCTATTTATGTGCTCTGCAGCCACCTACTGGGCACCCCCCCTATCGATTGTCTGAGACCCAAAAATATTTAGGCTACTCACTTTAACTTGCTCCACTTCTATTCTCTGGAACCTTCCAGTAGACAGGAAGAAGCTATCAAGTCTGCAGCCCATGATACCCTGATAAGCCCAAAGAATCAGAAGCTGCTCCACTGATTACAGGAGAGCCACATAAGAAGTACTAATTTTACCTAGCAGCCTAGCACCTAACTAGGAGGGTGCTACAAACATGCCCATTAAAACATACATTAGACCCAGTGGTCTCACCTATGAGTCTCTATGCTTTTCTATGCAATGCAGGCAGATCATGTCTGATGTAAGGGTGATGTACATAGATTTCTAAAAACATCACAAGACCCTGTCTCAATATGCTTTTCAAGAGCCCCCAGCCCTGATTCAAGCAGTGGGCTGGCTCTTGGTAGGAGTTATGCAAATATTAAAATGCCTTGATGGGTGGATGTAAGTCTCAGGGAGTGGGCATTGTTAGGAACACTGCATTTTCATGAAGACCTCCTTAGGTAATGCCAATGCATGTTGCTGAGCCTCCATGATTGAAAGAATGGAATCCAATGAATGGATAGGGTGGGCCAGGGACAGTGAAGCTCTTCTGGGGGTGTCTAATTATCATGTGTGCTGACCAAGCTCCTCCACCCATCCCTCGCCTCCTTACTTAACATGTTATGTAGCTGCTGAGAGAGGGGGAAATACTATAGAGCAGAATATGCCAATCGTTTTTCATTCCCGGTACCTTTAAAATCTCAAGGAACTCCAGTCTAAAATATAAATTGATGTAATTGTTATTTATCAATGGGAAATCATTTCAGAGGTTCCCCCACCATATCAGAATTCCCTCTTCAGGTCACTCCTTAAAGGGGTTGTAAAGGTACACGTTTTTTTCACCCTAATGCCTCCTATGCATTAAGGTGAAAAAACATCCGACAATACCGGCCCCCCCAGCCCCCCCATTTTACTTACCTGAGCCTGTTCACCTGCTCCGCTCCGCCCGGCGTCCTTTTCGCCGCTCAGCCTGGCCGTTGATTGGCTAGAGTGGATGGATTGAAAGCAGCGCAGCCATTGGCTCGCGCTGCTGTCAATCCCATCCAATGACGCGGCGCGCCGGGGGGCAGGGCCGAGTAATACAGTGAGCGGCTATAACCGCCGGCTGTATCAAGGGAGCGCGCCCGCAAGAACTAACGCCCATGGGAGAGAGCTCGCATGAAAGTGGTTAATTCTTGCGGGGAGGAGCCGAGACAGCCGCCGAGGGACACCAGAAGACCAGGTTCGGGGCCACTCTGTGCAAAACGAAACATAACATGTTTGTTATTTTTTTTTATTTGCCTTTAGTGTCCCTTTAATGTCATAGATCTCCCTATACATGAGAGCACCATAGGTGTGCACAGGAGGTGTGCCTGATGTGCCTGGACACACCCTAATCACTATGTGTGGTTCCGTCTCCCCTTACTGCCCGGGCTTCCCCCTCTTGTTGGCCTCCCCACCCGCAGTGCTGCTGGCTTCCCTCCCCTCCTCTCCTCCCGGCTGCTGCGGGGGACATCAGGATGGGGAGAGGGGAAAGGGGCTAGTAAATATGTAATTTACCAGGCCTTTCCTTTCTTAAATGAACACAGTGAACACACTCGCTCATTGTGTCCATTCATAGCTGAAGCATAATAAATTATGAACAGAGCACTTCCCATTCACTCTCTGTCCAGTGCAGCAGAGTCTGCAGAGAAAGGCATTGGAGCTTTGGAGTGCACACCCTAATGCAATAGGCTGCCCACACCCATGGAGAGCACCAATTACATCAGAGCTCTTCCATCACATGAGAGCCTCCCCATCAAATCAGAGTTCTCGCATCACCTCAGAGTCCCTCCATCACAGAGCCTCCCAAGCACACAGTCCCCCATCATGGAGCCCCCTAATCACACAGTCCCCTTTTTACATTAGAGCCCTACCTTTTGACTCCAGCAGGGCCACAGACGGTGGGAGGTGGAGGGGGTCTGGAGGAGGCATGCTTCCATCTTCTCTTAAATGCTGGGGGTGGACCTGCATGCCACCTGCCCTGGAATAGAGTCATATGTTGCATGTTGCATGTTGCAGATTAGCCAGCTGCCAGCACCATAACAATGAATGATGCCTTGGGGGGATTTACTAAAACTGGTGCACACAGAATCCGGTGCAACTGTGCATAATAACCAATCAGCTTCTAACTTTAGCTTGTTCAATTATGCTTTGACAATAAAACCTGGAAGCCTATTGGTTACTATGCATAGCTGCACCAGATTCTGTGTGCACCAGTTTTAGTAAATCTCCCCCCAAGTGTCTTGGCCTTAGAGCATCATTAGTTGTTATGGTGCTGGGGGATGACCCACCAGCACCTTAAAAACCCCATAGAGCTGATCCAGTGGGTCATGACACCCCTGGAGAACCAGTTGGCACCCTATTTGAGAACCACTGGTCTACACAAGGGGGCTTTACAGATAAATAAAATGCCTAAAATATGCTAATTGCACTTATTATGTGTAGCACACCCACTTAGGAGTAAGTACCTGAGATTTCCCACCCTGCACAGCCAGGCACACCGGATTTCCACAGTCAATCCTGAGTCAGAGAACATTCTATGTTTTTTTTATTGAGGGATAATAACTTGGATAGGGATGGGAGAATATGGGATGCTCACTTGACTTTTAAACAACTTCAGGGACAACTCGTCCTATATACAGTCTTTAAATACATCTCCTCTTCTTCCTCCAGCACTCACTTGATTCCAGCTATGTCACCCTGTAGTCATTTTGTAGCAAAGGCCCATTACAGGCAGGGACTCGCAGCCCCTATACTTGAAGAACAGGTAGGGTGACACAGCTCACATTTTCCCAGCACTTCCTCTCTGTGGTCAGTCACTGATCCCAGAACCACCTCTTTAGGCCCTGCAAGCCCAGCTGGCTGCAGCTACCCCTCTCATTAGCCCTTCAGGCTAATTCTTCACAGTCCTCCAGACTGACACTCACCAGCCCACCCGGCTGACTCTCAGGAGAACTCCCAGACATGCTAACCTGCTCCCGCTGTCCTCTCTCCTTGCTCCCGTGCCTCCAGAAAGGGTTTCCTCTATGTATTGTAGGGGGAAATCTTGCAGCACCCGAGCACCCTAGGCCCGGAACCAAGATGGGGTAAGTGCGGTACTGGATGATCGACCACGAGACCCCCCGGGGGGTGTGTGGGTGACCTGACTGAGCGGGAGTGGGGGGTGTGGGTGGAGTGCCACCAGGCAAAGAAAAACCCACCAGCTACCACTGCTAACAACTAAACCTACTTGTATCTAGCACCCTACCTAAAGGGTGCTACATAAGGAATTGGAATATTGTTGCTAAATGAAATAGTTTGGTCTCTTAGGGAAGCCATTATGGTTTGCTGAACTTGGCATATCAGTGTTGCTCTTCGTTTTGTCTTACTGAATAGGTCCAATGTCTGTCTGAAAGTGTTTCTTACTTTTTATTTTATCTTAATTTTCTTTTATTGTTGTTCTTCTATTCGCTGACATGACTGAGAAGGAGGTTGTAGCGGAGCTCGGCTGAACTATAGCGACACTGCTTGGGAAAATACCAGCACCTTCTAATGCATTGTGGTAGGCTCCAGATGACTCCTCTTACTGAGGATAACTTTAGCTCAAAGGAGAGTCAAAGTGCACTATGGAGGAAAAAAGAAGAGAACTATGGGAATATCAAGGTTTTGTTGTGTTTACTTACTATATGCTGAAACAAAGTACTTTAAAGAAACTATTGATATTTTCATCGTCCTGTACAGTCAATGTCAAGTATGGAAATGTTTCATGCAATGATAGAAAGAAATGTTATTTTCTTTCTTCTGATGGCATAATGTTACATTTACATAAAATTTTGTGTGGCCTATGCATTTCTTTTAAACGAAAAAAAATGCGAATGAACCTCTTTTAGTCCCTAAACCTCCCTCTCCACCTGTAGAGAAGGCTTCAACATCAATTTTTCACTTGCTTTTAAAAAAGAAGAAAAGAAAAGCCACTGGAATGGTTGGCAGATAGTAGGCTTGGACTTTCCCAAAGTAGTCTACCAGTGCCACTTTATTTGGGCTCTTCCATGGCCTCTAGCCTAAAGCCTCAAGGGTGTATCCTTTAAAGTATCTCAAACAGGAGGCAAGTGAGGCACCCAGCTTGTCCATAGGATGTATATCTGAAGGAGTTTTGAAGCTGCCTCTGTAAAGTCACTTTCACAAGTGGCCGAAGAGCTCCTTCTCCTAGACCAGGGATCTCAAAATTTTTGAAATAAAGGACCAGTTTGCTATCCTTTAGACTTCGGCAGGGCTGAACTATGCCAGTGGTAATAGAAAATGTCCCGGGGTCAGTGGGAGTACAATTTTTTTTTAAATAGTGGCCCATCATTGGTGTAAATGGGAGGAATAATGTCCAATTATTGGTGTCACTGGGAGAAACTATGCCCCATTGTTCATGTCAGTGGAAGCCGGAATAGAGCCCCACCATTGAATAATGGGAGTGAAAGGAATTATGCCCCACTGTTGGGGTCAATTGAAGCCACGGTGCCTCACAGTTGGTGTCAATAGGAGGAATAGTGCCTCGTATTAGTGGAAAGAATGGTTCCCCAATGGAAAGATAAGGGAAAGCAAAGAGCAATTTGTGGACCACTGTTCTAGACCTATGAGTTCACTTTTCTTAGGTCCAGTTCACACCTTGAAGCATGTTTCCTGGGTGCGCTTCAATGCTAAACATCAAGATTTCCATTATATTCAAAGGTATCCGTTCAAACTTGAGTGTCATGTTGTCGCTCAAAGCTCGGCTGGGCTTCTTTGGCGCAGAGTCACACATTTGTAGTCCCTATAGACTTCAATCAAAGTGGCAAAATATATATATATAGTATATAATGCATTTTTTTTTCACACAATATCCTGCCCTCCTTCTCCCAGGAACTAGTTTTATATTTGCTAAAACAAAAATGTAAGAACCTGCCTAAAGCCCCGTACACACGGTCGGACTTTTGCCCAACAAACTTAGTTTTAAGCAAGTTGGACCAACAATCCGACCGTGTGTACGCTCCATCGGACAAACTTTTTTTCGTTTGGTTTTGTTTTCATCGGACAAAAGTTGGGTCTGCAAACGGACAAACTTTTGCCCAACAAAAGTCAGATGGAGCAAAGTCCTACCGTGTGTACAGAAAACCATCGGACTTTTGTCCGATGGACAAAACAACTAATGTTAAAATCAACCAACAATAGCAGAAGTTGACCAAAGGGTGGCGGTAAAGAGCAGAAAAGAGCAGAAAAACCACGTGATGTTGCAAAAAGTTTTGGGAAAGTTTGCAGAAAAGTCCTGTGGTGTGTATGCTATGGGTGTGCCCGGCCAACTCCATTCGGACAAAAATCCACGGAAAAGTCCGATGGAAGTCCAACCGTGTGTACGAGGCTTTAAGCCCCATACACACGGTAGGACTTTTTGACAACAAACTTCAAAATGAGCAGGTTTTAAAAAAAATCCGACCGTGTGTACGCTCCATCGGACAAACTTTTTCGGTTTTCATCGGACAAAAGTTCGCTCTGCAAACGGACAAACTTTTCGGCAACAAAAGTCCTACGGTGCAAAGTCCTATCGTGTGTACAGAAATCCATCGGACTTTTGTCCGAAGTACAAATACGCATGCCCAGAACCAATGTTAAAATCAACCAACAATAGCAGAAGTTGACCAAAGGGTGGCGGTAAAGAGCAGAAAAGAGCAGAAAAATTACGTGATTTTGGGAAAGTTTGCAGAAAAAGTCCTGCCGTGTGTATGCTATGGGTGTTCCCAGCCAACGCCCTTCAAACAAAAATCCACGGAAAAGTTTGTTTGAAGTCCTACCGTGTGTATGAGGCTTTACTCTGGATTACTGCTGACTGCTCTATAGCTTCTTCATAGTGACCAGACTTGTGCCTTATTTACTTGTGTTTACTGACCCGACATCCATTCCCAGCCTGTCTTTTGAACATCCCCACACCTTTTGCTTGGATTCCTGATTATCTGATTTTGACTTCTGCTTTCTCTCTGATTCTGCACCTGATTTGGTACCTCATTGTCTGACTATTTACTACCCTGTCCTTTTTAGACTGGGCTTCTTCCTATGACTTGGTACCTTCCTGTCCACTTGGCAATGAACTTTACATACACTTCTCCTGGCACTTGTGCTCCTCCTGTACCACAGCCTTTATGGTCTCATCTCTGGTAATGAGCCAAACAGCCCATGGTTTCTTTAGGTTCAAAAAAGTTTGGATGCTGAACCCAAAACCCGTTTGGAACTCAATGAAAGCTCAATTTTTAAAAAATATGTTAAAAAAGGGCCAATGTCTGGGCTAATATGGAAGGGGGTGTCAAAAAATAGCACGGGAGTGGGTGGGAGTGGAGTGGGTGGGATGGTGACTCTGCCCTGGAGAAAATGTACAAACGCAATTTTGTTTATTCCATGCAGCCAGGAGCAATAATTTTTTTTGGCACTGACATTTACAAAGAAAAACATTTTTAAAATCACTGGCAAATGACTTTGACAGCTGTCAAGCTGGAAATGAATGTAATTGTAAATGGTTTAATTTTTTGTCTTTGACAAATCAATGTTTGACTGTAGTGATGACAAAATTTAAAGGGGCAAAATTTGAAGTGCCCCAAGCACTGGTATCATGTAAAGTGGGCGGGGAGGGGGTTCCTGTCACTACAAGCTGACAGGAGTAGTGACAGCAGCATCACTACTCCTGTCAGCTTAGTGCAGGAAATGACAAGTCAAATCCAAAAAGCAGAGGAGAGCTGGGACGAGGTGCCCTCCAGCTCCTCCTCCTGCCACTGCAGCACTCAAGCATTGGGTCTGTCAGATCAGGACTATGCACAGTTTGCTTACGGTTCCCGTTTCCACCCAGAAAAAAAAGAATGTGAGTAGGGGGCGGGTAAGCAGACTCTGCATAGTCCTGATCTGACAGTCGGTGGTGTCTCCAAGCCGTGATCCCATGCCCCTGCATCAGTGGTATCTCTCCTGACTGGCTGCCTGGCAAAAGTGTTAAAAGTCAGTTTACCCTAGGCTTTTCCTTAACTCTGGTGTGTTAAGATGGAGAGGAGCCTAATAGGAAGGACATGTGTTTGAAGGGGGAGGGGGGGTTGCACTGGGGACATGGGGGGGCAGAGTAAGAAACATTTGTGTTGGGGATGAGAATGGGCTGGAAGGGGTGAAGGATAAGAGGATTAATGCTAGGTGGTTGGCTTGGGGGGGGGGGGGGTGATATGAGGGGGGATTGGGGTGTGCTAGGAAAGGTAATTTGGGGGGGGCTGTGCTGGAAGGGGCGATTGGGGGTAGGGGATTTGTACTAGTAAGGACATTTTTTGGGGGGGGGGATTTGTGTTAAAAGGGGGGATTTGGGGGAAGAATTTGTGCTACTATGGATGATGGAGGAAGGGGGAAACTTGTGCTAAGAAGGGAATTTTCGGACAGGGTGTGCTAGGAGGTAAAGTTGGGGGGGGGATTTGTGGATTTGTGCTGGGGGGGGGGTGTGTGCTGGGTGAGGATTTATTCTTGGAGGGGAAATTTATGGTGTAGAGGATTTGTTCTGGGATGGGTGATTTTGGGATGGGGGAGAGATTTTAATAGGGGGAAAGATTCGGAAAGGGAGAAGATGTAGGCTGGGAGTTTGTATGGGGGGGTCAAAGATTTGTTCTGGGAGGGGGGACTTTCGTGGAAGGAATTTTTACTTGAAGTAGAGGGAATTTCTGTTTTGGGAGAATTGGGGGGCAGTTTGGGATCTTCACCCTGAACACTAGTTTACCTTGTTCCGGCACTGACTGGAAACTATAGAAAAGTTTTGTTTTAAAAGGGAATTCTTCTTTAGAAGATTTCAAAAACTTTTGTTCCTATTGTATTCCACCAACCAGAGAATTTATGCAGGAACATCAATAATTATTATCGGACAGCTTCACTGATGTTTATTGTTTTCTACATCAAACATTGTTCCTTGAAAAAAAAAAATATGAAGAAGACAAATCTCAAAGTCTCAGATGTGTGCATTGCAGTAAAACACAATATATATTTTTTATGTTTTTTTTTTTTTCATATTTTTAATGCTATTTTTATAGCAGTGCTCCTTGGTTCTTAAAAAATGAAATAGTTAATGTATATTTCAGAAACACTTTTCCAAATAAATAGCAAAAATAAAATGATTGCTGTTTAAATTTTTTACGGGTTTCTATGTTATAGGCTAGTTGGGACTAAAGCCTCGTACACATGATACGATTGTTAAAAAGGGGATTGTCTGTTGGCAGACTGTTGTCCTAAAATCTTACCGTTAGTACGCTCCTTTTGGCAATTGTCCTACTTTCGGCCAACAAACGTTGGATGACAGGCTAGTAAATTTTCTGCGGAAATGGTCAGTACACAAATCCGTCACACAAAAGTCGAAAGTATGCTCAAAATCAGTGCTCACCAAACACAAAATTAGCAGAAGGGGCCCAAAGGGTGGTGCTCAAGAGCTGAAATTCCTCGTAGTACGTCACTACGTTCGTGTTTGTGGCACGACAATTGTATACTGTTAGTATGCAAGACAAGATCCTGGCACACGCCCTTTTGACAAAAATCAGGCGCTCGGTTGGCCAACAATTGTATCGTGTGTACGAGGCTTAAGTCATTAGTCAATAGTAAGCCATTAAGGTCATTAAAGCTGAACTCCGTTCATCCCCCCACCTACCTTTGTTGCTCTTGCTGACTGATTTGTAAAGCAGTGCTCCTTAGAAAAATGCAAGCGCCTACTCATAACCGCTAGCCACAGCGCGAAACGCGTCAACTTTTACTGTACCCCACACTGTCTGTGATGTCTTTTGCATGAAGGATTGTAACGAGCCCCTTTGCTCGCTCGGCTCCACTCTCCCGACACTCCTCTGCTCTATTGGATCATCCGGTGCTCCAGGATTCAAACTACCGCTATGTGCCATTCAAATCCATTTGTGGTCGGTCAGAACAAACACCAGGCAGGCTCTATGTAAGTTCAACCAAGAGAGACTTTATTAGAACCAAAAATCAAGTCTTATATACAGTAACAGAGGGTGTAACCAGACATAAATTAACATGAGCTAATTAACTAAATCCTTTAGCCAGCCAAGGTGACTCATAGATATGACCGTTCAGGGTAGACATCCCGGCTCCTACCTGTCTCACCTGCTATACAATACACATTATCCTAAGTGTAAACATCACACATTTTAGCAGGGTCAAATTAGCACAGAGGACAGACAGGTGGCTGGAGGTGATTGCATTCGCATATCCTTAGAGGGAATGTGTGAACGTCCCAACAGTATGACTCAGTCACTCTAATATGGCATATACAGGGTCCCCAGAGTCTGTGTGTCTTGGGGGGACATGGACCTGAATCCAAAGTAACACCCCCTCAAGGGTCCCCAGGCATGCAGCTCACAAAGAGCACCGTTCCCCCAAATGCCAGGGCCCATGGTCGCAAGGCAAGAGGCTTGCATTCAGTCCCCTCCAAAAGCCTCTGTCCCGGCTAGGTCTGTCACAAGGATCAACACAGGTGAAGTGGTGCAGTGCAATTCAATTGTCTATCTATCTATCTATCTATCTATCTATCTATCTATCTATCTATCTATCCATTTAAAATGTGTAAATTGACAAAACTTTTGGAAATTTCAAATAAAATAGGAAAGGGTTAAAACCCTGATCAGATTTATTATTTGCAGTTTGTGCCCTATGGGGGAGATTTATTTATCAGTGTCCCCAATGTAGTCCTCCTTACATCACATTCCCCCTTCCATAATATATACTTACTTACTCATTCACAAAAAAAGAGTTGTAGCCTAGAAATAAAGACACATTGACAAATAGGGCCATGGCTCCCTTCTCCATCCATTTGCTTATGTGGCTCAAAGATTCCTGGCCATGTAAGTGAATGGGCCAGGTGACAATAGTGGTTGGTAAGGACACAGTGGCTGCAAACAGCCTTTGCTTTCTTAGCATCCATTGACTGCTGGAAGATGCCATGTTCCTCTGCATCGGACGCCCTAAACGTTCAGCGTATAAACAGACATCCGAACAACCAGTGTTCAGTCTGAATTTACATTGGAACCAAAGGCTAAGCTCATCCCTACTCACCTCCATGGGTGTTTGGGTGGACGAAGCAAGAGATGTCACTCTTGTTATCCCACTCTGCTACCAGGTACGCGACACTGCTAGGTAAGATCCCATAACTCATGTCCACTGACCACACAACATAACCCAACGCATGCTCTTTCATCAGAGTCTCCATCATAGTCCCCCTTGCATCACATTCCCCCTTAGATCAGAGTCCTTGCTTATATAAGAGTCCCCTCTAACATGGGGCTGGATAAAATCTTGCATCAGACTGTAGTTTGGAAACCTCTGTCTTAGAGAGATGGTCCAGAAAAAGTGTCTCCATAGGAAGATTCACCCTTATAAGGAGGGGAGGTGTTCTGTAATCCAAACATACTTCTTGTCTAAGGGTGACAATGCTGATCTTCTTTGGAACGACTGAGCATCATCATCCTAAGACAGGATGTGTATTAATGGCACCATCTGCATGTGAAAGTGAAGGAAAACAGGCCTGAAATAATGTCATAAATAGAAAATGTCTAATCCCATCCCCTGGAGGAGGTGAGTACACAATGCACTGGCTGATGATGTCTTCCTTACACCCAACCACAGTATAAGATAAAGATGAATAGCTGGCTGCTTGTCATCCAAATATAGTAGTCTTTATTGATACAGGTGGAGTATAAAAAAAGTTTTGGCCCGCAGCTTTAGTCAGGCTATGATTATGGCTGCAGGACGAAACGTGTAAACCTTCATATTGTTTCCCTTCTGCTGGGTAAAGTCATAGTCGGTATAATGAGAATCAACAGACACAGCAGTGTGGTGTATCAAGTCAATATCAAACGTTTATTCCGTGAGTTAGATATTTGCATGAATTAACATAAAGCGTTGCCTAAGCTAGCCAATCATAGGTTAACAGTTTGCATAGGTAGTGAGAACGAAACTAGTTGATAATACACTCCCATTTCTTATAGATTACATGTTTTCCAGTAAATCGAAACTCAACAGTTTTGTTACAGCTTAACTACTTGCCGACCAGCCGCCACAGTTGTACTGCGGCAGGTTGGCATGAATGCGCAAATCGCCGTCATTGTACGTCGGCCGCTTTAAGAAGCTATAGGGGGCGTGACGCAGGAGCCGATGCGTGTGGCCGGCGGCCACGATGTCCACCAGCCCCCCACGATCGCTCCTCAGAGAGCCAAAACGGGGACCTGTCAATGGAAACGGACAGGTCCCAGTTTTGACAGGGGAGGAGAGAGAGATCTGCTGTTTCTAGTGATCCTCCTCTGGTCAGTCCCATCCCCCCACAGTTAGAAACACCTCCCTAGGGAACACTTAACCCCTTGATCGCCCCTAGTGTTAACCCCTTCCCTGCCAGTGACATTCATACAGTAATTAGTGGCTATTTTTAGCTCTGGTCCCAAAAAAGTGTCAAAAGTGTCCGATCTGTCCGCCGCAATGTCGCAGTCCCACTAAAAATCGCAGATCGCCGTGTTTCCTAGTAAAAAATAAATAAATATTTAAAAATGCCATAAATATATCCCCTATTTTGTAGACCCTATAACTTTTGCGGAAACCAATCAATATACGCCTATTGCGATTTTGCTTTTTTCTTTTTTTTTTTACCAAAAATATGTAGAAGAATATATATTGGCCTAAACTGATGAAGAACTTTTTTGGGGGGATATTTATTATAGCAAAAAGTAAAAAATATAGTTATTTTTTTCAAAATGGTCGCTCTTTTTTTGTTTATAGCGCAAAAAGCGCAAAAAATAAAAACCACAGAGGTGATTAAATACAACCAAACAAAAGACAGGACAGTAGCTGAGTAGGCACGCATTCAGCGGAGGGGATACATGACAGGGTGGTAAGGGTATCCAGCCAACGGGGGGTTACCATAAGACATTTGCATTTAAACATAGGCTCTTACCTATTGGCTGAGGAGTAAGGGGACTTGGGGAGCTTAGGCGGTATTACTGGCTGGGTAGGTGGGGTTTCAGCAGTTGCAGAGTAGTAATCAGTGGACGAGTATCCCTCCCTCCCGCCCTTCATGTGGTTACATTAGTTATAGCTGTTTTACTTTCTGTGTTGGCGTTTTGGGGTCCTTGACGGAGGTTTAAATCTGGTCATTGGATAAACGGTGGGGAACCATCTGAGGTATGGTATCCTCGAGTGGGAACGGTTCACTGCGTAGTGACCGGGTATTGTTAAGAACCCTGGGTGGCTGAGGTCAGTTGGGTTTAGGCCCTGAGTCAATAGGTTGTGGCTGGGGTTGCAACTCAGCTAGCTGGTGCCTCAGACACAAAAAATGTTAGGTATATGGTACCATCAAGGATCTCAAAATCAATGTATCTGCATTAAGTCTGTTATTATTATGTTAGTTATGTGAAATAAAGTTTTTGTTAATTAAAAGGTTGATTTCGTCCATTTTACCCCACCCCATGTGTTGTGTGTTTCTTATATAAGTAAGGGTATGTCTTTGGTTACTATGAGTGAGTAATTGGGCAGTGGGTGGTTAGCTCTTAGCTACCCTAGTCAAGCTCTATTTGTGGGAAAAAAGGACATACCGCGTGAACTATAACCGTATATACTCGAGTATAGTTTTTCAGCACATTTTTTTGTGCTGAAAATGCCTCCCTCGGCTTATAATCGAGTCACCTTTTTGCGCCTGATCTCCCGGACTTTGGGGACCCGGTACCAGCACACATGTAGCCCCACTCTCTCTCTCTACAACTGTGCAAAGTTTTTTGTCCGGGGGACCTACAGCCGGGGAGCACCGATTTTTCAAAGCCGGGCACCCCTTCCATAGACTCCCATGTTAAACGGTAATTTGTACGGTGACTTTAGGGACCCGGTACCGGCCGGTCGTAGATCCCCTGGATCTGAAAATGGCACACATGTAGCCCCTTCTCTCCTCTATAAGTGTGCAAAGTTTTTTGTCTGGGGGACCTACGGCCGGGGAGCACTGATTTTTCAAACCCGGGCACCCCTTCCATAGACTCCCATGTTAAACGTCAGTCTAGTCATGGACACAGTGAGGCATGGACACAGTGAGGCATGCACATGGACACAGTGAGGCATGGACACAGTGAGGCATGCACATGGACACAGTGAGGCATGCACATGGACACAGTGAGGAAAAGTGAGGCACAGTGAGGCATGGACACAGTGAGGCATGCACATGGACATAGTGAGGCACAGTGAGGCATGCAGTTGGACACCCTAGGCTTATACTCGAGTCAATAAGTTTTCCCAGTTTTTGTGGTAAAATTAGGTGCCTCGTCTTATATTCGGGATGGCCTATACTCGAGTATATACGGTAACTTTTGTTTGGGTACAATGTCGCACGAACGTCAGTTAAAGCGATGCAGTGCCGTAGCGCAAAAAAATGGCCTCATCATTAAGGGTGCAAATCCTTCCGGTCCTTAAGTGGTTAAAAAGATACTCTGACCAGAAATCAGAAAAATGTTAACAAGAAGCTCACTTTATCCCTTCGAAGCCACCACATCAAAGGACTTATGCAGATACCTTGGTCCAAACACTGCTCCACAAACTCTTTTGTTCATTAATACTCACTATGCACCTTGTGTGACCGCTTCATATGCCAGACATCCTTCCCGTATCAGAGATTACATTTGTTAGGCCCTTATCAAGGTCTCCCTGTTTGTCACATGAATAGAACAATGCTTCTGTTAACAACAGGCTTTCATACAAAAGGGGACAGTTCAATTATAGACATATTGTGCTTAATATGCTCACCTAGGAAATAGGGAAATATGTCTTCTCAGCTATTGTCGCTGGTTTTAATTGCAGACTTACACAATATGGTTGCCATAGTAACCATTTACAGCGATAGAGACAGAGAAGATAGGCATAAAGAAATAGATAACTATGACCTGGGAATACGACTTTGACTCAACTAGAATAGCTGTGGTGTTTGAGGGTATGTAAGATGTTCGTTCTCCTCGTAGTAATGGACTACCATTTTCCATTGTCCCCTATGCATCTTGTCTCCATTGTTGTGCCAACTTAAAGGGTTAGCTCATCGTTAATGATTGTTTTGCAAAAGTCCCCCCATGCATTCCAGCAGCATCCCCATCACATTACATAATACTCTTCTGCTGTTCAAATAGTTGCCTTTCTCTAAGGTGACCAGATTTTTAAAATGAAATCCGGGGACATATTTTCTTTTTTTACTAGGAATGGCGGTCAATCAGCGACTCTCTGACTGTCGCTGCCGCCCGCCTCACAGCCTGTCAAGTCTCACTCTCCAGGCCCCGGCTACTACTGGGTGGGTAGCGGAGGAAAATCTCTCCGCCAGGGAAGGCAAGGAGATAAGCAGGCAGGCGGCTGGCCGGGACTTGAGCCAAGGCAGAAGAACATGCGAGCGGAGCTGAATGGACATGCACCCGAAACTGAAGAGATATTCCCACCGATCCGACCAGCACATTATCATCAGAAAGGGGCACAGATATTGGAAAAAAATACACCCCCCTAAGCTAGTAGGAGCGGCGGGGGGGTGTAATTCAGAATATTTTTTTTTTTATTCTGCACTGACTGTCGTTGAAATTGCCCCAGTCCCTGTTCAAATCCAATCTGGGGACAAAACCGGGGACAGACTCGGTCCGGGGACAGTGTCCTCAATCCGGGGACTGTCCCCTGAAACCGGGGATGTCTGGTCACCCTACCTTTCTCCCTCCCATATACTGTATATAGGTTGTGTGCAGCGTGTCCAAAAAAAAATTCATAGTAGGACTCTTTGATGGCATGTTGTGGCCACTCCCTACTCCAGCATCAAAATGTCTGATATGTACATGCAGAGATGGAGCCTGTAGGAGCTTATCTTCCTGATTCTTTTGTATTACTGTTGTGTAGCAGGGTCACATGCAGGCATAATCATCTATTTTTGTACTCGGTCAGGCCTCCTCATGGCATCCCTCAGTTCCATAGCAAAGATTCTCCCAGAGAAACCATATCTAACGGGGTAGAAACACACTTACCTCACCCCCTGGGACATCCTAGTGGTTGTCCAGCTTGGCCTTAACTTAGGGCCACCTTCTTTAAGCCTGCTTTAATGTGAAAATTGTTCCCCACTCTGTCCATGCCCGAGAGCAATCCTCCACTGGCACGGAATAAACCCTAGGTTCCTTCATAACAAGGGCTTCAACTTTATAAAAAACGACTAGGATAACAAATGGATGATGGCACAAGGGCACAGGTGAAATTGTGGTGAGGTGACCCGCTGCTCATTTCCTGTAAAGGCCTATCAGCTCCTTTCCAATGTACTGGGGGGGTTTTGAACCCCCTGCACTCCTCCCCTTGCTTCAATAAAAGCTGACAGAGAGTGACCCCCAAAGGGCAAGGAACTGAGTGGTTCAGGCAGAGTTTTACTAATCTCAAAAGGCCAACTACTTCATTGCATTACCTCTTCTTCTTCTGCTAATACAAAGTGCGGCAAAGTTATACAGTAATGCCTTGTACACACGATAGGAATTTCCAATGAAAAAAGTCAGACGGAGTCCCACTGAGTTTTTTAATCGGAAATTCCGACCGTGTGTGGGCCCCATCGGAGAAATTCCGATGAATTCCATCGGAATTTAAATATAGAACCTGTTCTATTTTTTTCCGATAGGAGTTTGGTCGGAAAAAGGTCTGATCGTGTGTACGCGGCATAAGAGGAGTGCCATAGGAGCATACTCTCTGTACCAGGATTCGGGCTGTCCCTTTAAGACTGAGTAAAACCCACCTGAGACAACCCTTGCCTGGAAAATGATGATGATTGGCCAGATCATCACTGTTCACCTTTCAAACACTTTTTCTATTTTTTTATATTGAATCTTCATATATTGCACCTTAAAAGTCCCATATCCTTTACAAAATCGCTTTCAAACACTTGTGTCAATATGCCACCAGTGTTCATGATTGCGCAGTTACCCTTGTGTGATCCGATTGACCCAGCTGATATTTTCTCTGATCTTATAATTGTGTATGACCTGGCTTGTTCTGACCCAGCTATTCCTTGTTACTGACTTGGTATTGTTTGAACTCTGTTCTACTTGTGTATGACCCGGCTTGTTCTGACGTTGCTTTTCCTCACTGCTGATTTGGTACCGTTTGAACTCTGTTCTACACGTGTGCAACCCAGCTCATCTTGACTATGATTTTGGCTGACCTGTCAGTGTTACTAGTCTCACCACTACAACTCGACTGTCCTGTATAGCACCTGCTACACCAGTCTTTTGCTGTTCCACTTACATCTACAGGGGTGCAACAAAAGTACCAGCCAGCCTGCTCTTTTTGCAGTCCTGCTCAAGGTATGTGCTCTTGTTACTAAACGTTATGTACAATCAGCAGTCTGAACTGTTTTACCTGGTATCCAACTCCTAGCCACTGACCTGCAGTATGCAATGAACCCGAAAAAAGTCTGTGCTCAAATCAAAATCATATTATTAATATATTCAATATTTGTGTATGGTAAACTGGATTTCTAGAATCAAAAATCCAGTGCGGATTCATGCTCATGCTTGTGTACATTGCACACGTGCTCATTTTAATGAGCGAAGGACCAATGTTACATATTCTGTGCCAGTTCATTGCACGCATATTCGTGCGTGATCGTGCATTCGCGTATGAGCATGTGCACATACCAATTAGCACTTGGTGCCCAGTGTTCTATGTAAACTGGTCTATCACTATGAGCAGTTGCTGAATGTTTTTTTCAGCTTGTTCCTGTGTTTCCAAGACCTACTCTGCTGTACCTGCTAAACCCGTGTATGACCCGGCTTGCCTTTGGACTTTGCTTTAGCACTGTTACCTAACTACTCCGACCTTGGCTTGTTTACTGGACCTGATGTGCCTGCTGACTCTGTACCGCGTTGCCCGGCTGTTAATGACCTTGGCCTGCATCCTGGGCTTGCTTTGCCTGCTGATTTGGTTTCTCGCTGCCCGTTTGCTGATAACTGCTCGTCTCCTGTTTCTGCTTCTGTCCCTAGCTCGGGTGCCAAGCTGCTCCTGCATCCTGTTCCAAGGACTGCAACTACCAGCTCTACCCACTACAGAGTTGACATCACTAGCTAGCTACTACAGCACTCGTGCCACTCCTTGCCCTTACTCTCTGTCTCCACCTTCAGAAGTGTTGGGTGGGAGGTTCAAGAGAGGCCTCCACAACATTCCAGTCTTCACCAGGCCTCTTACTAATATTGTAGGACAAAATGTATGCAGACTCCCTAGACGTATTTATGTTTATGTAAAGAAATATGTTTTTACCCTAGCAGAACATTGTAATGAGTTGCCACATCCCTATACATTGAAAGAAAGGAATACCCCCTAAATTGGACTTTAAATGGCAACAATACTACAAAGGTGTAATAAAAATATTTTGTTGAAATAGAGTAAAAAATCGATCACACATGTGATGATTGATAAAAACACATGGACAATTGACAAAAACACATAATTTCTTATACTTGAATATTATTGTACATAGGGTCTAAGTAGTTACTCTCCAAATGTCCAAGAAAAATCTTTGGTACCCGACGCATTTCAGGTTCAAGCCCTTTCGTCAGGAGGAGTATTTATACAGGAGAATTTATGTTCAGCATATAGTAAATGGTGCAGCACTCAACCGTACAAATATTCAGACAGAGACTAGGTCGTCACTGACAGTGATACTGTCAGGGCTGACAGCACGTTCCACGGATCCCCAGAAGCAGGTCAAGGACCGAAGGACACATATCCAGTACACTTTCTCCTTTTATATGAAGGATTGTGGAAAGGCCTGACCCGGTCTATTCGGGAAGATATTTTCTTGACCAAGTAAGTTTCTGCTACCAATTCAACACGCAAAATGTGTGGGGGAAATTGATACGGCATCCTCCGTGGGGCACTATAGGTTGAAACGGAGGCTAGACTAGACCTCCAACCATGCCATCCACTGTCAGTAATGACCTAGTCTCTGTCTGAATATTTGTACGGTTGAGTGCTGCACCTATATGCTGAACATGAATTCTCCTGTATAAATACCCCTGATGAAAGGGCTTGAACCTGAAAGGCGTCGGGTACCAAAGATTTTTCTCGTACAGTTGGAGAGTAACTACTTAAACCCTATGTACAATAATATTCAAGTACAAGAAATGATGTGTTTTTGTCAATCATCACATGTGATCGATTTTTTACTCTATTTCAATAAAATATTGTTATTACACCTTTGTAGTATTGTTGCCATTTAAAGTCCCAATTAGGGGGTATTCCTTTTTTTTCATTATGTTTATTTTTATGTAAATGTAGCGATATCTCTGAAGGAACCGCTGAGTAGAGGCCCAGAGTTCTTTCCCAGTAATTGTCCTGCATCCAGGCACACAATTCTGATCACTCTTCAGACTCATTACCAGTCAAGGGGTTTGCTTTTGATGCTTTAATGAGAATTTGAACTTGAATAGGTAGTTGGTAATTGTAGGATACTACAGTAACTTTAGTAGCAATTCGAGGATACCAAAGTTTCCACTTTAGAACTGTGAGCCAAGTCCGTTCACAATTAAATGATGGCCTGAGCTTTGTCATAGCAACATGAGAAGATTACTCTTTCTCTTGGAAATCTGAGCAGAGTCCTTTCACTAAAAAATAAATAGACTGAGCTTTTCAGGACACCAGACACAATGTCCCCTTTAAGTACGCTGACCCTAACATAGGAGGGATGGCAGCAGCAACGTTTTAATGTCCTTAGATAATTGGTTGCCTCCTTCCAAAATATTCCAGGCATTTTCACCCCATGATACCATGATACCGCAGGCACATGGCAGGATTGCCTAGAGGGCAAGCTGCCCCCCAGCTATGATATCCTCTTAAGGGAAAAAGCACCCCTCTGCTCTCATAGTATTTATACATGCTCCCAGCCACCATCTGGGCAACTCTCCCCAGGGATTAGCCAGGACTGCCTACATACTCAGCTGCTGATTAGACTCTCCCTGCCTACTATATTCCAAAACATTTCTGGACATACAAGAGGAAGCAGGTAATCCTGCAGCCATTGAAACACAGCACAGTCCAGATCAATCAAACACAGGCTACACTGATTACAGTGAGCCAGAACTAAAGTTGTCTAGCAATGAAATGCAGCTCCACTGCATACAGTGGGCCAGAACTAAATTTACCTAACCTAGCACCTATTTAGGAGGGTGCTGCAGAACATTTTTCCCTATCCAATTCAAATTACCAGAGGATAGTTGGCACAATGCTAGGTACCCTCCAGAGGAGCCTGGAAATCCAATGCAAAAAGTCTTGTGTTTAGTTGACATCTAAAAGTACCAGTAGATCCAAATGTGGAAAATGAATTGAAATAGAATGCTTACCTTTCCATGTGGCCTGAGAAGCACAGAGAGGTGTATCACTGCAAACAAGCTTGAATATTAATCCTTCACAACACATGGAGGCCAGGATGAGTTCCCAAAGATTTTCATTCACTGGTGGATAAAAAATGATACTGTAAAACTGTGTAAAAAGATTCAACCATAGAAACGTACACACAGAGAAGGACTCACCAGATATTAATGCTGGGTGTAGTTTTATTTTAACGATTGTTACATTACACGTGATTCAGGGTGACTATGTACAGCTTTTATTGAGCGTATTTTAAGAAAAAAACGAAAAAACTAAACTAAAAACTAAAAAAAACTAAAAGAAAAACCACCGTACAATAAATGTCTGGCTTGTTAAGGGGCCAGTCTTTCCAAAACCAATGTTTTATTCATCCCTTTAAATCTGAACACATATGAATTACACAGGTTCTGAGGCTAATTTAATGCAGATAAGGCACCAAGTGAGTTTAATTACCACCTTAATCAGCCACAGAACCTGTATAATTAATATGTGTTCGGTTTTAAAGGGATGAGGTGGCAACCCTAGCTTCAACCACTGGTTAACCATATCCCCCAGGGACTCCAGTACCAACATCTCCAGGCTGGGGTTCCTGGTCCTGCCAACTGCTGGGTGTAGATTGAGCCAAGGCTGAAGCATTGATTGTATTATGTGTCCATAGGATGCAAACGATGCAAACAATTTTTAAAACTCAATGCATTTCAGACCAAGCATCAAAACATGTTGCATTTAGATTTTTTTTTATTTAAGAAACTTGGCTGGATTACACCCTGTGGACACACAATATTAATCAGTAGCCAACATTTACCACGGCCAAGGGAAAACGCAAAACGTGGCAAAATCGTGGCACAAATCGCGGCTGGCGGTCAAAACGCTCCTATCCTGAACGTGATTCTTCCGCATTCAGGAGAGGGCAGTTGAAGCTCACCTAAACACTGCAGCTCCTAAAATTTGCTAAAAGCTTATGTGTACATTGGGACATAGGCTTTTATAGAGTTCAGTTTAGGTGCTTTGGGCAAAGAATTGTCAAAAGCTCCTAAACTCAAGTTTAGAAGCTGCCAGTGTAGGCTAGTGTACATGAAGCCTTAACTACGCCCAGAAGTTGGCAGAACTAGGAACCCCAGCCTGGATGAGTTGCTACGGAAGTCCCTCGGAAATATGGGAAACCAGTGGTTGATCCAACTCATGAACCTCCAATTATAAGTAAATATCAGTTTTGGAAAGAATGGCTATTTAGCAAGCAAGAAATAATTTCTTTGTACCGTGGGTTTTCTTTTAGTTTTTCTGTTAAAGTGCATGATATCCACTCAAAATGCGCTCAATAAGAACTGTACAGAGTCAACGTTAGTCACTTGTAATGTGACAATCATTAAAATAAATGAATACACATTCGCACTTCACAAGCTCAGCTGCTGCTCATTTTTCTCAATGCCATTTAAAAGTGATAGGAGTGAATACCAAAGACGTCCAAGAACCCTATTGTTATAGCAATTTAAAGTTATCAGTCTTTAGATATTACGCAGTGGTTGATCGGCATGTTAATAATGGTCCCTCACTAATTCCATTGAATAAAAATCATGCGCTCTCATTGTGTTCATGTATTTGTGTTTGTACGACTTTCCATGTGTCTGTCACATATAATGTGCATGCCTGCAAAGCTGAGATGTTTTGTCACTCAATGCTTTTTTTATACTTACGTGGACGCCAGGCAAACGGCTAATTTAACAAATGAAATACTTGCTGTGTGTGTTTTTGTTTGACCCGCTAAAGTATTTGTAATTCTGTGCAGACAATTTTGGGATTGACATACCTTTGCCACATTGCTTGGGTCATAATTTCTTTTTTTCTGGGAAGCCCAGAAGAGAGCAAGTAGCAGTGTGCGCATCACATTGCGGTGAATTGTGGGTGTGGCAATATTGTACTAACAGTGGGAGATGCTTAAACCTAAGGCTAGCCACACGTTGCAGGAAACAAAATCGCTTGATTGAATCCTTCCCACGGAGCCTGTCTTCTCCCAGCTGTGGGACTCGGGGAGCCGTCCTAGCTAGGAGAACACAATGATTATTTCTAGCGGCTATAGCCGCTGGTAATAAATGCAACCTAAAAATCCAACAAGCTGGTTGTATCCAAGTCGAACAATGAATCAACTTGGGTACAACCAACCTACCCATACATGGATCGAATCTTGGCCGGTTCAGCAGGAGATTCAAGCTGTCTATAGCCTGCTCTAGGACTACTAAGGCTACTTTCACACTGAGGCGCTGGATGCGCTGGCGGTATAGCGGCGCTATTTTTAGCGCCGCTATACTGTATTTTGCCGCGATTTGCGGGTTAAAATCCGCCCGCTAGCGGCCGAAAATGGGTTAAAAACGTCCGCAATAACGCCTCTTTGGGGCTTTTTGTGGGCGTTTTGGAGGCGCTACCCCATTGATTTCAATGGGCAGGGGCGCTATAGGAGCGGTATTTTTACCGCTCCTATTGCGCCTCAAAGATGTGGCTTGCAGGAGTTTTTTGACCCTCCTGCAAGCGCAACGCTCCAGTGTGAAAGCCCTCAGGCTTTCACACTGGATACAATTGAGCGGCTTTTTTGGTGCGCATTGCAGGCGCTATTTTTAGCGCAATAGCGCCTGCAAAGCGCCTCAGTGTGAAAGGGGCCTTACTGTGTACATGGTAACATATTGCACAGCCCTTAAACCCACCTGATGGAGACATTTAATTTGCCTTTATTATGACTCATTAATACATAAGAATACATCCCAAGCCTGGTATAAGGATGGTTTTACCTTAGATGACTTCATAGTAGAGGAATATCATTATGACCTGAGAAATAGGGATGGGTGAACTGTTTGGGCCGAGCATAAGTTCGGCCCTAACATCGCCCGTTCGGGGGTTTGCTGAACATTCAAATTTTCTGTGCGCTCGGTGGGATATTCGCCCGCTGAGTGCACAGTCAATAGGTTGTCAAGGAGCGGGGCCAAGAAAGCCGGCCACTGTGTTCATATTAATGGATGAGTCATCAACTTCCCGCTGACAGCTGAATGAAAAAAAAAATTGCTGAATTTTCTAGCAATAGAAAAAAAAATGGCGTGGGGGTCCCCCCTCACCAAAATAAAAAAAATGTACAAGGTACCCCCGAAATCCGTACCAGACACGTATTTTATCAACCCCCCTCCTGAACTTTACCATGCCACATGCCATCAACATGGGGAGGGGTCGCTTTGGGGCCAAAAGCACATTATGCCCAAGATAAGAGCCTCTTCCCCACAAACCTGGGCGGAAGTTGTGGGAGTCTGCGGGCAGGGGGCTTATCAGCATCTGAAAGCCCCCATGGGAGTTTCTGTTAATGGCTTGTGGCCAAGAAAATCTATTAAAACATTTCTTTTCTTTACATATGCCCGTTTTTCTGCAGCAGGTTCTATACAGGGCATGGATGCGCCACTTTATAGGCAGACAAAGGGGACCCCACAGTAACTATATTAAAGTAATTTTTCATGTTTATTGTTTCACTTTAGATATTATTAAAATCACTGCTTCTTTAAAAAACAATATTTAAAGCGGTTGTAAACCGCAAAACTTTTTTTTTTTTTAAACCTGCAAGGCAAAGGCATAATGAGCTAGTATGACTAGCATACTAGCTCATTATCAATTACTTACCTTAGATCGAAGCCCCCGCAGCGGTCCTCGGACACGTCCTCCATCGCCGCCATCATACCCGGAGTGACTTCCGGGTATCGCCGCTCTGGCGCTGTGACGTCACTCCCGTGCATGCGCGAGGAACGGCACGATCCCCGCGCATGCGTGAGTTCCCTCAGTGTCCGGCGGGCTCCCATTCAAGAGCTGCCGCACTCAGTGCGCCTGCGCCATCATCTACGGTGCACATGAGTCGTAGATATCGGTACAGTCTTTTTTGCAAATATCTCAGAGACCGTGTAGTCGGAATTTCAGACAAGATTTGTGTGACCGTGTGTATGCAACACAAGTTTGAGCAGTTTTCCTGCTAAAAAAAACCCACGGTTTTCCAGTCGGAAAAGCTGATCGTGTGTAGGAGGCATTAGTCGTGCACTCCACAAATCTGGCCTTTATGGAAGAGTGGCAAGAAGAAAGTCATTGTTGAAAAAAAGGCATAAGAAGTCCAGTTTGCAGTTTGCTAAAAGCCACGTGGGGGACACAGAAAACGTGGAAGAAGGTTCTCTGGTCAGATGAGACCAAAAGTGAACTTTTTGGTCTAAAAGCAAAACGCTATGTGTGGTGGAAAACTAACACTGCACATCACCCTGAACACACCATCCCCACCGTGAAACATGGTGGTGGCAGCATCATGTTGTGGGGATGCTTTTCTTTTGGGACAGGGAAGCTGGTCAGAGTTGATGGTCTATCACATAAAATCCCAATAAAATACATTTACATTTTTGGTTGTAACATGACAAAATGTGGAAAATTTCAAGGGGTATGAATACTTTTTCAAGGCACTGTAGTCGGTGAATATTTAGCAACTGTTTTATAATGCTTTGGTAATTATTAACTTGAGTAGTTACAACAAATAGATTTTCTTTCTTTTGGGATAAAGGTTTTATATAAATAGATAAAAGCTGATCATTGTAAGCACCCCTGCCAGTGGTAAATAGTCTGTCTCAACAACCACTTCAGGACCAAACCTATTTCTGACACTTGTTGTTTACAAGATAAGTCAGTATTTTTTGCTAGAAAATTGCTTAGAACCCCCATACATTACATATTTTTAGCAAAGACCCTAGAGAATAACACGGCAGTCGTTGCAATATTTTATGTCACATGGTATTTGCGCAGGTCTTTCAAATGCAATTTTTTGGGGAAAAAATACACTTTTTTTTAATTTTAAAATAAGAAAAAAAAGTTTGCCCCATTTTCTTGCATATTGTAAAAGATGATGTTACACCGAGTAAATAGATACCTAACATGTTACGCTTTAAAATTGCAGGCACTCGTGCAATGGCACCAAATTTACGGTACTTATAAATCTCCAGTCAGCTCTGAGTAAGCACCAGTAGTTACGGTGTGAAACATGTCAGCTGTAGATTGCATCTTTTGCTGTATTGTTTTTAACCAATAAAGAAATCGTTGTTGGAGTGCGACCATCCGGATTTAATTATTTTCAAAAAATGTCCATAGGCGACGTGTAAAGTTTTTTAACGGTTACCAGTTTAGAGTTACAGAGTAAAAGTAAAATACGAGATTTCGAATCGTTACAAATAACCGCTATGTATTTAGAAAAGTACAAATCCATTCGAAGCACATTAGGCATAATAGGCAGCGTCGTTGTGAGAGAGACACAGAAAATTACGAATCAACGAACCCAAAAAAAGTTACAAAGTAGGAGTTGTGTCCAGAATCAACGAAAAACAATGTACTCTACCGAAAGTACGAATTATAAATCAACTAAAAATAAGGCTTACATTAATACGAATCATTCCGATTCAACGAAAAATGTCGCTTGCAAAAATACGAATTAGTCCGAACACGAAAAATCCCGTCTAGCAAAATTACGAACGATTACGAATCAACAGGACCGAAAAGAAACGAACCGAAACTAAACAAATTTTTCAGTTGTGCACAAGTCTACTTGTGACAGTAATAGGCAGTGACAGGTACTCTTTATGGAGGGATCTGGGATCTAAAAGACCCCAAACTCTTCCTCTGCATTTCAAAGTATTCAAAACGCCAAAGTCTGCATTTATGAATACTGTGATTTTTCTTTAATCGGTGCCATTTGCAGCCGAGTAAACCGGAAATGACGTTGTGACATCGCTTCCGGGTTACTACATCGGATATCCGATCAAAGCCGATTCCGGCTTTGTTCGGGACTCCAGCCAGCTGGCGGATGTGCTGGTTGGACGCTCGGGTCTCCCGGTGCTCCTTGTAATAACGGCTAAGTGGCTCATTGGCCACATCGGTTGTTATCACTAGAGAATCGACCGCCAGCTCCAAAAAATGCTACGTCTGTCTGTAGGCATCACCCCGGTACAGCCACTTCAGCAAAATGACGTAACGGCAGGGCCAGGACAAGGGGTGGGCAGGAGGGGCGGCTGCCCATGGCGCATTGGTTTATTGCAGGGATGGGGGGCACCCTGACCCTAACCCTAAGTGAAAGGGGGGCGCAGTTTGGTATCTTTGCCCTGGGCGCTGGATGACCTTGTCCCAGGACTACTTAGAGGTACGTGATTTTGCGTGTAGTGGTCAACCTTTACATCTGCACAACGGCATTTTTCTGTTGGAAAACAACAGACTTGCTGGCCAGATCACCGGATGGAAAATAAAAAAAAGCCTAAAAAAGAAAATAAATGCAGCCATCACACCTAAGAATTGGTAAGCTGCAATTAGGGATGAGCCCAACACCCCCCTCAGTTCGGTTCGCATCAGAACATGCGAACAGGCAAAAAACTTGTTCGAACATCCGAACACCGTTAAAGTCTATGGGACTCAAACATGAAAAATCTAAAATGCTCATTTTAAAGGCTTATATGCAAGTTATTGTCATAAAAAGTGTTTGGAGACCCGGGTCCTGCCCCAGGGGACATGTATCAATGCAAAAAAAAAGTTTTAATAATGCTTAATGTGTGAAACAATAAAAGTGAAATATTCCTTTAAATTTCGTACCTCATGTGTATAGTATGCCTGTAAAGTAGCGTATGTTTCCCGTAAACTGTCCCTGCACAAAATGTAATTTTTAAAGGAAAAAAAGTCATTTAAAAGTACTCGCGGCTATAAGGAATTGTCGGCTCCCGGCAATACAGAGAAAAGTCATTGAAAGTCATTGATAAGAAAAAAAAAAAAGTGTGGGCCCCCCCCAAAATTCATTTACCAGGCCCTTCAGGTCTGGTATGGATTTTAAGGGGAACTCTGCGCCAAATTGAAAAAAAATGGCGTGGAGTTCCCCCCAAAAATCCATACTAGACCCTTATCCGAGCACGCAACCTGGTAGGCCGCAGGAAAAGAGGGGGGACGAGAGAGCGCCCCCCCTCCTGAACCGTACCAGGCCACATGCCCTCAACATGGGTCTGTGACCCCTCAAAGCACCATGTCCCCATGTTGATGGGGACAAGGGCCTCATCCCCACAACCCTCGGTGGTTGTGGGGGTCTGCGGGTGGGGGGCTTATCGGAATCTGGAAGACCCCTTTAACAAAGAGGACCCCCAGATCCTGGCCCCCCATGTGAATTGGTAAGGGGTAAATTGTACCCCTACCATTTCACAAAGAAAGTGTAAAAAATTGAAAAAAAACACACAGACACAGTTGGGATAAGTCCTTTATTAAAAAAAAAAAAAAAAAAAAAAAAAAGATTCCAGCGGTGGTAATCCACTCTCGATCTCCACTCCAATGATGTCGGTATCCAGCGATGATCTCCAGGCTCCAGCGATGATGTCCAGCAAGGAACAGCACACGATCCTGTCTCCACCAGAGACACCCCGGGAATGACGTCACGGCAGCCTGACAGGTCTTATGGAGCTGAGGACGGTGCCACCCGTCACGTGACCCCGTCCCCCTCTGACGCAAGGGGAAACCCGGGCTTTCCCAGCGAAGTGACGGGTAACCCCGCCCCCCTCTGATGTAACTCAGGTTTCCCGTTGCATCAGAGGGGGGGCGGGGTCAGAGGGGGGCAATGTTTGAGTCAAACATGAGTTTGACTCGAACTCGAAGCTCATCCCTAGCTGCAATATAATAAATGTTTGTTTTTGGGGTTTTTATTAATGCATTAATATTTTTTGGTCCATTTTACCCGCACAGGAGTCCAGTTTTATTTATGTCCACGATTGCTGACATTTTTTTGCTTTTTGAAAGAATATTCTTTAACAAACTTTGAAGAATTCCCCTAGAATATGAAAAAATTCCGGTGATGTGACGAGGGCGGACGTTTGGCCTTGCATTAATACTTTATTTTTAATCACCGCCCTTTCATCTCAACTTCTGATGGCGCACCCTGGCTGTGTCTTTCCTTGTTGTCTGACGAAAGACGTTTATGGCAAAATGTTCAAAAGTCATCTCGCTATTTGAAAACACTCATGAAAGAACCTGGCTCTGCAATAACAGGCGTCATGCATTATGAGCTTATAAACACAACAAGTCAGTGTGAAAGGTGATTAATGCAATTTTTCAAAGCAATTTCAAAGCCGGGCTGACGTTTTTTTAAATATTAGGGTAATATGGATTTTTTTTTGTGTGCTTAGGAGGCACATCTGTATATTATTTTTTATTCCTTTCCCCCGCATTACTTTCCCTTCTGTATCTGTATTTAAAATTCAATACACAGTTTTTCACGCTGTCCCTGAGTTGAACTCTGCGAAAAAACATTTAGACGACACCAACACAGAAAGCTGAATGGAAATGAGAATCGATGCAAACTCATAACTTCCAGCAACGCGAGGATTGGACGCGCTGCGTGTTCCTTGCTGCAGTACGTTATTGTTCACCTGATTGTAAGCATTAGGGAGAACTGCTCGGGTCTAAAAAAAAAAAAAAAATTATGTTCCTCGTTGGCAAAGGAGCGTTAGGCCCATTCGCACAAGAACATGGTGCCGGAAGCCCACTTTTTGTGCGCATTTCCTGCGCTGCGTTTAAAACGCACCACCCTTGCAATCCGCAGCGGGTGTCAGTGCAATGCTAATGACACCCCAAACGCTAGGGTTGTCAACCTCCTGACGTGAAATTTACTGACACCAAAAATTTACTGGCAGAGCCAATTTTTTTGCTGACATGTCAGAAAATTTACTGACACATTTTTAAAGCGGAACTCAAAAAAACCTCCCCCCGGGTGATCAATGTACAGTGCAAGGATTATAACAACCTTTGTTGCAGCTTCCGGACCTTTTCTTATTCTGAAGAAATCCCTGTGTTTTTGCCTGTGCCTCTGTTCTGAGTGGGTCTAATGGGAGTGATTTTCATAATTAACTGTCAGATGTGCAGCTGCGGGGAACTAATAAGGAAATTGGCTGGGCCTGCATCCCTTTAGACGTGTTCCTATTGAAAGTATCTCTACAAAAATGAAATTTTTGTTGCCGGGGATGCCTGAACTCTGATTTGTATTTTCAGACTTCTGGGAAAATTGGTGAGCCAATCACATGTAGCGGGTATGTACTTTCCCGGGTGTAAATTTGAACTTGGCAGAGACATTAGTGATGTGTAATTCCCTGCAGCCCAGCATGTGGCGCTGTCGCTCTGGGCTGGGGTTGAATCATTGCTGTGTGTCGCGCCTCCTTTTTGTCCTCCCTCGGCAGTGGTATGGTGGGGCGGGGAACCCACCGTGCTTGCTGGGAGAGGGTATAAAGGGGCCGGCCATCTTTTTCACGGGGTGGAGTCCCAGGCACCTTCAGCCTGTGGACGGTGGTTCGTGTCGGTTCCCTAGGCGGGCATAGGCCTAGAGGACAGCCGGAGGTCGTGTTCCATCCCAGGCACCTTTAGCCTGGGGTGAGGTACTCGGATGGAGGTCTGGGGCTCAGTGCCCAACACTGAGTTCCGCGAGGGAAGGAGATCCTAGGGAACCCCGGGAGTGGGTACCCGAATCCGGAAGGCGTAATGGACCGGGGGAGCTCCTCACTCGAAGACCTGGTGCAGCATATTGCCAGTGACGGGTAAGCCTCTCGTCGGAGACCGCCTGGAAGGAAATTCCCCCTCGCTCGGAGACCGCAGCCCACTTTCAGGGAGGAAAGTGGAGAACACATTGTGTCTGGGCCTACTCGCATCCACACCTCCTTTTCTCTTCTGTTTCTACCAAGGGAGTTCAACTGATTGTGTTCATTCGAGAAGAATAAAGGAGTGTTAAACTTTAATGGTGTGGGGCTCATTTCCTGACAGACATTGTTCAAGGTAACTCTCGGTGGAGGCTCCAGGTGCACAACACTGACCCAAAGGTAAAAGATCTTTGCTTATATCACACTGACACCTGTGGTGAAGGCCAGGCGTGGTGTCCCCGCTCCCTTCCCCTCTGAAATATACCCCTAGACAAGAGACAGACGAGCTAAAGAGAAAGAGGGGAGTGAGGAGGGCGCTTCACGTGGGGGCTCGTCCGGGATAGTGTTTGTGCACCACAGAATTGAACATGTCTGCTGGAAGAGTTACGAGTAGGCAGGCCTTCATTGGCCAAAGCGCATCCCTGCTCCAAGTCATGGACATGACCCAATGAAGGGAAAGGCCCGCGCAGAAGAGTGGAAAAAGGGGGAAGTTCAGCCGTGTGAAGTACTACACGTGGGGGCTTCTATTGCACTGTGTCACCAGGCACACCCCCATCGCTTAGTTCGTGGGCGTGACTCAGAAACAGAAAATAAGAAAAGCCCGCGAACTGGAGCAAAGGGGAGGAGTCCAATACGTGTGAAGGACTACACGCGGGACGTTGGCGCAAAAACTTTGCAGTGTGCGATGGATCAGCAACAGGTCGCCATGTTTGGACATACATCTTGGATTCCAGTTCACCCTTCCACCACGACATTGACTGCTGCTGCTCCGGTAACAGATACGGGGTTTCGGCTAAAGCCAAGGGGTCGATTCACCCTGTATTCGTGCATGGACGTTGAGGCCCTGGGTGTAATTTGTCCCGGCTGTTCGGGACTGGTGTGCCAGCTGAAACCATTCGGGCGATGTGAGGCCTGTGGGGAGTTCCTGTTCGAAGTGGATCCGGCGGTTGAGAAGCCGAGAACCATCTACCCTGGCCATGCTATGGGCAACACCACTCAGAGAGGAGAAATCACTGCTGTGACAGCCATCCCTGCGCACACTGCAGCGACCGCGGAGGAGGTCGTAAAAACTCAACGGGAGAAATCCGAGGATGCTGACTCGGTCACCACGACCTCGCAGCGTCCACCACCGAAGAGAAAGACCAGTATGGTAGCCCCGACCAGCGGTTGTGGTGGACCGTCTCGCCCGCTTACGCCCGGCCCGGATGGATCCATCAACAAGAATTCCGGATGTCCCGGTTCAAGTAAAGGCCGAGGTAAGCCTGGCGGAGAGATTTGGTGTGTGGGAAGAGGTGAAAGCTCGGTCTCCACTACAGGGTACCTGCCTGCGGAGGAGTGTGACACCTCTGACCTAGAGTCGCTCTCGGACATGGGAGACGACGTTGCAATAGATGAACTGTTTGCAGAAAAGGGCTGGGACAAAGTACCTCTCGCTTCATTCCGGAGGACCAGGGATCCACCCATGTCTACAGGGGAAAGTACACCCCGGGTGGAGGCACCAGCGCCTGAAGAGAGGTCCCGTCCCCAGCCTGCCTCTACATCTCCGGTGCCATCTGTACCGAAGACCGGGGAAAAGAGACTGTTACTGCGGGCACCAATGCCCAGATCAGATGTGATCAAGGTCCCTCGCCACCTGGACTCAATAGTTTTGCCTGGCGAAGGGGACAAAGCTACCATGCCTCCTTTGGCGAGACTACAGCGCCTATTTGGCCAGAAGGTTGCTGCAGAGTACGGATGGAAGTATCCATACTTGTCGAAGGAACTGCTCTATGAGGTGGTACAATGACTTTGTGTGGACCCACCTTCAGGTTCCCCACGCCCGCAGGTACCTGGCATGCTCTCCAAAGGCCTCTCAACGTTTTAAAGACTGCAAGGCAGAGTGGATGTTGGGACGGCATATCCATGCAGACAAGGTATTGATCCGGCGCAAGGAAGGAGAAGATGTGGAGTATCATCTGGAGACCATGGATCAACACTTGAAGCCACTTGTTCTGCCGCATCCCCGCTTTTACCTGTAGGAGAGAAGAGACTCCGTTCTTGTTATGCTGCTGAACTTTCTGGGGCCCGTTGCTTTTGTGCCCAAAGGAATGAAGGACTGTTCCTGTTGTTCTTCACTTTCCTACAAGATATCATGGACTCTGGGTAGTGTGACAGCAGGAAGGTAAAGTCACCTGGTTGCATCCAGGGGGGTAGATATATTTCGCCCAGATTCAGGCTTTACGCCGACTTATACAACTAGGTGGAGAGTTGTATAAGGCTAGTGGGCTCATGGATGACTCATACCTCTAGGGAGAGTGTGGGGCGTCGTGCAGACAGGGAGTTGATGAGACCAGCTGAAGCTTGTCAGCTCATTTAGGCCTCTATAAGAACTCCCAGCTTCATTAGATGTTAGCTCATGCCTGGAACCAGACCTGTGTGGACTGTCTAGGGAGAGTGAACCCCTGTGCGGTGAGACAAAGCCTGTGTGGCTATTTGCTTGGACGTTTAAAACCAGGGACTTAGGGACTAGGACAGCACTAGGCTGATCCCAGTTGTTAGTTAGGAAACCTGTATGTTTAGTCAGAGGTCAAGTTGACCAGGATTTATTTTGTCTATGTTTCTTTTGCTTTGCTGTGTTTTGTCACTGTAAATAGAAAATAAACCTTTTTGATTTTGAAAACCACAACCTCCGTTTGCTGGGCCTGTTTTTGTGTGGGGAGCCCATCTCGGGGGTCACACACACCCGCTGCCGAGCTAACCCCCTCACAGATGGTGGAGAATGCGGGCAGTTTTTTTTTTTTAAGCCAGCATGGAGGAGATACTGAAGCAGCTGGCTCTAGCAAATGCCAATCAACAGCAGACAAATGCAGGTTTGCAAAAGAACTTCGCAGCCCAGCAGCAAGCTCATCAACAGAGCCTTGCAGCCCAGCAGCAGACAAACGCAACTTTGCAACAGAGTCTGGAGGCTCAGCAACAAGCCCAGCAGCAATCTGAGGCCCGCTTCATAGACCTGTTGCAGAAGCAAGAGCAGAGACTACAACAACAGATGGAAGCAGTAATGCAGCAACGTCCGCAGACTAGTGAGGAAAGCCGTCCCACTAATACCGCGTCCTTTGGGGTGAGTCGTTTATTGACAAAAATGACTGGAGAGGATGATCCAGAGGTATTTTTGACCACATTTGAAAGGACCGCTGAAAGAGAAAAGTGGCCTGAGGAGCAGTGGGCTGGACTGGTGGCTCCTCTGTTAACTGGTGAATCGCAGAAAGCTTACTATGACCTAGAGCCTAACCAAGCAAAAGACTATGTGATGCTAAAAGCTGAAATATTGGCAAGGCTGGGTGTCACCCAGGCTGTCCGGGCTCAGCGTGTGCATAACTGGACTTTCCAGCTTGGAAAACCCCCCAGGTCTCAAATGTATGATCTCATTCACCTGAGCAGAAAGTGGCTACAGCCAGAGACTTTGTCCGCACCAAAGATTGTGGAACGTGTTGTAATGGATCGGTTTTTGAGAGCTCTTCCTACTGCCATCCAAAAGTGGGTAAGCCATGGAGACCCAGAGACGGCCGATGGTCTTGTGGATCGTGTGGAGAAATACTTGGCTACAGAGAACCTGACGGCCTCTTCCAGAGACACTCGGACTTTCCACCCTAAGACCAGACCATCCCCAGGGGCGGATAAGAGGATTCCAAGGGGTGAGGGTGGAGAGAGTGAGAGGGTGGGAGCTCTACCCCAAGTTTGGCGAGAACAGCCTGGGAAATCAGCGGCTCAAGAGGCCGCAAGAAGGATCGTTTGCTACCGCTGCCGGCAAGCGGGACATATTGCAGCCAATTGCCCGGTTGTGGAGGAACCCATGCAGTGTGACTTTCTGACGGGCAGACGTCAGTCGCTGTGTGCGACAGTCGCATGCACTGCCATTCGAGGAACTGAGAAACATTTATGCAAAATGTGTGTTAATGGTAGAAATGTTGTGGTATTGTTGGATTCAGGTAGCCTTGTGACCCTGATAAAGGCTGAGTTAGTTAAAACAGAGGTCTCTGGGAATAGCAAGGTAGCTGTTATTTGTGTGCATGGGGACACCCGAGAGTATCCAGTGACTACAGTGTGTTTCGAGACCCCCAAAGGTACCCTCTCTCATCCAGTGGGCTTAGTATCTCAGTTACCGCATGACGCCATTGTGGGAAGGGATTTTCCGAAGTTCTGGGAACTGTGGGATGATCCTGAGCCCCCCACTGGTGCCCCTATGTACCAGGAATGTGATAGCCAGAACTCCCCTGAGAGTGGTGAGGACTCTCCGGAATTTCCCTTATCAGTATTGGCAGGGGAGACTCAAGAAACTGGAGAGGAGCCCACCTCCTCAGACGAAAACCTACCGTCTGTGGAGTTTTCTGATCTTGAGGTTCACAGGGAAAACTTTGCCACAGAACAGTTGAAAGACCCCGCCCTAATAAAGGCACGGGAAAACGTAGTGAAAATAGATGGCGAGTTAGTGAACCCAGATAATACCTGCACTTACCCATACTTCAGCGTAGAGAAGGACCTACTGTATCGGGTGGCAAAAAGGGCAGAAGAAACCGTTGAGCAGCTTGTGGTGCCCAAACCTTACAGGAAGTTGGTGTTGGAGTTGGCCCATGGGCACATTCTTGGAGGTCATCTGGGGACAGAGAAAACCCGAGAGAGGGTATTACAGAGATTCTATTGGCCGGGGGTGATGAAGGACATAGAAAATTATTGTTCCTCCTGCCCTGTGTGTCAGAGGTCGGCCCCGATGCCACATTTCCGTAGCCCGCTGGTCCCTCTACCCATCATTGAGGTCCCGTTTGAGAGGATCGCCATGGATTTGGTAGGTCCTATAATCAAGTCCGCTAGGGGGCACCAGTACATATTAGTTATAATGGACTATGCCACCCGTTATCCAGAAGCGATCCCTCTCCGAAATACCTCGGCCAAAACCATAGCCAAAGAGCTATCTCTTGTGTTTAGCCGGGTGGGTATTTGTAAAGAACTGCTTACGGACCAAGGTACACCCTTTATGTCCCGGGTTATGAAGGAGCTGTGTAAATTGTTCAAAGTGACGCAATTACGTACATCTGTGTATCACCCCCAAACCGATGGGCTGGTTGAAAGGTTCAACAAAACCCTAAAACAAATGTTGAAGAAAGTGGTGGATAGAGATGGAAAGGATTGGGACTGTCTACTTCCTTATCTGATGTTTGCTATTAGGGAGGTGCCCCAATCCTCTACGGGATTCTCCCCCTTTGAGTTACTGTATGGGAGACACCCAAGAGGGCTGTTGGATATTGCCAAGGAAACTTGGGAAAGTGAGAGTTCTCCCCACAGGAGTGTAATTGAGCATGTCGCCCTGATGCAAGACCGAATTGCACAGGTAATGCCCATCGTGAAGGAACATTTGGCCCAAGCGCAGTTAGCACAGCAGAGAGTGTACAACCGTGGAGCCAAGACCCGTACCTTTTCCCCGGGGGATAGGATACTGGTACTTGTCCCTACGGTTGAAAGTAAATTCCTTGCCAAATGGCAAGGCCCCTACGAGATAATGGAAAAAGTGAGCGAAGTGAATTACAAGGTCAGACAACCAGGAAGGCGAAAGCCCGAACAGATCTATCACGTTAATCTGTTGAAAGCCTGGAGGGATAGAGAGTCCCTAGTCGCAGACACTTGGTCACCAGCTCAAACTGGTTGCGTGATTCCTGAGGTTGGAATAGCAGCCACTTTGTCACAACCCCAACAACAGGAGGTTAAGGAGTTTGTGCTTCGCAACAAGGAGGTATTCTCTGAGCTGCCGGGACAAACATCTGGGGTAGAGCATGACATCATTCCCCCGCCCGGTGAAAGGGTGAAGTTAAAACCCTATCGGATCCCAGAGGCCCGACGGGAGGCAATACGGGAGGAAGTACAGAAAATGCTGAACTTAGGGGTGATAGAGGAGTCCCAAAGTGATTGGTCTAGTCCCATTGTGTTGGTGCCTAAACCGGATGGGAGCTGGCGATTTTGTAACGATTTTCGTCAGTTGAACAAAGTTACAAAATTTGACACCTACCCCATGCCACGTATAGATGAGTTGATCGACCGGCTGGGAACAGCCCGATACATGACGACTCTTGACCTCACAAAAGGGTATTGGCAAATCCCCCTGGCCAAGTCGGCCAAAGAGAAAACCGCATTTGTAACCCCAGACGGGGCGTTCCAATATAAAAGAATGCCGTTCGGGTTACAGAATGCGCCGGCCACATTCCAGCGGAAAATGGACCAGATGCTGAGGCCCCATCGGAAGTATGCTGCGGCTTACCTGGATGACATAATTGTCCATAGCACAGATTGGGCCTCACATCTGCCAAAAGTGCAAGCAGTCCTGGACTCTGTTCGGGAAGCGGGGTTTACGGCTAACCCCAAGAAGTGTACCATTGGGCAGGAGGAGGCCAAATATCTTGGGTACACCATTGGGAGGGGAGTAATAAAACCCCAACTCAACAAAGTCGAGGCCATCCAGAGTTGGCCACGTCCCAACAGCAAGAAGCAGGTACGAGCCTTTCTGGGAATCGCTGGGTATTATCGGCGATTCATTCCCCACTTTGCTTCTAAGGCTGTGCCCCTAACCAACCTGACGAAGGGGAAAGGGTCGGTCATGATTAAATGGACCCCCGAGGCTGAGGCAGCATTCCAATTCTTGAAACAAGCCTTATGTAGCCAGCCAGTGTTGTACTCACCCGACTTCTCTAAAGACTTTGTCGTACAAAGTGATGCGTCAGATGTGGGGTTAGGAGCAGTATTGTCCCAGGTCTGGAACGGGGAAGAGCACCCAGTCATTTACCTCAGCAGGAAGTTGAAGTCCCATGAGGTAAATTACGCCACCGTTGAAAAGGAGTGTTTAGCGGTGAAGTGGGCTCTAGATTCCCTTCGGTACTACCTGCTAGGTAGGCACTTTGACATGGTTACGGATCACGCTCCGTTAAAGTGGATGGCTCAAAACAAGGAAACAAATAGAAGAGTGAATAGGTGGTTCCTGGCCCTCCAGGAATTCAACTTCACAGTAAAGCATCGCCCTGGCGTTCAAATGGGGAATGTGGATGCTTTGTCTCGAGTACATGAATGCCTGATTGCTGGTGTTCCAACCCCGAGGTTAAAACAAGAGGGGGGGGGTATGTGACAGCGGGAAGGTAAAGTCACCTGGTTGCAACCAGGGGGGTAGATATATTTCGCCCAGATTCAGGCTTTACGCCGACTTATACAACTAGGTGGAGAGTTGTATAAGGCTAGTGGGCTCATGGATGACTCATACCTCTAGGGAGAGTGTGGGGCGTCGTGCAGACAGGGAGTTGATGAGACCAGCTGAAGCTTGTCAGCTCATTTAGGCCTCTATAAGAACTCCCAGCTTCATTAGATGTTAGCTCATGCCTGGAACCAGACCTGTGTGGACTGTCTAGGGAGAGTGAACCCCTGTGCGGTGAGACAAAGCCTGTGTGGCTATTTGCTTGGACGTTTAAAACCAGGGACTTAGGGACTAGGACAGCACTAGGCTGATCCCAGTTGTTAGTTAGGAAACCTGTATGTTTAGTCAGAGGTCAAGTTGACCAGGATTTATTTTGTTTATGTTTCTTTTGCTTTGCTGTGTTTTGTCACTGTAAATAGAAAATAAACCGCACCTTTTTGATTTTGAAAACCACAACCTCCGTTTGCTGGGCCTGTTTTTGTGTGGGGAGCCCATCTCGGGGGTCACACACACCCGCTGCCGAGCTAACCCCCTCACAGTAGATAGGGCCAAAGAAGAGAGGAAAGTTCCACGAGTGCAGTTACCGCGGTGCTGTCACCAGGTGGCAGTGTTGCGCAACGTTAAACACTTTTCACGCACTCACTCTTTGGAGAAAAGGGATTTCTTCCAGGAGAAGTTTATTTTCCCTCACACGAATACATGTGTCAGGGTTATATGTGTTAATCTCTTTTCTTTTCCCTCTGCAGGAGAGCATCCCATCAAGACCACTGAGTATGGGGTGGTTCTTAGTCAGGATGGGTGGGAAAAGTAAAATATGAATATGTGATTCGAAGTATGGTTTAATGCTGTTGTTTTATTCTTTCTGTATTCCCTTTTTTATTACAGGGCTCAGACACAATGTTTTAGTTGGGTAGTTTTTCTAAAAGTTTTATTTTTGTACGATTGTTAGTTGGTCTCTGGATTGGATTATGTCAGCCGTTGACATAATCCCTTTTTTATTACAGGGCTCAGACACAATGTTTTAGTTGGGTAGTTTTTCTAAAAGTTTTATTTTTGTACGATTGTTAGTTGGTCTCTGGATTGGATTATGTCAGCCGTTGAGGGCATGATTTACTCCAGACACTGGGGACCAGTGTGAAACCACCAGGGGGAGAGTGTAGTGGGTATGTACTTTCCCGGGTGTAAATTTGAACTTGGCAGAGACATTAGTGATGTGTAATTCCCTGCAGCCCAGCAGGTGGCGCTGTCACTCTGGGCTGGGGTTGAATCATTGCTGTGTGTCGCGCCTCCATTTTGTCCTCCCTCGGCAGCGGTATGGTGGGGCGGGGAACCCGCCGTGCTTGCTGGGAGAGGGTATAAAGGGGCCGGCCATCTTTGTCACGGAGTCGAGTCTCAGGCACCTTCAGCCTGTGGACAGTGGTTCGTGTCGGTTCTCTAGGCGGGCCTAGGCCTAGAGGACAGCCGGAGGTCTTGTTCCATCCCAGGCACATTTAGCCTGGGGTAAGGTACTTGGATGGAGGTCTGGGGCTCAGTGCCCAACACTGAGTTCCGCGAGGGAAGGAGATCCTAGGGAACCCCGGGAGTGTGTACCTGAATCCGGAAGGCGTAATGGACCGGGGGGAGCTCCTTACTCGAAGACCTGGTGCAGCATATTGCCAGTGACGGGTGAGCCTCTCGTTGGAGACCGCCTGGAAGGAAATTCCCCCTCGCTCAGAGACCGCAGCCCACTTTCAGGGAGGAAAGTGGAGAACACATTGTGTCTGGGCCTACTCGCATCCACACCTCCTTTTTCTGTTCTGTTTCTACCAAGGGAGTTCAACTGATTGTGTTTATTCGATAAGAATAAAGGAGTGTTGAACTTTAATGGTGTGGGGCTCATTTCCTGACAGACATTGTTCAAGGTAACACTCAGGGGAGGCTCCAGGTGCACAACACTGACCCGAAGGTAAAAGAACTTTGCTTATATCACACTGACACCTGTGGTGAAGGCCAGGCGTGGTGTCCCCGCTCCCTTCCCCTCTGAAATATACCCCTAGACAAGAGACAGACGAGCTGAAGAGAAAGAGGGGAGTGAGGAGGGCGCTTCACACACAAGCAGGAAATTATGTTTCTGGGGAGTGGTCAGTTCACACTCTGTGTATAGAATAACTCCAGGTAGCCATATTGCATTGCATTCTCAGAAAACTACAGTTTCTGCAGATTGAAAAAGGAAAGGCAATTATATGTGCTATATATTTTTTCTTTATTTGCTATTTTTTTCCCAACGAAAGTGGAGTTACCCTTTAACTGACAGTCCAAAAAATGTGCCAAAATGCTACAAATGTGTTTAAAGTGATACTAAAGGCTTAATTTTTATTTATTTTTTAAAGGAGTTGTAAAGGCAGAAGGTTTTTTACCTTAAAGGGGAGTTCCAGACTGTTTTTTATGTTTATTAAAAGTCAATAGCTACAAAAAGTGTAGCTGCTGGCTTTTCATAAACATACACTTACCTGCTCCATTGTCCAGCGACGCAACGCCCGGAGCTCCGCTCCTCTCCCCCCCTTCTCCGCCGGCGCCTCCATTCATAGTGTGGGAACCCGGCCGTGACAGCTTTCGGCTTCACGGCAGGGCACTCACTGCGCATGCGCGAACGGCGCAGCGCTCTCTGAGTGGACAGGCGATCGCCTGGGACCTGTCACGTGTCCCAGGTGATCATGTGAAAGTGAAAAAACTGCGCTAAAACCCAAAATAACCCTAGCTGCTAACACTCAAACAAACAAAGTGAAAGGACAAATATAAACAAATAGTGCAGCGCTAAAAAATATATATTAGAGTTGCTACTGACAGCAACTACAAACAACATAAATGACATATATAATAATCTGAAATTCAATATGTGCTAATGAATGAACAAATGTAAAAATGAAGTCCATAGGAAATCCACTCCAATGGGCAGCCTAGCGAATAAACTGTCCTTCATGGAGGTCATAGATATGTGGCCCCTATGGACTACACAAAACTAGAGTGAAAAAACTATGAAAAAAGTCCAAACAATATGTGCCGAATTGGATGGGTGTCTTCTCATGGATATCACTACCACAACATAGACTAGCAGCGGAACCCCAATGTTGATGGTGGGACTCTCAATACAAGATATAAATGATGTAGTTGGGTACTCTTACCACAGATGGTGGACCCACCTGTCATACGACAGTGGGTCAGTAAGGCTTAATGGTCACCGTGACCAAGGTCGATGGAACTGGATGCCATGGATGCCTCAGGCCATCTCAAGCAGGGTAGTTCGATACACAACTCACACGGTGGAATTCCTCCAATCTTACAGGCTCCAAATCAGTCCAAAGCAGATGAAAAGGCAAAGGAAAGAGAAAAACTCAAAATGGTGCAGGTCAATAAAATCAGGGGATTTATTGAATAAAAATTTGTCCTACAGACATTAGACAAATATAAAAGTGATCACGAAAACCGGGGGTGTAAAAGCAATGTGGGGTGCAACATAGGCAAGCTTGCCAATGTTGCACCCCACATTGCTTTTACACCCCCGGTTTTTGTGATCACTTTAATATTTGTGTTTTTTTCAAAATTGTCGCTTTTTTTGTTTATAGCGCAAAAAATAAAAACCGCAGAGATGATCAAATACCACCAAAAGAAAGCTCTATTTGTGGGAAAGAAAGGACGTCAATTTTATTTGGGTACAGCGTTGTACGACTGTGCATTTGTCAGTTAAAGTGACACAGTGCCATATGGCAAAAATGGCCTGGCCATTGAGCAGCCAAATCTTCCAGGGGGCTGAAGTGGTAAAAAAAACATGGGCATCCCATTGACCAGTGGAAGCCGTGGGCTGCTGGACTCCAGGGTGCATTCCAGCTGTATGTAGGTCTACGTACTGTGCGTTCCAACTTGACGCGTTTCGTCACTAGTTAATGTTTTCATAAGTCAGCCTGCCAGTGCTGTGTGTTAGAGTTATGTAATTTTCCGAAACTGGATGGGCAGAAATTTTCTGGTAGGTAAAATAACTTAGTTCAACTTTCATTTACCTGTATATAGAGTTTTGAAACGGCTATAGAGCTGCTATGAAAGTCAATGTTATTCCGTACTGCTAGAAAATTGGGTTAGGAAAAGATATTAGAGAGAAATTGTGGCTCTAATGGTTTTGCTATGAAGCCCCATTATGGATAGTAATGCCCATGTAGCCAACAGCAATTGTTTGACATAGCTTTCTCATTTTGACTTGCATGTTATTCCATATTTTTATTGTTGTGTTTCATATACAGATTTGAGTAGTGCTCTCTCTAATGGATAGCTGTATATAAGGTATTGTGATAAGAATTTCTGCTTAAAATAGATCTATTCATAAAATAGTCTCACTACCTTGCCCATGTCAGCTTAATATTACTTGGAGTAAAATTGAACTCTTTCCTGAGATGAATAGAAAATACAGAATAACCCCAGAGATTTCTTATGTGACCTTCATCTTATGCACAGTCTCTGTTTATAAGGAGCTCAATTATTTATTGAGTAAGACAGAATTTGACTCCTGATAGACTGGACAATCATTACAATACCCTGACTACAAATGGGTCATTGAGATAATTCCTGGGCAGCAATACAGGCAACCTTGGCAATATTTGAAACCAACCACTCTACTACCTCAGAGGCCAAAAATATGAAAAAAAGTAATAATAATAAAAAATAAGAAAACAATTTTTTTCTGTGTTGCAGTTAAACACTGTTATGTGTTCCCACACCCACCCTAATGCGTTTCGTCACCAGTCATGTGACTTCAAGGGGAAATACTAATACTAATGTGAGTGGATCACAATTTTTGTAGTTGTAACGAGAGGTTTCCACCATCATTTACTATTGTATACAGTCATATGCAATATTGTTTAAGTTGAATACCCCTTTGGTTTGATTATAATTTTTAAGGTATGATTTAGCAGCACATATATATAAGAAGTTGGTTATTTAACTTTGGGAGTTTCTACCTTAATTCGTGAGTTGTTACTACATACTATTGCATATATTTATCTGTATGCTAAATTCGATCTAGTTATTATGCTAAGGTGGTAATTTATTGTTTGGGGTTCCCACCACTATTCACTATATTTTTCACATAATACTATCAGGATTTTATTTGTATGTACAAAATGGTATGCTGGTGGAGGAAGCTACTGCCATTATTCATGAGTTGCTGTCAGGGAAGGCTTTACCACAGTACAGATGGAGTTCTGAGGCACATACGCCAGCCAGGAATTGGCCGAGCAGATGTACACAGATGCACATGCATTCCCAGGCACGTGCCAGTCACCGATACTGGCACCAAACGGTTAATTTAAACATGGCTACTGCACTGGCTAAATGCAGTTCGGTCTACAGCATTCTGGGAGTGTGTTACTGATTCCTGTGCCTGACCTTTGATCTTGAACCAGCTTGCTTCTGACCATTCTTGTCTGCTACCTGCCTTGACCTTGGCTTGTCCCTGGATTCTGCCTCTGCCTTCTGCTCTTGTCTGATCCGTTCACTGTTGCTGACATTGGCCTGTGACCTGACCATTCCTCTGTCTGCCGTCTATGTCTGATCTGCCCGCCTGGTACCAACCTGGCTTGTCTGACCCTGCGTCCAGCTCTTCAAGCCTGCTACAGCTCCTACAGTCCAGCATAATATCTTCTGGCTCTTGCTTCCTGTTAAGCATCCACAGCCTGCCGTCAGCCAAGCTCTGTGCCTGCCTGTCTGCTTCTAGCCTGCCCCGCTGCCATATCTGCCTGCTGTCAGCTGTTCTGTCTCCTGGCATTCTTCCAGTGAAGTATCGGCTACTACCAACGCAGACTACTGGAGTGATTATAGGCACTCATACCTCGCCATACTCTTGTAGTTACTGTTCCACTGTCAGTGGCCCCTAAGCCTGAGCTGTACAGCGCGACTCGTGCATGCGCAGTAGGGAAGGCTTCACTGCCTGAATTCCTCAACGAGGATGGCGGCGGCAGCCGCCGAGAGCCGAGCGACTGATCGGCCTTGGCTGCCAACATCGCGGGCGCCCTGGACAGGTAAGTGTCCATTTATTAAAAGTCAGCAGCTGCAGTATTTGTAGCTGCTGGCTTTAAATATTTTGTTTTAGGTGGACCTCCGCTTTAAGGTGAAAAAACATCTGGCAGTCACCGGCCCCCCAGCCTCCCCATTTTACTTACCTGAGCCCATTCATCTCCTCCGCGGGGACACGCTGTCTCTCTCTCCACGGGGTCCCACCTCTTGATTAGCTAGATTGACAGCAGTGGAGCCATTGGCTCCTGCTGCTGTCAATCAAACCCAATGACGCCGGCGCCGGGGGGTGGAGCAGAGTCCGGCATTCGTGTCTGTGGACGCAAATGCTGGACTCGGGAGTGCGCCCGCAAGGAAACCCCCCCGGGAGAGCGCTTCTTCTAGGGGGTTATCTGATGCGGGGAGGAGCCACAAGAGCCGCCGACAGGACCCCAGAACAGGTGGATCGGGGCCACGCTGTGCAAAACGAGCTGCACAGTGGAGGTAAGTATGATATGTTTGTTATTTAAAAAAAAAAAAACAATCCTTTACAATCACTTTAATTGTTTTTTTAAGAGGGCCACAAGGACATTTTTTGAGATATTAACCTTGGTAACCGAATATATCATAAAGTACATCCTTGTTCAAAAACTTTTAATTTTCCCATGGACCTTGGTGGTGGTGGGGTAGGGCTAGTTCACACAGTGTGTGGTGACAGATGTTTTACTTCATTGTGAAATGTCTGACAAAATAAAACAAAAAGAGAAGGGGAGCCATGTGATGAGGTGAATCGAGCACCACACTGCCCCCCTACTGCAGTCAGGATTGGAGAGTTGCTAGAGCAGTAAAAAGCTCCTGCAGCTCTCCATTTCCATGTGAAAAACTGCTGTGAGGCCCAGTTCTTAAAGTGGTTGTATACCCATAATTTGTACAAGCACCTACAGGTAAGCCTACATTAAGGCTTACCTGTAGGTGCTTGCAATATCTCCGAGACCTACACAGTCTCGGAGATATTTGCAAAAAAGACTGTACCGCTATCTACGGCGCATGCGTGCCGTAGATAACGGCGCAGGTGCACTGAGCGCGGCGGCTCTTGAATGGGAGCCTGCCGGACACTGCCGGAAATTCGCGCATGCGCGGGGATCGTGCTGTTTCCCGCGCATGTGCGGGAGTGACGTCATCGCCGCTCCGGCCAATCACAGCGCCGGAGCGGCGATACCCGGAAGTCACTCCGGGTATCATGGATTCGACGGGGGCTTCGATCTAAGGTAAGTGATTGATAATGAGCTAGTATGCTAGTCATACTAGCTCATTATACCTTTGCCTTGCAGGTTGACAAAAAAAAAAAAAAGTTTTGCGGTATACAACCGCTTTAACAGGTAGAAAAGCGGCACTTCCAGAGAATAAAAACAGCTCCTTTTATTGTGGAAAAATAGGAATGAAAGACATGCCACACACACACACTCAACCCATAGAGGGTCAGCAGACGCGTTTCACACTCCTGTGCGTAATCCTCAGCAAGGATCTTTTTCTTTTCTACCTGCATATGGGGTTTGCGGACACAGACAGGCACCCAGGATTATTTGGCAGCTGAATATCTCATAGGAAAGCCTTTGGAGCGATGCTCACCCCATTTGCCTTTGCCAGTTCCTAACAGGCCATGGACCAGTACCAGTTGACGGCCCAGGGGTTGGGGGGCCTCTGCTTTAAAGTGATATTAAAGGCAATTTAAATTTAAATAACATAATGTTATACTTAACTGCTCTGTGCAGTGGTTTCACACAGAGCAGGACCCCTCCTTTTCTCGGGTCCCCCGCCAGCGCTCCTGGCCCCTTCCTCCTATTGAGTGCCCCCAGTGCAAGCAGCTTGCTTTGGGGGCACCCAATCTGGCTTGCTCCTTAGCCACTGCTCTGTTTGTCCATTCACACACAAAGCTGTGGCTCGGCTTTGCCCCCTCTCTCCTCTCTGGCTGACTGGCTGTGATTGACAGCAGTAGGAGCCAATGGCTCCTGCTGCTGTCTCAGCCAATGAGAAGGGAGAGCCCCCAGAGCCGAGGCTCTGGTGCACATCGCTGGATTGTAATGGGGCTTAATTAAGTGTTGGGGGGCTGCTGCACAGAGAAGGGTTTTTACCTTTATGCAAAGGTAAAAAACCTTGAGCCTTTAATACCACTTTAAGTCAGAAGGGAGACATCTCTGGGTACATTTTAGTTTGGCTGGCAGGGACCAGATACCAGTAGGACAAGACTTTATAATTAGCCTCTATGATGGTCACTTTGAGTATTTCCTTGTTTTTTTGGTTAATTTTAAAGTTTCTATGGCTGTTAAGAGTCAACAGGATAACATGCAGACTGAAAAAAATAGACACTACAATGCAAAAAAATAAATAAAAAAAGCGTTGAAAAACAACTCAATAGCATAATTTTCCTATCCTAAGGCAATTTTCTTCGTTTTCGTAGTGTGCTTTTGAAACGCATTGCCATTCAGAAGTAATGAACAGCATTTAGAATAATTCTGTCCTGATTTCAGTCTCATTACCTATTTGCAACATAAGTCACCACTGAACAACGCTTGTACTCATAGCTAGCAGAAACATTAGGAAATCAATTTCTAATTCTAATTTCTAATCAGTAGGTAACATTAATCAATGTGGGCTCTGATCCAAATTGTTTCTACAGGCTGATCGATCTCTTCTTTTCCTCTTTAAATGGTCCAAAATGTTTACAGAAGGCAACGTGTAAGAGAACAAAATGGCATGTGTGCTGTCTCAATATACTTTGGCTTTTTTTCTAGAGTTTTGGTTTGTATGACTTTAAATAACCTGCCTTCCGTGTTTCAGAGGAACAACGCCTAAGGCATGTGGCACGCATACTTCCAGGTGTTACCCTGGGTGTCACAGACACTATACTTAGCCACATCCTGGAAGGGCTGGGGCAGTCTTATAAACAGCTGTCCACATGTTATGCAGTCCTCATGTTTCCCATGCCTAAGCCACTTTTATTCCTGAGTTTTCCTGTGCTTCCTCCTCTACTGCCAGGTCCATGCAGTCTATAGCCTCCAGACATGCTCCACCGGGTGATCCTGGCAGCAGGCACTGCTCTTGGTACTTTCCACCCTATGCTCCTGTCTACAGGCAATGTTCCTGGTACTGATGGCCACAAGCACTGCTCTTGGTGTGCTCCATCTGTTGCTGATGGCCACAAGCACTGCTCCTGATGTGCTCCACCTGTTGCTTATGGCCACAGGCACTGTTCCGAATATGCTCTACATGTTGCTGAGGGCCACAGTCTGTGAACAGTTGTCCACATGTTATGTAGTCTCCATGTTTTCCAAGTCTCCCTGTACTTCCTCTTCCACTCCCAGCTTCACACTGCTCATTGTAATTCCACCTTATGCTCCTGGCCAAAGGCAGGTTTCTGGTATACTCTACCTGTTGCCGATAGCCACAGGCACTGTTCTTGGTGTGTTCCGCCTGTTGCAGATGGCCACATACATTGTTCCTGGTATACTCTACCTACAGCTTAGCATTGAGGGACTTTCAGAGATGTGGTAGATGCTACTACCTCTACACTGTAGGAGATCCTATATCATCCTGTTGTTTTATGGGGAAATGCTTTGTGGACAGGGTGACAATGCTACAAGTTAAACAGTAATCCAGAAAGGGTCATGCTAGGAAGATCAACTGGTAATATGCTGGGGATGAACAAAGAACAGAACCCTGAGGATTAAGTCAAAATCCACATAAAATATACTATCTACAGTACAAAAATGGAATGCGCCTGGACATATTCTTTAAATATTAAGGTATCGTAAAGGGAAGAGTTACGTTTTGGGGAAGAAGGTTTAAGGCAGAAAATATCAGAACTTTATGGAAACCTTGAAACAGTGTGGACAGCGCTACTCTCACCAAAACTAGCAGTGCTGGACTGCCATGAGCACATTTACCATAGTAACTTAAAGTGTTACTAAACCCAGGACCCTGTATTCACTATATCTGGTCTCCCGTAGTACACATAACATGGAAATGCAATTATTTTAGTAAATATAAACTGATAAATACCTTTTTTTTGCAGCAGTATATAGCAGTCTTGTGACTTCTATCAGTGTCTAGTTACAGCTTGTAGGAGGTGTTTTCATTCTCCTCTGACTGTCCTATGAGGCTGCATGACCGGACAGTGCTGATTGGCCCTGTGCTGATCACACCCTCCCAAGAAAAAAAAAATTCTCTAGCAATACACACCAAACTGAGCATGTGCAGAATTACTCCAAAGGCTCTGTCTTATCAGGAGATGGATTGGGGACAGTGGAAGAAGGGAAGTATCAGAGAAGACAGGATAAAACAGCCTTTTTACACAACGCAGAGGATTACCTCCGTAGGTTCCACAGTGAGTATAACAAGCATACTTTACTGCATATACAGACTCATTTTACTGTTGAACACAGGTACACACACTGGTGCCAAATGGCCTATTTAAGCTGGACTATGGCATTAACCCGGCTTGCCCTTGACCAATCTCTGGATTCCTGCCTGTCTATTGTGACCTTGACTTATACTCTGACTCTGCTCCTGTTTATTCTTTCTGTGCCCCACTGCCCGACTGTATACCTAATCCGGCCTGTATCCTGACTCTGCTTCTCTCCTATGTTCCTGACCGGCTGTTGATGAACTTTTGGCTTGTGTTCTGGCTATACTCCTACCCTTCGATCAAGCTTCACCGTGTTCCAGTTCCTGGTTCCTGCCTGGTGATCCATGGTCATCTGCTTCCTGCAAACCTCAGCTGGCCCTACTTGTTATACCGGCCCTCGTGCCACTCTGTGTCCTCACACCTCCTGTCATCACTACCAGGGGTGTTGGACAAGAGGTGCAAGAGAAGCCCCCTCTACAGCTTGATCTTCACTAGGTTTGTGACAAATGCATAATATATGGGCTGCCTAAAGATCTACACTATATTACCAAGAGCATAGCTCCCAACTTTCCCTGGTTCCGAGGGACAGTCCCTGATTTGGAACAAAGTCCCTCTTTCATCCTCATTTGTCCCTCATTTTGGTCTGATCTCTATAGTTGTATATAAAATGCACTTTGTATCTTTCAAAAAGTGATTCCCAGTGCTAAACCTTTCATCCAATTTCTAAATTGCTGCATTTGTATATTTCAATAGCCAATATAAAGGAAAAGTAGTGGTGAAAAAAAAAAAACACTTGTGGATTTAACTAATAATTTTTTTGTATAATTCTTCATTAGGGCGGCGTGGCAGGTTGTTTGTCCTATGCCTACATACTTTTTCTAATACGTGTCCCTCATTCTCATCTCAAAAAGTTGGGAGGTATGCCAAAAGTACTGGGACGCCTGCCTTTACACGCACTTGAACTTTAATGGCATTCCAGTCTTAGTCCGTAGGGTTCAATTTTGAGTTGGCCCACCCTTTGCAGCTATAACAGCTTCAGCTCTTCTGGGAAGACTGTCCACAAGGTTTAGGAGGGTGTCTATGGGAATGTTTGACGATTCTTTCAGAAGTGCATTTGTGAGGTCAGGCATTGATGTGGACTATGTAAAAAGAAACAAATCCGCGCAATAAACTATAATGTACTACTAAGCAGCTGAACACTAAGGGTCAAATAATCAAAATCCCTGAGAAGAACATAAAAATAAATAGTGCAGCGCTTTATATGTCCATATGTCAAAGATAGAAAAACAGCACAGTGAATCAGTATATAATCCCCGTGATCTTCATAGATGACACATGAACTCTTGATTGCATGCAGGCGGTAACAGACACACACACAGTGAGAGACCTCCACCAACAGATAAATTGGCCGCTCACCTTCAAACATGGACCCTTTAATTATAGAGGGTCACTGAAAACCTTCCCTTACGGGTTAATCCAAAGCAGATGAAGATGTAAACTTCCCCAAAAGGGTTAGGGTCATCAATTCCATATGGAATCAGGATCATTCAAAAACTTCCAGGTATTAAGTTCATAAGGCAGTGTTTACATGTGGAAAATAGAGAAGCAGACCATAGTGTTTCTCCGTAGTAGAAAACAATTTAATGAAAAACAAAAGTAGTGCACTTACATTTAAAAGGCACTAAACCAGTGCCGAGGTGCAACAGCGCGTCTGGTGAGACTGTGAGTGAACTGCGGGTGACGTCACAAACTTCCCATCCGTACGCACGTTACGTCCCAGTAGGCGGGACTTCATCAGCGGATATGGAAAGAAACGCCAGACACCCGCTCTTATAACAACAAGGCGCCTGTAACTATGGAGACACGATGCGGCGTCACATGACGCCGATAGGGACGTCTGAATCTCATGACATCAACCAGGAAGTGTCCCCGTGAGCCGGATATCCACACAAAGGCTCCAAAGGCAACCAAAACAAACAATAAAAACTTTTAAAATAGAAAATATAAATATATATATATAAAATTCAACCAGTAACCAGCCCAGTTGATTAATAAGAAATATATGTATATTAATGCAGCGATCAACTCCTACAGTTACTACAGATATGGAGAAAAAAGCTGCTTATACATTGGATAAAAAATAAATAAACAAATCTGGATTGCAGACCTGAATATGAACATGACATCAACCACAGCCCACAACCATCTCACCAAACCAAAATAAACATACTATAACAATAATACATTAATAAATCACATATAATAAAAAAATCACATATAATAAAAAAACATCTATGATCTAATTAGCGGTCAGTTATAAAACAATTTATGTCAAATTCAACATTTAACCCGTCAGGGCAAAGAACTCGTGTTTCATGAATCCAATGGGATTCTCTTTTGCTCAGCTGATGGATAAAATTGCCACCTCGCCAATGTCTCGTGACTTTCTCTATGCCCCAGAATCTCAAGCCCTTGGGATTTTGTTGGTGGAACTGTTTAAAATGCCTAGAGACATTATGAGTTTTGACCCCCTTTCTAATATTATTAACATGTTCTGCCACACGAACATGTAGAGGTCTCGAGGTTCGGCCTATATATTGGAGTCCGCAATCGCACTCCAGCATATAGACGACCCCCACCGTGGCGCACGTAATCAATTGTTTAATATTGTATTCTTTATTGGTGGCAGATGCCAAAAAAGACTTCCTTTTCTTAAGATTAACTTTAGAAGTCCTGCACGGGACACAACGGCCACATGCGTAAAATCCACCAAGGAGTCTAAACATGCTGTTATCTGACGGTACGGGGGGGTTTAGGACACTAGGTGCCAAACGGTCTCGCAAAGACGGGTCTTTCTTATAAATAAATTGGGGTTTCTCCGGTAAAACGGGACCAAGAATCTTGTCTTGTTTTAAGATGGACCAATTTTTTGCAATAATTTTCTCGAACTTTTTATGCTGGACATTGTAGTCCAATATCATTCGAAAATTATGAGAATCCCCATCAGAAGTTTTACTTCGATCAGTCAATAATGTCTGTCTATCAATCATCTTAACTTGTTCTACCTCTCTGAGTAGAACCTGTTCATCATAACCCTTTTGCACAAATCTAGTGGTCAACACTCGTGATTGGTTTACGAAATCAGATACTTGTGTGCAATTCCGACGCAATCTAATATACTGTCCCCTGGGGATGTTGTACAACCAAGAACGGTGGTGACAACTCCCCAGGGGAATGTACGCATTGCGATCGGTGGGTTTAAAGTGATTGGTCAACTTAAAATGATCACTTCCCTTGGTGATGGTAAGATCCAAATAGTCAACCTTCTCATTATCTATGGTCCATGTGAGGATAATATTTTTATTGTTATCATTAAGATGACTAATGAAAAAATCCAAAGCGGATCTATCACCCTCCCACACCAGGATCAAATCGTCAATATAACGACAATAACAAACTAATTCAGGGGGGCGACATGCGAACACTGCCTCTTCCTCCCAGTGGGCCATAAAAATATTGGCCACACTGGGAGCCAAACGGGCCCCCATCGCAACTCCCCTAGTTTGTAAGAAAAAATCCCCATCGTACCAGAAATAGTTCCGGGATAAACAAAAATCCAAACAACTCAAAAGGAACTCCTGATGTCTACCAGACAGCGTAGAAGTGGACAGAGCCCATTCCACAGCAGTCAGTGCATCCTGGTGTCCTATAATGGTGTACAGGGACCCAACGTCTGCTGTCACCAATATACTTTTTTCAGAACACCCCAGAGATTGGAGGATCTGGATAATATGTTTAGTGTCTTTAAGGAATGCTGGCGTTTTAACCACCAGGGGTTGTAGAAATGAGTCAATGTATTGCCCTAATCGGGCTGACACTGAGTCAATCCCATTTACTATTGGCCTCCCTGGAGGGTTCACACTGTCTTTATGTAATTTCGGTAGAAAATAAATGATCGGAGTTCTACAAAACAATGGATCCAGGTAAAGAGCCTCTTTTTTGGTCAATATTCCCTGATCTTTACCATCCTCAATGATGTGGTGTAACTCATCCTTAAAGGACAACATAGGGTCTGTATGAAGAACTCTATATGTATCCTCATCTGACAATAGGTTACTCATTTCCATTTTATAGTATTCTTTACTCAGGATAACTAACCCGCCTCCTTTGTCCGCTGGACGAATTACAATCTCTTTTCTTTTTTCCAAAGATCCCATACCCCGTTTAATATATTGTGGGTCTAATACCTTTTTAATTTTCAATGACTCCAAATCCTTTACTACCATATTCTTGAAGACCTCCATATATTTGCTGTCGACATTAATGGGGTTGAATATAGAATTATTTCGCAAAGAAGAATGGTCACCCCTGACAAGTGGTGTAGCCCTACTGGTGTTAGATAAAAAATATTTTTTCATGTTCAAACTTCTAACGTATTTTTGCAAACTTACATAAGTTTGGAATTTGTTCAAGTTTTTGGTTGGGGCAAATTTAAGCCCTCTATCAAGGACTTTGATTTCATCATCATTTAATGTTACCCCACTTAGATTATAAATTCCTGCTCCTGTTACGGTTTCGACCTTTTGTAGTCGCCTACCCCCTCTCCTTCCTCTCTGTCTTTTCTTTTTCTTGGGGTACCTACATTGGGCGGTGGATACTGTGGCAATCGTCTCCACCATTCCCCTAGGTTGGGTCTGTGTACAGGGGGTCCTGTTTGGTATCCCCCACGTGACCCTAAAAAATACCCCCTATCGTGGTCGGAGTGGTTGGCTAACGGTGCAAATCTATTTTGCGTAGGAAACCCCCTATCTTGGGGATAATGGGGCCTCCCTCTATTGGATGGGTCAGCCCCCTCTCCAAAATTACGAGAATCTCTCCATGGTTGGGATGCATTATGATAATAAGATGATGTTGGATAATCATTTTCATAATGGGGGGTTGGTTGATAATTACCTTTACCTCTGCCTCTTTTGTTCTTACCCCTTTTGGGGGGACCCCTATTAGGGTAATCGTGAGGGGAAGGAAACCTCTCATGAGGGGGAGGTACATCATATTGATACACTGGTTGGTTTCTAGGTGTTGCCATTTTAGTGGCATTAAGAGTTTCGACTGGGGAATTGGCAGTTACATTACCGCCACCTATGGGGGGAGCATTCTGCCATTTGAAAATGCTACCTCCAGTGAAATCATCCCAATCACGTATAAACTTCTTCTTTTTCTTTGTTTGAATCTCAGCATCCCATTTCATAAGTTTATTTTTTAGCTCCCCTGAAAGTTTCAGAAATTCTTCACTTTCTTTATGGGGTTCTAAAAATGAGATGATCTCCCCAATCTGGGAGTCGAGGAGCTTTAATTTTCTTTGTTTCCGAGTCAGAAGAAATTCTATTAGCTCAAAACCTTTTTTGATGAAAAAGCCACTCCACTCGGACATAGAATCATCGTCAAGTAGACCATCATTAGGGGGCACATCCCACCTTAACCTTCTAGGAATAAGCTTGGCAGATAAATACTGTTCAAACGATGTAATATCCCACCAAGTTTTAGTATTTTTTTCAAAAATATGCCCCAATTTGCGAAATGCCTGGGAGATATCATTAATAGGTTCATTGGAAGAATTCCTAGAGAAACCTTCATTAATTTTAACTTCCTGTTTTTCTAAATATTGAAAAACATCCATTATTGCTGCGTGATTTTTGATAACTTGAGAAATCAGAATATGTAAAAAGAAACAAATCCGCGCAATAAACTATAATGTACTACTAAGCAGCTGAACACTAAGGGTCAAATAATCAAAATCCCTGAGAAGAACATAAAAATAAATAGTGCAGCGCTTTATATGTCCATATGTCAAAGATAGAAAAACAGCACAGTGAATCAGTATATAATCCCCGTGATCTTCATAGATGACACATGAACTCTTGATTGCATGCAGGTGGTAACAGACACACACACAGTGAGAGACCTCCACCAACAGATAAATTGGCCGCTCACCTTCAAACATGGACCCTTTAATTATAGAGGGTCACTGAAAACCTTCCCTTACGGGTTAATCCAAAGCAGATGAAGATGTAAACTTCCCCAAAAGGGTTAGGGTCATCAATTCCATATGGAATCAGGATCATTCAAAAACTTCCAGGTATTAAGTTCATAAGGCAGTGTTTACATGTGGAAAATAGAGAAGCAGACCATAGTGTTTCTCCGTAGTAGAAAACAATTTAATGAAAAACAAAAGTAGTGCACTTACATTTAAAAGGCACTAAACCAGTGCCGAGGTGCAACAGCGCGTCTGGTGAGACTGTGAGTGAACTGCGGGTGACGTCACGAACTTCCCATCCGTACGCACGTTACGTCCCAGTAGGCGGGACTTCATCAGCGGATATGGGAAGAAACGCCAGACACCCGCTCTTATAACAACAAGGCACCTGTAACTATGGAGACACGATGCGGCGTCACATGACGCCGATAGGGACGTCTGAATCTCATGACATCAACCAGGAAGTGTCCCCGTGAGCCGGATATCCACACAAAGGCTCCAAAGGCAACCAAAACAAACGATAAAAACTTTTAAAATAGAAAATATAAATATATACATCTACAATTCAACCAGTAACCAGCCCAGTTGATTAATAAGAAATATATGTATATTAATTGATGTGGACTAGAAGGCCTGGCTCGCAGTTTCTTCTCTAATTTATCCCAAAGGTGTTCTAGCAGGTTGAGGTCAGGACTCTGTGCAGGCCAGTCAAATTCCTCCACCTAAACTCGCTCATCCATGACTTTTTAGACCTTGCTTTGTGCACTGGTCCAAATCATTTAGTGAAGGGGGGATTATTGTGTGGGGTTGTTTTTCAGGGGTTGGGCTTGGCCCCTTAGGTCCAGTGAAGGGAACTCTTAAAGGGGTTGTAAAGGTAAATGTTTTTTCACGGAATGAAGATGTAGCGCTAAGTGAAGAAATGAAGCCCAATGATTTGGGCCTCCAATCAAACCAAAGTGATAAATAATATCAATATAATGAGTCCATACAGTCGATGTCCCTGTTGAAGAACATTTGTTCGAAACGCGTAGGACTTGGTACACTACCTCATTCACTGCCCCTTTTTAAACGTTTTTATTGTTTGTGATCACTTTTATGTTGGTTGAATAAACCCTCATTGACCTGCACCATTGGAGCATTCCTTCCCTTCTTTTCTCCTCACATGGGTGGTTGGTCAAGTAATAGCTTCCTTTGGCCACTGGTTACTAATATTCACCGTGGTAAAGAGTCTCCTTGCTGAGTGGCGGTTCCAGTTCCATCGGAGGACCACCTGGATTGGTGTGAAACCCAGAGTCTGCTGTCAAGTCGGGGAGCCTACCGGACAGTCTACATTGGGGACCCATCTGATCCAGTTTCCAGACTAACTGATGAGGAGTGCCACTGGGATTTCGTATGCCTATTTGACCTGCCTAAACCACAGGTCTAATGTACCGGTAAGAGTATTCTACCTCTCTTTTTCTACAAGAGTTATGTGATGACCCTTCAGTGCTACATGTTCTTTCTTCACAACACGAAAATTTTCTATGGACACTGTATGGACTCATTGTATTGATATTATTTATCACTTTGGTTTGATTGGAGGCCCAAATCATTGGGCTTCATTTCTTCACTTAGCGCTACATCTTCATTCCATGTTTATTAATTTTAGTCACATTTTATGTAGCAGCTTTATTTTTATTCACTATTTTAGATTAGCGCAGTATTTTCTTTCTTTATATAAATGTTTTTTCACCTTAATGCATCCTATGCATTAAGGTGAAAAAACATCTGACAGTACCGCCCCCCCCCCCCCCGAGCCCCCGTTTTACTTACCTTGCCCCTCGAAAGTCCCGCGCTCGTCCCCGTCATCCTCCTCGGTTCTCAGCCTGGCCGTCGATTGGCTACACTGGATGGATTGAAAGCAGCGCAGCCATTGGTTGGCACTGCTGTCAATCACATCCAATGATGCGGCGTGCCGGGGGGCGGGGCCGAGTGATACAGTCGGCGGCTATGGCCGCTGCTGTATCACGGGAGCGTGCCCGCAGTAACTCCACACCATGCTCGCTTGCTCTCATGAAGGTGTGGAGTCCTTGCGGGGAGGAGCCGAGACAGCCGCCGAGGGACCCCAGAAGACCAGGATCAGGGCCACTCTGTGCAAAACGAGCTGCACTGTGGAGGTAAGTATAACATGTTTGTTATTTAAAAAAAAAAAAAATTGCCTTTACTGATCCTTTAAGGCATCAGTATACCAACACATTTTGGACAATTTCATGCTCCCTATTTTGTGGGAACACTTTGGGGATGTTCCAACATGACTGTGCACCAGTGCACAAATCAAGGTCCATAAAGACATGGATGAGTCCTGACCTCAACCTAATAGAAGACCTTTGTGATGAATTAGAGCAGAAACTGCGAGCCAGGCCTTCTCGTTCAACATCAGTGCCTGACCTCACAAATGCGCCTCAGGAAGAATGGTCAAACAATCCCATAGACACACTCCTAAACCTTGTGGACAGCCTTCCCAGTAGAGTTGAAGCTGTTATAGCTGCAAAGGGTGGGCCAACTCAATATTGAACCCTACGGACTAAGACTGGGATGCCATTAAAGTTCATGTGCGTGTGAAGGCAGGCGCCCCAATACTTTTGGAAATATAGTGTATATAAAGTTAAATCAGGACCCCTTTCCTCCTGCTCCCGCTAGAATCACTTCCTTAAAAAAGGGTTCAGACAAGTTTTAAAATTCGAAGGGGACGTGTTTGGTGGGGAAAGTGGTTTGCTTTGATATGAACACAATGATGTGTTAGGAAGAGGCACCATACAATGAAACATTCATCGTTTCGGAAAATGTTGTAAGTCCTTTCAATGTAAAATAGCTATCTAGATGAAAGACTTTAGTAAAGCCAAGGTTGCCCAGCAAAAGAAGAGATTGTACAAGTGGACAGAAACCATTAAAACATCTTAGATCATTTTTTTTTTTTTGTGCTGGAGTCCACTTTTTAACAATTCACTTTGCAATCTTTTTATATATTTTTCCTCTTTGTAGATAAAGGGGGAAAAAAAAAAATACCCACTATTTCGACAATTGTGCAGTTTGTCCTTTTCAGTACATTTCACTTTTTCACATTGTAAAAAAGTTATAGATAATCTTTAAGTTTGTTCTGCAGACCTTTAAAAATCTTCTTTCATAATCATCATGTTTTGCTCTCCGTACCTTTTTTTTTTTATTCCCTCTGTTGCAATTTAACCCTGTTGGGATTTTTTTTCCCTTAGTATGATATACTAGCGCCATCTGTAGCCTGGATCCTGTTTATGTAAAAAAAAAAAAGAAATTAGATTAAGACCTCTTTCAATGTCCTTGGTTTTTCATCAAAAATTCTCTTTGTCCGCACTACAGTTGATTTGCCCCTCGTTAAAACTAAAATTAGCAAAGTAGAAAATGTCAGATATTTCTGCGATATAAAAACTTGTTTTCCTCTAATCAGGGAGTGAATAAGCACAGATCGAGATATGGAAGACAGAGACTGCGCATCAAAGGACTTTTTTTAAATGTATGTCTGAAAAGATGATTGCCTGGTAAAGAAAAAAAAACAACTTATATCTCTAGTTATAATACTTGTATTTCTTGCCCAGGGACCTGCTTTGTGAATACTTAAAGAGGACCAGTCACAAAGTTTAAAGTCTCTTTTTATTTATTTTATTTAAAAAAGAGGTTGACCACCAATTGTAAAAAAAATTAAATAAAAATAAAGAAAATTGTAAAAAAAAATAAAAAAATACTAACACCATCCTCTGCCCTACTGTCACTGTCCTCTGCTCTGCTGACACTGTCCTCTGCTCTACTGACACCGTCCACTGCTCTACTGACACCGTCCACTGCTCTACTGACACCGTCCTCTGCTCTACTGACACCGTCCTCTGCTCTACTGACACTGTCCTCTGCTCTTCTGACACCGTCCACTAGAGCAGCGGACAGTGTCACCGCCCCAGGGGCGGATCCAGAGTCTTTTCTCGGCAGGGGCACTGCCAAAAAATGTTTTTTTTGTGGGAAATTTATCGGGGAAATGGTTGGTGTGGGCGCTTCAATCATCCCGGCACCATGGTTGTTATGGTGTCATCAGGATGATTGAAGCACATTATTTCTATTATTACATTGTAATATGAAATTAAATAGTTAAATGCAGAATCAGTGGGAGCCCCGAGTGTGTCACTTGCCACCGTCGCCTGCAATTAGTGGGAGCCCTGAGCGTGTCACTTGCCACACGTTGCGGATTGTCACTTGCCACGTCACCTGCCACATCTTGTGGATTGTCACTTGCCACACCTTGTGGATTGTCACTTGCCACATCACCTGCCACACCTTGCGGATTGTCACTTGCCTGCTACCAGATGCAGATTGTCATTTGCCACGTCACCTGACACAATTTGCGGATTGTCACTTGCCACGTCGCCTGCCACACCTTGCGGATTGTCACTAACTTGCCTGCTAAGGTGTAGTTTTGGTTGTCTCTTGCTGTGTCCCAGACTCCCAGAGTCAGGCAGCAGAGAGATAATGTAATCACTCTGCTGCCTGCACAGTGAGGACGGAAGTCACTGCAGGAATGCAGGGCAGGCACGGGCGGTGAGAGATGATCTCATCTCTCTGCTCCCCTGCTCCCGGCTAGCTGATTGGCCAGCTGCCACACTGAGCCTGCTCTCTCACTCTCACCTGTGCTGCCAATACACTGAGCAGCACGGTCTGCCCACAAACCGCACCGCCCCCCGACAACAAACCGTGTCACAAGCGGAGCCGCCCGCTTTCTTACCCGTCTGTGGAGCCGCACGCTATCGCACCTGCCCACAGAGCGGCCTGACGTGACTCACTGACGTCACTCATTGCTAGACGCCAAGCGGTCCAGGCATTAGCAACGAGTGCAGGGAAGAGGCTCCACCCACCTCCTTCTCCGCTCCTGGTATCGTGTCAGTGCGCCACGTAACTACATTAGACGAGTCTCTCTCTCAGCGCCGCTGATCGGCTGATGTGAGAAACTGAGAGAGAGACTCAGAGAGGCAGCCGCAGAACAAGTACTGTATATACTCGAGTATAAGCCGAGGCACCTAATTTTACCCCAAAAAACTGGGAAAACGTATTGACTCGAGTATAAGCCTAGGGTGTCCATCTGCATGCCTCACTGTTCCTCACTTTGCCTCACTGTGCCCATGACTAGACTGATGTTTAACATGGGAGTCTATGGAAGGAGTGCCGGCTTTGAAAAATCGGTTCTCCCTGACCGTAGGTCTCCCAGACACCAAACTTTTCAAACTTATAGAGGAGATATGGGGCTACATGTGTGTCAAGTTTGGGGTCCAGAGGACCTACGACCGGCCAGTACCGGGTCCGCAAAATCACCGGAGAAATTACTGTTTAACATTGGAGTCTATAGAAGGGGAGCCTGGTTTAAAAAAATCAGTGCTCCCCGGCCGTAGGTCCCCCAGACACCAAACTTTGCACACTTGTAGAGGAAAAATGGGGCTAAATATGTGCCGGTACCGGGTCCTCAAAGTTCGGGAGATCAGGCGCAAAAAAAAAAAACAGAACAAGCAAGTAAGTGTGACAGATGGTCTCGGGGGGGCAATTGCCCTGTTGCCCCCCCTGGATCCGCCCCTGCACCGCCCTCTGCTCTACTGACACCGTCCTCTGCTCTACTGACACCGTCCTCTGCTCTACTGACACCGTCCACTGCTCTACTGACATCGTCCTCTGCTCTCCTGACACTGTCCTCTGCTCTACTGACACCGTCCACTGCCCTACTGTCACCGTCCTCTGCTCTACTGACACCGTCCTCTGCTCTACTGACACCGTTCACTGCTCTACTGACACCGTCCTCTGCTCTACTGACACCATCCACTGCTCTACTGACACCAATCTCTGCTCTACTGACACCGTCCTCTGCTCTACTGACACCAATCTCTGCCCTACTGTCACCGTCTACTACCCTACTGTCACCAATCTTTCCCCTACTGACACCGTCCACTGCTCTACTGACACCAATCTCTGCTCTACTGACACTGCCCACTGCTCTACTTACAACGTCCACTGCCCTACTGACACTGTCTACTGCTCTACTGACACCGTCTACTGCATTACTGACACCGTCCACTGCTCTACTGACACCATCCACTGCCCTACTGACACCGTCCACTGCTCTACTGACACCATCCACTGCCCTACTGACACCGTCTACTGCTCTACTGACACCGTCCACTGCCCTACTGACACCGTCCACTGCCCTACTGACACCGTCCACTGCCCTACTGACACCGTCTATTGCTCTACTGACACCGTCCACTGCCCTACTGTCACCGTCCTCTGCTCTACTGACACCGTCCTCTGCTCTACTGACACCGCTCACTGCTCTACTGACACCGTCCTCTGCTCTACTGACACCGTCCACTGCTCTACTGACACCGTCCTCTGCTCTACTGACACCATCCCCTGCTCTACTGAAACTGTCCACTGCTCTACTGACACCGTCCTCTGCTCTACTGACACCGTCCTCTGCTCTACTGACACCGTCCTCTGCTCTACTGACACCATCCTCTGCTCTACTGACACCATCCACTGCTCTACTGACACCAATCTCTGCTCTACTGACACCGTCCTCTGCTCTACTGACACCAATCTCTGCCCTACTGTCACCGTCTACTACCCTACTGTCACCAATCTTTCCCCTACTGACACCGTCCACTGCTCTACTGACACCAATCTCTGCTCTACTGACACTGCCCACTGCTCTACTTACAACGTCCACTGCCCTACTGACACTGTCTACTGCTCTACTGACACCGTCTACTGCATTACTGACACCGTCCACTGCTCTACTGACACCATCCACTGCCCTACTGACACCGTCCACTGCTCTACTGACACCATCCACTGCCCTACTGACACCGTCTACTGCTCTACTGACACCGTCCACTGCCCTACTGACACCGTCCACTGCCCTACTGACACCGTCTATTGCTCTACTGACACCGTCCACTGCCCTACTGACACCGACCACTGCCCTACTGACACCGTCCACTGCCCTACTGACACTGTCCACTGCCCTACTGACACCGTCTACTGCTCTACTGACACCGTCCACTGCTCTACTGACACCATCCACTGCCCTACTGACACCGTCCACTGCCCTACTGACACAGTTCACTGCCCTACTAACACCATCTACTGCTCTACTGACACCGTCCACTGCTATACTGACACCGTCCACTGCCCTACTGACACAGTCCACTGCCCTACTGACACCATCCACTGCCCTACTGACACCGTTCACTGCCCTACTGACACCGTCTACTGCATTACTGACAGCGTCTACTGCTCTACTGACACCGCCCACTGCCCTACTGACACCATCCACTGCTCTACTGACACCGTCCACTGCCCTACTGACACCGTCTACTGCATTACTGACACCATCCACTGCTCTACTGACACCATCCACTGCCCTACTGACACCGTTCACTGCCCTACTGACACCGTCTACTGCATTACTGACACCGTCTACTGCTCTACTGACACCGCCCACTGCCCTACTGACACCATCCACTGCTCTACTGACACCGTCCACTGCCCTACTGACACCGTCTACTGCTCTACTGACACTGTCCACTGCTCTACTGACAACGTCCACTGCCCTACTGAGACCGTCCACTGCCCTACTGACACCACCCTCTTCTCTACTGACATTGTCCTCTTCTCTACTGACACCGTCCACTGCTCTACTGACAACGTCCTCTGCCCTACTGACACTGTCCTCTGCTCTACTGACACCGTCTACTGCTCTACTGACACTGTCCACTGCTCTACTGACACTGTCAGTATATATATATGTAGCGACCTCACCCCTCTCACCCCTTCTCATTCTCGGCTTGTCTGTCTTTGTCTAGGGGTGTTAGTACCGGGGGGGAGGGATGAGATACACCACGGCCCATGTCCTCCATAGTGAAGAGTAGGGATGAGCTCGGTGTTCGAGTCGAACATACGTTCGACTCGAACATCGGCTGTTCGATCGTTCGCCGAACAACGAACGATTTGGGCCGTTCGCGCCTAATTCGCGGCCCACAATGCACTACGCCATCGCAGTGTCATCCAGGCGCTGTGATTGGCCAAGCATGCACTGTGACCCCGCATGCTTGGCCAATCACAGCGCCGGCAGCGAGGAGAGCAATGATTGGCCACAGGCAGGATGCCTGTGGCCAATTATTTCTGAGGGTGTTTAGTACACGCCCCACACTATAAAAGGCCGCCAGCATGGCGGCCTAGTGTAGTGTGTTCCGGAGCAGGGAAAGAGAAGCATAGGCAGGGACAGTGACATTTTTTTTTCTTGCTTAACCTGGATTCCTTTAGTTTAGGGAAAGAGATGGATAGGTAGGGAGAGTGTCAGTGTGTTTTACTGTGCTAATCCTTGTTTCTAGGGACAGGGAAGGACAGTGAGGGAAATTCTCCTTGTGCTATACTGTGCTAAAGCATTGATCATCAACCATCTTTAAAAAAACATTTTTTCTAGGGACAGAAAACTATAGGTAGGGAGAGTGTCAGTGTGTTTTACTGTGCTAATCCTTGTTTCTAGGGACAGGGAAGGACAGTGAGGGAAATTCTCCTTGTGCTATACTGTGCTAAAGCATTGATCATCAACCATCTTTAAAAAAACATTTTTTCTAGGGACAGAAAACTATAGGTAGGGAGAGTGTCAGTGTGTTTTACTGTGCTAATCCTTGTTTCTAGGGACAGGGAAGGACAGTGAGGGAAATTCTCCTTGTGCTATACTGTGCTAAAGCATTGATCATCAACCATCTTTAAAAAAACATTTTTTCTAGGGACAGAAAACTATAGGTAGGGAGAGTGTCAGTGTGTTTTACTGTGCTAATCCTTGTTTCTAGGGACAGGGAAGGACAGTGAGGGAAATTCTCCTTGTGCTATACTGTGCTAAAGCATTGATCATCAACCATCTTTAAAAAAACATTTTTTCTAGGGACAGAAAACTATAGGTAGGGAGAGTGTCAGTGTGTTTTACTGTGCTAATCCTTGTTTCTAGGGACAGGGAAGGACAGTGAGGGAAATTCTCCTTGTGCTATACTGTGCTAAAGCATTCCTCATCAACCATCTTTGAAATCCTTGTTTTTTGGACAGTCAGGGAAATTGTCATTGTGCTATTCTGTGCGAAAGCAATCATCCTCAACCATATTTAGAAATCCTTAAGTAAAGGGACAGAGAAGGACACCTGAAGGTAGCCCTTATTGCTTTTTTCCCATCTCCCTGCAGGCCATCCATTAGAATGTCTGGAAGGCAAACAAGGAGAGGCAGACAGTCAGGAGGCAATAAAAGAGGGCAAGCAGGCTCTGTGTCTGGGGGCAACAGTGCTGGTCGTGGACGCGGTGCATTGTCATCAGCACATGGCCATGGGACACGCTTGTCCTTCTTTTCGGCAGCTGGACATGTTGAGCCACATCATGCTGAAGACTTGGTAGAGTGGATGACCAAGCCCTCCTCCTCCTCCTCATCCTCTCTCACCCAGGCTCAGGGTACTGGCAAAGCAGCTGCCAAAGCGTCCTCTTCCCTGGTATCAATGTCAGACTCATCATCAGTCACTCCTTCCCTAGACCCACCATGTCCTCCTCCTGAGGAGTCCCCCGAACTGTTTGAGCACAGTGTTGGGTACATGCTCCAGGAGGATGCCCAGCGTTTCGAAGGGTCTGATGATGAAACCCAGCTACAGGAAGGCAGTAGCGTGAGAGCAGACAGAGGGGATGCTCAAGAAGGACACCAATCTGGCAGTCATGTTCCAGCAGCTGCAGCATACTGCCAGATTGGCTCCAGTGATGAGGAGGGAGGGGATGATGAGGTCACTGACTCCACGTGGGTGCCTAATAGGAGAGAGGAGGAGGAGGAGGATGAGGAGGAGGCACATCTCCAACGAGGCAGGATGCCCTTTGGTGGCCAGCGTAAGGGCAGTACACCGACGGAATCACACCGCAGAGCTCCGCCTGTGCAGGGCGCTGCCTCTGCCCGTCATTCAAAAAGTTCTTTGGTGTGGGCCTTTTTTGAGGCTAGTGCATCAGATCGCACAGCTGCTGTTTGCAACATATGTCTCAAGCGTATATCGCGTGGCCAAAACATCAGCCGCTTGGGTACCACATGCCTGACCAGACATATGTTGACCTGCCATGCAGCTCGTTGGCAAGCCTACCTCAAAGACCCACACCAAAGAACAAAGCGGACCTCTCCTTGCACCGCATCAGCTGGGATCTCCAACCCCACTATAACTTCAGTCCTCTCTGAAACATGCACTGAGAGGAATGAAGGTGTAGAATTAGGTGTGTCACAGCCAAGTACTTGCGGCCACTCTGCTAGCAGTACACCGACGTCCGATTCTAGCAGGCAAATTTCCCTGCCCCAGCTGCTGGACCGTCGAAAGAAGTTCACTCCCAGCCATCCACATGCCCAGCGGTTGAATGCTAGCTTGGCTAAATTGCTAGCGCTTCAACTGCTGCCTTTTCAGTTGGTAGACTCGGCCCCCTTCCGTGAGTTTGTGCAATGTGCGGTTCCTCAGTGGCAGGTTCGCAAACGCCACTTTTTCTCACGGAAGGCTATTCCGGCTCTCTACCGGCATGTGGAAGGCAATGTCTTGGCCTCGCTGGACAGGGCGGTCAGTGGTAAGGTGCATATTACCGCTGACTCATGGTCCAGCAGGCATGGACAGGGACGTTACCTTTCTTTCACGGCCCATTGGGTCACTCTTTTGGCAGCTGGGAAGGATGCAGGACAAGGTGCAGTAGTGTTGGAGGTTGTTCCACCGCCCCGCCTACAAAATGCTACTAGTGGTTGTGACACACCTCTCTCCTCCACCCCCTCCTCTTCTTCTTCCTCCATGGCCTCTTCCTGTGCTTTGTCCTCTGAACCAGCGGTGCTCCGTAGCCGTTCAAGGGGCTACGCAAGTACGCAGGCAAAAAGATGCCATGCCGTGCTTGCGCTGGTGTGTTTGGGGGACAGAAGCCACACTGGGGCAGAGGTCCTGTCTGCTCTGCAGGGCCAGGCCGAGAGGTGGTTGACGCCACGCCAGCTTAAGCCAGGAATGGTGGTTTGCGACAATGGCACCAACCTCCTCTCCGCCCTCCGACAGGGACAACTGACCCATGTGCCCTGTGTGGCTCACGTCCTTAACCTGGTGGTGCAGCGGTTCTTGGGCAGGTACTCGGGCTTACAGGATGTCCTGAGGCAGGCCAGGAAAGTCTGTGTGCATTTCCGCAGATCTTATAATGCCAGTGCTCGCCTGGCTGAGCTGCAAAAGGAGTTGAACCTGCCCAAGAACCGCCTTATATGTGACATGCCCACCAGGTGGAACTCAACGTTGGCCATGCTGCAGCGGCTGCACACGCAGCAGAGGGCCATCAATGAGTACCTGTGCGACTACGGCACCAGGACAGGGTCAGGGGAGCTTGGTTTTTTTTCTCCATGCCGGTGGGGCATGATCAGGGATGCATGCACTGTCCTGGCACCATTTGAGGAGGCCATGAGGATGGTGAGCAGTGACAGTGCATGCATCAGTGACACTGTACCTCTTGTCCACCTGTTGTTGTTACCGTCGCAGAGGGAGCAGAGGATGAGACAACTCCGGGAGGCCTTGCAGAAAGGTCTGTGCAACGCGTTCCCAGAGACTGGGAGGTTACAAACTCCTGGTCCTGGACAACGAGTTGCTGAGGCTTCGGCCAGTCAAAGAAGGAGCGGTGGGGAAGGTGGCCGTCTGACCGATGCGTTCAGACAATTCTTTAGTCCGCAGCCCCAAAGTATGATCGGTTCCAGCAACCATCACCAGCGTCTGATAAACATGGTGCAGGAATATCTAGGGGCAAGGTCAGATTTGGACACCTTCCCCACCGAAAATCCTCTGGCTTACTGGGTCTTGAGGATGGATCACTGGCCAGAGCTTGCACAGTATGCAATTGAGCTACTGGCCTGTCCTGCATCCAGCGTTCTTTCGGAACGCACATTCAGTGCTGCTGGAGGATTTGTCACGGATCACAGGGTGCGCCTGTCCACCGACTCGGTTGATCGACTGACTTTCATCAAGATGAACCAGTCTTGGATCACCACCAGCTACCACACACCTGATGCTGATATAACAGACTAATTGATTTTAACATGTCACATCCCTTCAAGACTGATGCTGATGCTGAGTGCCTGTGCTGTTATGTTGACTGGCTATCCTCCTCCTCCGAGTCCTCAATGATACGATTGATGATGATAGCTTGGAAGATCATTTTTGTTTATGGGTGCCGCCACCAGTGCCTAACGCCCAATTTTTCAGCCCCTGTTTAACAGGGGCGTGTAATTACAATTTTTGAAGCAATACTTTGCAACAGGGCTCATTGCTGTGCTCCAAGTACAGTATCTGTGAGGGGTTGCAGTGTTGTGCCACCAGTGCCTAAGGCCCAATTTTTCAGCCCCTGTTTAACAGGGGCGTGTAATTACAATTTTTGAAGCAATACTTTGCAACAGGGCTCATTGCTGTGCTCCAAGTACAGTATCTGTGAGGGGTTGCAGTGTTGTGCCACCAGTGCCTAAGGCCCAATTTTTCAGCCCCTGTTCAACAGGGGCATGTAATTACAATTCTTGATCTAATAATTCACAGCAGGGCCCATTGCTGCACCCACCAAGAGTAACTCTGAGGGCTTACAGTGTTGTGGCAACGCCACCACCACCACCACCACGAAAGGCCCAATTTTTCAGCCCCTGTTCAAAAGGGGCATGTAATTACAATTCTTGATCTAATAATTCACAGCAGGGCCCATTCCTGCACCCACCAAGAGTAACTCTGAGGGCTTACAGTGTTGTGGCAACACCACCACCACCACCACCACCACGAAAGGCCCAATTTTTCAGCCCCTGTTCAACAGGGGCATGCAATTACAATTCTTGATCTAATAATTCACAGCAGGGCCCATTGCTGCACCCACCAAGAGTAACTGTCAGGGCTTACAGTGTTGTGGCACCAGCACCACCATCAAAGGCCCAATTTTTACTACCACTGTTCAACAATTATATGTAATTACAATTCCTGATATAATAGTTGACAGCAGGGCGTTCCAGCACCAACCAAGAGTAACTGTGAGTGCTTACAGTGTTGTGCCAACACCAACAACTAAGGGGCCTATTTCTGCAGAGTATATACGGCAGGTCCCTACTTTCAAACATCCAACTTACAAACGACTCCTACTTGCAAACGCAAGAAGACAACAGGAAGTGAGAGGAAATCTACCCCTAGGAAGGAAAATTCTCTCCTGTAAGAATTAATATGGGAGAAAGGTGTCTCCTCTGTACTGATGCTTTATCACCAATCCTTGTTTCAAGAAAAACACCACATTTCAAAAACAGTTGTCATTGGGACGGAAAGTGAGGTGAAATGTTCTGAACAGGGGCACAGACAGCAAAACAAATGTTACAGGGGTGATAACCCTTACCTATGTTTTCCAAAAAGTTTAAAAATAGATTTTTGGGCTGGAGCTACACTTAAACAATGTACCTGTTCAAAATTACAAACAGATTCTACATAAGAACAAACCTACAGTCCCTGTCTTGTATGCACCGCCTGTATACGGCTGTTCAGAGTATATAGGGCCTTTTTTATTTTGTGTGCGGTGTTCCCCTTAATATCCATACAAGACCCAAAGGGGCTGGTAATGGGCTGGGGTGGGGGGGGGGGGGGGGGTCATGGGGTAGCTATGCCATTTTTCTTAAAGATTTTCATCCATATTACCAGGACCAGACATTACATTAAAGCCGCAAGCAGTTTTAAATGGCTTTTTTTTCCTTTAGAAGTGTCATTTTGTGCAGGGACAGTTCTAAACACGGGAAACACGTGGCACTTCACAGGCATACTTTAGACACCCCCCAGGTACGATATTTAAAGGAATATTTGACTTTTTTTTTTCACTTTATGCATCATTAAAATGACTGCTCCCGAAAAACGACCGTTTTTAAAACTTCTTTTTGCATTGATACATGTCCCCTGGTGCAGAACCCCGGTTCCCAAACCCTTTTTAGGACAATAACATGCATAATAGTCGTTATAATTAGCACTTTAGAATTCGAACGTTCGCATCCATTGTATTTAATAGGGTTCTAATGTTCGTACGAACGTTCGGTCCGTTCGCGGGTTCTGGTGCGAACCGAACCCGGGGGTGTTCGGCTCATCACTAGTGAAGAGATGAAGGCCAGAAAGATCGGGCCTTGTGTAGGTGTCCTAGAGTCAAATCCTTTCCTCCGTCCTTGACTCCCCTTTGCTCCTAGTAACCAGAGTTACACACACTGAATAGGTCCAACACAGTTTTATTCTTTTCAGCGAATAAACATACAGCACAGTCAAGTTGGGACCTTTGCAACAGTTCAGTATTGATGGGAGTAGGTTGAGGCACAATCCTTTAAAGTATCGCTAACCACTGTGGTGTCACCAATGGCGAATAGTCACTGCCACTGACTTTTGAGGTAGAAAATGAATTACCTTCGCTAGCACAGACCATTTTAGGGGAAGCATATCCGTCCAAGGGAGTCACCGGAGGCCTCTCTGTCACCAGCAATGCTGCGCCAGACTCTCCAGAGAAGTTCCGCTCACCAGTCTCCTCGACTTCAGACACGGGCACCCAAGAAGTTAGGGCCCCCTCGGATTCCTCCACCCTCGCGGAACTCAGTTGAAGGTACTGAGCCCCACGCATCTGCCATAGTACCTCACCCCAGGCTAAAGGTGCCTGAGATGGACTCCATCTCCCGCTGCGGCGAGGTCAAGGGCACCTGGGCCCGGAACACTGGAACGCCAGCACCCAGGCTGAGGGTGCCTGGGTGCGGCCGTGTCCTCCGACTCCGAACTCTGAACCCCGTGGTAAGGGCGTCCGCCCCTTTTGTCCCCTCTCCCTTTGCATCACAGCGGGTTCCCCGCCCCGCTGTACCAGCGCCAGGAAAGGACAAAAAGGCACAGTCTTGCGGTGTGTGTTCAACTCCGGCCAGGGCGACAACGCCACCTGCAGGCCGCAGGGAACCTCACACCACCAGAGTCCTCCAAGAACCATAAAAGGGTCTCGAATTCCCTAGTAATCAGTGCATCTGGGTTACACTACCACCCAGATGCTTCCCTTAAATTCAAATACCCGCTACATATATATATACACATGCACACACATATATGTGTTTGAGCTCTGAGGTATACACTTATGTCCCACCAGCAATGTGTATTCAAAGAAATTCCTCCACTATGGTGATACTAGTTACTGAATTTAGTTGCAGTGTTGTCACCTTTTCCTGTGCACTACGAAGGGGATTACAATTAGTCATGCCATTGCATAATGCATCGCCACACATTCCACTATATTCACTGCAATAAAAATGAAAGAATATGGCATATTCAGAGTATTTTACACCCACATATTTTACAAGACTTCTTTGCTCTATACATCAATCATAAAAAAGTAAATGAATAACAATTGACAGAAAAGAAACAGACTGAAAATTGTAGTGCCGCCTTACACTAGTCGTCAGTGGGAAGAATATCCTTTACATTGGTGGTCAGTGGGAAGAATAATCTTTACATTGGTGGTCAGTGGGATAAATGCCTCTTACATTGGTGATCAGTGGGAAGAATGTCCCTTATGCCTCATACATACGAGCAGAATTTCTGCCAGCAATAGTCTGATGTGGGCTTTTGGTCGGAAATTCCGACCGTGTGTATGCTCCATCAGACTTTTTCTGTCGGAATTTCCGCCAGCAACAGATTGAGAGCAGGTTCTCTATTTTTCCGACGGAAAAAGTTCCTATCGGAAATTCCGTTCGTCTGTATGCAATTCCGCCGGGAAAAAAAATGCATGCTCGGAAACAACTCGACGCATGCTCGGAAGCATTGAACTTATTTTTTCTCGCCTCGTCGTAGTGTTGTACGTCACCACGTTCTTAACGCTCGAAAGTTCAGAATACTTTTGAGTGACCGTGTGTATGCAGGCCAAGCTTGAGCGGAATTCCGTTGGAAAAACCATCCAACTTTTTTCCTTTGGAAATTCTGCTTGTGTGTACAGGGCATTACATTGGTGATCAGTGGGAAGAATGTCCCTTACATAGGTGGTCAGTGGGAAGAATGTCCCTTACATTGGTGATCAGTGGGAAGAATGTCCCTTACATTGGTGATCAGTGGGAAGAATGTCCCTTACATTGGTGGTCGGTGGGAAGAATTCTCCTTACATTGGTGATCAGTGAGAAGAATGTTCCTTACATTGGTGATCAGGGAGAAGAATGCTCCTTAATTACTGGTCGTGGGAAGAAAGCCCCCTATGTTGAGGGTCATTGGGAAGAATACTGCTTACATAGGGGGGCAGTGGGAACAATGCCTCTTATATTGGTGGCCAGTGGGAAGAATGCCCCTTAAATTGGTGGTTTGTATGTATTCTTTTATTTCTGAGCATGCATAGTCTTGCTCTTACGATTTTTTTCGTACGAAAACTGTACTAATTAAATGAAAATCAGGCATTGAGTTCACGTACGACAAACATTTTATATTCTGCACATACAGCTTTTGTCTGAAGAAAAAACGGAATCGGCTGTCGAAAGCACCATTATAAGGATACGAAAATCGGCAGATCGTTTGTCGGACAAAATTGTACTTCCGATTTTCTTATCGTGTGTACGGGTCTTTACATTGGTGATCAGTGGGAAGAATGTCCCTTACATTGGTGATCAGTGGGAAGAATGTCCCTTACATTGATGATCAGTGAGAAGAATGTTCCTTACATTGGTGATCAGGGAGAAGAATGCTCCTTACATTGGTGATCAGTGGGAAGAATGTTCCTTACATTGGTGATCAGTGGGAAGAATGTTCTTTACATTGGTGGTCAGTGGGAAGAATGTCTCTTACATTGGTGATCAGTGGGAAGAATGTCCCTTACATTGATGATCAGTGAGAAGAATGTTCCTTACATTGGTGATCAGGGAGAAGAATGCTCCTTACATTGGTGATCAGTGGGAAGAATGTCCCTTACATTGGTGATCAGTGGGAAGAATGCTCCTTACATTGGTGATCAGTGGGAAGAATGTCCCTTACATTGGTGATCAGTGGGAAGAATGTTCCTTACATTGGTGATCAGTGGGAAGAATGTCCCTTACATTGGTGATCAGTGGGAAGAATGTTCCTCACATTGGTGATCAGTGGGAAGAATGTCCCTTACATTGGTGATCAGTGGGAAGAATGTTCCTTACATTGGTGATCAGTAAGAAGAATGTTCCTTACATTGGTGATCAGGGAGAAGAATGTTCCTTACATTGGTGATCAGTAAGAAGAATGTTCCTTACATTGGTGGCCAGTGGGAAGAATGCCCCTTAAATTGGTGGTTTGTATGTATTCTTTTATTTCTGAGCATGCATAGTCTTGCTCTTACGATTTTTTTCATACGAAAACTGTACTAATTAAATGAAAATCAGGCATTGAGTTCACGTACGACAAACATTTTATATTCTGCACATACAGCTTTTGTCTGAAGAAAAAACGGAATCGGCTGTCGAAAGCACCATTATAAGGATACGAAAATCGGCAGATCGTTTGTCGGACAAAATTGTACTTCCGATTTTTTTATCGTGTGTACGGGTCTTTACATTGGTGATCAGTGGGAAGAATGTCCCTTACATTGGTGATCAGTGGGAAGAATGTTCCTTACATTGATGATCAGTGAGAAGAATGTTCCTTACATTGGTGATCAGAGAGAAGAATGCTCCTTACATTGGTGATCAGTGGGAAGAATGTTCCTTACATTGGTGATCAGTGGGAAGAATGTTCCTTACATTGGTGATCAGTGGGAAGAATGTCCCTTACATTGGTGATCAGTGGGAAGAATGTTCCTTACATTGGTGATCAGTGGGAAGAATGTTCCTTACATTGGTGGTCAGTGGGAAGAATGTCTCTTACATTGGTGATCAGTGGGAAGAATATTCCTTACATTGGTGGTCAGTGGGAAGAATGTCCCTTACATTGGTGATCAGTGGGAAGAATGACCCTTACATTGGTGATCAGTGGGAAGAATGCTCCTTACATTGGTGATCAGTGGGAAGAATGTCCCTTACATTGGTGATCAGTGGGAAGAATGTTCCTTACATTGGTGATCAGTGGGAAGAATGTCCCTTACATTGGTGATCAGTGGGAAGAATGTTCCTTACATTGGTGGCCAGTGGGAAGAATGCCCCTTAAATTGGTGGTTTGTATGTATTCTTTTATTTCTGAGCATGCATAGTCTTGCTCTTACGATTTTTTTCGTACGAAAACTGTACTAATTAAATGAAAATCAGGCATTGAGTTCACGTACGACAAACATTTTATATTCTGCACATACAGCTTTTGTCTGAAGAAAAAACGGAATCGGCGGTCGAAAGCACCATTATAAGGATACGAAAATCGGCAGATCGTTTGTCGGACAAAATTGTACTTCCGATTTTCTTATCGTGTGTACGGGTCTTTACATTGGTGATCAGTGGGAAGAATGTCCCTTACATTGGTGATCAGTGGGAAGAATGTCCCTTACATTGATGATCAGTGAGAAGAATGTTCCTTACATTGGTGATCAGGGAGAAGAATGCTCCTTACATTGGTGATCAGTGGGAAGAATGTTCCTTACATTGGTGATCAGTGGGAAGAATGTTCCTTACATTGGTGGTCAGTGGGAAGAATGTCTCTTACATTGGTGATCAGTGGGAAGAATGTCCCTTACATTGATGATCAGTGAGAAGAATGTTCCTTACATTGGTGATCAGGGAGAAGAATGCTCCTTACATTGGTGATCAGTGGGAAGAATGTCCCTTACATTGGTGATCAGTGGGAAGAATGTCCCTTACATTGGTGATCAGTGGGAAGAATGCTCCTTACATTGGTGATCAGTGGGAAGAATGTCCCTTACATTGGTGATCAGTGGGAAGAATGTTCCTTACATTGGTGATCAGTGTGAAGAATGTTCCTTACATTGGTGGTCAGTGGGAAGAATGCTCCTTACATTGGTGATCAGTGGGAAGAATGCTCCTTACATTGGTGATCAGTGGGAAGAATGTCCCTTACATTGGTGGTCAGTGGGAAGAATGCTCCTTACATTGGTGATCAGTGGGAAGAATGTTCCTTACATTGGTGGTCAGAGGGAAGAATGCCCCTAAAATTAGTGGTCAGTGGGAAGAATGCCCCTTATATTAGTGGTCATTGTAGGTAGAAGATCAATCCATCACTGCTCATGGACCCCCAAACAACCTCCACACCGCACATACGCGACGTATCGTCATGCGCTTGTGACGTCACGCAGGAGTGTCCCACCAGCACTGGAGGCCGCGAATCAGTGATCTTGGACACACAAAGGGGAGTGGCAGATGGAGAATGTCACAAGACAGCCAATATTAAGACTGCCCCAGAAAAGGGGCATCTTAGCCGTGCTGGGCATAACAGGGCTAATACAGGTAACAACATTATATGTACTGGAAAACTGTATCAAAAAAATGTGGAGCAAAAAGGGAAACAAAAAGGAATCGAAATCCCACATGTGTCAAATGGAAATGCCATTTATTTCTGTTCATCAGTTCAAGTGCAATCCAGATGCAAATTTTTACCTGAATTCTCATGTGAACCAGACCCAAAAACGTACAGGATCCTTTTCAAAACCGCATCGCAGCCGCCCCGCACATGTGGGAACCAGCTCCATTGAAAGCCGGTCAATTTCACATGTTATGCAAATTGGATGTAGTTAAAAGATGCATCCAATTCGCATATATGTGAACCCAACATTAGGCTATAAGAACGAAATTGAGTTTATTGCTGCAGGGATAGGAATCACTGGACTGAAAATTTTAACAAAATTCACAGCCAGCAGCACAAAGGACACTTTGCATTGACCATATGTACGGTCCCTTGTGCTGATTAGAAAAAAAATAATAATAATCTTTTTGAATCAATTTATGCTTTAGCAAAAAAATAATAATTAGGAGATTAACTAGCAGGGGGTGGGTAAAATTCAGCAGGTTGGCATCCTGGCCAGAAATCAGTTTTAAAGGAATAACTGCCCTTGTTGATTTGTATACAGTGTCTGCCTAGAGAGCTAAAATAGGACAATTTATTGCATTTCACATAAGTCATTTGAAGTGTGCATGTTCAGGAAAAAATAATAAAAAAATCAAGCGGTGTATAAATTAAGGTTTCAGCATGATAAGTAGATTATTTATCTATCCCAGATGCTGTGCATCTTTGATGCATCAGCTGATATAAAGATTTAATGACAAAAAAAAATACAATGGACTAATGTAGAGCTAATTATTTTAAAGCAAAGTGTGTGATTCTTCATGAGTCAGATATTTAATTATTCAATTCATATTTCCAGTGATCTTGCTCTTAATTGGCATGCATGAATAATTAATCAATGGACTGCAATGAACTACAGAAGTCCTGCTCTGTTTATTGTACAGAAAAAAATAAAAATGCCTAGTAAGCCTCAGATGTGAGCTGGTATTCCAAAACCTCAGTCGAGTCTATGAACACTACAATAATAACTTGTGGTTTTGTCTTTCGGTGTATTAGCATGACCAGAGCTTTCATGGAACATTGGATTTTAGGAGTTTATTTGTTTTTTGTAAAAGATGGGATTGTGTTGATTAAATTGATACCAAACATGTCAACTCTTAAAATTGCAAATCTTAAAGTCTTAAAATTGTGAAATATTATTTGTACCCAAAATTCTCCATGGGCAACTTCTTTACAGCATAGGCGTGCGCAGGGGGTGTGCCTGGTGTGCCTGGGCACACCCTAATTCCCCCTGGGGCACAGATTCCCCCTGCTGATATTTCACCAAAGCCCCCCAATGGGGCTTCTAAAGTAAAATTGTAAAAAAAAAAAAAAAAAAATCTGGTAAAATTTTAAAAAATAATACAAAAATAAAAGATGAAAAATAAAAAAATGCTGACACCGTCCACTGCTCTACTGTTTTTTACATGTATTGATAAGAGTGTGTATATGTGTATATATATATATATATATATTGTGACAGCAGGAAGGTAAAGTCACCTGGTTGCATCCAGGGGGGTAGATATATTTCGCCCAGATTCAGGCTTTACGCCGACTTATACAATTAGGTGGAGAGTTGTATAAGCCCAGCTGAGGCTAGTGGGCTCATGGATGACTCATACCTCTAGGGAGAGTGTGGGGCGTCGTGCAGACAGGGAGTTGATGAGACCAGCTGAAGCTTGTCAGCTCATTTAGGCCTCTATAAGAACTCCCAGCTTCATTAGCTGTTTGCTCATGCCTGGAAGCAGACCTGTGTGGACTTCCTGGAGAGAGTGAACCCTTGTGCGGTGAGACAAAGCCTGTGTGGCTATTTGCTTGGACATTTAAAACCAGGGACTTAGGGACTAGGACAGCACTAGGCTGATCCCAGTTGTTAGTTAGGAAACCTGTATGTTTAGTCAGAGGTCAAGTTGACCAGGATTTATTTTGTTTATGTTTCTTTTGCTTTGCTGTGTTTTGTCACTGTAAATAGAAAATAAACCGCACCTTTTTGATTTTGAAAACCACAACCTCCGTTTGCTGGGCCTGTTTTTGTGTGGGGAGCCCATCCCGGGGGTCACACACACCCGCTGCCGAGCTAACCCCCTCACAGTTGGTGGAGAACCAGTGGCAGTTTTTTTTTAAGCCAGCATGGAGGAGATACTGAAACAGCTGGCTCTAGCAAATGCCAATCAACAGCAGACAAATGCAGGTTTGCAAAAGAGCCTTGCAGCTCATCAACAGAGCCTTGCAGCTCAACAACAGAACTTCGCAGCCCAGCAGCAAGCTCATCAACAGAGCCTTGCAGCCCAGCAGCAAGCTCATCAACAGAGCCTTGCAGCCCAGCAGCAGACAAACGCAACTTTGCAACAGAGTCTGGAGGCTCAGCAACAAGCCCAGCAGCAATCTGAGGCCCGCTTCATAGACCTGTTGCAGAAGCAAGAGCAGAGACTACAACAACAGATGGAAGCAGTAATGCAGCAACGTCCGCAGACCAGTGAGGAAAGCCGTCCCACTAATACTGCGTCCTTTGGGGTGAGTCGTTTATTGACAAAAATGACTGGAGAGGATGATCCAGAGGTATTTTTGACCACATTTGAAAGGACCGCTGAAAGAGAAAAGTGGCCTGAGGAGCAGTGGGCTGGACTGGTGGCTCCTCTGTTAACTGGTGAATCGCAGAAAGCTTACTATGACCTAGAGCCTAACCAAGCAAAAGACTATGTGATGCTAAAAGCTGAAATATTGGCAAGGCTGGGTGTCACCCTGGCTGTCCGGGCTCAGCGTGTGCATAACTGGACTTTCCAGCTTGGAAAACCCCCCAGGTCTCAAATGTATGATCTCATTCACCTGAGCAGAAAGTGGCTACAGCCAGAGACTTTGTCCGCACCAAAGATTGTGGAACGTGTTGTAATGGATCGGTTTTTGAGAGCTCTTCCTACTGCCATCCAAAAGTGGGTAAGCCATGGAGACCCAGAGACGGCCGATGGTCTTGTGGATCGTGTGGAGAAATACTTGGCTACAGAGAACCTGACGGCCTCTTCCAGAGACACTCGGACTTTCCACCCTAAGACCAGACCATCCCCAGGGGCGGATAAGAGGATTCCAAGGGGTGAGGGTGGAGAGAGTGAGAGGGTGGGAGCTCTACCCCAAGTTTGGCGAGAACAGCCTGGGAAATCAGCGGCTCAAGAGGCGGCAAGAAGGATCGTTTGCTACCGCTGCCGGCAAGCGGGACATATTGCAGCCAATTGCCCGGTTGTGGAGGAACCCATGCAGTGTGACTTTCTGACGGGCAGACGTCAGTCGCTGTGTGCGACAGTCGCATGCACTGCCATTCGAGGAACTGAGAAACATTTATGCAAAATGTGTGTTAATGGTAGAAATGTTGTGGTATTGCTGGATTCAGGTAGCCTTGTGACCCTGATAAAGGCTGAGTTAGTTAAAACAGAGGTCTCTGGGAATAGCAAGGTAGCTGTTATTTGTGTGCATGGGGACACCCGAGAGTATCCAGTGACTACAGTGTGTTTCGAGACCCCCAAAGGTACCCTCTCTCATCCAGTGGGCTTAGTATCTCAGTTACCGCATGACGCCATTGTGGGAAGGGATTTTCCGAAGTTCTGGGAACTGTGGGATGATCCTGAGCCCCCCACTGGTGCCCCTATGTACCAGGAATGTGATAGCCAGAACTCCCCTGAGAGTGGTGAGGACTCTCCGGAATTTCCCTTATCAGTATTGGCAGGGGAGACTCAAGAAACTGGAGAGGAGCCCACCTCCTCAGACGAAAACCTACCGTCTGTGGAGTTTTCTGATCTTGAGGTTCACAGGGAAAACTTTGCCACAGAACAGTTGAAAGACCCCGCCCTAATAAAGGCACGGGAAAACGTAGTGAAAATAGATGGCGAGTTAGTGAACCCAGATAATACCTGCACTTACCCATACTTCAGCGTAGAGAAGGACCTACTGTATCGGGTGGCAAAAAGGGCAGAAGAAACCGTTGAGCAGCTTGTGGTGCCCAAACCTTACAGGAAGTTGGTGTTGGAGTTGGCCCATGGGCACATTCTTGGAGGTCATCTGGGGACAGAGAAAACCCGAGAGAGGGTATTACAGAGATTCTATTGGCCGGGGGTGATGAAGGACATAGAAAATTATTGTTCCTCCTGCCCTGTGTGTCAGAGGTCGGCCCCGATGCCACATTTCCGTAGCCCGCTGGTCCCTCTACCCATCATTGAGGTCCCGTTTGAGAGGATCGCCATGGATTTGGTAGGTCCTATAATCAAGTCCGCTAGGGGGCACCAGTACATATTAGTTATAATGGACTATGCCACCCGTTATCCAGAAGCGATCCCTCTCCGAAATACCTCGGCCAAAACCATAGCCAAAGAGCTATCTCTTGTGTTTAGCCGGGTGGGTATTTGTAAAGAACTGCTTACGGACCAAGGTACACCCTTTATGTCCCGGGTTATGAAGGAGCTGTGTAAATTGTTCAAAGTGACGCAATTACGTACATCTGTGTATCACCCCCAAACCGATGGGCTGGTTGAAAGATTCAACAAAACCCTAAAACAAATGTTGAAGAAAGTGGTGGATAGAGATGGAAAGGATTGGGACTGTCTACTTCCTTATCTGATGTTTGCTATTAGGGAGGTGCCCCAATCCTCTACGGGATTCTCCCCCTTTGAGTTACTGTATGGGAGACACCCAAGAGGGCTGTTGGATATTGCCAAGGAAACTTGGGAAAGTGAGAGTTCTCCCCACAGGAGTGTGATTGAGCATGTCGCCCTGATGCAAGACCGAATTGCACAGGTAATGCCCATCGTGAAGGAACATTTGGCCCAAGCGCAGTTAGCACAGCAGAGAGTGTACAACCGTGGAGCCAAGACCCGTACCTTTTCCCCGGGGGATAGGATACTGGTACTTGTCCCTACGGTTGAAAGTAAATTCCTTGCCAAATGGCAAGGCCCCTACGAGATAATGGAAAAAGTGAGCGAAGTGAATTACAAGGTCAGACAACCAGGAAGGCGAAAGCCCGAACAGATCTATCACGTTAATCTGTTGAAAGCCTGGAGGGATAGAGAGTCGCAGACACTTGGTCACCAGCTCAAACTGGTTGCGTGATTCCTGAGGTTGGAATAGCAGCCACCTTGTCACAACCCCAACAACAGGAGGTTAAGGAGTTTGTGCTTCGCAACAAGGAGGTATTCTCTGAGCTGCCGGGACAAACATCTGGGGTAGAGCATGACATCATTACCCCGCCCGGTGAAAGGGTGAAGTTAAAACCCTATCGGATCCCAGAGGCCCGACGGGAGGCAATACGGGAGGAAGTACAGAAAATGCTGAACTTAGGGGTGATAGAGGAGTCCCAAAGTGATTGGTCTAGTCCCATTGTGTTGGTGCCTAAACCGGATGGGAGCTGGCGATTTTGTAACGATTTTCGTCAGTTGAACAAAGTTACAAAATTTGACACCTACCCCATGCCACGTATAGATGAGTTGATCGACCGGCTGGGAACAGCCCGATACATGACGACTCTTGACCTCACAAAAGGGTATTGGCAAATCCCCCTGGCCAAGTCGGCCAAAGAGAAAAACGCATTTGTAACCCCAGACGGGGCGTTCCAATATAAAAGAATGCCGTTCGGGTTACAGAATGCGCCGGCCACATTCCAGCGGAAAATGGACCAGATGCTGAGGCCCCATCGGAAGTATGCTGCGGCTTACCTGGATGACGTAATTGTCCATAGCACAGATTGGGCCTCACATCTGCCAAAAGTGCAAGCAGTCCTGGACTCTGTTCGGGAAGCGGGGTTTACGGCTAACCCCAAGAAGTGTACCATTGGGCAGGAGGAGGCCAAATATCTTGGGTACACCATTGGGAGGGGAGTAATAAAACCCCAACTCAACAAAGTCGAGGCCATCCAGAGTTGGCCACGTCCCAACAGCAAGAAGCAGGTACGAGCCTTTCTGGGAATCGCTGGGTATTATCGGCGATTCATTCCCCACTTTGCTTCTAAGGCTGTGCCCCTAACCAACCTGACGAAGGGGAAAGGGTCGGTCATGATTAAATGGACCCCCGAGGCTGAGGCAGCATTCCAATTCTTGAAACAAGCCTTATGTAGCCAGCCAGTGTTGTACTCACCCGACTTCTCTAAAGACTTTGTCGTACAAAGTGATGCGTCAGATGTGTGGTTAGGAGCAGTATTGTCCCAGGTCTGGAACGGGGAAGAGCACCCAGTCATTTACCTCAGCAGGAAGTTCAAGTCCCATGAGGTAAATTACGCCACCGTTGAAAAGGAGTGTTTAGCGGTGAAGTGGGCTCTAGATTCCCTTCGGTACTACCTGCTAGGTAGGCACTTTGACATGGTTACGGATCACGCTCCGTTAAAGTGGATGGCTCAAAACAAGGAAACAAATAGAAGAGTGAATAGGTGGTTCCTGGCCCTCCAGGAATTCAACTTCACAGTAAAGCATCGCCCTGGCATTCAAATGGGGAATGTGGATGCCTTGTCTCGAGTACATGAATGCCTGATTGCTGGTGTTCCAACCCCGAGGTTAAAACAAGAGGGGGGGGGTATGTGACAGCAGGAAGGTAAAGTCACCTGGTTGCATCCAGGGGGGTAGATATATTTCACCCAGATTCAGGCTTTACGCCGACTTATACAACTAGGTGGAGAGTTGTATAAGCCCAGCTGAGGCTAGTGGGCTCATGGATGACTCATACCTCTAGGGAGAGTGTGGGGCGTCGTGCAGACAGGGAGTTGATGAGACCAGCTGAAGCTTGTCAGCTCATTTAGGCCTCTATAAGAACTCCCAGCTTCATTAGCTGTTTGCTCATGCCTGGAAGCAGACCTGTGTGGACTTCCTGGAGAGAGTGAACCCTTGTGCGGTGAGACAAAGCCTGTGTGGCTATTTGCTTGGACATTTAAAACCAGGGACTTAGGGACTAGGACAGCACTAGGCTGATCCCAGTTGTTAGTTAGGAAACCTGTATGTTTAGTCAGAGGTCAAGTTGACCAGGATTTATTTTGTTTATGTTTCTTTTGCTTTGCTGTGTTTTGTCACTGTAAATAGAAAATAAACCGCACCTTTTTGATTTTGAAAACCACAACCTCCGTTTGCTGGGCCTGTTTTTGTGTGGGGAGCCCATCCCGGGGGTCACACACACCCGCTGCCGAGCTAACCCCCTCACAATATATATATATATATATATATATATATATATATATATATACACAGTATATGTATGTGTGTGTATATATATATATATATATATATATATATATATATATATATATATATATGTGACAGCAGGCAGGTAAAATCACCAGGTTGCATCCAGGATGGAAGGTATATATGTCCTAGATTCAGGCTTTATGCCGATTTATACCACTAGGGGGAGTGCTGGGAGTCTTGCAGGGGAAGAGTTAATGAGCCCAGCTGAAGTAAGTGGGCTCATTAAGGCCTCTACAAGAACTCCCAGCATGCTAAGGGAGAGGCTCCAACCTGGAACCAGATCTGTGTGGATAGTCTGGGGAGTGTGATCTCTGTGCGGTGAGCCAAAGCCTGTGTGGTTATTGCTGAGAACTTCAAAAAAGCAGGGAGCTAGGGACTGGGACAGCACAAGGCTGTACCCAGTTGTTAGTTAGGGACACCAACGTGTGTAGTGAGCGGTCAAGTTGACCAGGATTTCTTTTCCTGTTTCTTTTGTTTTTGCTGTATTTTTTTGTCTGTATTTAATTCAAATAAAACCACACCCTTTTGTTTTCTCCTACCACTGTCTGCTGTGCCTGTTTTTGTGTGGTGAACCCATCCAGGGGGGTCACACACACCCGCTGCTGAGTTAACCCCCTCACAATATATATATATATATATATATATATATATATATATATACTGTATATATATATATATATTTATTACACACACACGTGTGTTTGAGCTTTGGGGTGCACACACCTTAATGCAATAGGTTGCGCACACCTATACTGAGTGGAACTAAACATATTGATTTATCGGTTTCAAAAAACAGTTACATTCCCAGCATGCATTTGTGTGTGCTTTCAACCAAACTGTCAAACCATTAATGGCTGGTGTCCTAACTGATCACATGTGCAGCATCATGAGAGTTGCAGATCAAACAGAGGCCAAGATCCTTGGCTAAAAAGGAGAGGAGAGTTTAGCTCCACTTTAATCGTGAATTGTGGACTTAGAATTAGTGCACTCACTCTTTGCCTTGCCCTAAATTGTGTGTTTGAATAGTTGGATTGAATGCTTTAATTTTTTTTTTCTTATTTTTCTTTTTTTAGATATATTTCTATGATTTATTTGTTTGCATTTTTTTTATATATTTAACTTTTTTACTTTATTACCAAAAGGGGGCCAACACACCCCTATGTGATAGCATTATGCAGGTGACATGTCCTCTGTATGAAGACACTGGGGCCTATTAAACCCCACAATGGCTCCTCAGCCCTCTAATGTAGCTACTCAACACACAGATTGTGCTTTATTAGCTGCATTCTTGGCTACTGTAGCTAAGGAATGACAACTGTGAACATGAATGTGACGTAATACACATCACTTTAGGGTTCATTTGTCGCAGGGGGGGGTGTCGGAACAGATGTTCCCGATCACTTCCTGCTCTCACTCTCAGAGCAGTTTTTGGTGGTCCCAGACATTCCCAAAGAACGAGAGATCCTGGGAACCCCTACCAATGCTGGCGATGGAAGGGGGCCACACCAGGCCTGTAAAAGTGATCAAGCAACTCTGGAGCCACCTGGATCATCTCATTCCATTTAATTTGTTTATGCAAGCAGTGTAAGTGCTTGAATTTTAGTTGGTATCAGCATCTTGCAGTCCCTTTTCAGCAAAGCTCAGCCAATCAGTTTCACCCAGAGCATGCTAAAAGGAGGAGAGAGCAGAGTGACAATTGAGCTCATAGATTTTGAGAGGCAGGAGCATAGAGAGTATAAGGAAACAAAGGGAAGTGCACAACTAACACGGTAAAACACATTCCTAAACTGAAGGAGTAAATAAATCAAATGCACTCACATTAACCAGATCAAATGTGTGCCATTAAAAATCCCTGCAATTTCAATGTGTGTAGGATTGCTGGCCACTCACTAATCAAGCTTCTTGGGTTTCCATGATGACACACGTCTCTGGGGCTTGTCCCCCTTTCTCAAGCCTCAAGAGCATAGATAGAAGTAAGATCCAAGACAGGTGTCTAACAAAGAGGGTAGTCAGGCAGTTCAGGTTGGCAATGATTAGGCATTAGATAAGGCAGCAGATAAGAGAGTAGACAGATTCAAACAGCCATTGAGGCAGGTGGCAAGAAGAAGGTAGTCAGGAAGTTCAGGTTGGCAACGAATAGCCCGTAGACAAAGCAGAAGATGGGAGAGTAGCCAGGAAATCCGGGTCAGCAACAATCAAGAAATCACAGGCTTCAGTATTATTGCAGAAACACAAACAGTCTCCTGCGCTCGGAAGCTTGGTCTCTTAGTGGGACAACCAGAGTGTTCCGTTGGAAAGGGAATGACCAGGGATCTTGCTGCCCTCCTCAGAATAATTGGTATTCTTAGGACTAAAATGTAAAAGAAAAAAGAGGGCGCACCGACCTAGTGCATTACCAATGGCTAGGTTTATTGAAAGTACATTTAAAAGATCATAAATACTCACAAAGCAAGTATAATAGTAGGCACATACACCATTCACCATTCCATCAAAGGGGATAGATGCCTTCAAATGGCCTCCTGCTGGAACCAGATAGCCAGATTTTCAATTTTAATATCTAATAAGGTAATCATTTAATAGTTTTTCATATAGATTTTATATAGTATTGTGGTAGTTTAGTGGGGCTTGTGGTAGGTTAGACATGTAGTCCCGAGGTGGCTGTTAGGCCACCTTCATTTGGAATTTATTCCCACCAAGGAATAGGTATAGACAGTCTTCCATTTTTTATGGATTAGGACTGTGGGTGGATCTTCTAAGATGTTTTTACAAAGCTGTACGATGTTCCTACATCAATTGGGTACATTGTTTGAGAGTCTGTGCATGTGTGTGGGCCCATGCGCCTGTGCCCATGGAGTTGGGTGACTCGGTGCGTGCATGCGCCGGCCGCTGGCTCATTTGTTATGGGTATGCGGTGGGGCGGGTGCGTGCCCCGAGAGGGTAGTGTGCGAACACATACATGTACATGTATATTGTTTTGGTTTGTGTCATTTGGTCCCATATTATGATTTCTGTGTGGACCGAGGTATGGTATTGGACCTCTCCTGGAACAACTGAGGAATTATTTATTTCCTTTACCCAGTGTATTTGATATCTGGATTCCATGTGTATTTGGGCAAGAGTTAATTATGTAACTACGAGTGGTTTTCTTATACCATTAATCATTGGTGGTTCATTTGTCCCGTTGGTCTATAGGTGTGGGGTCACATTCTGGAGCAACAGCCTTCACAGGTCACCTAGAATAGCACTGTCCCATTACAATTAGTTTGGGTTCCCCTCTTATGCAATATCTTATGTTTTGAGTTGCCATTTGCTATTTAGATTTGTTATTTCACAAGATTGTGTTAATCATCAATAGTCCCCCCCCTCCTTTTAGATATATGTACTAGTCCCCCTATGCACACCCTGTTTTTACTACCCATAGAGGGTGTGGGGTCTGCCGCTATTGTTGCGGTTATGGGACCCCATGGGGAGTAGAGGCTGTGTCAATGGCAATGTGTCCCTCCGGGTCTCCGGTCTGCGTGGGGCACGACTGTATTGTGCCGCCCGTTGATCTGTGACTCGGGGACACTACCTCTGGCCTGTATCAGCGCTTGTATGGGGAGGTTTGTCGACACTGGATGTGGAGTGAGAGTCTCGCTGCCATTTCCGGGTCAACCTCTGATGCCTGTATAGCCCATCTGAGGGCGGAAGTGACGTCTTTGACTGCCGGAAGTGGCGGGTGGAACGCACATCCACCGCTACTTTCGGGTTTTCGGCCAGCGTGCTTCCCATCAGTTGATGGGACGATGGCCCAGCGTCACAAGAGGTGATCATAGTTACATACAGCTAAGGCAAGCGGCAGCAGCGACTGGTTATCCCTGGTGGATTTTATAATACAGGTAAGCCCCACCAAACCTATTTACCGCTCATCTTTCTTACATTTTACCAACTGGTGTATAGTGATATAATGTATGCACAGATATAATATAATATAACATATAGATGGGTATAGCAGCTGTTGTCAGTGCGGATAGTGAGGGGCTAAGCTTTATTGGCATGCCCTTTGGGTGAGAGAAGGAGTGGCCTGTGGTGGGTGGTGCTGTGGACAGGTGACCACTCACGCCCACCTACACATGGATTTAAGGGTGTCCAGAGAGGGGTCCAGTCACTATTACTTTTTGGCTCTGAGAAAGAGGGTTCGCCCTCGCAACGCGACAGCGTAGCTGTAATACCTGTCGTTTGGACTCTCTGGCTATCTGGTTCCAGCAGGAGGCCATTTGAAGGCATCTATCCACTTTGATGGAATGGTGTATGTGCCTACTATTATACTTGCTTTGTGAGTATTTATGATCTTTTAAACTTACTTTCAATAAACCTAGCCATTGGTAATGCACTAGGTCGGTGCGCCTTCTTTTTTCTTTTACATTTCAGTATTATTGCTCATAGGTAGCTGATAAGAAGGGCATAACCGACCTGTTCAAAGAACCTAATAGTGATGAGTTTTGGCATGTTTGGACTAGGATCCAAACGTATGTGTGTGAACTCTCCAGGAAGCTTTCACCTGGATGGACCAATCATCTGCATTGGGGGCATTCCCAACCCTGTGATACATGTGACTGCAGGGCCCAAGCTGTAGATGATTGGCTGGGACAGCTTCCTGGGGGTCTTGCAAATAGGGAAGCAACAAGGAAGCAAAGTGGTTCCTAGATCTAAAATTCCACACTCATTGCTAGCCTAAATACCTTCCAGGCCACTGCCAGCTTATTTAGCTTATGCTGATGTAGTGGGATGCCCCTTTGTCCAGATTCTAGTGCAGGTCCCTTTAACTCAGCTCCCCACAATCCTCTGAGCTCCTGGACACGCCCGGGGGATATAAATGTCAGCTCCACCCAGCTTCCGGTGCTCGTAGAGATCCTGCCCGATGGGACAGCAGTGACTGGGCAAGTGAGCTGTTCCCAGGTGCTGGGTCCTCCCCTGTTAAGTCTGGTGTGCGGGCCACCAGCAGTGAGCACAAGAGCACGCAGCATCTTTCCAAGCCCCAGTCACTGGAGAGGACTCTGTTACAGTCCATTTGCGTAAGCTGTCCAGGAAGTGGGTTGGCCCTATCTGCAGCCACCAGAACCTCCTCACCGAAGCAAGTAGAAAGCAGTGCCAGTGTGAAGTTTGTGCCAGCAGGAGGTCCACTCAGCTCACAGTCTGTTGAACGAACGATTACTATCTTGGACACGTGAGATTTCCTTAGCTCTCTATTCTATCTGTAGATTGAACTCAGAACACGCTGCTGTCACCTAGTGGACATTAGTTGAACGGCAGTATAATTGTTATATCCTCTTTCTTTATGGTTCATATTAATGTTCTGTACTGTATACCCGTGTTCACACGATCTCCGGTACAATTTATGTTGAAGTTTATTGTTGAGTAAAGCAGAAATTGCACATCACCACTGGTCTGATCATTTGGCTGAAACCGTTACACAACACTGACACTTGTTGGAAAACCGGGACTGAACTGTAATGCCGCGTACACGCGCACGGAATTTCCAACAATAAATGTTTGATGGGAGCTTTTTGTCGGATATTCCGACCGCGTGTAGGCCCCATCGGACATTTTCCGTCTGAATTTCCGACAACAAAAGTTTGAGAGCTGGGTCTGAAATTTTCCGACGCACAAAATTCCACGCATGCTCGGAATCAAGCAGAAGAGCCGCACTGGCTATTGAACTTAATTTTTCTCGGCTCGTCGTACGTGTTGTACGTCACCGCGTTCTTGACGTTCGCAATTTCCGACAACATTTGTGTGACCGTGTGTATGCAAGACAAGTTTGAGCCAACATCCGTCGGAAAAAAAATCCACGGTTTTGTTGTCGGAATGTCCGATCGTCTGTATGCGGCATAAGAAGGGTAAAAAGGAAATCTTGGGCTGTAGCAGGTTAAAGAGAGCTGGAGCAAGGCTGGAAATAAACAGGTCCTTAACAGAAATGGACAGAGCTGTAACAGCCTGCAAGTACATGTGTTAGTATTCAAAGTGATTCTTCTTCTGTCCGTGTGGAGCACCCAGGATCAAAGGCTCAGGCTTTACATGCAGACTTGACACTGCATTGCAGCAAACCCCAGCACATAGTAATGCATGACCAAAACAGTGCAGGTCCTAGTTTAAAGTCCATTATGGTGCGTTGGAAACCCATGGAAAAACACACATTTGACATACAGTACCCTTAAGGTTCGACATTCGACAAGTAATTGAAAGGGGTGGGGGGTTAGTGGTAGGAAATAACCTTGATTGACAACCTGGGGCTAGGATACAAGAGGGGTTTATGAGGACACAGGGATTAAGAACTAATGTAGGTACTTGTAGGCACAACAAGGTGCAATGCTTCACCGCAGCTCCCCGAAGCTCAAAAGCAACCTGTTTCCACCCCACCTCATCGCACCCACAAAATTGATAACATTTTTAAAAAACAACCACTAAATACACTACATGGAAACATAGAATTCGCCCTGGGACTTTGAGTGAGGTGAGAGAGGTTTAGCCAATATTCACAACAAGAGTAAAAGAATCTCAATTTATTACAAAATGTCATGCATAAGTAAGCAACAGCAATACATGTGAATTGCCAAGCCGATAGGTATACATACACAATAAAAGAATAACAATGCACATACAGTTATACAAGGATGTGGAAAGGCAAAATACAAGCATCAATGATACCCTACGCGTTTCGCGAGACCATGCTTGCTTCTTCAGGGGTGGATGCATAAATATTGTATCTGCAAAATAGGTAATGAGATCAATAAATGTATGTTAACAATGGGTGGGGGCATATGGGGTAAATGGTCAGAGAGGTCTACAACATAAGGCCTCCTACTCACCAATGGGTTGGGCCAAATCGCCAGTTGCTGGGTATCCAGACAGCGGCAGCAACAAATATCCAGATCGGGAGCTGAGGGGGTGGAGAAAACAAAGACAGGGGGACATCAGGAGGACTGGCATGGCCTGGGTAGAAGTGTGTGTCCCTATGGTCTCAACTTGTCCACTTTGAATAACAACTAAAAAATATATAAATGTATATGTATCAGAGGACACAATGATGACAAATGAAGCTTAGTGCAATAAATTCTGGTAAATAAAGTTGTATATAAAAAAGTTTTATATAAATGTGTATGTGTCAAAAGCACTTCAATGGTAAACAAAGCTTGCTGTAGTAAAATAGTAGGAATGAAAGTATATAATATATAATATGTATTGTGACAGCAGGAAGGTAAAGTCACCTGGTTGCATCCAGGGGGGTAGATATATTTCGCCCAGATTCAGGCTTTACGCCGACTTATACAACTAGGTGGAGAGTTGTATAAGGCTAGTGGGCTCATGGATGACTCATACCTCTAGGGAGAGGGCTGGGCGTCGTACAGACAGGGAGTTGATGAGGCCAGCTGAAGCTTGTCAGCTCATTTAGGCCTCTATAAGAACTCCCAGCTTCATTAGATGTTAGCTCATGCCTGGAACCAGACCTGTGTGGACTGTCTAGGGAGAGTGAACCCCTGTGCGGTGAGGCAAAGCCTGTGTGGCTATTTGTTTGGACTTTTACTAAACCAGGGACTTAGGGACTAGGACAGCACTAGGCTGATCCCAGTTGTTAGTTAGGAAACCTGTATGTTTAGTCAGAGGTCAACTTGACCAGGATTTATTTTGGTTATGTTTCTTTTGCTTTGCTGTGTTTTGTCACTGTAAATAGAAAATAAACCGCACCTTTTTTGATTTTGAAAACCACAACCTCCGTTTGCTGGGCCTGTTTTGTGTGGGGAGCCCATCCCGGGGGTCACACACACCCGCTGCCGAGCTAACCCCCTCACAGTTGGTGGAGAACCAGTGGCAGTTTTTTTTAAGCCAGCATGGAGGAGATACTGAAGCAGCTGGCTCTAGAAAATGCCAATCAACAGCAGACAAATGCAGGTTTGCAAAGGAGCCTTGCAGCCCAGCAGCAGACAAACGCAACTTTGCAACAGAGTCTGGAGGCTCAGCAACGAGCCCAGCAGCAATCTGAGGCCCGCTTCATAGACCTGTTGCAGAAGCAAGAGCAGAGACTACAACAACAGATGGAAGCAGTAATGCAGCAACGTCCGCAGACCAGTGAGGAAAGCCGTCCCACTAATACCGCGTCCTTTGGGGTGAGTCGTTTATTGACAAAAATGACTGGAGAGGATGATCCAGAGGTATTTTTGACCACATTTGAAAGGACCGCTGAAAGAGAAAAGTGGCCTGAGGAGCAGTGGGCTGGACTGGTGGCTCCTCTGTTAACTGGTGAATCGCAGAAAGCTTACTATGACCTAGAGCCTAACCAAGCAAAAGACTATGTGATGCTAAAAGCTGAAATATTGGCAAGGCTGGGTGTCACCCAGGCTGTCCGGGCTCAGCGTGTGCATAACTGGACTTTCCAGCTTGGAAAACCCCCCAGGTCTCAAATGTATGATCTCATTCACCTGAGCAGAAAGTGGCTACAGCCAGAGACTTTGTCCGCACCAAAGATTGTGGAACGTGTTGTAATGGATCGGTTTTTGAGAGCTCTTCCTACTGCCATCCAAAAGTGGGTAAGCCATGGAGACCCAGAGACGGCCGATGGTCTTGTGGATCGTGTGGAGAAATACTTGGCTACAGAGAACCTGACGGCCTCTTCCAGAGACACTCGGACTTTCCACCCTAAGACCAGACCATCCCCAGGGGCGGATAAGAGGATTCCAAGGGGTGAGGGTGGAGAGAGTGAGAGGGTGGGAGCTCTACCCCAAGTTTGGCGAGAACAGCCTGGGAAATCAGCGGCTCAAGAGGCGGCAAGAAGGATCGTTTGCTACCGCTGCCGGCAAGCGGGACATATTGCAGCCAATTGCCCGGTTGTGGAGGAACCCATGCAGTGTGACTTTCTGACGGGCAGACGTCAGTCGCTGTGTGCGACAGTCGCATGCACTGCCATTCGAGGAACTGAGAAACATTTATGCAAAATGTGTGTTAATGGTAGAAATGTTGTGGTATTGCTGGATTCAGGTAGCCTTGTGACCCTGATAAAGGCTGAGTTAGTTAAAACAGAGGTCTCTGGGAATAGCAAGGTAGCTGTTATTTGTGTGCATGGGGACACCCGAGAGTATCCAGTAACTACAGTGTGTTTCGAGACCCCCAAAGGTACCCTCTCTCATCCAGTGGGCTTAGTATCTCAGTTACCGCATGACGCCATTGTGGGAAGGGATTTTCCGAAGTTCTGGGAACTGTGGGATGATCCTGAGCCCCTCACTGGTGCCCCTATGTACCAGGAATGTGATAGCCAGAACTCCCCTGAGAGTGGTGAGGACTCTCCGGAATTTCCCTTATCAGTATTGGCAGGGGAGACTCAAGAAACTGGAGAGGAGCCCACCTCCTCAGACGAAAACCTACCGTCTGTGGAGTTTTCTGATCTTGAGGTTCACAGGGAAAACTTTGCCACAGAACAGTTGAAAGACCCCGCCCTAATAAAGGCACGGGAAAACGTAGTGAAAATAGATGGCGAGTTAGTGAACCCAGATAATACCTGCACTTACCCATACTTCAGCGTAGAGAAGGACCTACTGTATCGGGTGGCAAAAAGGGCAGAAGAAACCGTTGAGCAGCTTGTGGTGCCCAAACCTTACAGGAAGTTGGTGTTGGAGTTGGCCCATGGGCACATTCTTGGAGGTCATCTGGGGACAGAGAAAACCCGAGAGAGGGTATTACAGAGATTCTATTGGCCGGGGGTGATGAAGGACGTAGAAAATTATTGTTCCTCCTGCCCTGTGTGTCAGAGGTTGGCCCCGATGCCACATTTCCGTAGCCCGCTGGTCCCTCTACCCATCATTGAGGTCCCGTTTGAGAGGATCGCCATGGATTTGGTAGGTCCTATAATCAAGTCCGCTAGGGGGCACCAGTACATATTAGTTATAATGGACTATGCCACCCGTTATCCAGAAGCGATCCCTCTCCGAAATACCTCGGCCAAAACCATAGCCAAAGAGCTATCTCTTGTTTTTAGCCGGGTGGGTATTTGTAAAGAACTGCTTACGGACCAAGGTACACCCTTTATGTCCCGGGTTATGAAAGAGCTGTGTAAATTGTTCAAAGTGACGCAATTGCGTACGTCTGTGTATCACCCCCAAACCGATGGGCTGGTTGAAAGATTCAACAAAACCCTAAAACAAATGTTGAAGAAAGTGGTGGATAGAGATGGAAAGGATTGGGACTGTTTACTTCCTTATTTGATGTTTGCTATTAGGGAGGTGCCCCAATCCTCTACGGGATTCTCCCCCTTTGAGTTACTGTATGGGAGACACCCAAGAGGGCTGTTGGATATTGCCAAGGAAACTTGGGAAAGTGAGAGTTCTCCCCACAGGAGTGTGATTGAGCATGTCGCCCTGATGCAAGATCGAATTGCACAGGTAATGCCCATCGTGAAGGAACATTTGGCCCAAGCGCAGTTGGCACAGCAGAGAGTGTACAACCGTGGAGCCAAGACCCGTACCTTTTCCCCGGGGGATAGGATATTGGTACTTGTCCCTACGGTTGAAAGTAAATTCCTTGCCAAATGGCAAGGCCCCTACGAGATAATGGAAAAAGTGAGCGAAGTGAATTACAAGGTCAGACAACCAGGAAGGCGAAAGCCCGAACAGATATATCACGTTAATCTGTTGAAAGCCTGGAGGGATAGAGAGTCCCTAGTCGCAGACACTTGGTCACCAGCTCAAACTGGTTGCGTGATTCCTGAGGTTGGAATAGCAGCCACCTTGTCACAACCCCAACAACAGGAGGTTAAGGAGTTTGTGCTTCGCAACAAGGAGGTATTCTCTGAGCTGCCGGGACAAACATCTGGGGTAGAGCATGACATCATTACCCCGCCCGGTGAAAGGGTGAAGTTAAAACCCTATCGGATCCCAGAGGCTCGATGGGAGGCAATACGGGAGGAAGTACAGAAAATGCTGAACTTAGGGGTGATAGAGGAGTCCCAAAGTGATTGGTCTAGTCCCATCGTGTTGGTGCCTAAACCGGATGGGAGCTGGCGATTTTGTAACGATTTTCGTCAGTTGAACAAAGTTACAAAATTTGACACCTACCCCATGCCACGTATAGATGAGTTGATCGACCGGCTGGGAACAGCCCGATACATGACGACTCTTGACCTCACAAAAGGGTATTGGCAAATCCCCCTGGCCAAGTCAGCCAAAGAGAAAACCGCATTTGTAACCCCAGACGGGGCGTTCCAATATAAAAGAATGCCGTTCGGGTTACAGAATGCGCCGGCCACATTCCAGCGGAAAATGGACCAGATGCTGAGGCCCCATCGGAAGTATGCTGCGGCTTACCTGGATGACGTAATTGTCCATAGCACAGATTGGGCCTCACATCTGCCAAAAGTGCAAGCAGTCCTGGACTCTGTTCGGGAAGCGGGGTTTACGGCTAACCCCAAGAAGTGTACCATTGGGCAGGAGGAGGCCAAATATCTTGGGTACACCATTGGGAGGGGAGTAATAAAACCCCAACTCAACAAAGTCGAGGCCATCCAGAGTTGGCCACGTCCCAACAGCAAGAAGCAGGTACGAGCCTTTCTGGGAATCGCTGGGTATTATCGGCGATTCATTCCCCACTTTGCTTCTAAGGCTGTGCCCCTAACCAACCTGACGAAGGGGAAAGGGTCGGTCATGATTAAATGGACCCCCGAGGCTGAGGCAGCATTCCAGTTCTTGAAACAAGCCTTATGTAGCCAGCCAGTGTTGTACTCACCCGACTTCTCTAAAGACTTTGTCGTACAAAGTGATGCGTCAGATGTGGGGTTAGGAGCAGTATTGTCCCAGGTCTGGAACGGGGAAGAGCACCCAGTCATTTACCTCAGCAGGAAGTTGAAGTCCCATGAGGTAAATTACGCCACCGTTGAAAAGGAGTGTTTAGCGGTGAAGTGGGCTCTAGATTCCCTTCGGTACTACCTGCTAGGTAGGCACTTTGACATGGTTACGGATCACGCTCCGTTAAAGTGGATGGCTCAAAACAAGGAAACAAATAGAAGAGTGAATAGGTGGTTCCTGGCCCTCCAGGAATTCAACTTCACAGTAAAGCATCGCCCTGGCGTTCAAATGGGGAATGTGGATGCTTTGTCTCGAGTACATGAATGCCTGATTGCTGGTGTTCCAACCCCGAGGTTAAAACAAGAGGGGGGGGTATGTGACAGCAGGAAGGTAAAGTCACCTGGTTGCATCCAGGGGGGTAGATATATTTCGCCCAGATTCAGGCTTTACGCCGACTTATACAACTAGGTGGAGAGTTGTATAAGGCTAGTGGGCTCATGGATGACTCATACCTCTAGGGAGAGGGCTGGGCGTCATACAGACAGGGAGTTGATGAGGCCAGCTGAAGCTTGTCAGCTCATTTAGGCCTCTATAAGAACTCCCAGCTTCATTAGATGTTAGCTCATGCCTGGAACCAGACCTGTGTGGACTGTCTAGGGAGAGTGAACCCCTGTGCGGTGAGGCAAAGCCTGTGTGGCTATTTGTTTGGACTTTTACTAAACCAGGGACTTAGGGACTAGGACAGCACTAGGCTGATCCCAGTTGTTAGTTAGGAAACCTGTATGTTTAGTCAGAGGTCAACTTGACCAGGATTTATTTTGGTTATGTTTCTTTTGCTTTGCTGTGTTTTGTCACTGTAAATAGAAAATAAACCGCACCTTTTTTGATTTTGAAAACCACAACCTCCGTTTGCTGGGCCTGTTTTGTGTGGGGAGCCCATCCCGGGGGTCACACACACCCGCTGCCGAGCTAACCCCCTCACAGTATGAACCAGCATGGTTGAAAACTGGTGCGGGCTAAATATACTAATCACTTGATCCCCAGTGACTACTCTTCCAGTTACAGTTCCTCTTTTTCTGTTGTTTAGCCAACCAGACCTTTGTCAACTTTGTGTTGTGAATTCCGGGCCTTGTGAGGACCCAGTGATTGACACTTGTGGACACCAATGGACAGCCCCCTCATACAAAGGAAGCAATGTTGATTCTACCATCTGGACCACCCTATACTACAAAACAGGACACAAGGGATCTGGTAATGTGTCATATGACCAGTGTTTAGGTATATAATTTAGCTTTTAGGTCGTTTTTTTTTTTTTAAATACAAAAATATAGATTAGATACAAGGGGAAGGAGGTTGAGTGGGAGAGGATTTGTTCCTTGGATATAAGTTTGGACCCTAGGGAAAGTAAAAAGGTTCCCTTGCAGTGGGGTTGCCTCTGCAGTACAGGGGTTAAGTGCTCATTTAAGTGTAGGGGGACGCAAAAAGAACTTTTACTTACCCAATCATCTGCTCAAGCAGACCACGCTGCTTGACCGATCCCTGTGGCCTCTTCCCCCTATGCACCCACATTTGCATGCCCTCTTACCTTATCAAGCACAATGCAGAGCTTGTAGCCCTGCACTAGATGTGAGGTCAGGGCCGCCATCAGGGGGGTACAGGCAGTACACCTGTAAGGGGCCTGGAGGTCCCCAGGGGCCCGGATGGCAACCCCCCTATTTTTTATTTGTTTTTATTTTTTTTGTAAGGGGCCTGGAGGTCCCCAGGGCCCCGGATGGCAACCCCCCCTTTTTTTTTCATATATACATTTTTTTTATAATTTAAATATTTTTTATTTTTTTGTAAGGGGCCCAGAGGTCCCCAGGGCCCCTGATGGCAACCTCCCTTTTTTTTATACATTTTTTTTTTATAATTGTTTTTGTAAGGGGCCCAGAGGTCACCAGAGGCCCGGAGGTCCCCAGGGCCCCGGATGGCAACCCCCTCTTTTTTTTTTTTTGTTCTTTTCGTCAGCACCCAAAGCCCCACTCAATCCGTGGCACCCCCCGCTTCTCAATACGCGGCAGCCCCCCACCGCTTCTCAATTTGCGGCGGCAGCACCCCCCCCGGTTCTCCTCTGCTCCAGGGGGCCTATGCCTGAAGCTGTGTAACTGTGTAAGGGGCCCCAAAATTCCTGATGGCGGCCATGTGTGAGGTTGCAGAGAAACAGAGCGCCGCTACAGTGTAAGTTAGCAGAAGGAAGTGTTGGCTGCTGGTGGAAGCTGAATAAGCAAAACTACCTTTTGCAGCACCTAAACAAGCATTTGTAGTGTAGGGCAACCCCACTGCGAGGGAGAATTTTTTATTTCTCTGGAAACGCACTTCAAATTAAACATTTATTTGGTATAGACAGTCATAGGCCATTTATTTTTGCATTTCCCAACTTCTGGAAAAGTAAATCATTTTCCGGACATCTCTGCACACAATCAGAAAGCGGTATTTGAGAATCAGCATTTCCTCTGTACACACAGCTTTGGCTACACCTATGCAATCAATAGCTCAAGGCTTATCTAAGTGAAATCTAAGTGTCCAGCTTACCTCTTCATTAATGAATCAATGTGATGCTGTCTAGACTTCATCTTACTGACGGTACCAGCACACTTGGCATGGCTGCATCGTGTTCCTCCGTCAAAGCTGGTCTGGGCTAATTTAAAGAAATCCATTTCCACACGTTTAAAGTTTACCACAAAATGTGAAAGTTCAATTAAACAGAGGCAGCTATTGAAAAATTGGAACAATTCATTTTTACTGCATTAATGAGACTAATAAAAATCATAACCGGATCCATGATAAGAGTTCCAGCCAAGTTCCTTATTTAAAAGGGAACTCCAGAAGTGTTTTCAGCAATAGCCCAAATTCAGATTTCAAAATAAACATGATTTGTGTTGATCAAATAATTTTCTTTTTAACCCCAGGTTATGATTTTTATTAAGAACCAAAAGTTTCCTGATGCACAGCTGCTCTGTGTTCACTAATAGACTCTACTTTCAGGATCTCTAAGTGACATTGCCATTTTGCTGAGAGTGTGATCCATAATGTATGAGGATTTGCAAACACCGTGAAGTCAGTGTTTTCCACTGGCTAGAGGCTTGTTGAACCTCTGTGCAGCCTGCGAGCTGATGGTAGTGTGCTCATGGCACAGAGTCGAAGTAGCTCCTGATGGTGGAGATGGATTTTTCTGCCCCCAGGTTGCAACCCTAGGCACACCTGAGCAGGCTACAGCTGACCAGATTCAGAGAGGATCAGTAGCCAAGAGTTTAGGAAAGCACAATAATGATGAACTGACAGGAAAGCAGGAGTGAACAGGGTGCTGGGAAGTAAGGGGTGCACAGGAACCCAAGGGAGCCGGAAGACTTGATGTAGCTGGGATGCAAAGAAATACACAGACAGAGTGATGGATATGGCTGGAGTGCACAGGAAACACATTGGAGCAGGAAAACAGGAGGCCACTGGGGTACACAGAGAACACACCTGAGCAGGAAGGCAGGAGGCCACTGGGGTACACAGAGAACACACCTGAGCAGGAAGGCAGGAGGCTACTGGGGTACACAGCGAACACACCTGAGCAGGAAGGTAGGAGGCCACTGGGGTACACAGATAACACACCTGAGCAGGAAGGCAGGAGGCCACTGGGGTACACAGAAAACAAACACACCTGAGCAGGAAGGCAGGAGGCCACTGGGGTACACAGAGAGCACACCTGAGCAGGAGGGCCACTTAGGGTGACCACGTGTCCCGGATTGCCTGGGACAGTCCCGCATTTTGCAGGTCTGTCCCAGGCACCTTCATTCCAGGGAAATACAGTGTCCTGGAATGAAACTGACACAGCCACCCCCCGGGCCAATCTGATGCCCACAAAAAAGGCTGCCACATCACCGTTTTACTCACTGACCGTACTTGTCCTGACCAGGAATGCCTGGAGGAGCACAATCCCTGCCCCCTGCTTGTGATTGGAGAAATCATAAATCCCGCCTCTTGTGTCTAATCACTGTGCTGTGATTCTTTACAGCACAAGCTGATTTTTGGGAAGGGAGGGTGTCCCTGAATAGTAGTTTGGAAATGTGGTCACCCTAAGGCCACTGGGGTACACAGAGAACACACCTGAGCAGGAAGGCAGGAGGCCACTGGGGTACACAGAGAACACACTTGAGCAGGAGGGCAGGAGGCAGCTGGGGTGCACAGAAAACACACTGAAGCAAGATACAGGATGCAGCTGGTGTGCACAGGGTACACGCTACAGATACAGATTGCAGCTGGGGTGCACAGGGTACACTCTAGAGCAGGATGTCAGGATGCAGCTGGGGTGCACAGGGAACACACTAAAGCAAGAATGTAAGGGTAGTTTTGTGGCATCATCATCAATGTCCTGGTACAAGGCTGAGGCTGCCGTAGGGAATACTCAACCTTAAGGTCTGCCTCTACTCTTAGAGATTAACTTACACCATGTACACTTGCACTGCAACTGTTCTTCAGTTAACTCTTGGTTCCCCTGACAATCTACACCTCTGTAATCTGCATTTAGGAGGGACATGCTGAGCTCTGTCCACATCCACCTGTCCAGCATTTTCCACTACAACTCCAGAGTGAGCCCTGCCTTGCACTGTACGTGGGTTTCACATGTGCACCTAACCTAACCTAACTTGAACATCCATACCTCTGTATAGGATGGGAACATCTGCTGAACGAATTAGCTTCCGTTACTCTGGGAGACAGACCGCTGGCGAAAGGAATGCCGACAACATCTCCCTCGCTGCTAGATGTCGTTCCACCCATCACAGGTACACGCTACCAACAGGCTGCTTGTTAAACTTCCGTTACCCTAGGTAACCACTTATGACTTTATATTACTCCACTCCACAGTCCACACCAATGTCTTCATACCCCAATGTGTTAAGACCCACTTGGTGAACTATGTGTGTTACAATGCACCTCATTAGAGATTTCAGGCCAGGCAAAGACAACGTTCAATACTTTACTGTACTTAAGTAAAGTGCAAAATTAACATTCCAACATACAAGTGCAAGGTTTTCCTACTCCTAACTACAGGCTTGTGCTGCCTCGGCATACCCGCAAAGGTGAAGTCTAAGCAATTACAGTCCTTTAGAGGCATTCTCATGCAGATGTGAGTCCTTCAGTGGCAGGCTCCAGAGCTGGTGGCAGGCTCCAGAGCTGGTGTTTTCAGGGTGAACCCCAGGTTCCGGTGCCTTTTACATCCCAGTGGTGATAGATAACCTCCTTCTGCTCTTCGCAGGTATCATTCTTCATCTCTCTCCCTTGCGGGCCCCAATTTCAGCTTTCTCTCTCTTGGGCTCTCCATGAGGAAAAATACAGAAACTCTCACCTTCTACCTCTCTGGGGGTTCTCTCGCCATAGGTTTATTCGTCCTCGTACCGGACCACTGTCCCATATTTATAGATCATAATATTAGGGGGCTGAACCCAGAGAAGAACCCACCAAAAAGGCTGAAGAACCAGGAAAAGCATTAACTCCTACCCTCCCAGTTAGGACAACACCTATTTGGCTAATTCAACTCTCTTACAAGAAGGCAGGGTGCAGCTGGGGTGCACGGAATGCACACTGAGCAGGAAAGCAGGATGCACCTGAGGTGCACAAGGAACATATTGGAGCAGGAAAGCAGAATGCAGCTGGGATCTACAGGGGACACACCTGAGCAAGAAGGCAGGAGGCAGCTGGGGTGCACAGGGTACACACTGGAGCAAGAACGAAGGATGCTGCTGGGGTGCACAGGGAACACATTGCATCAAAAAAGACAGGGTGCAGCTTTGTTTGCCCAGGGAATACACTGAGACAGGAAGGCAGGATGCAAATGCCTGTGCAAAGGCAGGATGCAGCACTAACACTTCTACGGCCTTTGTAATGGACATAGTTCATTTGGGGCACCTTGGCCCAAACATACCATATAAAGTTAATTGAAACATGAAATTCTACTTTAGGTGGAGCAAAATCTCTTCTTTTTAGTATGCGCGGACAATCAAAAGGGAAGGGAAGAACATTTCTGAACAAAAGAGACACCACGTACGTAGCCACCCCCTCACCCCGTCCTCTTTAGCTGGGGGTATGTCACGCGACAGGGTGAGGTGTGCTATGGCCCATGTCCTCCCCACAACGGCGGGCGAGGTGAAGGCCAATACCTGATGTTTCCTCGGGCCGGTGTGTCCTGAGCATGTACCGAGTCTGTCGTGCAGAAACCACCGAACCACCCTTTGCTCCCATTAACAGAGTCCATACACCGATCACAGTCCAACTGTTGGTTTATTTCGTATCTCCACATACAGGCAATGCGATGGCATGATACGGTGAGATGAGCAGGTCGAGGCACTATACTGATCTGGGTCCCTACACCCCCCTATGCTATGACCAAGGGTTGTAGGAGTCTTGACATGAATACCTCCGTTGCGTTGCGGCCTCTATCAGGGGAAGATGTCCTCCAAGAGAGTTACCGAAGGCCCATCCGTCACCGGGTTGACACTACACCGGGTCTTCGAACGGGTGACCTCCCCAGCCTCCTCACCTCAGATGCGGGTCCCCTCGCAAGGGGCGCCCTGGAGCAATTTCACCCTCGCGGGACCCAGTCGGAGTCACTGGGTCCCAGGCCTCCTCAATAGTACCTCATCCCAGGCTGAAGGTGCCTGGGATGGAATCCCAGCTTCATTCCGGCCAGGCCTAGGGCGCCTAGGCCGGAACCTTGAACCGCCCGCACCCAGGCTGAAGGTGCCTGTGTGCGTGAAGAGATGATCCCCGAAGACGACGACGACGACCACGTGGCGAGGGCGTCTCCCCCTTTTATCCCCTCCCGACGATACCACGGCGGGTTCCCCGCCCCGGCCGCACCATCTCCAGGCAGGGACAAAGGAGGGTAGCACTCTGGTAGTGATTCTACCCTGAGCCAGTAGATACACTGACACCCACTGGTCAAGGAGAATATTACACCACCCAATCCTCCATGAATAACAAAAAGGGGTCTGAACCCTAACACAATTACACACTTGGGTCACACTACCCCCAAGTGTATCCCACTAAATTGAGGACCCCGCTACACACTCCCCCCTGTGATTTGACGCTGGTCCCCAGCGTCAGGTGCACACCCATGTCTCCCAAGGAGTGGCGACATGAAGTGGGCCCCAGAGGCTATCCCTCAAGTTTTTTTTTTGTTTTTTTTAATACTAAGTGTGCCAAGACCTGCTCAAAAGGGAAAGGGGAAATATAAAACGATAAACATTTGTATAAGACATCTATCCTGTACACATGTACAATCCCTCCCATCGCTGTCTAAGAACCACCCCACTCTCAGTAGTCTTGACCGATGAATCTCCTGCAGAAGGGAAACAACAAAAGAAAACACATCCTAACACTCGGTGTTACCTTGGCATGAGTGGGTCCGTCAGCCGAGAGACCCACTCACTCCAATAAGTAAGTAATGCATGTGTAGCATTTCGAACAACCGTTGCACAACACTGCCACCTGGTGACAGAGCTGCGGTAATGACACTTGGTGAGATCTTCATTCTTCCTGCTTTCCTACTCTGAATCTACCCCAAAAGTCTCTGCCTTTGGCACATGAAGAAAAGGGAGAAGAAAAAAACAACAGCTCCCAAGTCTCCAGTGAGTAAAAGAAAAGCCCAAATCAAAACAAAAGTAGGGCACAGTTCTAGGCGTCTGGGAATGTCTCATCCAGAAAGTTTCAACAGCAACAAGATAGGAGCTCACTTCTCCTATAAGTGGAACCTTGGATCCGGCATAAACAGAGGCTTCAGGTGCCCGTCAAACACTTCCACTGAATACTCGACATCCTCTCCTTCTTTCCTACAGATGAGCACCTTATCGGCATGAATATGGCGTCCAAGTCTCCAATCAGCTCTGCAATCCTTGAACTTTTTAGACACAGGCGGCGAACATGACAGGTATCGCCTGGCATGTGGTACTTTAAGCTTTTCCCATACAAACTCGTCATACCACCTTGGTCGCAGGACCTCAACTTCATACAATAAGTCCCGAGGCAAGTAGGGGTACTCCCACCCATATTCACAGGCGACTCTCTGGGAGAAAAGTCTCTGCAATCTGGCTAGGGGCGGCATCACATCTCGCTCACCTTCTCCTGGCTGTACGATGGCCTCCGGGTGCTGAGGTACCTTCACCATCTCGGGTTGCTTTGTCTTTGGTGCCCGCAACGAAGCACGCTGCGTCCCCACCATCAGAGCGGGTGATGTAGTTGAATGAGGAAAGTTGGTCAGAGGGTTAGATTTCCTCGGGAACTCCGGGGCCTGCGCCCGGAGCGTACTGTCTTCTATGGACATGGGGGAATCCTGTGGTTTACTCAGCACAGGTAGCGGGCGTCTGTCCCATCCCTTGCGGTGAAACAGCTCGTCTATTTCTCCGTCATCACCACAGTCTGACAACGACTCTAGGTCGGAGGTGTCATACATCTCGGCGGGAAGGTAGTCTCTAGTAGACGGAAGGCTACCCTCCCTTTCGGGCTCCACCGGCTGTGAACTCCCAACACCTCCAACCAACACCACAGTCCCAGCCCCTAGCTCACCTGGACCTACTGAAGAACTGGGATGTCCGGGACTCTCTTCTCTACCGGCGTCATCCAGGCCAGGCAAGCGGCGGGGTGAAGCTCGACCACGACCACAGGATGCCTGCACCAGGCCTATCTTCCTCTTCGGGGGTGGCAGCAGGGAGTCTGTGGTGACCGAAGCAGTGTCTTCGGATTTTTCTCTCTCAATCTCTGGTTGGGCAGTCACTTCGCCCTGGTCAGCGCGTACGGGGACCTCCGCAGAGGCCTGGATCTCTCCCTCCGGAGTGGCGGTTCCTGTGATGCAGTTGAGGCGTAGGGCCCGGGGCCTTTCCGTGTATGGTTCAACCTCAAAAAGGAACTCCTTGCATGCCTCACATCGCCCGAATGGCTTTAGTTGGACCACCAGTCCCGAGCATCCGGGACAGATCACACCGAGAGCCTCAGTGTCTCTGCATGAATACAGAGCCAACTGTCCTCGGGGCCTGAGCTTTATTCCTGTGTCTGTCAGGGGAGCAGCAAATGCAGTCATTTTCGTGGGGTAAGATACCGGCATCCACGGGGAGCTTGAGGCCATCCCGACCACTTGCTGTTCCATCACGCGCTGACCACGCGCCGGAGTCTCCACGTGTATCTCCACACGTGGCCAGACTCCTCCCACAACTTGTACGTTTTCGCGAGCTTCCGCCAGCCTCCGCCCACGAATTGTACAGTCATGGGGTGCCTCGTGGCGCAGTGCATTAACAGTCCCCACATGTAGTACTTCACACGGCTGGACCTCTCCCTTTTTACGCTCCTCTGCGTGGGCCTTTCCCGACTTAGGGTCATGTCCACAACTCCGAGCAGGGATGCACTTTGGCCAATCACATGGCCGACCTGTTCGGAACTCCTCCGGGCAGCAAAGTTCAAACACAGACGTTCTCAGTTCCATCGCCAAGACACACACTATCCCGGACGAGCCCCCACGTGTAGCCACCCCCTCACCCCGTCCTCTTTAGCTGGGGGTATGTCACGCGACAGGGTGAGGTGTGCTACGGCCCATGTCCTCCCCACAACGGCGGGCGAGGTGAAGGCCAATACCTGATGTTTCCTCGGGCCGGTGTGTCCTGAGCATGTACCGAGTCTGTCGTGCAGAAACCACCGAACCACCCTTTGCTCCCATTAACAGAGTCCATACACCGATCACAGTCCAACTGTTGGTTTATTTCGTATCTCCACATACAGGCAATGCGATGGCATGATACGGTGAGATGAGCAGGTCGAGGCACTATACTGATCTGGGTCCCTACACCCCCCTATGCTATGACCAAGGGTTGTAGGAGTCTTGACATGAATACCTCCGTTGCGTTGCGGCCTCTATCAGGGGAAGATGTCCTCCAAGAGAGTTACCGAAGGCCCATCCGTCACCGGGTTGACACTACACCGGGTCTTCGAACGGGTGACCTCCCCAGCCTCCTCACCTCAGATGCGGGTCCCCTCGCAAGGGGCGCCCTGGAGCAACTTCACCCTCGCGGGACCCAGTCGGAGTCACTGGGTCCCAGGCCTCCTCAATAGTACCTCATCCCAGGCTGAAGGTGCCTGGGATGGAATCCCAGCTTCATTCCGGCCAGGCCTAGGGCGCCTAGGCCGGAACCTTGAACCGCCCGCACCCAGGCTGAAGGTGCCTGGGTGCGTGAAGAGATGATCCCCGAAGACGACGACGACCACCACGTGGCGAGGGTGTCTCCCCCTTTTATCCCCTCCCGACGATACCACGGCGGGTTCCCCGCCCCGGCCGCACCATCTCCAGGCAGGGACAAAGGAGGGTAGCACTCTGGTAGTGATTCTACCCTGAGCCAGTAGATACACTGACACCCACTGGTCAAGGAGAATATTACACCACCCAATCCTCCATGAATAACAGAAAGGGGTCTGAACCCTAACACAATTACACACTTGGGTCACACTACCCCCAAGTGTATCCCACTAAATTGAGGACCCCGCTACACGTAGAACTGGGAATTGTTTACTGAGGTATAGGAAAGAGAAACTTCTAAAGGGATAAAAATAAGATATACGTGACCAGAGTTCCTAGAGAGGAAGGATAAATTTGTGATTAAGCAGTAAACATAAGGAAATGGTGGGATCCATTTATAGTAAAGGTGCAATCAGTCTTTTGATAAGCAACATCTTGATTAGGTTAAAGGACACCATCACCGGAAGTATCAGCACAGATGTACTTCTCAATAAATATTAATTGGTTCTGAGAGATATTAAAGTCCATCTAAAAGACTTTCATTTTTTTCCTTTGATAAACAAGGCTGTTTGGTATATTAAATGTTTTTAAAGAAATGTAATTTACCTTCTCTTTTATCTTTATCTCCTATTAATGGTACATTTATTTCTCCTCTCTAAGGTTTTAAGGGTATGCCATGGAAAGCTGAACAGCTGAAATGTATTAATTTTAGGTATTGATATAGTGCTGAGAATTTATGCTGCTCTTTCCTTACAGTACGTGTACACAAGTTTCTGTCCCCAAGGAGCCTACAATTTAAGGTCCCTGTCTCACATGTATAGCCAGGTGCATTGCTGGCTATGTGATCCTCCACCTGTTTCCCCCCCCCTTTCTCCACTGTGAGTAAGGTAGAGCGGCAGTGCTGCAGGGTGTGTGTATGCCTGCCCACTCCTCTCCCCTTTCTCGCCTCCTAGTAGTGGCAGTAAGCCTGTGGGCGGCAGAGATAGACTGATGACACAACAGCCACTCAGAATCCTGGGATATGTAGTTTGCTGGTGGTTCTGCACACAGAGGAGGAGGAACTTTTTCAGAGTCAAGTGGAGGTCATGGAGAGCAGTACTGGGAACAAGAGTGTGCAGATCTGGGGCTGGTGAAGCAAGGACTGAGCCACTAAAGGGTCTCTTGTCTGTGAGAGAACTGCGCAGGCAGATCTGTAAGGGGAGCACCTATGCATAAGAGCTGGGGACTGAGCCTTGGGAGTATCAGAGACTCCTCCAGGCAAATCCAGATGTGAGTTGACAGTTGGATAGCGGGACTGATGTCACTGTATTATTTGGACTGGTGAGAGGGCATTGCTGCTATAAACCTATCTTTGCTAGCTTAGACTGAGCACATAGGGACTGGCCATCTAACTTTCAGCCTTACCAATTGCATGCAGACTTTATTGGGACTGTACATATGTGCACCACTGGAAAGACCGGGCCCCAACTTTAGCCGGCTAAAGAATTAAGGCATAGGACTGTCCTCTCAGATAACTGTCCTTAAAGGACTTTACTTGTAATCCAGAGTAAGAGCTACCTCTGTAGGAAGGTCTGGGTCGTAGTGTCGCCATTCATCCAGAGTGCACTCTAAAGGGCCGTACACGTGGGCCGAATATCAGGCGGCATCGGCCGGTTTAATAGAAACAGCCCAACATTCAGCTTCTGTCAAAGGGGCATGACTGAGTCCCCCTGTCAGAACTCAATATTTCAGTGGGGGAGATCGCTGTACTAACATTGCATACTTAGTACAGCGGCTCCTCCCGAGCAGAGTTGATCACTATTGTCATTGCTGTTGTCTGTGCCATTGTTTATTACTGATTCATAGAGTATCAGGTGTAGAACAGTTCAACCAGATAGAACTCCATTCTTAAAGAGGAGTTCCAGCCACCTGTGAAAAAATAAATGCCAGCAGCTACAAAAACTATAGTTGCTGACTTTAGGGTCCCAGAGGCTATCCCTCAAGTTTATTTATTTATTTATTTTTAATACTAAGTGTGCCAAGACCTGCTCAAAAGGGAAAGGGGAAATATAAAACGATAAACATTTGTATAAGACATCTATCCTGTACACATGTACAATCCCTCCCATCGCTGTCTAAGAACCACCCCACTCTCAGTAGTCTTGACCGATGAATCTCCTGCAGAAGGGAAACAACAAAAGAAAACACATCCTAACACTCGGTGTTACCTTGGCATGAGTGGGTCCGTCAGCCGAGAGACCCGCTCACTCCAATAAGTAAGTAATGCATGTGTAGCATTTCGAACAACCGTTGCACAACACTGCCACCTGGTGACAGAGCTGCGGTAATGACACTTGGTGAGATCTTCATTCTTCCTGCTTTCCTACTCTGAATCTACCCCAAAAGTCTCTGCCTTTGGCACATGAAGAAAAGGGAGAAGAAAAAAAAACAACAGCTCCCAAGTCTCCAGTGAGTAAAAGAAAAGCCCAAATCAAAACAAAAGTGGGGCACAGTTCTAGGCGTCTGGGAATGTCTCATCCAGAAAGTTTCAACAGCAACAAGATAGGAGCTCACTTCTCATATAAGTGGAACCTTGGATCCGGCATAAACAGAGGCTTCAGGTGCCCGTCAAACACTTCCACTGAATACTCGACATCCTCTCCTTCTTTCCTACAGATGAGCACCTTATCGGCATGAATATGGCGTCCAAGTCTCCAATCAGCTCTGCAATCCTTGAACTTTTTAGACACAGGCGGCGAACATGACAGGTATCGCCTGGCATGTGGTACTTTAAGCTTTTCCCATACAAACTCGTCATACCACCTTGGTCGCAGGACCTCAACTTCATACAATAAGTCCCGAGGCAAGTAGGGGTACTCCCACCCATATTCACGGGCGACTCTCTGGGAGAAAAGTCTCTGCAATCTGGCTAGGGGCGGCATCACATCTCGCTCACCTTCTCCTGGCTGTACGATGGCCTCCGGGTGCCGAGGTACCTTCACCATCTCGGGTTGCTTTGTCTTTGGTGCCCGCAACGAAGCACGCTGCGTCCCCACCATCAGAGCGGGTGATGTAGTTGAATGAGGAAAGTTGGTCAGAGGGTTAGATTTCCTCGGGAACTCCGGGGCCTGCGCCCGGAGCGTACTGTCTTCTATGGACATGGGGGAATCCTGTGGTTTACTCAGCACAGGTAGCGGGCGTCTGTCCCATCCCTTGCGGTGAAACAGCTCGTCTATTTCTCCGTCATCACCACAGTCTGACAACGACTCTAGGTTGGAGGTGTCATACATCTCGGCGGGAAGGTAGTCTCTAGTAGACGGAAGGCTACCCTCCCTTTCGGGCTCCACCGGCTGTGAACTCCCAACACCTCCAACCAACACCACAGTCCCAGCCCCTAGCTCACCTGGACCTACTGAAGAACTGGGATGTCCGGGACTCTCTTCTCTACCGGCGTCATCCAGGCCAGGCAAGCGGCGGGGTGAAGCTCGACCACGACCACAGGATGCCTGCACCAGGCCTATCTTCCTCTTCGGGGGTGGCAGCAGGGAGTCTGTGGTGACCGAAGCAGTGTCTTCGGATTTTTCTCTCTCAATCTCTGGTTGGGCAGTCACTTCGCCCTGGTCAGCGCGTACGGGGACCTCCGCAGAGGCCTGGATCTCTCCCTCCGGAGTGGCGGTTCCTGTGATGCAGTTGAGGCGTAGGGCCCGGGGCCTTGCCGTGTATGGTTCAACCTCAAAAAGGAACTCCTTGCATGCCTCACATCGCCCGAATGGCTTTAGTTGGACCACCAGTCCCGAGCATCCGGGACAGATCACACCGAGAGCCTCAGTGTCTCTGCATGAATACAGAGCCAACTGTCCTCGGGGCCTGAGCCTTATTCCTGTGTCTGTCAGGGGAGCAGCAAATGCAGTCATTTTCGTGGGGTAAGATACCGGCATCCACGGGGAGCTTGAGGCCATCCCGACCACTTGCTGTTCCATCACGCGCTGACCACGCGCCGGAGTCTCCACGTGTATCTCCACACGTGGCCAGACTCCTCCCACAACTTGTACGTTTTCGCCGGCTTCCGCCAGCCTCCGCCCACGAATTGTACAGTCATGGGGTGCCTCGTGGCGCAGTGCATTAACAGTCCCCACATGTAGTACTTCACACGGCTAGACCTCTCCCTTTTTACGCTCCTCTGCGTGGGCCTTTCCCGACTTAGGGTCATGTCCACAACTCCGAGCAGGGATGCACTTTGGCCAATCACATGGCCGACCTGTTCGGAACTCCTCCGGGCAGCAAAGTTCAAACACAGACGTTCTCAGTTCCATCGCCAAGACACACACTATCCCGGACGAGCCCCCACGTGTAGCCACCCCCTTACCCCGTCCTCTTTAGCTGGGGGTATGTCACGCGACAGGGTGAGGTGTGCTACGGCCCATGTCCTCCCCACAACGGCGGGCGAGGTGAAGGCCAATACCTGATGTTTCCTCGGGCCGGTGTGTCCTGAGCATGTACCGAGTCTGTCGTGCAGAAACCACCGAACCACCCTTTGCTCCCATTAACAGAGTCCATACACCGATCACAGTCCAACTGTTGGTTTATTTCGTATCTCCACATACAGGCAATGCAATGGCATGATACGGTGAGATGAGCAGGTCGAGGCACTATACTGATCTGGGTCCCTACACCCCCCTATGCTATGACCAAGGGTTGTAGGAGTCTTGACATGAATACCTCCGTTGCGTTGCGGCCTCTATCAGGGGAAGATGTCCTCCAAGAGAGTTACCGAAGGCCCATCCGTCACCGGGTTGACACTACACCGGGTCTTCGAACGGGTGACCTCCCCAGCCTCCTCACCTCAGATGCGGGTCCCCTCGCAAGGGGCGCCCTGGAGCAACTTCACCCTCGCGGGACCCAGTCGGAGTCACTGGGTCCCAGGCCTCCTCAATAGTACCTCATCCCAGGCTGAAGGTGCCTGGGATGGAATCCCAGCTTCATTCCGGCCAGGCCTAGGGCGCCTAGGCCGGAACCTTGAACCGCCCGCACCCAGGCTGAAGGTGCCTGGGTGCGTGAAGAGATGATCCCCGAAGACGACGACGACGACCACGTGGCGAGGGCGTCTCCCCCTTTTATCCCCTCCCGACGATACCACGGCGGGTTCCCTGCCCCGGCCGCACCATCTCCAGGCAGGGACAAAGGAGGGTAGCACTCTGGTAGTGATTCTACCCTGAGCCAGTAGATACACTGACACCCACTGGTCAAGGAGAATATTACACCACCCAATCATCCATGAATAACAAAAAGGGGTCTGAACCCTAACACAATTACACACTTGGGTCACACTACCCCCAAGTGTATCCCACTAAATTGAGGACCCCGCTACACGTAGAACTGGGAATTGTTTACTGAGGTATAGGAAAGAGAAACTTCTAAAGGGATAAAAATAAGATATACGTGACCAGAGTTCCTAGAGAGGAAGGATAAATTTGTGATTAAGCAGTAAACATAAGGAAATGGTGGGATCCATTTATAGTAAAGGTGCAATCAGTCTTTTGATAAGCAACATCTTGATTAGGTTAAAGGACGCCATCACCGGAAGTATCAGCACAGATGTACTTCTCAATAAATATTAATTGGTTCTGAGAGATATTAAAGTCCATCTAAAAGACTTTCATTTTTTTCCTTTGATAAACAAGGCTGTTTGGTATATTAAATGTTTTTAAAGAAATGTAATTTACCTTCTCTTTTATCTTTATCTCCTATTAATGGTACATTTATTTCTCCTCTCTAAGGTTTTAAGGGTATGCCATGGAAAGCTGAACAGCTGAAATGTATTAATTTTAGGTATTGATATAGTGCTGAGAATTTATGCTGCTCTGTCCTTACAGTACGTGTACACAAGTTTCTGTCCCCAAGGAGCCTACAATTTAAGGTCCCTGTCTCACATGTATAGCCAGGTGCATTGCTGGCTATGTGATCCTCCACCTGTTTCCCCCCCCCCCTTTCTCCACTGTGAGTAAGGTAGAGCGGCAGTGCTGCAGGGTGTGTGTATGCCTGCCCACTCCTCTCCCCTTTCTCGCCTCCTAGTAGTGGCAGTAAGCCTGTGGGCGGCAGAGATAGACTGATGACACAACAGCCACTCAGAATACTGGGATATGTAGTTTACTGGTGGTTCTGCACACAGAGGAGGAGGAACTTTTTCAGAGTCAAGTGGAGGTCATGGAGAGCAGTACTGGGAACAAGAGTGTGCAGATCTGGGGCTGGTGAAGCAAGGACTGAGCCACTAAAGGGTCTCTTGTCTGTGAGAGAACTGCACAGGCAGATCTGTAAGGGGGGCACCTATGCATAAGAGCTGGGGACTGAGCCTTGGGAGTATCAGAGACTCCTCCAGGCAAATCCAGATGTGAGCTGACAGTTGGATAGCGGGACTGATGTCACTGTATTATTTGGACTGGTGAGAGGGCATTGCTGCTATAAACCTATCATTGCTAGCTTAGACTGAGCACATAGGGACTGGCCATCTAACTTTCAGCCTTACCAATTGCATGCAGACTTTATTGGGACTGTACATATGTGCACCACTGGAAAGACCGGGCCCCAACTTTAGCCGGCTAAAGAATTAAGGCATAGGACTGTCCTCTCAGATAACTGTCCTTAAAGGACTTTACTTGTAATCCAGAGTAAGAGCTACCTCTGTAGGAAGGTCTGGGTCGTAGTGTCGCCATTCATCCAGAGTGCACTCTAAAGGGCCGTACACGTGGGCCGAATATCAGGCGGCATCGGCCGGTTTAATAGAAACAGCCCAACATTCAGCTTCTGTCAAAGGGGCATGACTGAGTCCCCCTGTCAGAACTCAATATTTCAGTGGGGGAGATCGCTGTACTAACATTGCATACTTAGTACAGCGGCTCCTCCCGAGCAGAGTTGATCACTATTGTCATTGCTGTTGTCTGTGCCATTGTTTATTACTGATTCATAGAGTATCAGGTGTAGAACAATTCAACCAGATAGAACTCCATTCTTAAAGAGGAGTTCCAGCCACCTGTGAAAAAATAAATGCCAGCAGCTACAAAAACTATAGTTGCTGACTTTTAAAAAAAAGCCAACCACCTATCCCACGATCCAGGCATCCAGCGGTGTGCTCACCCTACTCAGTCTCAGCTGCTGTTTTCGGTCCCCGGCGCCGGCATCTTCACAATGGGCACCTGGCTGTGACAGCTTGCAACTTCACAGCCAGGTGACCACTGCGCAAGCGCGAGCAGCGCTGTGCATTGTGAGTGGTGGATGCAGTCTTCTGGGACCTGTCAGTGTCCCAGAAGTCTGCAGGGGGAGGGAGGAGAACTTATATTTTACCTGTAAAAATAGGTTACTGCCCCCCTCCCCCGGTCCTCACATATGCCATTTGTTCAAGAGGAGAGGGAGACGTGTCCTTAAAGCAGAACTTCCCCTTTTGGGTGGAGCGCCGCTTTAACTGCTTAAACCTAGTAATTATACCATTTGGTGAACTGTGGTTGACCTATGTCTCTTTTTGCTCATTTATGTACATACTGCCATTTCCGTCAACCCGCTCCAATACACTAAGTTCTTTAACCATTAACCAGTAGGCTTGTGCAATTTGTTTTGTAACGAATCGAAATTCGTCCGAATTTAGCAACTTTCGGACATTCGGAAGCATTCGAATTTCCGAACAAAGCAATTACGAATAAAACCGAATCCGAAATAAATTATACCGCAAATAGCGAATGCCCGAATGTCTACGGCATAATTTGTTATGAAAAAAGTTACGAATGTACGAATCCATACGAAGCACAATAACACTCTGCTCTGCTCTGCTCTCTGCTTCTCCCTCACCATGCTGAACTCCCTCTCAAAATGATGTACAGGGGCAGAGGCTATAGCCGCATGTAAAAAACGAAAGTAAAATACGAGATTTCGAATCGTTGCAAATAACCGCTATGTATTTAGAAAAGTACAAATCCATTTGAAGCACATTAGGCATAATAGACAGCGTCGTCGTGAGAGAGACACAGAAAATTACGAATCAACGAACCCAAAAAAAGTTACGAAAGTAGGAGTTGTGTCCAGAATCAATGAAAAACAACGTACTCTACCGAAAGTACGAATTATAAAGCAACTAAAAATTCAACGAAAAATGTCGCTTGCGAAAATACGAATTAGTCCGAACACGAAAAATCCCGTCTAGCAAAATTACGAATGATTACGAATCAACAGGACCGAAAAGAAACGAATCGAAACTAAACAAATTTTTCCGTTGTGCACAAGTCTATTAACCAGTCTGGTGTTTATTTCTGGTATTAATTTGTAACCAGGTGTCTCAGAGGGGTCAAACTCTGACCCTAGTGTTGAAAGTCAGATGTGCTAGCCGCAAAATTTTCATCCTAAAGTGTGGTCACTATAGAAAGGACCTGATTTATTAAAGCCCAATTCCACTTTATAAGCTATTTTTATAAATCTGTAGCCTCCAACATTTAGTAGTGCCTTTAAAAAAAATTCTGTGCAAATGTCTCAAACCTTCCCAAAGCCATTATGAATATTCCCCATATTTTGCCTAATATGTTTATTTCCTATTATTGTTATCCATCTAGTGGCCATAATGCAGTAGTTTCCTAATTGTAGCATTTCAGGAAAACACTGCATTATGGATAGGGCTAAAATTGGGCTTTTAAGGATGTTTACTGGTTTTGTCCATTTCTTATGGCCAGGACTAAAAATATTTCAGCTTGTGTCTGGAAAATAGAGAAGATAGCCTAATAAAATTTTGGAGCTTCTTTTCATGTGTTTTCCTCCATCCATTTGCTCTTCTGTGGGGAAAAAACACTGTTGTTTATAGAACTCAATAGCTCAAGCTGAACTTTACATGCAACATTGAAGTCAGAGCAATGATTAATTATTGTGTTTTTTTTTTGTTTTGTTTTTTAAGCTTCAATCCAAAAACAAAAACAAAGCTGTTTCTGCTGTCTGTGATGTCTTATTGGCTAAGCCATATACACTATATTACCAAAAGTATTGGAACGCCTGCTTTTACACGCACATGAACTTTAATAGCATCCCAGTCTTAGTCTGTAGGGTTCAATATTGAGTTGGCCCATGCTTTGCAGCTATAACAACTTCCACTCTTCTGGGAAGGCTGTCCACAAGGTTTAGGAGTGTGTCTATGGGAATGTTTGACCATTCTTCCAGAAGCACATTTATGAGGTCAGGCACTGATGTTGGAGAGAAGGCCTGGCTCGCAGTCTCCACTTCAATTTATCCAAAAGGTGTTCTATCGGGTTGAGGTCGAGACTCTGTGCAGGCCAGTCAATTTCCTCCACCCCAAATTCGCTCATCCTTGTCTTCATGGACCTTGCTTTGTGCACTGGTATGCAGTCATGTTGGAACAGGAAGAGGCTATCCCAAAACTGTTTCCACAAAGTCGGGGGCATGAAATTGTCCAAAATGTCTTGGTATGCTGATGCCGTAAGTGTTCCCTTTACTGGAACTAAGGGGCCATGCCCAACCCCAAAACATTTTGGACAATTTCATTCTCCCAACTTTGTGGGAACAGTTTGGGGATGGTCCCTTTCTGTTCCAGCGTACAGTGCACAAAGCAAGGTCCATAAAGACATGGATGAGCGAGTTTGACTGGCCAGCACAGAGTCCTGACCTCAACCCGATAGAACACCTTTGGGATGAATTAGAGCAGAGACTGCCAGCCAGGCCTTCTTATCCAACATCAGTGCCTGACCATACAAGTGTGCTTTTGAAAGAAAGGTCAAACATTTCCATAGACACACTCCTAAACCTTGTGGACAGCCTTCCCAGAAGAGCTGAAGCTGTTATAGCTGCAAAGAGTGGACCAACTCAATATTGAACTCTACGGACTAAGACTGGGATGTCATTAAAGTAAATGTGCGTGTAAAGGCAGGTGTCCCAATACTTTTGGTAATATAGTGTATGTACAGTATATCGAATTCACAGTGGAACTAAGCTTTGCACGTGAACTTTCAACATAAGGTGCAGGTATGTGCAGCATAACTGCACATCATAAAAGCCCCTCCTACTATTCTGTTGTGTCCTCTAGCATATCCCCCAACTGTCCATGGGCGTCCGCTCCATAGGGCAAAAGGGGGCGTTTGCCCCCCCCTGGAATCGTAAAAGAGTGTTGATGTGTTGAAGAGTAACTAAGACACCATTCAGCCGCGGCCACCTCCCGCACATCGGTGGGCCAGGGCCGCCGGCGCCGCCGATTGTCACTGTCATGTCTGTCAGTGTGTTGCATTTACTATCATGCTCCGCTCCTGCCCCTGTTTGCCGGCGCCAGCCAATAGATGATCATCGCGCTGCTCCCCCTAAGTTTACAGCCCTGCCCGGCTCACAGGGGGAGGGGATTATCATGGGACTGATGGGAGGAGCGTAGAGAGCTGCCTGCTGCACCAAGGAGCCAGCGCCGCCAAGGAGGAACCGTCTTCATTACAATTTCAGACAGCACAGCAGCATCACAGTCAGTAGTGTCACTATACTATCTATCGCAAGTAAGCACTAAACTAAATTAAGCTGATGGCATGCCATACGGAATGATGCTGTCTAAAGATTATTAACTGTGATGATGACTGTGATTTTTTTAATATGCAGCATGGCGGCGGGGGGGGGGGGGTAAACGTCCTGCACTGGTCATAGTAACTCATGTATTAATGTCCTGTACAGTGCAGGACATTAATACATGAGTTACTATGATCAGTGCAGCCTGAACTGGTTAGAGTAACTCATGTATTAATGTCCTGCACTGTGCAGGACATTAATACATGAGATACCATGACCAGTGCAGGACATTTACCCCCCCCCCCGCCACCATGCTGCATATTAAAAAAATCACAGACAGTCATCACAGTTAATAATCTTCAGACTGCATTCTATATGGCATCATGTGCAGGGTGCTGTGTAATGTAAAGGGGTCCAGTGATGCAGGGCGCTGTGTAATGTAAAGGGGTGCAGGGTGCTGTGTAAAGTAAAGGGGTCCAGTGATGCAGGGTGCTGTGTAATGTGGTGCATGGTGCTGTGTAATGTAAAGGGGTCCAGTGATGCAGGGTGCTGTGTAATGTAAAGGGGTGCAGGGTGCTGTGTAATGTAAAGGGGTCCAGTGATGCAGGGCACTGTGTAATGTAAAGGGGTGCAGGGTGCTGTGTAATGTAAAGGGGTCCAGTGATGCAGGATGCTGTGTAATGTAAAGGGGTCCAGTGATGCAGGGTGCTGTGTAATGTAAAAGAGTCCAGTGATGCAGGGGGCTGTGTAATGTAAAGGGGTGCAGGGTGCTGTGTAATGTAAAGGGGTCCAGTGATGCAGGATGCTGTGTAATGTGAAGGGGAGCAGGGTGCTGTGTAATATAAAGGGGTCCAGTGATGCAGGGTGCTGTGTAATGTAAAGGGGTCCAGTGATGCAGGGTGCTGTGTAATGTAAAGGAGTCCAGTGATGCAGGATGCTATGTAATGTGAAGGGGAGCAGGGTGCTGTGTAATATAAAGGGGTCAAGTGATGCAGGGTGCTGTGTAATGTAAAGGGGTCCAGTGATGCAGGGTGCTGTGTAATGTAAAGGAGTACAGTGATGCAGGGTGCTGTGTAATGTAAAGGAGTGCAGGGTGCTGTGTAATGTAAAGGGGTCCAGTGATGCAGGATGCTGTGTAATGTAAAGGGGTCCAGTGATGCAGGGTGCTGTGTAATGTAAAGGGGTCCAGTGATGCAGGGTGCTGTGTAATGTAAAGGGGTCCAGTGAGGCAGGGTGCTGTGTAATGTAAAGGGGTCCAGTGATGCAGGGTGCTGTGTAATGTAAAGGGGTCCAGTGATGCAGGGTGCTGTGTAATGTAAAGGGGTCCAGAGCTGTGGGGTGCTGTGTAATGTAAAGGGGTCCAGAGGTGCAGTTGTGGAGAGGAGGTACACAGTAGTGACAAAGAGATATTGAAAGATGCAGGGGGCACAGTGGGGTGTTTTTACATTTTAACGTGGTGCAATAGATTTCTACCGGCCCAAACCCAGAATGTATGTTCTATTCTGCCTCTGACCCAAATTCAAAGTGATGTGAATGCATGCATGCAAAAAGGATCACACTGGGACACACTGGTCAGTATGAGCTCTCTCTCATCAACAGGGCTTTATTCAAGGTCACAGCCCCTTATATAAACAAAGTGACATATGCAAACGTCATCAAATGTGTGAGTATATTATTGGTTCATCTGTATATGGTCCTTTTCCTGTCGACATCTGTTTTTGCCACGAGGCTGCATTCCAGAGCTCAGCCGCCATCTTTTAGTAGACAATGAGAGGGGCAGAAAGGAGGGGGTAAGGAGTAAATAGTGGATAAAACATCTGTTTGTCATTTTTAAGTAAGGAAACTTACTGCTGGCTGGTTATAAGATTTCTAAGAGATATATATATATATATATATATCGCAACAAGAAAGAAAAGAAACAATAAAAATAATAAAGAAGAAAAGAAAATAACAATATTTGAGTGGTTAAAAGAGAGGGATAACATAGACATAGCATTGTCATTTTATCAACTCCATCACAGTGGGGGGGTCGCTTTTAACTCCCGCTAGCGGTCGAAGAAAGGGTAAAATGCGACTGTGTATAGCCGGTGCTGAAGCGCCCCCCCCCCAAAAAAAATTCAGCGGACGACCCATGCAACTGTCCCTGATTTCGAGGGTCTGTCCCTGATTCGGAGCAATGTCCCTCTGTCCCTCATTCCTCCTCATTTGTCCCTCCTTTTGGTCTGATCCGTATAGTTGTATATAAAATGCACTTTTTATCTTATGTTTTCCAGCACTAAACCTTTCATCTGATCTCTAAATTGCTGCATTTGTAAATTCCAAAAGCCAATATAATGGAATAGTAGTAAAAAAGCATTTGTGGGTTTAACCAATCTAGTTTTTTGTACAATTCTCCTTTAAGGGGGCGTGGCCGGAGGTGTGTCCTATGCCTGCATACTTTTGCTGATAGGTGTCCCTCATTCCCATCTCAAAAAGTTGGAAGGTATGCTCTAGGTCTAGGCAATAGCAAGTTCTGGATCTTGTACTCCACCCACCACTGGCATCTCTCCCTACGTTGGCTAGCTACAGTAGTGGTGATGTAACTTCCACGTAAGCATTAGGGATGCGCTTCGAGTTCGAGTCAAACTCATGTTCGACTCGAACATTGCCTGTGTTCGAGTCCGCTCAGGCTCAGCCAATGACGTTTCGTGTGGACAGCGCTGGACATCGGATCGCCGCGGGACACTGGATTTCATCGCTGTAATGTTTTTTTAAAATTTATTTATTATTTATTTTTAATAAAGGACTTTTCCAAGGTGTTTGTGGATTTTTTTTACATTTTTTTACACTTTCTTTGTGAAATGGTAGGGGTACAATGTACCCCTTACCAATTCACATAGGGGGGGGCGGGATCTGGGGGTCCCCATTGTTAAAGGGGTCTTCCAGATTCCGATAAGCCTCCTGCCCACAGACCCCCACAACCACCGGGCAAGGGTTGTGGGGATGAGGCCCTTGTCCCCATCAACATGGGGACATCCTCCCCGTGTTGAGGGCATGTGGCCTGGTACAGTTCAGGTGGGGGGGACGCTCTCTCGTCCCCCCCTCTTCTCCTGCGGCCTGCCAGGTTGTGTGCTCGGATAAAGGGTCTGGTATGGATTTTTAGGGGGACTCCACACCATTTTTTTTAAATTTGGGGTGGAGTTCCCCTTAAAATCCATACCAGACCTGAAGGGCCTGGTATGGATATTTGGGGGAACCCCACGCATTTAAAAAAAAGAAATTGCGGCAGGGTTCCCCTTAATATCCATACCAGACCTGAAGGGCCTGGTAATTGAATTTTGGGGGACCCCCACACATTTTTATTTTTTTTATCAATGACTTTTCTATGTATTGCCAGGAGCCGACAATTCATTAATAGCCGCGAGTGAGTTTTAAATGACTTTTTTTCCTTCAGAAATTACCTTTTGTGCAGGGACAGTTCTAAGCACGGGAAACAAGCGCCACTTTACAGGCATACTATACACACCCCCCAGGTACGAAATTTAAAGGAATATTTTACCTTTATTTGTTTCACTTTAAGCATTATTAAAATCACTGCTCCCGAAAAAACGGACGTTTTTTTTAACTCTTTTTTTTTTGCATTGATACATGTCCCCTGGGGCAGGACCCGGGTCCCCAAACACTTTTTAGGACAATAACTTGCATATTAGCCTTTATAATTAGCACTTTTGATTTCGAACGTTCGAGTCCATTATATTTAATAGGGTTCTAAAGTTCACGCGAACATTTTGTCTGTTCGCAGGTTCTGGTGCGAACCGAACAGGGGGGTGTTCGGCTCATCCCTAGTAAGCATGCAGGACAGATGCTGTTTTTTTGGTATGGCACCTGAAGGTTGTTGTTTTGTTAGTAGAAGAGACTTTGCATGACTCTCCTCCTGAAAACCTCTACCTTCTAGTGATTATTTTTTTTTGCCAGACTTTATTTCCATTTAAAAAGTTGGCATTAGCTGCATTTAAATACACTTTTTATAGCTGTATTTTTTTGTGCTTTTTTTTTATGTCTGCTTGAAATTTCAGCTTCACCTTAAACCAATTGATATTTATGAATCATAAGTTTAGGGCTTTTGGAAATGAACTCAGCCTTTTGCTTTTCTCATTCTGTTATGAGTTTTCTACTGGGATTATCCAGAGATCAGTCAGCACAACTGTTCTTCTTGTTCCTATTAAAATGATTTCTTTAAACACAGGACTTTGTATTCAGAGGAGTTTGAAAAAATAAAATAAAAAATAAATGCAGCCCTTCCATTTTCCTTTAGTTGTGTTTGTTCCCATCCTTGGCTGATTTTTTTTTTCCTTTTGGTCAGACGGACAGATACAGTAAAACCTTGGTTTGAGAGCGTTTTGCAAGACAAGCAAAATTTTTAAATAAATATTGACTTGATATACAAGCGATGCCTTGATATTAGAGTAGCGTCATGTCACAACTGAGTATAAAAGAGAAGAGAGGCGCCTCTAAAGCCGTGTACACACGATAGGTTTTACCGGTGAAAGCAGTCCGATGGACTGGGCCCCATCGGTCTTTTTTCCATCAGTGTTTAAAAATAGAACATGTTTTAAATTTATCCGATGGTTAAAAAAACCGATAGCAAATTACTATCGTCTGTGGGGAACTCCATCGGATAAAAAACCCACGCATGCTCAGAATCAAGTCGACGCATGCTCAGAAGCATTGAACTTCACTTTTCTCGGCTCATCGGAGCGTTTTACGTCACAGCGTTTGGAACGGTCGGTTTTTTGACTGATGGTGTGTAGGCAAGACTGATGGAAGTCAGCTTCATCGGATTTCCGATGGAAAAATCCATCGGTTTAAAAACCATAGGAAATCCGATCGTGTGTACAGGGCTTTAGTGTAGCAAAATGATTACATTTATTGAAGGTACAACATTTAGCAACTCACATGGTTGATGATTATAACAGGCACATCTAAGTATGCAGGCATCCGGGGTAAACCTTTCCACATAGACCATTCTCCTCACCTCCATTGATGTCGTCCCTTCCACGAGCAGTTCAAGCCTTGCTTTCAGATCGCTCTACTGCAGGGTAGTCTTCCCGGTCAAGATTGCAGACTGACAGCGATGAGAGCCGGCGGTGCGGAGGACGGTCTATGTGGATCGCTTTCCCCTGGATGCCTGCATACTTAGATGTGCCTCTTTTAATCATCAACCAAGTGAGTTGCTAAATGTTGTACCTTTATTAAATGTAATCATATTGCTACACTTAGAGGCGCCTTTCTGCTCTTTTATACTCTGTAGCTTCTGTTGGATTTTGCTTCTAATCCCTGTGTTGAGGCTTCCATTTGTGGATGGATATTTTATGATTACACAACCAATCACATTGCTATAATCTTTTTATATGGACTATAAACTGAATGACTTATGAATAAATGGTTGTGGAACGAATCATTTGAGTTTCCATTATTTCTTATGGGAAATTTTGCTTTGATATACAAGTGCTTTGGATTACAAGCATGCTCCTGGAACAAATTATGCTTGCAGTTTAAGGTTTTACTGTACTTTATAGTAGACAGAAGGCAGTGAATTGTCCATGTTCTAGCACTGAATCCACCATGCACAGTTTTTATTTATTTGAAAGGTGAAATAATTTATTAAAGTTTAATTATCAAAACCCAAGGAAAAATCCAGTCCTTAGTTGTGGCAGCTACATTTGTTTTCTTTTATTTATTTTTTCCCCTTTATTATAACCTGATGATCCTGTAACACACTTCTTGCCTTAAGGCCCGTACACACGATTGGATATTCCGACAACAATTGTCCGATGAACGTGTTTTGTCGGATAATCCGACCGTCTGTACGCTCCATAGGACAATTGTTGTCGGAATTTCCGACAACAAATGTTGGATAGCCATGCTCTCAAATTGTCCGACAACAAATGTGTGATGTCGGATTATCCGATCGTGTGTACACAAGTCCATCAGACTAAAATCCAAAGTACAAACACGCATGCTCCGAACCAATGCTATCAGACAACATTAGCAGAGTTGCCCAAAGGGTGGCGCTAAAGAGCAGAAAAACCACATAGTTTCGTGAATGTTGGATGAAAAAGTTCTGCCGTCTGTATGCAGAACAAGTTCACGGCCAACGCCCTTCTCACAGAATTCCATGGATTTGTCCGATCGAAGTCCGATTTTGTGTATGAGGCTCTAGAGTGACAACACTAACCCACCGTAATGTATCTGCGAAGGAGCAGCATTGTCATCCTAGGATGGGATGTGTGTTAAGCGTACCGTACAACCCCCCCCCCATATCTCCATAACCAGGGGTGTGCTGCCAGTGAGGCAAATGTATTTACTGCCTATGGGGGGGATAGCACTGAGGTTGGAGAGTCCATGCCATCCTCATTGGAATTCAGTAGCAGTGCCCTGTATGCATTGGGCAGTATTACTAAGCTGGTTGCTTGGGATGCTGGTGCTGCCTGCACCATAGCAACTATGTTACTATGCGGCTTAACCACCTGCTTCTTAGCAATCAATGATGCTGTGTAGTCCAATGAAGTTGTGTGGACCTTTTGCCGAAAATGGCAACAAACCTTGCATCCATAACATAAGGCAGAGGTGTTTTGTAGTCCACAAGAAGAAATAGGAACAATGCTAACTGATAATAGTAGACGGAGAGCACAGGAAGTTATCAGCTTGAAGTTGGGCCTAAGTGGTGTACCCAACTTATGGAAGAACCACAAGACTGTGATAAAGAGTTCAACAGAATTCAATAGTCAACCAACAAGACACAACAGTCAAATATAATCTTGGCACTACAGAGGTTGTGAGGTGCACTGTTTCCTTGGTTGCAGATTTCTGTTAAAGGGGTTGTAAACCCTCCTGTTTTTTCACCTTAATGCATCCTATGCATTAAGGTGAAAAAACATGTGACTATTCCCATCCCCCACCAGCCCCCCGTTTTACTTACCTGAGCTCTGGAATGTCCCGCGTTGAGAACGCGCTGGATCTTTGCCCAGGGTTCTCGGCTCTTCATTGGATAAATTGATAGCAGCGCAGCCATTGGCTCCCGCTGCTGTCAATCAAATCCAATAACGTGGGCGGGGCCAAGTCCTGTAGTCGGCAGCTATGGACACCAAATGCAGGACTTGGGAGCGCGCCCGCAAGGTAACCCCCTTGGGAGAGCGTTTCCCAGAGGGGGTTATCTGATGCGGGGAGGAGCCGAGAGAGCCGCCGGGGGACCCCAGAAAACAGGGTCCGGGGCCACTCTGTGCAAAACGAGCTGCACAGTGGAGGTAAGTATGACATGGTTGTTATATTAAAAAAAAAAACTATAGTGTCATTTTAAGGAAGTAAACTTTACTCCACAATGATACAAGTTCTACTTACAATTTCACAGCGTCAGAAAAATACTCCGCTAGAGAGGTTGCTGTAATGTTAACTGATGCTGGATTCCAGCAGGTCACAGCAGTAGATGAAGGCCAGAAGCCAACTTTCTAAAAATGGTGTTGTGTGAACACCCTGAAGCCTACATGTCCCTACTTATCTGGAACCTCTTCCTACTACTACACTCGCACTTTCCCTACCCAGAGGAGCTATTTTCCTTCCTACTGCCTCCCTGCAAAAATTACGTCAAGATGGCCACCCAAAACTTTGGCACCCAACTGGATCACGATCCTTCCCAAAGTGGCCACCTGGAGCATTAGATAAGAGGCATATCCTCCCTATTGGGGTCCTTCCAGCCTGATGCCACTTTCAGGTTGGAAGAAATATTGCAACCTGCACCTGCCTACAAGCTCATACAAAATCTGACAGGATCAACAGGAATTTTTTTGCACTTACCCATCACACTTACCCATTGTAATGCATCTATGGAGGAGAAGTTACCTTAGAACAGTGGTTCTCAACCATGTCCTCAAGTACCCCCAACAGGCCATGTTTTGGGAATTTCTCTTAGATAAAATAGCTATCCAAGACTCGGATTTAAAGCACTTGTGCAAGATAAAGGAAAACCTGCAAACATGGCCTGTTGGGGGTACTTGAGGACAGAGTTGAGAACCACTGCCTTGGAACAGTGGTTCTCAACTCCTGTCCTCAGGACCCACTTACAGGCCAGAAAAGACCTCCTGTTTTTTCACCTTAAAGTGGTTGTAAACCCTATATTTTTTTTTTCCATAACCACCTGTAAGAGAAAGGCATGATGAGCTAATATGACTAGCATAATAGCTCATTATGCATCACTTACCTAAGATCGGGGCCCCCGAAGCCGTCCTCGTCTCCCTCTTCAGCCGCATCCATCGCTGCGGCGATAGCCGGAAGGTTACTTCCGGGTATCGCCGCACCAGCCAATCACAGCGCCACTCCGGCGCTGTGATTAGCCGGAGCGGCAGAGACGTCACTCTGCGCATGCGCGCGAGAGCCGTCACAATCGGCTACGCCCAGCGATTGCTGGGAAGTAGCCGATTTTGTGAATGGGATTAACCCCATGAATGCGCCGTTGTCTACAGCGCGCATGTGCCGTAGACAGCGGCGCCTGTCATTTTTAGTAAATATCTCCTAAACCGTGTAGGTTTAGGAGATATTTCTTGCACCTACAGGTAAGCCTTAATCTAGGCTTACCTGTAGGTGCAAGTTGAAAAAGTGGGTTTACAACCACTTTAATGCATCCTATGCATTAAGGTGAAAAAACTTCTGGCAGTCACCGGCCCCCCAGCTCCCCCATTTTACTTACCTGAGCCCTGGAATGTACCACAGCGAGGATGCGCCGTCTCCCTGCCCGGGGTTCTCGGCTCTTGATTGGATAGATTGATAGAAGCGCAGCCATTGGCTCCCACTGCTGTCAATCAAACCCAATGACGCAGGCACAGGGGAGCGGGGCCGAGTCCTGAATTCGGTGGCTATGGACGCAAATGCTGGACATGGGAGCATGCCCGCAAGGTAACCCCCCGGGAGAGTGCTTCTCCTAGGGGGTTATCTGATGCGGGGAGGAGCCGCGAGATCCGCTGGGGGACCCCAGAAGGTGAGGTTCGGGGCCACTCTGTGCAAAATGAACTGCACAGTGGAGGTAAGTATGACATGATTGTTATTTAAAAAAAACAATCAAACCTTTAGTATCCCTTTAAGTATTACCTTGGGGAGATGCAGACTAGAATACTGCAATCATTGAGTAGTGAAATGTTATCACCTGTGATGTATTTCATTTATCTTGCAAACCTGGCCTGTTAGTGGGTCCTGAGGACTGGAGTTGAGAACCACTGCCTTAAAACAAGATGTCTGCTGGAACTATAGGAACCCACTCTCCCTATTTTCATAAACAGGGGCAGTGGCGTCGCTAGGGGGTGGCTTTTGGGGCTATAGCCCTGAATTTGGGGCCCATAGCCCAGAGTCTCTCAAAAATGACCGTCTGGGGACCCTGATGTAGGGTGGGGGGCTCTCTGGAGACCCTGATGTAATGGGGGGGCTCTCTGGGGGCCCTGAGGTAAGTGAGGGGGTTCTCTGGTGACCCTGATTTAAGGGGGGGCTCTCTGGGGACCCTGATGTAAGAATAACATATATATATATATATATATACATGTGTATGCCCACCCAAGCCTATGACTTTCTTCTTTACTTCACTGCTATGGGCTCTAGCCCCAGATCTTTTGTAGACCTAGCAACGTCCCTGACCAGGGGGATGCTGCCAATGAGGCAAATGAGGCTACTGCCTCAGGTGGCATTGAGGGTGGAAAGTTAATTCTCCATTTTTTGCACTTATCGAATAGATATACCAGCATTGAATCAGTGGTATATTTAACAGACCAAAAGGGAACCAATAAGAGACGTCAATTGTTAGAGGGTACATACTGTACATCTTAATTGACATTTTATTCATGTGGTTTCCTTCCTTTTCATTAACGTAAAAAACCTTGCACAGGTTTGCGGTTGTGTAAGACATATTGCACATATAGACAGGTACTTGCAAGTGAGAGGAATTAAATCAAGATTAGAAAAGATGGCGGTGAAAGTAGTTCAAAGAAAAAACAGTGACTCTTTCGACAGTGAATTTATTAACATTCAATGAATGCATAATCCGTCCACACGATGAGTGTTCTAAAGGCAATTCACTGAATCACTCCCAATTAATTTAACGAGAGAGAGGTAGCTCAGTGCACAGAAAAGCACCGTGCTGTATTTAAACTGAGTAAATGCCAGCACATTTTAATAAAACTCTTAAGCCGGTCACCCGGCTGAATTTCCCTCCATCTCACACATTGTCCTATTATCCTTTACTGCTGGTTCCCATCAGGGTTTTACTTTTACTTGTGGGCTAATTTTCCTTTTTGGTTAATCTTTTTTTTTTTTTTTTTATGAAGCTTAAATATCTGTATTTAAAAGTGAAAAAGGAAGGAAACCATGAAATGTAGAAAAAAGAAAACCGTGTTTTAGTTTAGAATTAGAAAATATTGCTTAAATCTGAGAACAAAGGCTTATAAATGATTTTAGAATAAAATCAGTATACCTGTATTTTACACAGTTGCAAAAATTAAACTCAATTTAAAGCAAAGATGAAAGTTTATATTTTAATAGGGGTATCCTATTAAAAAATGTGTAATTTTTTTATTTTATTATTATTATTATTATGTATTTGTATTTTACTACTGTAGTGCACCCCACATAGGAGCTGCAGGTGAAAAGGGATCTGACCTGCTCCCGCTGTCCTCACATTTGCTCATGTGCCTCCTGGAAGGATATCCTCCGTGTGTTGTAGAGCATCCCTCCAACACCTGAGCCCAAGACCCGAGGTCACCCTCCGACTAGTTGACACCCTCAGGGGCCACCGACGGCACTCCTTCTCCATCTTCCATCTTCTCTATCTTCCACCCATCTGCTGCCAGTGATGTAAGTAACTGAGTTAGAATAAACTGAGTTACGTAACGCAGTTAATTTAGAGGGTAACGAGTAATCTAACTGATTACTTTTCCCCTCATGGTAATGCAGTCCCACTAGATGGCAGTAGTGTAATTCCTCCTCTCCTCTATGACCCGGTCTCTCTCATGTCACGGCACTGACGGGGAGTAGTGTGACTGCCGTCAATGCCGTGACATGAGAGAGAACTTATTACACACGCTTCCTGCGCTACTCTGCATGGCTGGTAAACAATGTGCCCTGCCCTGATGTGCTATGTGCCCCACCCTGATGTGCTATGTGCCCCGCCCTGAGGTGCTATGTGCCACATGTCCTGATGTGCCCTCATGTGCTATGTGCCCTGTGCCCCATGCCATGATGTGCTATGTGCTATCATGTTCCCTGATGTGCTATGTGCCCTGATGTGCTGTGTGCCCTGATGTGCTCTGATGTGCTGTGTGCCCGGATGTGCTGTGTGCCCGGATGTGCTGTGTGCCCCGATGTGCTATGTGCCCCGATGTGCTATGCGCCCCGATGTGCTATGTGCCCCATGCCCTGATGTGCTATGTGCCCTGATGTGCTATGTGCCCTGATGTGCTATGTGCCCCATGCCCTGATGTGCTACGTGCCCCATGCCCTGATGTGCTATGTGCCCTCAAAAAAAAAAGTCAGTTACTTTGCTGAGTAACTAATTACTTTTTCAATGTAGTAACTGAGTTACTAACGCAATTACTTTTTGGGAGAAGTAATTTGTAACTGTAACTAATTACTTTTTTAAAGTAAGATGACCAACACTGTCTGCCGCTGCTGGCGTGACCCAGGATTATTTAAGAGGTGCCCGTCCCCTGCCAGCCCACTTTGCTGGGGATTGGCTGGGGCCCTCCTCAATACTCCAAGCAGCTCCTCCTAGACTCCACCCTTCACTTTTGGAAGCTTCTCCAAGGTTCCAGACAGCAGGGGGAGTTACCAGAGATTCTGCTTGATGAGTCATCCAGCCTCCCTGAGTCACTTAGCCTTGACCCAGATTCAACCCAGGCCTGGCTTTCAGCCAGGTCAATTTAAGTACTCTAACAACTATGTACACTCTATCTAGCACACTAGAGGGTGGTAAACTACTATATGAAACCTCCCTGTGTCGGAGGCACGTTGACTATCCGGCCTGCTGCTCTCACATAAAGCTAATAAGGAGTTGATGATCGGAGCGCTGTGCCAGAGGACAGCTGGAGAGACCTGGGCCCTCTGTAAGAGTAGCAGTCTGAATCTCTGGCATGCTACATAGGAAAGTTTCATATAGCAGTAAAACACTAACACATTGTAGAATTAATATCACACAGAATTTAATTTTAATCCTGCCTGCGTACCCCTAATAAAATATAAAGGTTTAATTAAGCTTTAATAAATTGTGGAAAACATCTTGAAGCTGACCTCCATAGGCACAACAAAAATTAACACTTTTATTTTTAACATACCTATTCCTGTAAAAAAATTACCATTTTAAATGTGCTGTGATGTCATCGCTAGTAAAGTAAATTGCAGCTATGGGCTGGTACTTGGAGGAGAACTCAGTGAAGCGCCAATGTCATATCTGGTGCAGCATGAACAGACTACAAGTCCCATCATGCAATGGAACAGTACCTCTGGGCAGACTGCTGGAGGTTTGCTGCATCATGTTCATTGAGGTCCCAGCTGTGGCATAGCTGGGGGGCCTACTTCTAAAGATCCTTTTCTGGAGCTAATCAAATGATTTCACCTAAGGACAAGGTCTGGAGAGCTCACTGAAGAGTGCCCAGTGGAAATTGGAAAGGGTTTGGCTATCCTGTGGCATTGTAAGCATTAAAGGGGTTGTAAAGGTTCCTTTTTTTTTTTTTTCAAATAACAAACATGTCATACTTACCTCCACTGTGCAGTTAGTTTTGCCGAGAGTGACCCCGATCCTCATCTTCTGTGGTCCCTCAGCGGCTGTCTCAGCTCCTCCCCGCAAGAGCTAACCCCCATTCTGGGAAGCTCTCTCCCAGGGGGGGTTAGCTTGCAGGCGTTCTCCCGTGTGATACAGTGGTGGCCATAGCCGCTAAGTGTATCTCTCAGCCCCGCCCCCTGGCGAGCAGCATCATTGATTTGATTGACAGCAGCGGGAGCCAATGGCTGCACTGCTATCATCTCCAATGAAGAGCCGAGAACACCTGAGACGACCGGGCCGAGAAGCCAGCGTGTTCACAACGCGGGACTTTCGAGGGGTCAGGTAAGTAAACGGGGGGGCTGAGGGGCTTGTAAACTTTGGATGTTTTTTCACCTTAATGCATAGGATGCATTAAGGTGAAAAAAAACGGGAAGCTTTACAACCCCTTTAACCTCTCCATCACGGAAGAGTGTCTGGTGGATACTGGAAGGGGGCCTCCGATGATCCAGTGACATGAACTCAGGGTCCTAGTGACTGTGTGCTCTTTTCTTTGGGTGGAAGAGCCAGTGGCAGTTCTGACTGGGATAGCTTTTAAAAAGGACTCAGTTTGGCTGTCTGTACTTGCTCCTTCATAGAGACTGTTCAGGGAATCTTAGCAGAGTCGAGAAGCCTCCTGCAAATAGTCAGTGAATCTGGAGTATGCCATATCTCCGTACATCCCATCCAAGTTTTTCAGCAATACAAAATCCTAAAAAGTCATCCCCTAGACCAGTGTTTCTCAACTCTAGTCCTCAAGGCGCCCCAACAGGTCATGTTTTCAGGATTTCCCTCAGATGAAAAGGCTGTGGTAATTACTAAGGCAGTGAAACTGATCAAATCACCTGTGCAAAATAATAGAGAGCCTGAAAACATGACCTGTTGGGGCGCCTTGAGGACTGGAGTTGAGAAACACTGCCCTAGACTGATTACTGAGTCAGAGTGGATGAACTGTTGCTGTGTGCCTGGCTGCCTCTGCACTAGTGATGAGCCGAACACCCCCGGGTTCGTTTCGCACCAGAACCCGCGAACGGACCGAAAGTTCGCACAAACTTTAGAACCCTATTTAATACAATGGATGCGAACGTTCGAAATCTAAAGTGCTAATTATGACGACTATTATTCATGTTATTGTCCGAAAAAGGGTTTGGGAACCTGGGTTCTGCACCAGGGGACATGTATCAATGCAAAAAGAAGTTTTAAAAACAGCAGTTTTTCGGGAGAAGTCATTTTAATGATGCATAAAGTGAAAAAAAAAGTCAAATATTCCTTTAAATATCGTACCTGGGGGGTGTCTAAAGTATGCCTGTGAAGTGCCACGTGTTTCCTGTGTTTAGAACTGTCCCTGCACAAAATTACATTTCTAAAGGAAAAAAAGCCATTTAAAACTGCTTGCGGCTTTAATGTAATGTCTGGTCCCAGTAATATGGATGAAAATCTTTAAGAAAAATGGCATAGCTACCCCATCACACACCCCCCCCCCCTACCCCAGCCCATTACCAGCCCCTTACCAGCCCCTTTGGGTCTTGTATGGATATTAAGGGGAACCCCGCACACAAAATAAAAAAGGCCCTATATACTCTGAACAGCCGTATACAGGCGGTGCATACAAGACAGGGACTGTAGGTTTGTTCTTATGTAGAATCTGTTTGTAATTTTGAACAGGTACATTATTTAAGTGTAGCTCCAGGCAAAAAATCTATTTTTAAGCTTTTTGGAAAACATAGGGGAGGGTTATCACCCCTGTAACATTTGTTTTGCTCTCTGTGCAGTGTGCACCTGTTCAGAACAGTTCACCTCACTTTCCGTCCTAATGACAAATGTTTTTTGAAAATTTGGGTTTTTTATTGAAACAAGAATTGGTGATAAAGAATCAGTGGAGAGGAGACACGTTTTTTCCCATATTAACTCTTACAGGAGAGAATTTGCCTTCCTAGGGGTAGATTTCCTCTCACTTCCTGTTGTATCCTTCCGTTTGCAAGGAGGAGTCATTTGTAAGTTGGATGTTTGAAAGTAGGGGCCTGCCGTATATACTCAGCTGAAATTTGCCCCTTACATGTTGGTGTTGCCACAACACTGTGAGCCCTCACAGTTATTCTTGGTGGGCGCATGAATGGGCCCTGCTGTGAATTATTAGATCAAGAATTGTAATTGCATGCCCCTGTTGAACAGGGGCTGAAAAATTGGGCCTTTGGTGGTGGTGGTGGTGGTGGTGTTGACACAACACTGTAAGGCCTCACAGTTAGTCTTGGTGGGCGCAGGAATGGGCCCTGCTGTGAAATATTAGATCAAGAATTGTAATTACATGCCCCTGTTAAACAGGGGCAGAAAAATTGGGCCTTAGGCACTGGTGCCACAACACTGCAACCCCTTACAGATACTGTACTTGGAGCACAGCAATGAGCCCTGTTGCAAAGTATTGCATCAAAAATTTTAATTACACGTCCCTGTTAAACAGGGGCTGAAAAATTGGGCCTTAGCCACTGGTGCTGGTGCCACGACACTGCAACCTCTCCCAGATACTCTAGTTGGAGTGCAGGAATGAGCCCTGCTGCAAAGCATTGCATAAAAAATTGTAATAACACGCCCCTGTTAAACAGGGGCTGAAAAATTGGGCCTTAGCCACTGGTGGCGGCACCCAGAAACAAAAATGTTCTTCCAAGCTATCATCATCAATCGGATCATTGAGGAGGAGGAGGATAGTCAGTCAACATAACAGGACAGTCTCTCAGCATCAGCATCAGTCTTGAAGGGATGTGACATTTGAAAATAAATTAGTCTGTTATATCAGCTTCAGGTGTTTGGTAGCTGGTGGTGATCCAAGACTGGTTCATATTTATGAAGGTCAGTCGATCAACAGAGTCGGTGAACAGGCGCACCCTGTGATCCGTGACAAATCCTCCAGCAGCACTGAATGTGCGTTCTGAAAGAACACTGGATACAGGACAGGCCAGTAGCTCAATTGCATACTGTGCAAGCTCTGGCCAGTGATCCATCCTCAAGACCCAGTAAGCCAGAGGATTTTCGGTGGGGAAGGTGTCCAAGTCTGACCTTGCCCCTAGGTATTCCTGCACCATGTATATCAGACGCTGGCGATGGTTGCTGGAACCGATCATACCTTGGGGCTGCGGACTAAAGAATTGTCTAAACGCATCGGTCAGACGGCCACCTTCCCCACCGCTCCTTCTTTGACTGACCGAAGCCTCAGCAACTCGTTGTCCAGGACCAGGAGTTTGTAACCTCCCAGTCTCTGGGAACGCGTTGCACAGACCTTTCTGCAAGGCCTCCCGGAGTTGTCTCATCCTCTGCTCCCTCTGCGACGGTAACATAAGGTCCGCAACCTTACCCTTGTACCGTGGATCAAGGAGAGTGGCCAGCCAGTAATGGTCCCTCTCCTTGATCCGAAGAATACGAGGATCCTTCCGCAGACTTTGCAGGATCAGGGAGGCCATGCAGGTTAGGTTAGCTGAGGCATTCGGTCCGGAGTCCTCTGGGTCACTAAGGACGACATGATCCGCAGCCACCTCCTCCCAGCCACGTACAAGTCCACTGGTTTCTTGGACCTGTAAATCATCCCTAAAAGACTGCTGCTGATGATGCTGAGTGCCAGGCTCCACCTCCATGCTGACACAATCCTCCTCCTCCTCCTCCTCTTCTTCCTGTGCGATGGGTGGGACAGAAGGAACACTGTCTGGGTAAAGGGGGCCTTGAGAGGCAAGGAAGTCCTCCTCTTCCTGCCTCTGTTCTGCCTCAAGTGCCCTGTCCATTATTCCACGCAGCGTATGTTCCAACAGGTGGACAAGAGGTACAGTGTCACTGATGCATGCACTGTCACTGCTCACCATCCTCGTGGCCTCCTCAAATGGTGCCAGGACAGTGCATGCATCCCTGATCATGCCCCACTGGCGTGGTGAAAAAAAAACGAGCTCCCCTGACCCTGTCCTGGTGCCGTAGTCGCACAGGTACTCATTGATGGCCCTCTGCTGCGTGTGCAGCCGCTGCAGCATGGCCAACGTTGAGTTCCACCTGGTGGGCGTGTCACATATAAGGCGGTTCTTGGGCAGGTTCAACTCCTTTTTCAGCTCAGCCAGGCGAGCACTGGCATTATAAGATCTGCGGAAATGCACACAGACTTTCCTGGCCTGCCTCAGGACATCCTGTAAGCCCGGGTACCTGCCCAAGAACCGCTGCACCACCAGGTTAAGGACGTGAGCCACACAGAGTACATGGGTCAGTTGTCCCTGTCGGACAGCGGAGAGGAGGTTGGTGCCATTGTCGCAAACTACCATTCCTGGCTTAAGCTGGCGTGGCGTCAACCACCTCTCGGCCTGCCCCTGCAGAGCAGACAGAACCTCTGCCCCAGTGTGGCTCCTGTCCCCCAAACACACTAGCGCAAGCACGGCATGGCATCTTTTTGCCTGCGTACTTGCGTAGCCCCTTGAACGCCTACGGAGCACCGCTGGTTCCGAGGACAAAGCACAGGAAGAGGCCACGGAGGAAGAAGAAGAGGAGGGGGTGGAGGACAGAGGTGTGTCACAACCAGTAGTAGCATTTTGGAGGCGTGGCGGTGGAACAACCTCCAACACTACTGCACCTTGTCCTGCATCCCTCCCAGCTGCCAAAAGAGTGACCCAATGGGCCGTGAAAGAAAGGTAACGTCCCTGTCCATGCCTGCTGGACCATGAGTCAGCGGTAATATGCACCTTACCGCTGACCGCCCTGTCCAGCGAGGCCAAGACATTGCCTTCCACATGCCGGTAGAGAGCCGGAATCGCCTTCCGTGAGAAAAAGTGGCGTTTGGGAACCTGCCACTGAGGAACCGCACATTGCACAAACTCACGGAAGGGGGCCGAGTCTACCAACTGAAAAGGCAGCAGTTGAAGCGCTAGCAATTTAGCCAAGCTAGCATTCAACCGCTGGGCATGTGGATGGCTGGGAGTGAACTTCTTTCAACGGTCCAGCAGCTGGGGCAGGGAAATTTGCCTGCTAGAATCGGACGTCGGTGTACTGCTAGCAGAGTGCCCGCAAGTACTTGGCTGTGACACACCTAATTCTACACCTTCATTCTTCTCAGAGCAGGTTTCAGAGAGGACTGAAGGTATAGTGGGGTTGGAGATCCCAGCTGATGCGGTGCAATAAGAGGTCAGCTTTGTTCTTTGGTGTGGGTCTTTAAGGTAGGCTTGCCAACGAGCTGCTCGGCAGGTCAACATATGTCTGGTCAAGCATGTGGTGCCCAAGCGGGTGATGTTTTGGCCACGCGATATACGCTTGAGACATATGTTGCAAACAGCAGCTGTGCGATCTGATGCACTTGACTCAAAAAAGGCCCACACCAAAGAACTTTTTGAATAACGGGCAGAGGCAGCGCCCTGCACAGGCGGAGCTCTGTGGTGTGATTCCGTCGGTGTGCTGCCCTTACGCTGGCCCCTCGAGGGCATCCTGCCTCGTTGGAGATGTGAATCCTCCTTATCCTCCTCCTCCTCCTCCTCCTCTCTCCTATTAGGCACCCACGTGGAGTCAGTGACCTCATCATCCCCTCCCTCCTCATCACTGGAGCCAATCTGGCAGTATGCTGCAGCTGCTGGAACATGACTGCCAGATTGGTGTCCTTCTTGAGCATCCCCTCTCTCTGCTCTCACGCTACTGCCTTCCTCTAGCTGGGTATCATCATCAGACCCTTCGAAACGCTGGGCATCCTCCTGGAGCATGTACCCAACACTGTGCTCAAACAGTTCGGGGGACTCCTCAGGAGGACATGGTTGGTCTAGGGAAGGAGTGACTGATGATGACATTGATACCAGGGAAGAGGACGCTTTGGCAGCTGCTTTGCCAGTACCCTGAGCCTGGGTGAGAGAGGATGAGGAGGATGAGGAGGGCTTTGTCATCCACTCTACCAAGTCTTCGGCATGATGCGGCTCAACACGTCCAGCTGCCGAAAAGAAGGACAAGCGTGTCCCATGGCCACGTGCTGATGGCGATGCACCGCGTCCACGACCAGCACTGTTGTCTCTAGACACAGAGCCTGCTTGCCCTCTTTTATTGGCTCCTGACTGTCTGCCTCTCCTTGTTTGCCTTCCAGACATTCTAATGGCCTGCAGGGAAATGGGAAAAGCAGCAATACAGGCTAAGTTCAGGTGTAATATGGTCAGGAGGCACACTCCGCCCGCTGTAAGTGCCGCAAAATCCTGTTGGTGTAACACACCAGGAAAAAGCAGCAATACAGGCTAAGTTCAGGTGTAATATGATCAGGAGGCACACTCCGCCCCGCTGTAAGTGCCGCAAAATCCTGTTGGTGTAACACACCAGGAAAAAGCAGCAATACAGGCTAAGTTAAGGTGTAATATGGTCAGGAGGCACACTCCGCCCGCTGTAAGTGCCGCAAAATCCTGTTGGTGTAACACACCAGGAAAAAGCAGCAATACGGGCTAACTTCAGGTGTATAATGTGCAGGAGGCTTAGCAACAATGACACTGACACTGTCCCCTGCCTATCCTTCTCTCTCCCTGCACACAAGGTTTATCAAAGTATATGACACTGACACTCTCCCTGCCTATCCTTCTCTCTCCCTACACACAAGGTTTAGCAAAGAATATGACACTGACACTCTCCCTGCCTATCCTTCTCTGTCCCTACACACAAGGTTTAGCAAAGAATAGATTTGACAAGATTTGACACTGTCCCTGCCTATCCTTCACTTTCCCTGCTCCGGAACACACTACACAAGGCCGCCGCGCTGGCGGCCTTTTATAGTGTGGGGCATGTACTAAACCCCCTCAGCTATAATTGGCCACAGGCATCCTGCCTGTGGCCAATCATTGCTTTCCTCGCTGCCGGCGCTGTGATTGGCCAAGCATGCAGGGTCACAGTGCATGCTTGGCCAATCACAGCGCCGGGATTACACTGCGATGGCGCAGTGTATTGTGGGCCGTTCGCGTCACTCGGATTTGGTGCGAACGGCCCAAATCGTTCATTGTTCGCCGAACGCGCGAACAGCCGATGTTCGAGTCGAACCTATGTTCGACTCGAACACCGAGCTCATCCCTACTCTGCACCAATCTTGGGAAAGAACTGGTTAAATTAGAGCGGCTCCTTCGGGGGTAGCGCTACACATACATTAACCTTATTTATCATTTTTCTCTTTCTTTCTTTCTTTCTTTCTTTCTTTCTTTCTTTCTTTCTGATTCTATTTCAGCACTAATCCAGCTTATTACCATCAGGTCCGTCACCTCACATTACCAGGCTTCTACATTGCTTCCTTGTGTATTCATTATCTATCCTGTGCGAATTCTCCACACATATTATGGTTGCATTCTGTGCTGTCATTTATTACGTTAGTCACTGGAGGAAATGTATACTGCATGATGATATGCCTTGTTCAATCTCTAAGAACACAATAAAAATCGACTGTAACAGAAAAATAAAAACGTGTCTCTCACTGCACTAGTCACCTTGTCGCCAACGCTGTTCTTACACAGGAACAGTGTTTAACCGCTGGTTCTTCTCAGGTTGAATTAGTCAACATCATTTAGAGCACTAATGCCGTGTACACACGATCGGAAATTCCGACAACTAATGTTCGATGTTAACTTTTGGTCGGAAATTCCGACCGTGTGTAGGCTCCATCGGACATTTGCTGTCTGAATTTCCGACAACCAAAATTTGAGAGCTGGTTCTCAAATTTTCCGACAAGATAAGTTCTTGTCGGAAATTCCGATCGTCTGTATGCAATTCCGACGCACAAAAAAACACGCGTGCTCAGAATCAAGCAGAAGAGCCTAGAAACTGCCTATTAAACTTCATTGATCCTGGCTCGTCGTACGTCTTGTGTGACCGTGTGTATGCAACACAAGTTTGAGCCAACATTCCGTTGTAAAAAAATCCACGGTTTTGTTGTCGGAATTTCCGATCGTGTGTACGCGGCATTACTGTGAGCCAAGGCTGTCATGAACATGGGAGTGTATCGTAATGCTGGCCTAGGCTCAAAGTACCATACTATAGAGTCCTGGTGCCCAACCCTTGGCCTGAGGGCCGCATGTGGTCTCTACCACATAGAGATCTCTGCTAGCCCCATATAACTTGCTCCTAGTTTTCTAATTGTCTTTTGCAACGTTGTCTTCCCATCCTATAATGTAGCATGTCCACACTCTCTGACCCTCATTTACTCTATTAGGTCTGCAGTTTCTGACAGTCCTCTCTAGCATTACATATATTGAACATTAGATGAGCCCCTTAGGTGAAATCAGAGGCCACATTTGAGAGCCCGTTTGGCCCAATTTTCTGCTGTAGAGAGAATTGAAGCCTGCCCACTGCTGCTGCAGAACAAGAGGAAGAAGACCCAAAGATAGCATTAGACTGTACAGAAGATCACCGTAAAAGAAGATATGTATGAAAGGAATTAATAAAAATAAAAAAAACAGATGTGGGAGGGCAGTGCAGGGAGTGGGGAAGGATGTAAAGAAAAGTTTAAAAAACATTTAACTTTAACTCAATATACACTATATTACCAAAAGTATTGGGACACTTGCCTTTACATGCACATGAACGTTAATGGCATCCCGGTCTTAGTCCGTAGGGTTCAATATTGAGTTGGCCAACCCTATAACAGCTTCAACTCTTCTGGAAAGGCTGTCCACAAGGTTTAGGAGTGTGTCTATGGGAATGTTTGACCATTCTTCCAGAAGTGCATTTGTGAGGTCAGGCACTGATGTGGCCGAGAAGTCCTGGCTCGCAGTCTCTGCTCTAATTAATCCCAAAGGTATTGGGTTGAGGTCAGGACTCCGTGGACTCTCTGCAGGCCAGTCAAGTTCCTCCACCCCAAACTCATTCTTCTAGAAGCGCATTTGTGAGGTTAGGCACTGATGTGGTCCAGAAGGCCTGGCTCGCAATCTCCGCTCTAATTCATCCCAAAGGTGTTCTATTGGATGCAGACCAGTCCAGTTCCTCCACCGGGGGACCCGCGGTCGGGCTCACGGAGCTTGCGGCAGGCGTGCGAGTGTCCACAATGTCGCTTCTTAAAGGGGACTTATATATACGTCCTTTTGCCTGCCCGTGCCATTCTGCAGACGTATATCTGCGTGTGGCGGTGGGCAAGCGGTTAAGAGTTCCCTTCACTGGAACTAAGAGGCCAAGCCCAACCCCTGAATAACAACCCCACATCATAATCCACCCTCCACCAAATGATTTGGACCAGTGCACAAAGCAAGGTCCATAAAGACATGGATAAGTGAGTTTGGAGTGAAGGAACTTGACTGGCCTGCACAGAGTCCTGACCTCAACTGGACAGAACCTCATTTTTAAAAACAGAAAAAATACCCCTGCAAACTTTCAATATCTCTATTAGATATTGGCTGTTACAGATTTGACCTTTTTTGTTACAGAATCTTGTCTGTTTTTAGTTGACAGAAGATAAAAAAAAAAAAGACTTCTTTAATTACTTTATTATAGATCCACAGGTTTCGTAACAGTGGTTTATTATGTCTGTGCTTTTACATTATATAGAAAGCAGCACTTATTGGCATCGCTATAAAACACATGATATTGAAAGCAGAAATATTACCTGAGCTAGCCTGTGCGCAACTAATTTTAATAGCGTTTTTCTCAATAAGACTGTCGGGGAAATATAACCTTAATCATCAAGCAGCATGCATATATTCATAGCAATTTTTTTTTCTTTTTTTTTTTGCCGGCTTATAAGTAGCCTTGTGTCTTCTGGGGTGTGAAATTCCAAATGGCAGCTTAATGAATAAAACATGGATTGCATTTATAGGGTTATAATTTAGCCGGACTGTATCATTTCAACGAAGGCCAGCCTAAAATTGCCCTGATTGAATCAAATTGCATTCACCATATCAATATATTTTTTTCCCTTTCTGAAGGGTTGTAAAATAAAACGGAAACATTATTTATTTCGAATTTAGATTCCTCGGATGAATCAGACCTTTTTTTTTTTCCGTGTCCACTACATAATTCATAACTTAATTAAACTAAATGATATAACAGTTATTGCAATTAAAAATGCCGATACTCGCCAGAATATGCATTAAATAATGGAAATGGAGATGGCTCTGCGAATGGGTTTTTAATATTTCACTTTGGCTGTGTGCTATCATCAACAAAAATAAGACCGGATACAGCAAATACTGGTGCAAGATAGAAGGATGGTGTATCATGTGTACAAATTTTAGTAAAGAGTAAGTCCGCTTTTGTGGGAAAAAATATTACAAAAAAATAATAATAATAATATAGCATTTACAAATACAACACAAGACATATTGTAATTTATTATTATTAAAAATTATATTTCCTTTTCAATCTGCAGCACTGTCATTTTCTGTAAAATTCAATGCAACATGGCAACCCTGCAGGCATTCCATACACAGCTGGTGTATGGGATGCCCCCCCCAAGAAATGTAATTTCTTGATTGTGTGATTGGCTCACTGATTTTCCCAGAATTTCACACAAGATAGAAGCCAGATTCTAGGCATCCTCTGCAACATACATTTCAGTTTTGGGGAGATGTTCATAAAGGGTTAATTACTTCCAAAGAGGGGTAAACCCTGCCCTCATTAGAGCCCCATGAGGGCATCAGCTGATCAAAAATGGAAAAGTCACTCCCATTCAGAATCAGTCTTTTGTAAGTCATGATCTAACAAAGAGCTATTGCTTCTGAGCAGAAACAGGTAGGACTCTATGTAGGCAGGTACAGTTTACCCCTCCCTCTGTAGGTGGTGCTGTGTAGCTGACAGCTGTAGAGAGGGAATGAAGAATGAAGGGAACTTTGTCCCTCTGAAGCCTTTGTAGGTGTCACCAGGAGAGCAGTGCTCCAATTGGGGACTGTAACACAGACATAAAAATCAACAGACATGAGACATAATAACATTATCATGAATATAAGATGAGTTAATTAAGACTTTTACCATGTACGGAAGCATGGATGGAAGGCTTATTGCAGGGATATGCAATTAGTGGACCTCCAGCTGTAGCAAAACTACAAGTCCCATCATGCCTCTGCCTCTGGGTGTCATGCTTGTGGCGGTCAGAGTCTTGCTATGCCTCATGGGACTTGTAGTTCTGCAACAGATGGAGGTCCGCTAATTGCATATCCCTGGCCTATTGGGTCATGTTCTGCAACAAGTATGATCAAAATATTCCCAATGCACATGTTCCTGGAATTAGCTGTGTTAGTGGGTGCTGAAGCGACCATTGGCTGGAAACCGTAAACATTCCAAGCTGTAGATATGTCACCAGCACACCAAAGATTCTCTAAACGATTCCAAAGCTTTATTCAGTGGTCATAGCATATTAACAGCAAAAGCCTTTGTTAATATGCTGTGACCACTGAATAAAGCTTTGGATCCCTTTGGAAATACCTTGGTGTGCTGGTGACATATCTTCAGCTTTGAATGTTCTACAACAAGGAACATGGTCTCAAGGCAACTGCCATGGTACTATGACAGAGCATTCAATAAGTCTGAATCCTACCAGCCACATAAAGGACCTAGACATGGGGGGGGCAGTAAGCGGGGTCTATGCCAAGTGGTAAGTCCTAGAAATTAAATGTGAGGAGATGTAAACTACTACAACTTACAAGAAAAGTCAAGAAGAGCAATTACTGAATAAAGTTCATAAGGGGGTTACTTTCTCAGAAGGAAAAATTACTTAACCCATTATGGAGAGTATACAGTATGAAGGATCATAGGTATTAGCATTGATGGGCATAGGTGAGGCTGCACTGATGGGCACTGATAAAGTTGTTAATATTTATTTTTACAACTTAACTCTGCATAAAACATTTAAGTGTCATTTCATGAGATAATTTATGAGGGCATGTTTAGGGGCAGAATTAGGGGCGGGGCAGGGTAGGGGTTGGGTGGGGCAACTGGTGGCGAGTAACCCTTGAGACCTGGCTAGAAGACTTGTGCACAATGGAAAAATTTGTTCCGTTTCGGTTAGTTTCTTTCCGGTCCTGTTGATTCGTAATCATTCGTAATTTTGCTAGACGGGATTTTTCGTGTTCGGACTCATTCGTATTTTTGCAAGCGACATTTTTCGTTGAATTTTTTGTTGCTTTATAATTCGTACTTTCGGTAGAGTACGTTGTTTTTCGTTGATTCTGGACACAACTCCTACTTTCGTAACCGTTTTTGGGTTCGTTGATTCGTAATTTTCCGTGTCTCTCTCACAACGACGCTGCCTATTATGCCTAATGTGCTTCGAATGGATTTGTACTTTTCTAAATACATAGCGGTTATTTGTAACGATTCGAAATCTCGTATTTTACTTTCGTTTTTTACATGCGGCTATAGGCTCCGCCCCTGTACACCATTTTGAGAGGGTTCAGCACGGTGAGGGAGAAGCAGAGAGCAGAGCAGAGTGAGTGTTATTGTGCTTCGAATGGATTCGAAATCTCGTATTTTACTTTCGTTTTTTCATGCGGCTATAGCCTCCGCCCCCTATACACCATTTTGAGAGGGAGTTCAGCATGGTGAGGGAGAAGCAGAGAGCAGAGTGACTGTTATTGTGCTTCGAATGGATTCGTACATTCGTAACTTTTTTCATAACGAATTATGCCGAAGACCTTCGGGCATTCGCTATTTTGCGGTATAATTTATTTCGGATTCGGTTTTATTCGTAATTGCTCTGTTCGGAAATTCGAATGCTTCCGAATGTCCGAAAGTTGCTAAATTCGGACGAATTTCGTTTCGTTACGAAACGAATTGCACAAGCCTACTGGCTAGTAGCTCAGGACTTGATATTTTTAGTCCTGTAACTCTATAACATATACACCAATGTAGGAGCTGCAGCTTCGGCATCCTGCTTAGCACCAGGGCTAAAACTGTATGACACCGAGATGAATTGTCACCAACAGTGGAGGCCTATAAGTTGGTCTGGAAGTGTAGGAAAAATACAGTGCGACATGGGCACTACCAATCAACCCAAAGAAAGCAAACAACACGGTGTCCAAAGGAAGAACACAAACAAATCAAAAGGCTCACTAACAGCTATACATACATCAACCTAGAGTATAACCAATAAGGAGGTTTCAAGTAAGATATAGAGGCCCTAGAAGGCCCTTATATACTGTATAAGAGATGTTTTTGTGATTGGGTTCAGTTCTAATTTAAAGGTTGATTCCAGTCAAAAAAAGCATTGCCTAATTGCTGGCTAGTACTCTTCTTATGCCGGCCATACACGGTTCGAATTTCGAAAGAATTTTCTTTCGAAAATCGTATCTAAGAATTTTCGGAAGAATTTCGCACCATTAGTGGGCTGCAGCAACAGCCGATTTTCGTGCGGCAATCAAATTTGAGGAATCGAACATGTTGGAAATGTTTTGATAAACTAACGATTTTCTAATCAATGATGGGAGAAACGTGCGGGAAATGTACTAGAAAAAAAAATGCGCATGTGCAAGAAAAGAAAATTCCCGGAGAGAAAAGAAGATTCCCGGCCACGAAAATTATTTTCTGTAGCAACATGAAGGCTTGTTCAGCCGAATTTCGAAAGTCAATGGTGGCATCATCGGATCACAAAAAAAAACGAACTTCCTGATTTTGGAAAGGAAATTTGTTCGAAATTCGACCGTGTATGGCCTGCTTTACGGCTATGTGGTATAAGTTGTCTCAGCTCTTCCCAACTGCTAAGGTAATTAGAAAACTCAGTTAATGAGGTCACAGTGGATGGTCTTTATAATGTTAAATAGTCAAACAACCGAGGAGCCCAGCTATGGTAGAGTGACACCTTAGTTGTGGTCTTTCAGGAGTACGGAAAACATAGGTTGCTACTGGGAAATCATACTTAAATTCCTCAAAAATATTTAAAGCCAGGCGATGATCTAACACTTGGGTGCCCATTCAAGAGTGAAATATTGGCTTTAAAAAAAATAAGCTTTTAAGTAAAATAATTATTGTTAATACCAATTCATATGCACTACACCTTAGGCTCGCACAAGCTGAAATTGCTCATTCTTTTTTTTTCCTCTTAGTTTTGACATACTCATTATGCAGTGAAAAAAGTCCTTTGCTTTGCCTATTCACCATGCCTAATGCTTTATTCAGTCCTGATAATAGGCCTAGAATAGGAAGGATTATAATAGTGGGTATAAAGGTAAAAGTCTTAAAGTATACTATACCTGTGTATAAGATAGTCTTGGGCACAACTCAAGAATTTAGAAACCTAGTTTCTATTTCCAGGCATAATGAAGAGATCTGTCTCGTATGTATTATAGCCACGGGAAATACTGCCAAGAAGTATGACTTCTGCATTGCATACCATTAAACCATCTGTATTTTGACTATTAAAATTGAACTCCCTTCTGTCTTGCACATTGATGATGTCACTACTAATTTTTCAAGGTAATATCTGGATTCGCAAAGCAATTTGGAACATACAAAATGTATTTATATTATTTAAGGCCTTCAAGACATGATGTGGATATTTGTGAAAATATCCTGTTTTATTTTTCATCATGTCTTCTGTATTTTATCTGTGTGTCCACCAGTCAATCACAGAACCCATCTAACATTCAGAAGCGCCTTGCATAAAAATGGGAGGGGATAGTGTAAGTTAGTTAAACTGTAAAGTTTTATTGATTGATGAAGACACTGATAGTGGGGTCTTTTTTCTTACCATGGTCATTGGATTAGGGTTGCTGAGTTACCCTTGTGGTTATAAATGATGGAATTTGTTTTTGAGATTTAGTAGAAATAGAGACCACTTGGATACTAGGTATACCAGGAAATTGAGGAATTTTGAAAATGGCTTTAGTCGGAGGCTTAACAAGAACCTTAAGGACCCCAGGTGCAAGAAACCACGAAGGCCCCCCTTACCCCTTCATAAAAATGGATTTGACACACTTTTTTTCAGTATATAAATCAGTAAAAAATGTCTGTTTCTGATTTCAACTTACCGTATTTGTCAACAGAGGTAGTGTTAGGACAGGACATGGTCAGCCTTTAGGATAATAGATGATAGAATTAGCGACAGCGGTCTGTGTGGGGACCTGAGTAGTCAAACAGTTTAACCTACTTCCCTGCTCCAGTCTTGGAACCCTTTCACATCAGTTCCAGGGCCCTTTTGATTGGTCCTGGGGCCCTTCCCTCAGAGCCCGGGTCACTTCCCACCAATCCTGGGCCCTTTACTCCTGTTGTTGGACCCTTTATTATGGTCCAGCAACAGGACTCTTTCACATGTTCTGCAGCGGGCCCCATTCCTGCTGTCATGGGCCTCCCAATGGTGGTGGAACGCCAGGGCCTGGTCACAAGTGCAAGCTTTGTCACCCTGGTAGTTTTGCCACTGGCTTCAGTCAGGCTCCAGGTCTGGATGTCATTGCCTGTTTTTGTTTTTCTTTAGGTCCCCTCACCTTACAGAGACTTAATAAACTAAATTGTGTGGACGTGTGAATGGTGCCAAGTCTGGGTTGTCTTCCTTCAAGCAAGCTTGTTATGGCTAAAAAGTTAAACTGTCCTCTTTAAATTATGGATACTTTAAGGGTTACATAAGTGGATTTGGTCCATATTAATGAGCCATATGTAGAGGGGTTCTCTAGAGGGATAGGAGGAGGGTTAGGCTTAAATTTAGACTTGCCATTTAAGTGTAGAATCCTCTTTCCGCAGCTTCCCCCTCCTCCACAATATTATCTTTACTTCTGGACACTTTAAGGGTTACATAAGTGTGTTTGGTCTATATTAGTGAAAGATGTACAAGAGGGTTCTCCAGAGGTATAGGAGGAGGGTTAAGCTTAAATTCAGACTTACCTGGAGATGGACTTTAAGTGTAGAATCCCCTCTGTACTTTCCTCCTCCTCCACAATTTTATCTTTACTTCTGGACACTTTAAGGGTTACATAAATGGGTTTGGTCCATATTAGTGAAAGATGTACAAGAGGGTTCTCCAGAGGTATAGGAGGAGGGTTAAGCTTAAATTCAGACTTACCTGGAGATGGACTTTAAGTTTAGAATCCCCTCTGTACTTTCCTCCTCCTCCACAACATTATCTTTACTTATAAACACTTCAAGGGTTACATAAGTGGGTTTGATCCATATTAGTGAAAGATGTAAAAGAGGGTTCTTTGAAGGGACGGGCGGAAGGTTAGGCTTAAATTCAGACTTTTCTGTAGATGGACTTTACGTGTAGAATCCTCTTTCCATACCTTCCTCCTCCTCCACCACAACATTATCTTTACTTCTGGACACTTCAAGGCTTACATAAGTGGGGGTTTGATCCATATTAGTGAAAGATATATAGGAGAATTCTCTAGATTGATGGGAGGAGGGTTAGGCTTAAATTCAGACTTGCCCGGAGATGGACTTTAAGTGTAGTATCTGCTTTCTGCACCTTCCTCCTCCACAGCATTATCTTTACTACCAAATTACAGGGGCACTTTTAATATTAATGTAATAGACAGTAAAGCTAGGCAGAAAAGTTAATGCACATGACTGTACTTTATAGAAGGCAAAGCCTTTCTTAATGTTGCCAAGTGTCCTATAAAGTGGCTGTATTTTTAGCTGAGACTAATTGTTCTGCTGAATGTAATCCCATGGTAATGAAGAACTGCAAAGGTCCATTACACCAGAGCATGCAGTTCCATTTGTTTATTGTCCATCTCTACTGTACATGCCAAATGACTTTAGGTTTTATGTTCTTGGTCTTCTATAGGAGGAAAGATAGATAAATAAGCTTAATGATACATGGTTTTGTGGAGACAGATTATCTACTAAAGGAAAACTGTCCCATGTTTACAGTAGGCTCACATCATTAGCTGTTATTGTGAAATATAAACTGGAAGTTTTATTAGAAGTGGTTGTACCAGTTTTGCTCCATTGCTCTTATTTTGCAGATGTGCATATGCTCCCTCTAGTGGCTATGAATATGTCAGTCAATGTTTTCAGCATTCCGGCTGAATGGCTGTGGAGAGAAAGAAATTATCATAGGCTAAAACACCTAGCACAAACAATTTACAGTGGAAATCTATAGCAAGAGCTCTGTTCATAAACTTGCTCTGGTAAAAGGAGAACAGTTAGGCACTGTACCATACTAATAAGCAGAAAAGACACTATACTGTATATCTGTATATGAATGGAAAGATTGCTGCACTCTCGATCAGCCCATGTAAAAACAAAATGAAAGGTGGCCTCAGCTTGCATGTCTCCAATATCCACATTAAAGCTGAATTTCAGGCAAACTGCTAAATACATGCATTCATGTAAGCTATTTTACCTGCCAAAAGGATTTAAAACTCTGTCATGCTAATCATCAAATTTACACAGCACTGTCAGCCAGCACAGGCTGGTTGGGGTCCTCATTTTTTATGCATTTACACAATACAGACTGGTCACCTCACTGCCCACAGCCTGTGACAGCGAAGAGCAGGGGGACTGAGGAGGTCATCTCCCGTCTCTAATTTGTATTGATTGAAACAAGCCATAGGGATTGGTTCAGATGTAAATTTACCAATGACACATGAATACTCACAAATGGTTAAAAACAACAGGAATGTGGCTTATATGCTTAAGCCATTGGTGATAAGTACCACCACAAGAACATTTAATTGGAAAACTAATGTTTTTCGGGTGTTAAGTCCCCTTCCTCAGAGCTCTGAAGAAGGGGGCTTGACTCTGGAAACATGGTAGCTTTCCAATCATATATCTAGATTAATCCCTACAGCTTGGCATTCTCATTGTTTCGCCCCATACAAGCTGGATTTCCCAGGGACCCAACTAGGACAACATTGGCAAAAAGAAAGCTGCCACATTCCAGAAATCATTTGATTTACTTGGAAGCTCCTCCAAGCTTGGATTAAAGCACTCAACAATCTTCTCCATCTTCTCCAGTCAGCAGCAGATTGGCTTTTATCCTCCTTCTTTCTACCTAACAACTGCTGGGCAAAAGATTATAGGAGGAATACACAAGCAGATCTTGCATAGTTTTACAAGTTCTGCTTTACATAACCTCTTTTACTGTCATGACCATTGTATAGTCAGTGGGCGCATGTCTACAACATTTAGATTTAGCAAGCCATGTCAATGGCTATATTCACTTACTGTAGGGATGAGCTTCGTGTTCGAATCGAACATACGTTCGACTCGAACATCGGCTGTTCGATCGTTCGACGAAGATCGAACGATTTGGGCCGTTCGCGCCAAATTCGAGTGACGCGAACGGCCCACAATGCACTACGCCATCGCAGAGTCATCCAGGCGCTGTGATTGGCCAAGCATGCACTGTGACCCCGCATGCTTGGCCAATCACAGCGCCGGCAGCGAGGAGAGCAATGATTGGCCACAGGCAGGATGCCTGTGGCCAATTATTGCTGAGGGTGTTTAGTACACGCCCCACACTATAAAAGGCCGCCAGCACGGCGGCCTAGTGTAGTGTGTTCCGGAGCAGGGATAGAGCAGCATAGGCAGGGACAGTGACTTTTATTTCTTTCTTGCTTAACCTGGATTCCTTTAGTTTAGGGAAAGAGAAGGATAGGTAGGGAGAGTGTCAGTGTGTTTTGTGCTTGTGCTATAGTGTGCTTAAAAAAAACATTTTTTCTAGGGACAGAAAACTGTAGGTAGGGAGAGTGTCAGTTTCTTTCACTGTGTAAGTCCTTGTTTCTAGGGACCTGGAAGGACAGTGAGTGAATTCTCCTTGTGCTATATTGTGCTTAAAAAAAACATTTTTTCTAGGGACAGAAAACTGTAGGTAGGGAGAGTGTCAGTTTCTTTCACTGTGCAAGTCCTTGTTTCCAGGGACCTGGAAGGACAGTGAGTGAATTCTCCTTGTGCTATATTGTGCTTAAAAAAAAACATTTTTTCTAGGGACAGAAAACTGTAGGTAGGGAGAGTGTCAGTTTCTTTCACTGTGCAAGTCCTTGTTTCTAGGGACCTAGAAGGACAGTGAGTGAATTCTCCTTGTGCTATATTGTGCTTAAAAAAAACATTTTTTCTAGGGACAGAAAACTGTAGGTAGGGAGAGTGTCAGTTTCTTTCACTGTGCAAGTCCTTGTTTCTAGGGACTGGGAAGGACAGTGAGTGAATTCTCCTTGTGCTATAGTGTGCTTAAAAAAAACATTTTTTCTAGGGACAGAAAACTGTAGGTAGGGAGAGTGTCAGTTTCTTTCACTGTGCAAGTCCTTGTTTCTAGGGACCTGGAAGGACAGTGAGTGAATTCTCCTTGTGCTATATTGTGCTTAAAAAAAACATTTTTTCTAGGGACAGAAAACTGTAGGTAGGGAGAGTGTCAGTTTCTTTCACTGTGCAAGTCCTTGTTTCCAGGGACCTGGAAGGACAGTGAGTGAATTCTCCTTGTGCTATAGTGTGCTTAAAAAAAACATTTTTTCTAGGGACAGAAAACTGTAGGTAGGGAGAGTGCCAGTTTCTTTCACTGTGCAAGTCCTTGTTTCTAGGGACCTGGAAGGACAGTGAGTGAATTCTCCTTGTGCTATAGTGTGCTTAAAAAAAACATTTTTTCTAGGGACAGAAAACTGTAGGTAGGGAGAGTGTCAGTTTCTTTCACTGTGTAAGTCCCTGTTTCTAGGGACCTGGAAGGACAGTGAGTGAATTCTCCTTGTGCTATATTGTGCTTAAAAAATTTTTTTTCTAGGGACAGAAAACTGTAGGTAGGGAGAGTGTCAGTTTCTTTCACTGTGCAAGTCCTTGTTTCAAGGGACAGAGAAGGACACCTGAAGGTAGCCCTTATTGCTTTTTTCCCATCTCCCTGCAGGCCATCTATTAGAATGTCTGGAAGGCAAACAAGGAGAGGCAGACAGTCAGGAGGCAATAAAAGAGGGCAAGCAGGCTCTGTGTCTGGGGGCAACAGTGCTGGTCGTGGACGCGGTGCATTGTCATCAGCACATGGCCATGGGACACGCTTGTCCTTCTTTTCCGCAGCTGGACATGTTGAGCCACATCATGCCGAAGACTTGGTAGAGTGGATGACCAAGCCCTCCTCCTCCTCCTCATCCTCTCTCACCCAGGCTCAGGGTACTGGCAAAGCAGCTGCCAAAGCGTCCTCTTCCCTGGTATCAATGTCAGACTCATCATCAGTCACTCCTTCCCTAGACCCACCATGTCCTCCTCCTGAGGAGTCCCCCGAACTGTTTGAGCACAGTGTTGGGTACATGCTCCAGGAGGATGCCCAGCGTTTCGAAGGGTCTGATGATGAAACCCAGCTACAGGAAGGCAGTAGGGTGAGAGCAGACAGAGGGGATGCTCAAGAAGGACACCAATCTGGCAGTCATGTTCCAGCAGCTGCAGCATACTGCCAGATTGGCTCCAGTGATGAGGAGGGAGGGGATGATGAGGTCACTGACTCCACGTGGGTGCCTAATAGGAGAGAGGAGGAGGAGGATGAGGAGGAGGCACATCTCCAATGAGACAGGATGCCCTTTGGTGGCCAGCGTAAGGGCAGTACACCGACGGAATCACACCGCAGAGCTCCGCCTGTGCAGGGCGCTGCCTCTGCCCGTCATTCAAAAAGTTCCTTGGTGTGGGCCTTTTTTGAGGCTAGTGCATCAGATCGCACAGCTGCTGTTTGCAACATATGTCTCAAGCGTATATCGCGTGGCCAAAACATCAGCCGCTTGGGTACCACATGCCTGACCAGACATATGTTGACCTGCCATGCAGCTCGTTGGCAAGCCTACCTCAAAGACCCACACCAAAGAACAAAGCGGACCTCTCCTTGCACCGCATCAGCTGGGATTTCCAACCCCACTATAACTTCAGTCCTCTCTGAAACATGCACTGAGAGGAATGAAGGTGTAGAATTAGGTGTGTCACAGCCAAGTACTTGCGGCCACTCTGCTAGCAGTACACCGACGTCCGATTCTAGCAGGCAAATTTCCCTGCCCCAGCTGCTGGACCGTCGAAAGAAGTTCACTCCCAGCCATCCACATGCCCAGCGGTTGAATGCTAGCTTGGCTAAATTGCTAGCGCTTCAACTGCTGCCTTTTCAGTTGGTAGACTCGGCCCCCTTCCGTGAGTTTGTGCAATGTGCGGTTCCTCAGTGGCAGGTTCCCAAACGCCACTTTTTCTCACGGAAGGCTATTCCGGCTCTCTACCGGCATGTGGAAGGCAATGTCTTGGCCTCGCTGGACAGGGCGGTCAGCGGTAAGGTGCATATTACCGCTGACTCATGGTCCAGCAGGCATGGACAGGGACGTTACCTTTCTTTCACGGCCCATTGGGTCACTCTTTTGGCAGCTGGGAAGGATGCAGGACAAGGTGCAGTAGTGTTGGAGGTTGTCCCACCGCCACGCCTCCAAAATGCTACTACTGGTTGTGACACACCTCTCTCCTCCACCCCCTCCTCTTCTTCTTCCTCCATGGCCTCTTCCTGTGGTTTGTCCTATGAACCAGCGGTGCTCCGTAGCCGTTCACGGGGCTACGCAAGTACGCAGGCAAAAAGATGCCATGCCGTGCTTGCGCTGGTGTGTTTGGGGGACAGAAGCCACACTGGGGCAGAGGTCCTGTCTGCTCTGCAGGGACAGGCCGAGAGGTGGTTGACGCCATGCCAGCTTAAGCCAGGAATGGTGGTTTGCGACAATGGCACCAACCTCCTCTCCGCCCTCCGACAGGGACAACTGACCCATGTGCCCTGTGTGGCTCACGTCCTTAACCTGGTGGTGCAGCGGTTCTTGGGCAGGTACCCGGGCTTACAGGATGTCCTGAGGCAGGCCAGGAAAGTCTGTGTGCATTTCCGCAGATCTTATAATGCCAGTGCTCGCCTGGCTGAGCTGCAAAAGGAGTTGAACCTGCCCAAGAACCGCCTTATATGTGACATGCCCACCAGGTGGAACTCAACGTTGGCCATGCTGCAGCGGCTGCACACGCAGCAGAGGGCCATCAATGAGTACCTGTGCGACTACGGCACCAGGACAGGGTCAGGGGAGCTTGGTTTTTTTTCTCCACGCCAGTGGGGCATGATCAGGGATGCATGCACTGTCCTGGCACCATTTGAGGAGGCCACGAGGATGGTGAGCAGTGACAGTGCATGCATCGGTGACACTGTACCTCTTGTCCACCTGTTGGAGCACACGCTGCGTGGAATAATGGACAGGGCACTTGAGGCAGAACAGAGGCAGGAAGAGGAGGACTTCCTTGCCTCTCAAGGCCCCCTTTACCCAGACAGTGTTCCTTCTGTCCCACCCATCGCACAGGAAGAGGAGGAGGAGGAGGAGGAGGATTGTGTCAGCATGGAGGTGGAGGCTGGCACTCAGCATCATCAGCAGCAGTCTTTTAGGGATGATTTACAGTCCCAAGAAACCAGTGGACTTGTACGTGGCTGGGAGGAGGTGGCTGCGGATCATGTCGTCCTTAGTGACCCAGAGGACTCCGGAGCGAATGCCTCAGCAAACCTACGCTGCATGGCCTCCCTGATCCTGCAAAGTCTGCGGAAGGATCCTCGTATTCTTCGGATCAAGGAGAGGGACCATTACTGGCTGGCCACTCTCCTTGATCCACGGTACAAGGGTAAGGTTGCGGACCTTATGTTACCGTCGCAGAGGGAGCAGAGGATGAGACAACTCCGGGAGGCCTTGCAGAAAGGTCTGTGCAACGCGTTCCCAGAGACTGGGAGGTTACAAACTCCTGGTCCTGGACAACGAGTTGCTGAGGCTTCGGCCAGTCAAAGAAGGAGCGGTGGGGAAGGTGGCCGTCTGACCGATGCGTTCAGACAATTCTTTAGTCCGCAGCCCCAAAGTATGATCGGTTCCAGCAACCATCGCCAGCGTCTGATAAACATGGTGCAGGAATATCTAGGGGCAAGGTCAGACTTGGACACCTTCCCCACCGAAAATCCTCTGGCTTACTGGGTCTTGAGGATGGATCACTGGCCAGAGCTTGCACAGTATGCAATTGAGCTACTGGCCTGTCCTGCATCCAGCGTTCTTTCGGAACGCACATTCAGTGCTGCTGGAGGATTTGTCACGGATCACAGGGTGCGCCTGTCCACCGACTCGGTTGATCGACTGACTTTCATCAAGATGAACCAGTCTTGGATCACCACCAGCTACCACACACCTGATGCTGATATAACAGACTAATTGATTTTAACATGTCACATCCCTTCAAGACTGATGCTGATGCTGAGTGTCTGTGCTGTTATGTTGACTGGCTATCCTCCTCCTCCGAGTCCTCAATGATACGATTGATGATGATAGCTTGGAAGATCATTTTTGTTTATGGGTGCCGCCACCAGTGGCTAAGGCCCAATTTTTCAGCCCCTGTTTTACAGGGGCGTGTAATTACAATTTTTTTAGCAATAATTTACCATAGGGCTCATTGCTGTGCTCCAAGTACAGTATCTGTGAGGGCTTGAAGTGTTGTGGCACCAGTGCCTAAGGCCCAATTTTTCAGCCCCTGTTTAACAGGGGCGTGTCATTACAATTTTTGAAGCAATACTTTGCAACAGGGCTCATTGCTGTGCTCCAAGTACAGTATCTGTGAGGGGTTGTAGTGTTGTGCCACCAGTGCCTAAGGCCCAATTTTTCAGCCCCTGTTCAACAGGGGCATGTAATTACAATTCTTGATCTAATAATTCACAGCAGGGCCCATTCCTGCACCCACCAAGAGTAACTCTGAGGGCTTACAGTGTTGTGTCAACACCACCACCACCACCAAAGGCCCAATTTTTCAGCCCCTGTTCAACAGGGGCATGCAATTACAATTCTTGATCTAATAATTCACAGCAGGGCCCATTGCTGCACCCACCAAGAGTAACTGTCAGGGCTTACAGTGTTGTGGCACCAGCACCACCATCAAAGGCCCAATTTTTACTACCACTGTTCAACAATTATATGTAATTACAATTCCTGATATAATAGTTGACAGCAGGGCGTTCCAGCACCAACCAAGAGTAACTGTGAGTGCTTACAGTGTTGTGCCAACACCAACAACTAAGGGGCCTATTTCTGCAGAGTATCTACGGCAGGTCCCTACTTTCAAACATCCAACTTACAAACGACTCCTACTTGCAAACGCAAGAAGACAACAGGAAGTGAGAGGAAATCTACCCCTAGGAAGGAAAATTCTCTCCTGTAAGAATTAATATGGGAGAAAGGTGTCTCCTCTGTACTGATGCTTTATCAGCAATCCTTGTTTCAAGAAAAACACCACATTTCAAAAACAGTTGTCATTGGGACGGAAAGTGAGGTGAAATGTTCTGAACAGGGGCACAGACAGCAAAACAAATGTTACAGGGGTGATAACCCTTACCTATGTTTTCCAAAAAGTTTAAAAATAGATTTTTGGGCTGGAGCTACACTTAAACAATGTACCTGTTCAAAATTACAAACAGATTCTACATAAGAACAAACCTACAGTCCCTGTCTTGTATGCACCGCCTGTATACGGCTGTTCAGAGTATATAGGGCCTTTTTTATTTTATGTGCGGGGTTCCCCTTAATATCCATACAAGACCCAAAGGGGCTGGTAATGGGCTGGGGTAGGGGGGGGGGGGGGGGTCATGGGGTAGCTATGCCATTTTTCTTAAAGATTTTCATCCATATTACTGGGACCAGACATTACATTAAAGCCGCAAGCAGTTTTAAATGGCTTTTTTTTCCTTTAGAAGTGTCATTTTGTGCAGGGACAGTTCTAAACACGGGAAACACGTGGCACTTCACAGGCATACTTTAGACACCCCCCAGGTACGATATTTAAAGGAATATTTGCCTTTTTTCTTTTCACTTTATGCATCATTAAAATGACTGCTCCCGAAAAACGACCGTTTTTAAAACTTCTTTTTGCATTGATACATGTCCCCTGGTGCAGAACCCGGGTTCCCAAACCCTTTTTAGGACAATAACATGCATAATAGTTGTTATAATTAGCACTTTAGAATTCGAACGTTCGCATCCATTGTATTTAATAGGGTTCTAATGTTCGTACGAACTTTCGGTCCGTTTGCGGGTTCTGGTGCGAACCGAACCCGGGGGTGTTCGGCTCATCACTAACTTACTGTATATAGATATTGAGCCTCCAAGTCTGAGTAGTGTAGGCTAGTCTATTCAATTATGTTTACCGGTATAAGGGTTAAGAAGACACAGAGACCATGGTTTTGCATTCTTCTCTGCATAGATCAGGGATATGCAATTAGCGGACCTCCAGCTGTTGCAAAACTACAAGTCCCATCATGCCTCTGTCATGCTTGTGGCTGTTAGAGTCTTGCTATGCCTCATGGGACTTGTAGTTCTGCAACATCTGGAGGTCCGCTAATTGCATATCCCTGGCATAGATGAATAAAGATGATGTCATTGACAACAATTATTACTAATGTTGAGGGAGTTGATTTACCTAAGCAGATTGCCCATTTCCGCCACTTGGCAAACTGATCTACCCAAAAAACTGGTAAAAGAGCACCTTAAACCACTAGTAGTTTAGTACTGTATTGGGTAAGCCTGTGCTTCAGTAGGTCCCCTTACCACCCTTTGTAACCAAAGCTCAGTGGGAAACTGAGCCAATAGATGATGACATGTTACTATAAAGACATAGTTCATGGATCACAGCTAGCTGGTGTTCCTTGAAGATGCAGATTCTAATTCACCAGATTGATGCAGGAGAGAATTCATGAGCATTAGCTCATCAGTAATGATGACTGAAGTATAGATTAATAGTGGTTAAATCTTTTATACTTCTTTAGGTCTTCTACCCATCAACTCAAACCACAATATTGGTATAAACCATTGGGGCAGTCAATAGTCATTAGATATTGATTTCCTTGGTAGTCTTAAATCGAAAATAATACAGAATTTGGCTTCCTTTACTAACAGTGAGCTGAGCAATGACTGCATTAATATCCCAAATGTAATAACCATTAACTCATGCAGAACACGTCCTTGCAGTTGAATAGAATCCAGCAAGTAACAGCTTATAATTTAATTTTGATATGTCGAACGGAGATAAATCTTATAAATTTGGCAGCTGAACTATCATCACGGTTATCTCAATCAATGAGTCAACAAGAATATTTGTCTTTCTTTCATAAAATGGCAATGGCTGCGAGTTAAGGCAAATCCCTAATGCCTCAGTCCATTTTTCAAGCTCTTCTCTTGCCTGCTTCTAAAAGGGTCACCCGGCACATTTGCAGAGTTGGCGTGCGGTAAATCAAGAGAGACACCACTTTGTTAAACTGCATTATGAAGAAACAACGCATTGATTTAAAACAGGCAATATACCATTAGTTATCTTAGTCTTCTTAAAGTGGGTCTGCATTCAATTGCATAACATCAAGTAATTGGTTAACAGTCTTGCTGGGATGGATAGAGAATTGGTAAGAATAGGAATTAAACTCTGAAGAAAATACTGTATTTATCGGCGTATAACACGCACCTTTTTCCCCTTAAAATCAGGTGCGTGTTATACGCCGATCCCCCGCTGATTGTGAGCGAGCGGAGCCGAGATACACAAAGCCGAAGTACACTCGGCTTTACTCGGCTCCACTCGCAGTCACTCCCATCTCCACTGATTGCAAGCGCCGTTGACATAGGGAAAGCCGAGTGTACTTCGGCTAGTCTCGGCTCCTCTAGCAGTCCCGCCCCGACTGTGAGCAGAGCTAAGTCTAGCCGAAGTACACTCGGCTTTCTGTATGTCACCGGCGCTCCAAATCAGTGGAGGTGGGCGTGACTGCCAGAGGAGCTGAGTAAAGCCGAGTGTACTTCGGCTTTGTGTATCTCGGCTCCTCTCACAATCAGTGGAGATGGGCGGGACTGTGAGCAGAGCCGAGTCTAGCCGAAGTACACTCGGCTTTCTGTATCTCGGCTCCACTCACAGTAGGCGGAAATCGGCACCAAATTTAAATCAGGCCAGGGCAAGGCTGCAAATGCAAAGGCACTGGGCAAGGCTGCAGATGGACACTGGGCAAGCCTGCAGATGGACACTGGGCAAGACTGCAGATGGACACTGGGCAAGGCTGCAGATGGACACTGGGCAAGGCTGCAAAGGCACTGGGCAAGGCTGCCGATGGACACTGGGCAAGGCTGCAAAGGCACTGGGCAAGGCTGCAGATGGACACTGGGCAAGGCTGCAATGATGGACAAGGCTGCAGATGGACACCGATAAGGCTGCATTGATGGGCATTTAAATGTAAGTTTTTTTCCTTACACTTCCCTCCTAAAAGTTTTTTTCCTTAAAATTCCCTCCTAAACTTGGGGTGCGTGTTATACGCCGGCACGTGTTATACGCCGATAAATATGTTATATGTTGTGGCTCCAGACTTTTTCCAGTGTTGACCACATGATTGAAAGTCTAGACCAGCCTTTCTCCACAGGGTTTTGTGGAACCCAATGGTTTCTCCATTGCTAGGGGTTTGTGGATGGGGCCTACTTGCCCTGCACATGGGGGTACCTTTCTTTGTGTATGTGCTCATTAATGCCTGAGACCAGGCAAGGCCGGGTTCATGTGGAAATCAAACATTATGGTATTACCCCGACTTAGAGATGAGCCGTACACTGTGTGCAGTAAATACAGTGGCTTGAAAAAGTATTCATACCAGGGGTGTACCTAGAGCATTTGGCACCCGGGGCGGATCCTATAGCTGGCACACCCCCACCCCCCCCGGACGGGGCATGTTGATGTGCTGACGTCAGCCTCAAGTGACGTCACGTGTAGCGCCTCCATCCACTGCGGCCCGGAACCCGAAAGAATTGTCCCCCCTCTGCTCCTCCGGGCAGCCAGGCCCCTCTTCCTCCTCTGCAAAAACAGTGCTGACTGACCCAAGGATTGTCATTGGGTGGCTGGTGCCAGATAGAATTACATGTAACTGGCATCGGAACACTTACTATGTGCTACTGTCAGTGGCTTCACTAGGGTTGGTGTCACCTGGTGCAGTAAAACATGGTGTCACCCTCCCCCCAAAAAATAATTTTCCTGTTTTCTGAAAGTTTTCACTACACAGCCCCCATACCTCTGAACCCCTTTACATTACACAGTCCCCACACCTCTGGACCCCTTTACATTATATAGCCCCCCACTCTGGATTCTTGGAAATCTGCGTTCCATGTGCGTTTCTCACACTGCATTCAAAATGCACTCCAGTTGTGATCTGCAGTGGGTGTCAATGTTAACTCCATAAAGGCAGGTCTCAAATATAATGCGTTTACCTGCATTGGATTGATGGTACAGTAGTACCACGCAATCCAGTTCTTGTGTGTCTTTTAACTCTTGGTGTGGTCCAGCACAATTTCAGCCCATTAATGGGCTGAAAATTGTAGTGCACCTGGAAAACATGTGAATCGCACAGGAATGCACAGTGTGAACCTGTGTGATTCGTCGTGTGAACCGTACCTGAGTCCTGGAGCCCAGTGCTGGAAAAAGTTCTGCCACCCGACTCCACTTACTTGCCAGGCAGAAGTGCAATAGTGTGATCACCTGGGGCGATTGGCCTGCATGTCTAGCAGGGTGCCCTGATTGTCCCCTGTGTAGCAGCCAGCATCCTTTTGAATCAGGGGTGGGGAGAGGGTACTGCATGTGCTAGGGGGAACTTTGGGGGGAGGACTTGTGTGGGGGGGCAGATTTTCCTAAAACGCCCCCTAGCACATGCAGTACCCTCTCCCCCACATCCAAATCACTGCAAGTATCCATTTATATCAGCTATATGTGTGTGTGTAATAATAACACACCTCAGATGCAGCATCTCGCCTCCTCCCCGGCTCCTCCTCCTGTCTGTGTACACAGAAGACGTCAGAGCGGAGGAGGTGTGATAGGGGGCGGTTCACCGGCGTGTGCATTGCCAGTGAGAAAGACAGCCGGCGGGAAGCATTGTCGGCTGCCATGAAGAGCTGAGCTGAGATTGCGTGGGACAGCGCTTCCCTCCCAGGCAAGTCACTGCTTCATTCACTTTAAAGCGCATGGGCGGCAAATCACGGAGGTAAGGTTGCTCCGGCGTGTTGACACCAACAAGGTGTGGCACCCGGGGCAAACCGCCCCCCCCCCCCGCTCCAACGTTGGTATGCCACTGATTCATACCCCTTGACATTTTCCACATTTTGTCATGTTACAACCAGAAACGCAAATATGTTTTATTGGGATTTTATGTGATAGACCAACACAAAGTGGCACATAACTGTGAAGTGGAAGGAAAATGATGAATGGGTTTCAACATTTTTTACAAATAAATATCTGAAAAGTGTGGCATGCGTTTGTATTATGTGATTATAAAAAGAAAAATTTGCGCTAGGTGCAAAATAATGTGAAGTAATAAATAAATGAATAAGTCCCTTAAGGAAACCTGCTGCTAACACCAAAAAAAACCTTGATATAAGGTACAAACAAAAATGGGTATACAAAATAGTGTAGCGCTGGAAAAAAAACTGTGTATGTCTATACAGTGAATTAAATAAGTGAAAAAAGTATCAAAAACACAAGTAAACAGCACAAATAAACAAATAAAGTTCATAAATGCACGTGAAGAGCGAATAATTGAATGTGTAGTGGGTCTTCCCTCTAATTGGATGATGAAAGTTCCACAGAGAAAATATCCAATAAAACTGGTAGATATTATTCCAACAATAAGTGAAGATCCCGCCACCAAAGTGAGAAATGAAGGCTTACCAAACAGCCTGTGACCGCCCTTCTCAGGGGGGTCAAAACAAGCTTAGCAGAGCGATGTTCACTCCATGGGAGGCAGGAAGACTGCAGTGGGAACACTCCATTCACAGTAGGTGAGTCTCCAGAGACGTGTCTGCACAGCTGATCCAATCCAGAAATGGGAAACACTCTTGATGAATCAGAGTGAATAATCCTCAGCAGATGAAACGAAATCCAAAAAAGAAAAAAGAACTTTCCATAGTGCAGAGTTCATCAAGGAAGTTTTAATTTGAATGGTCTTTGACAGAAACTCGGAGCAATTTACTTCCTTGCAAGGATTTTCTCTTTTATTATTTTATGCATATAGGAGAACTGTACTTTCTCTTGTACATTTTTTTTAAATCGAAGTCAAGTCAGGGATAAAGTTGTGGAGAAGTTTAAAGCAGGGTTAGCACTGTTCAATCCATCATCCGAAAATTGAAAGAGTATGGCACAACTGCAAACCTACCAAGACATGGCCGTCCACCTAAACTGACAGGCTGGGCAAGGAGAGCATCAATCAGAGAAGCAGCCAAGAGGCCCATGGTAACTCTGGAGGAGCTGCAGAGATCCACAGCTCAGGTGGGAGAATCTGTCCACAGGACAACTATTAGTCGTGGCCTACAAATCTGGCCTTTATGGAAGAGTGGCAAGAAGAAAGCCATTGTTAAAAGAAAGCCATAAAAAGTCCCATTTTGAGTTTGCGAGAAGCCACGTGGACACAGCAAACATGTGGAAATTTGTGGTGCTCTGGTCAGATGAGACAAAAATTTAACTTTTTGGCCTAAAAGCAAAACGCTATGTGTGGTGGAAAACTAACACTGCACATTACCCTGAATACACCATCCCCGTCGTGAAACATGATGGTGGCAGCATCATGTTGTGGGGGTGCTTTTCTTCAGCAGGGACAGGGAAGCTGGTCAGAGTTGATGGAATGATGGATGGAGCCAAATACAGGGCAATCTTAGAAGAAAACCTGTTAACGTAACCATGCGGTTACGTATATGGGGTCTCCATACCTCAGATTCTGTCCCAGTTACTTTTAGGGGAACCAACCACTCTAGAGGTAGCCAGGTCAGTGACCACCTCGCTACTGGAGGACCTGTCACTTTGGCCAGGTTCCACACTTCACGGCTGGCTTCTTTACACTCCTCACCAGTACTTGGTTACCCATGGCAACTGCTCTCCAACTCCAACTTTCCTGCGGACCTAACCTTCTGTAGTGGCCTTGCTTTGTATCCCATGTGTGCTTTATAGTCCCTTTTCCTTTGATACACCATATGCTACCATGCACCCCTTTAAATAACTTAAGATCAGGCTTAAAACAATTAAAAATACTTTACTGATAACTCTCTCTCTCCTGGCAATGTCCATAAAAACAAAATACAGTTCATCCCTAACTGACTAATTTGAGAATGCCCAAGCACACCTTAATAAGGTGCAAGTCCATAATTGGTGTCCTCCAAAAGCTTGGCAGATGCTTTTGATGTCCAGTGTTCCATGGGAATATATGGCACAGCAGCACCTTATCAGTATCCAATGTGTAGCGGCAGCCCTCCGAACCTTCCCCATATTTAAATATGTAGAAACGAAAAAAAGGGCCACAAAAGTCCTGGAAAGGAGCCATGACCCAATGAACCCCTTCCTAGCCTGTTCAAGCTTACTAATCTTGCTAAAACAGAACCTTCTTTGTAGGCCCTGCCTACAGGTTCCTTGGGCAGTGAGCAATTTTTGCCTCTCAGATAAGTAACTGCTGACATCAATGCTCTTTTTAGCTATCTACAAGGTGGAGAATCTTTCCAATGACCACAAATGTAAGGAGCATTTTTCCCACTAATACACTGCAGATATAATAATTATTATAAGGGGTTCTCTGAGACCAAAAAGTTAAAAGCCCTGTACACACGATCGGTTTTACCGTTGAAATCAGTCTGATGGTCTTTTTTCCATCGGTGTGAAAAAATAGAACATGTTTTAAATTTTTCCGATGGATAAAAAACCGTTAGCAAATTCCAATCGTCTTTTGGGAAAGTCCATCGGTTAAAAAACCCACGCATGCCCAGACTGAATTATGAGACGGGAGCGCTCGTTCTGGTAAAACTAGCTTTCGGAATGGAGATAGCACATTCGTCATGCTGTAACGGACTGAAAAGCACGGAGACTGAAAAGCGCGAATCGGCTCTCACCAAACTTTTACTGCAGCCCAAAGGGTGGCGCCATTAGATTTGAACTCCCCCTTTATAGTGGCGTTGTACGTGGTGTATGTCACGTCGTTTTGGTGCGGTCGGTTTTTTGACTGATGGGGTGTGGGCAAGACTGATGGAAAACAGTTTCATCGGATTTCCGATGGAAAAATCCATCGGATTAGAATCCATAGGATATCCAAACGTCTGTACAGGGCTAAAGGGTTTCTTTGTTAAAAAACATTAAGAAATGCTTGTCTAGGCACTTAGCTACATGATCTCTGCTAAAAGCTCAGAAATTATATTTTATAGAAATACATTAAATAGCTCACTCGTGTTGTTTTTCTGTTGAACAGTATCCAACTTTCATTGCTGAAAGGTTTCCTGAAGACAATGGGATCTAAGCACTTTGGGTTTAGGTGGCCAATCACATCTGCCTAGGCTCTGTGTGCTTGATGACCAGTCTCCTCAATGGCTTCTATTACTTTCAGTTCAGGCACAAATGCTGCAGGGGAACAATTGTCAACTTGTCTTCACCAACCATTTCCACCCAGAGGCCAAACAGTGGCTGTACAGATTGGACCTTTTTTAATTCTGGACACCAGGGAAAGAATATAATCAGAAAATACCTATTTAGGAATGAGTCATTAGGCTGCTGTGGCATTCCAAGGTGCTCTTCACCTCCCCCCCCCTATTTCTTTCTTCTCTTCCATCCCCCCCTTTTCCCTCCCTTTTCTTTACCCCCCTTTTTCTTCTTTTTTTTCCTCGTGTTTTGTTTTTTGTCATTTTATTTTGGGCTGCTTAATTTTTGACCATTATTTTTGGCTGCCCTGGAGGGCAACCATACCCGTACCTGTTCTTTTGCTCTCTTCCTATTAGGATGAGTTGAGCTTTGCTATACCCCAAATGTATGTGCTTTTCAGGGCCCTCCTTCGGATTGTGCCGAATCTGGATCGCTACCGCATTTGACCTGCTGTCCTTTTATAAGTGACTCCTCTGCCTATTGACCCATGAACTATTGAAGTCTTATTTGTTTCTGCGTGTATTTGGTACTGATATAGGGGCGTTACACTTTGTGCAATTTTGTAAAATTTTTGTATTCAATTCTTGTAAAATTTCAAACTTTCAATAAAATGTATTGATCCAGAAAATACCTATTGAGAGATTATGAGGCAGAAGGAAGATGTGGTGAGTTTTAAAGTAAAGATTTTTTTTTTATAGAAGTTCTCCTTCTGATTTGATCATTACCAATAGGAACCCTGTGATAGAAACATACAATAGGCCTTTGATACTGTTGACCACCCGCTCCTTCTCAATAAACTCTGTTCCCTTGGCCTCCAAGATTCTGCTCTATCCTGGTTCTCCTCCTACCTATCACAGTGCTCCTTCAATATTACCTAAAACTCTGTCTCCTCCTCTCCATTTCCTCTTTCTGTAGGGGTCCCCAAGGCTCTGTTCTTAGACCCCTTCTCTTCTCTATCTACACCTCCTCCCTTGGTCACTTGATAATCTCCCACGGCTTTCAATACCATCTCTATGCCGATGACACCCAAATCTACAGTATCTGTCTTCTTCTCGCCTCACTCCTTCCGTCTTCTCTCGCATTACTAACTTACTAACTGACATATCAGCATGGATGTCGCACCACTTCCTTAAAATAAATTTCTCTAAAACCTAGCTGATAATATTGCCCCCTGTCCATGCCCTCCTCAGTGACTTTTCCGTCAAGGTCAATAATGCAACCATCAATCCCCCCCTTGCCTAGGTGTAATCCTAGACTCTGACCTCTCCTTTCAGCCCCAAATCCAATCGTTGTCAAAAGCTTGTAGAATTCACTGATGTAACATCTCTAAAATCCACCCCTTTTTAACTAATGAAAACACAAAACTGCTCATTTACTCCCTTGTGATCTCTCGCCTTGACTGTTGCAACTCCCTTCTCGTAAGCCTACCTCTCCATAGGCTATCCCCTCTTCAGTCTATCCTAAATTCTGCTGCCAGACTTGTCTACCTTACTAATTGCTCAGTGTCTTCCACGCCTCTCCGCCAATTTCTACACTGGTTTCCGATCGCCCAGCAAATTAAATTCAAAATACTAAACACAACATACAAAGCCATTCACAACTGCCCCAAGCTACATCACCAATTTTGTCTCCAATTATCACACAAACCGTCCTCTCTGCTCCTCCCAAGACCTCCTGCTCTCAAGCTCCCTTGTCTTCTTCTCCAATGCTCGTCTCTGGGACTTCTGCAGAGCCTCTCCCATCCTCTGGAACTCTCTACCTCAATCTGGCTATCTCCTACTCTAGCTGCCTTTAGGCGATCCCTGAAAACTCATCTCTTCAGGGAAGCCTATCACGCCTCCAACTAATCTTTTACCACTTCCATCAGCTCTTTCCCCACAGTTACAACCTTTTGTATCACTTGCCCCACCCTATTAGATTGTAAGCTCTTATGAGCAGGGCCCTCCTAACCCTCTTGTATTTTATTGTATTGTATTGTAACTGTATTGTCTCCCTTTTATATTGTAAAGCATTGTGCAAACTGTTGGTGCTATACAGGGCTTTTTTTCTTAGAGAATAGGTGCAGGAACTCCCCCTTTACGAGTCACCCCTTTTCTTCACCCCCTACCAGTTCCGTCCCTTTTAGACAATATAGGACCAAGTATCATTTTGTGGTGCTTAGTAATTTGTATGGAATTTGGTAATGATATCAAGAAAAGAAGTAAAATAGATCCCCTGCAGCCAACAACAATAGATCCCCCTAACAACAATGGACCACCCACAACAAAATTTCCCCACCAGCAACAATAGACTCCCGGCAGCATTAACAGATCTTCACACAGCCAGCATTAATAGATTCTCTGGCTGCCATCAACAATAGACCCTTCCCCCAACAGTAGATCTCTTTCAGCAACAACTGACCCCCCAGCAACATAAGACCCCCCCCCAGAAACAATATGTCCCGCAGCAGCAACAATAGACCCCCCCTGCAAAATAGATCCCCAGCAGTGAGCATCAATACCCTGCAGCACACCACAGCACCTTTTGCCATTACATACAGTCAGTCCAGGAGGTGCCGGAACTGCGTTTCCCCGCGTTCCCTCTGAAAAAAAGCCCTGGTGCTATATAAATCCTGGATAATAAATCCTGTATAATAATTTTCATTGGGCATATTACACATACGTAAAGCAAAAGTGATGAGGGGCCAGAAATGTCTCTTTGTACATGAGCTCTGTGGTTACTTTCTGCCACTGATTGTGAAATTAATGATGTAAACAGATATGCTCAGCTGCATACTGGATCATTTAGTTAAACAGCTCTGGATTGCACAATGGCTTTACGCCTTCAAAAGGCTTTTATCAACAGCAATCATTCAGTTGGCAGGGAAGTGCTGCGTTACGATGTCCAGCTCAACATTTTTGATTAATTTATTACAGTAATACAGAGCAACAGAATAATTAAATATGTGATTAAAGCTGAAATCCATGGTAAGCAAATATTGTCTCAATAAAAAAGCCGTGTGTGTTTTCTGAATCTTGATGTCCTTTATGAATTTCTTCCAGAACTGCAGTAATCAAACATGACACAACTCCAGCAATTAGCTTCAATTCAGGAGTACGGGTATATTTCAGACCCTTTACTAACACTCTTTCTCCTTATGCAGGGTGACTGGTCTTGTCTCCGCCCCCTCATGTAGCTTTTTTGCAGGCAGACTGTAGTGGGTGCCACAGCTCTGCCCTCTGCACATGCTACGTGCAACCCATTGATGATGTCTATTTTTACAAGGTGATATTTGGGTTTGTCAGGCATTTGATGCTAATGTGGATGTAGGCCCTGTATGGCTATTGAAAAATATATGTAGCGCTACCCCCAGTTAAGAGAGCCGCTGGTTTGATTTTGGGCCCTGTATACAGCACCGCCAACCCCCGGCAATCTTACTCGACCCACTCTGGCACAGTTAGTCTAGAGTTAAACTTATATCACATGCAATTTAGTATTTCAAGGAGTAACCTTTTTTTCAATAAGAGAACACACTGAGGCGAGACAGTTTTACTTTTATCAAAAGTCATAGGCAGAACAGAACACATGCAACTTGCTTGCAGAGCCCTGCAGCAATAGGTGTAGCACACAACAATGGCCCAGCGTGGTAACCCACCGCGCGCAGCAATTATGGTGTACGCGCCCTGTGGGGCACTAAACAATATCACTCTCTCTCCTCCCTAGTCAGGCCTGACAAAGAAGAAATCTCAGTCTTTTCATTCTAGGATTTCTTCGCATGCAAACTTTCGGTGGTGCACTTGATGAAATAGTATTTGTAATCCAGAAGTAGGCAGTCCCAAGGAACAATATACTGGAGACTCTTTAACTCTGTCCTGCTACTGGTCTCCTAATGGAATAACAAACAAATGATAGGTGGGCCAAGGCAGTCTATAGGCCTATACGGTACAGACTATTGGCTTGAGCAAGTGCTCGCTCACCACTCCGGACGCGATCCCAGTCCAGGACTTCCACCTGCTGTGTCTCCGCACACAGCATCTGCAACGATCGGGTCCCCGATCCAACTGATGTCCTCACTCGACCAGTCTGGTGCCACCCAGGCTCCGCAGTGGGGTGGAAGGCCCCAGGCTTCGGGGCCTTGTACTGCAGCAGATCCGCATAGTAAGAAACTGTTGCTTGCAGCGCAGTGTCCAAAGAGGCCGAGCTCCGCCTCGCCTCCCTCTTAAATAGCCCCCTCCCATGAGTCTCTGCGGTGGCCCATTTGCACTCTGGGTGCCGAACGGGGTTCTGGGTAACGTAGTCCCGGGGCCTTAAAGGAGACCCCGCTACATATATATAGTTAGTCTGTTAGAAAAAAGACACAAGTCCACCCAGTTCAACCCACAGAGGAAAATAAACACACACACATATTTAGAAAACCTCCATATACACAATCCTATACCCCAGCCTTTTTCAACCAGGATGCCCAGGCACCGCAGGATGCCTTGAGGTTTCTTCAGGGGTGCCTTGGCAAATTGCCTACAAAATGATCAAAAATTCTATGCAAGCCAGTAGGTGGGTCAAGCCTGCCTTTCAGTTATACAAGTTTTAGAAGGGTAGGGATCGCCCTGGACTGACTTAGTAGGTCACTGGTTGTAGACAGAAAGTCAGATGGGCAGAATAAGAAAAATGTCTTTCCAGAATTTGATGCCCGGCTGTTGTGTGAAAATAGTGGGCCCTGTGGCCTGGGCTTCTACCTCAGGAGCGCCCAAAATGTAATAGTTGAGGAATAAACCGCTTTAATAAGAGTTCATGTGATGGAACAAAGCCAATGTGTTTCGGGGGACAAAGGACTTTCCCTTCTTCAGGGCTCCTGTTATAAAAAAGATCCTGTTAGGGTCTGTCTGGGACCTGAACGTCATGAAGATCCGACCGTCAGGTACTGTATGGCTTGAGAGGCAGCATTCTCTCCTCCCAAGCCATACCTGACGGTCGGATCTTCATGACGTTCAGGTCCCAGACAGACCCTAACAGGAGCAGGTATTCATCAAGGATGTCTCTGTACATTACTGCATTTATCTTTCCCTCAATCCTGACTAGTCTCCCAGTTCCTGCCGCTGAAAAACATCTCCACAGCATGATGCTGCCACCACCATGCTTCACTGCAGGGATGGCATTGGCCAGGTGATGAGCGGTGCCTGGTATCCTCCAGACATGACGCTTGCCATTCAGGCCAAAGAGTTTAATCTTTGTTTCATCAGACCAGAGAATTTTGTCCTTCAGGTGCCTTTTTTCAATCTCCAGGTGGGCTGTCATGTGCATTTTATTAAGAAGTGGCTTCCGTCTGGTCAACCTACCATACAGGCATGATTGGTGGAGTGCTGCAGAGATGGTTGTTCTTCTGGAAGGTTCTCCTCTCTCCACAGAGACACGCTGGTGCTCTGTCAGAGTGACCATCAGGTTCTTGGTCACCTCCCTGACTAAGGTCCTTCTCCCAGATCGCTCAGTTTTGCCGGCCGGCCCACTCTAGGAAGAGTCCTGGTGGATCCAAACTTCTTCCATTTACGGATGATGGAGGCCACTGTGCTCATTGGGACCTTCAATGTTGCAGAGATTTTTTTTGTATCCTTCCCCAGATCTGTGCCTCCATACAATCCTGTTTTGGAGGTCTGCAGACAATTCCTTGGACTTCATGGCTTGGTTTGTGCTCTGACATGCACTGTTAACTGTGGCACCTTCTATAGACAGGTGTGTGCCTTTCCAAATTATGTCCAATCAACTGAATTTACCACAGGTGGACTCCAATCAAGTTGTAGAAACATCTCAAGGATGATCAGTGGAAAGAGGATGCTCCTGAGCTCAATTTTGAGTGTCATGGCAACGGCTGTGAATACTTATGTACATGGGATTGTTTTGTTTTTTTATATTTAATAAGATTGCAAAGATTTCAAACAAAATTATTTCACATTGTCATTATGGGGTATTGTTTGTAGAATTTTGAGGCAAATAATGAATTTATTCCATTTTGGAATAAGGCTGTACCATAACAAAACGTGGAAAAATTGAAGCGCTGTGAATACTTTCTGGATGCCCTGTATATGTCACCTCCACAGCATCCTTGTTTCTCCCTCAGCACTGGGGTCACATTAGCTGACTGATGGAGAGAAATTGCAGGAGAAGAGAAACCTTGGAATACTAGTCAGTACTAGTGTGCAAAAGTGTATTTGCTTTGGAAGAATAAATCACCTCTAACATTGGGTGCCCTATGTGTGGATGTTTCTGCATTATGTAAAGCTTCAGAATAGTTTTTTACATATTAGAATGGGAAGCCTCGGGACTGTCCATAATTTTGGAGGATGCCTTGAGATTGTCTATAATTTGAAAAGGTGCCTTGACTGAAAAAAGGTTGTAAACACTGCTATACCCATAGTTGATCCAGAGGAAAGCAAAAAAAAAAAAATAGAATGATCCAATATGCTCCATGGGGGCGAAAAAAAAATCCTTCCTGATCCCCCAGGAGGCAATCGGATAACGCGGCCGCACTACAGTGTGAATGTAGCCTTAACCACTTAAGCCCCGGACCAATACGCAGCATAAAGACCAGGCCTCTTTTTGCGATTCGGCACTGCGTCACTTTAACTGACAATTGCGCGGTCGTGCGATGTGGCTCCCAAACAAAATTGACGTCCTTTTTTTCCCACAAATAGAGCTTTCTTTTGGTGGTATTTGATCACCTCTGTGGTTTTTATTTTTTGCGCTATAAACAAAAATAGAGCGACAATTTTGAAAAAAATGCAATATTTTTTACATTTTGCTATAATAAATATCCCCCAAAAATATATAAAAAAACATTTTTTTTCCTCAGTTTAGGCCGATACGTATTCTTCTACATATTTTTGGTAAAAAAAAAAAAACGCAAATCTGCGTTTATTGATTGGTTTGCGCAAAAGTTATAGCGTTTACAAAATAGGGGGTCGTTTTATGGCATTTTTATGATTTTTTTTTTTACTAGTAATGGCGGCGATCAGCAAATTTTTTTTGTGACTGCGACATTATGGCGGACACATCGGACACTTTTGACACATTTTTGGGACCAATGTCATTTTTACAGCGATCAGTGCAATAAAAATGCACTGGTTACTGTAAAAATTACACTGGCAGTGAAGGGGTTAACCACTAGGGGCGCTGAAGGGGTTAAGTGTGCCTAAGGGCATGATTACTACTGTGTGGGGGCGTGGCTACAAGTGACACATGACCAATCTCCGCTCTGATTACACAGAGCGGAGATCGGTGACATTGTCAGTAGGGGAGCGGGGAGATGTTGTGTTTACACTAACATCTCCCCCCTCCATGCCTCCGTGAGACGATCGCGGGATCCCCACGGCGATCAAGTCCGCGGGACCCACGGTTGGACTCACGGGGAGGGCAGGGGGGTCGTGAGCACGCCGGCGGCGGCGCACGCATGACCCCGACGTTGGGCAGTTAAAGGGGACATACAGGTACGTGATTGTGCCTGTACGAGCCATTCTGGCGACGTATATATACAGTGGCTGGTCCTTAAGTGGTTAAAGAGTACTCCACTTTTGTTACAAAAAAAAAACATTCCCCTCTGGGTGATCTATATACATTGCAGGGATTTTTACAAACTTTGTTGCAGATTCCTACCTTTTGTTCTGTTCTTCTGAAGAAATAGCTGAATGAATCTGTATTGGAGTTGTTTTAATAATTATCAATCAGCTGCTGCACCTGCAGAGCTCTAATGAGGGAAGCAGCATGGTTTGCATCCCTTTAGAGGTGATTTCCCTTTGGGAGTAGCTCAACAAAAATGAATTTTTTGTTGCAGGGGATGCCAAAAATCTGACTTCTATCTTAGTGCAGACTAGACATGTGCACTGCCAAAAAATTTGTTCGTTTTCGTTTCCATTTTTTTTCGTGTCATTCCTATGATCGCAGATCGCAATTTGTAAATTCGAAAATTCGGAAATTGAAAAATCGGAGAATTCGAAAGAAAATCTGAAAATTCGAAAGAATAACTAACTAACTAATAATAATGCTGGCCATACACAGGTCGAATTTCGAAATAACTTTCTTTTGAAAATCAGAAAATTTGTGCGTTTTGTGATCCGATGGTGATTTCGAAATTTGACCGACCAAACCTTCAATTTCACCTCATGTTTCTACAGAATTTTTTCAAGTTGCCTCCAGGACAGGCGACTTTCCGGTGGCCAATCAAACAATAATCAGCTCTGTTGGAGGGAAGGGGAGGGAGGGGTTTGCCTGGAAAACTATTTTTACTTCCTGGAAAGTTGCTTCAGTTAAGACAGGGGATCCGACTTGGAGGCGACTTCCATTGAAATCAATGGGTACAAGTCGCCTAGAAGTCGGATTGAAGTCGTACAGGAACCTTTTCTGAAGTCGGAGTGACTGCAGTAGTGTACATTAAGACGGCTCCGTTCACTTCCATTACTTTTCTAAACCGCGCAACTTGGGGCGACTTGGGGCAACTTGAAGTCGGATCCCAGGACGCCCCTGTGTGAACCGGCTCTTACTGTTTCATGTGTATCTACCCAACATACAGTTACAATACTTCTTGTTAAATCTGCAGAAATTATACTATAACCCAGTATATATTATCAGGATACATACAAGCACATGCAAACATTCATATTGACAAAAAACATAAATTCGATCCAGCAGGTGTTTTTCTATTTAGGGAAGATCCACCTTCAGGCTCTAATTACCCCTCAATGAATTAACTTATCATGAAGAAAAACTACAGTTATCTACCATATGGCCTCAATTTTATTAAGTCAGTAATACATGGTTGATATCTACACCTTCAAAAAGATGAGAATTTCCATTACTAATTAGTGACATACCAGACTATATGAAAGAATAGGATTCCTAACTATTTCATGACCAGAGTTCCCTGATACTCAACCCAAATTAAGGAGTGTCAGTTGACATTTTTTTGCGATTCGGCACTGCGTCATTTTAACTGACAATTGCGCGGTCGTGCGACGCTGTACCCAAACAAAATTGACGTCCTTTTTTTCCCACCAATAGAGCTTTCTTTTGGTGGTATTTGATCACCTCTGTGGTTTTTATTTTTTGCGCTATAAACAAAAAAAGAGCGACAATTTTGAAAAAAAAAACAATATTTTTTACTTTTTGCTATAATAAATATCCCCAAAAAAGAAATAAAAAAATAATAATTTTTCCTCAGTTTAGGCCGATACGTATTCTTCTACATATTTTTGGTAAAAAAAATCGCAATAAGCGGATATTTATTGGTTTGCGCAAAAGTTATAGCGTCTACAATATAGGGGATAGTTTTATGGCATTTTCATTATAATTTTTTTTTTACTAGTAATGGCGGCGATCAGCGATTTTTATTGTGACCGCAATATTGTGGCGGACACATCGGACACTTTTGACGCTATTTTGGTTCTTTAGTTCTGAAACACTAATTGTATGTCCATTAATGTTTCATTAGGTATTTATTACTATTTTAGTGCTGACATCTAGTGACAATTCAGTATAACTACAACTTGTTATTTTTATATTTGTTAATGGTATACTTAAACTTCCCTGTATGCTGGGGCTAGCTAGTTTAGTCCTTAGATAGACCCCATAATTCTTCTTCATGTTCCCTCAGTGAACTGCCAGCTTTCATATTAGGCATATAGCTAAGAAGATTATTCTCTCTATAAACTTCAAATGACCGATGAACATCCAATGTACTGCATTTTAAAAGATAAACTTAACTTGGATTAAGTTCAATTATCTAGTCCTTCCCCACTCTATCCAAAACTTTAGAAAAGTCTTATTTTTCTTAGGCTCGAAAATATAACACTTTTCTTTGTACAGATCTGCAAAAGTGCATTCAGTGAAAGGCTGATCATTTCAATCTCAATTTTTCTGCTTGGAAGTCATGTTGCAACACGTAATTACTTTCCTTGAAGATGAATGCTGACTTCATAGTAATTCATACGTTTTTTATGAATATGCATGGTCTACCCTTTCAAGAAACATGTATTAATCTATTGACACCCAGGGGAAGTATAATATATTGATTAAAATGCAGTTGAGGAGGGATTGGAAAGACTTTAAATGGAAATTCATTTAAAACTGCTTAAGTCAGCCTTTACTTTGTTACTTTGTTACTGAATAGTTTGTTAAAGCACTAAATACATGTGAAAGGTACTTTGTTTCATGAAGGTTGATTTAAAAGATGTTGTCCTACTTACACACCACTGTTATTTTATTTTTTAAGCTGACCTCTAGGTACAAATAAATAAATAAATAAATTGCCCAGTAAGGATTAAAAAAAAAAAAAGAAGAAGCTTTTGCTGCAATGCTTGCTTTTAATCCAGAGCTGTCCAGCATTGTAATCATATTCACCACTAGATGTCCTCATACCTTGAGTTCCATGACTGCCAGCATCATTCAAACAACGTTCTTGGAGCCAGACTGTCAGGGATATGCCCGTTTGGCAGGAACGTCCAGGACTCAGAATACTAATGTGCTTAACAGCATTGTGTTCGGTCCAGGAAGAAGGACTGCCCTACACTGCTACTGGAGAAGAAGTGGACACAAATCCTCAAACCAGTCCAGCGCACGGCAAGTCCCAGTTGTCAACATCCAAAATCCAATGCATCTATAGGGATTGAGGTAGGCCACGCTGAGAAGAAACCTGCAGCTACCAGATGAGATCTTGGGAAATCTCATGCAGCTTAACCACTTGCCTACTGGGCACTTTCACCCCCTTCATGCCCAGGCCAATTTTCAGCTTTCAGCGCTGTCACACTTTGAATGACAATTGGGCGGTCGTGCAACACTGTACCCAAATGAATTTTTTATCATTTTTTTCCCCACAAATAGCGCATTCTTTTGGTGGTATTTAATTACCACTGGGTTTTTTATTTTTTGCTAAAAAATGAAAAATACAGAACAATAAAAAAAAAAAAATGTTTTTCTTAGTTTCAGTCAGAAAATTTGGTAATTTTTCTCCTTCACTGATGAGGCGGCACTGAAGGGCACTGATGGGTAGACACAGATGGGGTGACACTGATGATGAGGCACTGATTGGCTGCACTGATGAGCACTGATAGGTGACTCTGATGTGCACTGATAGGCGGCACTTATGGGCAATGTTAGGTGGCACGGATAGGCGGCACTGATGGGCACTGACGGGGTGACACTGATGATGAGGCCCTTATAGGCTGCACTGATGACCACTGACAGATGTCACTGATGGGCACTGATAGGTGGCTCTGATGGGCACTGATAGGTGGCACTTATAGGCAATGTTAGATGGCACTGATGGGCGGCACTAATGGGCAGCACTGATGGGCACTGATGGCCAGCACTGATGGGCGGAACTGATTGATACTGATTGGCGGCACTGATGGGCAGCACAGATGGGCAGCATTGATGGGCAGCACTGATGGGCGGCACAGATGGGCAGCACTGATGGGCGGCACAGTTGGGCAGCACTGATGGGCGACACAGATGGACAGCACTGATGGGCAGCACTGATGAGCAGGCACTAATGGGCACTAAAAGGCAGCACTGACTTGCATTACTATTGGGCACAGATTGGTGTCCCTGCTGGGCACTGTTGGGGCTGCACTTATGATCAGTCTCCCCTGTAAGGAGATGCCACTGATCAGCTCTCCTCTCCTCACATGCTGTGATTGGACACAACTGATCACATGGGCAAAGAGCCACGTCATTGTGGCGAGACTGGGCAACGTCATATGATGTCAGCCCAGAACAAGGGAGCATCCCACCTGCCGTCAGTTATCTATATGGCGGGCGGGAGGCGGTTAAAGACAATAGAACAACAGCGCGGGATCTTCATTAGCAAAGTAGTGTCAATTTATTGAAAAAACTAAATATTACACTTACACGTACAATTCTCGATGTTCAGGCTAAAAACAGTGGGTCCTCCAGGGTGGAAGTACCATCAGACTTTACCCAGCATCAGCTTGTCACACTGCTTGGCCAGCAAGGAGAGAGCTCAGATCTGTCAAGAAGGATCGCCAATACCCGGTGTCTAACTCCACTAACACTGCCTTGTGCAATCCTCAATATACTGTTGGAAGGAGAGGAGAGGGGACGTAGGGTGGTAACGCGCTTCAAAGGGAAACTCCTTCTTTGCTACTACCTCTGTCATGTCTTCTTAAGTGACCTGAGACTGAATAGTTTTCTCACTATAGTAGAAACACCATTGAGCTATTTGTGTATCGCTGTCATATTTCCTCCTAAGTGTCTCTTCTTCAGGGAGAACAAGTTTAACGTTTGTAGTCATTCCTCGTAACCAGGGATTTTTTTCAGCAGGAACATGAGGGAACGCAGTGCCAACACCTCCTGCACTGAATATATGTAATGGCAAATGGCGCTGGGGTGTGCTGGAGGGTTCATTGATGGTAGCTGCTGAGGATGTCATTGATCTATTGTCACTGAAGGGGTATCTGTTGTTGAGGGAAGGGTCTATTATTTCTGAGAGGAGGGGGGTCTTATGTTGCCTTGGGGTAAATCGTTGCTGGGAGAGATCTACTATTGAGGAAAGGGTCTATTGTTGCTGGCTGCTGGAGTCTGTTAAAGCTGGCTGCTGGATGATCAATTCTTTTTGCTGCTTGGGGTCTATTGTTCCTGGAGTGGATGTATTGTTTCTGGGGGTATTTTGTTGCAAGGGGTCTATTGTTGCTGACAAGGTCAATTGTTGCTGAAGGGATCTGTTGTTACTATGGGGATCCATTGTTGTGGAGGGGGGGGGTTTGTTGGGGATGAACTATTGTTGCTTGGAGGGGGCTACTGTTCCTTAGGTGGATCTGTTGTTGCTTGGGGGTATTTTGTTGCAGGAGGTCTATTGTTGCTGTGGGGTCTATTGTCGCTGGGGGATCTATTGTTGCTGGGGGTATTGTTGTTAGGGAAGATCTATTTTTGCTTGGGGGGCTATTGTTGCTGGCTGCTGGAGGTTCTAATAATGCTGGCTGTTGGTGGGTAGGGGCAGAGACAAGGAGTGACTCAGAAGAGGGTAGTACATGTCCCTTTTTTCTCAGAAAAAAAGCCCTGCTCGTAATTGAGGTCCTCCAGCCCCCTTTAGTAGCTAACCATATTGTCAAAAGTATTGGGATGCCTGCCTTTACACACATGAACTTTAATGGCACCCCAGTCTTAGTCCGTAGGTTTCAATATGGAGTTAGCCCGCCCTTTGCAGCTATAACAGCTTCAACTCTTCTGGGAAGACTGTTCACAAGGTTTAGGTGTGTGTCTATGGGAGTGTTTGACCATTCTTCCAGAATCGCATTTATAAGGCCAGGCACTGATGTTGGACGAGAAGGCCTGGCTCGCAGTCTCCGCTCTAATTCATCCCAAAGGTGTTCTATTGGGTTGAGGACAGGACTCTGTGCATGCCAGTCAAGTTCCTCCACCCCAAACTAGCTCATCCATGTCTTTATGGACCTTGCTTTGTGCAAAAGAGTTGAAGCTGTTATAGCTGCTAAGGGTGGACCAACTCAATATAAGACTGGGATGTCATTAAAGTTCATGTGCGTGTAAAGGTAGGCGTCCCAATAATTTTGACAATATAGTGTATGCTGCCCTTCTCTGGATTCTCTCCAGTTCCAGCACATCCTTCCTGAGAACTGTTGACCAGATCTGACCGGTATACTCAAAATGTGGCCGGACCAGAACAGAGTTTTGTAAAGTGGTAGGATTACATTTTTATCTCTTCAGTGTCTCCTCCTGAGTGTTTCTGTCACTATACAAAATCCGTTCTTTTATTGCATAACTCACTATTGCCTATTGTAACTGATTTCTGCTAATCGCCGGATAATGGAGAGGCAGTTTACTTAACAACTGCAATCAGCGACTAGTTTAATCCCCATGGAGTTTAATGATAAGTGGGGAATAACAGGTGGAAACCAAGCTTGTCATGATTTCGGGCCTGTTGCATGTCATTGTTTTGCAAAAGACAGAAAAGTATATTAATGTTAAAATTTAAGACTGAGCTAACATGAAAGGAGGACTTGGGTTTAGTATAAACTGCTTGTAAAATCACAAATGCAGATTTTTTAAATTAATGTAATTATTTAAGTAGTTACTATGTAGCCCAGGATCTGAAAACCTCTGATTGAATACATTTTGATGGTGAAGGGTGTGCACCATAGGTGTGTGCAGTCTGTTGCATTAGGGTGTGCACCCCAAACCTCAAACACATATGCCTGTATGTATACAGTTTAAAGGTGGGGTTGCCATGGGTTAATTAGGGTGTGCCCAGGCACATCTGGCACACCCTGTGTGCACGCCTATGGTGTGCACAGTTTACGCAGAGAAGAACGTACAAAGTTTCCATTAAGTTTGCATTCACACCTGAGCATTGTTGGATGCATTCACTAAACACACAGAAAACTTGTGTCCTGCTTGTGGTGCCATTCATTGAGTGAGTGAGTGAGTGAGTGAAAAACTTGTATAGCACTACAAATGCAAACTAAATCGCCTCAAGGCACTTTGCATCCAGTGACGTCCTGATCCTTCAGAAGAGGTGGGTCTTAAGTTTTTTCCTGAAGGCCTGATGGTTTTCTTCCATACGAATGTCCGTGGGTAGAGCGTTCCATAGCCGTGGTCCTTGGACTTCGTTCTCCCTTCGATTTGTAGCGGGAATTGGGGATGTGGAGGAGGTTTTGGTTGGTCGATCGGAGAATGCGTTTGGGGGTATTGTGTTTTATCTTCTCGCATAAATATTGAGGAGCATTTCCTTGTGTGCACTTGTGGGTGAGGCAGAGGTTCTTGAATGTGACCCGATCCTTTACGGTTAGCCAATGCAGGGTCCTCAGTGAAGGTGTGATGGATTCCCAGGGGTTTTTCCCTGTTACCAGTCTGGCTGCCGTGTTCTGGACGACTTGTAGGTGCGAAATCTGATATTTGGGTAGTCCTATGTAGAGGGAGTTTGCGTAGTCGAGTCGGGAGTTGATGATTGTTCCAACTACTACTGCTATGTCCTCTTCCGGGATGAAGGGGATGAGTCTACGCAGCAGGTGGAGGAGATGGTGCGATCCGCTGAATACTGATCCTATTTGTGCATCCATCGACATCTCTGAGTCAAAGATGACTCCGAGACTTTTGACTTTGGTGCTCGGGGTAATGGTCTGTCCAAGAATGGTGGGTGGTGTCCAAGAAGTCTTTGTTTTTGTCTTTCAGTTTGCGTGGAGAAGAAGTTCTTTTTTGGATCCATTGAGTTTGAGGGAACTCTCAGTCATCCAATCATCGATCAATGTGAGGCAATTTTCCAGTCCATGATATTGGTCAATTTTTCCGGTGATACGAAAGTAGAGTTGGGTGTCTTCAGTGTATGAGTGGTAGCACAAGTCCTGTTGCTGATAATTTTGAGGAGTGGGCGGAGGTAGATGTTAAAGAGCACGGGTGACAGGGGTGAAGAAATTGCGTGAGTTTCAGAGGTGAAGGCTCCTAGTTTCACAGTCTGGGAGCGATTTTCTAGGAAGGATGCGAACCAGGGTAGGTCAGGGTCTGCGACTCCTGCTACCTCTTTAAGGCGGATGAGTAGAGTTTTGTGGTCTACTGTGTCGAACGCTGCACTGAGATCCAGCACCACCAGAAGACATGATTCTCCATCAACTGCAGCTTCAAGGGCATCATCCCATATTTTGAGAAGGGCTGTTTCTGTGCCATGGCCTGGGCGGAAGCCTGATTGTAGTGGGTCCAAGAGTTTGTGGGTGTCCAAATGGAGTTGTAGCTGGTGTACTACTGCTTTCTCCATGATCTTTGAGATGGTGTTGAGACTTGTTACCGGTCTGCGGTAGTTTGGGTCTTTTGGGTCGAGGTTGGGCTTCTTTAGGAGTGGTTTGACTATGCCTTGCTTGAGGGAGATCGAAACAATGCCTTCTTTGAATGATTGATTTACGAGATGTGTTATGGTGGGTGCCAAAATGTCGGTACATTCTTTCAGGAGGTTTGTAGAAATTATGTCATTTGGTGATGTGCTGTCTCTGAGACTTCTGATGATGTTTTTGATGGTGTCGATGGTGATCGGGACCAGCGAAAATGTCATCGATTGTATATTGATTTCCTCTTCTTGTTTAGGCTGAGTGAGGTTGGTTGTTTTTTTCTGTTGAATTATTTCTCTAATGTTTTCAATTTTTTTCGATAAAAAAATCCGATAGTTCATTGCAGAATTCTTGAGTTTCGTTTGCTGGGGGCTCTAAACAGGTGGGGTTCATAGTTTGAGCGACTAGTTTAAAAAGTTTGCGAGGTCGGTTTAGGGCTTTTGAGATGGTGTTTGAGAAATGTTCTTTTTTTGCTTTGAAGATCGTTAATGGTACTCCAAAAGCAGAAAGCAGACATGCATTTTCCTACACTTTAAATGCATCAAAATGCGCGGTTAACAAAAGGGTTAAGCCTAACGCTCAAAAAAGGGTTACTTTGGTGCGTTTGTTAAATGTAGGTTAGCCCATTGAAATGCATAGACTGCCCTATACATGTAGCACAAAAATGTGTAAAAGACAAGCAATAAAACCCGTGGCATAAGCATGCATTAAAAAAACTCTAGCTGTGAATGTAGCCTTAAAGGCTAAGTTCACCTTTGTACCAATATAGCATTAATGTACTTATTTTGAAAAATAAAACAGCTTTCCATTTATTCTACACCGGCTTACCTCGCTCTCTTCATAGCTGTTTAAACACACTGCTCCATTACTTCTGCCTTACTTCCTGGTCAGACTTTAGGTCATGATACAGGATAGAGTTGACCAGCTGAGGGTAGATGATGCAGGGTGTGTGCTAATGAGATCTGCTGGTCTGTGTCATGACCTAAAGTCTGTCCAGGAAGTAAGGCAGAAGTAATGGAGCAGTGTGTTTAAACAGCTATGAAGAGAGTGAGGTAGGCCTGTTTAGAATAAATGGAAAGCTGTTTTTTTTTTTGCAAAATAAGTACATTAATGCTATATTGGTACATGGGGAGCTGGATTTTAGAAAAAAAAAAAAGGTGAACTTAGCCTTTAAAGCTGAATTCCAGGAATTCAGTCACTTTGTAAAAAGTGCAGACGCACTATGAGTTAGGTTCAAGGAGGTGCATGATATCTCCTGAACTTATCTCTATTATTTATATCTAATAGGTGTATGACTCTGTCAGAGTATACACTGAAACTTGGGGCTATGAGAGAGGAGAGAGAGGCACACAGAGCAGCTATGCCCACACCGTTCCCTCTGTTGCCCATTCAGAGAAGCATTAATTTGTGAATGAGTTCACATAATACAAAGGCTTCTGTGATTGGGCTGGATGATGGGTCAGGAAATCCCTGTGAGACGTCTAATGTGCAGACGTGCGCACACGCGCAAGAATTTGCGATTGCGTGCGCACACATGCACAATTGCTGTTGGCACCAGACGGGCTATTTAAAGGATTCTCATGCCCATATTCTGTGCTGACTGATCCTCAGCTGTTCCCTGTGTCCTGCGTTTATCCTGTAAGATTCCCTTGTTGCTGACCCAGCTTGCTCCTGATTTTGGATTATGCTTCTGACCTGTTGTTAATTCCTGACTCAGCTCCAAGTATGACTTCAGCTTTGCTCATGATTTGGTACCTCGCTGCCTGCCTGTTGTTGACCTTGGCTATTCCTGTGAGTAGACTTTTGTGTCTGATCCTGACTTCCTGTCCTGCTCAAGTGCCTGTTTGGCTGTCTGCTGTACCAGCTATGTGCACCGCTGAGTGTTCCTGCCTCAAGTCTGCTGAGAGCTCTGACAAGCCCTGATCCATTGGTTCCCCAGTCTCCTTGGGACTGCATCTCCTGCTGCAAGTTCTCCCATCAACATCTGCAGGAACTTGTGTTTCTCCTGTCTCTCTGTACCCTCATTTCACCTTCAGTAGGGCTTGAGATTAGGGATGAGCTCGGTGTTTGAGTCGAACATACGTTCGACTCGAACATCGGCTGTTCGATCGTTCGAAGATTTGGGCCGTTCGCGCCTAATTCGAGTGTCGCGAACGGCCCACAATGCACTACGCCATCGCAGTGTCATCCAGGTGCTGTGATTGGCCAAGCATGCACTGTGACCCCGCATGCTTGGCCAATCACAGCGCCGGCAGCGAGGAGAGCAATGATTGGCCACAGGCAGGATGCCTGTGGCCAATTATTGCTGAGGGTGTTTAGTACACGCCCCACACTATAAAAGGCCGCCAGCACGTCGGCCTAGTGTAGTGTGTTCCGGAGCAGGGAAAGAGAAGCATAGGCAGGGACAGTGACATTTTTTTTCTTGCTTAACCTGGATTCCTTTAGTTTAGGGAAAGAGAAGGATAGGTAGGGAGAGTGTCAGTGTGTTTTACTGTGCGAATCCTTGTTTCTAGGGACAGGGAAGGACAGTGAGGGAAATTCTCCTTGTGCTATAGTGTGCTAAAGCATTGATCATCAACCATCTTTAAAAAATCATTTTTTCTAGGGACAAAAAACTATAGGTAGGGAGAGTGTCAGTGTGTTTTACTGTGATAATCCTTGTTTCTAGGGACAGGGAAGGACAGTGAGGGAAATTCTCCTTGTGCTATAGTGTGCTAAAGCATTGATCATCAACCATCTTTAAAAAAACATTTTTTCTAGGGACAGAAAACTATAGGTAGGGAGAGTGTCAGTTTCTTTCACTGTGATAATCCTTGTTTCTAGGGACAGGGAAGGACAGTGAGGGAAATTCTCCTTGTGCTATACTGTGCTAAAGCATTGATCATCAACCATCTTTAAAAAAACATTTTTTCTAGGGACAGAAAACTATAGGTAGGGAGAGTGTCAGTTTCTTTCACTGTGATAATCCTTGTTTCTAGGGACAGGGAAGGACAGTGAGGGAAATTCTCCTTGTGCTATACTGTGCTAAAGCATTGATCATCAACCATCTTTAAAAAAACATTTTTTCTAGGGACAGAAAACTATAGGTAGGGAGAGTGTCAGTTTCTTTCACTGTGATAATCCTTGTTTCTAGGGACAGGGAAGGACAGTGAGGGAAATTCTCCTTGTGCTATACTGTGCTAAAGCATTGATCATCAACCATCTTTAAAAAAACATTTTTTCTAGGGACAGAAAACTATAGGTAGGGAGAGTGTCAGTTTCTTTCACTGTGATAATCCTTGTTTCTAGGGACAGGGAAGGACAGTGAGGGAAATTCTCCTTGTGCTATAGTGTGCTAAAGCATTGATCATCAACCATCTTTAAAAAAACATTTTTTCTAGGGACAGAAAACTATAGGTAGGGAGAGTGTCAGTTTCTTTCGCTGTGATAATCCTTGTTTCTAGGGACAGGGAAGGACAGTGAGGGAAATTCTCCTTGTGCTATACTGTGCTAAAGCATTGATCATCAACCATCTTTAAAAAAACATTTTTTTCTAGGGACAGAAAACTATAGGTAGGGAGAGTGTCAGTTTCTTTCACTGTGATAATCCTTGTTTCTAGGGACAGGGAAGGACAGTGAGGGAAATTCTCCTTGTGCTATACTGTGCTAAAGCATTGATCATCAACCATCTTTAAAAAAACATTTTTTCTAGGGACAGAAAACTATAGGTAGGGAGAGTGTCAGTTTCTTTCACTGTGATAATCCTTGTTTCTAGGGACAGGGAAGGACAGTGAGGGAAATTCTCCTTGTGCTATACTGTGCTAAAGCATTGATCATCAACCATCTTTAAAAAAACATTTTTTTCTAGGGACAGAAAACTATAGGTAGGGAGAGTGTCAGTTTCTTTCACTGTGATAATCCTTGTTTCTAGGGACAGGGAAGGACAGTGAGGGAAATTCTCCTTGTGCTATACTGTGCTAAAGCATTGATCATCAACCATCTTTAAAAAAACATTTTTTTCTAGGGACAGAAAACTATAGGTAGGGAGAGTGTCAGTTTCTTTCACTGTGATAATCCTTGTTTCTAGGGACAGGGAAGGACAGTGAGGGAAATTCTCCTTGTGCTATACTGTGCTAAAGCATTGATCATCAACCATCTTTAAAAAAACATTTTTTCTAGGGACAGAAAACTATAGGTAGGGAGAGTGTCAGTTTCTTTCACTGTGATAATCCTTGTTTCTAGGGACAGGGAAGGACAGTGAGGGAAATTCTCCTTGTGCTATACTGTGCTAAAGCATTGATCATCAACCATCTTTAAAAAAACATTTTTTCTAGGGACAGAAAACTATAGGTAGGGAGAGTGTCAGTTTCTTTCACTGTGATAATCCTTGTTTCTAGGGACAGGGAAGGACAGTGAGGGAAATTCTCCTTGTGCTATACTGTGCTAAAGCATTGATCATCAACCATCTTTAAAAAAACATTTTTTCTAGGGACAGAAAACTATAGGTAGGGAGAGTGTCAGTTTCTTTCACTGTGATAATCCTTGTTTCTAGGGACAGGGAAGGACAGTGAGGGAAATTCTCCTTGTGCTATACTGTGCTAAAGCATTAATCATCAACCATCTTTAAAAAAACATTTTTTCTAGGGACAGAAAACTATAGGTAGGGAGAGTGTCAGTTTCTTTCACTGTGATAATCCTTGTTTCTAGGGACAGGGAAGGACAGTGAGGGAAATTCTCCTTGTGCTATAGTGTGCTAAAGCATTGATCATCAACCATCTTTAAAAAAACATTTTTTCTAGGGACAGAAAACTATAGGTAGGGAGAGTGTCAGTTTCTTTCACTGTGATAATCCTTGTTTCTAGGGACAGGGAAGGACAGTGAGGGAAATTCTCCTTGTGCTATACTGTGCTAAAGCATTGATCATCAACCATCTTTAAAAAAACATTTTTTCTAGGGACAGAAAACTATAGGTAGGGAGAGTGTCAGTTTCTTTCACTGTGATAATCCTTGTTTCTAGGGACAGGGAAGGACAGTGAGGGAAATTCTCATTGTGCTATACTGTGCTAAAGCATTCCTCATCAACCATCTTTGAAATCCTTGTTTTTTGGACAGTCAGGGAAATTGTCATTGTGCTATTCTGTGCGAAAGCAATCATCCTCAACCATATTTAGAAATCCTTAAGTAAAGGGACAGAGAAGGACACCTGAAGGTATTGCTTTTTTCCCATCTCCCTGCAGGCCATCCATTAGAATGTCTGGAAGGCAAACAAGGAGAGGCAGACAGTCAGGAGGCAATAAAAGAGGGCAAGCAGGCTCTGTGTCTGGGGGCAACAGTGCTGGTCGTGGACGCGGTGCATTGTCATCAGCACATGGCCATGGGACACGCTTGTCCTTCTTTTCAGCAGCTGGACATGTTGAGCCACATCATGCCGAAGACTTGGTAGAGTGGATGACCAAGCCCTCCTCCTCCTCCTCATCCTCTCTCACCCAGGCTCAGGGTACTGGCAAAGCAGCTGCCAAAGCGTCCTCTTCCCTGGTATCAATGTCAGACTCATCATCAGTCACTCCTTCCCTAGACCCACCATGTCCTCCTCCTGAGGAGTCCCCCGAACTGTTTGAGCACAGTGTTGGGTACATGCTCCAGGAGGATGCCCAGCGTTTCGAAGGGTCTGATGATGAAACCCAGCTACAGGAAGGCAGTAGCGTGAGAGCAGACAGAGGGGATGCTCAAGAAGGACACCAATCTGGCAGTCATGTTCCAGCAGCTGCAGCATACTGCCAGATTGGCTCCAGTGATGAGGAGGGAGGGGATGATGAGGTCACTGACTCCACGTGGGTGCCTAATAGGAGAGAGGAGGAGGAGGAGGATGAGGAGGAGGCACATCTCCAACGAGGCAGGATGCCCTTTGGTGGCCAGCGTAAGGGCAGTACACCGACGGAATCACACCGCAGAGCTCCGCCTGTGCAGGGCGCTGCCTCTGCCCGTCATTCAAAAAGTTCTTTGGTGTGGGCCTTTTTTGAGGCTAGTGCATCAGATCGCACTGCTGCTGTTTGCAACATATGTCTCAAGCGTATATCGCGTGGCCAAAACATCAGCCGCTTGGGTACCACATGCCTGACCAGACATATGTTGACCTGCCATGCAGCTCGTTGGCAAGCCTACCTCAAAGACCCACACCAAAGAACAAAGCGGACCTCTCCTTGTACCGCATCAGCTGGGATCTCCAACCCCACTATAACTTCAGTCCTCTCTGAAACATGCACTGAGAGGAATGAAGGTGTAGAATTAGGTGTGTCACAGCCAAGTACTTGCGGCCACTCTGCTAGCAGTACACCGACGTCCGATTCTAGCAGGCAAATTTCCCTGCCCCAGCTGCTGGACCGTCGAAAGAAGTTCACTCCCAGCCATCCACATGCCCAGCGGTTGAATGCTAGCTTGGCTAAATTGCTAGCGCTTCAACTGCTGCCTTTTCAGTTGGTAGACTCGGCCCCCTTCCGTGAGTTTGTGCAATGTGCGGTTCCTCAGTGGCAGGTTCCCAAACGCCACTTTTTCTCACGGAAGGCTATTCCGGCTCTCTACCGGCATGTGGAAGGCAATGTCTTGGCCTCGCTGGACAGGGCGGTCAGCGGTAAGGTGCATATTACCGCTGACTCATGGTCCAGCAGGCATGGACAGGGACGTTACCTTTCTTTCACGGCCCATTGGGTCACTCTTTTGGCAGCTGGGAAGGATGCAGGACAAGGTGCAGTAGTGTTGGAGGTTGTTCCACCGCCACGCCTCCAAAATGCTACTACTGGTTGTGACACACCTCTCTCCTCCACCCCCTCCTCTTCTTCTTTCTCCATGGCCTCTTCCTGTGCTTTGTCCTCTGAACCAGCGGTGCTCCGTAGCCGTTCAAGGGGCTACGCAAGTACGCAGGCAAAAAGATGCCATGCCGTGCTTGCGCTGGTGTGTTTGGGGGACAGAAGCCACACTGGGGCAGAAGTCCTGTCTGCTCTGCAGGGCCAGGCCGAGAGGTGGTTGACGCCACGCCAGCTTAAGCCAGGAATGGTGGTTTGCGACAATGGCACCAACCTCCTCTCCGCCCTCCGACAGGGACAACTGACCCATGTGCCCTGTGTGGCTCACGTCCTTAACCTGGTGGTGCAGCGGTTCTTGGGCAGGTACCCGGGCTTACAGGATGTCCTGAGGCAGGCCAGGAAAGTCTGTGTGCATTTCCGCAGATCTTATAATGCCAGTGCTCGCCTGGCTGAGCTGCAAAAGGAGTTGAACCTGCCCAAGAACCGCCTTATATGTGACATGCCCACCAGGTGGAACTCAACGTTGGCCATGCTGCAGCGGCTGCACATGCAGCAGAGGGCCATTAATGAGTACCTGTGCGACTACGGCACCAGGACAGGGTCAGGGGAGCTTGGTTTTTTTTCTCCACGCCAGTGGGGCATGATCAGGGATGCATGCACTGTCCTGGCACCATTTGAGGAGGCCACGAGGATGGTGAGCAGTGACAGTGCATGCATCAGTGACACTGTACCTCTTGTCCACCTGTTGGAGCACACGCTGCGTGGAATAATGGACAGGGCACTTGAGGCAGAACAGAGGCAGGAAGAGGAGGACTTCCTTGCCTCTCAAGGCCCCCTTTACCCAGACAGTGTTCCTTCTGTCCCACCCATCGCACAGGAAGAGGAGGAGGAGGAGGAGGAGGAGGATTGTGTCAGCATGGAGGTGGAGGCTGGCACTCAGCATCATCAGCAGCAGTCTTTTAGGGATGATTTACAGTCCCAAGAAACCAGTGGACTTGTACGTGGCTGGGAGGAGGTGGCTGCGGATCATGTCGTCCTTAGTGACCCAGAGGACTCCGGACCGAATGCCTCAGCAAACCTACGCTGCATGGCCTCCCTGATCCTGCAAAGTCTGCGGAAGGATCCTCGTATTCTTCGGATCAAGGAGAGGGACCATTACTGGCTGGCCACTCTCCTTGATCCACGGTACAAGGGTAAGGTTGCGGACCTTATGTTACCGTCGCAGAGGGAGCAGAGGATGAGACAACTCCGGGAGGCCTTGCAGAAAGGTCTGTGCAACGCGTTCCCAGAGACTGGGAGGTTACAAACTCCTGGTCCTGGACAACGAGTTGCTGAGGCTTCGGCCAGTCAAAGAAGGAGCGGTGGGGAAGGTGGCCGTCTGACCGATGCATTCAGACAATTCTTTAGTCCGCAGCCCCAAAGTATGATCGGTTCCAGCAACCATCGCCAGCGTCTGATAAACATGGTGCAGGAATATCTAGGGGCAAGGTCAGACTTGGACACCTTCCCCACCGAAAATCCTCTGGCTTACTGGGTCTTGAGGATGGATCACTGGCCAGAGCTTGCACAGTATGCAATTGAGCTACTGGCCTGTCCTGCATCCAGCGTTCTTTCGGAACGCACATTCAGTGCTGCTGGAGGATTTGTCACGGATCACAGGGTGCGCCTGTCCACCGACTCGGTTGATCGACTGACTTTCATCAAGATGAACCAGTCTTGGATCACCACCAGCTACCACACACCTGATGCTGATATAACAGACTAATTGATTTTAACATGTCACATCCCTTCAAGACTGATGCTGATGCTGAGTGCCTGTGCTGTTATGTTGACTGGCTATCCTCCTCCTCCGAGTCCTCAATGATACGATTGATGATGATAGCTTGGAAGATCATTTTTGTTTATGGGTGCCGCCACCAGTGGCTAAGGCCCAATTTTTCAGCCCCTGTTTAACAGGGGCGTGTCATTACAATTTTTGAAGCAATACTTTGCAACAGGGCTCATTGCTGTGCTCCAAGTACAGTATCTGTGAGGGGTTGGAGTGTTGTGCCACCAGTGCCTAAGGCCCAATTTTTCAGCCCCTGTTTAACAGGGGCGTGTCATTACAATTTTTGAAGCAATACTTTGCAACAGGGCTCATTGCTGTGCTCCAAGTACAGTATCTGTGAGGGGTTGTAGTGTTGTGCCACCAGTGCCTAAGGCCCAATTTTTCAGCCCCTGTTCAACAGGGGCATGTAATTACAATTCTTGATCTAATAATTCACAGCAGGGCCCATTGCTGCACCCACCAAGAGTAACTCTGAGGGCTTACAGTGTTGTGGCAACGCCACCACCACCACCACCACGAAAGGCCCAATTTTTCAGCCCCTGTTCAAAAGGGGCATGTAATTACAATTCTTGATCTAATAATTCACAGCAGGGCCCATTCCTGCACCCACCAAGAGTAACTCTGAGGGCTTACAGTGTTGTGGCAACACCACCACCACCACCACCACCACGAAAGGCCCAATTTTTCAGCCCCTGTTCAACAGGGGCATGCAATTACAATTCTTGATCTAATAATTCACAGCAGGGCCCATTGCTGCACCCACCAAGAGTAACTGTCAGGGCTTACAGTGTTGTGGCACCAGCACCACCATCAAAGGCCCAATTTTTACTACCACTGTTCAACAATTATATGTAATTAAAATTCCTGATATAATAGTTGACAGCAGGGCGTTCCAGCACCAACCAAGAGTAACTGTGAGTGCTTACAGTGTTGTGCCAACACCAACAACTAAGGGGCCTATTTCTGCAGAGTATATACGGCAGGTCCCTACTTTCAAACATCCAACTTACAAACGACTCCTACTTGCAAACGCAAGAAGACAACAGGAAGTGAGAGGAAATCTACCCCTTGGAAGGAAAATTCTCTCCTGTAAGAATTAATATGGGAGAAAGGTGTCTCCTCTGTACTGATGCTTTATCACCAATCCTTGTTTCAAGAAAAACACCACATTTCAAAAACAGTTGTCATTGGGACGGAAAGTGAGGTGAAATGTTCTGAACAGGGGCACAGACAGCAAAACAAATGTTACAGGGGTGATAACCCTTACCTATGTTTTCCAAAAAGTTTAAAAATAGATTTTTGGGCTGGAGCTACACTTAAACAATGTACCTGTTCAAAATTACAAACAGATTCTACATAAGAACAAACCTACAGTCCCTGTCTTGTATGCACCGCCTGTATACGGCTGTTCAGAGTATATAGGGCCTTTTTTATTTTATGTGCGGGGTTCCCCTTAATATTCATACAAGACCCAAAGGGGCTGGTAATGGGCTGGGGTAGGGGGGGGGGGGTCATGGGGTAGCTATGCCATTTTTCTTAAAGATTTTCATCCATATTACCGGGACCAGACATTACATTAAAGCCGCAAGCAGTTTTAAATGGCTTTTTTTTCCTTTAGAAGTGTCATTTTGTGCAGGGACAGTTCTAAACACCGGAAACACGTGGCACTTCACAGGCATACTTTAGACACCCCCCAGGTACGATATTTAAAGGAATATTTGACTTTTTTTTTTCACTTTATGCATCATTAAAATGACTGCTCCCGAAAAACTACCGTTTTTAAAACTTATTTTTGCATTGATACATGTCCCCTGGTGCAGAACCCGGGTTCCCAAACCCTTTTTAGGACAATAACATGCATAATAGTCGTTATAATTAGCACTTTAGAATTCGAACGTTCGCATCCATTGTATTTAATAGGGTTCTAATGTTCGTACGAACTTTCGGTCCGTTCGCGGGTTCTGGTGCGAACCGAACCCGGGGGTGTTCGGCTCATCACTACTTGAGATACAAGAGAGGCCAACCTCGTCATTTCAGTCTCCTATCAGGTACATGGCAATGGAAGGGGCAGGCATAGCAGCTGCACCGACTCTAATGTAGAGCTTACTCCCATAGGAATCGCTGGAAATTTGACAGGATTCTTCCCCAGTGGATTGCCCCACAGCCAGGCACACAATCTCAGGCACACTTTTCCTCATTAACCAGTCTAAGGGTGTTGTTTTTATTTTTGAAGAATTTGGATAAGGTTGAGTGCAGGACTTTTTTTCTTAGAAAGTAGGTGCAGGAACTCCCCCTTTCAGAGTTACCCTTTGTCTCTGCTCTTACCTCCCTCTGAGCACCGTTCCTTGGCTCCACCCCCTTCCCCCTATCAGTTCTGCCCCTTTTAGAAAATACAGATTCAAGAAACATTTGTGGTACTGTTGTGTAACGGTTTCAGCCAAATGATCAGACCAGTGGTGATGTACAATTTCTACTTTACTTAACAATGAACTTCAACATAAATTGTTCCTGAGAACGTGTGAACACGGGTATACAGTACAGAACATTAATATGAACCGTAAAGAAAGAGGATATAACAATTATACTGCCATTCAACTAATGTCCACTAGGTGGCAGCAGCGTGTTCTGAGTTCAATCTACAGATAGAATAGAGAGCTAAGGAATCTCACGTGTCCAAGATAGTAATCAATCGTTCAACAGACTGTGAGTTGAGTGGACCTCCTGCTGGCACACACTTCACGCTGGCACTGCTTTCTACTTGCTTCGGTCAGGAGGTTCTGGTGGCTGCAGATAGGGCCAACCCACTTCTTGGACAGCTTGCGCAAATGGACTGTAACAGAGACCTCTCCAGTGACTGGGGCTTGGAAAGATGCTGCGTGCTCTTGTGCTCACTGCTGGTGGCCCGCACACCAGACTTAACAGGGGAGGACCCAGCACCTGGGAACAGCTCACTTGCCCAGTCACTGCTGTCCCATCAGGCAGGATCTCTACGAGCACCGGAACCTGGGTGGAGCTGACATTTATATCCCCTGGGCGTGTCCAGGAGCTCAGAGGATTGTGGGGAGTTGAGTTAAAGGGACCTGCACCGGAATCTGGACAAAGGGGCATCCCACTACAGTACTAAGTCACTTGTATGGAATTTGTTAAAAATAACAAAAAAACAGTAAGATAGTCCCCCTGCAGCCAACAATATACCCCCCTTCAGCAACAATAGATCTCATAGGCCACCCCCCAGCAAGAAACCATCTCTTCACAGACAGCATTAATAGACCCTCCAGCTGCCAGCTACAATAGACTGCTCCCTCAACAGTAGATCCCTCTAAAAACAACAACTGACTTCCCAGCAACATAAGACCAACCCAAGCAACAAGAGATCCCCCACCAGCAACAATACACCTCCACCTGCAAAAATAGATCCCTTCCAGAGACAATAAGTCCCCCCAGCAGCAACAATAACGCCCCACCCCCCGCAAAAATATATTCCCTCTAGTAACAATAGATCCCCCAGCAGCCAGCATCAATAGACACCGTAGCACACCTCTGCACTCCTTGCCATTACATACATTCAGTGCTGGAGGTGGCCGGAACTGCCTTCTTTCACGTTTCTGCTAAAAAAATGCCCTGGATGAGGGAATTGAGTGATATACTGCAAAAACAGAAACTATGTACTGATATCTTCAGTCATAATCCTGGTAAACCACTTGCAAACTGCAAAGTATTTACAATAATATGATACATCATTTTCAAGAACATTGTGTTTTCATTTAAGGCACAGAGGACTGTGTAAAGTGCTGTAACTTCCAGCCAATCAGCAATTAGCTTTCAATGTTCTGATGGATTATGCTGGATCACTACACCCTGGACATTATGAATGGCCTTTACATGGTCCTATTTGAATGTGTATTGTTACTTTAAGTGTAGAGCCATGTTCATAAAAATGACAAATACATTTGTACACTTTACTCAACGCTGTGAACAAAATAAACCTTCTTCAGCACAGTAAATGCAAAAACATTTGTAATACCTCTATTATATATTAAACAATGCTGTACTTATATTCTGTGACTTTTTGCAGGAAATTCTTTTGTTGCTTAGCCATGCAGTTATATTTTGAGATAGAAATGAATTGTAATACATTCATAATACTCAACAATGGGCTACAAAGCATGTCGGATTTGTAAGTGTCAGGCTACCGCTATAAATGTTTTGTGCACAGATGGCACAGGGTGACCAAATTCAACAAACCTTGTTTATAAGTGGAACACACAAATTATAGAGCAGCAAAAATAAGTCAGAGGGAAACAAGTTATCAATGCCATAAAGCCCAGTGCAAAGAATAAATACAAACTGCAGGCAGTCCCTCGGTTAAGAACAGGATAAGTTCTGGAGGTTTGTTCTTAAGTTGAATTTGCACAAGTACATTTTTAAAGTGGAACTCCAGCCAAAAAGTAATTTTTTTTACGTTTTTTGGATAGCATAGGGAAGGGTTAACACCCCTGTAAGGTTTGTTTTTCTGTCTGTGCCCTGTTCAGAAGATTACAACTCACTTTCTGTCCCTGTGACAATTGTGGATTTTGAAATATTTGGGTTGTTGTGGAAACAAGGATTGGTGATAAATCTACCATGAAAACGTTTACAGGAGTGAATTTCCCTTCCTAGGGGTAGATTTCCTCTCACTTCCTGTTTCTCCCTCCGTTCGTAAGCACGAGTCGTATGCAAGTTAGGGTGACCAGACGTCCCCGGTTTCTGGGGACAGTCCCCGGATTGAGTACACGGTCCCCGGACAAAATATGTCCCTGGATCTGACCCCGGATTCGGGGGCAGTGCCTATACCCATTGCTGACAGTCTAGCCCTAGCAGGATATGCAGCAATGTGAATATCTATCCAGCATAGCAATGATTGGTGGGCAAGCCGGGGGCGTATATGGCCACAAGTGAGTGGAGCTGTGAAATTGGAGGTCTGATGTCAGGGATGGGCAGCGCCGATATGCAGAGCCCCGCCCCCTTTGTCAAACAACCGGTGCGTAGACAAAAAGCTGGCGTTTATACATTTGTGGGCGGGGTGGCAGGGGGCGGGCCAATTGTAACTACTGTATGTGTACCAGCTGTGTATAGTTCAGGTTTATTATTCACCGCTGCTGGTACACATACACAATGAAAAAAAATTGCTTTAGCTGTTCTTATAGCTAGAGTTTGGATTTATCTTTGTTTTAGTCTCATGGCAGGATCTCTTTAACCATGAAACTGTAAACTGCTGATTCTTTAGTAATTCATTAATACCGGTATATAGGTGGAAGGGGCCCCAGGTCACTCTTCTTACTTTTAAATTGAATACTGCAAAAATAAAAACACATTTTAAAAGACGTTAGCAAGCCAGCCAGCCACATTAGTGATATTAACCGATATTCACCATTGAGAAACAACCCAGATCTGCAGAGAACTGCAAACCCAGTGGATCAATTTGCTCATTTTTCTGCATTGGTATTTGTCTTGCTTTTTTTCTCAAAAAAGTTTTTTAATTATTTTTTTTATCTGTGCCTGGTCCATTGACATTTACATCTTGTTTAAATATGCATTTTGGGTATTGAATTCAGCACTTAAAGCTCCTAATCGCTAAAATTCCCTGAGATGCCAAAAGTTGCTGAGCACTTTCATATCATTTCAGCTGGAGAGCATGTTGTTATGTGGATTTATACCTAAATATATAGTTATTTTACGGGAGCAGCACTTCGAAGTCTATAGTATCATTCCACTGGGATCCAGTGAATAGAGCGGTCCTCCTTTATTTGTAGGATGTATTAGTGATGCACATTCTAGATTTTTATTTATAAACTGTATGCTGGCAGTTTTCTTCCAAAGTGTATATAAATCTTAAGTTCTTAGAAGTGCCTAGTAATACAAATTTGGAGCATTCTACAGTACTGCTTCTTCCTATGCTATTGAAGAAAAGCTGATTATTTTTATTTTTCCTTTTCACTCTCCTCTCCTCTCCTCACCTCACCTCTCCCCTTTTCCTTTCATCTGCTTTCCTTTCTCCTTTTCTTTCTATTCCTTACTCCATTTTCCTTTCCATTAATTTATTTTCTTTTTCTTTTCCTTTTTCCTTGTTGCTTCCCTTTCTCCCTTTCTCTTCGTTCCTTTTGCCTTCCCCTTCCCTTTTCTCTCTTTTCCTTTTATTTTTTTCTTTTCTCTCCTCTCCTCTCCTCTCTTTTAATTTTCCCTTTCATCTTCTTTCCTTTCTCCTTTTTCTTTCTATTATTTTCTCCATTCTCCTCTCCTTTCCTTTTTTTTTCCTTTCCTTTCATTTCCTTTCCTTTCCTTTTTCTATTTTCTCCTTTTCTTTTAATCTTTCCTCTCCTCTCCTTACCCTTCCTTTCCCATTTTCTTTTGTCATTTTTCCTTTTCCTTCCCCTTTCCTTTTTTTCTCATTTATTAAAAAAAAATCCTCTCCCCTCCCCTTTTCTACTCTCCTCTCCCCTTTTATTTACATCTGCTTTCCTTTCTCCTATTTCTTCTTTCTATTATTTTCTCCATTTTCTCTCCTCTCCCCTTTTCCTTTTATCTGCTTTCCTTTCTCCTTTCTCCTTAGACCTTTTGTTTTTCCTTTCCTTTCCTTTTTCATTTTCTTTTTTTAATTTTACCCTTTCCTTCCCTTTTTCTTTTCTCTACTTTTATTTCATTTTTTATTTTCTCTCCCCTCCTCTCCCCTTTTCCTTTCACCATCTTTCTTTTTACTTTTTCTTTCTATTCTTTTCTCCATTTTCTCTCCTCTCCCATTTTCCTTTCATCTGCTTTCCTTTCTTCCTTTCCTTTCCTTTCTTTTTTTTTTTTTTTTTATTTGAATAGTTTTTATTGAGGTTTCAAACATACATATATGTAAGGACAAAAATGATATAAAATAAGTAGTGTAGAATACATTGGAAATCTGTGAAAGATCAATCCAGATAGTGTGCACCATCTTGTTATAGATTCAAAATATAGCAGTTCAAACAGTCAGTAAGTAGTAATCAAACAATAATCATCTACACATTGGAGTTTTTTGAACAGGTGAAGCGGGGGGGGGGGGGGGGGTAAGTCAGGAAGGAGTGGGGTAGTAATGGTGGGGTAGAAGGGGAGGAGAAGCAGGAGAGCTTTAAAGGAATACTATAAATCAGCGGTTAAATTTGTTGTCGTACCAGATCTTCCATGGGTTCCAGAGGCTCTTTAAAGCAGGGTTGGCAGGTGATCCCCATGAGAGGATGATTTCGTATGTGAGTTTGTACCAGGTTAACTACTTCCGTGAGAGTGGGGATGTCTGTGGATTTCCAGTGTCTGGCTATCAGAAGTTTTGTCGCTAAGAGGATGTGTGTGACCACCAGCCTAAGGTTGGGTGGTATGTCATCAATGGTTAGATTCAGAAGAGCTAGATGTGGGGTCAACAAGATAGGAAAATTAAGTATGTCTCTCAGTATTAACTCTACTGCATTCCAGAGCTGTCGCAGGCGAGGACATGTCCAAAAAATATGTATAAGTGTACCAGAGAGGGTGCAGTTTCTCCAGCAATCTTGGGATGTGTGAGTGTGAAATTTGGCTATTCTGGATGGTGTCAGATACCATCTCATCAACAACTTTTGGGTGAGTTCCCACAGAGAGGTACAGGACGTATACTTATATACGGATTTGATTGCTGTGTGCCATCGTTGTTCAGAGAACTGTGTAAGGAAGTCATTTTCCCAATCAGTAATGGGTTTGGATTTGTTAAATGTGTCTTTCTCCTGTAGGATTGAGTATATCAAGGAGGTGCCTCTAGCTTTTGTGGAGTTAGGGAAGAGGTAGTTCCATAAGGTAATGGGTAGGGAGCCTTCTATGGAAGGGTTCGTAGTGAGGCAGTGTTGCACTCTAAAGTATGTAAGGTAATCTGCGTTAGGCGCTTCGAGTGTCTCTTGAGCATGGGAAAACGGCTGATCGAGAACTAAAGAACTAAAGAGCGTAGTTCACGTGTGTTAGACACTCGAGTAGTAATCCATTGTGGGATATGTAGGTCTGGAGTAAGTAATGACAAAGTTCCTATAGGTACCGGGATATCTTTGGTTGGGAGATTCACCCATTTAGACGAGTGGATTATTTTCCATATTTTAACAGAGGCTTGAATGGTGGGGGAGTAGAGGTGTAGTGGCGTGTTTCCTGTGGTTGTGCTAAATAACCAGTGGGACAAGTTATGCCCAGGAGTCATGCTATTTTCTATGTGTCCCCAAAGTGTGATAGGAGTAGAGTTCATCCATTCCTTAAGCTGTGAAAGAATAGTCGCTATATAATAGTCTCTTATATCAACGTGGCCCATCCCACCTACAGATCTGTGTTTGATGAGTTTTGCATGGTTGCATCTGGATTTTTTGCCTTGCCATAGATACTGAGTTAAAATGGATTGCAAGGACCTAAGATAGGATTGAGGGATTGGTATAGGGAGTGTACGAAAGATGTACAATAGCCTAGGTAGTATCATCATTTTAAAGGCGGCGAGGCGGCCTGCCCAGGAGAATTCAAATTTTTATATTTTTGACGTTTCTCGGATGATCATGTGTTTCAGTGCAGCATAATTGTGTGTGAAAAGACCTTTTGTGGATTTAGTGAGTGTGATACCTAAGTAGGGTATCCCTGTATCTGCCCATGGGTAGGGGTATTTATTTCGGAGAAGGTTGCTAGTAACCGCATCCAGACCCATGTCAAGAATATACGATTTATGTTCATTTACCTTGTAATAAGAGACGTTACTGAAGCGCTGTAGTAGCTCTTGTATCGAAGCCAGGGAGGAGATGGGGTCTGTAATCATCATTATCACGTCATCCGCGAATAAACTAATCTTATGTTCTAATGTGCCATGCTTAAAGCCTGCTATTCTGGAGTGTCTTCTGACGTGTTCTGCTAAGGGTTCCATTATCAGGTTAAATATAAGTGGTGACAGTGGGCATCCTTGACGGGTGCCATTGCTGATAAGGAAAGGTTTAGATAACATTTCTGACGTGTAAACCTGAGCCAAGGGGGAAGAGTATAAGGCTATTATGGCGGACAAGATGGGCCCTTGAAAACCAAATTTGGTGAGAGTTGCTTTCATATAGTTCCAATTGACTCTGTCGAACGCCTTCTCTGCGTCCAGGGAGAGGAGCAGAGAAGGCGTTCTATTCGATCCAGCACCATGAATTATGTTAATAACTCTGCGGGTAGCATCAAAGGTTTGTCTCCCTCTGGTGAAACCGGATTGGTCTTTGTGTATGAGAAGTGGCATTAGGTCTATCAATTGGTTGGCAATTAGTTTGGCGTATATCTTGGTATCTATGTTAAGCAGGGAAATGGGCCTGAAGTTCTCTGCGCACGTGGGTTCCTTGCCCCGGCTTAGGTAGTGTGACAATCAATGCAGATAACATTTCTGGAGGGAGAGAGGAGGACGAGACAGCGCCATTGCAGACCTGAGCTAGGAAAGGAGCTAAGATTGTACCAAATTTTTTGTAGAACTCGCTCGTGAGACCATCAGGGCCAGGGGATTTGTTAGAAGGTAGAGCCGAGATTGTACGTAAAATTTCAGGTTGTGTGAACGGAGCGTTTAATAAATTTAGTTGATCTGTCGATAGCTTAGGGAGGTTGATTTCCTCTAGAAAGGACGATATATCCTGGGGAGTAGGTTGGGGAGTTGACACGTCCTCCTTTAAATTGTATAATTTATTATAGTAATAGCTAAAGGCATCTGCAATGGCAGAAGGATCAATTAGTTTTTGTTTGGTAGAGGGGTGGTATAAGTGGGAAATTTTTGACCTAGAGAAGTGGCCTTTGAGTCTGGTAGCCATGGCTTTACCTGCTTTATTACCAGTATAGTAATGTTTAGCTTTGAAGTAGGTATGGGCTTTTTGATAAGAGTCTAGTAGATGAGTTCTCAATTCATGTCTAAGATGGTCTAATTTGCGTTTGAGGGATTGATCAGGGAGAGATTGGTTTTGACTTTCCAGAGTTTTAATTTCAGCTGTAAGGGAATCTAGGCGCTGTGATCTCCTCCTCCTCTCCTTAGCTCCCAATTGTAGAAAAATTCCCCTGATGAACGCTTTGTGGGCGTTCCAAAGAACAAAATTATCATTAACAGAGCCAACATTATTAGCAAAGTATTCTTCTAGACTTTTTTGGATGTAGTCGGAGTATAAGGGGGAATGGATAAGGGAGGCCGCAGCTCTCCAGATCCGCGTCCACGGAAAAGAGGGTGAGTCATTTAGAGTCATGGTGACTGGAGCATGATCCGACCAAGTGATGGTGGATATTTCTGACGCTGAGATTTTGGGTAGGATCCATTTGTCCACTAGGAAATAGTCGATCCGGGTGTATGAGTTGTGGCAAGGGGAGAAATAAGAATAATCTCTTTTGGTGGCGTGGTGACATCTCCAAACATCATATAGGTCATGGGATCTTATAAAGGGGCCCATAGGGGAAGCATATCTGTTGGAGCGGGACGAAGTGTCTATGGAGTTGTCTGGGACAATGTTGAAGTCTCCACAAATAATGAGGTGTCCTTGTTTGAAGTTATTGAGTTTTTTCATCAGTGCAGATAGGAATCTAATTTGCCTTTTGTTGGGGGCATATACCGTTACAATGGTATATCTGACATTGTTTAAGGAGCAGTCTATAGCTAGATATCTGCCATCTTTGTCCAGCAAGGTTTGATGGAGTATGAAAGATACTGTGTTCTTGAAGGCTATCAAGACTCCATTCTTTTTATCAGGACCTGAGGCTTTAAAGATGTTGGTGAAATTCTTATTGGTGCAGGAGGGTTCTGCAGTGAGCTTGAAGTGTGTCTCTTGTACACAGAGAACGTCACAGTGGCTGTCCTGTGCCGTTTTCCACATAGAAGACCTTTTGGTTGGATGGTTCAAGCCTTTTACATTTAGTGAAAGAAATTTCGGCATCGTGGGGAGTGTGGTGGTGATGTGGTAGAAAAGATGAAGTGGTACTTACAGTTCGTAGGAGGTACAGATGTATATTTAGGAAACCCTGCAATAACTGTAGATCTTGATGGTCAGGAAGAGGGTGCTCTCGGTGACGGTAGTAGTTCAGAGAGTTTGCGTTCTCCTTGGATCCGGGATGACAGGGAAGAAGATGAGGAGGCAACAGATAAGATATTAGTAACAGGGAAATAGAAGGGAGCAAGGGAAGGGAACAAGGGTCAGTAGTGTAACAATCAGACTACTGAGCGTAGAGGAGGGTGCAAGTTCGTGGGGTAACTGTAACGAGCAGGCACTGAATCGGAGTGCAATGTTAAACTTGTGTAATGAGTACGCTAACCAAAGATCACTTTTTAGCATTGGAATGGTCTTCCATGGCATGGGATGGAGAGCTCTCCATGGGGTGCGGTTGTGACGATGTGCCATTGTCAGGGAGAATTTTCCATTTTCTGAGCAATTGAACGCCTTCATCTACTGATCGGATGCTGTGTTTGACTCCATTTCTGGTAATCAGAAGTTTGGTCGGGTACCCCCATTGGTAAGGTACCTTATGGTTGTTAAGAGGTTTGGTGATGGTCTGAAGTTGGCGTCTTTGTTGGCGAGTGTATTGGGAGATGTCGGCGAAGAGCTGTAGTTTTGAGTATGGATGCGGTAAATGATCCATACGTCTGGTCTTTGCTAAGAGCATGTCTTTAGCGTGGAAGAAGTGGATGCGCATAAGAGTGTCGCGAGGAACTTCTGCATGTAGGTGTGGCAGTTTCGGTAGGCAGTGTATGCGATCTATGATAGTTTCCACTGGAGGTAGTTCAGGCAATATGGTTGAAATCATTTTTCTAGCATATGAGTTCAGATCGGCTGGAACGATCGATTCTGGTATTCCGCGAATCTTTACGTTATTGCGTCTCGATCGGTCCTCGAGGTCCGCCATCTTGGCTCTAATCCACTTCTGATCCTCTTTGGTGTGATCGTGTGCGTCTACGAGATCATTCACTGTGATCGTTATGTCATTCATTTTATGCTCCACGTGTCTCATCCTGTCCCCCATATTGCTCATCTCATTTTTAAATGCAGAGAACATAGAAGTAATGTCATTATGCAGGGAACTATGTAGGGAGATCAGCATGTCTTTCAGTAGTGTATCAACTACAGGCTGATTAGTAGTGGAGAAGGCCGCAATGGGGGATGGAGCCGGCGTCAGTGCGGGGGGACTGTCTAGCGCAGGTCTTACCTCAGATGCCTGATCTCCCGCATTCATGCGCATCCGCGCTTTAGCTGGGCTGCTGGGTATGGAGGACGTCTCTGGATGAGTGGTGGCGGCCGAGGAGAGGGTCTGTGAAGGAATGGCCGGGACATCTGCATCAGGCAGGTCTGTGTATGTCCTCTCACCTCGCGGCGAGCGGTCGCGGGCGCCATCTTGGATTCTGTCACTAGTCTGCATAGTGAAGAAATCCGTTAGTTTTCTCGGCTGTCTGTATTCTTTTCGTTTTCGGGAGGTCCCGGTCTGGTTCCACAGAGTGTAGGGGTCAGAATCATGCATGGTTGCTACACAGGTTAGCGATATACCTGGATGTGTCTCCGATTCAGTGCGGGAGCTGTGAGTTCAGGCTTCCATGCAGCTCGGCGGTTAGCCACGCCCCCTCCCTTTCCTTTGTTTTTCTTACATTTTTTTCCCCTTTATTTCCCTTTCTCCTTTTCTCATTTTCTCCTCTTCTCTTTTTCCTTCCCCTTCCCTTTTCCCTCTTTTTCTTTAAATTTTTTCTTTCCTCTCCTTTTCTTTCCTTTCTCCCTTTCCTTTCCTTTCTTTCCCTTCCCCGTTCTTTTTCTTTCCTTTTTATCTTTCCCTTTCCTTTCCTTTCCTTTTGTTTCCCCTTAATTTCCATTCTCTCCTCTCCTCTCTGTTCCTTTCATTTCCTTTTTCATTTTTCTATTTCCCTTTTCCTTTCCTGTTCTTTTTTTTTTTTTTCTTTCCTCTCCCCTCCTCTCTTCTCCCCTTTTCCTTTCATCTGCTTTCCTTTGTCCTTTTTCTTTCTATTTGTTTCTCTATTCTTCTTTCCTTTCATCTGGTTTTTTCTTTCCTCTCCCCTCCTCTCACTTTCTCCTTTTTGTTTCTCTGCCTTCATTCTCCATTCCTTTTTCCATAGACTTAGACATAGACACAGAGAGCGAGAGACATAATCTAGCCCCATATATAGCAAAAGCAAGATCTCATCTTGAATATGTAAAACAGTTTTGGCCACAGATTCACAAAAAATGATTGTGTGTAGCTGGAAAGAGTACACAGAAGAGTAGCCAAACTGATAAGAGGCATGGAGGATCTTAGCTATGAGGAAAGAATAACTACTGTGTTTTCCCGAAAATAAGCCTGGGTCTTATTGGCAACCAAATTTGGCAACCAAAAACACACTAGGGCTTATTTTCGGGTTAGGTCTTATCATGCCATGTTCTGTCTTCTCTCCCCCCTGCCTGTCAGAAATCCCCTGTGGAACCGTGTAAAAGTGCTTGTAAATTCCTAGAATCCACAGCACCACATAATGCAAAATGTGTATGTCTCTGCGATCCAATTGTGCCACATTCCTTCTTATAGTGCTGGACGCATCTGTAATCCACCGGAGCTCTCTTCCCCTCTTTGAGCACTGCAGAGGGAGGGGCCCGAGATCCCCTGCTGACAGCTTGCAGAAGAGCAGAGCAGCATGACATCAGCTGAGCGCCACTCGTCGCTTTCATGGCCAGCCGGAGCCCTCTTCCCAGCTCTAAGCACTGCAGAGGGAGGGGGGCCCGAGATCCACCGCTGACAGCTGGGAGGAGAGGAGAAGAGGATAGCAGCGTGAGATTAGCTGAGAGCAGCGGGAGGTCAACGCTATACCGAAGGTATTTGGCACAACTAGATCACATAAACACACACACACAGTCTACACTATATAACACTGTTATAGAGTGGACTCTATTATTTCACCAGCACTTGAAACTAGGGCTTATTTTCGGGGTAGGGCTTATATTGCAGCCCTTCCCGAAAATTGGGGTAGGTCTTATTTTTGGGAAAACACGGTATTCTGAATGTATTCTCCCTTGAGATGAAGTGATTGAGGGCATAAAACCAACTTGTATAAATACATAAATGGTTTACAAGTAAACTTGGTTCAAAAGCTGCCAAAATTCTGATTGTATAGAATTTTTTTTAGATTATAATGCTCTGTGTTGTGAACTTTGAAAATTTATTTCTCCACAATGCTTATAGATACAGAGATGAATGAGGGTTTGTTTTAAGGTGCTCGTTCAGAATATGTGAATACTTTAGTGTGAATGATCTGGGCACATACTTTATATGTTCATCATTCTCTGCACACCAGCTAGCACTGAAAATAAGGCTGGCAAGGGGATTATCAGCTGAAATAAGAGAACAGAAAAAAAAAACCTGTGAATTGTCATAGATTTAGACTTGCAGTTCTCTTATTTGCAAATACATTTGAAATATTAGATTGGAAACTGCAGTTTATGAGAATAGAAGTGGAGGAGGTAACTAGGGGGGGAATTGAGGTCAGATGGCATTGAGCATTGGAAGTTTTTTTTTTGTTTTGTTTTTTTGCAAGTACACATATTTCAGATCTGCTGTTATATTAGCTGTATATTTTGGAGGCAATTAAAGCAAAATTCGAATATAATTTAGAAAAAAGATAACGTGTTACAAATTAGGGTTATTTATAATCCGACATCTAATTATACGCATACATTGCTTGTGTGAATGTTTGCGCTGATCTAAATAAAACCTGGATCCACAAGGAGAGAAGCAGTTAATTCTGTAAGCAGCATAATAACACGCACACATATTTTCCACTTCTTCCAAAAGAAAAATTGTTTAATTAGGCACAGTGCAAAAAACAAATATAAATGAGCAATAAAGAGGATTAATAAAGGTCATTTGATATATTGAAATGAATTTCTTTGAAACATTAGGCTAAATTATTAATTGAACGATATATTTATCAAGTTGGTATAATTTGGAGGTGCGGAGGGTAGAAGTTTTTCTAAGGGTTCAACTTTTTATCATGTTGCCGGAGTAGCTTATACGACAACAGGCACTTTAACCACCTCCCTACTGTGCACGAAAACCCCCTTCCTGCCCAAGCCATTTTTCAGCTTTCAGCGCTGTCACACTTTGAATGACAATTGTGCGGTCGTGCGACGTGGCTCCCAAACAAAATTTGTGTCCTTTTTTTCCCACAAATAGAGCTTTCTTTTGGTGGTATTTGATCACCTCTGCGGTTTTTATTTTTTGCGCTATAAACAAAAGAAGAGCGTCCAGTTTGGAAAAAAAACACTATTTTTTACTTTTTGCTATAATAAATACCCATTTTTTTTTTTTTAAATAAAATTTTCCTCAGTTTAGGCCGATACGTATTCTTCTACATATTTTTGGTAAAAAAAAAAATCGCAATAAGCGCGTATTGATTGGTTTGCGCAAAAGTTATAGCGTGTACAAAATAGGGGATAGATTTATAGCATTTTTTTTTTTATTAGTAATGGCGGCGATCTGCGATTTTTTATTGTGACTGTGATATTGCGGCGGACACATCGGACATTTTTGACACATTTTTGGGACCATTCACATTTATACAGCGATCCCTGCTATAAAAATGCATTGATTACTGTATAAATGTGATTGGCAGGGAAGGGGTTAACCACTAGGGGGCGGGAAGGGGTTAAATATGTTCCCTCAAAGTGTTCTTACTGTGGGGGGAGGGGACTGACTGGGGGAGGTGACCGATGGTTTTCCCTATGTACAAGGGACACACCATCGGTCTCCTCTCCCTCACAGGACGTGGATCTCTGTGTTTACACACAGAGACCCACTTTCCTGCTCGTTTCCCGGGCAATCGCGGATGCCCGGCGGCAATCGCGGCCGCCGGGCACGCGCACCGGGGCCTTGTGAACGCGGCGGGTGCGCGCCTCCTAGCTCGTTTTAAAGGGAGGACGTCATATGACGTCCTCCCAGAACGAAAGTATCCTCCGCCCGCCGTCAATTGACAGTGGGCGGGGGACAAGTGGTTAATTGTTGTCATAGCCTACAGCATGGGAAAAAAAAAGTTTGATAAAGTTAGACTCCATTCACACAGGGGCAACAGGACTTCCAGCGCGACTTTAAGAGGCAACTTGTACACGACTTGAGTATGAATCACAGCCCGACCTGGAGCTACTTACATGGCAACTTCAAGTTGCCTCCAGGACAGGAGACATTCCAGTGGCCAATCAAACAAGAATCAGCTCTGTGGGAGGGAGGGGGGAGGGAGGGGTTTGCCTGAGAAATGTATGTTCTCTTCCTGTATTGTTGCTTCTATTAAGACAGGGGATCCGACTTCTGAGCGACTTCCATTGAAATCATTTGGTACAGGTTGCCTAGCAGTTGCCTAGAACTCGGATTGAAGTAGTACAGGAACCTTTTTTGAAGTCGGAGCGACTTCAGTAGTGTGCATTAAGACGGCTCCATTCACTTACATTGATTTTCTTATGCAGCGCGACTTGAGGCGACTAGGGGCGACCTAGGGGGATTTGAAGTCGGATCCAAAGTTGCCCCTGTGTGAATGGGCTCTAACGTTGTTTCGCTTAGCAATTTTTGCAACAAATTATGTGACAGATCATAAAAGATCACCTGTTTAATTTTACTTAAAGTATTCATAGCCCTTGAAATTTTCCACATTTTCTCATGTTACAACCAAAAATGTAAATGTATTTTATTGGGTTTTCATGTGATAGACCAACACAAAGTGGCACATAATTGTGGAAGAAAAATTATAAATGTTTTTTCAAATTTTTTACAAATAAATATCTGAAAAGTGTAGTGTGCATAAATCTAGTGGAACCAATTGCCTTCAGAAGTCATCTATTCAGTAAAAAGAGTCCACCTGTGTGTAATTTAATCTCAGTATAAATACAGCTGTTCTGTGAACCCCACAGAGATTTGTTAGAGAACCTTAGTGAACAAACAGAATCATGAAGGCCAAGAAACACACCAGACATATCAGGGATAAAGTTGTGGAGAAGTTTAAAGCAGGGTAAAGCCCTGTACACACTATCGGTTTTACCGATGAAAACAGTCCGATTGACTTTTTTCATCGAACAAACCGATCGTGTATGGGCCCCATCAGTCTTTTTTCCACCAGTGTTAAAAAATAGAACATGTTTTAAATTTATCCGATGGGAAAAAAATTGATAGCAAATTACTATCGTCTGTGGGGAACTCCATCGGATAAAAAACCCACGCATGCTCAGAATCAAGTCGACACATGCTCAGAAGCATTGAACTTCATTTTTCTCGGCTCATCGGAGTGTTTTACGTCACCGCGTTTGGGACGATCGGTTTTTTGACTGATGGTGTGTAGGCAAGACTGATGGAAGTCAGCTTCATCGGATTTCTGATGGAAAAATCCATCGGTTTAAAATCCATAGGAAATCCGATCGTGTGTACAGGGCTTTAGGCTATAAAAAAATATCCCAAGCTTTGAACATCTCACAGAGCACTGTTCAATCCATTATCCGAAAATGGAAAGGGTGTGGAACAACTTCAAACCTACCAAGATATGGCCGCCCACCTAAACTGACAGGCCGGGCAAGGAGAGCATTCATCAGAGAAGCAGCCAAGAGGCCCATGGTAACTCTGGAGGAGCGGCAGAGATCCACAGCTCAGGTGGGAGAATCTGTCTACAGGACAACTATTAGTCGTGCACTCCACAAATCTGACATTTATGGAACAGTGGCAAGAAGAAAGCCCTAAAAAGTCCAGTTTACAGTTTGCAAGAAGCTATGTGGGAGACACAGCAAACATGTGGAAGAAGGTGCTCTGGTCAAGTTAAACTTTTTGTCCTAATAGCAAAATGCTAAATGTGGCAGAAAACTAACACTGCACATCACTCTGAACACACCATCCCCACCGTGAAACATGGTGGTGGCAGCATCATGTTGTGGCGATGGTTTTCTTCAGCAGGGACAAGGAAGCTGGTTCAGAGTTGATGGGAAGATGGATGAAGCCAAATACAGGGCAATCTTAGAAGAAAACTTGTTATAGTCTCGGATGGAGGTTCACCTTCCAGCAGGACAACGACCCTAAACATACAGCCAGAGCTACAATGGAATGGTTTAGATCAAAGCATATTCTTGTGTTAGAATGGTCCAGTCAAAGTCCAGACCTAAATCCAATTGAGAATTTGTGGCAAGACTTGAAAATTGCTGTTCACAGACGCTCTCCATCCAATCTGACAGAGCTTGAGCTAATTTGCCAAGAAGAATGGGCAAAAATGTCACTCTCTAGATGTGCAAAGCTGGTATAGACATCCCCAAAAAGACTTGCAGCTGCAATTGCAGAGAAAGGTGGTTCTACAAAGTATTGACTCAGGGGGGCGCCGTACAAATGCCCCCCATACTTTCCACATATTTATTTGTAAAAAAAAATGAAAACCATTTATCATTTTCCTAACATGACGAAAATTTCTAGGTGTATGAATACTTTTTCAAGGCACTGTATTATTCCGCTGCCTTTTCCTTCACATTGAACGTGCGTAGTTTAGACCACAGAATACATGCTGTCAGAGTAAACTCTGACAAAAAGGTTTAAAAAAAACAAAAACAAGAAAAAAAAAACCACAAATGTTGAAAAAAAGGGGGAACACAATGGACCAAAGGATCACTCTGTCTTTTTCTGCCGTTACTGCACTATGTTTTTGTGAGTATGCATAAGCTTAGAACTATAGGCCTTGAGCAGGTCAAACAGAGATCGTCAGTGTTTCTAGTCGGACAATGAAAGGATATATTTACAAAATGGGTTTTCTAAAAACTAATCAAGGCCATATTATACAAAAGCTGTGACTGTTCCTTTTCTGAGCTGGATGCTCACACATTGGGGTTCATTTACTAATGGCAAATAGGCTTTGCAAGGGAATTCCCCCTTATGCTCGGTTCATACCTATTCTTTTTTCTGGTGCTTTTTGCAAAAATGCACTACAGTTCATTTAAGATGGTTTCCTATGGGACACGTTCACATCTATGCTTTTTTCAACCACTGCGTTTTTGGAAAGGGTCAGGGACTTTTTTAAATGCAAAATGGTGCTTTTTTTGCTTTTCTAGTTCAATAGACTTCAATGGAGAAGCCACAGAAAAGCATGTAGTGCATTTTTGATACAATTTTGCCACAATTTGTGTTTTTTAATTTGCCCAACAACAAAGCAATGCGCTCTCAGCACAGTTGTATGTACAGTAATTCACGCAAATATGCGGCCCCTCTGCGCCAAGGACCAGGGGTTAAAGTGTCTGCAAACCTCAGACATGAAATATGAACAAAGCCCATCCCTCAATAGTGTGTACAGTGGAACCTCGGTTTAAGAGTAACGTGGTTAACGAGCATTTTGATTTGCGAGCAACTTTAAAAAAAAAATTCTAACTCGGTTTGCGAGTGTTGTCTCATAAGACGGGCAGAATTCAACCTAATAGGGCCTGCAGTACCGCATTTGGCCTGAGGTGTGGGGGCGCCGGAGCCGAGCAGAGCCGTACAGAGCCGTTCGGCAATGCTCGGAAAGACACGGAAATATTCAGTTTCCAAGCCTCTCCAACGTTTACCAAGGTCAGCCGATGTGTCCTCGGGCCTTTCCGGCCGTTTCCGAGTATCTCCGGCGCCCCCCCCCCCTCTGGCCTCATGCGGTATTGCATCCCATTGAAGTCAATGCGGAACAAATTATTTTAGTTTCTATTGACTTCAATGGGGAAACTCGCTTTGATATGCGAGTTCTTTGGATTACGAGCATTCTCCTGGAACGGATTATGCTCGTAATCCGAGGTTCAACTGTACTTGTCTCATTCTAGAACACTAGGGGTTGATTTACTAAAACTGGAGAGTGCAAAATCTGGTGCAGCTGTGCATAAAAACCAATCAGCTTCCAGTTTTTTTTGTCAAAGCCTTAATTGAACAAGCTGAAGTCAGAAGCTGATTGGCTACCATGCACAACTGTACCAGATTGTGTACTCCAGTTTTAGTAAATCAACCCCTAAGTGTCATTTCTGTCTGTTGCCCTGTTTGTCTGCTGGTTTCCAACACTAAGAGATAAAAGGTGACATGGGAAGGATCTCCAGCACACAGCCTGCGATTGACAGCCGCAGCTCTGTTCCTGTGTGCTGTGTGAAGGGTGGTGTGTCCCGTCCCTCCAATCAGATGTCAGAGCTTTCCTTACTGAGCTCTGTAGTGTGAAATGTCAGCTATGCACCCCCTGTTTTCTGACAGCTCCGACAAGCTTTATAAATTCTGGTCTTTGAATGGACATAGAGAAAAAAAAACTGACTGAAGATAAACAGGTAAAACTTATGTAGGAGGATTTTTTCATCTCTGTGTATCACATGGAGCCAGTCATTTCACTGGGTGTATGTAAGGGTTTATAACTACTTGAAAGGAGAAGTATAGTCAAAGCTATTTTGCCTGTACTCCTACTATGGATCAGCTAGGAGTACAGTTAGTTCTTTACTGTGACCTGTTTTCAGCTGACAGCAAGCTGAAGCCTGCTGACGGCTGATGTCAAGGAGGCTGTCCAGGCTCTGAAAAGATCCCGACCATATGGTCGGCATCCACCCAGAATCCTGGTCCCGCAGCTAGCTGAGCCAATAAGAGCCCTCCCTAGTCGCTCCTATCCCCTCGCCAGCTCAGTGCACCAGTGAGCACGGGGGGGGGGGGGAGCAGAACACAGAGCCAGACACACACAGTCCCTGGCTCCCTGCTCACAGAATGCTAAGAACTGAGCGATCAGCGGCCTTTGATTGCTCAGCTCTCAGTGCAGGGCTGATAGGGGACAGATGCAGCATCGGATTGATGCTGCATCCACCTAGGTGAGTATAATTTATGTTTTCCAAATACTCTTCTCTTTTAAGCTAAGGGAAATTTCCCTTGCATGATAAACAGCCTATTTGTGTTTAGTCAACCAATCGCAAATTCTCTTGGTACTTCCATACCTGGAAAGATAAGGTTTGATTTAATAAAGACAAATAGTCTGTTTCCTTGGCAAGGCAATTAGCCACAGAGGGAAGTGAATAAGGTGAAGAGCTACTGGCTTCATCCAATCACGTGCAAGAAAAAAAAATGCTTTTTTTTTTTTTCTTTCATATAATTGGGGATTTTTTGCAAAATGAACCTTCCCCACATTCGCTAGGCTCTCAGGCGAGTTCACTTTCAAGGTGCAACTTCCTTTGCAAAGTGTACAGCCTATCTGCCTTTAGTAAATTAACGCCATTGAGAACGAGACCATGGGCTGGCAGCCTTGTAAGTAAGACTTTTTTTTTTCTGGAGTTACATATTTTCTTGTTAGAAAGAGACTTGGGCTGAGTAGTTGTGCTAGACAGAGTAAGGTTTTATATTTGCAGTATGTTCTTCTTTTTAGCTAAATAGCTTGAAGCTGCAAAAAGCTGCCTATGTTTATTTACAGCTAAAAATGCAATAAAGCTAATTCACCTTAAAAAATATATGGCAATAAAGCTGGTTGCAGCCCCCCCCCCCCCCCAGGGTTGTTTACCCCAAGAGGCGAAAAAAGCAAAGTATACAGGTATATTATATCAACCTACGAGGAGGACGTTGAGGGTGCTGAAAGGTGCCGTGTACTTGGAAAATCCATTTATTCTTTATGTTCTCCCTTTAGAAATGAAAGCCTAGTTCATGGCATAGTAAAATCAGAAAGGTTCCCTAATGAAATTATGTGCCAGGAGCCCAGGACAGGCTAGTCCTGCATACCCTTGCCAAGGTGCTCATTACAGCTCATATAAAATACATCTCACGCTCATCTCCGTCGCCCAAGTATATTTTTATTTGGCCAAAATATATTGCTTTGTTCCTTCCTGTGAATCACTTTTTGAATTAAACCAAAATGAAAGTTTGTCAACTTGAAATATAAATGGAGACTCGAAATGAAATATTTAAAGCTGGAGAGGAGCGCAGTATTTAAACTGCAGCCTAAAACGTGTTTCACTGCAGGCACAGCAAACCGAAAATGAGAATTATTCAAGGCAAGAAATAATTGAGATCAACAGATTAACAGGGAATGTTAAATATTTCATTCATCCATAAAACATTTTGTTCTGGTGTGCGATGGTTAGGAAGTGAAGAGGCTTAGCAATTTATATCTTTAAATTATTTCTTTTGTTATTTTATTTACTATTTCTATTATGCGTGTTTAGCCGGACTATTGTTCTCTACAGCCCAAAAGCAGTTCACAAAATCAACAGTTGGACTGCAGCAGTAGCAAAAGTAATTAATGGATTAAACCCTTCCAATACTTCCCCTTGGACTAAAGTCATGTGACCTTTATGAACTGCAATTTATTCACTGATCAGCTATACCATTATGACCAACCACCATAACTCATTGCCACCACAGTTCCCCCTCAAGTCTAATTACTGTATATATACTCGAGTATAAGCCGACCCGAATTTAAGCCGAGGCACCTAATTTTACTACAAAAAACTGGGAAAACGTATTGACTCGAGTATAAGCCTAGGGTGTCCATCTGCATGCCTCACTGTGCCTCACTGTGTCCATGTGCATTCCTCACTGTGTCCATGCCTCACTGTGTCCATGCCTTACTGTGCCTTACTGTGACCATGCCTCATTGTGCCTCACTGTGTCCATGCCTCATTGTGCCAATGCCTCACTGTATCCATGCCTCACTGTGTCCATGCCTCACTGTGTCCATGTGCATGCCTCACTGTGTCCGTGCCTCACTGTGTCCATGCCTTACTGTGTCCATGCCTCACTGTGCCTCACTGTGTCCATGCCTCATTGTGCCAATGCCTCACTGTGTCCATGCCTCACTGTGTCCATGCCTCACTGTGTCCATGTGCTTGCCTCACTGTGTCCGTGCCTCACTGTGTCCATGCCTCACTGTGCCCATGCCTCACTGTGCCCATGCCTCACTGTGCCCATGCCTCACTGTGCCTATGACTCACTGTGTCCATGCCTCACTGTGTCCATGACTAGACTGACGTTTAACATAGGAGTCTATAGAAGGGGTGCCCGAGTTAAAAAAAATGATGCTCCCCGGCCATAGGTTCCCCAGACAACAAACTTTGCACACTTGTAGAGGAGAAATGGGGCTACATGTGTGCCAAGATCCGGGTCCCGGGGACCTACGTCCGGCTGGTACCGGGTCCCCAAACTCACCGGAGAAATTACTGTTTAACATGGGAGTCTGTGGAAGGGGTGCCTGGGTTTGAAAAATTGGTGCTCCCCGGCCGTAGGTCCCCCGGACAACAAACTTTGCACACTTGTAGAGGAAGAGTGGGGCTACATGTGTGCCAAGTTCCCCAAAATCTGGGAGATCAGGCGCAAAAAGTTGACTCGAGTATAAGCCGAGGGGGGCATTTTCAGCACAAAAAAATGTGCTGAAAAACTCGGCTAATACTCGAGTATTGTAAACCTTTGTGTTTTTTCACCTTAATTCATCATATGCATTAAGGTTAAAAAACACCTTGCAGTGTCCGGCCCCTCAGCTCCCTCGTTTTACTTACCTGAGCCCCAAATTTCCATTGGCGCAATCCAGCACGCTCTCTGCACGGCTTCTCGGCTCTTCATTGGATAGATTGATAGCAGCGCAGCCATTGTCTCCCGCTGCTGTCAATCAAATCCAATGACGCCGGGCTGCGAGGCAGAGTCATACACACGGTGGCTATGGACGCCGAGTGTATGACACGGGAGCGCGCCCGCAAGGTAACTCCCTTGGGAGAGAGCTTCCCAGAGGAGGTTATCTATTGCGGGGAGGAGCCGAGAGAGCCACCATGGGACCCCAGAACAGCAGGATCGGGGCCACTCTGTGCAAAACGAACTGCACAGTGGAGGTAAGTATGACATGTTTTGTTATTTTATTTTTTTTAAATGGGAACCTTTACAACCATTTTAAGTATGTAAACAATGTACTCTTTAAAATGTTCAATTAGATTACCAGGCCATACCTCACACACCTAGGTAGACTTGCATAAGATTAGCACATCAAGGGGTCATCAGCTGTCCCTTTGATATTTTAAAATTGAGAAGGCAACTCAACCATTATTAACTGAATTCTGGCCTGGTCAATATGTCAATATTATACTGTATGTGTACACATATATAATAATATAATATCCTACATAAATCGGCCAACATATTACAACAACAATGCCTCTGGACGGCTCACGCTTATTGGCACTATGCCACCAATGCACAGATTTATGTAAGTTACCAATTTAAAAGGGGGGTGTCTTCACCACACCCCCTACTTGTTGATATATGTTAGATCATCTAGTTATTCCTACTTTTAATTTCAGATATACCCCGTGCTCGCTCCTGAAGATTGGCCCCAAGTCATGAAATGCGTAGAGCCAACATATGCCGTGTTTTATATATTTTATTTTTGCTTACGGGCTTATCATTATTAATTATGTGCTTTTACCAACCATGATAGGGATCCATGAGGCCATAGGCCAGGCAGGCAATATTGTATATTACAGTGCAACCTTGAATTACGAGAATAATCTGTTCCAGGCAAATGCTTGTAATCCAAAGCATTTGCATATCAAAGCGAGTTTTCCCATAGAAGTCAATGGAAGCAAAGATAATTTGTTCCACATTGACTTCTATTGCATGCAATACCGCATGTGGCCAGAGGTGGGGGGGCACCGGAGAGACTCGGAAATACGCAGAGACTGCTCGGATGCACTCGAAAACCCTCGGAAAGGCTCGGAAATACTCTGAGTATTTCTGAATGTTTACGAGTATTTCCGAAACCGCTCCCGGGGCCCATGCACCTCTGGCCAAATGCGCTACTGCACACTACAGAGGCTTGAATCCTGCTCTTTTTGGGAGACAACGCTCGCAAACCGAGTCAGGATTTAAAAAAAAAAATAGCTCGCATTGCGAGAAGCTCGTTAACCGCGTTACTCGCAATCCGAGGTATTACTGTATTTATATGTGTGTGTATATATCAACTTTGATGAATTGTGGAATTATAACCTTGTGATATTAATTGCTACCCATGTTAGTATCATGTTAACTGGTTTTAAACTAGACATTGAGATTATGTTTGTACACTCATGTATACAAATTAATAAACATTTCTTATATTCATCAAGTCATTTTGTTTCAACCACGTGCTTCGTGCAATGTCCTAATCCTCTTGTTCTGTTTTTTTTTTCACATTGACAGGGATAGAGGCACATGGCCATGGCTTTATATAAAGCTTCATATAAACTCCCAAAAACCCCCCTCTTCCCCTTCTAGTATTCAACTCAGGGATGGAAGCACGTGGCGGCGTTCAACCTAATATCATTGCCAATACCACCATTGCCTACAGCTGGACTTTGTTAGCCTCCCCTTGTTTATATTTTTGGTATTATTCTTAATAGTTATACTATGGCACCTAATCTATCCTTGGTGATCTATTTCATTATTGCGTTACCATGCGTATAATCTTGCTTTTTCTGTGCTCCCTGGTGGTGGTGTTTGGGCTGGTACCGTTGGGCCGTCCCCCTCAATCCAAAGAATTTGAAAGCCAAGTCAACACCTAAGCCTCGTTGTTGTGTTCCTCAAACGATTCTTGAATACATCAGACCAGACCACCTTCGTCCATTGCTATGTGGTCCAGTTCTTATATAAATATGCCAATTGTAGGTGTTTTTGGCTACGGACACAGATCGGCATGGTTAACCTAACCGGTCTGTGGATACGCAACCCCATACTCAACAAACGGTGATTCACTGTGTGTTCTGACACCTTTTTATAGGAACCAAAAATAACCCTTTGACCTATCTTTTTAACCTAATTTGAGCTACAGTAGCTCTTCTATTGGATCAGACTACTAGAGCTATCCTTTGCTCCCTATGTGTATCAATGAGCCTTGCCCGCCGTCACTGTTTAACTGGTTTTGCTTGTCCTTTTTTTGGTAGGTCCTGACCACTTCAAATCCTTACACTTGCCCATTTTTTCTGCTTTCAACACATCAACTTCAAGAACAACATGTTCACTTGCTGCCTAATATATCCCACCCACTTTCAGATGCCATTGTATAACAAAATAATCAAGATTATTCACTTTACCTGTCAGTGGTCCTAATGTTATGGTTGATCAGTGTGTATACAGTGCTTTGAAAAAGTATTCATACCCCTTGAAATTTTCCAAATTTTGTCATGTTACAACCAAAAACGTAAATGTACTTTATTGGGATTTTATGTGATAGACCAACACAAAGTAGCACATAATTGTGAAGTGGAAGGAAAATGATAAACGGTTTTCAAATTTTTTTACAAATAAATATGTGAAAAGTGTGGGGTACATTTGTATTCAGCCCCCCTGAGTCTATAATTTGTAGAACCACTTTTCACTGCAATTACAGCTGCAAGTCTTTTTGGGGATGTCTCTACCAGCTTTGCACATCTAGACCAGTGTTTCTCAACTACAGTCCTCAAGGCGCCCCAACAGGTCATGTTTTCAGGCTTTCCATTATTTTGCACAGGTGAGTTGATCAGTTTTACTGCCTTAGTAATTACCACAGCTGTTTCATCTGAGGGAAATCCTGAAAACATGACCTGTTGGGGCGCCTTGAGGACTGGAGTTGAGAAACACTGATCTAGAGAGTGAAATTTTTGCCCATTCTTCTTTGCAAAATAGTTCAAGCTCTGTCAGATTGGATGGAGAGCGTATGTGAACAGCAATTTTCAAGTCTTGCCATAGATTATCTATGCTTGTTATACTCACTGTGGAACCTACGTTGTTAATCCTGCAAATTGTGTAAAAAGACTGTTTGATCCTCCCCTTCTTCCACTGTCCTCAATCCAATTCCTGATAAGACAGAGCCTTTGGAGTCATTCTGCACATGCTCAGTTTGGTGTGTATTGCTTGAGAGTTTTTTTTTTTTTCTTGAGAGGGTGCATGTAATCAGCACAGGGCCAATCAGCACTGTCCAGACAGAGGGTCAGGGGTCCTGCAGCCTAATAGGACAGTTAGAGGAGAATGAAAACTCCTCCTACAAGCTTTAACCAGACACTGATATAAGTCACAAGATTGCTTTATACTGCTGATAAGAAAAGGTATTTAGTAGTTTATATTTACTAAAATAATTGCATTTCCATGTTCTGTGTACTGTGGGAGACCAGATATAGTGAATGCAGGCTCCTGTAACACTTTAACATATTGAACGTAGTGGCAGTGCTAAACCTTGCCAAGGTGCGAGTGGGATTCAAGATCACACAGGGTTCACATGGATGCAGGTTGACTCCAGAATGTCGGTTTTGAGACGATAAAATTGGCTTTTTAGCTTTCTCTGGGTTTTGTAACTCCAGGATCTGGCTCTGAAGTCCAGAGGTTGCAAATAGTCTTGGGAGGGAAGAAGCCCCTAACCCTGGGAACAGGTTTTCTGAGGACCAGCAAATTGTGAGTGCAGATGGGCACAACCTTCACAATCAAGAGCCTGACAGTAAGTCAGCACTCCACAGGAGGTCTCTGTCCAGGGGGTCAGGGAATGTGCCAGCTGGGGCCGGGTCTTAGATGGCCCAGGCTCTGAAGAACTAGGTTTAATACTGCTGCACATCAGAATGATGACATCTAGTAGCAAAAAACATGGTCTGTGGGGTACAGCTGCAGATTAAACTTTGCAGCAAAACCTGATTTTTTATTTTATTTTATATATTTTACTGGTATATTTCATTTTATCTTGTTACTTTTGGCTGGAGGACTAATTTTTCGACCCAGATTTTCGACCTTATTCTGCACTTTTTAAATTTCACACAGCAAAAAGTATCATCCTGCTGCAGACCATCCACAATAGTTTTTGCCTTGTCTATGCTAGAAACCACTTCAAATTAATTTTTTTCTTTTTTAAAATAATAAAGCAATAAAAGTAAAATTACATTTGAAATTCACTACATCCCAATCCAAGTAAATGACACCCTATGAATAGAACCTCAGAATACATTTTAGGGTCCTAGGGTTAGTCATACATAAACCATCCCTTAGTTTCATGTCTTATTTGGTTCTGTTGGGTATTCAGTCTTTTAGAAATTCAGAGCAACAGCAGAATAAAATCTTTCCTAGCAGAAAATGTAGAGCGGTGACACCAGATCCCCACTGCAAAAAAAAAAAAAAAAAGTTTCCAACTTCTGTCTTTGACCGAATGTTCTTATTTGGAAAGAATAGGAAAGAAAGTATCACCTTGCAGCATATCCTTCTCTAGGACATCAACAAATACATTGGTGATCTTTTATTCCAGACACCGTCCTTATGCCAATTATGCTTCAAAAGCATATAAAAGAAACAAAAGGAAAATGACTTTTGAAATGCCTCACACATCCAACCGGAGAGGCAAGTGGAGGAGTTTGTAATTAGAAGAAAAGAAAGCTATGGAAGATAACAGGAGTCAGAAAAATCTTAACAATACTATCTGAGCCGCTGCAGTTTTTTTTTCTTTTTTTTTTTTCTCCGCCGTAGCATGTATCTCGATGCGTTCCTGAAATAGAAAACGGAATAAAATAGTTCCACGTGTCTTCATCGGCAAGACAATGATGCCGATTGACACGCATTTTAATGATGAAACTCATCACTATCACAAAAGGTGATAATGAAAACCGTATGGGCAAATGAGAACTTATTGTAGCGTTTAACGTACAGTTATTAAGTATATTTCCACCTGACAGCTGTCATTATGAGTCGTAGAAAAGGAAAATTGAAGAGATAAAGGATTATGCTTAAGGTGTCCTTGAAAATGTTTATCATAGGCAGGCTTTATCGGCGCGTCTCTTTTATGAATGTCAATCCGGTAAAGAAGAACAAATTCATCGCTTTTACAATAGACTTTTATTAAACTAGCTTCGATTACGGGGGGAGAACGGTGAGAATAAATATCACCAGTGAGCTAACATAAAATCAGTTTGTATGCGCTTGGGTTTCCATTATTAATTGTCAGTTGGTTTGCGGGATGTTATCTCTTTTCAATATTTGAGAGCGGGCTTCAAATCAAGAGAAACGATAGGTTGCTGGGTGGAATGGCACCATGTACAATGACTATTTGTTGTTTGGAATTCGAAAAAATTTGAATAATACATTGGGAATTAATCTATTTATTGGGCTAATCGTGTCCACCAAGGTTGAACTCTTGGTAAATATTTAAAGCGGAGCTCCGCCGTAACAAAAATATTAAAAGCCAGCAGCTACAATTACTGCAGCTGCTGACTTTTAATAAATGGACACTTACCTGTCCTGGAGTCCAGCGACGCCGGCAGCAGAAGACGAGCAATCGCTCATCTCTTGGCTGCCCCCACCGCCATCATGGGTGAGGGAATCAGGAAGTGAAGCTTTGCTTGCTTCACTTCCTGGTTCACCACTGCGCATGCGCGAGCAGCGCTGCGCGTCTTTCACTGGTCCCCGCTGTGTTCTGGGAGCCGTGTTTCCCAGAACACAACAGGGGGGGGGGAACCGGGAAGTGACGCACTACACGCAGTCTACCCGCAGTGAGGATACCCGGAAGTGGGTGCAAATACCTGTCTTAGACAATTGTGGCACCGGAGGAGGGGGGGGAATCCGGACAGCGGAGGTTCCACTTTAGGGTGTAGCTCCGCTTTAAAAAAAAACAATTTCATTCAGTTAAATAGTTATGTATAAAAAACAAAAAACTAAAACATTTACTTGTATTTATTGGTGTATAACACTCACTTTTTTACCCTGAAAATAGAGGGTAAACTGTGCCTGCGTGTTATACGCAGGGGGCTGTGGAAAGTTTTTTCCTCAAACTTACCTCTTAAAGTTAGGGTGCGTGTTATACGCCTGTGCGTGTTATACGCCGATAAATACGGTAATTCAGTTAAATAGTTATGTATAATTACAATATTATTTTAATTGTCAGTTGTTTTGCGGGATGTTATCTCTTTTCCATATCTGAGAGCGGGCTGCAAATCAAGAGAAAAGGTGGGTTGCTGGGTGGAATGGCACCATGTACAATGACTATTTGTTGTTTGGAACTCAAAAAAAAATAGTAAAAAAAAGAATAGTACATTGGAAATTAATCTACTTATTGGGCTACTTGTGTCCACCAAAGTTGAACTCTAGGTAAATATTTTTTTTTTTAAATATTTAATTCAGTTAAATAGTTATGTATAAAAAAAAATACCATTTAATTCAGTTTAATAGTTATGTATAATTACAATACTATTTTAATTGTTAGTTATTTTACGGAATTTTATCTCTTTTTAACGCCTGAGAGCGAGCTTCAAATCAAGAGAAAAAGTGGGTTGTTGGGTAGAATGGCACCATGTGCAAGGACTATTTATTGTTTGTAACTCAAGAAAATAGAAAAAAACATTGGGGCTGAATCAATTTTTTGGGCTACTTGTGTGCACCAAGTTGAACTTTTGGTAAATCTAAAAAAAAAAATGTATTTCAGTTACCGTATGTACTCGAGTATAAGCCGACCCGAGTATAAGCCGAGGTACCTAATGTTACCACAAAAACCTGGGAAAACTTACTGACTCGAGTATAAGCCGAGGGTCAACAATGCCCACCCATTGCAACTTCACTAAGCCCATTGCCACCTTACTGTTCCCATCCTCACTGTTCCCATCCTCACAAGTTCCTATCCTCACCTGTGCCCATCCTCACCTGTGCCCATCCTCACCTGTGCCCATCCTCACTGTTTCCCTAGAATTCTAATTGAACATTGTAAAATTGTACCTGAAGGCTGTGACGTCCATCGTTTAAAACTCGCGCTCTCTTCCTGGTCTCTTCCGTGATAGGCGGAACTGCCTGCTGAGAATCGCTATCACGAACGTTCTCTCATCTTCACCTATCCCAGCAGACACTGTGTTCAGTTTCCGCCAATCATGGACATCTGCTGGGAAACTAAGGATGAGAGAACGTTCGTGATAGGCGATTCTCATCACACACAGTTCCGCCTATCACGGACGGGACCAGGAAGAGCCCACAAGTTTTAAACGATGGACGCCGCAGCCTTCAGGTACATTTTACAATATTCAGTTTAGCTGACTCGAGTATAAGCCGAGGGGGGGGGACTTTCAGCCCCAAAAAAAGGGCTGAAAATCTCGGCTTATACTCGAGTATATACGGTAAATAGTTATTTATTTATTTCAGTTAAATAGTTACCGGTATGTATACAAAAATACCATTTAATTCAGTCATTAAATAGTCATTTATATATATAAAAAATAAATAATTCAATTTAAATAATTATATCTATCTAATATATATATAAAAATGTATAAAAGTTGTTTTGCGGGATGTTATCTCTTTTCAACATCTAATGCCGCGTACACACGCCCATTTTTCTCGTCGGGAAAAATTTAATTTTTTCTCTTTGACGAGAAAAACGACCGTGTGTGGGCTTTTCATCATTTTTCCCGACGAGAAAAACGGCAAGAATCACAATGAGAAAAATTAGAACATGCTCTAATTTTTTTCGTCGTGATTCACTGCATTTTTTTCCGCTGCAGTTTTCCCATAGGGAAACACTGCCAGGGAGCCTACACACGGTCGTTTTTCTCGACCAAGAGAAAAAATGTCAGGAAAACCGGCCGTGTGTAGGGGACCAAGCCGTTCCTCGATTTTCTCGACAGTGTTTTCACCGTTGAGAAAATCGATCGTGTGTACACGGCATGAGAGCGGGCTGCAAATAAAGAGAAAAGGTGGGTTGCTGGGTGGAATGGCACCATGTACAATGACCATTTGTTGTTTGAAACTCACAAATTAGAATAATACATTGGGAATAAATCTATTAATTGGGCTACTTGTGTCTACCAAAGTTGAACTCTTGCTAAATATAAAAAAAAAAAAACATTTAATTCAGTTAGATAGTTATGTATAAAAAAGATATGATTTAATTCAGTTAAATAGCTATGTATAATTAAATATAATTAAATAGTTATGTATAATTACAATAACAGTTGTCAGTTGTTTTACGGGATGTTATCACTTTTCAACGTCTGAGAGCGAGCTTCAAATCAAGAGAAAAGGTGGGTTGTTGGGTGGAATGTTATCATGTACAAGGACTATTTATTGTTTGGAACTCAAGACATTAGAAAAAAACATTGGGAATTATTCAATTTATTGGGCTACTTTTGTCCACCCAGTTGAACTTTTTGTAAATCTAAAAAAAAAATGTGTATTTCAGTTAAATAGTTCTTTATTTATTTCAGTTAAATAGCTATGTATAAAAAAATACCATTTAATTCAGGTAAATAGTTATTTATATAAAAAAATGTTTAATTCAATGTAAATAGTTATATATATATATATTTGTTGTTCGGAACTCACAAATTAGAATAATACATTGGGAATTAATCTATTAATTGGGCTACTTGTGTCCACCAAAGTTGTCCACCAAAGTTGCTAAATATAAAAAAAAAAAAAAAAACTATTTAATTCAGTTAGATAGTTATGTATAAAAAAATAAGATTTAATTCAGTTAAATAGTTATGTATAATTACAATAATAGTATTAATTGTCAGTTGTTTTACGGTATGTTATCACTTTTCAATGTCTTCAAATCAAGAGAAAAGGTGGGTTGTTGGGTGGCATGGCATCATGTACAATGACTATTTGTTGTTTGAAACTGACAAAATTATAAAAATACATTGGGAGTGAATCAATTTATTTGGCTACTTGTATCCACCAAAGTTGAACTCTTGGTAAATCTTAAAATATATATACTTATTTCATTAAATAGTTATGTATAAACAAATACAATGTAATTCATTTAATTGTTTGGAACTCCAAAAAGGTGTCCTTGAAAATGTTTATCATAGGCAGGCTTTATCGGCGCGTCTCTTTTATGAATCTCAATCCGGTAAAGAAGAACAAATTCATCGCTTTTACAATAGACTTTTATTAAACTAGCTTCGATTACGGGGGGAGAACGGTGAAAATAAATATCACCATTGAGCTAACATAAAATCAGTTTGTATGCGCTTGGGTTTGCATTATTAATTGTCAGTTGTTTTGCGGGATGTTATCTCTTTTCAATATCTGAGATCTAGCTTGCAATCAAGAGAAAAAGTGGGACCATGTACAATGACTATTTATTAGCATACAAAATAATTCCGCGCTGCCCTCTGGATAAGCTGCTAACACAACAAATAGTCAAATAGTAAAAAGCGTGGAAACAAAAAGTGTAGCGCTAATTGAAAAATGAACAAGAATGCATGACGCACTCAAATGAATATATAAAACAGTGCAATATAAAAAAGACACTCAAATATTAAGCAAGAACAGTGAAAAGTCCTCATATATACAAAATGTCTATATGCAAAATACAAGTGAAAACTTGTGCAACTGAGTGTCCTAAAGTAATTCAAAAAATGGAGGCAATGGTGAAATTCAAAGGTGAGTGAAGACTTAAGCCCCGTACACACGATCGGTTTGACTGATGAAAACCGTCCGATGGATGGTTTTCATCAGACCAACCGATCGTGTATGGTACCCATCGGTCTTTTTTCCATCGGTTGTAAAAAATAGAACTTGTTTTAAAATTTTCCGATGGATAAAAAACCGATGGGAATTTCCGATCGTCTATGGGCAAGTCCATCGGTTAAAAAACCCATGCATGCTCAGAATCAAGTCGACGCATGCTCAGAAGCATTAAACTTCATTTTCTTGGCTCATCGGAGTGTTTTACGTCACCGCGTTTGGAACGGTCGGTTTTTTGACTGATGGTGTGTGGCCAAGACTGATGAAAAACAGTTTCATCGGATTTCCGATGGTCAAATCCATCGGACGAAAATCCATAGGTTATCCGATCGTGTGTACAGGGCTTGACAAGGAAAAGTGTTGATGGTGAGAAGATGAAGAGAATCACCACCAATAGGCAAGGAGCTTACCAGATAGTTTGAACCCAGAGGAACATATGTTCAGTGGGTCAAACGGGCTTGGTGTGGTGGAACCACGATGGAACCTGGACAATCTGTATGCTGCAAATTGCTGTGCTGGAAATGGCCAAACATCAACAGGGAGAGAGAAACCGCAGAAGAAAGATGACCTCTTAGCAAATTACCTCATATGCAGTAGTGATCGGGGAATATCCCAATCAATATGAGCAGGTAAGTATCATGTAATAGAGAAAAGAAACAGCCACATAGCGTAACTCTGTATGTAAATCAAAATTTTATGTAGTGGAAACACTTACATTTAAGTTGATATAAAAGTGCTTTGCAAAGAATGTGGCAACAATGGAGTCCTCCAGATGTGTTTCGTCTCCTAGGACATCATCTGGGGGTCATGACTATTTATTGTTTGGAACTCACGAAAATTGGAAAAATACTTTGGGAATAAATCAATTTATTGGGCTACTTGTGTCCACCAAAGTTAAACTCTTGGTAAATCTAAAAAAATATATATTTATTTCAGTTAAATAGTTATTTATATATATAAAAAAATACATTTAATTCAATTAAATATTTATATATACAGTTGTTTTGCAGGATGTTGGCTATTTTCAACATCTGAGATCTAGCTTGCAATCAAGAGAAAAGGTGGGTTGCTGGGTGGAATGGCACTATGTACAATGTACAATGACTATTTGTTGTTTGGAACTAAAAAAAATAGAATAATACATTGGGAATTAATCTATTTATTGGGTTACTCGTGTCCACCAAAGTTGAACTCTAGGTAAATATTTTAAAAAAATGTATTCAGTTAACCGCTTGCTGACCACCTGCCGCAATTAAACTGCGGCAAGGTGGCTCGGCTGCGCAATTCGTGCAGTAGCTTCTGCGGGTGCGCACACGCCAATTGGCCAGTGGGGGAGCCAATCAGCGGGTCCGGCAGACTCGCTGTCCACCGCCTGCCTGCGATCATTCTTCGAAGATACAGAACGAGTATCTGCCAAAGTAAACAAGGCAGGTCTTCGTTCCTGACAGGGGATTACACTGAGATCTTGTGTTTCTGCTATGCATATACATAACCAAAAAGTGTCAGTTTACGTCAAAAGTGGTTTTAGAGCAGCTAGAAAACAGCGATATTAAATTAGAATCACTTGCAGAATTGAGCTATAGCAATTTGTGGGGATATTCGTCATCAAACACTGAAAGTAATGACAGCGACAATTCTGCAACTGAGCAAATTTCAGTGTTTTTGATTTGATTACATTATTGAATAATTTTTATTATAATTACATTATTATTTGTTATAATTATTTATAGTTATTTATTATACTATAATTTATGATTTTGTCTTTCAAACTTTATCATACCCGGGATGTCTACTAGACTCTTATTTGGACAAATTTAAGTGAGTTATTTCCTATGCCGCGTACACACGACCGGTTTTAATGTCATTGAAAAAACAACGCTCTTCTCGACGTGATTCTTCTCAAGCCTGCCTTGCCTACACACGATCGTGAAAAAAAATGCTTGAATAAAGTGCGGTGACGTACGAAACGTACAACGGCACTATAAAGGGGAAGTTCCATTCGGATGGCACCACCCTTTGGGCTGCTTTTGCTGATCTCGTGTTAGTAAAGTTTGGTGAGAGACGATTCACGCTTTTCAGCCTCGTGCTCTTCAGTCCGTTACAGCGTGACGAATGTGCTATCTCCATTACGAATGCTAGTTTTACCAGAACGAGCGCTCCCGTCTCATCACTTGCTTCTGAGCATGCGCGTTTTTTCACGTCGTTAAAGCCTACACACGGCCGTTTTTCACAACGAGAAAAACGACGACGTGAAAAACGACGAGAAAAAATAGAGCAAGTTCCAAATTTTTAATGGCTATTTTTCACGTCGCAAAAATTGCTCTGGAGCCTACACACGATCGTTTTTAATGACCAAATGAAAAAATTGCATTTTTCTCATCATGAAAAACGGTCGTGTGTACGCGGCATAAGAATTACGGGCCTACAATATAAAACGCCAAATTTCCATGCAAAATAATGGTATGGCTTTTAGCACCTAAAATCTGAAATAATCATACCGCCAGGGAGGTTAAGGCATAAAATTATTTATTTTGCATTGTATCAGGAAATTTACAGCATATTGCACTTTTTTATATATATAATTTTGGATATAATTCTGTATACGACTTTTGATTTTTGGTATAGCGCTGCACTTATTTTGTATCATCTTGTTATTAAATTTGACTTTGCAAAAGAACATACTGCACTCAGAGTGGCGCCGCTCTGTCTCTCCCACTAACATAATTAAATGCTGCCCCCCCCAAACTGACATGGCTTGTTTTCATTTTTTGGGGGGGTTTTCCTCCTTTTTGTACTTTTATGTTTCCAATATTTTACTCCTTACCGCAGGGCCGATCCTAGGGTCACAGACGCCTGGGTGCAGAAATATTTCTGGTGCCCCCACATGGGCGTGGTCACCATCTTACCAACTCCTCCCCTTTACAAATGTTTCCAGGGCAACGACTCAAACACAGAGATGCTCCCCTAAGAAGTCTTCATTACCCTAGGATCCTCCCATGATCTTTTAACAATTAAGAAAATTCTGGAAGAGAGTACACTAATGAGACCTGGAGGGGAGTCTCTCTGATGAACACAGAGAGGGCTTCTGTTAGAGAGTGCCCCAAGACATACTACAGGAGATGCTCAGAGACTGTAGACATGATACAAGAGACGGTCAGAGACTGCAATCATAGTACAGGAGATGGTCAGAGAGTGCAGACATATTACAGGAGATGGTCAGAGACTGCAGACATACTACAGGAGATGGTCAGAGACTGGAGATATAATACAGGAGATGGTCAGAGACTGCAGTTCCTATGGACGCTAGTAGATAATGGCCGATCGGCCCTCTCACCTGACCCAGCGATACAGCAACAATGGTTCCTCTGATCAGGAGTCAGCTCACTCTGAATTGCCCATAGCGACTCCGCTGGGTAGAGCCCAGGTCTGTATTCTGGCAATGACTCCATTCTTTTTTACACCAGGGATGGCGCCAGGCTGTGTGGCTTTCACTCTGGTGGCGCAGGGCAGCGGGGTTCTCTCTCTGATGGTGTTCTCTCAGCACTGTCCACTCCCTCTGGAGTCCTGGGTGCACTTCCCTGAAAGCTTTCCTGGGCTCCTGGCTCTCTCTCTCTCTCCCATTCAGCTGGGCATGCTGTGTGGGCTGCAGTTTCTTTGTTACAGTGGGGCTGCCAGTCCTCGAACTACATGTCCCGCAATCCTCTTCTCTGCTCCTTTTTCTATTCTATTTCTTCCCTGGCCGATATGAAGGTGGGGGGAAGAAACATAGTGGGCGGCTGTGCTGGCAAGCGCCGCTCACTAGTACAGCATTGCGTGCGAGGAGGAGAGGGAGGGGGGAAAGAAGAGCCCGCAGCTGCAGTGGCGTCACTAGGGTTGGTGTCACCCGGTGTGGTAAAACATGGTGTCACCCCCCTTCCACCACCTATAGTCGCCCCTCAGTACAGACCCCCTCCACTAAGTATAGACCCCCTCCGTCAGTGCAGACTCCCCACTAAGTATAAACCCCTCCCTCAGTACAGACCCCCAAGGACAAACCACCCCCTCCATTAGTACAGACCCCCCCAGGACAAACCAATCCATCTCCATTAGTACAGACTCCCCAGGACAAACCCCCCCATTAGCACAGACCCCCAGGACAAACTCTCCCATTAGTAAAGACTCCCCCCAAGACAAACCCCCCTCCATTCGTACAGACCCCTCCAGGACAACCCCCCATAGTACAGACTCCCTTCAGGACAACCCCCCATAGTACAGACTCCCCCCAGGACAAACCCCCCCATTAGTACAGACTCCCCCAGGAGAAACCCACCCCTCCATTAGTACAGACTGCCCCAGGACAAACCACCCCCCAAATTTAGTACAGACCCCTCCAGGACAACCCCCCCATTAGTACAGACTCTCCCCAGGACAAACCCTGCCTCCATTAGTACAGACCCCTCCAGGACAACCCCCCCATTAGTACAGACTCCCCCAGGACAACCCCCCCTCCATTAATACAGACTCCCCAGGACAAACCCCCCCCCTTAGCCCAGACCCCTCCAGGACAACCCCCCCATTAGTAAAGACTCCCCCCAGGACAAACCCCCCTCCATTAGTACAGATCCCTCCAGGACAACCCCCCCATTAGTACAGACTCCCCCCATTAGTAAAGACTCCCCCCAGGACAAACCCCCCTCCATTAGTACAGACCCCCCAGGACAACCCCCCCATTAGTACAGACTCCCCCCAGGACAAACCCAGCCTCCATTAGTACAGACCCCCCCAGGACAAACCCCCTCTCCATTAGTACAGACCCCCCAGGACAACCCCCCCATTAGTACAGACTCCCCCCAGGACAAACCCCCCTCTCTATTAGTACAGACCCCCCAGGACAACCCCCCCATTAGTACAGACTCCCCCCAAGACAAACCCTGCCTCCATTAGTACAGACCCCTCCAGGACAACCCCCCCATTAGTACAGACTCCCCCCAGGACAAACCCCCCTCCATTAATACAGACCCCCAGGAAGAACCCCCCCATTAGTCCAGACCCCTCCAAGACAATCCCCCCCAGGACAAACCCCCCTATTAGTACAGACTCCCCCCAGGACAAACCCCCCCCTCCGGCCCCCTCCATTAGTCCCCCCCATTACATACATAAAAACACCCGGCGGCAGCTGAAGAGGAGAGGACAATGTGCAGCCGCGCCGCCCGGGTGGAGCACAGATCACAGCAGCAGCAGGCAGGAGCTAAGACACAGAGAGGAGGAGAAGGCACGGACCGCCCCCTCAGCGACGGCATTGCGCGGCTTGTCTCTCTCCACACAGAGAGAGCCGCTCTGAGCTCTGCTTCACTCTCCTCCTCTGACAGGAGGAAGGAGGAGGGAGGAGGGAGGGGGGGACGTCGGGCCTAGGTTTGAAAAACACATCGGCGGCGGCGACTGGCACGGACAAGGAGAGGAGGTGGAGAATAGAGGGGAGCACTCTGGCGCTTCAGCGCCCCCACCTCTGTGGCGCCTGGGTGAACTGCACCCCCTGCACCATATCTAGGATCGGCCCTGCCTTACCGTCTCTGTTTACTTAATTGGTTTTGTTAAGGACTTCCCCTACCCTTGTGAGCAAGCCAGCAGGGGTGAAACGCATCAAGGTTGTTTTCAGGTGGAGACATGATTGTATGCAGTCTTTTTTGACAATCCTTAAATACAAGTAAGACAAGCTCCGGTCTGTAATGCGGCTTATACTTTCTATATTTCGTCATCAATTGTGTTTTAGGTAAACGTGCAGTGAATATTATTTTGGCTTGATTTAGTTTTTTGTTTTTTTGTTCTTTTTTGTACTTTTATGTTTCCAATATTTTACTTACCTTACCACCTCTGTTTACTTAATTGGTTTTTACAGTTCTTTGAAACATATACATTTTTCCTGCGGTCTGAAAGCTGGATATACCAACCAGATCAAATTTTCAACTCCAGCGAGTTTCTCAACACATGAAAGGTTTAAAACTTCAATTCTCCTGCTATACCTCCTATTGATTGCTTAGATGCAAAGTGATTGTGCATATGGGATTTCCTGTAAGCTGTGTCTGACCAGACTGAAGACAGAGGAAAAAAAATGTTAAATAATTTATTTTGCAGTACACAGTCCCCATAGGAGGTGTTAGCAAAATACATTTGACTTAAAAAATCAAGTTTAAAAAAAAAAAAAAAGTACAAACATGTGTCAACATTTTGCTGCAAAAGCAAAATCTCTTCTAGCCTGTAGTATGTACTTATGTACTTTATAGTATATAGACCAAGTGCTAAGTATCAATCTATATAACTAGTTTTTTTCCTTTCACATTTTTGTTTGTTAAAAAAGATAGAGCAAGGGATACAGGAGTTGATTTAAAGGTAAATAGGGTGTTTAGTTTGCAAGGGAATTTTCCCCAGAGCTTAGTGAATGTGGTGACTCTCTGCTGACTCCCATGATCCAATCATGTGCAAGCAAAATACACTTTTTCCTCTTGCTTGTGATTGATTGATATACCGTATATACTTGAGTATAAGCTGACCCGAGTATAAGCCGAGGTACCTACTTTTACCACAAAAAGCTGGGAAAACATATTGACTCGAGTATAAGCCTATAGGGGAAATGTGCCCATTGCCCAACCTTACTGTGCCAATTGCCCAACCTTACTGTGCCCATTGCCATCTCACTGTGCCCATTGCCACCTCACTGTGCCCATTGCAGCCTCCCTGTGCCCGAGTCAGTCACTACCTGAAAATTTTCTTATTCCGCGGCCGGCGTCCATGGTTTAAATCTCGCGGCTTTCTTCTGGTCCCTTCCGTGATAGGCGTTTCCAGCAAACACTGTGTTGAGTGTTGCGCCTATCACGGAGATCCTCTCATTCTCGGACTCCGTTTCCCAGCAGGCACTGTGTTCAGTGTTCCGCCAATCATGGACGTCGGACAAGAGAACGTCCATGATAGGCACAACACTCAACACAGTGTTTGCTGGAAACACCTATCGCGGAAGGGACCAGAAGAAAGCTGCGAGATTTAAACAATGGACGCCGGCCGCAGAGTAAGAAGATTTTCAGGTACTGACTCGAGTATAAGCCGAGGGGTATACTTTCAGCCCTAAAAAAAGGGCTGAAAAACTTGGCTTATACTCGAGCATATACGGTACTTTGAAAAGTGAAATTTCCTCACACCAAGCTCTCTTCCCTTGCAAAGTGCAACTTCCCTTGCAAAGTGAACAGCGTATTTGCTTTTAATAAATAAACCCCACACAGGTTATTGTATGAAAAGATGTATCACTATCCCCAAGATATTTAGATATGGTGTGTAACAAAACGTCCCACACTGCGCTTGAGTGCTTCCGTCAGTATATCACTTCCTAAGCTCGGGAACATGAGACCAGTGGATCTGGCTAAGTTACCCCAAGAACAAGGCAGTACCAGTTTTGGAGTAAACCAGAATAAGAACTGTTTATTTGAACAAGTATACAGGCTTTTATACACTTGAGAAGGACATTCCCCCCTTCTGATCAGATTACCTTAACAATACAAACTGCACACAGGAATATAATTACAACAACAGACATCTACTATAAACATGACATTAATTAACCCCCTGGATGACTCAAAGGTCTGACCTTCCAGGACAGACTTGCCGTCTCCTAGCTCACAAACTACAATTTACATTATCATAAGTATAAACACAGAACACATTCAGACAATAGCAGAGTTAATTAGCACACAGAACAATGGGTGAAAGGCGGCACACTAGACCTACTTACAATAAACACATTATGGCAGGGGGCCCCAGACAGGTGGCTTGCTGATGACATCAACATCAGCTATGAGTCCCAAGCTGGCAGAGACCAACATGGCCTTTTTAATAATGTCCTTTTGCATTACATAACAGAACATCTTCCCAAATGCTTGCAGCTCCCTCAAATGCCAGGACCCATAGTCGGTAGGCAAGAGGCTAGCATTCAGTCCCCTCCAAAAGCCTCTGTCCCAGGTGAGTCTATAACACAGTATTTATGAAACCTTAAAAATAAAACTAAAGGCAAAACTTATTTATTTTTATTTTTGATAGAGTAAGCAAGCATTATAGCTAGAGGTGCACTGAATGGAAATTTTGGTACTGAAAATTCAGGATGCACTTGGTCGAAACCAAAACCAAAAATTACAGTTTTAAATATATATATATATATATTGTGAGGGGGTTAGCTCGGTAGCGGGTGTGTGTAACCCCCTGGATGGGCTCCCCACACAAAAACAGGCCCACCAGACGGAGGTTGTGGTTTTCAAGATCAAAAGGTGCGGTTTATTTCTCTATTTACAGTGACAAAAACACAGCAAAGCAAAAAGAAACATAAACAAAATAAATCCTGGTCAGCTTGACCTCTGACTAAACATGCAGGTTTCCCTAACTAACAACTGGGATCAGCCTGGTGCTGTCCTAGTCCCTAAGTCCCTGGTTTAGTAAATGTCCAAACAAATAGCCACACAGGCTTTGTCTCACCGCACAGGGGTTCACTCTCCCTAGACAGTCCACACAGGTCTGGTTCCAGGCATGAGCAAACACCTAATGAAGCTGGGAGTTTTTATAGAGGCCTTAAACGAGCTGACAAGCTTCAGCTGGTCTCATCAACTCCCTGCCTGCACGACGCCCAGCACTCTCCCTAGAGGTATGAATCATCCATGAGCCCACTAGCCTCAGCTGGGCTTCATCAACTCTCTCCCTAGTTGTATAAGTCGGCATAAAGCCTGAATCTGGGAGAAATATACCTACCCCCCTGGATGCAACCAGGTGACTTTACCTTCCTGCTGTCACATACCCCCCCTCTTGTTTTAACCTTGGGGTTGGAACACCAGCAATCAGGCATTCATGTACTCGAGACAAAGCATCCACATTCCCCATTTGAACGCCAGGGCGATGCTTTACTGTGAAGTTGAATTCCTGTAGGGCCAGGAACCACCTATTTACTCTTCTATTTGTCTCCTTGTTTTGAGCCATCCACTTTAACGGAGCGTGATCCGTAACCATGTCAAAGTGCCTACCTAGCAGATAGTACCGAAGGGAATCTAGAGCCCACTTCACCGCTAAACACTCCTTTTCAACCGTGGCGTAATTTACCTCATGGGACTTCAACTTCCTGCTGAGGTAAATGACTGGGTGCTCTTCCCCGTTCCAGACCTGGGACAATACTGCTCGTAACCCCACATCTGACGCATCACTTTGTACGACAAAGTCTTTAGAGAAGTCGGGTGAGTACAACACTGGCTGGCTACATAAGGCTTGTTTCAAGAATTGGAATGCTGCCTCAGCCTCGGGGGTCCATTTAATCATGACCGACCCTTTCCCTTTCGTCAGGTTGGTTAGGGGCACAGCCTTAGAAGCAAAGTGGGGAATGAAGCGCCGATAATAACCCGCGATTCCCAGAAAGGCTCGTACCTGCTTCTTGCTGTTGGGACGTGGCCAACTCTGGATGGCCTCGACTTTGTTGAGTTGGGGTTTTATTACTCCCCTGCCAATGGTGTACCCAAGATATTTGGCCTCCTCCTGCCCAATGGTACACTTCTTGGGGTTAGCCGTAAACCCCGCTTCCCGGATAGAGTCTAGGACTGCTTGCACTTTTGGCAGATGTGATGCCCAATCTGTGCTATGGACAATTACGTCATCCAGGTAAGCCGCAGCATACTTCCGATGGGGCCTCAGTATCTGGTCCATTTTCCGCTGGAATGTGGCCGGCGCATTCTGTAACCCAAACGGCATTCTCTTATATTGGAACGCCCCGTCTGGGGTTACAAATGCGGTTTTCTCTTTGGCCGACTTGGCCAGGGGAATTTGCCAATACCCTTTTGTGAGGTCAAGAGTCGTCATGTATCGGGCTGTTCCCAGCCGGTCGATCAACTCATCTATACGTGGCATGGGGTAGGTGTCAAATTTTGTAACTTTGTTCAACTGACGAAAATCGTTACAAAATCGCCAGCTCCCATCCGGTTTAGGCACCAACACAATGGGACTAGACCAATCACTTTGGGACTCCTCTATCACCCCTAAGTTCAGCATTTTCTGTACTTCCTCCCGTATTGCCTCCCGTCGGGCCTCTGGGATCCGATAGGGTTTTAACTTCACCCTTTCACCGGGCGGGGTAATAATATCATGCTCTACCCCAGATGTTTGTCCCGGCAGCTCAGAGAACACCTCCTTGTTGCGAAGCACAAACTCCTTAACCTCCTGTTGTTGGGGTTGTGACAAGGTGGCTGCTATTCCAACCTCCGGAATCACGCAACCAGTTTGAGCTGGTGACCAAGTTTCTGCGACTAGGGACTCTCTATCCCTCCAGGCTTTCAACAGATTAACGTGATAGATCTGTTCGGGCTTTCGCCTTCCTGGTTGTCTGACCTTGTAATTCACTTCGCTCACTTTTTCCATTATCTCGTAGGGGCCTTGCCATTTGGCAAGGAATTTACTTTCAACCGTAGGGACAAGTACCAATATCCTATCCCCCGGGGAAAAGGTACGGGTCTTGGCTCCACGGTTGTACACTCTCTGCTGTGCCAACTGCGCTTGGGCCAAATGTTCCTTCACGATGGGCATTACCTGTGCAATTCGATCTTGCATCAGGGCGACATGCTCAATCACACTCCTGTGGGGAGAACTCTCACTTTCCCAAGTTTCCTTGGCAATATCCAACAGCCCTCTTGGGTGTCTCCCATACAGTAACTCAAAGGGGGAGAATCCCGTAGAGGATTGGGGCACCTCCCTAATAGCAAACATCAAATAAGGAAGTAGACAGTCCCAATCCTTTCCATCTCTATCCACCACTTTCTTCAACATTTGTTTTAGGGTTTTGTTGAATCTTTCAACCAGCCCATCGGTTTGGGGGTGATACACAGACGTACGCAATTGCGTCACTTTGAACAATTTACACAGCTCTTTCATAACCCGGGACATAAAGGGTGTACCTTGGTCCGTAAGCAGTTCTTTACAAATACCCACCCGGCTAAAAACAAGAGATAGCTCTTTGGCTATGGTTTTGGCCGAGGTATTTCGGAGAGGGATCGCTTCTGGATAACGGGTGGCATAGTCCATTATAACTAATATGTACTGGTGCCCCCTAGCGGACTTGATTATAGGACCTACCAAATCCATTGCGATCCTCTCAAACGGGACCTCAATGATGGGTAGAGGGACCAGCGGGCTACGGAAATGTGGCATCGGGGCCGACCTCTGACACACAGGGCAGGAGGAACAATAATTTTCTATGTCCTTCATCACCCCAGGCCAATAGAATCTCTGTAATACCCTCTCTCGGGTTTTCTCTGTCCCCAGATGACCTCCAAGAATGTGCCCATGGGCCAACTCCAACACCAACTTCCTGTAAGGTTTGGGCACTACAAGCTGCCCAACTGTTTCTTCTGCCCTTTTTGCCACCCGATACAGTAGGTCCTTCTCTACGCTGAAGTATGGGTAAGTGCAGGTATTATCTGGGTTCACTAACTCGCCATCTATTTCCACTACGTTTTCCCGTGCCTTTATTAGGGCGGGGTCTTTTAACTGTTCTGTGGCAAAATTTTCCCTGTGAACCTCAAGATCAGAAAACTCCACAGACGGTAGGTTTTCGTCTGAGGAGGTGGGCTCCTCTCCAGTTTCTTGAGTCTCGCCTGCCAATACTGACAAGGGAAATTCTGGAGAGTCCTCACCACTCTCAGAGGAGTTCTGGCTATCACCTTCCTGGTACATAGGGGCACCAGTGGGGGGCTCAGGATCATCCCACAGTTCCCAGAACTTCGGAAAATCCCTTCCCACAATGGCATCATGCGGTAGTTGAGATACTAACCCCACTGGATGAGAGAGGGTACCTTTGGGGGTCTTGAAACACACTGTAGTCACTGGATACTCTCGGGTGTCCCCATGCACACAAATAACAGCTACCTTGCTATTCCCAGAGACCTCTGTTTTAACTAATTCAGCCTTTATCAGGGTCACAAGGCTACCTGAATCCAGTAATACCACAACATTTCTACCATTAATACACATTTTGCATAAATGTTTCTCAGTTCCCCGAATGGCAGTGCATGCGACTGTCGCACACAGCGACTGACGTCTGTCCGTCAGAAAGTCACATTGCATGGGTTCCTCCACAACCGGGCAATTTGCTGCAATATGTCCCGCTTGCCGGCAGCGGTAGCAAACAATCCTTTTGGCTGCCTCTTGAGCCCCCGACTTCCCAGGCTGTTCTCGCCAAACCCTGGGCAGAGCTCCCACCCTCTCACTCTCTCCACCCTCACCCCTTGGAATCATCTTATCCGCCCCTGGGGATGGTCTGGTCTTAGGGTGGAAAGTCCGAGAGTCTCTGGAAGAGGCCGTCAGGTTCTCTGCAGCCAAGTATCTCTCTACACGATCCACAAGTTTACCGGCCGTTTCTGGGTCTCCATGGCTTACCCACTTTTGAATGGCGGTAGGAAGAGCTCTCAAGAAACGATCCATCACAACACGTTCCACAATCTCCGGTGCGGACAAAGTCTCTGGCTGTAGCCACTTCCTGCTCAGGTGAATGAGATCATACATTTGAGACCTGGGGGGTTTTCCAAGCTGGAAAGTCCAGTTATGCACACGCTGAGCCCGGACAGCCAGGGTGACACCCAGCCTTGCCAATATTTCAGCTTTTAGCATCACATAGTCTTTTGCTTGGTCAGGCTCTAGGTCATAGTAAGCTTTCTGCGATTCACCAGTTAACAGAGGAGCCAGCAGTCCAGCCCACTGCTCCTCAGGCCACTTTTCTCTTTCAGCAGTCCTTTCAAATGTGGTCAAAAATACCTCTGGATCATCCTCTCCAGTCATTTTTGTCAATAAACGACTCACCCCAAAGGACGCGGTATTAGTGGGACGGCTTTCCTCACTGGTCTGCGGACGTTGCTGCATTACTGCTTCCATCTGTTGTTGTAGTCTCTGCTCTTGCTTCTGCAACAGGTCTATGAAGCGGGCCTCAGATTGCTGCTGGGCTTGTTGCTGGGCTGCAAAGCTCTGTTGTTGAGCTGCAAGGCTCTTTTGCAAACCTGCATTTGTCTGCTGTTGATTGGCATTTGCTAGAGCCAGCTGTTTCAGTATCTCCTCCATGCTGGCTTAAAAAAAAACTGCCACTGGTTCTCCACCAACTGTGAGGGGGTTAGCTCCGTAGCGGGTGTGTGTGACCCCCTGGATGGGCTCCCCACACAAAAACAGGCCCACCAGACGGAGGTTGTGGTTTTCAAGATCAAAAGGTGCGGTTTATTTCTCTATTTACAGTGACAAAAACACAGCAAAGCAAAAAGAAACATAAACAAAATAAATCCTGGTCAGCTTGACCTCTGACTAAACATGCAGGTTTCCCTAACTAACAACTGGGATCAGCCTGGTGCTGTCCTAGTCCCTAAGTCCCTGGTTTAGTAAATGTCCAAACAAATAGCCACACAGGCTTTGTCTCACCGCACAGGGGTTCACTCTCCCTAGACAGTCCACACAGGTCTGGTTCCAGGCATGAGCAAACACCTAATGAAGCTGGGAGTTTTTATAGAGGCCTTAAACGAGCTGACAAGCTTCAGCTGGTCTCATCAACTCCCTGCCTGCACGACGCCCAGCACTCTCCCTAGAGGTATGAATCATCCATGAGCCCACTAGCCTCAGCTGGGCTTCATCAACTCTATCCCTAGTTGTATAAGTTGGCATAAAGCCTGAATCTGGGAGAAATATACCTACCCCCCTGGATGCAACCAGGTGACTTTACCTTCCTGCTGTCACAATATATATATATATATATATATATACAGGTCCTTCTCAAAAAATTAGCATATTGTGATAAAGTTCATTATTTTCTGTAATGTACTGATAAACATTAGACTTTCATATATTTTAGATTCATTACACACAACTGAAGTAGTTCAAGCCTTTTCTTGTTTTAATATTGATGATTTTGGCATACAGCTCATGAAAACCCAAAAATCCTATCTCAAAAAATTAGCATATTTCATCCGACCAATAAAAGAAAAGTGTTTTTAATACAAAAAAAGTCAACCTTCAAATAATTATGTTCAGTTATGCACTCAATACTTGGTCGGGAATCCTTTTGCAGAAATGACTGCTTCAATGCGGCGTGGCATGGAGGCAACCAGCCTGTGGCACTGCTGAGGTGTTATGGAGGCCCAGGATGCTTCGATAGCGGCCTTAAGCTCATCCAGAGTGTTGGGTCTTGCGTCTCTCAACTTTCTCTTCCCAATATCCCACAGATTCTCTATGGGGTTCAGGTCAGGAGAGTTGGCAGGCCAATTGAGCACAGTAATACCATGGTCAGTAAACCATTTACCAGTGGTTTTGGCACTGTGAGCAGGTGCCAGGTCGTGCTGAAAAATGAAATCTTCATCTCCATAAAGCTTTTCAGCAGATGGAAGCATGAAGTGCTCCAAAATCTCCTGATAGCTAGCTGCATTGACCCTGCCCTTAATAAAACACAGTGGACCAACACCAGCAGCTGACATGGCACCCCAGACCATCACTGACTGTGGGTACTTGACACTGGACTTCAGGCATTTTGGCATTTCCCTCTCCCCAGTCTTTCTCCAGACTCTGGCACCTTGATTTCTGAATGTACTTTGGACCACTGAGCAACAGTCCAGTGCTGCTTCTCTGTAGCCCAGGTCAGGCGCTTCTGCCACTGTTTCTGGTTCAAAAGTGGCTTGACCTGGGGAATGCGGCACCTGTAGCCCATTTCCTGCACATGCCTGTTCACGGTGGCTCTGGATGTTTCTACTCCAGACTCAGTCCACTGCTTCCGCAGGTCCTCCAAGGTCTGGAATCGGTCCTTCTCCACAATCTTCTTCAGGGTCCGGTCACCTCTTCTCGTTGTGCAGCGTTTTCTGCCACACTTTTTCCTTCCCACAGACTTCCCACTGAGGTGCCTTGATACAGCACTCTGGGAACAGCCTATTCGTTCAGAAATTTCTTTCTGTGTCTTACCCTCTTGCTTGAGGGTGTCAATGATGGCCTTCTGGACAGCAGTCAGGTCGGCAGTCTTACCCATGATTGCGGTTTTGAGTAATGAACCAGGCTGGGAGTTTTTAAAAGCCTCAGGAATCTTTTGCAGGTGTTTAGAGTTAATTAGTTGATTCAGATGATTAGGTTAATAGCTCGTTTAGAGAACCTTTTCATGATATGCTAATTTTTTGAGATAGGATTTTTGGGTTTTCATGAGCTGTATGCCAAAATCATCAATATTAAAACAAGAAAAGGCTTGAACTACTTCAGTTGTGTGTAATGAATCTAAAATATATGAAAGTCTAATGTTTATCAGTACATTACAGAAAATAATGAACTTTATCACAATATGCTAATTTTTTGAGAAGGACCTGTATATATATATATATATATTTATTTATTTATATGTAATTGTATGATATTCAACGTTTTAATTAATATCATGAATTTAAATGAATATAAATTTATTGTTGGCTAATATCGGCACCTTTAGCGCAAGAAAAGCTCAAGAAAAATGCATTCCTATCAATTCCATGTAGTGCATTTCTTCACACTGGTTCGTTGCACTTCCGTTGTGGTGTTAAAAACCTTGCTTGCTGCATTTTTGGTCAGTTAAATTGGTTGTACACCCTCTCTGACCACTTGCACCTACAGGTAAGCCTAGATTAAGGCTTACCTGTAGGTGCAAGAAACATCTCCTTAATCTACACGGTTAAGGAGATATTTGCAGAAAGGACTGCACCGATGTCTAGGGCGCGTGCGCGCCGTAGACAATGGCACAGGCGCACTGAGTGTGCCGGTTTTATCAATGGGATACTGCTGGAACCGCGCGTGACCACTTGCACATATGCTTTGCATACTAGCTCATTATGCCTTTCTCTTGCAGGTTTTTTTTTACTTTCTCTTTAAAAAAACTGCACCAAAAATGCACCTCCCGTTGAAATACATTGAAAACACAGCAAGAAAGCATCAAGAACACATCCGTGTTATGTTTTTGATGCAGTTTTTGCATCACATGACCTATAAAAAAAAAACCCTAAGCACAGTAAAATCGTGGTAAAATTGTTGCAAAATCGCGGTCAAACTGCATCAAAACCACCGTCAAATCACGGCAAAATTGCGGTCACATCGTGGCAAAATCACAGTCAAATCTTGGCAAAATCAAGGTCAAAGGTGTGCGTTTTCAGGGCTGATATATTTCGGCCACCAAAATTTTGGTGCATCTCTAGTTTTTTTTTACCTTCTGCATCCCATTGGGGAGATTTTCCTTCACTTCCTGTCCCATAGCCAAATGGGAAGTGAGAGGAAATCCCTCCAAAGATAAGCAATCCCTGGTGGTCACTAGGGTCAACACAACTAATGTCCATTGGACGTTTTCCCCTCTATTCTTGGTCAGGTGACAAACCAAAATATGAGAGGGAAGGGGAGTCCTGGGCAGCCGAGACAAGCCTGCATCATCACTGGATCTAGATGGAGCTCAGGAACTGTAAATGTTAGAGGGGCTGAGGGGGGCTGGTGCACACAGAATGTTTTTTTATCTTAATGCATTAAGATAAAAAAAACTTTTGCCTTTACAACCACTTTAATACACAGATATGGTACATATATGGGAGCATGCAGAAGCACAGTTGGGAGAAAGAGAATTGTCAAGCAGCCTGTGGCTGGACAGTGAAAAGAGAAGCAGCACACTAATGAGCTCATCTCTCAGTCACTCTGCTCTTTCCTCCCATCAGTACTGAACTGCCCTGGGTTCTGTTTGAGCAGGGTTGGGTGGACTTCAAAGAAGTTTGGGTGCCGCCAAACCTGAACCCCATTGGAATCAATGGGAGGCAAGTCTGTCAAATTAAAAATGCCCATTTTCTGGACTAATAGGCAAGGGGGTGTTGAAAAAATAGCATGGGAGGTGGTCACTGTCCTTGGAAACGTGCACCAATGCAAAAAAATGTTTTATAAATTCTTTGCAGCCGGAAGCAGTGATATTTTAGCACTGGCATTTACAAAGGAAAAAAGAGTTTTATAATGCCAGAAAATGAGAACTCCCTCTAGGTTTCTGTTTTTAAAAGAATACCTGGCACATAGAACCCACGAGTCCTGGCACATAGCAGACCCCCTAAGGGGATCGTAGGGGACTGTTTTTTTTCCCCTTGTTTTTGTTTTTAAGAAGCTGGAAATAAAGTTCTATTCACCAGTTATTAAACATTTAAAACCCGGTAATTTTTTATAGTTTGTAAGTGTCACTGGTACCTTTTTACAGCACAAATAATAAATAAAAATTGCATGGAGTTCCCCACAAATGCATAACAAATCCTTTGATTCTGGTATGGATTTTAAGGAAGACTCAACAGACACACAAAAAAAAGAACAGAAACATGTGTGAGGTCCTCCTAAAAATCAGACCCTTAATCCAAACATGGAGTCAGGCTGGCCAGCAAAGGGGGGATGGTGAGTAGACATGTGCAATTTGTTTCGTTCCAAATTAGTTTTTTAACAAATTTAGACAAATTTACTAATTCTGAAATATCCAAATGAATTAAAACCCATTTAACAAATTTTTACGAATATACGGAAATTTGAATATTCGTAAATTCATAAATTTGAAAATATGAAAATATGTAAATTTGTAAATTCAAAAATTCTGAAATTCTGAAATTTGAAAATCCGAAAACCCGAAATTTTTTAAATTCTGAAATCATAACTAACTAATAATAACTTAACTAACTATTAAATTCCAGGAAATTTAATTTCCTTTCAAATTTGGCTGTTACTGAATGTAACAAATACAAATTTATCCAAAGTTAAGAATTAACAGAAAATTACAAATGCCGCATCTAAACGAATGGAAAGTAACATAATATTAATAATTAAAAATAATAATAATAAAAACTTTTTATTATTATTTATTATTAATTCTTTCTGTTACATTTGTTTAGATGCAGCATTCGTTATTTTGGATAATTTGTAACTTCGGATAAATTCTCATTCATTACGTTCACTAACAGACAAATTTGAAAGGAAATTCCAATACGTATAATTTAATAGTTAGTTATTATTAGTTAGTTATTCTTTCGAATTTTTGGATTTTCTTTCTTATTTATGGATTTTCAAATTTTCGAATTTGCTCATTTTTGAATTTATGAATTTACGAATTGCAATCATAACAAATGACCTGAAAAAAAATGAAATGAATGAAACGAAAACTAACAAATTTTTTGGCAGTGCACATGTCTAATGGTGAGCATGCCCTCCCCCAGAAGCATATCAGGCCTACTCATTCACAAAAAAAAATGTCACCTAGAAATAAAGACACCTTAAAATTGGTCCTTTATTAAAAAAAAATTAAATCCCTGAAAAGTTCCTTGTATAAACATTGTCAATCACAATAACCACCGCCAGACGACTTACCAAAAACATGATAATTTGCCACACACGACTAATACCGATGCTACACAAAGTCGAATGACAGCACCCTGAGCTGTCATTAGCTATATAAAAAAAGGGGGATAGCGGTGACATAATTTCCCAAATATTGCCATGGCCATACTTAGGCGATGACATAACTCGCTCCATTCTCTTCCAATGTGTCCCCTCCCCAGCCATGCAAGCACACGGTGCTTTCTCAGCAACCATTGACAGCTGAAAGCTGTCATATTCGTCCATGCTGAACGCCCTAAACATTTGGCGTTAGGACAAACAGCCAGGATTTAAAGCGGTGTTCCGCCCACAAAATGTAAAAAACAGCAATTACACATACTGCAGCTGCTGGCTTTTAATGAATGGACACTTACCTGTCCTGGAGTCCAGCGATGTCGGCACCTGCAGCTGATGTTTCCATCAGCTGTCGGGTGCTGCCGCCGCCATTGCGGGTAAGGGTACCCGGCAGTGTAGCCTTTCGGCTTCACGCCGGGAACCCTACTGCACATGCGCGAGGCCCGCTCCTCTCACCTACTAGCCCGGCGGCCGGGGTAGGGAGGAGGGAGCCCCGCGCTGACGTCACGGGCCGCGGCCCAGACTCCCGGTAGTGGTAAATGATACCTGTCAAAGACAGGTATCCTGTCCCTCCTCCCCCCTCGAAAGGGGGGGAGGAATCCGATGAGCGGAAGTTCCACTTTTGGGTGGAACTCTGCTTTAAGTAAATGTAAACCCTCACCTTGTAAAACAACCCATTCATTTTAAAATATAAATGAAAGGAAAAACATTTGTATATAGATATAAAAAAATATATAAACACCTTTTTTCCCCTTTTTTTATAAGCGATAAGGAGCTTGGAGAGCTGGGGGAAAGCACACTGGTGTCTTGCCATGGCGATTTGTAGTGATTTTATAGCAATAATATGGAGTAGATTTAAGACCATGTGGTGTTTTAGAAGCTAGGCTTCCCCTGTTTATATGCAAATTAACCTGTTGGACTGGTTTATGAGCTCAGCAGCACAGGAAGTCAGGCTATGTACAGGAAATAGGGGGAGGGAATAGGACTTTGAAGCCACATGCTCAGAAAAAAGAGAATTGTTTTAGAAGACAAAGGAGCAACCTGTGTGCTGAAGCTGGAGGAGTTTGGAGAAAGCAGTTGAACAAAGAACCATGAAGAAGATTCCATCTCCAAGTTGAGTAGCTGTTTGGTATAGTTATTGCATACATATTGTACATGCTTATTTGCCAGAAAGGATAATTGGCTTGTGCATGTTGTGAGTATATTTTGTTATACTCTGCATGCTATCAATTGGGTTTTCTGCAGTTGTTGTGCAGTTTTTCTGTTTAGTAAACATATTAAAGCGGAGCTCCACCCTAAAGCGGAACTTCCGCTCATCGGATTCCCCCCCCCCCCCTCCGGTGCCACAATTGGCACCTTTCAAGGGGGAGGGGGGTGCAGATACCTGTCTAAGACAGGTATTTGCACCCACTTCCGGGAATTCACACTGCGGATAGACTGCGGGCAGTACGTCACTTCCCGGTCACCCTCCCGTTGTGTTCTGGGAAACACACGGCTCCCCGAACACAGCGGGGACCAGTGAAAGACGCGCAGCGCTGCTTGCGCATGCGCAGTAGGGAACCGGGAAGTGAAGCCGCAACACTTCACTTCCTGATTCCTTCACCCATGATGGCGGTGGGGGCAGCCGAGAGACGAGTGGTCGCTCGTCTTCTGCTGCCGACGTCGCTGGACTCCAGGACAGGTAAGTGTGGTAATATTAAAAGTCAGCAGCTGCAGTATTTGTAGCTGCTGGCTTTTAATATTTTTTTTTTACGGCGGAGCTATGCTTTAAGACACTACAGAGGTCTAAGCTTCCTTGGCTTTTACTACAAGAACCTTTAATAGACACCAAAGTAAAACAACTGGTCTTCCCAGTGATAGGCTGTGCAGAGGAGGAGAGCATGCTGAGTTCCCAGCACAACTGACCACAATGTGATCTTATGCCTAGTGTAATCAGTTTTTTCATAGGAAAGCGGAATTGGCAGGAACACCAGGAATTTCACATAAAGAAAGCAATCCTAAGAGAACAGGATACTTTTTCATACAAGTACATGGTACAGCAGGTACATATCAGGAATATAAAATTTGGGTTTGTATATTCTTTAAGTTTGAACTTTCAATCAGTAAAAACCAGGGCTTTTTTTCAGCGGGAATGCGGGGGAACGCAGTTCTGGCACCTCCAGCACTGAATGTGGCAAGGGATGCTGAAGGGTCTATTAATGCTGGCTGTCAGGGGTTTTATCGTTGCTGGAGGGGGATCTAATATTGCTGGAGGGTCAATGATTGCAGGGAGGGAACTAGTGTTGAGGGAGGGGTCTATTGTTGCTGCTGAAGTGGTCTATTGATGCTGTTTATTGGGGTCCATTGTTGCTGGGGGGTCCATTGTTGCTGGGGTGGATCTGTTGTTGCTGAGGTGGATCTATTGTTGGATCTATTGTTGCTGGGGTGGATATATTGTTGCTGGCTACAGGGGATCTATGTTTCTGCTTTTCTTGTTATCCTTAACAAATTCCATACACATTACTACCACAAAATGATACTTGGTTCTGTATTCACTAAAAGTGGTGGTACTAAAAGGTGGTTTGGGGGTGGAACCAAGAGATGGTGCGCGGAGGTGGGTAGGTTCCAGCACCTGTCACATATCTGGTAGAAGAGCCTGATATGCAGAGGAAGGCCTCTCTTACACCTCTGACTCAAGGCCCCTGATAGGGCAGGCGGTGGCGTGCGAGTGCAGAGTGGCACGAGTGCCTGTCAGGACTGCTAATAGAGAAGCTGGACCGGAACTTCAGATGGAACCGTAGAGGGTCACCAGCAAGGTGGGAAGGCCAAAGACAGCAGGCAGACTGTAGTCTGGAACAGGGTGATACTTAAATGCCACAGACAAGGAGACGGGCACAGCAGCGAGCGGAGTAGAGGTTCCGTGAGGACTGGAACACAGGCAGGTGCAGGCAGGCTGGGTCATACACAGGCAGGCAGATCAGAAACAGATACGGAGGCTGGAGCAGGGTCAAGATGCAGGCCAGGTTGGTAACAGATGGACAGCGAGGGTAACCAGAGGAACAGGCAGATGCAGAGTCAGAGACAAGCCGGGGTTGGATGCAGGAGGAGAGCAGAAGTAGTGAGGAACAAGCCAAGTCAAAAACTGGAACAGACGCAGAGTAACAGGTACCAGGAATCACAGGGAACACTGTAGACAAGACAGCACTGATCCTGGGTACTGACCCAGTTTAAATAGTCCACTTGGCGCCAAGAACTGTCACAGGGTGCGCATGCGCACATTCATTGGCATCCCCATCTTCATTGGTGCGCGCATGCGCCTGTGTAGTTCTTCTCCAAAAGAGTGTGGAGCACAGGATATCCTCTTGGTTGCTGGCATGCTCTTCCTGACAGCACCTAATCTCTAAGCAAAAAAGCCCTGGTCAGAATACTGAGCTCATCCCTAATTCAGCATGCTAGCACATGAACCCTGCAGAGGATCAGATTGGCTCTGTGTGCTGCTTCTCCCTCTCCTGGTCTGAGCTCTGTACAGGGGATCTCACAAGGCTAAGAACTGGTCAAATTCAGGTACTTGCATTGCTTGCATTAATTTATTTCTTTAATATTAAGTCTTTAATATTTTAGCTTTAACATCATAAGATTGTTATGTTTTATACCCACTCCAGATACAAAAGCTATTGGGATTTTTCTTTGCTTAAAAGTTTTGTGAAACTTTAGAAATCTAGAAATGTGTATGACAAGCTTAGAAAAAAAAAGTATATACCGTATATACTCGAGAATAAGCTGAGTTTTTCAGCCCTTTTTTTAGGGCTGAAAATACCCCCCTCGGCTTATACTCGAGTCAGTACCTGAATTCTTGACAGGTGTCGCGGCTTCCTCCTGGCGTTCCATTCTGTGATAGGCATTTGACACTGTGTTCCGCCTATCACAGAGGTCCTCTCATCCTTGGACAGTTTCCAAGCAGACACTGTGTTCAGTGTTCTGCCAATCACGGATGTCCTCTTGTCCGTGGATGAAAGAATGTCCGTGATTGGCGGAACACTGAACACAGTGTCTGCTGGGAAACTGTCCAAGGATGAGAGGACCTCCGTGATAGGCGGAACACAGTGTCAGATGCCTATCACGGAACGGAATGCCAGGAGGAAGCCGCGACTTTAAAAAAATGGATGCCTGTCAAGAATTCAGGTACTCGGGCACAGTGAGACTGCAATGGGCACAGTGAGGTATGGCACAGTGAGGTTGCAATGGGCACAGTGAGGTATGGAACACGGGTATGGCACAGTGAGGTTGCAATGGGCACAGTGAGGTATGGCACAGTGAGGTTGCAATGGGCACAGTAAGACTGCAATGGGCACAGTGAGGTTGCAATGGGCACAGTGAGGTATGGCACAGTGAGGTTGCAATGGGCACAGTGAGGTTGCAAATGGGCACAGTGAGGCGTGCAAATGGGCATTGTTGACCCTCTTTTCCGCTTACAGTATCTGCTGCATTCTCACCCTAGGCTTATACTCGAGTCAATACGTTTTCCCATTTTTTTGTGGTAAAATTAGGTCCTCGGCTTATACTCGGGTCGGCTTATACTCGAGTATATACAATATCTTTAACCACTTCCCATCCGGCCACTGCATATAAACGAACAGGTGGGCACTGTCTCCTTCTGAGGGACGTTCAGGAACGTCCCTCAGAAGGAGGGAAATCGCGCGCGCGTTCCCGCGCAGCGGCGCGATCCCGATGCGCTCGTGTCACCCTGACACGGCGCATCTCAGATCGGCAGAAGGGCTCTGTGATTGGCCCTCCTGATCACATGATGGCCTTGTCCGATAACAGCCATCATGTGATGTAAACGGAGAGCCGGTTGCTAGGTGATCGGCTCTCCTCTCCTCACACATTAGTTATCGGTGAGGAGAGCGGATCGCTGCAGCTGGCTTGGTGATCAGTGTGTATGATCTGTTTTTTACAGCTTTTTACACACTGATCACCAGCCTACACATGTCCCCACACAATGTCCCCAAAACACATGTCCCACACACATGTCCCCACATAGTAAAAACACATGCCCCCCCACATATGTAACTGTAAAATCACATGTCCCAATGATTATCTGCACACATATGTCCGTGATCACCTGCGCACATCTGTACATGATCATTTGCGTACGTCTGTCCGTGATCACACAAACCAATTATTATACACTTAGCAGGATTTTGTTTTACAAAAGACATGTAGCAGAATACATTTTGGCTTAAATTTATGACAAAATTCGATTTTATTGGATTTATTTTAACCACCTCGCGCCCGCCGTATGAGTATATACGGCCGCGAGGTGGTTGTTACATGCCGGGAGGCCGTTATTATATGGCCTCCGCTAATTTGGCCACTGGGGGGCGCGCGAGCGCCGCCGGCGGCGCGCGCACGTACCCGGTGCGTCACTGCAATGCCGATGCGCGTGCCTGGCGGCCGCGATGTCCGCCAGGCACCCGCGATCGGCGGTTACACAGACAAGGACATGGATCTGTGTGTGTAAACACACAGATCCATGTCCTGTCAGGGAGAGGGGACCGATGTTGTGTCCCTTGTACATAGGGACACAGATCGGTCACCTCCCCCAGTCAGTCCCCTCCCCCCACAGTAGCAATCACACATTAGGGAACATAATAACCCCTTCCTCGCCCCCTAGTGTTAACCCCTTCCCTGCCAGTCACATTTATACAGTAATCAGTGCATTTTTATAGCACTAATCGCTGTATAAATGTGAATGGTCCCAAAATAGTGTCAAAAGTGTCCGATGTGTCCGCCATAATGTCGCAGTCACGTAAAAAATCACTGATCGCCGCCATTACTAGTAAAAAAAAAAAAAATTATAAAAATGCCATAAAACTACCCCCTATTTTGTAAACACTATAACTTTTGCGCAAACCAATCAATAAACGCCGCTTGCAATTTTTTTTACCAAAAATATGTAGAAGAAAACGTATCGGCCTAAACTGAGGAAAAAAATAAATTTTTCCAAAAAAATTGGGATATTTATTATAGCAAAAATCAAAAAAAATTGCTTTTTTTTCAAAATTGTCGCTCTATCTTTGTTTATAGCGCAAAAAATAAAAACTGCCGAGGTGATCAAATACCACCAAAAGAAAGCTCTATTTGTGCGAAAAAAAGGACGTCAATTTTGTTTGGGAGCCACGTCGCACGACCGCGCAATTGCCATTCAAAGCGTGACAGTGCTGAAAGCTGAAATTTCGCCTGGGCAGGAAGGGGGTATATGTGCCCAGTAAGGAAGTAGTTAAAATAGAATACAGAAAATATTGTTTTTTTTTCCAAATTTCCGATTTTTTTTCGCTTATATCGCAGAAAAAAAAAAAATGAGTCATGAATAAGTACCACCAAAAGAAAGCTCTATTTGTGCGAACAAAATGATTTGGGTACTGCGTAGCATGACCGCGCAAATGTCATTGAAAATGCGAGAGCGCTGAAAGCTGAAAATTGGCCTGGGATGGAAGGGGGCACAAGTGCCCAGTATTGATGTGGTTAAAAAGAATAAAGATGAAGAGAGGTTGTAATCTGAATCAAACTGAGCTTTTAGCTCCATGTAGCTTGTTGCTGTCAATATTCCTCTCTGCATTAATAATCATGACCATATTAGAGTAGAAAACACCATCTTAAGAAGTCCATAAAAGATGAGACGTGGCGGAGTTCAAACAAGGATATCAATGAATTTTTTAAAAAGGTAAAAAATGCATGCTGCTTTAAATAATATGTGCTATTGTCTTCTACTCACCTTCTCTGCCCTTAAAGGAGACATATTGTGAAAGATACACACAAGCTGGCAACGCCGACCTCTAAAAATGCTAGTTGCCCGCTGATGCTGAATTTTTGACTTCTACATTTTTTAATCCCTGACCTGGAAAAAGAAAATAGATAAGGAATTTTACATTTTCTCTGGCTTTCAAGTTCTGTATGATTTTTAGACTTATGCCTTGTACACACGATCGGAATTTCCGATGAAAAAAGTCAGATGGACTTGTTTCATCGGAAATTCCGATCGTGTGTGGGCCCCATCTGACTTTTTTCCATCAGTGTAAAAAAATAGAACATGTTTCAAATTTTTCCGATGGCCAAAACTCCGATAGGAAATTCCGATCGTCTGTGTGGAACTCCGACGGAGAAAAAACCCACGCATGCTCAGAATCAAGTCGATGCATGCTCGAAAGCATTGAACTTCCTTTTTTCTCGGCTCGTCGTAGTGTTGCACGTCACCGTGTTTTGGACAGTCGGAATTTACTCTGAGGCCCGGTTCACACTGATGCGCTGTGCATTTGGTCAGTTTTTTTGTCTATTCTGAGGTGCGAATTTTACCGCAAATTTACTGCGATTTTAATGCGAATTTCAGGAGTGTGACATAGCTGCGATTAAAGTTCTAGTCAATGGAATCATAGTGTAAAAAAAAAAGGTGTTAACTTCATGGTTTTTGTGGGGAATCGCGTGGTGAAATTCGCACATATGTGAACCATCATTGCGATTCCAGAATGATTTACACTCATGTCTATGGAGACTAAATTCGCAACGCAACGCAGTAAAACCGGACAAGACCCTTTTTTTTATCGCATCGCATTCGTTGAGGAATCGCAATGCATGTATGTGAACGACCGTCATTGAAAACAATGACTTTAGGGATGACATGCAAATTCAAAGTGTTTTTGACAAATCGCATTCGGTATGAAATCGCACAAGTGTGAACCGGGCCTTACAGTGTGTATGCAAGACAGCTTGAACGGAATTCCAATGAAAAGTTCCATCGGATTTTAGACCATCAGATATTGCGATCGTGTGTACAGGGCATTAGAAGTCAGACACAGCTAGGTGTCTTACATTTTCAGTAGGAGAGCAATGGCAGTGATTGTATCTGACAGCCGAAATGTCCATCCAAGTGACAATGCAATCTAAAATCTCCCAGTGAGTTCCACCACCATTGCCACACTTAGCTTCCTACCAGTCGGAAGAAAGACCCCAAACTTTAGGTGGTCAAGTCTTTAGTCTTGCCTATGATTATGTAACCTACAGAACCAAAGTGAGAGACCATTTAAGAGATACTGAATTTTAGGGTTTTCACGAGCTGTAAGCCATAATCATCAAAATCGAAAGAAAGAAATGCTTGAAATATATCACTCTGTGTGTAAATGAATCTACAATCAGGTCCATAAATATTGGGACATCTACACAATTCTAATCTTTTTGGCTCTATACACCACCACAATGGATTTGAAATAAAACAAACAAGATGTGCTTTAACTGCAGACTTTCAGCTTTAATTTGAGGGTACGGTGAAGGAATTACAACAGTTTGTATATGTGCCTCCCACTTTTTAGGGGCCAAAAGTAATGGGACAATTGGTTGCTTAGCTGTTCCATGGCCAGGTGTGTGTTATTCCCTCATTATCCCATTTACAAGGAGCAGATAAAAGGTCCAGAGTTAATTTCAAGTGTGCTATTTGCATTTGGAATCTGTTGCTGTCAACTCTCAATATGAGATCCAAAGAGCTGTCACTATCAGTGAAGCAAGCCATCATTAGGCTGAAAAACAAAACAAACCCATCAGAGAGATAGCAAAAACATTAGGTGTGGCCAAATCAACTGTTTGGAACATCCTTAAAAAGAAAAAATGCACCGGTGAGCTCAGCAACACCAAAAGACCCGGAAGACCACAGAAAACAATTGTGGTGGATGACCGAAGAATTCTTTCTCTGGTGAAGAAAACACCCTTCACAACAGTTGGCCAGATGAAGAACACTCTCCAGGAGGTAGGTGTATGTGTGTCAAAGTCAACAATCAAGAGAAGACTTCACCAGAGTGAATACAGAGGGTTCACCACAAGATGGAAACCATTGGTGAGCCTCAAAAACAGGAAGACCAGATTAGAGTTTGCCAAACAACATCTCAAAAAGCCTTCACAGTTCTGGAACAACAACCTATGGACAGATGAGACCAAGATCAACTTGTACCAGAGTGATGGGAAGAGAAGAGTATGGAGAAGGAAAGGAACTTCTCATGATCCAAAGCATACCACCCAATCAGTGAAGCATGGTGGTGGTAGTGTCATGGCGTGGGCATGTATGCCTGCCAATGGAACTGGTACTCTTGTATTTATTGATGATGTGACTGCTGACAAAAGCCGCAGGATGAATTCTGAAGTGTTTCGGGCAATATTATTATCTGCTCATATTCAGCCAAATGCTTCAGAACTCATTGGACGGCGATTCACAGTGCAGATGGACACTGACCCGAAGCATACTGTGAAAGCAACCAAAGAGTTTTTTAAGGGAAAGAAGTGGAGTGTTATGTAATGGCCCAGTCAATCACCTGACCTGAATCCGATTGAGCATGCATTTCACTTGCTGAAGACAAAACTGAAGGGAAAATGCCCCAAGAACAAGCAGGAACTGAAGACAGTTGCAGTAGAGGCCTGGCAGAGCATCACCAGGGATGAAACCCTGTGTCTGGTGATGTCATCGCGTTCCACACTTCAGGCTGTAATTGACTGCAAAAGATTTTCAACCAAGTATTAAAAAGTGAAAGTTTGATTTATGATTGTTAATCTGTCCCATTACTTTTGGTCCCTTAAAAAGTGGGAGGCACATATACAAACTGTTGTAATTCCTACACCATTCACCTGATTTGGATGTAAATACCCTCAAATTAAAGCTGAAAGTCTGCAGTTAAAGTACATCTTGTTCGTTTCAAATCCATTGTGGTGGTGTATAGAGCCAAAAAGATTAGAATTGTGTCGATGTCCCAATATTTATGGACCTGACTGTATATAATATACGAGTTTCACTTTTTGAATTTAAATACTGAAATAAAATAACTTTTTGATGATATTCCATTTTTTTTAGATGCACCTGTATGATATAACACAAAGAGCATTTCACTAGAGGTGTGGGCACATTACTCATTGATTCATTTAAGGGTACAGCACAACAATATTGGATAATTGATTTATGCATTTGTATTTCTGGTGTTTTCGAGTGCTGCAGTAGAAAATATAAGATTAGTATATTAACTTAGAGCCCTAAGTGCAGTTTTTTTAGATTAATAGGTGTACCTTAAAGCGTAAATGAACATGCGTGAGGGCCGACCATTTTGCCTGACATTCTTTGAACCTATAAAATGAAATGCAAATTAACTAATACTCTGCCCAACAAGAATTCTCTTGCCTTTGTGGCTGTGTGTGGTGAAGAGTCTAAGGATGAGCTCTAGTGTGTTATTTGGATATACCATATTTATCGGTGTATAACATGCACCTTCACTTTAACCACTTCACCCCCGGAAGAATTGGCTGCCCAATGACCATTTTTTGCGATTCGGCACTGCGTCGCTTTAACTGACAATTGCGCAGTCGTGCGATGCTGTACCCAAACAAAATGTACGTCTTTTTTTCCCCTCAAATAGAGCTTTCTTTTGGTGGTATTTGATCACCTCTGCAGTTTTTATTTTTTGCGCTATAAACAAAAGAAGAGCGACAATTTTGAAAAAAAAAACACAATATTTTGTACTTCTTGCTATAATAAATATCCCAATTTTTTTTTAAACAAATTTCTTCCTCAGTTTAGGCTGATATGTATTCTTCTACATATTTTTGGTAAAAAAAATTGCAATAAGCATATATTGATTGGTTTGCGCAAAAGTTATAGTGTTTACAAAATAGGGGATAGATTTTTAGCATTTTTATTATTTTTTTTTTTTATTAGTAATGGCGGCGATCTGGGATTTTTATCAGAACTGCGACATTATGGCGGACACATCGGACACTTTTGACACATTTTTGGGACCATTGGCATTTATACCGCGATCAGTGCTATAAAAATGCACTGATTACTGTAAAAATGTCACTGACAGGAAAGGGGTTAAACACTAGGGGACGATCAAGGGGTTAAATGTGTCCTAAGGAGTGATTCTAACTGTGGGGAGGATGGGCTACCAGTGACATGACAGTGATCACTGCTCCCGATCACAGGGAGCAGTAGATCCCTGACATTTCACTAGGCAGAACAGGGAAATGTTTGTTTACATAAGCATTTCCCCATTCTGCCTCTCGGTCTCGCAATTGTGGGCCGCCAGCGAACATCGAGTTCCCGGGAACCGCAAGCACACTCCCGAGGCACGCAGCGCGCTCCCGCATGGCCGCAAATTAAAAGGGACGTATATGTATGCCCATTTGCCTGCTTGTGCCATTCTGCCGACGTATATCATCGTGCGGCGGGTGGGAAGTGGTTAAGAGGGAAGTTTCAGGAAAAAACATTAAGGGTCAGTGCCCATCAATGCAGCCTAATCAGTGCCCATCGGCAGCCTCACCATTGCCATGAATGCAGCCTCACCATTGACATGAATGCAGCCTCACAAGTGCCATGAATGCTGCAGCCTCACCATTTCCATCAGTGCAGCCTGATCCATGCCCATCTGCAGCTTCGGAGGGGACGGGGATTGGGCGGGACGAGTGCCAACAGATTACATACAGAAGAATCTCCTCTTTAATACAAAGTCCCGCCTCCTATGATAGACAGAACAGTCATCCGATGCCAGCCCAGATAACGGGACTTCCTATTACAGACGGACGCCACCGAGTAAACAGGAGATTCTCATGTAATCTGACGGCACTCGTCCCCCCCCAGGCTGCCAGAACTGAAGATAATAATGGTATATATCTTTTGTGGCCCCCAACCGAATCAATTCGATGGGGGCCACAAAAGATATATATATCCAAATTATCAGTGGGGCTGTATTAAACCAGAACATGGGCCAGAATTGGCCCGCAGTATGGACTTTGGACATGCCTGTCCCAGGGTGACGCAAAATTGTATTCATGGTTTTATGTATAGGGATTTCTTATGTAATTGTTCATTATGTGTATTTTTATTAACAACCACAAGATGGCGCAGGCAATATGGTATCCTTGATATGCTGAGTATTTTGAACGGTCTTCTGTTGATAATGACCGTGAAGAGTCCAATCACTGCACAGATGTTTCAGCTTGATTAGCCAATCGGAGCACCTCCCTGATTACTGAACAATGTATTTATGTGTGGTACACAGCGTGTGTAACGGCGGGTGGACTTTCATGCACACGCTACTGTGCATGTACCACAGATGTTCCGCCATTTTGATTTTGGGAAATGGATTTGTTCTTAATGACATATGTTAAAGCGTAACAATGTAGTTTTAAAAAGCATGCATAAGGTTTTGCTTAAGCAACTTCCAGGATTGTTGGTCCACCATATCTGTGCACTTATTGTTTGGAGCTAGGGATGAGCTCGGTGTTCGAGTCGAACATACGTTCGACTCGAACATCGGCTGTTCGATCGTTCGACGAAGATCGAACGATTTGGGCCGTTCGCGCCTAATTCGAGTGACGCGAACGGCCCACAATGCACTACGCCATCGCAGTGTCATCCAGGCGCTGTGATTGGCCAAGCATGCACTGTGACCCCGCATGCTTGGCCAATCACAGCGCCGGCAGCGAGGAGAGCAGTGATTGGCCACAGGCAGGATGCCTGTGGCCAATTATTGCTGAGGGTGTTTAGTACACGCCCCACACTATAAAAGGCCGCCAGCACGGCGGCCTAGTGTAGTGTGTTCCGGAGCAGGGAAAGAGAAGCATAGGCAGGGACAGTGACATTTATTTTTCTTGCTTAACATGGATTCCTTTAGTTTAGGGAAAGAGAAGGATAGGTAGGGAGAGTGTCAGTGTGTTTTACTGTGCGAATCCTTGTTTCTAGGGACAGGGAAGGACAGTGAGGGAAATTCTCCTTGTGCTATAGTGTGCTTTAAAAAAACATTTTTTCTAGGGACAGAAAACTATAGGTAGGAAGAGTGTCAGTTTCTTTCACTGTGATAATCCTTGTTTCTAGGGACAGGGAAGGACAGTGAGGGAAATTCTCCTTGTGCTATAGTGTGCTTTAAAAAAACATTTTTTCTAGGGACAGAAAACTATAGGTAGGAAGAGTGTCAGTTTCTTTCACTGTGATAATCCTTGTTTCTAGGGACAGGGAAGGACAGTGAGGGAAATTCTCCTTGTGCTATAGTGTGCTTTAAAAAAACATTTTTTCTAGGGACAGAAAACTATAGGTAGGAAGAGTGTCAGTTTCTTTCACTGTGATAATCCTTGTTTCTAGGGACAGGGAAGGACAGTGAGGGAAATTCTCCTTGTGCTATAGTGTGCTTTAAAAAAACATTTTTTCTAGGGACAGAAAACTATAGGTAGGAAGAGTGTCAGTTTCTTTCACTGTGATAATCCTTGTTTCTAGGGACAGGGAAGGACAGTGAGGGAAATTCTCCTTGTGCTATAGTGTGCTTTAAAAAAACATTTTTTCTAGGGACAGAAAACTATAGGTAGGAAGAGTGTCAGTTTCTTTCACTGTGATAATCCTTGTTTCTAGGGACAGGGAAGGACAGTGAGGGAAATTCTCCTTGTGCTATAGTGTGCTTTTAAAAAACATTTTTTCTAGGGACAGAAAACTATAGGTAGGAAGAGTGTCAGTTTCTTTCACTGTGATAATCCTTGTTTCTAGGGACAGGGAAGGACAGTGAGGGAAATTCTCCTTGTGCTATAGTGTGCTTTAAAAAAACATTTTTTCTAGGGACAGAAAACTATAGGTAGGAAGAGTGTCAGTTTCTTTCACTGTGATAATCCTTGTTTCTAGGGACAGGGAAGGACAGTGAGGGAAATTCTCCTTGTGCTATAGTGTGCTTTAAAAAAACATTTTTTCTAGGGACAGAAAACTATAGGTAGGAAGAGTGTCAGTTTCTTTCACTGTGATAATCCTTGTTTCTAGGGACAGGGAAGGACAGTGAGGGAAATTCTCCTTGTGCTATAGTGTGCTTTAAAAAAATAGGATTTTTATAACAGCTTACCTGTAAAATCCTTTTCTTGGAGTACATCACGGGACACAGAGCGACATAGTCATTACTAATGGGTTATATAGATACCGTCAGGTGCTGGCACTGGCAACTTCCAAAACCGGAAGTACCCTCCCCTATATAAGCCCCTCCCATCCGGGAGCACCTCAGTTTTGTAGCAAAGCAATAAGTGTCCCCAAAGAGGGGTGGGAGCTCTGTGTCCCGTGATGTACTCCAAGAAAAGGATTTTACAGGTAAGCTGTTATAAAAATCCTATTTTCTTTTTCGTACATCACGGGACACAGAGCGACATAGTCATTACTAATGGGATGTCCTAAAGCAATGCCAAATGAGGGGGGGGATACACCATATATAAGCTGAGCGCTATCAGACATGAGGATCTTTTGCGGCCTGCAACACACTGCGCCCAAAGGCGACATCCTCCTGACTTCTAACGTCCACCTGGTAGAACCTAGTAAACGTGTGAACTGAAGACCATGTTGCGGCCTTACAGATTTGAGCCAGGGAGGCCTGGTGATGCACTGCCCATGAAGTTCCAACTGCTCTCGTGGAGTGCGCCCTAACTTTGAACGGAGGCGGTCTACTTCTCAAGCCATAGGCTTGTATTATGACCTGTCGAATCCACTTGGCTAAAGTAGATTTTGACGCTGCCTGACCCCTTCTGGGGCCTTACGGCAGAATAAACAAAGTATCCGTTCTGCGAATCTGAGCAGTGGCTTTTAGGTAAGCTTTAACTGCTCTTACTACATCCAAAGAATGCAATAACTTTTCCTCTACCGAAGTAGGCTTGGGGAAAAAAGAAGGAAGAACCACAACCTTGGTTCAAATGAAACCTCGATACCACCTTAGGAAGAAAGGCTGGATGAGGACGTAACACTACTCTGTCCTTATGGATAACCAAATATGGCTCCTTACAGGACATAGCTGCTAATTCCGACACTCTTTTAGCCGAACAAATGGCTACTAGAAAAATCAATTTCCTGGTGAGAAGAACCAGGGAGATATGCTGTAATGGTTCAAATGGTTGTTTCTGTAGAACTGACAGAACCAAGTTTAGATCCCATGGACATATGGGAATATTAACCGGAGGACTAATACGCATCACTCCTTGTATAAAGGCTTTGACTAGTGAATGCGAAGCCAAGGGCCTTTGAAAAAATATTGACAAGGCCGAAATCTGACCCTTGATAGTACTCAAGGCAAGCTTCCTATCTACAGCCCATTGTAGGAAGTCCAGACTCCTACCTATTACGTACTTACGTGGATGCCATTTCTTGGCTTCACACCAGGCGATGTACGCCTTCCAGATTCTATAGTAGATCTGCCTGGATACCGGCTTCCTGGCATTGATCATGGTAGATACCACAGAATTAGAGAGCCCTCTCTTTTTTAGAATGTGGGCTTCAATAGCCAGGCCGTCAAACCTAGGGCTGGTAAGGAAGGATGGTATATCGGTCCTTGCGAAAGCAGGTCCGGACGATGTGGGAGAGTCCAAGGACTCCCCACTGACATTTAACAATCTCCACGTACCACGCTCTTCGGGGCCACGCTGGAGCCACCAGAATCACTGGTTTCTTTTCTACCCTGATTCTGCGGAGTAATCGAGGTAACCATTGTGGCGGTGTGAATGCATATATCAGCTTGAACTGATCCCAAGGGAACACTAGGGCATCCGAGCCGCAAGCTAGGGGATCCCTTGTCCGAGAGACAAACCTGTCCCCCTTTGCGTTGAATCTGGATGCTAGAAGATCTACATCCGATGTTCCCCACCGCTGACATATTGTCCAGAAAACCTCGGGGTGAAGGGACCCTTCCTCTGGGCCTAATTGCTGGCGACTTAGAAAGTCCGCCTTCCAATTCTCCACTCCTGGAATGAATACCGCAGATATGGCTGGGACATATTTTTTCTGCCCATTTCAGGATGTAATTTACTTCCCTCTGGGCTGCACGACTCCTGGTGCCCCCCTGATGATTGATATATGCCACTGCTGTGGCATTGTCTGATTGAATTCTGACAGGGGACCCTTGGAGTTTGGATGTCCATGCTACTAGGGCATACCGGGCTGCTCGTATCTCTAAGAGATTGATGGGCAGGGCCTTTTCTGCATCCGACCATCTGCCCTGGAGAGACTATTGCTCCAGTACTGCTCCCCAGCCTATAAGGCTGGCATCTGTAGTGACCACCTTCCAAGAAATCGGACTGAAGGATTTCCTTTTTTCCAGATTCTGGGGAACCAACCACCAACGGAGGCTCTTGCGAACGGAAGGGGACAAGGACATTGTAAGTCTAGGGCCTGAATTTTTTTGTTCCAGGCTGACAGTATGGCCCCTTGCAAATTCCTTGAATGGAATTGACCGTAGGGTACTGCTTCGAATGATGCCACCATTTTTCCCAGCAGCCTCATATACAGGCGTATGGACGGCTGTCTTTTTTGTACCCACTAAGTGGATCAAATCTTTCAAAGACAACACCATTCCTCGAGGCAAGAATATTTTTCTCTGGCCTGAATCCAACCTTAGCCCCAAGTATTCCAGATTTTTGACTGGTTTTTTGGGGCTGACTTGTCTCGGTTGATAATCCAACCGTGAGATTCCAGATACTTGATCGTCTTGTGAACGACCACGTCTAGTTTTTTCACTGAGTGGTCTATCAGCAACAAGTCATCCAGATATGCCATTATCATTACACCTTGTGCTCTTAGATTGGCCAATAAAGGGCCAGAATTTTTGTAAACACTCGTGGTGCTGTGGCCAAACCGAAGGGTAAGGCTCTGAACTGAAAATGGCGCCCTTCTACTGCAAAGCGTAGAAATTTTTGGTGGACTGGAAAGATGGGAATATGCAAATAAGCATCTTTGATGTCGATCGTGGCTAACCAATCCTCCCCTTGTAGGGCAGTGGCCACCGATCGGATCGACTCCATCGGAAAGTCCTGATATACAGGAATTTGTATAGCCCTTTTAGAATTAATATGGGCCTCCCGTCCGCGTTTTCGGGACTGTAAAGAGGTTTGAGTAAAACCCGAACCCTCATTCTTCCAGGGGAACCTCCATAATTACTCCTTGGAGCAATAGTTGTTCTAGTGCCAACAGGAGGGACTCTCTCTTCCGGGGATCCCTTGGCACGTTTGACCTCAAAAATGGGAAGGAGGAGAGTCTTTTAACTCCAAACTGTATCCCAAACCTACTGCGGAGAGCACCTATCTGTCTTGATCGTGTCCCGCCAGGTCTCTTGCGAACAACTGGAGTCCTCCCCCCACCCGACTGAGTGGGGGCTTCAATGAATTTAACTTTGGGGGAGGTTTTGTACCTCCCCTGACCCAGGGTTTCTCATTACCCTGCTACTGTCCCTGTTTTTTACCCCCGGGATTTGACCGAGGAGGCCGTCGGAACTGTTACACAGCCGATGCCCCAGGGACTGGAGAAGCAGGCCTCTTAAAGAGGGACCTCTAACTCTGCTTTTAACCGGCAAGAGCGTATTTTTACCGCTGGAAATTTTCTGGATATATTTGTCCAGGTTTTCCCTGAATAAGCGTTCACCATGAAATGGGACGCTAACCAGCCATTCTTTACAGGGAGCTTCAGCAGACCAGTTTTTGAGCCATAGGAGCCTATGCATATGTACTATAGACAGCGTAAGGCGGGAGGCCTGATGGACTGAATCCTCTATGGCGTCAACCGCAAAGCCTAAGGCTCTAGGTAGATCAGCTAGGGCAAGGCCTGCTGATCTGTCAAGTCCCTCAAGACCTGTTTCAACTGATCCTTCACTGCTTAGCAGACCCCAATAGCTGCTACTGCTGGTTGTATCACCAAGCAGATTTTCATAAGGACTCCAATCTTTTATTTATTGGGTTCTTGAACATTTGGACATTATCCACTGGACATGTCAGTGATTTATACATACAAGAGATGGCTGCGTCCACTGTAGGGACCTTCCATTTTTTTTATTTTTTTTGATGAACCTATCCTCCATGGGATAGACCACCGGAAATCTCTTGGGGGAATAAATATTTTCTCAGGACGTTCCCAATCCTGGTAAATGAGCCCTTTCAGTAAAGGGTGAAGTGGAAAAGAACAAACAGTCTGGGGACTTCTAGCGACCCCAACGAGGATACAGTAGTGGTTGATGGTTCCGCAAGGTGCATTTTTAAATGCTGATCGGACCATGTTAGTCAGAGACTGAACCCATAATCTTTCAGCTTGAGATGCTGAGAAAAGGTTCCCCCACTGTTGATTCCTCTATAACAGAATCAACCTCATCCTGATCCCCTTCAGGCAGGTCGATCCCTGTATGGGACTGTTGCTCTGCTAACAGGCACTCTGAAGGAGGAGACGGAGATCGGGCGTGCTTTCCCTGACAGGGAGGCAGCGATAAATGTTGACAATCTCTCTCTAATCCTCCCAGAGCTGAGGAAAAAACCTCCTCTGTTACATACACAGGAGCAGGTGAACTGAGGACAGCCACAGTACCAAGTACCCCTGCGGGGTCTCTACGGTCACTTACCTCTGAACTTCAGGGGAGACTGGTGCAGCAGGAGTATGCCCAAGATCCTCCGAGCCCGATGAGACCCCCTTCGCTTCCTGGAAGATTCAGTTCCGGAGCTTCTGGACGGCATATTCCTAAGCCTAAAGCTGAGGTATTCCAGCCGTAATACACCACTTTTACTGAGAATAGTCTAGCACAATTGCTGCTATATCACAGTTGGTGTCTACTAATGTGCCTTTCTAGGGGATGCCTGTATCAACCGCTTGCTGTATGCCTTTAAATGTTGCCAGCTCTGTCTCTGTACTTCATAGCCAGCTCACTACAATATTGTGTTTTTTTTTTTTAAAACTGCTGGGACGCCCGCACATGCGCAGAAGCGCTGCGGCGCGCACAGAGCGTCATCCCCCAGGCTCCGCCCCCTTTTCCGGCTCACCTCTATATATAGAGGCGCGTGCACGCGCACGCGCGCGGGCACGTGCGCCTTCGGCGCTAATTTCAAATATGGTAACAAGGGACAGGAGCCAGGGCCCCTCTTTGCCGCAGGCCGGGGGATGGACGAGCACTGCAACATGGCAGAGGAAGCAGTTTCCTATAAGAGAACTCACCATCTGCCTGGACTTTGCTCTGCTGAGAAGAAGCTAGTCCACATGACAAGAAAACATTCCACAGCGGCCTCTAGTGGACAAACACAGGTACCGCAGTCTAATATATTAAATATATATATAAAAAAAAATTTTTTTTTTTTTTTTTTTCTTGACCACCATTAAAAATTATTACATTTTTTTAGTAGTTACAGGCATGCACAGAATTTTGCGGGAATACCATTAGGTAACAGACAGAAAGACAAATTAGGCTTGGGGGTCCCCCAATAGAACCAAGTTCCTGGGGGCCCCCACTTACCTGTTCCCCGCCGCAGGACTTTGTTTGGTCCACAAAAGCCCAAACTTCACCTATCACGGCAGGCATTGTAATCAAACCTTCAGGGACCGGGTTCCCAAGGATTCCACTCCCCTGGACCTGTATAGCACCCTGCACAGAAAACATCTTGGTCGTGGGTATGACCAGAGCTCTGGATCCCAGGGTCCAGCTCTCCTAAGAGAAGCATTACATGCAAAACCTTGCTCTTCTCTGCAAGGCCCGGGTACCGACCGTTTAGCTATGAAGCTTTTTTGGTCGGATCCGGAATAGCTTACTGAGGCCCCAAAAGAACCTGTACGCAAGCTCAGTGAAAAACACATGTTTCTTCTTGGCCAACACCTTAGACACTGGCAAAAAACTGAGGTGCTCCCGGATGGGAGGGGCTTATATAGGGGAGGGTACTTCCGGTTTTGGAAGTTGCCAGTGCCAGCACCTGACGGTATCTATATAACCCATTAGTAATGACTATGTCGCTCTGTGTCCCGTGATGTACGAAAAAGAAAACATTTTTTCTAGGGACAGAAAACTATAGGTAGGAAGAGTGTCAGTTTCTTTCACTGTGATAATCCTTGTTTCTAGGGACAGGGAAGGACAGTGAGGGAAATTCTCCTTGTGCTATAGTGTGCTTTAAAAAAACATTTTTTCTAGGGACAGAAAACTATAGGTAGGAAGAGTGTCAGTTTCTTTCACTGTGATAATCCTTGTTTCTAGGGACAGGGAAGGACAGTGAGGGAAATTCTCCTTGTGCTATAGTGTGCTTTAAAAAAACATTTTTTCTAGGGACAGAAAACTATAGGTAGGAAGAGTGTCAGTTTCTTTCACTGTGATAATCCTTGTTTCTAGGGACAGGGAAGGACAGTGAGGGAAATTCTCCTTGTGCTATAGTGTGCTTTAAAAAAACATTTTTTCTAGGGACAGAAAACTATAGGTAGGAAGAGTGTCAGTTTCTTTCACTGTGATAATCCTTGTTTCTAGGGACAGGGAAGGACAGTGAGGGAAATTCTCCTTGTGCTATAGTGTGCTTTAAAAAAACATTTTTTCTAGGGACAGAAAACTATAGGTAGGAAGAGTGTCAGTTTCTTTCACTGTGATAATCCTTGTTTCTAGGGACAGGGAAGGACAGTGAGGGAAATTCTCCTTGTGCTATAGTGTGCTTTAAAAAAACATTTTTTCTAGGGACAGAAAACTATAGGTAGGAAGAGTGTCAGTTTCTTTCACTGTGATAATCCTTGTTTCTAGGGACAGGGAAGGACAGTGAGGGAAATTCTCCTTGTGCTATAGTGTGCTTTAAAAAAACATTTTTTCTAGGGACAGAAAACTATAGGTAGGAAGAGTGTCAGTTTCTTTCACTGTGATAATCCTTGTTTCTAGGGACAGGGAAGGACAGTGAGGGAAATTCTCCTTGTGCTATAGTGTGCTTCAAAAAAACATTTTTTCTAGGGACAGAAAACTATAGGTAGGAAGAGTGTCAGTTTCTTTCACTGTGATAATCCTTGTTTCTAGGGACAGGGAAGGACAGTGAGGGAAATTCTCCTTGTGCTATAGTGTGCTAAAGCATTCCTCATCAACCATCTTTGAAATCCTTGTTTTTTGGACAGTCAGGGAAATTGTCGTTGTGCTATTCTGTGCAAAAGCAATCATCCTCAACCATATTTAGAAATCCTTAAGTAAAGGGACAGAGAAGGACACCTGAAGGTAGCCCTTATTGCTTTTTTCCCATCTCCCTGCAGGCCATCTATTAGAATGTCTGGAAGGCAAACAAGGAGAGGCAGACAGTCAGGAGGCAATAAAAGAGGGCAAGCAGGCTCTGTGTCTGGGGGCAACAGTGCTGGTCGTGGACGCGGTGCATTGTCATCAGCACATGGCCATGGGACTCGCTTGTCCTTCTTTTTGGCAGCTGGACATGTTGAGCCACATCATGCCGAAGACTTGGTAGAGTGGATGACCAAGCCCTCCTCCTCCTCCTCATCCTCTCTCACCCAGGCTCAGGGTACTGGCAAAGCAGCTGCCAAAGCGTCCTCTTCCCTGGTATCAATGTCAGACTCATCATCAGTCACTCCTTCCCTAGACCCACCATGTCCTCCTCCTGAGGAGTCCCCCGAACTGTTTGAGCACAGTGTTGGGTACATGCTCCAGGAGGATGCCCAGCGTTTCGAAGGGTCTGATGATGAAACCCAGCTACAGGAAGGCAGTAGCGTGAGAGCAGACAGAGGGGATGCTCAAGAAGGACACCAATCTGGCAGTCATGTTCCAGCAGCTGCAGCATACTGCCAGATTGGCTCCAGTGATGAGGAGGGAGGGGATGATGAGGTCACTGACTCCACGTGGGTGCCTAATAGGAGAGAGGAGGAGGAGGAGGATGAGGAGGAGGCACATCTCCAACGAGGCAGGATGCCCTTTGGTGGCCAGCGTAAGGGCAGTACACCGACGGAATCACACCGCAGAGCTCCGCCTGTGCAGGGCGCTGCCTCTGCCCGTCATTCAAAAAGTTCTTTGGTGTGGGCCTTTTTTGAGGCTAGTGCATCAGATCGCACAGCTGCTGTTTGCAACATATGTCTCAAGCGTATATTGCGTGGCCAAAACATCAGCCGCTTGGGTACCACATGCCTGACCAGACATATGTTGACCTGCCATGCAGCTCGTTGGCAAGCCTACCTCAAAGACCCACACCAAAGAACAAAGCGGACCTCTCCTTGCACCGCATCAGCTGGGATCTCCAACCCCACTATAACTTCAGTCCTCTCTGAAACATGCACTGAGAGGAATGAAGGTGTAGAATTAGGTGTGTCACAGCCAAGTACTTGCGGCCACTCTGCTAGCAGTACACCGACGTCCGATTCTAGCAGGCAAATTTCCCTGCCCCAGCTGCTGGACTGTCGAAAGAAGTTCACTCCCAGCCATCCACATGCCCAGCGGTTGAATGCTAGCTTGGCTAAATTGCTAGCGCTTCAACTGCTGCCTTTTCAGTTGGTAGACTCGGCCCCCTTCCGTGAGTTTGTGCAATGTGCGGTTCCTCAGTGGCAGGTTCCCAAACGCCACTTTTTCTCACGGAAGGCTATTCCGGCTCTCTACCGGCATGTGGAAGGCAATGTCTTGGCCTCGCTGGACAGGGTGGTCAGCGGTAAGGTGCATATTACCGCTGACTCATGGTCCAGCAGGCATGGACAGGGACGTTACCTTTCTTTCACGGCCCATTGGGTCACTCTTTTGGCAGCTGGGAAGGATGCAGGACAAGGTGCAGTAGTGTTGAAGGTTGTTCCACCGCCACGCCTCCAAAATGCTACTACTGGTTGTGACACACCTCTCTCCTCCACCCCCTCCTCTTCTTCTTCCTCCATGGCCTCTTCCTGTGCTTTGTCCTCTGAACCAGCGGTGCTCCGTAGCCGTTCAAGGGGCTACGCAAGTACGCAGGCAAAAAGATGCCATGCCGTGCTTGCGCTGGTGTGTTTGGAGGACAGAAGCCACACTGGGGCAGAGGTCCTGTCTGCTCTGCAGGGCCAGGCCGAGAGGTGGTTGACGCCACGCCAGCTTAAGCCAGGAATGGTGGTTTGCGACAATGGCACCAACCTCCTCTCCGCCCTCCGACAGGGACAACTGACCCATGTGCCCTGTGTGGCTCACGTCCTTAACCTGGTGGTGCAGCGGTTCTTGGGCAGGTACCCGGGCTTACAGGATGTCCTGAGGCAGGCCAGGAAAGTCTGTGTGCATTTCCGCAGATCTTATAATGCCAGTGCTCGCCTGGCTGAGCTGCAAAAGGAGTTGAACCTGCCCAAGAACCGCCTTATATGTGACATGCCCACCAGGTGGAACTCAACGTTGGCCATGCTGCAGCGGCTGCACACGCAGCAGAGGGCCATCAATGAGTACCTGTGCGACTACGGCACCAGGACAGGGTCAGGGGAGCTTGGTTTTTTTTCTCCACGCCAGTGGGGCATGATCAGGGATGCATGCACTGTCCTGGCACCATTTGAGGAGGCCACGAGGATGGTGAGCAGTGACAGTGCATGCATCAGTGACACTGTACCTCTTGTCCACCTGTTGGAGCACACGCTGCGTGGAATAATGGACAGGGCACTTGAGGCAGAACAGAGGCAGGAAGAGGAGGACTTCCTTGCCTCTCAAGGCCCCCTTTACCCAGACAGTGTTCCTTCTGTCCCACCCATCGCACAGGAAGAGGAGGAGGAGGAGGAGGAGGAGGAGGAGGAGGATTGTGTCAGCATGGAGGTGGAGGCTGGCACTCAGCATCATCAGCAGCAGTCTTTTAGGGATGATTTACAGTCCCAAGAAACCAGTGGACTTGTACGTGGCTGGGAGGAGGTGGCTGCGGATCATGTCGTCCTTAGTGACCCAGAGGACTCCGGAGCGAATGCCTCAGCAAACCTACGCTGCATGGCCTCCCTGATCCTGCAAAGTCTGCGGAAGGATCCTCGTATTCTTCGGATCAAGGAGAGGGACCATTACTGGCTGGCCACTCTCCTTGATCCACGGTACAAGGGTAAGGTTGCGGACCTTATGTTACCGTCGCAGAGGGAGCAGAGGATGAGACAACTCCGGGAGGCCTTGCAGAAAGGTCTGTGCAACGCATTCCCAGAGACTGGGAGGTTACAAACTCCTGGTCCTGGACAACGAGTTGCTGAGGCTTCGGCCAGTCAAAGAAGGAGCGGTGGGGAAGGTGGCTGTCTGAGCGATGCGTTCAGACAATTCTTTAGTCCGCAGCCCCAAAGTATGATCGGTTCCAGCAACCATCGCCAGCGTCTGATAAACATGGTGCAGGAATATCTAGGGGCAAGGTCAGACTTGGACACCTACCCCACCGAAAATCCTCTGGCTTACTGGGTCTTGAGGATGGATCACTGGCCAGAGCTTGCACGGTATGCAATTGAGCTACTGGCCTGTCCTGCATCCAGCGTTCTTTCGGAACGCACATTCAGTGCTGCTGGAGGATTTGTCACGAATCACAGGGTGCGCCTGTCCACCGACTCGGTTGATCGACTGACTTTCATCAAGATGAACCAGTCTTGGATCACCACCAGCTACCACACACCTGATGCTGATATAACAGACTAATTGATTTTAACATGTCACATCCCTTCAAGACTGATGCTGATGCTGAGTGCCTGTGCTGTTATGTTGACTGGCTATCCTCCTCCTCCGAGTCCTCAATGATACGATTGATGATGATAGCTTGGAAGATCATTTTTGTTTATGGGTGCCGCCACCAGTGGCTAAGGCCCAATTTTTCAGCCCCTGTTTTACAGGGGCGTGTAATTACAATTTTTTTAGCAATAATTTGCCATAGGGCTCATTGCTGTGCTCCAAGTACAGTATCTGTGAGGGGTTGGAGTGTTGTGGCACCAGTGCCTAAGGCCCAATTTTTCAGCCCCTGTTTAACAGGGGCGTGTCATTACAATTTTTGAAGCAATACTTTGCAACAGGGCTCATTGCTGTGCTCCAAGTACAGTATCTGTGAGGGGTTGTAGTGTTGTGCCACCAGTGCCTAAGGCCCAATTTTTCAGCCCCTGTTCAACAGGGGCATGTAATTACAATTCTTGATCTAATAATTCACAGCAGGGCCCATTGCTGCACCCACCAAGAGTAACTCTGAGGGCTTACAGTGTTGTGGCAATGCCACCACCACCACCACCACGAAAGGCCCAATTTTTCAGCCCCTGTTCAAAAGGGGCATGTAATTACAATTCTTGATCTAATAATTCACAGCAGGGCCCATTCCTGCACCCACCAAGAGTAACTCTGAGGGCTTACAGTGTTGTGGCAACGCCACCACCACCACCACCACGAAAGGCCCAATTTTTCAGCCCCTGTTCAAAAGGGGCATGTAATTACAATTCTTGATCTAATAATTCACAGCAGGGCCCATTCCTGCACCCACCAAGAGTAACTCTGAGGGCTTACAGTGTTGTGGCAACACCACCACCACCACCACCACCACGAAAGGCCCAATTTTTCAGCCCCTGTTCAACAGGGGCATGCAATTACAATTATTGATCTAATAATTCACAGCAGGGCCCATTGCTGCACCCACCAAGAGTAACTGTCAGGGCTTACAGTGTTGTGGCACCAGCACCACCATCAAAGGCCCAATTTTTACTACCACTGTTCAACAATTATATGTAATTAAAATTCCTGATATAATAGTTGACAGCAGGGCGTTCCAGCACCAACCAAGAGTAACTGTGAGTGCTTACAGTGTTGTGCCAACACCAACAACTAAGGGGCCTATTTCTGCAGAGTATATACGGCAGGTCCCTACTTTCAAACATCCAACTTACAAACGACTCCTACTTGCAAACGCAAGAAGACAACAGGAAGTGAGAGGAAATCTACCCCTTGGAAGGAAAATTCTCTCCTGTAAGAATTAATATGGGAGAAAGGTGTCTCCTCTGTACTGATGCTTTATCAGCAATCCTTGTTTCAAGAAAAACACCACATTTCAAAAACAGTTGTCATTGGGACGGAAAGTGAGGTGAAATGTTCTGAACAGGGGCACAGACAGCAAAACAAATGTTACAGGGGTGATAACCCTTACCTATGTTTTCCAAAAAGTTTAAAAATAGATTTTTGGGCTGGAGCTACACTTAAACAATGTACCTGTTCAAAATTACAAACAGATTCTACATAAGAACAAACCTACAGTCCCTGTCTTGTATGCACCGCCTGTATACGGCTGTTCAGAGTATATAGGGCCTTTTTTTTTTTTTATGTGCGGGGTTCCCCTTAATATCCATACAAGACCCAAAGGGGCTGGTAATGGGCTGGGGTAGGGGGGGGGGGTCATGGGGTAGCTATGCCATTTTTCTTAAAGATTTTCATCCATATTACCGGGACCAGACATTACATTAAAGCCGCAAGCAGTTTTAAATGGCTTTTTTTTCCTTTAGAAGTGTCATTTTGTGCAGGGACAGTTCTAAACACGGGAAACACGTGGCACTTCACAGGCATACTTTAGACACCCCCCAGGTACGATATTTAAAGGAATATTTGACTTTTTTTTTTTCACTTTATGCATCATTAAAATGACTGCTCCCGAAAAACGACCGTTTTTAAAACTTCTTTTTGCATTGATACATGTCCCCTGGTGCACAACCCGGGTTCCCAAACCCTTTTTAGGACAATAACATGCATAATAGTTGTTATAATTAGCACTTTAGAATTCGAACGTTCGCATCCATTGTATTTAATAGGGTTCTAATGTTCGTACGAACTTTCGGACCGTTCGCGGGTTCTGGTGCGAACCGAACCCGGGGGTGTTCGGCTCATCACTATTTGGAGCTATGTTTGATGTCATCTGAGCTAAAGCGAATCAATCTAAAGCCCAAACCAAGAGCATATTGATCTCCATGAGTAAGGGGGACCACTGGCTCTCTGGTAAGCCTCCAGTGTGAATTCAATGTGGGTGTCGCCGTTGTGGTATCTGGTAGGCTTGTGCAATTCGTTTCGTAACGAATCGAAATTCGTCCGAATTTAGCAACTTTCGGACATTCGGAAGCATTCGAATTTCCGAACAAAGCAATTACGAATAAAACCGAATCCGAAATAAATTATACCGCAAAATAGCGAATGCCCGAATGTCTTCGGCATAATTTGTTATGAAAAAAGTTACGAATGTACGAATCCATACGAAGCACAATAACACTCTGCTCTGCTTCTCCCTCACCGTGCTGAACTCCCTCTCAAAATGGTGTACAGGGGCGGAGGCTATAGCCGCATGTAAAAAACGAAAGTAAAATACGAGATTTCGAATCGTTACAAATAACCGCTATGTATTTAGAAAAGTACAAATCCATTCGAAGCACATTAGGCATAATAGGCAGCGTCGTTGTGAGAGAGACACGGAAAATTACGAATCAACGAACCCAAAAAAAAGTTACGAAAGTAGGAGTTGTGTCCAGAATCAACGAAAAACAATGTATCCAACCGAAAGTACGAATTATAAATCAACTAAAAATTCAACGAAGAATGACGCTTGCAAAAATACGAATTAGTCCGAACACGGAAAATCCCGTCTAGCAAAATTACGAATGATTACGAATCAACAGGACCGAAAAGAAACAAACCGAAACTAAACAAATTTTCCCGTTGTGCACAAGTCTAGTATCTGGATTCTTTATTAAACACGTATTTTCTCTTGGGACTTTCTCTTTAAGGACATTATTTTTGAGTCACAGTTTTTTAATGCCTAATTGAATTTTTTTCACGTTATTTTTTTTATATGCACATAATATATGTACAGAGCCACACTTTGTTTTTCTAAAATTGCATTAGTAAAAATATTAAAAACAGTGACAACATGATAAAACCATTATTACATTCCTGAATTTTTAAAGTCACAATCAACTGGTCCAACTTGGGGTGCACAATGGTCGCTCTATTATAGTCTACGCATTGCATGGAAAAATCTGCTGAAGATAGAGTAAAGAAGGGTATAAAGAAACAGGTTTGCTTTAAAGCCTTCTCCCAAGCAATACAGATGCACTCTTGGTTCACTCCCTCATTCTCTGTTTAGTTACCAGGACCAAATAAAATACCAGGTACTTATGAGAAAGAAGGAGCATGCATGGATCTCGCTCCCCTTCTCCTCTTTTGATAGATCTGGTGTACAGGGGCAAGATACAGGCTTGCTGTAAAGCACATTTACAGTTTTTTTTTTCTTCTAACAATGAATGTTCATTGAGTTTTAGGATAGAGAACAATGCAACAATAGCAATGATGTTTACTGAATTGCATAACAAATATATGGAGGTCAAGAAGAGTAGATCTTGTAATACTTAACATTGCGAGCAAGCCACAAGGATGTAGTACACAGTCGTCCGAGAATGAAATACAGACGGCACAGTAAATAACAAACTATACAAAAAAATGACAACAGTCTTATACCTTTATCAGTCAAGGTCAATTAGAGAACCAATTAACCCAAAGTTCCCATGCCTGTTCACATCTAAGGAATTTGTTTGTCCTGCAAGCGATGGCTAGCGACTCGCGAGCATTTTTATATGTAATGGAGATTGAGTAGGGTAATGAGTTCTGAGATGTTGGGTACAAGATCCTTCCTCTACGTTCTGGTAATTAATGATTTAGCCACTAAGAACACATGTAGTACTATTGTGCAGTATTGGCATGGATAGTGTTCAATACATAGATTGAGCAAAGCCAGGGCTGGGTCCGGAGTGTTCAGTATTCCCGCTATTGTTGATATTAGTTGAAAAGTCTGACACCAAAAGCCAGTGTGGTTCTTACAGTGCCAGAGTATATGCAGAATATTGCCCACTTGACCACAGCCCCTCCAACATATAGGAGAGTGATTCGGATAACATTTGGCAAGTCTGCAGGGAGTGAGGCACTATCTAGACATGATTTTCTGAGTTAGTTAATGCTGCAGTTAGGTGGTGCTTCCTTCTCTTCCTTCTTATTTTCATACATAGAGTTGGCGAGCTCTGGGATGGCTGCCGCTGGTGTTATTTAGGACTGCATGGACATCCAAGGACATTTATGGACTAACATATACTGCTTACATTGAATATATGAATGCAGGAGTGGTTACCCAGCCTTTTTATGCGCCAATATTGTTTACCATTCATCCATGTAGGAATAGCAAATTGCTTTTAGTCACTGGGAGTCTGAGAAGGTAGACTGTAGGTCTAGCTCCCAACGTTGCATAGGTGACGTTTTTTGGAAGGTCTCTTTGTGCTGAGTTGAATTTTTTTCTTAAAAAGTTTGACAGACCCAACCAGGACAGGGACTTTTGGAGGGGACTTGGGGCTTACCTCCTACCCACTGATTATGGCCCGTGGAGGAGACTGGGGATGTTGTCTGCTTGTCCCAGTCAGAGCATGGAAAAGAGCTCAGTTCAGCATATGATCCCATGGGGAGAACAGATCGTTCTCTAATGGACAATAACGTGTTGGACACTGAGAGCGAGGCTTGGATTACTTCTATGTATAAGGACAATAAAGCTTCCCTTCTGGAGTGGATGGAAAGGTGTAATATTAATTTTGTACAGGTTAATGGTCAGAGGGAATATGGTGGCCCTCCTGCACACTGGTTTGGAGAGGCTCTTTCACTTGGGACAGAAAATGTTATCAACAATCTCCCTCAAGAAAACTATGAAGATAAATTAATTCCACTTCTTCAGACTGCTGGAACATTGCCTTCTGATGACTTGTCTAGTGGACAGATTGTACAAGTTAAAGCCAAACACCTGAAGACAGCATGTGTAATGTACTTTATGTATTCAGGGCTGTAAGCACCGGACTGTCTGCGTAGCTAGTTGTTAATTAGCTTACTGTGTAATTAGGATCACTAGTAGTTGTTAAATCACATTGTTATTTGAAGTTTACATTGTCATGCTAATATACCCAAGAGGAGAATGTCCTCCTGTAAGGGTATAAAGTAATAAAAGAGTCATGCCTTTGGTTCTTATCCCAACATCTTGTCTGTGTACGATGCTTGGGGTAAAAGGGCTGGTATTAGCTCTCAGTCTCCTGGAAGCGTTTGGAGAGCAGGAGACACTGTTTGACCGAAGCACCCAAGCTGGGTGCCAGGCGTTCCCTCACAAAAAGCATTTACCGTGCTACTTCCTATAGTGCCCCACTCATCTTCTATGTTGTTTAAAAATATATATATATTTTTATTGAAATTATAAAAAAAAAACAGATGTAGAAACATCTTATATATTCAATATACTTAGATTATCTTAACAATACCAAAAGGTTGAGCTGCTATCACCAGTAACCCTCAAAATATAGGAATGGAGCCTCCAAATAGGTACAACACATAAGAAATACAGTATATAATGTATTATACGATGTTTGATTACCTTGTTCTCTACTTTATTATAGATGTACAATACATTTTAATTCTTAAAGGGGTTGTAAAGGTAAAAGTTTTTCACCTTAATGCATCCTATGCATTAAGGTGAAAAAACATCCGACAATACCGCCCCCGAGCCCCGGTTTTACTTACCTGAGCCCTCGAAAGTCCCGCGCTCGCCCCCGTCATCCTCCTCATTTCTGAGCCTGGCCGTTGATTGGCTACACTGGATGGATTGAAGGCCAAAGGCTTGCGCTGCTGTCAATCACATCCAATGACGCGGGGGGCGGGGCCGAGTGATACAGTGACCGGCTATAGCCGCCAGCTGTATCACTGGAGCGTGCCCACAAGGACTCACCATCATGCAAGCTCGCTCGCATATAGGTTGTGAGTTCTTGCGGGGGGGAGCCAAGACAGCCGCCGAGGGACCCCAGAACACCAGGTTCGGGACCACTCTGTGCAAAACGAGCTGCACAGTGGAGGTAAGTATAACATGTTTGTTATTTAAAAAAATTAATAAATAAATTATTTAACACCCCTTTAAGCTCCTGAAGAAGCATACACTACGCGAAACATGTCGAGCAATCTGTTTAGCAGGATATCACTACCCCTCAATCAGCCACAATTTGGATACCTGACAAACAGGAGACTATGGTCGTGTACTGTATTTCTTATGTGTTGTACCTATTTGGAGACTCCCTACCTATAATTTGAGGGTTACTGATGATATCAGCTCAACCTTTTGGTATTGTTAAGATAATCTAAGTATATTGTATATATGAGAGGTTTCTTCATCTGTGTGTTTTTTTAATATAATTTCAATTAAAATATATATATTTTTTAAACAAATATCTACCTTCAGAATGGTACCAGGAGAGTCCCAAGTTCTTTCCTTTGTACTCAAATATCCTGACATTAGGGCACACGGCGCAGTATACCTGTGTATGTCCGCAGTACCACTCTGCGTTGCCATAATCTTTTTTACATCTTCTATTTTGAGTAATGCCCATGCCCAACACCAGTCAACCCACATCCTGGGTTCAGGCATTCATAGGCACACTCCTTGTCTCCAGTCTCAGGAAAATTATACAGAGAACTGCACTTAAGCCTCGTACACACGGTCGGACTTCAAACAAACTTTTCCGTGGATTTTTGTCCGAAGGGAGTTGGCTGGGCACACCCATAGCATACACCGGCTCTGACTTTTCTGCAAACTTTCCCCAACATCACGTGGTTTTTCTGCTCTTTTCTGCTCTTCGCCGCCACCCTTTGGTCAACTTCTGCTATTGTTGGTCGATTTTAACATTGGTTCTAGGCATGCGTATTTGTACCTCGGACAAAAGTCCGATGGATTTCTGTACACACGATAGGACTGTGCACCATCGGACTTTTGTTGCCGAAAAGTTTGTCCGTTTGCAGAGCGAACTTTTGTCTGATGAAAACCAAAAAATTTTGTCCGATGGAGCGTACACACGGTCGGATCTTTTGAAAAACGTGCTCATTTTGAAGTTTGTTGGCAAAATGTCCGACCGTGTGTACAGGCCTTTACAGTGCATCACTAGGTGAGTACCATTCTCTCAAATCATTCAGGGCCACCCATAGTTAAAGTTAGACCAGATGAGGAAGGACCCTGGGAAGTGACATGACCAAGCAAAAGACAGCTTTGAAACAAAATGTAGACAATTTTTTTAATTACCGGTACATGCAGGAGAAGGGTCCAGGGAAGTTGGAATCAGTGTAAACAACATAGATCTAGCATTTTTAAAATAAATAAATTAAGCATGTTAAAAAAAAAAAAAAAAAAAAACTCATAGCGCCATACGTATATCATTTTGCAGACAGGAAAGTGACATTCTGAAAGCTGGAATCACAATGTGCTGTAGTACATGTTTAATATACATCAAAGACAGGTTTTCTTTTAAGCGAAAGCCACCCTTTTTTTATGTATTTAAAATTTCAACGTTGCTTCTGTTTCATAGCATGGAGACCAAGATACAAGGCACAGAGAAAAACTTTCATCCTCTTTTGAGTTTGATCCAGTTCACAGCAAATAAGACTAACCTTTCAACTAACATCACTCAAGGGAAAAAATGTATTTTCTTTTGAAAACCGAACGTGAAAAATACATGCTATAGACAAATCTGCTCTGCTAGTTATTGTCTGACATATGCGGGGAGTACACGGTGTAAGGCATTATCCAGTATGAATATATAAACTTAATTTATGTTACATGACCTATTTTCTTGTATTTGTAAACTGCTTACTTTGAAGCTGAATCTGGAACAAGAGAAATATACAAAAATACATTTAAATAGAGAAAAAGGACATTCTGCTTTTTTGTGCTACCCGAAGCAGATTTTTCTTTCACCCTCTCACTTAAAGGTAAGCTCCACCCCTGCCATTAAGGTCTGCCCCTGCACAGTTGAGAACAGCCAATGTACAAATAGAAGTAAGGAGTCACTGCACTCTATGTTTTCCCTATATAGCATAAAACAACATTAAGTCAGCTAGTCAATACTTTGCCAAAAAGCAAGCAGAGATTCACACCATATTTATCTCAAGTATGAGAAAAGATTATCCCCTTAGCTTATTGTGAGAACTTCCTTATCCACTTACCTACCGGGCCAATTCTGATATTTCTGTCATACATATAAAAATCTGCATATTTTGATAGAAAATTACTTAGAACCCTCAAACATTATATCATTTTTTTAAGCAGAGGCCCTAGAGAATACAAAGGTGGATGTTGCAATTTTTTTATATCACACAATATTTGTGCAGAGGTTTATCAAATGCAATTTTTTTGGGGGAAAAAATTCACTTTAACCACTTCCTGACCGCCCGCCGTCGTTATACGGCGACAGTATGGCAGTGCTGCGCGAATCGCCGTGGCTGTACAGCGGCTCGCGCAGACACTGTTGCAGGCAGGAGTGTGCCCGGGAGTCGGGTGGACTCGATCTCCGCCGGCGACCCACTATTGCTTTGTACACAGGCAGAACGGGGAACTGTAAACAAGACATTTCCTTGTTCTGCCTAGTGACATGTCAGAAATCTACTGTTCCCAATGATCGGGAACAGTGATCTCTGTCATGTCACTGGTAGCCCAGCCCCCCTAAAGTTAGAACACACCCAGGGAACACAGTTTACCCCTTGATCGCCCCCTAGTGTTAACCACTTCCCTGCCAGTGACATTTATACGTTGATTAGTGCATTTTTTTAGCACTGATCAATGTAATAATGTCACTGGTTGCCAAAAAGTGTCATTTGGAGTCAGATTTGTCCGCCGCAATGTCACAGTCCTACTAAAATTTGCACTGTAACACTGTAACTTTAATTATTTTATCAACTTTATTGCTTTCACAAAAGATAAACAATATCCCATATGATAGCATGGACCGTGACAGGTCCTGTTTATGGAGAGATTCCGGGTCTATAAGACCCCAGATTTATCCTTTGGCCTTCAAAGCATCTCAGGTAGATCTGAAGCTTTACAAGCCAGTGTCAGCTTGTAAATAAACAAACCAAAACTGCAAGTGACAAAATCCTTGTTGTTTCTAATCTCACTGCTCTATAGCAGTTTTACTGCTACAGGGCAGCAGCTGTGGGCCGGATCACATATATATATATACGTGATCCGGCATTTCCAGGTAGCGGGTGCAGATGCGCGCTGCCGCGGGCTCGCTTCCGCTGAGATTATGCATAGTGGAACCCGACAAGCAGGTACCGCAGACTCGATGTCCGCCGGAACCAGCTTATCTATTTGATAGACAGGCAGAACGGCAGTCTGCCTATGTAAACAAAGCAGATTGACGTTCTGTCAGTAGGGAAGGCATTGATACTCTGTTCCTGAAAAGCAGAGACAAGGATCCATGCCTTCCCCTAGTAAAAGCACCTCCCACACCATATAAAAACACTGGCTAGACACACAGTTAACCTTTTGATCGCCCCTGATGTTGACCCATTCCCAGCCAGTGTCATTAGTACAGTGACAGTGCATCAAAGTAAATGTTTTTTTTTTTCAAAATTGTCTGCCTTTTTTTTTTATAGCACAAAAAAAAAAAATGCAGAGGTGATCAATTACCACCAAAAGAAAGCTCTATTTATGGAATATATTTATGATAAAAAAATACATATATTTTATTTGGGTACAGTGTCGCAATGGCGCAATTGTCAGTTAAAGTAACGCAGTGCCTGGTCATGAAAGGGGGTAAATCTTCCGGAGCTGAAGTGGTTAAGGGTTAAGTGGCAAAGTGGTTAAGGAACAACATCAGTTCCTCTCTCTCTGAGTACTGTATCCAATTGGAGTGGTCCCGGGGATGGCAGGGCCTGCAGAAGTAATCACTGGCTGAAATGTTTGCTACCAGAATGATGCCTGCAGCTGCCCGCATCATCCCAGTGTAACCACTTCAACCAGAGGACGTCATATGACATCCTCAAAGTGGTAAGAAGTAGGGATGAGCTCGGTGTTCGAGTCGAACATAGGTTCGACTCGAACATCGGCAGTTCGCGCGTTCGGCGAACAACGAACGATTTGGGCCGTTCGCGCCAAATTCGAGTGACGCGAACGGCCCACAATACACTGCGCCATCGCAGTGTAATCCCGGCGCTGTGATTGGCCAAGCATGCACTGTGACCCTGCATGCTTGGCCAATCACAGCGCCGGCAGCGAGGAGAGCAATGATTGGCCACAGGCAGGATGCCTGTGGCCAATTATAGCTGAGGGGGTTTAGTACACGCCCCACACTATAAAAGGCCGCCAGCGCGGTGGCCTTGTGTAGTGTGTTCCGGAGCAGGGAAAGTGAAGGATGGGCAGGGACAGTGTCAAATCTTGTCAAATCTATTCTTTGCTAAACCTTGTGTGTAGGGACAGAGAAGGATAGGCAGGGAGAGTGTCAGTGTCATATTCTTTGCTAAACCTTGTGTGCAGGGAGAGAGAAGGATAGGCAGGGAGAGTGTCAGTGTCATATTCTTTGCTAAACCTTGTGTGCAGGGAGAGAGAAGGATAGGCAGGGAGAGTGTCAGTGTCATATACTTTGCTAAACCTTGTGTGTAGGGAGAGAGAAGGATAGGCAGGGAGAGTGTCAGTGTCATATACTTTGATAAACCTTGTGTGCAGGGAGAGAGAAGAATAGGCAGGGGACAGTGTCAGTGTCATATTCTTTGCTAAACCTTGTGTGCAGGGAGAGAGAAGGATAGGCAGGGAGAGTGTCAGTGTCATATACTTTGATAAACCTTGTGTGCAGGGAGAGAGAAGGATAGGCAGGGGACAGTGTCATTGTTGCTAAGCCTCCTGCACATTATACACCTGAAGTTAGCCCGTATTGCTGCTTTTTCCTGGTGTGTTACACCAACAGGATTTTGCGGCACTTACAGCGGGCGGAGTGTACCTCCTGACCATATTACACCTTAACTTAGCCTGTATTGCTGTTTTTTCCTGGTGTGTTACACCAACAGGATTTTGCGGCACTTACAGCGGGGGGAGTGTGCCTCCTGACCATATTACACCTTAACTTAGCCTGTATTGCTGCTTTTTCCTGGTGTGTTACACCAACAGGATTTTGCGGCACTTACAGCGGGCGGAGTGTGCCTCCTGACCATATTACATCTTAACTTAGCCTGTATTGCTGCTTTTTCCTGGTGTGTTACACCAACAGGATTTTGCGGCACTTACAGCGGGCGGAGTGTACCTCCTGACCATATTACACCTTAACTTAGCCCGTATTGCTGCTTTTTCCTGGTGTGTTACACCAACAGGATTTTGCAGCACTTACAGCGGGCGGAGTGTGCCTCCTGACCATATTACACCTTAACTTAGCCTGTATTGCTGCTTTTTCCTGGTGTGTTACACCAACAGGATTTTGCGGCACTTACAGCGGGCGGAGTGTGCCTCCTGACCATATTACATCTTAACTTAGCCTGTATTGCTGCTTTTCCCATTTCCCTGCAGGCCATTAGAATGTCTGGAAGGCAAACAAGGAGAGGCAGACAGTCAGGAGCCAAAAAAAGAGGGCAAGCAGGCTCTGTGTCTAGAGACAACAGTGCTGGTCGTGGACGCGGTGCATCGCCATCAGCACGTGGCCATGGGACACGCTTGTCCTTTTCGGCAGCTGGACGTGTTGAGCCGCACCATGCCGAAGACTTGGTAGAGTGGATGACCAAGCCCTCCTCATCCTCCTCATCCTCTCTCACCCAGGCTCAGGGTACTGGCAAAGCAGCTGCTAAAAGCGTCCTCTTCCCTGGTATCAATGTCATCATCAGTCACTTCTTCCCTAGACCAACCATGTCCTCCTGAGGAGTCCCCCGAACTGTTTGAACACAGTGTTGGGTACATGCTCCAGGAGGATGCCCAGCGTTTCGAAGGGTCTGATGATGATACCCATCTAGAGGAAGGCAGTAGCATGAGAGCAGAGAGAGGGGATGCTCAAGAAGGACACCAATCTGGCAGTCATGTTCCAGAAGCTGCAGCATACTGCCAGATTGGCTCCAGTGATGAGGAGGGAGGGGATGATGAGGTCACTGACTCAACGTGGGTGCCTAATAGGAGAGAGGAGGAGGATGAGGGGGAGGCACATCTCCAACGAGGCAGGATGCCCTCGGGGGGCCTGCGTAAGGGCAGCACACAGACGGAATCACACCGCAGAGCTCCGCCTGTGCAGGGCGCTGCCTCTGCCCGTTATTCAAAAAGTTCTTTGGTGTGGGCCTTTTTTGAGTCAAGTGCATCAGATCGCACAGCTGCTGTTTGCAACATATGTCTCAAGCGTATATCGCGTGGCCAAAACATCACCCGCTTGGGCACCACATGCTTGACCAGACATATGTTGACCTGCTATGCAGCTCGTTGGCAAGCCTACCTTAAAGACCCACACCAAAGAACAAAGCTGACCTCTTCTTGCACCGCATCAGCTGGGATCTCCAACCCCACTATACCTTCAGTCCTCTCTGAAACCTGCTCTGAGAGGAATGAAGGTGTAGAATTAGGTGTGTCACAGCCAAGTACTTGCGGGCACTCTGCTAGCAGTACACCAACGTCCGATTCTAGCAGGCAAATTTCCCTGCCCCAGCTGCTGGACCGTCGAAAGAAGTTCACTCCCAGCCATCCACATGCCCAGCGGTTGAATGCTAGCTTGGCTAAACTGCTAGTGCTTCAACTGCTGCCTTTTCAGTTGGTAGACTCGGCCCCCTTCCGTGAGTTTGTGCAATGTGCGGTTCCTCAGTGGCAGGTTCCCAAACGCCACTTTTTCTCACGGAAGGTGATTCCGGCTCTCTACCGGCATGTGGAAGGCAATGTCTTGACCTCGCTGGACAGGGCGGTCAGCGGTAAGGTGCATATTACCGCTGACTCATGGTCCAGCAGGCATGGACAGGGACGTTACCTTTCTTTCATGGCCCATTGGGTCACTCTTTTGGCAGCTGGGAGGGATGCAGGACAAGGTGCAGTAGTGTTGGAGGTTGTTCCACCGCCACGCCTCCAAAATGCTACTACTGGTTGTGACACACCTCTGTCCTCCACCCCCTCCTCTTCTTCTTCCTCCGTGGCCTCTTCCTGTGCTTTGTCCTCAGAACCAGCGGTGCTCCGTAGGCGTTCAAGGGGCTACGCAAGTACGCAGGTAAAAAGATGCCATGCCGTGCTTGCGCTGGTGTGTTTGGGGGACAGGAGCCACACTGGGGCAGAGGTTCTGTCTGCTCTGCAGGGGCAGGCCGAGAGGTGGTTGACGCCACGCCAGCTTAAGCCAGGAATGGTAGTTTGCGACAATGGCACCAACCTCCTCTCCGCTCTCCGACAGGGACAACTGACCCATGTGCCCTGTGTGGCTCACGTCCTTAACCTGGTGGTGCAGCGGTTCTTGGGCAGGTACCCGGGCTTACAGGATGTCCTGAGGCAGGCCAGGAAAGTCTGTGTGCATTTCCGCAGATCTTATAATGCCAGTGCTCGCCTGGCTGAGCTGCAAAAGGAGTTGAACCTGCCCAAGAACCGCCTTATATGTGACATGCCCACCAGGTGGAACTCAACGTTGGCCATGCTGCAGCGGCTGCACACGCAGCAGAGGGCCATCAATGAGTACCTGTGCGACTACGGCACCAGGACAGGGTCAGGGGAGCTTGGGTTTTTTTCACCACGCCAGTGGGGCATGATCAGGGATGCATGCACTGTCCTGGCACCATTTGAGGAGGCCACGAGGATGGTGAGCAGTGACAGTGCATGCATCAGTGACACTGTACCTCTTGTCCACCTGTTGGAACATACGCTGCGTGGAATAATGGACAGGGCACTTGAGGCAGAACAGAGGCAGGAAGAGGAGGACTTCCTTGCCTCTCAAGGCCCCCTTTACCCAGACAGTGTTCCTTCTGTCCCACCCATCGCACAGGAAGAAGAGGAGGAGGAGGAGGAGGATTGTGTCAGCATGGAGGTGGAGCCTGGCACTCAGCATCATCAGTAGCAGTCTTTTAGGGATGATTTACAGTCCCAAGAAACCAGTGGACTTGTACGTGGCTGGGAGGAGGTGGCTGCGGATCATGTCATCCTTAGTGACCCAGAGGACTCCGGACCGAATGCCTCAGCTAACCTACGCTGCATGGCCTCCCTGATCCTGCAAAGTCTGCGGAAGGATCCTCGTATTCTTCGGATCAAGGAGAGGGACCATTACTGGCTGGCCACTCTCCTTGATCCACGGTACAAGGGTAAGGTTGCGGACCTTATCTTACCCTCGCAGAGGGAGCAGAGGATGAGACAACTCTCGGAGGCCTTGCAGAAAGGTCTGTGCAACGCGTTCCCAGAGACTGGGAGGTTACAAACTCCTGGTCCTGGACAACGAGTTGCTGAGGCTTCGGTCAGTCAAAGAAGGAGCGGTGGGGAAGGTGGCTGTCTGACCGAAGCGTTCAGACAATTCTTTAGTCCGCAGCCCCAAGGTATGATCGGTTCCAGCAACCATCGCCAGCGTCTGATATACATGGTGCAGGAATACCTAGGGGCAAGGTCAGACTTGGACACCTTCCCCACCGAAAATCCTCTGGCTTACTGGGTCTTGAGGATGGATCACTGGCCAGAGCTTGCACTGTATGCAATTGAGCTACTGGCCTGTCCTGCATCCAGCGTTCTTTCAGAACGCACATTCAGTGCTGCTGGAGGATTTGCCACAGATCACAGGGTGCGCCTGTCCACCGACTCTGTTGATCGACTGACCTTCATAAAGATGAACCAGTCTTGGATCACCACCAGCTACCAAACACCTGAAGCTGATATAACAGACTAATTTGTTTTCAAATGTCACATCCCTTCAAGACTGATGCTGATGCTGAGAGACTGTCCTGTTATGTTGACTGACTATCCTCCTCCTCCTCAATGATCCGATTGACGTTGATAGCTTGGAAGAACATTTTTGTTTCTGGGTGCCACCACCAGTGGCTAAGGCCCAATTTTTCAGCTCCTGTTTAACAGGGGTGTGTTATTACAATTTTTTATGCAATGCTTTGCAGCAGGGCTCATTCCTGCACTCCAACTAGAGTATCTGGGAGTGATTGCAGTGTCGTGGCACCAGCACCAGTGGCTAAGGCCCAATTTTTCAGCCCCTGTTTAACAGGGGCGTGTAATTACAATTTTTGATGCAATATTTTGCAACAGGGCTCATTGCTGTGCTCCAAGTACAGTATCTGTAAGGGGTTGCAGTGTTGTGGCACCAGTGCCTAAGGCCCAATTTTTATGCCCCTGTTTAACAGGGGCATGTAATTACATTTTTTTATGCAATGCTTTGCAGCAGGGCTCATTCCTGCACTCCAACTAGAGTATCTGGGAGAGGTTGCAGTGTCGTGGCACCAGCACAAGTGGTTAAGGCCCAATTTTTCAGCCCCTGTTTAACAGGGGCGTGTAATTACAATTTTTGATGCAATACTTTGCAACAGGGCTCATTGTTGTGCTCCAAGTACAGTATCTGTGAGGGGTTGCAGTGTTGTGGCACCAGTGCCTAAGGCTCAATTTTTCTGCCCCTGTTTAACAGGGGCATGTAATTACAATTCTTGATCTAATAATTCACAGCAGGGCCCATTCCTGCGCCCACCAAGACTAACTGTGAGGCCTTACAGTGTTGTGTCAACACCACCACCACCACCAAAGGCCCAATTTTTCAGCCCCCGTTTAACAGGGGCGTGTAATTACAATTTTTGATGCAATACTTTGCAACAGGGCTCATTGCTGTGCTCCAAGTACAATATCTGTGAGGGGTTGCAGTGTTGTGGCACCAGTGCCTAAGGCCCAATTTTTCTGCCCCTGTTTAACAGGGGCATGTAATTACAATTCTTGATCTAATAATTCACAGCAGGGCCCATTCCTGCGCCCACCAAGACTAACTGTGAGGCCTTACAGTGTTGTGTCAACACCACCACCACCACCAAAGGCCCAATTTTTCAGCCCCTGTTCAACAGAGGCATGCAATTACAATTCTTGATCTAATAATTCACAGCAGGGCCCATTCATGCGCCCACCAAGAGTAACTGTGAGGGCTCACAGTGTTGTGGCAACACCAACATGTAAGGGGCAAATTTCAGCTCAGTATATACGGCAGGCCCCTACTTTCAAACATCCAACTTACAAACGACTCCTCCTTGCAAACGGAAGGATACAACAGGAAGTGAGAGGAAATCTACCCCTAGGAAGGCAAATTCTCTCCTGTAAGAGTTAATATGGGAAAAAAAGTGTCTCCTCTCCACTGATGCTTTATCACCAATTCTTGTTTCAATAAAAACCCCAAATTTTCAAAAAACATTTGTCATTAGGACGGAAAGTGAGGTGAACTGTTCTGAACAGGTGCACACTGCACAGACAGCAAAACAAATGTTACAGGGGTGATAACCCTTCCCTATGTTTTCCAAAAAGCTTAAAAATTTATTTTTTGCCTGGAGCTACACGTAAACAATGTACCTGTTCAAAATTACATACAGATTCTACATAAGAACAAACCTACAGTCCCTGTCTTGTATGCACCGCCTGTATACGGCTGTTCAGAGTATATAGGACCTTTTTTATTTTGTGTGCGGGGTTCCCCTTAATATCCATACAAGACCCAAAGGGGCTGGTAATGGGCTGGGGTAGGGGGGGGGGGTGTGATGGGGTAGCTATGCCATTTTTCTTAAAGATTTTCATCCATATTACCGGGACCAGACATTACATTAAAGCCGCAAGCAGTTTTAAATGGCTTTTTTTCCTTTAGAAATGTAATTTTGTGCAGGGACAGTTCTAAACACGGGAAACACGTGGCACTTCACAGGCATACTTTAGACACCCCCAGGCACTTTATGCATCATTAACCACTTCAATACAGGGCTTTTTGTACCTATTCAATACCGAGCCTATTTTGGCACTTCTCCTACATGTACAAATCATCATTCTTTTGCTAGAAAATTACTCAGAACCCCCAAACATTATACATGTTTTTTAGCAGACACCCTAGGGAATAAAATGACGGTCATTGCAACATTTTTTCTTGCACAATATTTGCGCAATAATTTTTCAAACGCCTTTTTAAAAAAAAAAAATGGTTTCATGAATTAAAAAATAACAAAACAGTAAAGTTAGCCCAATTTTTTGTGAAAATATGAAAGATAATGTTACGCCGAGTAAATAAATACCTAACATGTCACGCTTTAAAATTGCGCACACTCATGGAATGGCGCCAAACTTCGGTACTTAAAAATCTCCATAGGCGACTCTTTAATTTTTTTTACAGGTTATCAGGTTAAAATTACAGAGGAGGTCTAGTTCTAGAATTGTTGCACGCGCTCTAACGCACGCGGCGATACCTCACATGCGTGGTTTGAACGGCGTTTACATATGTGGGCGACTTACGTGTGCATTCGCTTCTGATCGCGAGCTACCGGGGACAGGGGCGTTTTAATTTTTTTATTTTTTTATTTTTTTATTTTTTTACTTATTTTTTTTTTTTTTTTTACAATGATTTTACTTTTTTTTTTTTTGATCACTTTTATTCCTATTACAAGGAATGTAAACATCCCTTGTAATAGGAATGTGTGTGACAGGTTCTCTTTATTGAGAGATGCGGGGTCAATAAGACCCCACATCTCTCCTCCAGGCTGGAAAGCATGAGATCAGTGAAATTTTTTTCACTGATTTCATACTTACAGCCGCAATGGCGGCTTTCTTTACATTTGAGACCCGGGCGTGACGTCATCACATCGCGCCCGGGCCTCCGACGATCATAGAGATAACTGGTGACCATCTGGTCACCAGTCATCTCTATGCTCATCACGTGACTCCACCAACGATGCCGGAAGATTCGCTCCGGGTCCCCGATCGCACGGGGGAGCCCGGAGAAGCACCGGATGGCGGCGGGAGGGGGGGTGTCCCCTCCCGCCGCCTATAAGAACGATCAAGCGGCGGAACTGCCGCTATGATCATTCTTATGGTGCACAGAATCGCCGGCACTTCAAAAGGATATCTGAATGATGCCTCTAGCTGCAGGCATCATTCAGATATCCCCCTACAAAGCCGAGGACGTCATATGACGTCCACCCAGGATGGGAGATCCCATCTGTGGACGTCATTTGTCTATGGCTGGGTAGGGAAGTGGTTAAAATGACTGCTCCAGAAAAACGGCCGTTTTTAAAACTTCTTTTTGCATTGATACATGTCCCCTGGTGCAGAACCCGGGTCCCCAAACCCTTTTTAGGACAATAACATGCATAATAGTCGTTATAATTAGCACTTTAGATTTCGAACGTTCGCATCCATTGTATTTAATAGGGTTCTAAAGTTCGTGCGAACTTTCGGTCCGTTCGCGGGTTCTGGTGCGAACCGAACCCGGGGGTGTTCGGCTCATCACTAGTAAGAAGTTAAAGATTATAGTAAGGCTGGTCCAATATGTTTCTACTTAGGACAGGAAATTATCTGTGAAAGCTCTCATGCATCTAGGACTAGTATTAAAGTGGAAGTAAACCCTCCTATCATTTTCAGGCAAGGAAGCTGCCATCTTGGCCTCTGTTTAATCTTCAACTGCCATGATGCTGCACATGTGATTAGTTATGACACCAGCCATTGGATGGTTTGACAGTTTGGTTGAGAGCACAACCAATGTGACAGTTGTAACTGCTTTTTGAAACTGTTAAATCGATGGGTTTACTTCCGCTTTAATTGGTCACAACCAACTAGTCCTGTTTTGTAACATTGGAGATGTTTCAACAGTCTTCCAAATAAGTTCATCAGGTCCACATTTCAGCCACCAATATGACGTTCATTCTTTGGCAACCACCTACTAATGCCCCGTACACACAATCGTTTTTAATGTAATTTTTTAAACCAACGTTTTTCTCCTCGTTTTTTTTTCATGTTTCCTCTCAAGCCTGCCTTGCGTACACACCATCATTAAAAAAAACGATCAAGCAAAGCGCAGTGACGTTCAACACGTACGACGGCACTATAAAGGGGAAGTTCCGTTCGAATGACGCCACCCTTTGGGACGCTTTTGCTAATTCCGTGTTACCGCGTGTTAGTAAAAGTTTGGTGAGAGACGATTCGCGCTTTTCAGTCTTCGTGCTTTGAAGATCGTTTTCGGGAGTTCAGTTTGCGCCTGTGGGTTTGTATCTGTTTAGCACTGCTTGTAGTCAGTTCGTATCTGTTTATTCAGTGCGGCCTGCTCTGCACGTTCGTGTTTTTCAGCTTGTTCTTCATAGGCCTTGCTGTTCTTCCGTGCGTTCTTCTAGTTTGTTCTGTTCAGCCGACCGTTATCTAGCCATGTTGCGGCTACGTACTCGTCGTAGAGTTCGTGCTGTAGTTGATGCAGGGGTTCATGCTGTATCCCGACTCCATGCCATGAGCAGGGTCAGGAGGAGTTCATGGACCAAGAATTGGTTGCTCCAGCGGCACCAATTCTGTCACATGCCTTTGTTGCGGGAGATCAGGGAGAATAATCCTGATGATTTCAGGAATTTTCTCAGGATGTCTGACCCCGTATTTCAGCAGCTGTTGGCTTTGGTGTCCCCCTATATTACCAGGCAGGACACCGTTATGCGGGAAGCCATCAGTGCTGAGCAGAGGCTCATCGCCACGTTGTGATACCTGGCTACTGGGAGAAGCCTGCAGGACCTTAAGTTCTCCACAGGCATATCCCCCAGGCTCTGGGGATCATTATACCAGAGACTTGTTCTGCCATCCTTCAAGTTTTGCAGGAGGACTATATTAAGGTAAGTGTTCTTCTTCAAAAATTCACATTGTATGGTTTTTATTTTTGGATAATTTTAATTTGCTTTATTTGCAGTCCCTAATTCACATGATTCTTAGCTGCAGGGAATGTCCCCTTTCTCCCCATGTTTTATTATTTAAAGTTTGGGGTTTGAGGCCTACCTGTAAATTTGGCTTACCTAACCTCTCCAGCATGCTATCCTGGGGCCATACCTACCTTGCCTAGTCATTTCCATGTTTTTTATTCTATGTTCCATCATAGTGCTTTACCCAAAACGCACCCTAAATTTTGCCTAGGAATGTTTCATTTTTGTTAACTTCAATACAGAGTGCTACAGCCTTCATGTGTGATATTCCCAACTCATCTTCAACCCCCCCCCCCCCCCATAATTTTTTTTTTTTCTTGCTTCCAATTTTTTATGTTTTGAACAGTTTCTACCAATGTTGGCCATGAATGTGTGTATGAAATCAGCTTTCAATGTTTCTGGCTCCAAGTATTAATTTGTTATTTCTTTAATTCCACAGTTCCCTTCTTCGCCACATGAATGGCAGAATGTGGCTTCCGAGTTTGCCCAGCGATGGAACTTTCCGAACTGTGGAGGAGCCATCGACGGCAAACATGTTCGGGTCGTCCCACCACCCCATTCGGGATCCTTTTTTTTTAATTATAAGGGGTTCCACAGCGTCGTGATGATGGCAGTGGTGTCGGCCACCTACGAGTTCCTCTATGTGGACGTTGGCAAGAATGTAGAGGTAATCTCAGCCACCTGTGTCTCCGCCATGTTTTGTTCAGCACTACGAGCGAGAAGGGGCGGGGAAAGTACAATATCGAACATCAGGGGCGGGGAAAGCGTGCAGAGTTTGACGCATGCGCTGTGTATATCAAGTGAAGATCCATGTCTGGGAAATACGTTCATTTGTCGGGAGAGGGAGTTAGCAACGAACGTCGTGACGAAGGTACCTAACAATTTTACTTTTTGAGGTTCATCAGACGAGGAGATTTGTGTGCTCAAAATATGTAGACAATGCACAGTTGAGGAATGTTGCCTGAAATATATTGTTTTTTTGGTTTCTCGCTTTTACAGATATCATGAATACTTTTAAAAACCCAGACTTCATGGGGGAGTTCATCGACAAATGGCAAGAGCTCCCTATATTATGGCAAACAAAAAGTGGCGGTAATAAAAATAAAGACGCCAGGAAAGCAGCACTGGAGAGCCTGCTTGCATTTGTGCAAACAAAGATACCCACAACAACTCTCCAAGATGTCAAAAACAAAATTGCGACCATCAGAGGGACATACAGGACCCAGAGGACTATGGTCCTGAGGTCCCAGAGGTCAGGTGCACCAGCAGATAAGGTTTATAAACCCAGTCTGTGGTACTACAGTAAGCTTGCTTTTCTGGATGACCAGCTGGAAGTGCGGGAATCTCTCTCCACCCTTCCCCCCAGAGGTCAATCCAGCCTTCCTTGTACCCAACCCTCCAGCCTTCCCTGCAGCCAGTCCTCCAGCCTTCCTGTCAACCCTGCTCTGGCTTCCTCTGAGGATCAAGATCAGGGCCTTTAGGAGGCAGATTTGGAGATATGGAGCCAGGTAAAGTATTGATATCTATATTTATATCTTACAAAATTGTAGAATTTAAATAGATGTTAGTATTGTTAAAGGTATGTACACTTCTACCAATAAAGTTTATGAAGAGCAAGATACAGTAGTGGCCTAATTTTATGTGCACAAGACAACAAAACCAGGATGCGGAATCAATGAAAATGACATAACTTTTGGCATTGATTTCAACAATGTCTAGAGGTGAACAATGTCTGTGATTGATGATGTGGCAAAATAAATAATGTCCCTTTCTTTTTTTACAGCCAGAGCAGAGCCAGGAAGAGGGTGATGTTGGGGATCAGGAGGAGGCAGGGCCCAGTGGAACCCAGGAGGAGGCTGGGCCCAGTGGCACCCAGGAGGAGGCTTGGCCCAGCACAAGAGCCCAGATGCCTCCCCTGGTAATTAAACCACGAGGGCCAAGGAGAGGTAGGCAGGTGGAGGAGGAAACCAGGGCCTTCCTCAGAGAGGCAACAGCGGCCCTCAGAGAGGCACCCTCTGTTGATGAGGGATTTGCCGCAGTCCTCGCCCACAAACTAGGGCAAATGGAGTTGCAGCAAAAAAAATTCAGTGAGACCCTGCTATTGAAAGTCATCAATAAGGGCGTGCTGGGTGAACTCACTAGGTACACGGACATAACGGAGGTTGTCCCTACTCCTCCACCTCCTCCTCCTCCTCCTACTACTCCTCCTGCCACAACCTCTCCTCCTGATCCCCAGCCTCCAAGGAAGAAACCAACCAAGGCTGCAGAGAAGGCTGGAGAGAAGGCTACAAGGAAGAGGAGAAAATAATGCCTGCTGTAGTACCACAGACTGGGGACATATAGGACTTATCTGCTGTGGCTCCTGACCTCTGGGAGCTCAAGACAAGATTGGGCTCCTTTTTTTGGGGATCTAATCTATATTTTGGTTTGGACATCTTGGATGGTTGTTGTGGGGTCAAAGGGATGCACAAATGCAAGCAGGCTCTCCAGTGCTGCCTTCCACTTTAATTTGTTAATGTTCTGAAATAAAAAAAATTTTAGTGCCCTTAAAATACTTAACTATGTGATTTGTATTTCAAAAGAGAGCTTGCTAGGAAGCAGGCAGGGACATCTCAAATTATATTATTGTTATTATCAGGGGACACAAACCTCCCTGAGGCCAAATGAGACACATTTGGAAGGTTGTTGTGGTAACTTTACACAAGAATAATTTAAGCCTAAATAATAAAAAAAAGGCCACAAAAAAAAAAAAAACACAATAGTAAAATATAATTTAAAGAAAAAAGGAGAATTACATTATTTTATTATTATTAGTATTATTTAGGAGGGAGGTGCGGCTTATAAATAATATTTTACAATCATTAGAGCAATTTGGAATTACTTTAGAAACAAGTTTGGCATAACTCTCAATGTCATTATCAAAAGAGGGTAATTTTAAAGCATTATCAAAAGAAGAACGGAATGCGCAGCATTAAAACGATGCTATTAATTCCACCGTGACGAATGTGCCATCTCCATTTCCAACATTAGCTTTACCAAAACGAGCGCTCCCGTCTCATAGTTGCTTCTGAGCATGCGCGTTTTTTTTCACGTCGTGAAAGCATACACACTATCGTTTTTCACGTCGTTAAAAAAAACGACATGAAAAACGACGTGAAAAAAGAGAGCATGTCCGGAATTTTTAATGGCCGTTTTTCACGTCGTTAAAAATGCTCTGGAGCATACACACGATCATTTTTCAGGGCCATTTTTTAAAATGGCAGTTTTAACGGCATGAAAAACGATCGTGTGTACGGGGCATAAGCCGTTGTTTTTCTTTTATAAACTTAAATCAATTATTTTTTTTTCTAACCAAGTTTGCCAAGATACACGTGGCATAGTAATAGAACAAACTCTAAATGCACCTCTGGCTGTCCCTCTCTCATTATGATCCATGTATCAGAGCAGTCTTCCTACGTGTAAAATTGGTTTTATTTTTTTTATTTTTTATTTTACTAAAGCTCTAAATATTTTAGAGAAGGAATTTATGAAGCGTTGAAACATCTGCCAATTTAAATTAACTGAATTTCCATAATGTTTAATGACAGTTTGCTTTGGGGAAGGGAACATAGCAGATTGAATTGTAGTTTACATTTTAATTTTGTGATGAAGTTAGCGGAACTGAATGAGACAATAAAAAAAAAAGACTGGCTCAGGTGAGCATCGTAATATCAGGAACTAATTTTGGTAGCTTACCTTAACTCTAATTCTGTTCTTTTTTCAAAATTAACATGTAGAGTTTTAACCGAAAAACGGCTACAGCACGGGATTCATTTGCCGGGAGGGCGTACATGGACTTCCGCTCGTGATCCCCTGTGGCGCATAGGCAGCACTTTCTGAAATCATTGAGTCCTTCGGCCCTAGTTGACCCCAGATCAGGGGAAAGGGCCAATCACAGTTGCCCTTTACCACCTGATCAGTTGCTTCCAATGACAACTAAACACAAGTTGGTTATCAGCTGTTTTTCCCTCATGCTTACAGCGTGAGGAGAGAAGAAGAGAGCCGATAATTGCCTTGTGTTAAAGGGACATCGGTACTGATGATCAGGGAACTTATTATCAGTAAACAAGAAAAGAAAGAACAAGGGCGCACCAGCCTAGTGTATCATTGTTAGGATATTTTATTTATATAAAAACAACGAAAAGGTACTCACAAAGGTAGTAAAATGGTTCACAATGTACACGAGCGGAAGTCCATGTACAAGTGGTACCATGGATGGTACCATGGATGGCTGCAACATGTAGAGCCCAAACCACACTCCGACCGATCATGAAGGACGTGATAGGAGACACTACCGGCTGGCGCGTTTCGAAGCGCAAAGATTCTTCATCAGAGCCAAGCCATCCATGGTACCACTTGTACATTGCGAACCATTTTACTACCTTTGTGGGTTATTTTGCATTGTTTTTATATAAATAAAATATCCTAACGATAATACACTAGGCTGGTGCGCCCTTGTTCTTTCTTTTCTTGTTCACTACCAGGATACCCCTATCCATGAAGGGCAGCAAAGCCAGTGCCATCGTTATAAACTACTGAGTGCTTGACGGTCAACTCGTGCGCAGGAGTGTTTGTTTTTCTGTTATAAAAACATATTATCAGTGTCCTGATTATCAGTGCAGCCCCAACAGTGCCCACCAGTGCTGCCAATCAGTGCTCATCAGTGCTGCCAATCAGTGCTTAACAGTGCTGCCTATCAGTGCCACCTACCAGTGCCTATCAGTGGGCATCAGTGCCGCCTATCAGTGCCTATCAGTGCTGCCTATCAATGTACACCAGTGCTGCCAATCAGTGCTCATCAGTGCTGCCGATCAGTGCTGCCTATCAGTGCCGCCTATTAGTGCCTATTAGTGCCAATCAGTGCCGCCTATCAATGCTGCCTATCAGTGCCATCTATCAGTGTCCTTTAGTGCCACCTATCAGAGCCTATCAGTGCCCATCTGTGCCACCTATCGGTGCAGCCTTATCAGTGCTCATCAGTACCATCTATCAGTGCAGCCTTATCAGTGCCTCATCAGAGCCCACAAGTGCCACCTATCAGTGCCCATCAGTGTCCATCAGTGCAGCATCATTAGCGCATATCAGTAAAGGAGAAAAATTACCTGTTTGCAAAATTTTATAACTATGACATTTTTTATTTTTTTTTCAAAATGTCTTTTTTTGTTTGTTTAGCAAAAAATAAAAAACCCAATGGTAATTAAATACCACCAAAAGAAAGCTTTATTTGTGTAAAAAATATAAAAATTGCATTTGGGTACCGTGTTGCATGACAGCACAATTGTCATTCAAAGTACGCCAGCCCTGAAAGCTTAAAAATGGCCTGGGCAGGAAAGAGGTGGAAGTGCCCAGTAGGCAAATGGTTAAAAAAAAAAGTTATATATCCACATGGTTTTATTGGATGAAATTTTCCTGTACAGACAAATTTACACAGTTACTCATTAATTGAACAGGTAAGTCCCATTATAATTTTGACTTCTGTTCTTGAACATGTCTGATCCAAAATATGCCTTTATCTAATGTGGCTACTTATGTGACAGTAGGGTGAGCTACCCCCACCTGGTGCATCTTATCCTCCTAACAAATTATTTTGTTATTTTCTTGGCACATGGATCCTGACCCTCCCCACTCATGTTATTCCTCCTTATCTCCCATGTAAGGCACTCTATATTGTCACAAGATAAGGTCTTGATGTGGCCATAGTATGGCCTGTTCACATTATTATGTAGGAAGTAGAGCTTAGCAATATGCTGTAGAGGTCACTGGGCTTTCACCTCATCTGATTTACATTTATATAAATGGTTATTTGATGTTCAAGCGCTCTTTCCTCCATACCATCAATATGAACGTATCTTTACGCATCTTGATAAACGCTCTCCTGCGTTTAAATGTGCAATGTTGGAAATGTCAAATGCGTCTTCTCTATTTTCCCTACCTTGTTCTTTCTTTGTCTTTGTATTATGATAAAGCTTTAAATAATAATTGCAAAAAATCATATATTTTTCATTTATTTATTTTTATCCTGACCATAAATCTGTTCTGCGGGAATGTTGATCTATGTTCCCCTTTGGCAGCTTGTAGTAGACACTTTGCATGACTGCTACCTGTTTAGCCAGACAGTTACTGACAGCTACATATGTACATGTATAGTCCCCATTAGCAATTGAGATCAAATCAGCTACTAAATGGGGATCACAATCAAACAGGTCTCATTTACTGTACCTCCTGTGTGGAGGTTCCTTTTGCAGCTAGATTCAGCACGGGCAAGAGCAGAGACTCAATACACAAGTGGACCACCTACATATGGGACCACCTACCTATTAAGGATAGCACGGTTCTACTCTAGTTATAAATTTGAAGCTCATCTACTAGTTGCCCTTTCAAGTGTAGGCTTGACCCTAGGGTGAGTTTTCCTCGTTGGCTTCATTGTGCCCAATACACACTCCTTTCAGAGCACATGGCTCCCCTCCATGTTCCCCATTTAGGCTTGGTACCAATAGGATCCCATGAAGAAGCTGTAAGTGAAACGTGTAGTGATCCCATGGTACATTGACTCCTTGTATGGCCCTGATATGGAAGATCACTATGAAATCAAGAACTAAGTTTTTTATATCTATGGGCACCTCAACAGGTTTCTCTGTACAATCATATATGTAACCAGCATATTTATTGGAGGATGTTGCATTCTCATACTATGTACAATTCTTTTTGATATGTTTTCTTTTTGATATGTTTTTAAAATGTTTTATCATGTTGTTATAATACATTTTGGATTTTATATCTAATTGAGTACTCTTCTCCTTCTTTGGGATTACTAGTGGCAACCAGTAAAGTCCTACACAATTTCTGCTTTTTCTTTTTTGATTATTTCTTGGATGTGGTGCCACATTTAATGAGTTACGTCTCTACATTTCTGTACCACTATCACACAGGGATTCCCCCCCAAAAAATGTAACCTTCAACATACAGATGTCACTGTAGCCTAATTATGCAAGTGCGCCCCGACCACTTGCCGACCGCCTAACTGTAAATATACGTCATGATCTTGAGGTTAAATACCGAGCCATAACACCAATATTTTTTTTTCTCAGCCGGTCGGTTTTCACCATTAAAGCGATCCCATCGGCGGATTCGCCCTGACATCACTTGTAGAAGCGATAGGAGAAGTGCCCCCCGCCGTTTGACCGGCTAACGTTACCGAGTCCCCGGCGGCCTCTTCTCCACGGAGATTGGCCATTGATTGGCTAGATTGGATAGATTGATAGCAGCGCAGGCATTGGCTCGCGCTGCTGTCAATCACATCCAATGATGCGGCACGCCGGGGGGCGGGGCCGAGTGATACTGTCGGCGGCTATAGCCCGCAAGCTAATGCCCCACTGGAGAGAGCTTCCCATGGAGGGGGTTAGCTCTTGTGGTGAGGAGCCGAGACAGCCACGGAGGGACCCCAGAAGACGAGGATCGGGGACACTCTGCAAAACGAACTGCACAGTGGAGGTAATTATAACATGTTTGTTATTTAACCGCTTGAGGACCGCCGCACGCCGATGTACGTCAGCAGAATGGCACGGCTGGGCACATGGGCGTACAGGTACGTCCCCTTTAAGAGCTCAGCCGAGGGTTGCGAGCGCGCTGCCGGCGGCGCGCTCGCGACCCGGTCCTCTTCTCTGTGATCGTCCCCGCGGGAACAGCGGACCGCTGGTGTCCCACGATCGGGTCACAGAGAGGAAGAACGGGGAGAGGTAAGTGTAAACAAACCTCTCCCCGTGCTTCCTAGTGAGCCTGTCACTGATCGTCTGTTCCCTGTAATAGGGAACGACAATCAGTGACGTCACATGCTAAACCACGCCCCCCACAGTAAGAAACACAAATCAGGGCACACTTAACCCCTACATAGCCCCCTCCTGGTTAACCCATTCACTGCCAATGTCATTTTTACAGTAATCAGTGCATTTTTATAGCACTGGTCGCTGTAAAAATGACAATGATCCCAAAATAGTGTCAAAAGTGTCCAATGTGTCCGCCATAATGTCGCAGTCACAATTTTTTTTTATTTTTTTTTATAAAAATGCCATAAAACTACCCCCTATTTTGTAAACGTTATAACTTTTGCGCAAACCAATCAATAAACGCGTATTGCGATTTTTTTTACCAAAAATATGTAGAAGAATACATATCAGCCTAAACTGAGGAAAAAATACAGTGGTTTGGACGCATAAATACCTTGAAAATGGACACCTTACCCAAACTACTTTATATATTCCAAACGGTACCCATTGCAGTCCTCAAATGCTTCTTCACCTCATTGCGCTCCATGTCCATACGATTCGTATGGCACCAAGGTATGTCCCGCATCAAACATACTTTACTCATGTACCCCAAAACCCAAGGTGGCGTGGGCCTCCCCGATTTCGAGCTATACTATAGAGCGGCGCTTCTGGCCAGGCTCACTGAATGGTTCCCCTGTCCCTTCACTAAAGCATCCACCATGGTAGAACAGGATCTATACCCGCATGACCTCCGAGCTCTACTCTGGGGACACGGACAGTACATACATATGTTCTCAACTTCCCCATTAACGTCTGCTGCCTTGCACTTATGGTATAGAAAAGGTGTGCAGTCACTCCTGTCCTCTGAACCGTCTCCTCTTACACCCTTATTCGACCACCCAGCCGTGCCCCAAGGTGAAGGTTCCCATACAATAGGTCCTTACTCCCGCGCTGAGTGGCCTGTAGCGGACTCGTTTGTAGATCCCATTTCCGGCAAGTCGGTACTACCAGAGGATCGGGGCAATTGGCTCACGGCCCTTCGGATCACATCTTTCTGTTCTACCCTCTTTTCCACTTCCCAAATTCATAGACCCCTCACGGAATTTGAACAGCTGTGCTCTCTTTCTGAACTTCCACAACATACACTCTCCACTATGTACACCATGCTACATTCGTTGATACATAAACAACCCCCTTGTTACACCAGGAAGTGGTCCATGGATCTGAGAAAGGAACTTACCGTTTCTGACTGGCAGAAATCATATTATTTTACGCATAAGACTTCAACTTCCTGTTATAAAAACAGGAGAAAAACTTTAAGCTCCTCGCGAGATGGTACAGGGACCCTCAATCCCTGCATAAAATCTTCCCATCCGTGCCCCCCACTTGCTGGAGGTGTGGATCGGCGGATGGCAGTTACTTACATATATGGTGGGAGTGTCAATCTGTCCAACCTCTCTGGACACAGGTCTTCTCAATTTACAGTAGCCTATATGATAAACCTCTACAGCCGTCTCCTGAAATTGCTCTATTGTCTATGCTCCCAGGCCCGATATCCTCACAGAAACGCTCTTTGTTACGTTTCTTCTTGTCAGCCGCAAGAAAAATTATTCCCATATTTTGGAAAACCGCTACTAGTCCCCCCTTAACTTTATGGGTCTCCGCAGTTAACGACATAATGCGGATGGAGGAGATGTTGGCCCTAGAGAATGACAATTTTGAGAAACATAAGCTCCAATGGCTCATATGGATAGAATACTCCTCCTCGGATTCCCTGAAAAACTTACTATTACCCTAGGGAACAGGTTAAGTTGCGATCTGCACCCATTGACTAGATGAGCTACGCTGGGGTCTGCCCGGACCCCCCTACCCTCCCACCCCTGTCCTTCCCTACCTGCCCCCCCTCTGTTCTCTTCTTTCTTCCTCTCTTTACCTTTTTTTTTATCCTATTTATCTATAATCAGATGTCATATTTTTTACGGATATAAATTCCAATGGGTGCCAATATAGTTACTATTGCATAACTTGATTGAAACTGGGAAATTAATACCCTTTATATAGATGATAATTTTACTTTGTGAGATTATACTTTATGCCCGCTTACACCCTTTGTTGACATCTGAATGTTATTTGTATAATTTATATTGTTTAAAATTTAAAATTCGATAAACATATATTTGACTCTAAACTGAGGAAAAAATATGTTTTTTTAATATATTTTTTGGGGATATTTATTATAGCAAATAGTAAAAAATATAGAATTTTTTTCAAAATTGACGCTCTATTTTTCTTTATAGCGCAAAAAATAAAAACCGCAGAGGTGATCAAATACCACCAAAAGAAAGCTCTATTTGTGGGAAAAAAATGACGCCAATTTTGTTTGGGAGCCACGTCGCACGACCGCGCAATTGTCAGTTAAAGCGACGCAGTGCCGAATCGCAAAAAGGGGCCTGGTCCTTATGCTGCATATTGATCCGGGTCTTAAGTGGTTAGAAAAAAAAAACACAAAGCTTTACAACCACTTTAAGTTATGGAGCCACTGCTATCGTGTAAGGTAAAAAAAAACTTAAAGTGATACAGAAAATGTATACTTAGCGCTGCTTCTATGTATCAAATATACAATAAATAATCAATACATTTACAATAAATGTGATTGTAATTATCTAGCAAAAAATACTGACTTTAACTTTTAAGCAACAAATGTCAGAAAAAGGCACGTTTAGCAAGTGGTTAATACTGCAATTGTAAAATAAAATCATATTGCTATTAATATAATATAATTGTTTTAATGTTTTAGTCCCTTTGTCAGCCCATAATAAAAAAATAAAAAATGGCAGATTTTATCAAAACGTTTAAACAAAAGCCTTAAATTTCCTTCAAATATTTAGGTAGGCAAATTACTCATGGAATTATTGTTAGGTTAACCATTGCTGCCAAATTTAGTTTCAGCAACTTGAATTTAATGGCCCTTAGATGTAAAAAGGTTTAAAAAAGAAATGTCAGAAAGCTATAGACAAATAACGGTGTAGGAACTGATGTCAATGGATTATTATTTATTTGTGTGTGTAAAGCTATGGAAAATTATTTTGCTATGTAAGCAAATTAAACTAAGCAAAAAAAAAAAAAAACAGCAACAACAAAGAAAACTGTATTGGGTCGTGGATTGATATCGGTGGTTCACTGAAATTTTGTAAACTGCTACAAGTAAGATGCAAATTATGGAAAAAATAAATAAAAATAATAATAATAATAATATTAAAAAATAATATTGTTATCATTATTCTGAAATACAATATTCTGACATATATCATAAGGAATGAGGAGGTCACAAGTAATTTTAGGCAGTTTTTTTATTCACAATTTTTTTTTTTTTTTTATCTAGACGGCAGAAATTAATAGTTTGCCTTACAAGATAAAATCCCATTGCTTGATAACTCTACATCCTAAAAGTAACTTATCTAGCGGTTTCAAGTGGAAATAGACTCAGTAGCGGTATCTCTCTGTGAAGCAATGCATTGTTATCTGTACATTAACCTTTCCTTCTGCCGGTGACAGCATTGCCACAGTAACAAAGGCACCATCACACCGTATTGTCGAAGTGCTGTATCCCACCATGGAGTGTGTGGCAGAAATCCAATTTAATTGCTTATTTAGAGTCTTATTACAGAGTTGTAATATAATTTATTTTTTTTAAATGATTTTTTTTTTCGAATCTTATTACCGTACTTGTTTTTATTGGAAAATTATAATGTCTTTAGGTGAACCTAATTTTAATTGTCTTTTGAACGCCTACAGGTTTACATACTGATGTTTTATACCATTCTTGTAATAAATATTCCCCCCCCCCTCCAAAAAAATAAAAATAATTACAGAGCGCATCTATGATATTTAGCTGTGCAAAGCATGTTGGGCTTTATAAAAAGAAAGCCCAGCACTGTGTGCCTGCTTTGCAGAAAAGTCAATGAACTGAGTAGCTACACAGGGTTGACCAATGTCAGCCCTTGAGCTACTCAACAGCCAGGATTATGGGAAAACAGAGACATTGTGTGACTCTTTCTAAACTACAGTATTACCTAAATGACTGCTGTCTGTTAGAGAGATACCTAAACCGTGTGCGGATCCTGACCAGGGCCGCTGATAAGGCAGTACAGCCAGCCCTCCTGTACTGGACCCAGGCACCATCAGTTCAAAAGGGGGCCCAGGCTCTGCGTCACTGCGTCACTTTAATTGTCAGTTAAAGTGACGCAGTGCCGAATTGCAAAAAGTGGCCTGGTCTTTGGCCAGCAAAATGGTCTGGGGCTGAAGTGGTTAATAAAGGTGTGGTATCTGTGGTTGAACAATACAGGTTAGAGATATAAATCGATTCCTCATTGCTATGTGATACAGAACATGGGAAATGAACCAGTTGGGGTCCGCCTATAGCACTTTTACTGCTATAGGCCGACACCTGTGCACTGGATCACATATACTGTATATACGTGATCTGACACTTCTGGGTACAAACAGCGAGAGCCAATCAGGGAGTACAGCGGACTCGATGTCCGACGGCACCCAACGGTCATTAATCATAGAGGGAGAACAACGGTCTGCCTATGTAAACAAGGCAGATCACCATTCTGACAGAAGGGAAGGCATGGTTCTTGTGTTCTTGCAAAGCAGGGAATGAATTCCATCTCTTCCCATAGTAAAAACACCTCCCACAGTACACAGAAACACTGGAAAAGCACGCAGTTAACACTTTGATAACCCCTGATGTTTAATCCCTTCCCAGACAGTGTCATTAGTACAGTGACAGTGCATATTTTTAGCGCTGATCACACTATTAGTGTCGCTGGTCCCCAAAAAGTGTCAGTTAGTGTCAGAATGTCTGCAGCAATATCACAGATTTTGTTTTACCCATAGGCGCAAAGGGGTTAACTAACATATTTTGGGGATGCCTTAACCTAGGGTTGCCACTTTTTATTCAAGCCAAACCCAAACACTTTAGCAGCGCACAGTACATTTTTTTTTTAATATAAAGTATAGGATTATAACAGACCTGGGACACTTTCAGGCATTCCAAAGAAAATAGCAATGCTGCACACATAGTGCCCCCTCACCCTCCTATCAGGTGGACTGAAACCCGGACACATGATTCAAAACCCGTACTGTCTGGGTGAATCCCAAACAGGTGGCAACCCTACCTTAACCTCATCAGCTCATTGAATATGTCTAGTAAGTCCAAAGTCTGATAAGGTTAAACAAGCTCTTGGCTGCAGTAGTAGCTATGTGTTTCAGTTTTGCTCGGCAGTCTGCGTAAAAAACCTTTGGTAGTTTCCAAGCTCTCTTGCTCCTCCCTAGATGCTAGGACATTGGGATGGAGAGTGGTATGAGCTCAGGAAACATTCATTCCCTAATCTCCTCTGTTGACTGTGAACCTGGAAGTGCTCATCTCCGAAAGTCAAAGTGAAATTGTGGCAGAGAAAATTCAGGCCTCTCCCCTGACAGACAAGCCTGTGCTGTGTGGATGAGCTGTATGTATAGTATTATTTTCCACGAAAGTGAGTACACCCCTCAAGGCAGCATTATTGTTTTGCTGAGACAGAAATCAATGTATGCATGTGGGTAGGGGAAGAGATGGGTAAGAAATAGAGGGAGTTCTGTAGAACAGGGGGCAGGGCTGACAACGCTGTTTGGGATTTCAGTGAAGCAAATGAAGAAACAGGAAGTTAGGGAATATTTTTTTTTTTGTAATTGCAGCATTATTAAAGGAAAAAAACATGGGAAAATGTATTGCAGAGATTTTTCAGTTTGTACTGGCAATCACTTTAAATAGGAACTTCAACCTTCTCACCATTATGTTTTAGGGGACGCCAATACCTAGGTACCATGCTTCACGTTTTGGTGGGAATGTGCTAAGCTCAAGGGCTTCTGGAACAAAGTCTTTGTGATAATAAGAAAGGTAACCGAAACTCCGGTTCCAGACCTACCTCACATAGCCCTTCTTAATGAAAAGGTTCCTGACAGCTCTCTTTCTACACAAAGGTTGATTCCTTTTATGCTTTTAGCTGACAAACTGGCCATTGCTTGATGCTGGAAGCGCCCCTCAGTTCACATTGCTTTTGCATTGCATGTTCAGGCGCAAAGTCTCCTGGATTATGTTTAATGAGCACCTGGCGAGTAAGCTTACTGACTAGGGATGAGCTTCGAGTTCGAGTCGAACTCATGTTCGACTCGAACATTGCCTGTTCGCCCGTTCGCCGAACAGCGAACAAATTGGGGTGTTCGCGGCAAATTCCAAAAATCTATGGGAGAAATCTAAAGTGCTAATTATAAAGGCTAATATGCAAGTTATTGTCCTAAAAAGTGTTTGGGGACCTGGGTCCTGCCCCAGGGGACATGTATCAATGCAAAAAGAAGTTTTAAAAACGGCCGTTTTTTCGGGAGCAGTGATTTTAATAATGCTTAAAATGAAAAAATAAAAGTGAAATATTCCTTTAAATTTCGTACCTGGGGGGTGTGTATGATATGCATGTGAAGTGGCGCATGTTTCCCGTGCTTAGAACTGTCCCTGCAAAAAATTTCATTTTTGAAAGAAAAAAATGCATTTAAAACTGACTCGCGGCTATTAATGAATTGTCGGCTCCCGGCAATACATACAAAAGTCATTGATAAAAAAAAAAAAAAAAGCGTGGGGGTTCCCCAGAATTCAATTACCAGGCCCTTCAGGTCTGGAATAGATATTAAGGGGAACCCCGCAGCAAATTTTAAAAAAAATTGACGTGGGGTTCCCCAAATATCCATTCCAGGCCCTTCAGATCTGGCATGGATTTTAAGGGGAACTCCACCCCAAATTTAAAAAAAAAATGGCGTGGAGTCCCCCTAAAAATCCATACCAGACCCCTTATCCGAGCACGCAACCTGGCCAGCCGCAGGGGAAAAGGGGGGACGAGAGAGCGGCCCCCCCTCCCTCCTGAACTGTACCAAGCCACATGCCCTCAACATGGGGAGGCTGTCCCCATGTTGATGGGGACAAGGGCCTCATCCCCACAACCCTTGCCCGGTGGTTGTGGGGGTCTGCGGGCGAGGGGCTTATCGGAATCTGGAAGACCCCTTTAACAAAGGGGACCCCCAGATCCCGGCCCCCCCTATGTGAATTGGTAAGGGGTACGTTGTACCCCTACCATTTCACGAAGAAAGCGTAAAAAAAATGTTTAAAAAAACACACAAACACCTTGAAAAAGTCCTTTATTTAAAAAAAAAAAAACATTCCAGCGGTGAAATCCAGTGTCCCGCGGCGATCCCGATGTCCAGCGCTGTCCTTCATTGGTTGTGCCTGAGCGGACCTGATGGGGAACTCCCTCTCAGTATTTTAAATTTATAGACCCGCCCCTTCTAAAGTTGAGAAGGGGCGGGTCTATACATGTATTACCAAAGTGAGAGCAGTTCCCCATCAGGTCCGCCCCCTCGGTATGTCGGACCCGCCTACGTCATTGGCTTGAGCGGGGAACTTCCTTCACTGTGTAATTTAAATTTACATAGTGAAGGAAGTTCCCCGCTCAAGCCAATGACGTAGGCGGGTCCGACATACCGAGGGGGCGGACCTGATGGGGAACTGCTCTCACTTTGGTAATACATGTATAGACCCGCCCCTTCTCATGTTCCGCATCTGGTCCGCTGAGCGGACCTGATGGGGAACTTTAGAAGGGGCGGGTCTATACATTTAAAACACTGAGAGGGAGTTCCCCATCAGGTCTGCTCAGGCACAACCAATGAAGGACAGCGCTGGACATCAGGATCGCCACGGGACACTGGATTTCACTGCTGGAATGTTTTTTTTTTTTTTTTTTTTTAATAAAGGACTTTTTCAAGGTGTTTGTGTGTTTTTTTTAAACATTTTTTTACGCTTTCTTCGTGAAATGGTAGGGGTACAATGTACCCCTTACCAATTTACATAGGGGGAGGCCGGGATCTGGGGGTCCCCTTTGTTAAAGGGGTCTTCCAGATTCCGATAAGCCCCCCGCCCGCAGACCCCCACAACCACCGGGCAAGGGTTGTGGGGATGAGGCCCTTGTCCCCATCAACATGGGGACATCCTCCCCATGTTGAGGGCATGTGGCTTGGTACGGTTCAGGAGGGAGGGGGGCCGCTCTCTCGTCCCCCCCTTTTCCCCTGCGGCCGGCCAGGTTGCGTGCTCGGATAAGGGGTCTGGTATGGATTTTTAGGGGGACTCCACGCCATTTTTTTTTTAATTTGGTGTGGAGTTCCCCTTAAAATCCATGCCAGATCTGAAGGGCCTGGAATGGATATTTGGGGGAACCCCACGTCAATTTTTTTTTAAATTTGCGGCGGGGTTCCCCTTAATATCCATTCCAGACCTGAAGGGCCTGGTAATAGAATTCTGGGGAACCCCCACGCTTTTTTTTTTTTTTTTTATCAATGACTTTTCTATGTATTGCCGGGAGCCGACAATTCATTAATAGCCGCGAGTCAGTTTTAAAAGACTTTTTTTCTTTCAAAAATGACACTTTGTGCAGGGACAGTTCTAAGCACGGGAAACATGCGCCACTTCACATGCATATCATACACACCCCCCAGGTACGAAATTTAAAGGAATATTTCACTTTTATTTTTTCATTTTAAGCATTATTAAAATTACTGCTCCCGAAAAAACGGCCGGTTTTAAAACTTCTTTTTGCATTGATACATGTCCCCTGGGGCAGGACCCGGGTCCCCAAACACTTTTTAGGACAATAACTTGCATATTAGCCTTTATAATTAACACTTTAGATTTCGAACGTTCGAGTCCATTGTAATTAATAGGGTTCTAAAGTTTACACGAACATTTTGTCTGTTCGCAGGTTCTGGTGCGAACCGAACAGGGGAATGTTCGGCTCATCCCTGTTACTGACTCAGCCTCGATTCAGGAAGATAGGGAAGCCATGGACCAGTTATGTTACAATAGACCTGTAGGTCCTCTCTGTTTCTCTTCCCAGGCATCCCTCTTAAGCAGTAGTGTATTTAGGTTTTGTGCTGCCCTAGGCCTGACTAAACTCGTGCACCCCTAATTTAAATATGACCCACCCCTTCCTGTCAATGCCACACCACTTTCTGTTTAAAACCTACCCTGAAATTTTCGAGTGGGGACACTAGTTCTTAGGGTCTGGGGGGGTAATGGATTCCCTTAATTTGCATAGATTTCCTCTCACTTCCTGTTTGGCTATGGGGCAGGAAGTGAAGGGAAATGTCTGCAATGGGACAGGAATGGTAAAAAATAAACTGAAAGGGGCTATAACCCTCCCTTACTTTATCCAAAATGAATAAAAAAAGTGTTGCCTATAGTTCTACTTTAAGCAGAAATTTCTGATAATTTTATGGAGAGGACTAAGAAGATATAACCATGCCAATGGTGCAGCAGAAAACATATAGCACAGTGAGGAAGGTTTGTGATCCAGGCTGATAGGACAGTCAAAATTAGAAGCAGCTTGTGTTACACTAACAGTGTAGCACAAGTGGCGGGGGCTCTTTCAGTGCTGCCCCCTGCAAAGTGCTGCCTTAGGCCTGGGCCTTGTTGGCCTAGGCCAGGATACAGCGTTGCTTTTAGGTCCTTTTGGTTTGTACTGATAAGGCAGATGCGGTCACTGGGTTTCCTCTATTTCTCTTCTTCCCTTCCCTACGGTCTTCTGATTGGGCCCCTCTCCTAACTTCCTAATTCCCCTTTTCCTACCTTCTTTGATATTTGTGGGCTATATGCTCCTAGAGGTGGAGCTTATCCCCAAATGAAATGCTCTTTAGGCGCTAGGTCATGTGAGTGGAACACCCCCTTTTCCATTTTGGGCAAGTTTTTTGGCTGTTTTATACTTATATGCCCTTTAAAGCTGAGTTCCACCCAAATTCACAACTACCGTATATACTCGAGTATAAGCCGAGTTTTTCAGCATATTTTTTGTGCTGAAAATGCCCCCCTTGGCTTATACTCGAGTCTGTGTCCATCTTCTTTTTTGTGCGCCTGATTCCGGCCAGCCGTAGGTCTCCTGGACCCCACACTTGGCACACATGTATCCCCACTCTTTCTCTACAAGTGTGTAAAGTTTGTCGTCCGGGGGACCTACGGCCGGGGAGCACCGATTTTTCAAACCCGGGCACCCCTTCCATAGACTCCCATGTTAAACGTCAGTCTAGTCACACAGTGCCGGAGATCAGGTAGGGAGATTGGGCACAGTGAGGCATGGACACAGTGACAGTGAGGCATGGGCACAGTGACAGTGAGGCATGGACACAGTGAGGCATGGACACAGTGAGGCATGGACACAGTAAGGCACAGTGAGGCATGGACACGGTGAGGCAGGTACATGGACACAGTGAGGCAAAGTGAGGCACAGTGAGGCATGCAGATGGACACCCTAGGCTTATACTCGAGTCAATACTTTTTCCCATTTTTTTGTGGTAAAATTAGGTGCCTCTTCTTATATTCGAGTATATACGGTATATCTTATCTCCTTCAGTACATTGCATAGACCATCTAATGGTGCAAGAATAATTTTTTGCCGATTTAAATACCTTATTATTTTGGTTTAAATGGGTTACTTCCTGTGCATCGCTCCCACGGGAGTAGGCATTTATCCAGCTTTTCCCGGCGCCGAACTGTCTCCTGGGAGCTAAGTGTCATGCTTCCCAAGAGTCAGTGCGGAACGTCGCCCAGAGAAATCTCAAGTGATTTTTTTCTATTGCTTTGGTTGCCATCACAACGGGGCGGGAACTTTCTATGACGCCTCCCGTTGTGATGGCAACACGGAAGTTTACGGCGCTGCTCGCTGTAAACACTGAACATGCGCGGGAACGAGCGGCGAATGCTGGGAGATAAGCATTAACTGCATCCAGGAAATGAGTGCTTGTGGGCTTCACATGCCCACATGCAAAATGGAAACTGCCTTAATCAAATTTTAAAAGTTATCCTTGCTAACGAAAACGGACAGCGGAAGTTTTAGAACACCAAAACAGTGAGTATTCATCTGCAATGGAGAAAACAATTGAATGACAAAAAAAACCCCAAAAAAACGAATGGCCGCGGGACCTCCGCTTTAAGTACCTATACCTCTGTTGTCTCTTCATTAGGTTTGTGAGGATAATGGTATTGTATCTTCCTTGTATTCTGATTAAGGCCCCTTTCACACGGGCTGTTCGAATAGGTCCGCCTGTCAGTTTTTCAGGTGGATCTGATCGGGCACTCCATTCGCCTCTATGGAGCAGCGGATGTCAGCGTTGACATGTCCGCTGGTACCCGTTGCTATCCGATCCGATCCTCTACGCCAAAACCAGACGGATGGAGGTCCTATTTTCCATCCATTTGGTTGATGGGATCAGATGAAAACAGACAAGCGATCCGTTTTTATCCGACCTCCCCATAAAAGAGAGCAGGACTCTGTCCATCTTCGTTCTGCACAGTGAGTGGAGACAGACCTGTCATCCGCCTGATCAGCGTAGAGATCCCCTGCTGAACAAGCGGATCCCGCAACACGGAGGCGCCCGTGTAAAAGGGGCCTAAGGGCTTTGTCCTATGTGACTTCTTTGTACAATGAACACCTTGTACTCTGATTTGTAAATAGGAGAATAATCAAATAAATAAAAGACTAAAGCTACAAATTCTGCAGCTGCTGAATTTTAAAAACCACGTACCTACCAGTGCCTGGAGTCCAGTGCTGTCTTATTGCAGCTGGTTCTTCTCACCGCAGGAGGTCCTGGGTGCCGCCATTTTTGGTTTACGAGCCAACGATGGCTTTCTAAAGAATCATAGTCTGCTCCTCACTGTGCATGCACAGGATAGGATCCTCTGTGGGTCTGGTCCTGAGACATTGGGAGGGTATGGGCAAAGGTCAGGTCCAAGCGGGTGTCTCACCCACCTAGGCAAGAATTGAAGAAGCGGGAACTGGTACCTGTAATAAAAAGGAAAAAATCTAAAGTGTTAGGGGTGGGGGTTACAGGAATAATAGCAGCAACTTCACTTTTGAGTGAAGATCCACTTTATTTTCCATTTTAATTGTTTTTGGCCACATATAAGAAATGTATGTACAGGCTTACGTTTTTCTTAATTATTCTACTAGAATTCCTAATGCAATGGCTCATTCGATAGCTCCAATTTATCGCTAAGCCTCTTTATTATAAAGTTTACTGTCTGTACTTTTAGTAATGCATATGAATCAGTGGAAACATAATTGTCTGGGGGCTTTGTTGAAAGTTGAAAAGAAGGCTTATCAGATTGTAAGTAATTTATGCTTCAAAACTGCAAAGGAGTCTGCCAAATACAAATGTTTATAGAGGGGAGCTGCACAAGCAGTTGTTAGCAATTGATTAAAATGACTCCTTATAGTTGATTGTAAAAGTAGTGTTGGAAGTAATTGACTTAATGGGACGCTATCATGAAAGCGGAGCTTAATTTCTGTTTTCAAATATGAATATAAATGCAGCAATTATGTTATACATATTTTTATTTGATACTCTACAAACAAGTGAACATATAGATAGATAGATTAGATAGATAGATAGATAGATTAGATAGATTAGATAGATAGATAGATAGATAGATAGATAGATAGATAGATAGATAGATAGATAGATAGATAAATACAGTATATAAAGGTCTCTGCTTATGGAGAGCACTCTTTGGGCTCATTCACATGGACGTCTAGATGCATACAATGAGGCCATACACACAGCTGTGTCTACAAATGAATTATTGAGGTTGGGGGGTTGCCATCCGGGCCCTTGCGGACCTCCGGGCCTCTGGGGATCTCTGGGCCCCTTACAAAAAATACAAAGATTAAAATGACTCCTTATAGTTGATTGTAAAAGTAGTGTTGGAAGTAATTGACTTAATGGGACGCTATCATGAAAGCGGAGCTTAATTTCTGTTTTCAAATATGAATATAAATGCAGCAATTATGTTATACATATTTTTATTTGATACTCTACAAACAAGTGAACATATAGATAGATAGATTAGATAGATAGATAGATAGATAGATAGATAGATAGATAGATAGATAGATAGATAGATAGATAGATAAATACAGTATATAAAGGTCTCTGCTTATGGAGAGCACTCTTTGGGCTCATTCACATGGACGTCTAGATGCATACAATGGGGCCATACACACAGCTGTGTCTACAAATGAATTATTGAGGTCGGGGGGTTGCCATCCGGGCCCTTGCGGACCTCCGGGCCTCTGGGGATCTCTGGGCCCCTTACAAAAAATACAAAATTTAAATAAAAAAATAAAAAAAGAATAGAATTTTTTTTTAAAATAAAATAAAAAAAAGGGGGTTGCCATTCGGGGCCCTGGGGACAAAAAAATAAAAAAATAAAAATTAATAAAAAAAAATAAAAAATAAAAAAAAATAAAAAATAAATAAATAAAAAAAGAGGGGTTGCCATCCGGGGCCCTGGGGACCTCCGGGCCCCTTACAAAAAATAAATAAAAAAAAATAAAAAAAGAATAAAAAAAAGAAAAAAATATGTTTTTATTTTTTTTATAAAAAAAAAAAAGGGGGAGGGGTTGCCACCCGGGCCCCTTACAGGTGTACTGCCTGTACCCCCCTGATGGCGGCCCTGGCTGTGTGTAAACGTATGCACGCATGTAGTCATCCGAAGAATTGTACATGTCTAAACACTGTATACATCTAAAAAAATGCATATCATTGAGTATATTAGGCGTGCATTTTATGCATTATCTTTTGCTTGCTCATCCATCAAGAACCTCTGTTCCATGAAGAAAATACGCATATGCCCCCGTATGTGCATAAATGCAGGATCTTGGTGGCAGAGCTAGCAGAAGATCCTTTGTAAAATAAGTAAATACTTGCATTAACTAATGTATAGATATGTACACGTTGTGTTGGTCTATCACATAAAATCCCAATAAAATACATTTTCGTTTTTGGTTGTAACATGACAAAATGTGGAAAATTTCAAGGGGTATGAATACTTTTTCAAGGCACTGTAGATGCATACAATTCTTCTAATGCAGTGGTCTCCAATCTGTGGCCTGGGGGCCAGATGTGGCCCTATTGCTTGCTTTTATCTGGCCCTTGGGACACTATTTTATTCACTGATGCCAACAATGGGGCAAAATTCCCCTCCACTGAGATCAATGGAGCACAATTCCTCCCAGTGATACCAATTATTGGGCCCAATGACACCAATGATGAGACAAAATTCCTTCCAATGACACCAACGATGATGAACAATTCCTCCCAATGACACCAACATTACGGTACAATTCCTCCCACCAAAGATGGGGCATTGTTATTTCCCACTGATGTCGGGACATTTTCTACTCCCAATTGTCACAGTCTGGCCCCCCTAAAGTCTGAAGGACAGTACACTGGCCCCTTGTTTAGAAAGTTTGGAGACCCCCATTTTAATGGCATATGCGCTTTTGCATTTAAACCCTTTTACACACATTTAGGCGCATATTCATGTAAATTCTGCAGATCTCTGCGGCCTGGGTGCAGCTGTGTCCAACTTTTTTGTAAATGCAGCTAGAAGCATTGCATATTTTCACTAGTAGATGCAGCTCTGTTCATACCCCCTCTTGACTACTATAGTACTGTTTTTAGAACTGTGTGCTACAGACATCTAAATATGGTCCCAAATACTACACAAAAATAATGTGCAAGGATAAATTCTGAGAATATGATTGGATAGCTGAGCTGCATGTGTGCACAAATTTTCTTTCACTTGGACACAATTCATAAATCTTATTTCTCACCACGAAGACCTACTGATCTCAGCCCTGATATCATCCCCGATATCAACCTCTCTATATTGTGCATGGAATGATGAAATAAAACTCCACTCATGGCAGGTTGAAGTTCGAATCCTCACACCTTCTCCTACTACTTGTTCTCGTGGTATCGCTCTAATCTCCTCTGAGATTCTATCCAATTCTTGGGGTTTATACCCCTTCTCTCTGAATCTGTTTTTCAATATTACAGACTGAGACAGATAATTCTCTTCTGTAGAGCAATTTCGTTTCACCCGCATAAATTGTCCTTTTGGTATATTTTTTAACCAAACCGGGTGGTGGCCACTTTGTATAGGTAGGAAACTATTCCGGTCTGTTGGTTTGAAAAATACTTTTGTGTCTAATTTATCACCATTTCTATAGATGCTGACATCCAAAAAATCTATTTGATCTTTACTCCATGTACTCGTCAATTTAATATTGTTGGAGTTATTATTGAGATATGTTAAAAAATTATTAAGAGATATTTCAGATCCTTCCCATATAAAAATAATATCATCAATGAATCGTCTATAAAACAGGAGTTCCCGTCTTTTATTCACAAAAATATACATAAATTTGCAATACTAGGTGCAAATTTTGCGCCCATTGCCACGCCTCTCTTTTGGATAAAAACTCATTGTTGAACCAAAAATAGTTATGTGACAAACAAAAATCTAAAACCTCTTTTAAAAAAACTTTTTGATGATGGGGAAGATCATCTCTTTGGCTCAAAGCCCAATTGAGGGCGAGTAGGGCGTCGTCATGCTGTATTATTGTATACAGGGAGGATACGTCAGACGTCACAAAAAATACTTCTCCTCGGTCTTCTAAATGTATATTCTGCAGGGATTGTAATAAATCCTTGGTGTCCTTCAGATACGCTTTTGTTGTTTTGACACTACTCTGCAAAAACCGATCCAAGTACTCCCCTATCCTTGAGGTTACAGAGCCAATCCCATTCACAATTGGCCTGGCTGGGGGATTTTGGGAGTCTTTATGTATTTTGGGTAGCGTATAAATTGTAGGAATCCTTGTACTGCTTGGTGTCAAATAACGCTTCTCTTTAACTGTTAAAGTATGTCCTTTAAATCCTTACTCCACCAAGTGGCCCAATTCTACATTATATTGAGGTGTAGGGTCGTGACTTAATTTTTTATATGTATCAGTGTCAGCCAACATTTCTGTTAATTGGCCAACATAATAATCTTTCGACAAGACCACCACACCTCCTCCTTTATCTGCTGGTCTGACTACCACATCATTTCTTTTCTCCAACATTTCTATGCCATCGCAAATAAATCGAGGATTAACTCCTTTTTTGGGAATAATTTTCTCCATATCTCGTAATACTAAACTTTTAAACACCTCAAGGTGATGAATTGCCATATTTGGGGGGTTTAATAGAGACTTATTTTTAAGTCCACTATCAACCGTCACTGATGATCCAATGTTTCCACTCACTGGGTTTGACATTTTATTCAAGAAATATTTCTTGATACTGAGTTTCCTCATGTATCTATGAATATCAATATATACATCGAATTTGTTTATCGATCTTTTCAAACCACATTTCAGACCTAATTGTAGGATATTGGTCTCTTTGTGTGTCAAATCAACCCCACTGAGGTTATAGATACCAGTTAGTCTTTTTCCAGCCTCCTTTTTTTGCTGGATTTGTGCTCCTGCTCTACATCCTCGTTTTCTGTTCTCCTTAAACTTTGTTGTTGAGTATGATCCCAGTTCTGTTGGTCCCTCCACTGTTGGTCTCTGTACTCGGGTGCATATTGTTGATGTGAGGGTACTTGATAATGCGTGGGTACTTGTTGAGGGTAATACTGTGAGTATTGGGTTGGTGGTCTCCCCCTTTGTGGTGGTTGACCACTATGTTACTATACGCCTACTAAACTGCATGCCATTTTTCCTACAGTACCCCAAACATGCTTTAGGGGATGCAATTCACTAGGCTCATTCTCACACATATTTTGGGAATGTGAACAAATTTCCAGAATATGGAAACAGTTAGAAAATTTTGCCTCAACTATTTCAGTTTCCCAAATTCATCTCACGCAAAGAGGGGGGATTTCGGAATTTTGAATGAGGTGGGTGAGAGTGGCTAAATGATAAGACGGTTTTGAAAAGGATACCTTTATTGTCAAAAAGCATCACGGCATAACATAAATGCAATGAGTAAATATGCAATCACATGTTAAAAAAAAACATGTATTGTGAAAACAGTAATGTAGCATGGCAGGCCCATAGTATGGTAAATGGTAAAATCTTCCACGTGGAAACAAAATAAGATTACAGAAATCTAGTACATACAGTATATTAGAATCAATAAATCATCGACAGAATAGGTGCATCCAGTAAGCTGACGCCTTTCGTGTATATAAAATTACACTCTTCAGGGGCAGGTGCACTTGGGTCTACAACAAAACATGAATAAGTCAATATGTACCATGGTTGAAACCATATGTGGGAAAAGTATATATATATATATATATATATATATATATATATATGGAGAGAGATAAACTCATCCCTATGGATATGTATAAGCCTGTAGAGTCTGAGTCTGGGCACCCAGACAGGGAGGTCTGCCAAAGATATCAAATGTATCTCTCACTCCCTAATTGCATATTATTTACAAGAATTATTGGTATGTCCATACCACACATACAGTAAGACTTGTTCATACTATCTGTGTTGCCATACACTGGCTGATAGCTTATCATTGGAAATCCACATCAGTTCTGATTGAAAACAAGAATAAATACTATTAACCTAATGGAGAAAACATTTCACACACTATTCAACACAATGCAATTCTATAAGAAAAAATGGGACTCCTGCTTTACTCATTTAGATGACAAATTTTGCATACACATAACGTTACCGGAAATTCAACTATTCAATGTTTGAATAGAAACTCAGGATTACTGTTCCATTCTATATTGTTTTTATAATCTTAAGCAGGCCATACATTGTCGAATTTCGAATGAATTTCCTATTCAAAATCATAAAGTTCCTTTTTTTGCGATCCGATGATGCCACCATTGATTTTCGAAATTTGTCCGACCAAGCATTCAATTTCCCCTCATGTTGCTACAGAAAAAAAAATTTGTGGCCGGGAATCTTCTTTTCTCTCCATGAATTTTCTTTTCTTGCACATGCACATTTTTTTTCTATTACATTTCTCGCACGATTCTCCCATCATTGATTAGAAAATCGTTAGTTTTTCCAAAAAATTCAAACATGTCCGATTCCTCAAATTTGATTGCCGCAAGAAAATCAGCTGTTGCTGCAGGCCACTAATGGTGCGAAATTCGTACGAAAATTCTTAGATATGATTTTCGAAAGAAAATTATTTCGAAATTCGAACCGTGTATGGCCGGCATTATTCTGTGGAAAAATTTTCATGGAACAATCCTACCAAAATAACATTTATATACCTTTTATATGTCAGCCATATACAATTTAGTGTGATGAAATTAGAAATCTTATTTTGTACCACACTTTTATACTAAATAAAAAAGTTTGTAAACAAAAAAAAAAGCAAACACTCTAGAGTCCCTATCCCTATTCTCTAATAAGTCGAGTCCTTGGTTCCTGTGTGGGCCCAGGTAGGCACCAAATGTTCTTAGGGAGTATTCTGTAGTCCTTCGAAGAGAAAGGCTTGAGTCTTCAGCTACCTCTTTAAGATGGCACAATGTGTCCTGGCAAGTAAGATGGACACACTTTCAGTGTGAAATAAAGTTACAGGACTTGGTGAAGTGAATAAGGCAATGGTGTCTGGGACGCTACGCACACACGTACTGCGCATGCGCGATTCTGATTCAAACGGACTTTGTATTTTACTTTCCTTGCAAGGAACACTTTTTTAACGGTTTATTGGAGTTTTTATGTTCTGGTACTTCTTCTCCCTCATTTTTTATAATAAACGTTAGAGGGACTCTCTGCACTATTGGAGTTTTTCTTTCTTTTTTATTATATGATCACTTTCTGCTGTTTTACACCACAGAACTTCTATCTGATGTCTGTGGATTTCCCTTGATGAGGAACACTGAAACATTTCTTGTCAGTGGACTCCTGACTCTTTTAAAAGCTTTGTTTGAACTCCCTGAATAAGGGCGGTCGCAGGCTTTCTGGTAAGCCTTTTATCTATAAGTGGTGACGGGTATCACAGCTGTTGAGCACTTCATCTACGTTCCACACTGCACTTGAAGGCACTTTTCATTGGATTATACCAAATCAAGGACTTTTTATTTGTATTTTATTACATATTTCATTGTATTTAATTTATTTTGTATGTGGTTTTAGAGACATTACACAGAACCACACGGTTCGAATATATACATTATTCTGGGCGGAACTTTCCCTTGGATTATTTCACTAATCACTTTTTTGCATAATTGCACTTTATTTCGATACTTGGTTTTTCAGTAAATTAAGGTTTCATTGTTTGCACAGAATGATATCTATGCACAGACTCAAGCCGTGTACACACGATCGGTTTTACAGATGAAAAAAGTCCGATGGACTGTTTTCATCAGACAAACCGATCGTGTATGGGCCCCATCGGTCTTTTTTCCATCGGTGTGAAAAAATAGAACATGTTTTAAATTTATCCGATGGGAAAAAAAACTATAGCAAAATCCGATCGTCTGTGTGGAAATCCATCAGATAAAAAACCCACGCATGCTCAGAATCAAGTCGACGCATGCTCAGAAGCATTGAACTTCATTTTTCTCGGCTCATCGGAGTGTTTTACGTCACCACGTTTGAAACGGTCAGTTTTTTGACTGATGGTGTGTGGGCAAGACTGATGGAAGACAGTTTCATCGGATTTCCGATGGAAAAAACCATCGGATTAGAATCCATAGGATATCTGATCATGTGTACAGGGCTTCACTTTATTACTTATCTAGCGCTGCACTTTATTATCTTTATCACAATGGTGTCTGCATGCAGTGTCCTTTGGTGTAAAGAGAATGGGCAAGTGCAATTCCAGCGACCTTCTGTTTTAGAGAACAAAAGGAAACCCCCTGACGGGACTTTTTAGGCCAAATACATGAGTAGAAAATGAAAATGTAGTCAAATATAGTAAAATATGTAAAAAAAAATAGTTCCGTTTTGGAGAGTGGCAATAGAGCACTGCAGCAGGCCTCTGCAAAGTCTGGCTCAAGGGACAGCACTAGACCCAACATTGTACCACGCTACCGTCCAGCTAGATCTTGAGTGGATATGAGGAGGAGAGTGGCCTCCAGGCTGCCACCAAATGATCAGATGTTTCTGGCAGCAGATGTACCCGTAAACGCTCGTGATGACTCTCTCTCTGTAGAAAAGGTCTCAAGCCGACCACGGCACAATCTACAGTCTGAGTCACTGCTTGCAGATTCAGGCCGTGGTCCCAAGAGAGCAATCCCACCTCTGCAGAGGCTTTACCTCTCCCAGAATTCCCTTCTCCCTCTCCAACCGGCTGGTACTCATAGTCCATGGCAGTCTGATCTTTTTGTAGTCTTGGCTCTTTGGACTACACGTCCCAAGATACTTTGCTCCACTCTGCCATTCAGGACATTACAACATAGGTTCCAAGGTAAGCACTAGAGTGAACAACTGTGCTGTAGCCAGTGCTTCAGAGTGTCCCCTGTTAGCGCAGGCAATCTTAGCCAGCTCCTGGTTACATACTGCTGTTTGGGGAACCTATCAGCAGCGCTTGCAAAGTAAATGATACAAAATTTCTGCTTTATGTAAGAGAAACATTCTAGGAAAACAGAAAGGGGACTTTGGGATTATAGCAGTGCCAAGCAAAAATTCAGATATATAATATGATTTATTAATTATGTATTTTTTTTAATAGACCTTTCTATGCTACACTGCTTTAATCTATTACCCCTGAAGAAGCCAATGACTTGGTGAAACATGTTGGGTTATCCTATTGGTTATATGTAATCAGTGTATCCTTTGTATTGCTTTTTTTGTGCATATGATAATTATTGTTGTAATAATAAAATATATATTTTTTTAACTTATTATCTATCTGAATTTTTGCTTGGCACCACTAAAATCCCAAAGTCCCCTTTCTGTTTTCATACAATTTTAGGGATGAGGTGCCTTATCTATTAGAGGACACACCAACCACTTCCAGCTCTTCAGAAACATTCTAGGGTTGGGCAAACATTGTTAAGAAATGTCCTGTAAGCCAGCAGCAGGAGAATAGACTGTCTCTCCACCTAATCCTCAAGGAACACTGATAAAAAAAAGGGGAAAAATACCAACCAATACCAATAAAGAAGAGATAGGAAGAACAGAAAGGAAATTAGTTCTGTTTACTTTGGTACTTTACTAGTCTTCATCCTAGATGGAGAGCCTAATGGTGCCCAAGGTCCAATAATAGATATATATAGCACAAAGTAAATGACACATAATCAGTTTCATAAATATGAACTTCCACTCAAAGTATTTTGATAGAACTTTATCTAATTAAGTGTTACTACTCTGAATCCAGTCGCTAGCACGGAGCTACTAACAACTCAACAGAAGAGCACTAAGCAATAAACAAAGCCACCTGAACTGCCACTGAAGCAAACACAACTTTGATATGATAGCTAAGCAACCTGAGTCCATTCGCTTTCGATTATATTCTCATTCTATAACCTTGACCCTTTGTTGCAGCTTTCTCTACATTATCTCTTAGCAACCCCCGTTATCTTCATCTGTAGTTTCTGTAGAGTTTAATTTTTGCATGTTTACTGACTCAATGTGGATAATTATTCCTGCAGATTGTGTTCCTTGTTTAAGGTTTGCCTTGGTGGCTTCTGCTTTTACTCAATTTATTTACTTTCTACGAGCACCTGCTCAGGAAATATAATGGTTGGTACAGCTTTGTCTATGAATTACATAAATAACATGATGCATTAATAGCCAGAATTTAATATCATATTTCTATGTTGAATTGTAATTATTTCTAGCCTACTCTTATTTTCAGCCCCGGAAGATTTTACCCCCTTCCTGACCAGAGCACTTTTTACAATTCGGCACTGCGTCGCATTTACTGACAATTTGTGTCCTTTTTTTCCCACAAATAGAGCTTTCTTTTGGTGGTATTTGATCACCTCTGCGGTTTTTATTTTTTGCGCTATAAACAAAAAAATTATGCATTGCATACTAGCCCATTATGTGCCACTTAAAGAGATAAAAAACAAAGGCAGGCGCTGCTGAAGTAAAACTGTGTGATTTTAATATAGCAGTAACATTAAAACACTCACATTAAGGTGTCTTTAGATCGGCATGTGGGGGTCCTGTGGGATGTGCACCTCCGCTCGTGCCAGCAATGTTCAAGCCCAGTGCAGTGGAGCCGGTGTTCAATCCTGTGGAGAGTTTTCCGGGTCTCGTGCAGCGGCCAAATGGAGGCCTGGAGCGCAAGCTGCTCGTCTGTGCTGAATGCTGAGGCGCAGCGTGGGGCGGGATGGCGTCACAGGACCAAGATGCAATGCATTTTGGTGCATGCGCAGTGAGAGGAGGAACACACTATGCTCACCTTTTTCAAGTTTGACAAAAAATCCGACCGTGTGTACGCTCCATCAGACAAATTTTTGGGGTTTCATCGGACAAAAGTTTGGTCTGCAAACGGACAAACTTTTGGCCAACAAAAGTCCGATGGAGCAAAGTCCGACCGTGTGTACAGAAAACCATCAGACTTTTGTCGGATGGACAAAACAAATAATGTTAAAATCAACCAACAATAGCAGAAGTTGACCAAAGGGTGGCGGTAAAGAGCAGAAAAACCACGTAATGTTGGAAAAAGTTTTGGGAAAGTTTGCAGAAAAGTCCTGTGGTGTATATGCTATGGGTGTGCCCGGCCAACTCCGTTCGGACAAAAATCCACGGAAAAGTCCGATGAAAGTCCGACCGTGTGTACGAGGCTTTAGTTTGGACAAAAAACAAACAAAAAAGCTGGTTTCTATGCAGAGCTGCACCAGATTTTGCACTCTCCAGTTTTAGTAAATCAACCCCAGTGTGTGTTTATCATCACTTTAATATGCTATTTAAATCAATACTCTTATAGGAGCCCCCGTATTTCTTTCCTCTCTACATAACATACACTACTGTAAAGCCTCGTACACACGGTCGGACTTCAAACAAACTTTTCCGTGGATTTTTGTCCGAAGGGAGTTGGCTGGGCACACCCATAGCATACACAGGCTCTGACTTTTCTGCAAACTTTCCCAAAACTTTTCCAACATCACGTGTTTTTTCTGCTCTTTTCTGCTCTTTACTGCCAACCTTTGGTCAACTTCTGCTATTGTTGGTTGATTTTAACATTGGTTCTGGGCATGCTTATTTGTCCTTCGGACAAAAGTCCGATGGATTTCTGTACACACGGTTGGACTTTGCTCCATCTGACTTTTGTTGCCGAAAAGTTTGTCCATTTGCAGACCGAACTTTTGTCCAATGAAAACCAAAAAAGTTTGTCCGATGGAGCGTACACACGGTCGTATTTTTTGTCAAACTTGCTCAAAATGAAGTTTGTTGGCAAAAAGTCCGACCGTGTGTACGGGGCTTAAGATGGGTCAATCTAAATAAGCATTGTGAATCACAGGTCCATCTCTAAAGTATGTCAAATCATACGTAAATTACTACTGCCAAAGAGACATTTTTGGAAAAGTCTTGACATTTTTACAAGTTAAATGGGAATACAAATTTGTTGAAATTCAATCTTTTGTTTTTCGTGACAAAATAACCAGCTCAGCAGTACTAATTGTAAATCATGCCAAGTTTAGCAACCTGTGAGCTACAAGTACAAGCCCCGAAGCCATATGTCATGAGATAGAAAGTAGAAACCATTAAAAGACCCGATTCAGCATGTCTAATTATGCCACAGTCCATTAGCCAAGGGGGATTTGTCTACATTAAATAGTAAGTAGAGGTTTTAAATGAAGAAAATAATGAGTTCCCCATGAATAATCCCTTGGCATGGTTGACTTATATCTCTCTCTCTGCTGACATTTGTTAAATTGTGAGATCTAAAGTGTTTATGGTTTATACAATGCATTCTGATAATGACGAAATCGTACTTGAATACAAATTGGCAACTTTGTTTAATGGAATTTTGCCAACCCAGAGAATTCTCTGTTCCCTCTCATAGCTGTAGAGGAGTTGCACTCTAATCAAGTTCAGTGTTTTCCAGCTGTATATCAATGTACCGTGTAAATGAAGATCGGTAAGTGAATTCTAGAATTGCTTCACTGAAGTGTATTTAATTTTTTGTTTTTTTTAAAAAGTATATTTTCATTTTTCAAAGAAGCCACAAAATAAATAGCTTATTTTAGGAAAACCATATCAACAATGAAAACATTTCATTTAAAGATAATGTATTTTTAATTTTTTTTCTTCATTTGTTTTTTGTTTGTTTTTTTATGAAAATGCAGGTTTCAATTCAATACTTACCTTGGCAAGAAATGCCAGCAATAGGCTTGTGCAATTCGTTTCGTAACGAATCAAAATTCGTCCGAATTTAGCAACTTTCGGACATTCGGAAGCATTCGAATTTCCGAACAGAGCAATTACGAATAAAACCGAATCCGAAATAAATTATACCGCAAAATAGCGAATGCCCGAAGGTCTTCGGCATAATTCGTTATGAAAAAAGTTACGAATGTACGAATCCATTCGAAGCACAATAACACTCACTCTGCTCTCTGCTTCTCCCTCACCATGCTGAACTCCCTCTCAAAATGGTGTACAGGGGCGGAGGCTATAGCCGCATGAAAAAACGAAAGTAAAATATGAGATTTCAAATCCATTCGAAGCACAATAACACTCACTCTGCTCTGCTCTCTGCTTCTCCCTCACCGTGCTGAACCCTCTCAAAATGGTGTACAGGGGCGGAGCCTATAGCCGCATGTAAAAAACGAAAGTAAAATACGAGATTTCGAATCGTTACAAATAACCGCTATGTATTTAGAAAAGTACAAATCCATTCGAAGCACATTAGGCATAATAGGCAGCGTCGTTGTGAGAGAGACACGGAAAATTACGAATCAACGAACCCAAAAAAAGTTACGAAAGTAGGAGTTGTGTCCAGAATCAACGAAAAACAACGTACTCTACCGAAAGTACGAATTATAAAGCAACAAAAAATTCAACGAAAAATGTCGCTTGCAAAAATACGAATGAGTCCGAACACGAAAAATCCCGTCTAGCAAAATTACGAATGATTACGAATCAACAGGACCGGAAAGAAACGAACCGAAACGGAACGAATTTTTCCGTTGTGCACAAGTCTAGCCAGCAACACGATTGCTTCTTTACAAATCTTTATTTGGCACTAACAGCAGTGCTACATCTACAATGCTTACCCTAATTTATAACCTTTTCTCTACTTTTTGACGGAACATGTTTCTTCTGTAAGCCTTTTATGCCCAGGGTCAATAAAGCCTAAATGCTTGAGCCAATTAAAAAAAAAATGCAACTTTCAATGTAATACTTACCCTAATTTGTATTATTTTTTTTTTTTTATTTTTTTTTGAGGGAACGTGTTTTTTCTTTAACCCAGACATGCCCAGGGTCATTGAAACCTAGATGTTTGGGCAAATTTCTTAAAAAAAAAAAAATGCAGCTTTCAATTCAATTCTCATTTTAATTTGTAATCTTCTTCTTTTTACTACTTTTTGTTTTTGATAAAACATAATTGGGTCATTGAAGCCTAGTTGCTTGGGGCAAAAATAAAATAAAAATAAAAATGCAACTTTCTCATAGCAAGATTGAAGCAACAATTTTGGACCGAACCCCCCAACACTGCAAAACCTGGACACCCTGGGTGGAGAATTTTCTCCCCTCAGACCTTGACATTGATCTGCTCGAACCGTGAAATTCCAACGGGCACCCTCGCCTGAAACCATGACCCTCTGGAGGCCAGCGTGGTCCCGCTGACCTTTCTTGAACATGACCCTCTGGAGGCCAGCGTGGTCCCGCTGACCTTTCTTGAACATGACCCTCTGGAGGCCAGCGTGGTCCCGCTGACCTTTCTTGAACATGACCCTCTGGAGGCCAGCGTGGTCCCGCCGACCTTTCTTGAACATGACCCTCTGGAGGCCAGCGTGGTCCCGCTGACCTTTCTTGAACATGACCCTCTGGAGGCCAGCGTGGTCCCGCCGACCTTTCTTGAAAGGTCGGCGGGACCACGCTGGCCTCCAGAGGGTCATGGTTTAAGGCGAGGGTGCCCGTTGAAATTTCACACTCTTTCTCTCACTTCCTCCTTTTCTCTCTAATCTTTCCTTTATTCTGTTTCACCCTTTTCTTGACCTAAAAGTTTTATTTTATCCATAATTTCTACAGTAAAGATAAGATAAATTGTCTGGACCTATTTTGCGGTTTATATCTCCTCTCCCAGCAGAGGAAAGTTATGTTCTGCACCGATACCTGATTGTTTTTTTCTTCCTTCCTAATGTAAACTGTATCTGATACACTATAGTAGGTTAGAAGTTTTTTACTTCTACCATACCCTGTTCCGTTATATTGAACGATGTCTTTGTTCAGAATATTCCGCTGTTAAAAATGTACAATGCCTATACAAGCTGTACCGTGAGATATGTTCTCTATTTCAATTTGAGATTATTTGTACATGTATTCTGTGATTATGGTTAATAGAAAACATAGAAAAGAAAAATGCAACTTTCACTGCAATACTCACTTTGATTTCCCCTGTCCTACACAGATTTTCTACTTTAAAACTAGATCTGACATGTTTTCCAGGTTGAATGACAGCTAGAGTCTGTAAGCCCAGGCTGGTGTGTAAGGTAACTCTGGACCAATATGTTTGATACCTGAGCTTCATGGTTTTACTTCAGAGTCAGATCACCTACAAAGTGGCTGACAGACAGTGGAGAGCAGTGTAAACTAGACCTTGTTGCGGTAGGAGATGTACAGTAGGTTTCCAGTTTTGGGGTGAGTGTTGAGGAGCACCCAATACAAAGGTTCACAACACTTAAAAAGTTTAGCTCCAAATCTTTATTAGTCAAGAGAGGCCTTCTCTTTATCAATAAAGATTCGGATCTAAACTTTTTAAGTGTATTGAATGAACTTTGTACTGTGTGCTACTCAACAATCACCCCAAGGCTGGATGTCTACTGTAAGTCCAAGCTGTCATGGACTTACCCTTGTGGGAAAGGGTGGCCTCATCATGCAATCCTGGACTCATAGTATCCCATGGCTGGATATCTATTGTAAGACCAAGCTGTCATAGACACACCTTGGTGGTGGTGGTGGTGGGAGTGCATTGGGGGGAGTTCTGGGTTTGCATCTCTATGCTGTCCTGGACTCATAGTATCCCAAGGCTGGATATCTACTGTAAGACTGGGCTGTCATAGACACACCCTGGTGGTGGGGAGGGTGCATGGGGGGGGTGGTTGCATCATTGTGTTGTCCTGGACTCATATTATACCAAGACTGGATATCTACTGTAAGACCGGGCTGTCATAGACACACCCTGGTGGTGGTGGGGGGTGCATGGGGGGGTGGTTGCATCATTGTGTTGTCCTGGACTCATGGTATCCCAAGACTGGATATCTACTGTAAGACCAGGCTGTCATAGACACACCCTGGTGGTGGTGGTGGCGGTGGGGGGTGCGTTGGGTGGGGGGGGTTTGCATCACCATGCTGTCATGGACTCATAGTATCCCAAGGCTGGATAGCTACTGTAAGACCAGGCTGAATGATGTGTATATATATATATATATATATATATTTTTTTTTTATTGATGTAGGAAAGGGGTGGGGGGTAAAATCTGGCTATAAAGCTAATGTGAATTTTGTGCAAAATTCAACTTTTAGAGTTGAAAAATTGCTTTTATAGCTGTCAATTTTGATCTTCCTTTGTACAAGAACACAAGGAAAAATTAGGTTGTTGATTTGTTGTAAATACCACATTTTAGCAGGCAAATATCTATCAACATTTATTGTTGTGTATGGCGGCTAACCTTTTGCACTTCAATGTGATTTTTTAATTATCTTTTTTAAAACCGAAATGCTATGGCTGTCCAAACAAACAAACAATTGTTGATTTGAAATGTTCTTTAAACTGCTCTCACTTTTCATAGACTTTAAAAAAAAAATCTTACTTCTAAGTTTCTTTGAAAAGATAAAAAAAGAATTGTAATTTAACCTCTAGTTAGCCAATATAAATAACTGCAAAATGATCATTTATATTATTAATAAGAAGTATTATTAAAAGAAAAAATGAAAAATATTTAGAAACAGATTGAGTCTCAAGGGAAAATACTTGATAAAATCAGCACTAGTTTGTGAGAGGTGCCCAAATTTTATTATACACTGTCATCAAACATTTAAAAAACAGAAGCCCCTAGACTCTCTTAAAGCGGAGCTTCGCCCTAAAGTGGAACTTCCGCTCATCGGAACTCTCCCCCCCTCCGGTGTCACAATTGACACCCAGAACACATGGGGACCAGTCAGAACGGCGCAGCGCGACTCGCGCATGCGCTGTAGGAAACCGGGCAGTGAAGCCGCAAGGCTTCACTTCCTGGTTCCCTCACCGAGGATGGCGGTGGGGGCAGCAGAGTGACGAGCGATTGCTCTTCCTCTGCTGCGGACGTCGCTGGACTCCAGGACAGGTAAATGTCCTAATATTAAAAGTCAGCAGATGCTGTAGCTGTAGCTGCTGGCTTTTAATTTTTTTTTCTTCGGCGGAGCTCCGCTTTAATTTTCCTAATGAGCTGTGTACATACTATTGAAAACTAAAAGCTAGTAGAAAACGACACATCTAATAAAAGCCACGGCTTGCCTAAACTTAGAAAAACTTTTAGTTTTTTGAAAACAGAAAAAGCAGATTTAGATAAGCCAGTACACTTATTCTAGCATATTTCGTTCTCATGTCAAAAAAATTATATAAACTAAGAAAGTATGCACTAATTACATATTTCATAATATTTTTTTCTTTCACTATCACATCTTGCATAGACTTATTTTGCTTAAAAATATATTTTTTTTACCATCAATGCAGTTTCATAAACTTAAATGGAAAAGCAAATCTACAGTGGGTATAAAAAAGAATCACCCCCCCCCCCCCTTAACATAATCACATTGTGTTGCTTTTCTGCCTGAAATGAACACAGACACCGTTTTTGTTTTATCCAGCTGTATTTAAGATATATCACCAACATGTCATAAAAAGAAAATTCAAAAACAGAGTCACTGAGTGACTTGTGAACTCAATCAGGCATAGCTAATCACATTCTCAATGGCACACAAAGTCATTTGACTTTCAACTGATCAGCTGTGGTCATTTTGATTAGCTCAGCTTGAAAAGAGCTTCCCTGGAGCATTTCAGTCCCTATTAGTGCAACTGAAGCAAACAATCAATGATGGATGGCAAAGCACTGTCAAAAGATCTGCAGGATAAAGTTGTGGACAGGCACAGGTCAGGAGATGGAGACAAACAATGTCAAAGGCTTTATCAATGCCTAGAAGCACAATGAAGTATACTATTAAAAATTGGAAGGTATTTGGTACAATACAGACCCTCCCTGGATCAGGACGTTGCTCCAAACTGGATGAAAGAGCCAAGAGGAAACTGGTCAGAGAGGCTACCAAGAGGCCTACAGCAACTCTGAAGCAGTCATTTATGACAAAGAGTGGTCATTGTGTGCATGTGACAACAATATCACAAATTCTCCACAAATGTGGCTTGTATGGGAAGGTGGCAAGAAAAAAGCCACTCCTCAAGAAAGGCCACATGTAGTCACCACTGAGCTTTACCAAAACGCACCCTGAAGATTCTGAGACCACATGGAAAAAGGTGTTATGGTCAGATGAGACTAAAATGGAACGATTTGGCCTCAACAACAAACTATATGTCTGGAGGAAATCCAATACAGCTCTCCATTCAAAAAACACCATTCCTACAGTAAAGCATTGAGGGGATAATATCCTGTTATGGGGGTGTTTCTCTGCAGCAGGGACTGGAGCACTTGTCAGGATAGAAGGAAAAATGGATGGGGCAAAATACTGTCAAATTCTTGAGGAAAATCTGCTGCCCTCTGCCAGAAAGTTGTCAATGGGAAGAAGGTTTACCTTCCAACAGGACAATGACCCAAAGCACACAGTAAAAATGACCACACAGTGATTGAAGGAAAACAGCTGATTGGACACAGCTGATCACGTGGTAAAGAGCCTACGTCAGTGGCTCCTTACCTAGATCGGAGTTGCGGTGTGTCAGAATGATACACCGCTGGCTTGCTATCCTTTCTATCGGCTGTCATTCTGCTATAGGCCGGGTGGGAAGTGGTAAAAAATGCACTGGAAAGCATATGGTGTGTACCAACGCTAAATCTATGATAAAAATTTAACACAGATTTTTTATTTCATTAAAACAGTAAGCCAAATATAACCTTTATATGCCCTATATAAAAATGATTTAGGTATGCGAATAGTCATAAAGTTTTTTTCCGGTTAAGCAATGCATGCTGACACAGCTTACTATGGCCTAAGCATCTAGGTATCAATGAATACTAGTCACAAAAGGGTTATTTGGTCGTGAATTATTTAAATGTTGCAGTGTAGTGCATGGAATGAATGTAATAATTCGTTTTTTCCCAACAAATTTCAGGTTATTATTACATACCCTCCAGCCTCTATCCTTTCTCTGCTGCTTGCTTACTTGTTATCTTCTCTTCAAGTATATATACCATTACAAGCAAGTGGAAAAAGAGGAGGTAGTGGTAGTGGAGATCAAAAGTGAAGTCTATGGGAACCCCCCGCCCTTGAAGAGTAGCTCCAGTCTGGAAAAAAAAAGAAAAAAGTTAGCAGCTACAAATATTGTAGCTGCTGACTTTTAATATAAGGACACTTACCTGTCCAGGGAGCATGTAAGCATTCCCAAGCCGATTTGTCTATCGGCATTGGGTGCAGGCGTCAGCATTGTAAGTAAGGGAAACCAGCAGTGTGAGTCACGCTACGCCTTCTGAATGGTCCTGCTGTCTTCTGTGACCTGTGTGTGTCCCAGAAGGCAGTGGGGTGAGGAGGAGAGGCTGGAAATGCTCAGAGATTGCTGCAGCGATCTTATCCGGAAGTGGGAGTGGGTACCCCTCCCTCCCCTCCTCCCCAAAAAGTGCCAAATGTGGAGCGTGCAAACAAGAGGAACTTCCCCTTTTGGGTGGAGCCCCACTTTAAACTCTCGCCGACTGCCCAAAGTACATTTACTGCGGGGCGGCGGCTCCTACAGGCAGAATCACGTGCCTGAACATCTTCTGCTTCTTCCGGGTTTGGGGTGCGCATGCACGCCGCCGGCAACCCACTGTGTCCAATCACAGCGGGAGCCAATCCAGGGCCGTCATAATAGCATCATGGTGCCTCTGGGCAAAGTAATGCTCTGGGGCCCCTACAATGGAGACAGCGCAGGTAAATAGACATCAAGTAGGTAGGAGGCAGACAAGCGTTGCTTCCCCTTTTGGGTACCGCTATGATTCTGAACGAGTGACATAGAAGGTCCCGCTTCTGGAGCCTGCAGCGCCTATGATGGATGTCCCACAGGGGTCCAATGCCGGGACCGCGGGACGTCCATCATAGGCGCCGCAGGCTCCAGAAGGCGGTTATTTCAATGCCGCCACCGCGCCGAGCCATGTCTCTGTGAGATGAGGTAGGTGAAGTCAGTGTATGTCAGGTAGGTCTATGTATGTCAGGTAGGTGAAGTCAGTGTATGTCAGGCAGGTCTATGTATGTCAGGTAGGTAAGGTCAGGTAGGTCAGTGTGTCAGGTAGGTGAGTTTAGTGGTCATCATTGATGGGCACTGGTAAGCCAGGCATCAAGTGAGCTTACCCCCGCCACACAACCCCACTGCCCAGCCCAAAGAAATGCGCCACGACCACCCCGGACACCCCCCCCCCGTTCCGGCTTTGGACTAAAGCCCCTGGTCTTTTTGCCACCTAGCAATGCCCCTGCTGTTCGCCCCCTCCCTTGGGACTACATCCCTGCGGGAAGATGCTGTGAACGTTCACAGCGTCTCCCCGCAGGGATGTAGTCCCAAGGGAGGGGGCGAGCACGCTGACTAACCCCCAGCCAGAACGGCTCGGATGATGGGGGCAAGCTTACAGGAAGTGAGAAGTTCAGACAAAGAAAAAAACATTTAGAAGGGAAATCGAAGGAAAAGGTAAGTGAACCAACAATGCACTAGCATAGAGGAACCTATTTAGAAAATAAAAAAAACGAACCTTTTCAACCCCTTTAAACATTATTCAGCCATGAAGAATGAGGACGTCTAGTGGCAGTAAAGAAGTACTGCGGGGAAGTGTTCTGGATTTAAAGTAGTATTACAGCAAAAGTCGAGTTTTTATTTTTACTTGCATTGAGCTACTTATTTTAATTTTAACTGGAGTTCAGCTTTAAAAACTTTCAATAGAGCCTGAAAGAAAAAAGAAAAAGAAAAAGACAATTAAGGCTTTTCAGTAACATATTTTGATTAAATAAGAAAAAAAAAAACAAGAAAAAAAAACACAATTGTCACATCACCAAATTCATTATTCTAAAATTACACTATCATAGCCATCAACATCATTTAAACCATTTTCTAAATATTAAATTGTCTGCTGTTATTTCCTTTCAGGTCTTATTATATGTTTGTCTTAAAGGATTTTTTAGTAATTTATATAGTGTAGCATAACTAGGGGTGACAATAGCAAATTTAATTTAGTTAACAGGAAGAAATCATGTAAAACCTAAGGGAGTATAATTCAAAAGTCTAATTAGCAGAATTATTTAAGTGTAATTAGATACTTTTTTTTATTCATCTAAATTATATTCTTTTAAAAGTGTGAAAGGAGCGTTTTATTTTATAGCTTTGAATTACGATTTAACTATAGACGCCATCATATTCAATTACTTTTAATATATTCTGCTTATTTCCAGCAATTCAATCATTATGATTATGATGAATTTAAAGGGTTTAATTAAATACTTAAATCTGGAGCATTCACATTCAGTTAGAAAAAAAAAAATGTAATTTTCCCCAAATAGTTTGCTGCTGTCTTCATCAATAAATATATATTTTAATAAACAGTCACTTTATATTTTTTACTATTACGCAAATATATGAAAGAGTACAAATAAGCAGATATTTTTGTTGTTGCTTTTAAAGGTCTACTAGCCACTAATAGTTTAGCATTAACCCCTTCCCACCTACCAACAGGTTAACAGCATTTCCCACCATGATGCCCCATGCTGGGGATTCATTAATAAATATCCCACCTATATTTCCACTAGCTGACTCGTGGTTCTCAATCTCGGCTATCGCGGACAGCTTTGGTCCCCGCTGGCATCGGGAACCAATCAGATTGCTTCCCAATCATGTGATCACTGTCTCAGCACTGACCTAGTGATCACATGCATTCTGAAGTCTTCAAGGACCAAATAAGCCTTTAGCCTGCAGATGAACATGCCACCTTCTGAACAAATTACCTTATTAAAAAATATCAATACAAGTGGGGGCGGGTGGCATATTTTTTAGAGGGGTTGGCAAACAGTGCACAGCCACCCCCCCCCCTCCCCAGCTTGGTCACCTGCAAAACGTACCCAGGCAACCTTACCTTCAGGCAATAGGCGGTGGCTTCACCTGCATCTCCTCTTTGGAAACATGGTGGTGTCCTCGCCATGCGTCTCCTCTCTCGGCCAATAGGGTAGCTTCTCCTTTCGACCAATCAGGAAACGGGTCAGGCCAGGAGGCAGAATCAGTGTAACAATAGCGAAAATTCATTCGCTTTTGTCACACAACTGGGTGGGCTTCGGGCGCAGTGCTCTGTGCCCTGAGCCCACCCTTTTTTTTAAGCCTATTAGAGCCTCAGGCTCTAATCACGTGCTTCAAGAAAAAAAAGAATCCCCCATTGGAATCCATGTGTCAGCGCCCTACATGTAGATTAGCAGCCAGCCGCATGGATAGGGGGGTATTTACAAATACCATACTGGTGACCCCACAATAGGGATAAAACTTTTTTGCGGAAGGGAGTTTAATAAGACACGTAGCCACTCACGTAAATTAGAAGAAAAGAGGTTAAACCTTAAACTGCGTAGAGGGTTCTTAAGTGCGGCAAGGATTTGGAATTCTCTTCCATAGGCGGTGGTTTCAGCGGGGTGCATCGATAGCTTCAAAAAACTATTAGATAAGGACCTGAATGACAGCAACATACAAGGATATACAATGTAATACTGACATATAATCACACACATAGGTTGGACTTGATGGACCTTCTTTGTAACTATGGAACACTTTTGTGCATTTTGAAGCCTACATGTTTTTAATGCAAAAAACGAGACGGGTTTTTATTAGAACTGTGTATCAAATAAAAGCCTTATATATGTCCTTAGCCCTTTCCCACCACTGCCTCCCAGATCTTTAAGAGGTTCTAAATGCTGAGAGGCACAGAGGTGGGCATTCCAATCATGTGACTGCTGTGATTGTCAGTCACAGTGGTCACATGGTCGGAAAGCTTCCAATCGCAAGTAGACATCGGGAGCTTTCCGGTACTCTCCCCCTCCCCGGATTACTGTGCCGCGAGTACACAGGGAGCACACTCTCAGCACAGCAAAGTGTTTACATAGGAATGCATACACTATATTGTCAAAAGTATTGGGACACCTGCCTTTACATGCACATGAAATTTAATGGCATCCCAGTCGGGTTCAATATTGAGTTGGCCCCCCATTTGCAGCTATAACAGCTTCAACTCTTCTGAGAAGGCTCTCCACAAGGTTTAGGAGTGTGTCTATGGGAATGTTTGACCATTCTTCCAGAAGCACATTTATGAGGTCAGGCAATGATGTTGGATGCAGTCTCCAATCTAATTCATCCCAAACGTTTTCTATCGGGTTGAGGTCTGGACTCTGTGCATGCCAGCTAAGTTCCTCCAAAAAGGCAGACTCGATGAACCATTTGGTCTTTTTTATGCTGTCACTTTTCTATGTTTCTATAATCCCTAGCTATTAGGGATGAGCCGAACACCCCCCTATTCGGTTCGCACCAGAACCTGCGAACGGACCGAAAGTTCGCACAAACTTTAGAACCCTATTAAATACAATGGACGCGAACGTTCGAAATCAAAAGTGCTAATTATCAAGGCTAATATGCAAGTTATTGTCCTAAAAAGTGTTTGGGGACCCGGGTCCTGCCCCAGGGGACATGTATCAATGCAAAAAAAAGTTTTAAAAACTGCAGTTTTTTCAGGAGCAGTGATTTTAATGATGCTTAAAGTGAAAAAAATGTGAAATATTCCTTTAAATATCATACCTGGGGGGTGTCTTAAGTATGCCTGTGAAGTGGCACGTGTTTCCCGTGTTTAGAACTGTCCCTGCACAAAATGTAATTTCTAAAGGAAAAACAGTCATTTAAAACTGCTTTTGGCTTTAAAGTGGTTGTAAACCCACTTATGCAACTTGCACTTACAGGTAAGCCTAGATTAAGGCTCACCTGTAGGTGCAAGAAATATCTCCTAAACCTACACGGTTTAGGAGATATTTGGAAAAAAAGATATGCACCGATGTCTACGGCGCATGTGCCCCATAGACAACGGTGCATTCGGTCAGAATCCCCATTCACAAATCCGGCTTTGCCGGATTTGACGGCTCCCGCGTGCATGCGCGGAGTGACGTCTTCGCTGCTCCGGCCAATCACAGCTCCGGAGCGGCACTGTGATTGGCCGGAGCGGCGATACCCGGAAGTAACCTTCCGGGTATCTGTGGAGCGATGGCTGCGGCTGGAGGGGGAGATGATGATGTCTTCGGGGGCCCTGATCTAAGGTAAGTGATGCATAATGAGCTAGTATGCTAGTCATACTAGCTCATTATGGCTTTGTCTTGCAGGTGTTATTTTTTATTTATTTTTAAAAACCGGGTTTACAACCACTTTAATGTAATGTCTGGTCCCGGCAATATGGATGAAAATCATTGAGAAAAATGGCATGGGTACCCCCCCCCCCTTTGGGTGTTGTATGGATATTAAGGGGAACCCTGCACCCAAATTTAAAAATGGCCCTATATACTCTGAACAGCAGTATACAGGCGGTGCAAACAAGACAGGGACTGTAGGTTTGTTCTTAAGTAGAATATGTTTGTAATTTGAAACAGGTACATTTTTTAGGTGTAGCTCCAGCCCAAAAATCTATTTTTAAGCTTTTGGAAAACATAGGGAAGTGTCAATACCCCTGTAACGTTTGTTTTGCTGTCTGTGCAGTGTGCACCTGTTCAGAACATTTCACCTCACTTTCCGTCCCAATGACAAATGTTTTTAGAAAATATGGGTTTTTTATTGAAACAAGGATTGGTGGTAAAGCATCATTTGAGAGGAGACACTTTTTTTCCCATATTAACTCTTACAGGAGAGAATTTCCCTTCCTAGGGGTAGATTTCCTCTCACTTCCTGTTGTCTCCTTCCGTTTGTAAGTAGGAGTCGTTTGTAAGTTGGATGTTTGAAAGTAGGGGCCTGCCGTATGTACTCTGCAGAAATTTGGCCATTAGGTGTTGGTGTTGCCACAACACTGTAAGTGTTGTGGCAAAGTTACTCTTGGTGGGCGCAGGAATGGGCCCAGCTGTGAAATATTGTATCAAGAATTGTAATTACATGCCTCTGTTGAACAGGGGCAGAAAAATTGGGCCTTTGGTGGTGGTGGTGGTGGTGTTGCCACAACACTGTAAGCCCCCAAAGTTACTCTTGGTGGGCGCAGGAATGGGCCCTGCTGTGAATTATTAGATCAAGAATTGTAATTACATGCCCCTGTTAAAAAGGGGCATAAAAATTGGGCCTTAGGCACAAGTGCCACAACACTGCAACCCCTCACAGATACTGTTCTTGGAGCGCAGCAATGAGCCCTGCTGCAAAGTATTGCATCAAAAATTGTAATTACATGCCCCTGTTAAACAGGGGCTGAAAAATTGGGCCTTAGCCACTGGTGGCGGTGCCCAGAACCAAAAATGTTCTTACAAGCTATGAGCATGATCATTGAGGAGGAAGAGGATAGTCACTCAGCATAACAGGATAGTCACTCAGCATCAGTATAGGCAGTCTTAAAGGGATCTGACATTTAAAAAAAAAATATTCAGTTACATCAGCATCAGGTGCTTGGTAGCTGGTGGTGATCCAAGACCTTTTTATGAAGGTCAGTTGATCGACCGAGTCGGTGGACAGGCGCACCCTGTGATTGGTTACAAAGCCTCCAGCAGCACTGAATGTGCATTCCGAAAGAACGCTGGATGCAGGACAGGCCAGTAGCTCAATTGCATACAGTGCAAGCTCTGGCCAGTGGTCCATCCTCAAGACCCAGTAACCCAGAGGATTTTCGGTGGGAAAGGTGTCCAAGTCTGATCTTGCCCCTAGGTATTCCTGCACCATGTAAACCAGACGCTGGCGATGGTTGCTGGAACCGATCATACCTTGGGGCTGCGTACTAAAAAATTGTCTGAATGCATCGGTCAGACGGCCACCTTCTCCACCGCTCCTTCTTTGACTGACCGAAGCCTCAGCAACACGTTGTCCAAGACCAGGAATTTGTAACCTCCCAGTCTCTGAGAACGCGTTGCACAGACCTTTCTGCAAGGCCTCCCGAAGATGCTTCATCCTCTGCTCCCTCTGCGACGGCAAGATAAGGTCCGCAACCTTACCCTTGTAACATGGATCAAGGAGGGTTGCCAGCCAGTAATGATCCCTCTCCTTGATCGCACGAATACAAGGATCCCTCCGCAGGCTTTGCAGGATCAGGGAGGCCATGCAGCGTAGGTTTGCTGAGGCATTTGGTCCGGAGTCCTCTGGGTCACTCAGGACGACATGATCCGCAGCCACCTCCTCCCAGCCACGTACAAGTCCATGGGTGTCTTGGGACTGTAATTGATCCCTTGAAGACTGCTGCTGATGCTAGGCTCCACCTCCATGCTGACACAATCCTCCTCCTCCTCGTCCTCTTCCTGTGTGATAGCCGGGCCAGCAGGAACACTGTCTGGATAAAGGGGGCCTTGAGAGGTAAGGAAGTCCTCCTCTTCCTGCCTTTGTTCTGCCTGTATCTCTATACTGTTTATAATGCAGCTATCAGAATCAACTGCCTGCTGTGGTATTAGTATGAGAAAAGCAGCAATTGACTTCAGTTAGTTTTAGGTGAAAACTGTGCAGAGGACACAGTACACTAACTGAAAATACTTGCAGCTCTCTGCCTTTGGTTTTATTATGAGAACACCACCACTATTAGTCACTAACTGTATTTAGGTAAGCTTTAGGTGAATGCTATGCAAAGCACACAGTACAGTATACTAAGTGAAACACTGACTGCAGCTAGCACAATCACCTGCCTGCCTGTCACAGTATAGAGAACAACAGGAACGGATCTAGCTAAACTGAATACATTGTATAAATATATATACAACACCTAGGATGCATATATATCCTCTACACACTGTAACTGCAGCTAACTGACTCGCCTGCCTGCTCTATCTAACTCAATATAAATGACACTGTCTCTCTATCTCTCAGTGAGCTCTCTCTTTAACCAACACCGCAACACACTACACAAGGCCGCCACGGAGGCGGCCTTATATAGGGTGGGGCGTGTACTAAACCCCTTGAGATATAATTGGCCAAAGCCACCCTGGTTTTGGCCAATTATGGCTCTCCGTTTTTTGCGCGCTGTGATTGGTCAAAGCATGCGGGTCATAGTGCATGCTTGGCCAATCATCAGCCAGCAATGCACTGCGATGCCGCAGTGAATTATGGCCCGTGACGCGCCACTCGAAATTAGCGCAAACGGCCCATAATGTTTGCAATTCGACGAACAACCGAACAGGCGATGTTCGAGTCAAACATGGGTTAGACTCGAACTCGAAGCTCATCCCTACTAGCTATATTTAGGTGTTCTTGCCTATCTTTACATATTCCATCCCCACATGTTGTGTTCTTCATGGTATAAATGAAATAAAAAATTAGTGGAACGCCTCATAATGGCCATCAAGTTTGTAGACCAAGGACCTCAAATTCACATATTTGCCTTAAAAGTAAGAAACTGTCAGAGGGATGTAAGTCAAAGGCCATTCAACCCACTCTCTGGTAGCCCACATTTCTTTCTGTAGCATTCTGGATCTGTCCACTGCAAAAGGAAGTTGCCAAAAAAGAGGACCCATGCCATCCAAGGGCCAGGCCTAAGGCAGTTTGAAAAAAGATATGTACCGTATATACTCGAGTATAAGCCGAGTTTTTCAGCAAATTATTTTGTGCTGAAAATGCCCCCCTCGGCTTATACTTGAGTCAACTTTTTGCACCTGATCTCCCGGACTTTGGGGACATGGTACTGGCACACATGTAGACCCACTCTTTCCCTACAAGTGTGCAAAGTTTGTTGTCCGGGGGACCTACGGCCAGGGAGCACCGATTTTTCAAAGCCGGGCACCCCTTCCATAGACTCCCATGTTAAACGGTCATTTCTCTGGTGAATTTGGGGACCCGGTACTGGCCGGTCGTAGGTCCCCTGGGTAGGTCCCCTGGACCCCAAACTTGGCACACATGTAGCCCATGTTACATGTCAGTCTAGTCATGGACACAGTGAGGCATGGGCACAGTGAGGCATGGGCACAGTGAGGCATGGACACAGTGAGGCATGGGCACAGTGAGGCATGGACACAGTGAGGCATGCACATGGACACAGTGAGGCACAGTGAGGCATGCAGATGGACACCCTAGGCTTATACTCGAGTCAATACGTTTTCCCATTTTTTTGTGGTAAAATTAGGTGCCTCGGCTTATATTCGGGTCGGCTTATACTCGAGTATATACGGTATGTTAGTTAAAAAATAAATAAAATGTGGGGTGGAAAGACTAGAGTTGGTTATTTGAGCTTTAATTTTCCATTGTTTTTCATACACTGAAATATCAGCTTTTGACCTTTTAACAACTTATTTATTTACTGTTGATGAAGTGGTAAGATGGTAACATTGTATATATATATATATATATATATATATATATATATATATCTTTGTTTGACCTTTTGCATTGGCCTGAAATTATTATTATTATTTTTATGATCAGTTTAATTTCAAGATTAGTTTTATGAACTGTTGGTATAAGGTTATAAAACGTATGATCGCTGCAAAACAATCTCTGTTAGGTATTTGTGCCATTGGCACAATATACAGAGTTGCACAGTTTAGCAGAAGCTAGAATTGAAAGACACCATGACTAGAAAGTAGCAGAAGGCCAAACAGGTTAAAAGAAGATAAAAGTATAAAATTGGAGGTTTGAGCAAAATTGTCATGATCTGTTAGAGGAAAGTGAAGAAAGGTTAGATTTCCAAGAGGGCAGAAATTCAACAGGTGAATGGATTGAATGGATGGAATGTCTTTGAGAAGATGAGTGTAGGTAGGAGGCCTGGAACATGAGTGAGTAATAAGATAATGAAATGTGATAACAGTCTTAGCAAAATGGGAATTATTGAACTATTTTTGTGTCATTTCTCTATTGGGCACCATGGGAATCTAGCAGGTGGGGGCAGATGACAAATATAAGAATAAAATGTCTTCAATGTGCCAAGCAGAGTAAAAAAAAAAAAGCTAAACCAAAAAAGTATCTATGTATTCCAAGCATTTGGACTTGCATATACAGTAAAACCTTGGTTTGAGACCATAATTTGTTCCAGAAACATGCTTGTAATCCAAAGCACTTGTATATCAAAACATTTATTACAGGGTATAAAAGAGAAGAGAGGCACCTCTAAGTGTATCTTCTGCTTCCCTGCCTGCCTACTTTGGTGAGGCTGAAGTGTACACAGGGCTCGGGACCCTTCCTCAACTTTCACATGTCAACACTCAAGCCTGGTGAATGGCCCCCAGGTAGAGTCATGTGCTCTCTCCTACCTGCAAGTACTGGGTTATTTCACTGGGCTCATGATACAGTGAAGAGAAGGTTGGTATCATCAGTTCAACTGTTGCGCTATTAGTTGACCCTGAATAGAAAGATTACAGACACAGCTGTCCTTAGGCCCAAAGGACCATTGTAAATTCTGAGATCATAAATATTTCCTGTAAATATTTTTTAGACTTGATGAAGAAGCAAATGCCTGACATGTCCTTAGGCCCAAACACTACAGTAAATTAAATAGTGAGTGCCCCCTGATCATTTTGTAAGCCTGATGAAGGAAATGCATGTTGCCGGAACGCATTGTTACCCACCTACAGTGAGGGAAAAAAGTATTTGATCCCCTGCTGATTTTGTATGTTTATCCACTGACAAAGAAATGATCAGTCTATAATTTTAATGGCCGGTTTATTTTTAACAGTGAGAGACAGAATAACAACAAAAAACTCCAGAAAAAAGTTATAAATTGCTTTGCATTTTAATGAGTGATCCCCTATCAATCAGCAAGATTTCTGGCTCCCAGATGTCTTCTATACAGGTAAGGAGCTGAGATTAAGAGTACCCTCTTAAACTAATAGATTTGTTTCGTATTAGAATTTGAAAACATTTTGACCAAATTAAAAAAAAGTCGATCAAACTTAAAAAATTTGACCAAATTTGAAAAAAATCTACCGCATTCGAAAAAATTTGACCGCATTTGAAAAAAATCTACCGGATTAAAAAAAAAAACGATCAGATTCGAAAAAATTCTACCGCATTCAAAAAAAATTGCCCGAATTCGAAAAAGTTAACATAACAAAAGTTATATATAACCATTTTCCAAAATTCAAATTTCATATAGAATGAAATGGAATTAGAATAGAAAAGATTAGAATAGAATAGAAAAGAAAAGTATAAACTAGAAAAACAATAGAACTGAATAGAATAAAATGTAATATATATTATATTTTATTCTATTTTGTTATATTGTTTTTCTAGTCTATTCTTTACTTGTTTACAAAAGTTTATTGGAAAAATAGGTAAGGCAGTTCTAGTCTATTCTTTTCTATTATTTTCTATTCAAATCTTTTCTATTCAAATTCATTCTATATGAAATTCGACCTTCTGAAGCCATCTTCTGAAATTTGAATTTTGTATAGAATGAATTTGAATAGAAAAGATTACAATAGAATAGAAAAGAAAATAATAGAAAAGAATAGCATAGAAAAACAATAGAACAGACTAAAAAAATATATTATATATATATATATATATAATTTTTTTTTATTCTGTTCTATTGTTTTTCTATTCTATTCGAATCTTTTCTATTCAAATTCGAATTCATTTATACAAAATTCGAATTTCGGAAGATGGCTTCTGAAGTTCCAAATTGTATAGAATGAATTTGCATTAGGAGTGCTCCTAATCTCAGCTTGTTACTTGTAAAAAAAAGACACCCGTCCACAGAAGCAATCAATTAGATTCCAATCTCTCCACCATGGCCAAGACCAAAGAACTGTCCAAGTGTTACGTACCTGGTGGAGATCGAGCTGTAGAGGGGGCTTCTCTTGCACCTCCTGTCCAACACCCCTGGTAGTGGTGACAGGGAGTGGAGGACACAGAGTGGCTCGAGGGCCGCTGTAGCAGATAGCTCTGGCTGGGTCTTGGCAGGAACCAGGTGACTGGAGAGCGCTGGGCCGAAACTGGGAGCCCCGTGTCGCTGGATCAGCAGCTGGAAGCATAGCCGGGACGTGAGCTAGGTGGTCATCAACAGCCGGACAGAGCAGGTACCGAGATGTGAGGCAGAGGCAAAGACGGGACGCAGGCCAGGTTCGGTACACAGTTGGGCAATGAGGCGCAGGAACATCAGGCAGAAGCGGATTGAAGCACATGCCGGGGTCACAAGTAGGCAGGCGGAGGTCAACAGGAAGGTTCAGACAAGCCAGGTCAAGATACAGGAAACTGGTACAGATCGGGTAAAAAAGACCAAGCTGAAAAAAAGCTGAAAAGACCACTTAGCAAAGTATGCATGTCACTGGCAGGTTTAAATAGGCAGACTGGCGCCAATGCGCACACGTGTGCTCACGCATGCGCCAGTACATGTCTTTGCTTGTGCATCTCTTAAAATGTCCACGCCTGCGCACCACTACGCGCTTGTTACCCGAGTTTCTCTTACACCAAGGATGTCAGGGACAAGATTGTATACCTTTTGCTTTTACTTTGCAAGGTTTGCGGGGAACAAAAGAGGAAGTAAAACCCATCAGGGTTTACTTCCTCTTTAAGTGACACTAGGAAAAGGGGAGGAAGGAAGGAAGAAAGGAAAACTTTTCTTATTTGGGTTTTAAATAATTTGCAATTTAAAAAACCTAAATATACACAATTGAATTGGCAGTAAGTTACATATGATTTCCTTAAAAAAGAAGATACCGTATATACTCGAGTATAAGCCAAGTTTTTCAGCCCTTTTTTTAGGGCTGAAAGTACACCCCTCGGCTTATACTCGAGTCAGTACCTGAAAATCGTGAAATTCCGCGGCCGGCGTCCATTGTTTAAATCTAGCGCCTTTCTCCCTGTCCCTTCCGCGATAGGCGTTTCCAGCAAATACTTGTGTTGAGTGATGCGCCTATCACGGAGGTCCTCTTGTCTGACGTCCGTGATTGGCGGAGCACTGAACACAGTGCCTGCTGGGAAACGGAGTCCGAGAATGAGAGGACCTCCGTGATAGGCGCAATACTCTACACAGTGTTTGCTGGAAACGCCTATCACGGAAGGGACAGGGAGAACGGCGCGAGATTTGAACAATGGACGCCGGCCGCGGAATTACAAGATTTTGAGGTACACTGACTCGGGCACAAGGAGGCTGCAATGGACACAGTAAGGGGGCACAGTGAGGTGACAATGGGCACAGTGAGGTGAAAATGGGCAGTGAGGTGGCACAGTGAGATGGCAATGGGCACAGTAAGGGGGCACAGTGAGGTGGCAATGGGCAGTTGGGCAGTGAGGTGGCAGTGTACACAGTGAGGTGGCAGAGTGAGATGGCAATGGGCACAGTAAGGTTGGGCAATTGGCACAGTGAGGTGGCAATGGGCACATTTCCTCCCCTCGGCTTATACTCGAGTCAATAAGTTTTCCCAGTTTTTTGTGGTAAAAGTAGGTACCTTGGCTTATACTCGGGTCGGCTTATACTCGAGTATATACGGTATGTAAAAATTCCATGATAATATACATCATCCCATTAAGTGACCATAGGGAAGGAAGGAAGGAAGGCTTTAATTAAGTTTAAAATAATTAGCAATTTAAACAACCTAAATTTACACATATGAATTTGCAGTTGGTCTATGTTGAGGCACCATTACAAGCCAGTAAAAAAATGAATACATAAAGTAAATCACACTGTAGTCCAAATAATGGAAAGCCATTATTTTAAAATGTTTTGAGGCAATAGTAAAAATCACAAGAGAATATAATTTTTCTATGCGTGTGTTTTTAAAGAACCTAGATAAAAGTATAAGATATTCAAAAGCGTTACCTCTCAGCTGTGTGGACCCTGAAAGATGCCAACATAGTGGGATTAGTTGACAGAAAAAAGATAAATGTTACTGCCGTATTTGTTTAGTAAGAAACTATTTTTTCTTATCTGAACTTGTTTTGTACTCCTTAAAAATCCCCAAATTATTAAAATTCTTTAAAAAGATTTGATATGCGTTCACATTGTATTATGGGAAAGGCCTCAAGTAAAACTGAACAAAAAAAACGAAGCATCATTTGCATTATTATTCCATTTATATGTTTGTTTATTTCATATTTTATTTGCATTATAATTTCTTAAGCGCCTGTTATATGCAGGATTAAATCAACCATCTGACAGCATAATTTATGACAGTCACAATAAGTGGATTATGAAATGTCACAATGACTTTGGGAACACAGATACGTTGTATAAGCAAAATGTCTTTTATTTTAATTTTTTTTGGCAATATGCAATGCAAGACTACAAACTTGCAAGAAAAAGCCTAAAAGTTGTGATACTTTATATTAGATCATTTTAAAAATGACTATAGACAAGTAACTCTTTCTCATTTGATATCCAAATGTAGTAGTTCAAGAATAATGTAGAATAATTCTATATTTATTTATTTTTTTATCTATATTATTTTTCCATGAGGGCTTTGTGTTGCTTTCTGCTATTTTGGGTAAATGGGAGATAGTCTCAAAATTCAACTGCAGTACTACCTGCTGGGGAACTGAATGCAGCCTATCTGCTCAGCTATAATAGGGCTCTTTGAGTGCCATTATTGCTAACTGAACATAAATCTGTCCGCCAAGTCATGAAAACAAGCGCAGACATGGAATTTACTTTTGTTTCTAATGTTTAAGAGAAAGCAGTATCCACCAGAAGAATGAACATTTTTGACTGCGCCGTCAGATATTATCATACAAGGTAAAAAAATAGGTATTACTGTTCTGTCACAATTCAACAATGAGTGAATATAAAAAGTGAGTGAATATAAAAAGTGAGTGAACATAAAAAAAATAGTGAATATAAAAAGGGAGTCAATATAAAAAGTGAGTGAATATAAAAAAATTGTGACTATAAAAAGTGAGTGAATATAAAAAATGAATGAATATAAAAAGTGAGTAAATATAAAAAGTGAGTGAATCTAAAAAAAAATGTGAATATAAAAAGTGAGTCAATATAAAAAGTGAGTGAATATAAAAAAATTGTGACTATAAAAAGTGAGTGGATATAAAAAGTGGGTGAATATAAAAAATGAATGAATATAAAAAGTGAGTAAATATAAAAAGTGAGTGAATATAAAAAAAAAAATGTGAATATAAAAAGTGAGTCAATATAAAAAGTGAGTGAATATAAAAAAATTGTGACTATAAAAAGTGAGTGAATATAAAAAGTGAGTAAATATAAAAAGTGAGTGAATATAAAAAAAAATGTGAATATAAAAAGTGAGTCAATATAAAAAGTGAGTGAATATAAAAAAATTGTGACTATAAAAAGTGAGTGAATATAAAAAGTGAGTGAATATAAAAAATGAATGAATATAAAAAGTGAGTAAATATAAAAAGTGAGTGAATATAAAAAAAAATGTGAATATAAAAAGTGAGTCAATATAAAAAGTGAGTGAATATAAAAAAATTGTGACTATAAAAAGTGAGTGAATATAAAAAATGAATGAATATAAAAAGTGAGTAAATATAAAAAGTGAGTGAATATAAAAAAAATGTGAATATAAAAAGGGAGTCAATATAAAAAGTGAGTGAATATAAAAAAATTGTGAATATAAAAAGTGAGTGAATATAAAAAGTGAGTGAATATAAAAAATTAATGAATATAAAAAGTGAGTAAATATAAAAAGTGAGTGAATATAAAAAAAATGTGAATATAAAAAGGGAGTCAATATAAAAAGTGAGTTAATATAAAAAGCGAGTGAATATTAAAAAAATAGTGCATATAAAAAGTGAGTGAATATAAAAAAATTGTGACTATAAAAAGTGAGTGAATATAAAAAGTGAGTGAATATAAAAAATGAATGAATATAAAAAGTGAGTAAATATAAAAAGTGAGTGAATATAAAAAAAATGTGAATATAAAAAGGGAGTCAATATAAAAAGTGAGTTAATATAAAAAGTGAGTGAATATAAAAAAAATAGTGCATATAAAAAGTGAGTGAATATAAAAAAATTGTGACTGTAAAAAGTGAGTGAATATAAAAAGTGAGTGAATATAAAAAATGAATGAATATAAAAAGTGAGTAAATATAAAAAGTGAGTGAATATAAAAAAATATGTGAATATAAAAAGTGAGTCAATATAAAAAGTGAGTGAATATAAAAAAATTGTGAATATAAAAAGTGAGTGAATATAAAAAGTGAGTGAATATAAAAAATGAATGAATATAAAAAGTGAGTAAATATAAAAAGTGAGTGAATATAAAAAAAAATGTGAATATAAAAAGTGAGTCAATATAAAAAATGAGTGAATATAAAAAAATGTGAATATAAAAAGTGAGTGAATATAAAAAATGAATGAATATAAAAAGTGAGTAATTATAAAAAGTGGGTGAATATAAAAAAATTGTGAATATAAAAAGTGAGTCAATATAAAAAATGAGTGAATATTGTGATAATAATAGAATTTGATAATAATATGTGTTATTAAAAAGCAGCAACTTTCCTGTGAGATACGCACAGCACACATCAATTAATTCCAAAAATTAATTGCGCTAAATTAGCGCAATTTATTTTAAGATACCATCATACAACTTCACTACTTTACTATTTTGTACATTAATACAAGTTTTATGAGCTCAGTAAACAGAGTTTAACCACTTCAGCTATGGAAAATGTACCCCCCCCTTCATGACCAGGCCCCAGGCCATTTTTTGCGATACGGTACTGTGTTGTTTTAACTGACAATTGCGCGGTCGTGCAACACTGTACCCAAATAAAATTGATGTCCTTTTTCCCCACAAATCGTTATTTTTTTGGTGATATTTGATCACCTCTGCGGTTTTTATTTTTTGCGCTATAACCCAAAAAAGGGCGACAACTTTGAAAAAAAAAACAATTTTTTACTTTCTGCTATAAAATATATTCAATAAAAAAATGTAAAAAAATGTAATTTCTTCATCAATTTAGGCCAATATGTATTCTGCTAGATATTTTTGTTAAAAAAAAAATCCCAATAAGCGTATATTGATTGGTTTGTGCAAAAGTTATAGTGTCTACAGCCTATGGGATAGATTTATGGAATTTGTATTTATTTATTATTTTTACTAGTAAGTGAGGTAATCAGCAACTTATAGCGGGGCTGTGACCTTGCAGTGGACAAACCGGACACTAAGTGAAACTACGGCATAGATTTATGGAATTTTTATTTATTAATTTTTTTTACTAGTAATGGCGGAGATCAGCGACTGATAGCGGGACTGCGACATTGCAGGGGACAAACAATGAGTGAATATAAACCTCTGCAGTTTTAATTATAACACAAAAAATGCCGACAACTTTGAAAAAAATATATATATATATTTTTTACTTTCTGCTTTAAAACATATTCAATAAAAAAATGTAGAAAACAAATATTTCTTCATCAATTTAGGCCAATATGTATTCTGCTACATATTTTTGTTAAAAAAAATCCCAATGCGCGTATATTGATTGGTTTGTGCAAAAGTTATAGCGTCTACAAAATAGGGGATAGATTTATGGAATTTTTATTTATTATTTTTACTAGTAAATGTGGTGATCAGCGACTTATAGCAGGGCTGCGACATTGCAGTGGACAAATTGGACACTGAGTGAAACTATGGGATAGATTTATGGAATTTGTATTTATTAAATTGTTTTACTTGTAATGGCGGAGATCAGCGACTTATAGTGGGGCTGCGACATTGCGGTAGACAAAGTGGACACTGAGTGAAACTATGGGATATATTTATGGAATTTGTATTTATTTAATTTTTTTACTAGTAAATGCGGCGATCAGCGACTTATAGCGGGACTGCGTCATTGCGGTGGACAAATCGGACGCCGAGTGAAACTATGGGATAGATTTATGGAATTTGTATTTATTCAATTTTTTTACTAGTAGTGGTGGCGATCAGCGACTTATAGCGGGGCTGCGACATTGAGGTGGACAAATTGGACACTAAGTGACACTTTTGGCACTTTTTTGTGGACCAGTGACCCCAATACAGTAATCAGTGCTTAAAATATGCACGGTCACTGTACTAATGACACTGGCAGGGAAGGGGTTAACATCGGGGGCGATCAAAGGGTTAAATGTGTGCCTAGGGAGTGCTTACTAACTGTGGGGGAGGTGCTTGTACTGTGAGAAGGCAGAGATCCGTTTTCCTGCCTAGCAGAAACACAGGATTCATGCCTTCCCTACTGACAGAACTGCAATCTGCCTTGTTTACATATTGTAGGCAGACCGCCGTTCTTCTCTTCTCGGTAACGATCGGCGGGTCCTGGTGGACTTAAATGGCTCCACTATTTGGCTCCTGCTGTGTCCAATCACAACTAGACCGGATCGCCGGCGGCGCGCGTGCGCGCTCCAGACCCGGAAGTGCAAAATCACATACAGGTATGTGATTTTGCAAAGAAGAACGGCCTTGCCGCCATATATATACAGTATATGGTCGGCAAGCAGTTAAAATAATTATCCCCTAGTTTGTAGACGCTATAACTTTTGCGCAAACCAATCAATATATGCTTATTGGGATTCTTTTTACTAAAAATATGTAGCAGAACACATATTGGCCTAAATTTATTAAGAAATTCGATTTTTTATACTGGATATGTTTTTTAGCAGGAAGTAAAAAATATATATATATATTTTTTAATTGTCCTTTTTTGTTTACAGCACAAAAAATAAAAACCGCAGAGGTGATCAAATACCACCAAATGAAAGCTCTATTTGTGGGGAAAAAAGTAAAAAGTACATCAATTTTATTTGTGTACAACATCGCATGACCGCGCAATTGTCAGGTAAATTAACGCAGTGCCATATCGCAAAAAAAAATGGCATGGTTATGAAGGGGGGGTAAACTTTCAAGAGCTGAAGTGGTTAAAGTAGAACTATAGGCAAATTTTTAATTTTTTTATTATTATGACTAAAGTAGGGGAAGGTAATCCCTGTCAGATTTGTTTTCGCCATTTGTGTCCCATTGCGGAGATTTACCTTCACTTCCTGTCCCATAGTCAAAACAGGAAGTGAGAGAAATCCCTGCAAATTAAGGGAAGTATTTGGGCACCCCCCAGGTCACCAGAACTAGTGTTTCCTTTGGAAGAGTTCCCCTCTAGTACTTTTCTGGGGACAACCCAAAACATGGGATTTTCTTTTACTTTCACTTTCAATGATAATGGTAAACAGGACAAATGCAGTGGGTGAATCTCCCTAAAGGGGGCACAGACAGCAATAAAAACTGTTCTAATTAATTTTCGCTCTATCCGAAAAAAAAAGCTTTATTCTTTAACCCCTTTATATCTATTACCAATATGTTGGGTGGGACTTCTTGGTATCTCTGGGATTTAGTGGCAGCTAATGGGTTCTTCTTTTGGGGGGGCGGCAGACACACAACACCCCCCAACGCTGGTGGTCCGGCACTTACCCGCTCGGCTGTGGTGTCTTCTCCTCCTCTCCTGGAGTGCGGGCAGCAGCGGCTCCGGTGTCCGATTCTCATGCTTCCTCCGCCATGTGTCTCCTCTTCCTCCAAAGCGCTAGGCATCCAATAGGATCGCCTGACGCTTTGGCTAATTGGGAAACAGGATTCATGACACACCTCCTGATTGGCGGGGAGGAACTTTAGTGTGAAAATACCAAAAATTTATTTGCTTTTGTCACACAACTGCATGGGCTTGGTGTGCATTGCTCTGCGCTCCGAGGCCACCCTTTTTTGAAGCCTATTAGAGCCTCTGGCTCTAATCAGGTGCTTCAAAAAAACACCCACCCTGCATTGAAACTCATGGTCCGGCGCCCTGATATGTACAGTAGATCAGGGGGGCCGGACGATTGGATAGGCTGGTGGGTTCTTCTTTTTGGGGGGCGGCAGACAAACAACACCCCCCCACCGCGGGCGGTCCGGCACTTATCCACTCATGTGGTGGGGCTGTGGTGTCCTCTTTTCCTCTCCTGGAGTGCGGTCAGCAGCGACTCCGTTGTCTGCTCTTCATGCTTCCTCCGCCATTTGTCCCTTCTTCCGCCAAAGCAATTAGCATCCAATAGGATCGCCTGACACTTTGGCCAATTGGGAAACAGGATTCATGACCCACCTCCTGATTGGCGGGGAGGAACTTTAGTGTGAAAATATCGAAAATTAATTTGCTATCGTCACACCTGGGTGGGCTCGGAGTGCAATGCTCCGCGCTCCGAGGCCAACCTTTTTTGAAGCCTATTAGAGCCTCTGGCCCTGATATGTACAGTATATCAGGGATCTGGACGCATGGATAGGCTGGTGGGTTCTACTTTTTGGGGGGCGGCAGACAAACAACACCCCCCCCCCCGTGGGCGGCCCGGCACTTACCCACTCGTGTGGTGGGGCTGTGGTGTCCTCTTTTCCTCTCCTGGAGTGTGGGCAGCAGCGACTCAGTTGTCGGCTCCTCATGCTTCCTCCGCCGTGTGTCCCCTTTTCCGCCAAAGTGATTAGCATCCAATAGGATCGCCTTACGCTTTGGCCAATTGGAAAACAGGTTTCATAACCCTCCTCCTGATTGGCGGGGAGGAACCTTAGTGTGAAAATACCGAAAATTCATTTGCTATCGTCACACAACTGGGTGGGCTTGGAGTGCAATGCTCCGTGCTCCGAGGCCACCCTTTTTTGAAGCCTATTAGAGCCTCTGGCTCTAATCTGGTGCTTAAAAAAATAAAAAAAAAAACACTCCGCGTTGGAATCCATAGTCTGGCGCCACTGATATGTACACTAGATCAGGGGGCCGGACGCATGAATAGGGGAGGCAGCGCCCGTGCACCCTCTATTGACGGGCCGCCACTGACTGGGATTTAAGAAGTTTGCAAGGTGTTCAGCCTTTGCCTCTCCAGAACTACCTGGGAATTTGGAATCCGGTCAGTGTTGGAAGCGCACAAACCTATGTTCTGCTTGACAATTTACTTGACATAAAAAAAAAAAAAACATCGTCACCGGCTTGCGCACGTAGAATTTAATGGCGTCAAGGGAGCCATACCAGGCACATGCAGGATGGATGGAAGATTGTGTATCGCTCTTTATTCACTTTGAAAATGTGAATATAAAATAAATGTTAGGCTACTTGTTCAAGTTTTCTTTTATTTTTTATTTTTGTCAAAAGGACTATTAGCCACCTTGGTTTATGATTGTCAATTATTTGAAAACGATCTCCATTACCCTCAGAATTCAAGTGTCTGATTGCATTTTATAGCCATGGAGGGATTCATAAAATGTCTAATGTTGGAAGAAACAGCTGTTTGTCTGCTCTAGCAAAACCCCTAAACTATTTTCTGAAGTGTTGCCTGCCGCATGGGATGCGCCACTGCCTATTAAACCAGGTTTGCTGGGAAGCAATGGATGCTAGCTGAAAAACAATTAATCCCTAAATGTTTTCCAAATATCTTTCATGTAGATGAAGTCCGTAAGAAAACCATATTTTTTTTTTAAGTCACCTTAATCTCAATGCTATGTTAAAAATACCTGTTGCACATATTATTTTAAAGAAGCTTATTAAAGATAATTCTCATAATATTGGCTGTCACGCATACACTATATTACCAAAAGTATTGGGACGCCTGCCTTTACACGCACATGAACTTTAATGGCACCCCAGTCTTTGTCTGTAGGGTTCAATATTGAGTTGGCCCACCCTTTGCAGCTATAACAGCTTCAACTCTTCTGGGAAGGCTGTCCACAAGGTTTAGGAGTGTGTCTATAGGAATGTTTGACCATTCTTCCAGAAGCATATCTAGCGCACCCACCTTTCCCCCATCCTGCATTTAACTTGGCTCCTCGCAGGGGGAGAGAGGCACACCGCGCTATCAGCCCGTACCCTCTTGTGCAAAAGGTTGAGCGGTGTTATTGTTGGGTCTTGTCTGCAGCCAGGGCCAGAATCCTCCCCTGAATGATTCTCGCCTCTATTGTGAGTAAAGGCAAGTCCTTAACTTCCCCAGTAACATGAATGTCCACAGCAGCTGAAGCTCCAACTTAAGATTTATTCTCGCTTTTCAATACACAGTCTCTTGGATAGGAAAAAGGTTGGAGCAAAGAAAACAGAACAGCTCAAGGTGTGGAGTAGGTCCAGGCACAAACGTAGCTCTTCACAGTACTACTCAGATTCTCAAGCAGTATACTAGGCGCACAGTCTCTGCCACAGACCGTGAGTTTGGTCTCTGCCACAGACCCGGTGAATAAGGCCACTGCCACTGACCTGTTGAACGTGAACTTCCTTCTTAGAACATGGCCCCTATCAAGGAGAAGATGTCCCCCCAGAGAGTCAACAGACCCTTCCTCCACAGTGACTCCCGCACCGGTCCTTCAGAATGATCCTCCCTTCTCTGAGAGTGCGGGTCCCCTCGCAAGGCTGCACCCTGGACTCCTCAATCCTTAGCGGACCCCAGCCGAAGGTGCTGGGCCCCAGGCCTTCTCCGCATCTCCTGGGTCTTCATACCCAGGTGATCAGGACAGCAGGGTAGTACCTCACCCCAGGCCAAAGGTGCCTGAGATGAAAGAGGAACACAGCCTCCGGGCCTAGGGCACCCGGAGATGGACCGCACTCACTCCCAGGCTGAAGGTGCCTGGGGGTGGACCCCAATCAGGAGATGTCTGCCCCTTTTATATCCTCTCCCAGCATGCACAGCAGGTTCCCCGTACTACTGTACGGCTGCCGAGAGGGGACATAAAAGGCACAGCACTACACTTGCAGTTCAACCCTGGCCCAGAATGGCTGGGCCACCCGCAGGCCACAGTGAACTCATCACCAGCATTATCCCCTGAAGACAAAAAGGGTCCATAGCCACTAACAAATCAAGGTGTCTGAGCCTAATTACCACTCAGAGACTCCCCTTAAATTGACTACCCTGCTACACATATATGTGAGGTTAGGCAGAAGGCCTGGTTCACAGTCTCCATTCTAATTCATCCCAAAGGTGGTCTATCCGGTTGAGGTCAGAACTCTGTGAAGGCCAGTCAAGTTCCTCCATGAGGAACATTATTTGAGCTTTGTGACACGGTGCATTATCCTGCTGGAAGGAGCCATCAGAAGATGGGGACACTGTAGTCATAAAGGGATGGACATGTTCAGCAACAATACTCAGGTAGGCCGTGGCATTTAAACGATGCTCAATTGGTATTAAGGGGCCCAAAGTGTGCCAAGAAAATATTCCCCACACCATTACACCACCACCACCAGCCTGAACCATTGATACAAGGCAGGATGGATCCATGCTTTCATGTTGTTTACACCAAATTCTGACCCGACCATCTGAATGTCGCAGCTGAAATCCAGACTCATCAGACCAGGCAACGTTTTTCCAATCTTCTATTGTTCAAATTTGAGCCTGTGTGAATTGTAGCCTCAGTTTTCTGTTCTTAGCTGAGAAAAGTGGCACCCGGTGTGGTCTTCTGCTGCTGTAGCCCATCTGCTTCAAGGTCCGATGTGTTGTGCATTCAGAGATGGTATTCTGTATACCTTGGGTGTAACGAGTGGTAATTTGAGTTACTGTTGCCTGTTGCATCTGGAACCAGTCTGTCCATTCTCCCCTGACCCCTGACATCAACAAGGCATTTTCCTCCACACAACTGATGCTCACTGGAAATTTTCTCTTTTTTGGACCATTCTCTGTAAACCCGAGAGATTGTTGTGTGTGAAAATCCCAGTAAATCAGCAGTTTTTGAAATACTCAGACCAGCCCGTCTGGCACCAACAACCATGCCACGTTCAACGTCACTTAAATCCCCTTTCTTCCCCATTGTGATGCTTTGAACTTCAGCAAGTCATCTTCACCATGTCTAGATACCTAAATGCATTGAGTTGCTGCTATGTGATTGGCTGATTAGCAGTTTGTGTTACCAAGCAATTAAACAGGTGTACCTAATAAACAGGCTGGTGAGTGTATATACAACTTTTATATTATAGCATAGATAGGGTATTACATTAAAACAATATATTTAAGAGTGGGGAAAATAATTTTAAAATTATGATATAAAACAAGTCTAAAAAAAAAGAAAAAAAGTGAGATATGTTTATTATTTACAGAACCGAATACAAGAATTTTCACAATACAACTGGCAATCGTTTTTGTTGTTTGCGGAATTCATTGATTTACAGATCCCATCAGAAGCACATTTGGTAAAATTCCCAGACCTCCACAAGGCAATTTAAAATGCCTTACTGAAAGGCCTAAGGGGGTCCCAACCAAACAGCATTTTGGCTTTTGTCAAGAAGCAGCATTAGAAGTTTATGGGAACCAGCACTGTTTTTCGATAACCTCACCTTTGGAAAAGGTACAAATGTTTCAAAAGGGACCAGATTTTCTATACAGATCTTCACAAATAACACATTTTAACTTCTTTTATTAACGAATGTTCCACGTGTTTAACTTGCCTTAAAATTCGAATTTGCTAAGGAATTGGCTTTTAGGAATTTTTCATTTTATGTCTAAAAAAAAGAGCTGTCTGAAAAAAACCCCATATAAAGCAGTAAATATGACATTCAAAAAATATTCACTGCAGGTGAATCAATCATTATTTATAAATTTATATTATATTTTTTAATTGATATTATTTTTATATATATATATATATATATATATATATATATACACATCATTTAAAATACATAGGCTCCCAATGAATGTCACATTCACTGCTCTATAAATATACCATTTGGTTGAGCCAAATTTTTAAATGTGGCCCAACCTCTCCCCTTTAGTTACAGAGGCAGCGGGCAGGGGTGTACACTAGGGTGACCAGACATCCCCGGTTTCAGGGGACAGTCCCCGGATTGAGAACACTGTCCCCGGACCAAGTCTGTCCCCGGTTTTGTCCCCGGATTGGGGATGGGGCAATTTCAAAGACAGTCAGTGCAGAATTAAAAAAAAAAAATCTGAATTACACACTCCCACTCGGCCACTCCTACTAGCTTAGGGGGTGTATTTTTTCCATTATCTGTGCCCCTTTCTGATGATCATGTGCTGGTCGGAGCGGAGGGAATATTTCTTCAGTTTCGGGTGCCCATTCAGCTCCGCTCGCATGTTTTTCTGCCTTGGCTCAAGTCCCGGCCAGCCTCCTGCCTACTTATCTCATTGCCTTCCCTGGCGGAGTGATCTTCCTCCGTTCCCCACCCAGTAGTAGCCGGGGCCCGGAGAGTAAGACTTGACAGGCTGTGAGATGGAGGCAGCGATGGTCAGAGAGTCGCTGATTGCCGCCATTACTAGTAAAAAAAAAAAAATATGTCCCCGGATTTAATTTTAAAAATCTGGTCACCTTAGTGTACACATGCTTCTGGTGTGAAGCTTTGCTTTGTGTCTGTGGCAGGAATTGCACCCCCCATCGTGTTTGGTGGGCACTAATGCCCACCAAACACGACCCATTCATGTAAATAGGGCTGTGCTACAACTGCCCCACAACCGTGGGCAATGCTTGGTGCTCCTTGCTTTCCAGAGCAGTGGCAGTCCTTACCAATAGTGTGAATGAGCCCTATGTTTAGTGTTGTTATTATTATTTTAAAGGGTTGGTCATTTTTTAAATATATACAGTGTATATATATATATGTATATATATTTATATATATTGATCTGAGGGTTTTTTCGCTCAGTAGAAGATGCATTTAAGTTAGCCCACACCAGTCCACACTGTAGTTAAGGGCAAAACAAAAGTAAAGGCCACAAAAATAGTTGCCCATGCAAGGGGTTTTCACTATCAAAACAGGTAACAAAAATGCCAAGCCATCAGACTTTCTCTTCAGCAGTTCTTTTTCTTTTATCAGGATCCTTCAGATTCAGCTATCTGGGCACTCCTGATCTTTAGTTACAGCATTCAGATTTATGGGCCCACTCTGAACACACCATCCCCACCGAGAAACATGGTGGTGGCAGCATCATGTTGTGGGGCTTTTCTTCCGCAGGGACAAGAAAGCTGGTCAGAAATGATGGGAAGATGGATGGAGCCAAATACAGGGCAATCTTAGAAGAAAACCTGTTAAGACGACACACGACCGAGAATCTCGTCAGGAAAAAACCCGTTGTTTTTCCTAACGAGATTCTTGACAAGAATCTTGTTCCGGCTGAGTGTACACACGATCGATTCAAAAGAACCGCCGTTCTTTTGAATGGCACAAATGCGGTGACGTCATCGACTACGACGAGCGTGCGCTTGTCACATTCAATGCCGTCGCCGCCATCTTGCTACACCCTATCTATGCCTAGGAAGCTACCGCGCATGCGTCAAAGTCATTTCGAGCATGCGTGGGTTTCCACGGCGACAGGTAAGCGTACACACTCTCGAGTTTCTCGTCGGGAAAACAGGCCGACGAGAATCCCCGACGAGAAAATAGAGAGCAGGTTCTCTATTTTTCTCGTCGAGATTCTGCCCAGTTTTCTTGACGAGAAATCTGAAAGCCTCGTACACACGCATGGTCTACTCGGCAAGAAAGCTCTGCCGGCAAGTTTCTTGCTGGTTTTCGCCGAGAAAATCGGTCGTGTGTACGAGGCTTTAGAGTCTGCAAAAGACTTGAGACTGGGGCGGAGGTTCACCTTCCAGCAGGACAACGACCCTAAACATACAGCCAGAACTATAATTAATGGAATGGTTTAGATCAAAGCATATTCATGTGTTAGAACGGCGCAGTCACAGTCCAGACCTAAATCCAATTGAGAATCTGTGGCAAGACTTGAAAATTGCTGTTCAGACGCTCTCCATCCAATCTGACAGAGCTTGAGCTATTTTGCAAAGAACAATGAGCAGAAATGTCACTCTCTAGATGTGCAAAGCTGGTAGAGACATCCCCAAAAAGACTTGCAGCTGTCATTGCAGTGCAAGGAGGTTCTACAAAGTATTAACTCAGGGGGGCTGAATACAAATGCCCCCCACACTTTTCACATATTTATTTGTAAAAAATTTTGAAAACCATTTATTATTTTCCTTCCACTTCACTTCACTTCATGTGCCACTTTGTGTTGGTCTATCACATAAAATACCAATAAAATACATTTACGTTTTTGGTTGTAACATGACAGAATGTGGAAAATTTCAAGGGGTGTGAATACGGTGGATATACATTTTTAATTTAAGTAGTTTAGTGTATTGTATAATCATTAAAAAAAAAAATATATATATATATATATATATATATATATATATAAATTATTATTATTTTTTTAATAGTTTAATGTATAATAATTTTTACATAAGTTATTAACTTATTAGCAATATTAGCATTAGCAAATATTTGTGAGATTAAAACTGAAATTAAGGAACTGAACAGGAATTATTAGAACACAACACTATGCAATGTTTATTGTATAATTTGGAGCCAAGCTTGCTGTAACAAAAATTTAAAAATAACTTTTTTTTGTTTCCCGTTATTGCTTTATTTTGACTCCAGGGCATTTCTACCTTTGTTCATAATATGGTGGTTACAATGGAGTTATAGTAAAAAATTAATAAGCAGATGTTAAAATATTCAAAGTAAATGATATGATTAATATTAATGAAAGAGTCTAAAACCTTAACTTCTTTAATAAATGAAAAGTCCTTCATAGGTCTGAGGTTCAGTCACATGGCTGATAGTGTCACTAAACCCAACAGAGGAAAAAAATCAAGTTCAGTGCAATCATCTATATTAATTGTTTTACCTTGCAACAGTATCATCTGTGTGCACATCCTGAAAACTGAATATAAAATTATCTGTGCTCCTATTGTAAATCCATTGTGAGTGTAGTTTCTGTGGTACTACTGTATGTGGGAATGTAAGAATCCTCCTCTACTCCCTGCTGCAAACAGCCAACACCGAAACGTAATAAAACAGAAGAAAAACCCTTCCGGAAATCTCCACCCACATAGCACCACTGTGTCCATTGAAACTATTGGGAGGTATGATGTAAATGAGATGCATGTATAGTTCTGTTGGGACACACATGGGCTCCTGGATTTTTTAGTTAGCAGACAGCAATGTACATGACCGCTAGGGATGAGCTTCGAGTTCGAGTCGAACCCATGTTCGACTCGAACATCGCCTGTTCGCCGAATTTCGAACATTATGGGCCGTTCGCGCCAAATTCGAGTGGCGCGTCACGGCCCATAATTCACTGCGGCATCGCAGTGCATTGCTGGCTGATGATTGGCCAAGCATGCACTATGACCCGCATGCTTTGGCCAATCACAGCGCGCAAAAAATGGAGAGCCATCATTGGCCAAAGCCAGGGTGGCTTTGGCCAATTATGTCTCAGGGGGTTTAGTACATGCCCCACACTATATAAGGCCGCCTCCGTGGCGGCCTTGTGTAGTGTGTTGCGGTGGTTAAAGAGAGAGATTACAGAGAGAGAGAGAGAGAGAGAGAGACAGTGTAATTTGATTTTGAGTTAGATAGAGCAGGCAGGCGAGTCAGTTAGCTGCAGTTACAGTGTGTAGAGGATATATATGCATCCTAGGTGTTGTATATATACTGTATTTACAAACTGTATTCAGTTTAGCTAGATCCGTTCCTGTTATTCTCTACTGACAGGCAGGCAGGTGATTGTGCTAGCTGCAGTGTTTCACTGTGTACTGTGTCCTTTGCACAGCGTGCACCAAAAGCTTACCTCAATACAATTGCTGGTGTTCTGATACAAATACAGGCAGGGAGTTGCAGTATTTTGCTTTAGTGTCTTTTGCACAGTGTGCACCTAAAGCTTACCTAAATACAATTGCTGGTGTTCTGATACAAATACAGGCAGGGAGCTGCAGTATTTTTCTTTAGTGTCCTTTGCACAGTGTGCACCAAAAGCTTATCTCAATACAATTGCTGGTGTTCTGATACAAATACAGGCAGGGAGCTGCAGTATTTTGCTTTAGTGTCCTTTGCACAGTGTGCACCTAAAGCTTACCTCAATACAATTGCTGGTGTTCTGATACAAATACAGGCAGGGAGCTGCAGTATTTTGCTTCAGTGTCCTTTGCACAGTGTGCACCTAAAGCTTATCTCAATACAATTGCTGGTGTTCTGATACAAATACAGGCAGGGAGCTGCAGTATTTTGTTTTAGTGTCCTTTGCAAAGTGTGCACCTAAAGCTTACATGAATACAATTGCTGGTGTTCTCATACAAATACAGGCAGGGAGCTTCAGTATTTTGCTTTAGTGTCCTTTGCACAGTGTTCACCTAAAACTTACCTGAATACAATTGCTGGTGTTCTCATACAAATACAGGCAGGGAGCTGCAGTATTTTGTTTTAGTGTCCTTTGTACAGTGTGCACCTAAAGCTTACCTGAATACAATTGCTGGTGTTCTCATACTAATACCACAGGCAGGGAGTTAAGAATTACAAATAGATTCTACGTAACAACAAACCTACAGTCCCTGTTTAGTTTGCACCGCCTGTATACTGCTGTTCAGAGTATATAGGGCCTGGGGGCCCCACACCCTTCCTTTTTTTAATTTGGGTGCGGGGCTCCCCTTAATATCCATACAAGACCCAAATGGGCTGGGGGGGGGGTGCGTACCCATGCCGATTTTCTCAATGATTTTCATCCATATTGCCGGGACCACACATTACATTAAAGCCGCAAGCAGTTTTAAATTACTTTTTTTCCTTTAGAAATGTAATTTTGTGCAGGGACAGTTCTAAACACGGGAAACACGCGCCACTTCACAGGCATACCATAGACACCCCCCAGGTCCGATATTTAAAGGAATATTTCACCTTTTTTTTTCACTTTATGCATCATTAAAATCACTGCTCCCGAAAAAACACCAGTTTTTAAAACGTATTTTTGCATTGATACATGTCCCCTGGGGCAGGACCCCAGTCCCCAAACCCTTTTTAGGACAATAACTAACATATTAGCCTTCATAATTAGCACTTTTGATTTTGAACATTTGAGTCCCATAGAATTTAATAGGGTTCTAAAGTTTGCGCAAACTTTCAGCCTATTCGCAGGTTCTGGTGCGAACCGAACCTGGGGGTGTTCGGCTCATCCCTAATGACCGCATGTGTCAGTTGCAATGTGAGTACATGCACCTCCTCTGAGAAAAAAACCTTGGGCTTTATGGAAGATTTAGTAACACTTTAATAGTCATGGTCATGGAGTATTTGCTAGAGGAACTTAGGAAGTTGTTCAAGGTAAAAACCCAGCCAGTAACTTTGCCTGAACCATCTCCTGCCTTCAGTTCATCCCCATTCACATTCACCTGGCAGAGAGCTTTTGACCAAGCTTCAGTCCTGGTCATGTGATCAGGCAGCAGATCAATGCAGGATTAAATGTAATACAATAAAAAGTCATGTTTTGTGCCCTTTCATTAAAGTCCATCTCAAGAAGAACTGAAAAATGCTCCCTTGCAGTGGGACTGCCCCTGCACTGCAAGATTAGAATTTTGGTCTAGGGGGCCGTAAAAGGCAGTTTTTCTTAGATGATCTTCCACTTCCCCCCTTAGCTGGGGCTTTCTGCTACTCCCCTATGCTCTGGCAGTGGACTGTCCCATGGCTCCCTCATGGGCTATGAACTCTGCATTGGACTTGATGACATCAGGGGACCTGTGACTGCCAGAGCCTGTGGGAGCAGAGGATCGGGGAGGCAAAAGTGCTTCTTGCGGACCACCCCTAGACCTAAACAAGCATTTAACAAACGCAGTTCGGGGGCAGCTCCACTGCCCAGGAGCATTTTTAATTTCCCTGGAGTTTGGCTTTAACCTTAATGATACCATATATACTGAATATTAAAAAAAATCCTCCACCATGTGTGAGGGGGTTAGCTCGGCAGCGGGTGTGGGTGACCCCCGGGATGGGCTCCCCACACAAAAACAGGCCCAGCAAACGGAGGTTGTGGTTTCCAAAATCAAAAAAGGTGCGGTTTATTTTCTATTTACAGTGACAAAACACAGCAAAGCAAAAGAAACATAAACAAAATAAATCCTGGTCAACTTGACCTCTAACTAAACATACAGGTTTCCTAACTAACAACTGGGATCAGCCTAGTGCTGTCCTAGTCCCTAAGTCCCTGGTTTTAAATGTCCAAGCAAATAGCCACACAGGCTTTGTCTCACCGCACAGGGGTTCACTCTCCCTAGACAGTCCACACAGGTCTGGTTCCAGGCATGAGCTAACATCTAATGAAGCTGGGAGTTCTTATAGAGGCCTAAATGAGCTGACAAGGTTCAGCTGGTCTCCTCATCTCTGTCTGCACGACGCCCCACACTCTCCCTAGAGGTATGAGTCATCCATGAGCCCACTAGCCTTATACAACTCTCCACCTAGTTGTATAAGTCGGCGTAAAGCCTGAATCTGGGCGAAATATATCTACCCCCCTGGATGCAACCAGGTGACTTTACCTTCCTGCTGTCACATACCCCCCCTCTTGTTTTAACCTCGGGGTTGGAACACCAGCAATCAGGCATTCATGTACTCGAGACAAAGCATCCACATTCCCCATTTGAACGCCAGGGCGATGCTTTACTGTGAAGTTGAATTCCTGGAGGGCCAGGAACCACCTATTCACTCTTCTATTTGTTTCCTTGTTTTGAGCCATCCACTTTAACGGAGCGTGATCCGTAACCATGTCAAAGTGCCTACCTAGCAGGTAGTACCGAAGGGAATCTAGAGCCCACTTCACCGCTAAACACTCCTTTTCAACGGTGGCGTAATTTACCTCATGGGACTTCAACTTCCTGCTGAGGTAAATGACTGGGTGCTCTTCCCCGTTCCAGACCTGGGACAATACTGCTCCTAACCCCACATCTGACGCATCACTTTGTACGACAAAGTCTTTAGAGAAGTCGGGTGAGTACAACACTGGCTGGCTACATAAGGCTTGTTTCAAGAATTGGAATGCTGCCTCAGCCTCGGGGGTCCATTTAATCATGACCGACCCTTTCCCCTTCGTCAGGTTGGTTAGGGGCACAGCCTTAGAAGCAAAGTGGGGAATGAATCGCCGATAATACCCAGCGATTCCCAGAAAGGCTCGTACCTGCTTCTTGCTGTTGGGACGTGGCCAACTCTGGATGGCCTCGACTTTGTTGAGTTGGGGTTTTATTACTCCCCTCCCAATGGTGTACCCAAGATATTTGGCCTCTTCCTGCCCAATGGTACACTTCTTGGGGTTAGCCGTAAACCCCGCTTCCCGAACAGAGTCCAGGACTGCTTGCACTTTTGGCAGATGTGAGGCCCAATCTGTGCTATGGACAATTACGTCATCCAGGTAAGCCGCAGCATACTTCCGATGGGGCCTCAGCATCTGGTCCATTTTCCGCTGGAATGTGGCCGGCGCATTCTGTAACCCGAACGGCATTCTTTTATATTGGAACGCCCCGTCTGGGGTTACAAATGCGGTTTTCTCTTTGGCCGACTTGGCCAGGGGGATTTGCCAATACCCTTTTGTGAGGTCAAGAGTCGTCATGTATCGGGCTGTTCCCAGCCGGTCGATCAACTCATCTATACGTGGCATGGGGTAGGTGTCAAATTTTGTAACTTTGTTCAACTGACGAAAATCGTTACAAAATCGCCAGCTCCCATCCGGTTTAGGCACCAACACAATGGGACTAGACCAATCACTTTGGGACTCCTCTATCACCCCTAAGTTCAGCATTTTCTGTACTTCCTCCCGTATTGCCTCCCGTCGGGCCTCTGGGATCCGATAGGGTTTTAACTTCACCCTTTCACCGGGCGGGGTAATGATGTCATGCTCTACCCCAGATGTTTGTCCCGGCAGCTCAGAGAATACCTCCTTGTTGCAAAGCACAAACTCCTTAACCTCCTGTTGTTGGGGTTGTGACAAGGTGGCTGCTATTCCAACCTCAGGAATCACGCAACCAGTTTGAGCTGGTGACCAAGTGTCTGCGACTAGGGACTCTCTATCCCTCCAGGCTTTCAACAGATTAACGTGATAGATCTGTTCGGGCTTTCGCCTTCCTGGTTGTCTGACCTTGTAATTCACTTCGCTCACTTTTTCCATTATCTCGTAGGGGCCTTGCCATTTGGCGAGGAATTTACTTTCAACCGTAGGGACAAGTACCAGTATCCTATCCCCCGGGGAAAAGGTACGGGTCTTGGCTCCACGGTTGTACACTCTCTGCTGTGCTAACTGCGCTTGGGCCAAATGTTCCTTCACGATGGGCATTACCTGTGCAATTCGGTCTTGCATCAGGGCGACATGCTCAATCACACTCCTGTGGGGAGAACTCTCACTTTCCCAAGTTTCCTTGGCAATATCCAACAGCCCTCTTGGGTGTCTCCCATACAGTAACTCAAAGGGGGAGAATCCCGTAGAGGATTGGGGCACCTCCCTAATAGCAAACATCAGATAAGGAAGTAGACAGTCCCAATCCTTTCCATCTCTATCCACCACTTTCTTCAACATTTGTTTTAGGGTTTTGTTGAATCTTTCAACCAGCCCATCGGTTTGGGGGTGATACACAGATGTACGTAATTGCGTCACTTTGAACAATTTACACAGCTCCTTCATAACCCGGGACATAAAGGGTGTACCTTGGTCCGTAAGCAGTTCTTTACAAATACCCACCCGGCTAAACACAAGAGATAGCTCTTTGGCTATGGTTTTGGCCGAGGTATTTCGGAGAGGGATCGCTTCTGGATAATGGGTGGCATAGTCCATTATAACTAATATGTACTGGTGCCCCCTAGCGGACTTGATTATAGGACCTACCAAATCCATGGCGATCCTCTCAAACGGGACCTCAATGATGGGTAGAGGGACCAGCGGGCTACGGAAATGTGGCATTGGGGCCGACATCTGACACACAGGGCAGGAGGAACAATAATTTTCTATGTCCTTCATCACCCCCGGCCAATAGAATCTCTGTAATACCCTCTCTCGGGTTTTCTCTGTCCCCAGATGACCTCCAAGAATGTGCCCATGAGCCAACTCCAACACCAACTTCCTGTAAGGTTTGGGCACCACAAGCTGCTCAACGGTTTCTTCTGCCCTTTTTGCCACCCGATACAGTAGGTCCTTCTCTACGCTGAAGTATGGGTAAGTGCAGGTATTATCTGGGTTCACTAACTCGCCATCTATTTTCACTACGTTTTCCCGTGCCTTTATTAGGGCGGGGTCTTTCAACTGTTCTGTGGCAAAGTTTTCCCTGTGAACCTCAAGATCAGAAAACTCCACAGACGGTAGGTTTTCGTCTGAGGAGGTGGGCTCCTCTCCAGTTTCTTGAGTCTTCCCTGCCAATACTGATAAGGGAAATTCCGGAGAGTCCTCACCACTCTCAGGGGAGTTCTGGCTATCACATTCCTGGTACATAGGGGCACCAGTGGGGGGCTCAGGATCATCCCACAGTTCCCAGAACTTCGGAAAATCCCTTCCCACAATGGCGTCATGCGGTAACTGAGATACTAAGCCCACTGGATGAAAGAGGGTACCTTTGGGGGTCTCGAAACACACTGTAGTCACTGGATACTCTCGGGTGTCCCCATGCACACAAATAACAGCTACCTTGCTATTCCCAGAGACCTCTGTTTTAACTAACTCAGCCTTTATCAGGGTCACAAGGCTACCTGAATCCAGCAATACCACAACATTTCTACCATTAACACACATTTTGCATAAATGTTTCTCAGTTCCTCGAATGGCAGTGCATGCGACTGTCGCACACAGCGACTGACGTCTGCCCGTCAGAAAGTCACACTGCATGGGTTCCTCCACAACCGGGCAATTGGCTGCAATATGTCCCGCTTGCCGGCAGCGGTAGCAAACGATCCTTCTTGCCGCCTCTTGAGCCGCTGATTCCCCAGGCTGTTCTCGCCAAACTTGGGGTAGAGCTCCCACCCTCTCACTCTCTCCACCCTCACCCCTTGGAATCCTCTTATCCGCCCCTGGGGATGGTCTGGTCTTAGGGTGGAAAGTCCGAGTGTCTCTGGAAGAGGCCGTCAGGTTCTCTGTAGCCAAGTATTTCTCCACACGATCCACAAGACCATCGGCCGTCTCTGGGTCTCCATGGCTTACCCACTTTTGGATGGCAGTAGGAAGAGCTCTCAAAAACCGATCCATTACAACACGTTCCACAATCTTTGGTGCGGACAAAGTCTCTGGCTGTAGCCACTTTCTGCTCAGGTGAATGAGATCATACATTTGAGACCTGGGGGGTTTTCCAAGCTGGAAAGTCCAGTTATGCACACGCTGAGCCCGGACAGCCAGGGTGACACCCAGCCTTGCCAATATTTCAGCTTTTAGCATCACATAGTCTTTTGCTTGGTTAGGCTCTAGGTCATAGTAAGCTTTCTGCGATTCACCAGTTAACAGAGGAGCCACCAGTCCAGCCCACTGCTCCTCAGGCCACTTTTCTCTTTCAGCGGTCCTTTCAAATGTGGTCAAAAATACCTCTGGATCATCCTCTCCAGTCATTTTTGTCAATAAACGACTGACCCCAAAGGACGCGGTATTAGTGGGACGGCTTTCCTCACTGGTCTGCGGACGTTGCTGCATTACTGCTTCCATCTGTTGTTGTAGTCTCTGCTCTTGCTTCTGCAACAGGTCTATGAAGCGGGCCTCAGATTGCTGCTGGGCTTGTTGCTGAGCCTCCAGACTCTGTTGCAAAGTTGCGTTTGTCTGCTGCTGGGCTGCAAGGCTCTGTTGATGAGCTTGCTGCTGGGCTGCAAGGCTCTGTTGATGAGCTTGCTGCTGGGCTGCAAGGCTCTGTTGATGAGCTGCAAGGCTCTGTTCATGAGCTGCAAGGCTCTTTTGCAAACCTGCATTTGTCTGCTGTTGATTGGCATTTGCTAGAGCCAGCTGTTTCAGTATCTCCTCCATGCTGGCTTAAAAAAAAACTGCCACTGGTTCTCCACCAACTGTGAGGGGGTTAGCTCGGCAGCGGGTGTGGGTGACCCCCGGGATGGGCTCCCCACACAAAAACAGGCCCAGCAAACGGAGGTTGTGGTTTCCAAAATCAAAAAAGGTGCGGTTTATTTTCTATTTACAGTGACAAAACACAGCAAAGCAAAAGAAACATAAACAAAATAAATCCTGGTCAACTTGACCTCTAACTAAACATTCAGGTTTCCTAACTAACAACTGGGATCAGCCTAGTGCTGTCCTAGTCCCTAAGTCCCTGGTTTTAAATGTCCAAGCAAATAGCCACACAGGCTTTGTCTCACCGCACAGGGGTTCACTCTCCCTAGACAGTCCACACAGGTCTGGTTCCAGGCATGAGCTAACATCTAATGAAGCTGGGAGTTCTTATAGAGGCCTAAATGAGCTGACAAGGTTCAGCTGGTCTCCTCATCTCTGTCTGCACGACGCCCCACACTCTCCCTAGAGGTATGAGTCATCCATGAGCCCACTAGCCTTATACAACTCTCCACCTAGTTGTATAAGTCGGCGTAAAGCCTGAATCTGGGCGAAATATATCTACCCCCCTGGATGCAACCAGGTGACTTTACCTTCCTGCTGTCACACATGCTATTACAAGAACCTTTCAAGAACTTTTCCTGTAAAAATACTCATGCAATGAAAACCTACCAAAACTACAATAGTGACAAGGGATCCACCACTGCTCAATCCCACAATGCTCCTTCCATTGATCAACCCATCTTTGCTAAAGAAGTGACAAAAGTTTGAGCAAAATCACTGACATTCCAGTTTTGCATGAACATCATTCCTCCAAGATAAAAATGACATGACCAATGCATTGGTGGGGAGCAAAAAATGAAGGACACTTTGAGAAAAGAAAGTAAATTAGACTGCCAGTGCTTTTATTTCCCCTTCTCCCCATAATTGGATGTTAGTTCACTTCTCTCTATTTTAGTAAATGATTCCTGCTTTATTTCTAAACTAATAACTGAGTTACATGTGGTTTGGTCTAATGCAAAAACCAATTGCACTTTGATCTTTGCTCTGGTGCCACCAGCTATGTGAGTATAGCATTCAATATCTCTACAACAAAAGACTTATTATGTGGCTAACCAAACATGACAAATGTAGAGCCATAAAATAATGAAATACATCTACTGCAGTAGCAAAAAACGAAATCACTTTAAATGAGCTATATCAGCCAGTAATACCGTATGACAAGAGAAGAGGATGGGGAGGGTGAATTAAATATTCCAGATATCAAGATGGCACAACTATTTAAAGAATCTCATATATCCAATCCCTTACTCAAATTGTCTTCTGGTTAAGTAGATTCAGGAGGTCTCTGAAGAAATTAAATGTACAAAAAGGGACACCAGTGAAGTAAAGTACCCAGAAACGTAATCCATATATTAATTAACCACTTAAGCCCCGGACAATTTTGGTGGTCAAAGACCAGGCCACTTTTTGCGATTCGGCACTGAGTCGCTTTAACTGACAATTGCGCGGCCGTGCGACGTGGCTCCCAAACAAAATTTACGTCCTTTTTTTCTCACAAATAGAGCTTTCTTTTGGTGGTATTTGATCAACTCTGCGGTTTTTATTTTTTGCGCTATAAACAAAAATAGAGCGACAATTTTGAAAAAAATGCAATACTTTTTACTTTTTTCTATAATAAATATCCCCAAAAAATATATAAATTTTTTTTTTTTCCACAGTTTAGGCCTATACATATTTTTATACATATTTTTGGTAAAAAAATCGCAATAAGCGTTTATTGATTGGTTTGCGCAAAAGTTATAGCTTCTACAACATAGGGAACTGTTTTATGTAATTTTTATAAATATTTATTTTTTTACTAGTTATGGCGGCGATCAGCGATTTTTATCATGACTGTGACATTATGGCGGACACATGGGACACCATTTTGGGACCATTGGTGATTTTTACAGCGATCAGTGCTATAAAAATGCACTGATTGCTGTAAAAATTACACTGACAGTGAACGGGTTAACCACTAGGTGAGCTGTAGGTGTTAAGTGTGACCAAGTGAGTGATTCTTACTTTTAGGGGGCGTGGCTACACGTGATACGTCACTGCTGACCGTTTCCGATCACAGGGAACGGTCATCAGTGACAGTGTCACTAGGCAGAATAGGGGCATGCCTTGTTTACAAAGGCATTCCCCTTTTCTGCCCTTGCTGACCGCAATTGCGGGACTCCCGGGAACATCGAGTTCCCGGGACCCACGGCCTCGCTCGCAAGTCACACGGCGGGCACGCGCCCACTGGGCACCAGATTTAAAGGGACGTACCTGTACGCCAATCTGTCTGCCCATGCCATTCTGTCGACGTACATCTGCGTGTGGCGGTCGGCAAGTGGTTAAAGTAGCTGATAGGTGCCAGCTTGCTCACTGTGTGTGTTGCTATGGCTATTTTAGTGATTTTTATAGCATGCATATATGAAATAGTACATTTACACTACCATGCATTGTTTTTAAAAGCTAGGTTTCCACTATTCATAAGCTAATGAACTTGTTGGACTGGTTTGTGAAGCTCAGGACAGGAAATGCTTCTGGCAGGAGGAAGGGGGAGAGAATAGGATTTGAAACAAAACCATTTGCTCAAGACAAAGGAGCAGTACTAGAGATATCCTGGAAGAAGACTCCATCAGGACAAACAAAGTAGCTGTTTAGTGTATACCTATTGCATACATTGTACATGCTTATTTGTTGGGAAGGATAGATAGTTTGGGCATGTATATTTTGCATGCATATTTTGTGATACTTTGCATGTCATAAATTGTTTTTCCTACAATTGTATGTGCAGCATTTTTTGTTTAGTAAAACTCATTAATATACTACAGAGGTTTTTATGCTTCCTTGTAGGGATGAGCTCGGTGTTCGAGTCGAACATACGTTCGACTCGAACATCGGCTGTTCGATCGTTCGCCGAACAACGAACGATTTGGGCCGTTCGCGCCTAATTCGCGGCCCACAATGCACTACGCCATCGCAGTGTCATCCAGGCGCTGTGATTGGCCAAGCATGCACTGTGACCCCGCATGCTTGGCCAATCACAGCGCCGGCAGCGAGGAGAGCAATGATTGGCCACAGGCAGGATGCCTGTGGCCAATTATTGCTGAGGGTGTTTAGTACACGCCCCACACTATAAAAGGCCGCCAGCACGGCGGCCTAGTGTAGTGTGTTCCGGAGCAGGGAAAGAGAAGCATAGGCAGGGACAGTGACATTTTTTTTCTTGCTTAACCTGGATTCCTTTAGTTTAGGGAAAGAGAAGGATAGGTAGGGAGAGTGTCAGTCTGTTTTACTGTGCTAAACCTTGTTTGTAGGGACAGGGAAGGACAGTGAGGGAAATTCTCATTGTGCTATACTGTGCTAAAGCATTCCTCATCAACCATCTTTAAAAAAAAAAAAATATAGGGACAGAAAACTATAGGTAGGGAGAGTGTCAGTGTGTTTTACTGTGCTAAACCTTGTTTGTAGGGACAGGGAAGGACAGTGAGGGAAATTCTCATTGTGCTATACTGTGCTAAAGCATTCCTCATCAACCATCTTTAAAAAAAAAAATTTATAGGGACAGAAAACTATAGGTAGGGAGAGTGTCAGTGTGTTTTACTGTGCTAAACCTTGTTTGTAGGGACAGGGAAGGACAGTGAGGGAAATTCTCATTGTGCTATACTGTGCTAAAGCATTCCTCATCAACCATCTTTAAAAAAACATTTTTTATAGGGACAGAAAACTATAGGTAGGGAGAGTGTCAGTGTGTTTTACTGTGCTAAACCTTGTTTGTAGGGACAGGGAAGGACAGTGAGGGAAATTCTCATTGTGCTATACTGTGCTAAAGCATTCCTCATCAACCATTTTTAAAAAAAAAAAAAATTATAGGGACAGAAAACTATAGGTAGGGAGAGTGTCAGTGTGTTTTACTGTGCTAAACCTTGTTTGTAGGGACAGGGAAGGACAGTGAGGGAAATTCTCATTGTGCTATACTGTGCTAAAGCATTCCTCATCAACCATCTTTAAAAAAAAAAATTTTTTATAGGGACAGAAAACTATAGGTAGGGAGAGTGTCAGTGTGTTTTACTGTGCTAAACCTTGTTTGTAGGGACAGGGAAGGACAGTGAGGGAAATTCTCATTGTGCTATACTGTGCTAAAGCATTCCTCATCAACCATCTTTAAAAAAAAAAATTTTTATAGGGACAGAAAACTATAGGTAGGGAGAGTGTCAGTGTGTTTTACTGTGCTAAACCTTGTTTGTAGGGACAGGGAAGGACAGTGAGGGAAATTCTCATTGTGCTATACTGTGCTAAAGCATTCCTCATCAACCATCTTTAAAAAAAAAAAAATTTATAGGGACAGAAAACTATAGGTAGGGAGAGTGTCAGTGTGTTTTACTGTGCTAAACCTTGTTTGTAGGGACAGGGAAGGACAGTGAGGGAAATTCTCATTGTGCTATACTGTGCTAAAGCATTCCTCATCAACCATCTTTAAAAAAAAAAAAATTATAGGGACAGAAAACTATAGGTAGGGAGAGTGTCAGTGTGTTTTACTGTGCTAAACCTTGTTTGTAGGGACAGGGAAGGACAGTGAGGGAAATTCTCATTGTGCTATACTGTGCTAAAGCATTCCTCATCAACCATCTTTAAAAAAAAAATTTTTTATAGGGACAGAAAACTATAGGTAGGGAGAGTGTCAGTGTGTTTTACTGTGCTAAACCTTGTTTGTAGGGACAGGGAAGGACAGTGAGGGAAATTCTCATTGTGCTATACTGTGCTAAAGCATTCCTCATCAACCATCTTTAAAAAAAATTTTTTATAGGGACAGAAAACTATAGGTAGGGAGAGTGTCAGTGTGTTTTACTGTGCTAAACCTTGTTTGTAGGGACAGGGAAGGACAGTGAGGGAAATTCTCATTGTGCTATACTGTGCTAAAGCATTCCTCATCAACCATCTTTAAAAAAACATTTTTTATAGGGACAGAAAACTATAGGTAGGGAGAGTGTCAGTGTGTTTTACTGTGCTAAACCTTGTTTGTAGGGACAGGGAAGGACAGTGAGGGAAATTCTCATTGTGCTATACTGTGCTAAAGCATTCCTCATCAACCATCTTTAAAAAAAAAAAAAATTATAGGGACAGAAAACTATAGGTAGGGAGAGTGTCAGTGTGTTTTACTGTGCTAAACCTTGTTTGTAGGGACAGGGAAGGACAGTGAGGGAAATTCTCATTGTGCTATACTGTGCTAAAGCATTCCTCATCAACCATCTTTAAAAAAACATTTTTTATAGGGACAGAAAACTATAGGTAGGGAGAGTGTCAGTGTGTTTTACTGTGCTAAACCTTGTTTGTAGGGACAGGGAAGGACAGTGAGGGAAATTCTCATTGTGCTATACTGTGCTAAAGCATTCCTCATCAACCATCTTTAAAAAAAAAAAAAATTATAGGGACAGAAAACTATAGGTAGGGAGAGTGTCAGTGTGTTTTACTGTGCTAAACCTTGTTTGTAGGGACAGGGAAGGACAGTGAGGGAAATTCTCATTGTGCTATACTGTGCTAAAGCATTCCTCATCAACCATCTTTAAAATAAATTTTTTTTTATAGGGACAGAAAACTATAGGTAGGGAGAGTGTCAGTGTGTTTTACTGTGCTAAACCTTGTTTGTAGGGACAGGGAAGGACAGTGAGGGAAATTCTCATTGTGCTATACTGTGCTAAAGCATTCCTCATCAACCATCTTTAAAAAAAAAAATTTTTATAGGGACAGAAAACTATAGGTAGGGAGAGTGTCAGTGTGTTTTACTGTGCTAAACCTTGTTTGTAGGGACAGGGAAGGACAGTGAGGGAAATTCTCATTGTGCTATACTGTGCTAAAGCATTCCTCATCAACCATCTTTAAAAAAAAAAATTTTATAGGGACAGAAAACTATAGGTAGGGAGAGTGTCAGTGTGTTTTACTGTGCTAAACCTTGTTTGTAGGGACAGGGAAGGACAGTGAGGGAAATTCTCATTGTGCTATACTGTGCTAAAGCATTCCTCATCAACCATCTTTAAAAAAAAAAAAATTATAGGGACAGAAAACTATAGGTAGGGAGAGTGTCAGTGTGTTTTACTGTGCTAAACCTTGTTTGTAGGGACAGGGAAGGACAGTGAGGGAAATTCTCATTGTGCTATACTGTGCTAAAGCATTCCTCATCAACCATCTTTAAAAAAAAAAAAAAATTATAGGGACAGAAAACTATAGGTAGGGAGAGTGTCAGTGTGTTTTACTGTGCTAAACCTTGTTTGTAGGGACAGGGAAGGACAGTGAGGGAAATTCTCATTGTGCTATACTGTGCTAAAGCATTCCTCATCAACCATCTTTAAAAAAAAATTTTTATAGGGACAGAAAACTATAGGTAGGGAGAGTGTCAGTGTTTTTTACTGTGCTAAACCTTGTTTGTAGGGACAGGGAAGGACAGTGAGGGAAATTCTCATTGTGCTATACTGTGCTAAAGCATTCCTCATCAACCATCTTTAAAAAAACATTTTTTATAGGGACAGAAAACTATAGGTAGGGAGAGTGTCAGTGTGTTTTACTGTGCTAAACCTTGTTTGTAGGGACAGGGAAGGACAGTGAGGGAAATTCTCATTGTGCTATACTGTGCTAAAGCATTCCTCATCAACCATCTTTAAAAAAAAAAAAAATTATATTGACAGAAAACTATAGGTAGGGAGAGTGTCAGTGTGTTTTACTGTGCTAAACCTTGTTTGTAGGGACAGGGAAGGACAGTGAGGGAAATTCTCATTGTGCTATACTGTGCTAAAGCATTCCTCATCAACCATCTTTAAAAAAAAAAAATTTTTATAGGGACAGAAAACTATAGGTAGGGAGAGTGTCAGTGTGTTTTACTGTGCTAAACCTTGTTTGTAGGGACAGGGAAGGACAGTGAGGGAAATTCTCATTGTGCTATACTGTGCTAAAGCATTCCTCATCAACCATCTTTAAAAAAAAAATTTTTTATAGGGACAGAAAACTATAGGTAGGGAGAGTGTCAGTGTGTTTTACTGTGCTAAACCTTGTTTGTAGGGACAGGGAAGGACAGTGAGGGAAATTCTCATTGTGCTATACTGTGCTAAAGCATTCCTCATCAACCATCTTTAAAAAAAATAAAAAATTATAGGGACAGAAAACTATAGGTAGGGAGAGTGTCAGTGTGTTTTACTGTGCTAAACCTTGTTTGTAGGGACAGGGAAGGACAGTGAGGGAAATTCTCATTGTGCTATACTGTGCTAAAGCATTCCTCATCAACCATCTTTAAAAAAAAAAAAATTATAGGGACAGAAAACTATAGGTAGGGAGAGTGTCAGTGTGTTTTACTGTGCTAAACCTTGTTTGTAGGGACAGGGAAGGACAGTGAGGGAAATTCTCATTGTGCTATACTGTGCTAAAGCATTCCTCATCAACCATCTTTAAAAAAAAAAATTTTTATAGGGACAGAAAACTATAGGTAGGGAGAGTGTCAGTGTGTTTTACTGTGCTAAACCTTGTTTGTAGGGACAGGGAAGGACAGTGAGGGAAATTCTCATTGTGCTATACTGTGCTAAAGCATTCCTCATCAACCATCTTTAAAAAAAAATTTTTATAGGGACAGAAAACTATAGGTAGGGAGAGTGTCAGTGTGTTTTACTGTGCTAAACCTTGTTTGTAGGGACAGGGAAGGACAGTGAGGGAAATTCTCATTGTGTTATACTGTGCTAAAGCATTCCTCATCAACCATCTTTAAAAAAACATTTTTTATAGGGACAGAAAACTATAGGTAGGGAGAGTGTCAGTGTGTTTTACTGTGCTAAACCTTGTTTGTAGGGACAGGGAAGGACAGTGAGGGAAATTCTCATTGTGCTATACTGTGCTAAAGCATTCCTCATCAACCATCTTTAAAAAAAAAAAAAATTATAGGGACAGAAAACTATAGGTAGGGAGAGTGTCAGTGTGTTTTACTGTGCTAAACCTTGTTTGTAGGGACAGGGAAGGACAGTGAGGGAAATTCTCATTGTGCTATACTGTGCTAAAGCATTCCTCATCAACCATCTTTAAAAAAAAAATTTTTTTATAGGGACAGAAAACTATAGGTAGGGAGAGTGTCAGTGTGTTTTACTGTGCTAAACCTTGTTTGTAGGGACAGGGAAGGACAGTGAGGGAAATTCTCATTGTGCTATACTGTGCTAAAGCATTCCTCATCAACCATCTTTAAAAAAAATTTTTTTTATAGGGACAGAAAACTATAGGTAGGGAGAGTGTCAGTGTGTTTTACTGTGCTAAACCTTGTTTGTAGGGACAGGGAAGGACAGTGAGGGAAATACTCATTGTGCTATACTGTGCTAAAGCATTCCTCATCAACCATCTTTAAAAAAAAAAAAATTTATAGGGACAGAAAACTATAGGTAGGGAGAGTGTCAGTGTGTTTTACTGTGCTAAACCTTGTTTGTAGGGACAGGGAAGGACAGTGAGGGAAATTCTCATTGTGCTATACTGTGCTAAAGCATTCCTCATCAACCATCTTTAAAAAAAAAAAATTATAGGGACAGAAAACTATAGGTAGGGAGAGTGTCAGTGTGTTTTACTGTGCTAAACCTTGTTTGTAGGGACAGGGAAGGACAGTGAGGGAAATTCTCATTGTGCTATACTGTGCTAAAGCATTCCTCATCAACCATCTTTAAAAAAAAATTTTTTTATAGGGACAGAAAACTATAGGTAGGGAGAGTGTCAGTGTGTTTTACTGTGCTAAACCTTGTTTGTAGGGACAGGGAAGGACAGTGAGGGAAATTCTCATTGTGCTATACTGTGCTAAAGCATTCCTCATCAACCATCTTTGAAATCCTTGTTTTTTGGACAGTCAGGGAAATTGTCATTGTGCTATTCTGTGCGAAAGCAATCATCCTCAACCATATTTAGAAATCCTTAAGTAAAGGGACAGAGAAGGACACCTGAAGGTAGCCCTTATTGCTTTTTTTCCCATCTCCCTGCAGGCCATCCATTAGAATGTCTGGAAGGCAAACAAGGAGAGACAGACAGTCAGGAGGCAATAAAAGAGGGCAAGCAGGCTCTGTGTCTGGGGGCAACAGTGCTGGTCGTGGATGCGGTGCATTGTCATCAGCACATGGCCATGGGACACGCTTGTCCTTCTTTTCGGCAGCTGGACATGTTGAGCCACATCATGCCGAAGACTTGGTAGAGTGGATGACCAAGCCCTCCTCCTCCTCCTCATCCTCTCTCACCCAGGCTCAGGGTACTGGCAAAGCAGCTGCCAAAGCGTCCTCTTCCCTGGTATCAATGTCAGACTCATCATCAGTCACTCCTTCCCTAGACCCACCATGTCCTCCTCCTGAGGAGTCCCCCGAACTGTTTGAGCACAGTGTTGGGTACATGCTCCAGGAGGATGCCCAGCGTTTCGAAGGGTCTGATGATGAAACCCAGCTAGAGGAAGGCAGTAGCGTGAGAGCAGACAGAGGGGATGCTCAAGAAGGACACCAATCTGGCAGTCATGTTCCAGCAGCTGCAGCATACTGCCAGATTGGCTCCAGTGATGAGGAGGGAGGGGATGATGAGGTCACTGACTCCACGTGGGTGCCTAATAGGAGAGAGGAGGAGGAGGAGGATTAGGAGGAGGCACATCTCCAACGAGGCAGGATGCCCTTTGGTGGCCAGCGTAAGGGCAGTACACCGACGGAATCACACCGCAGAGCTCCGCCTGTGCAGGGCGCTGCCTCTGCCCGTCATTCAAAAAGTTCTTTGGTGTGGGCCTTTTTTGAGGCTAGTGCATCAGATCGCACAGCTGCTGTTTGCAACATATGTCTCAAGCGTATATCGCGTGGCCAAAACATCAGCCGCTTGGGTACCACATGCCTGACCAGACATATGTTGACCTGCCATGCAGCTCGTTGGCAAGCCTACCTCAAAGACCCACACCAAAGAACAAAGTGGACCTCTCCTTGCACCGCATCAGCTGGGATCTCCAACCCCACTATAACTTCAGTCCTCTCTGAAACATGCACTGAGAGGAATGAAGGTGTAGAATTAGGTGTGTCACAGCCAAGTACTTGCGGCCACTCTGCTAGCAGTACACCGACGTCCGATTCTAGCAGGCAAATTTCCCTGCCCCAGCTGTTGGACCGTCGAAAGAAGTTCACTCCCAGCCATCCACATGCCCAGCGGTTGAATGCTAGCTTGGCTAAATTGCTAGCGCTTCAACTGCTGCCTTTTCAGTTGGTAGACTCGGCCCCCTTCCGTGAGTTTGTGCAATGTGCGGTTCCTCAGTGGCAGGTTCCCAAACGCCACTTTTTCTCACGGAAGGCTATTCCGGCTCTCTACCGGCATGTGGAAGGCAATGTCTTGGCCTCGCTGGACAGGGCGGTCAGCGGTAAGGTGCATATTACCGCTGACTCATGGTCCAGCAGGCATGGACAGGGACGTTACCTTTCTTTCACGGCCCATTGGGTCACTCTTTTGGCAGCTGGGAAGGATGCAGGACAAGGTGCAGTAGTGTTGGAGGTTGTTCCACCGCCACGCCTCCAAAATGCTACTACTGGTTGTGACACACCTCTCTCCTCCACCCCCTCCTCTTCTTCTTCCTCCATGGCCTCTTCCTGTGCTTTGTCCTCTGAACCAGCGGTGCTCCGTAGGCGTTCAAGGGGCTACGCAAGTACGCAGGCAAAAAGATGCCATGCCGTGCTTGCGCTGGTGTGTTTGGGGGACAGAAGCCACACTGGGGCAGAGGTCCTGTCTGCTCTGCAGGGCCAGGCCGAGAGGTGGTTGACGCCACGCCAGCTTAAGCCAGGAATGGTGGTTTGCGACAATGGCACCAACCTCCTCTCCGCCCTCCGACAGGGACAACTGACCCATGTGCCCTGTGTGGCTCACGTCCTTAACCTGGTGGTGCAGCGGTTCTTGGGCAGGTACCCGGGCTTACAGGATGTCCTGAGGCAGGCCAGGAAAGTCTGTGTGCATTTCCGCAGATCTTATAATGCCAGTGCTCGCCTGGCTGAGCTGCAAAAGGAGTTGAACCTGCCCAAGAACCGCCTTATATGTGACATGCCCACCAGGTGGAACTCAACGTTGGCCATGCTGCAGCGGCTGCACACGCAGCAGAGGGCCATCAATGAGTACCTGTGCGACTACGGCACCAGGACAGGGTCAGGGGAGCTTGTTTTTTTTTCTCCACGCCAGTGGGGCATGATCAGGGATGCATGCACTGTCCTGGCACCATTTGAGGAGGCCACGAGGATGGTGAGCAGTGACAGTGCATGCATCAGTGACACTGTACCTCTTGTCCACCTGTTGGAGCACACGCTGCGTGGAATAATGGACAGGGCACTTGAGGCAGAACAGAGGCAGGAAGAGGAGGACTTCCTTGCCTATCAAGGCCCCCTTTACCCAGACAGTGTTCCTTCTGTCCCACCCATCACACAGGAAGAGGACGAGGAGGAGGAGGAGGAGGATTGTGTCAGCATGGAGGTGGAGCCTGGCACTCAGCAGCATCAACAGCAGCAGTCTTTTAGGGATGATTTACAGTCCCAAGAAACCCGTGGACTTGTATGTGGCTGAGAGGAGGTGGCTGCGGATCATGTCGTCCTTAGTGACCCAGAGGACTCCGGACCGAATGCCTCAGCTAACCTACGCTGCATGGCCTCCCTGATCCTGCAAAGTCTGCGGAAGGATCCTCGTATTCTTCGGATCAAGGAGAGGGACCATTACTGGCTGGCCACTCTCCTTGATCCACGGTACAAGGGTAAGGTTGCGGACCTTATGTTACCGTCGCAGAGGGAGCAGAGGATGAGACAACTCCGGGAGGCCTTGCAGAAAGGTCTGTGCAACGCGTTCCCAGAGACTGGGAGGTTACAAACTCCTGGTCCTGGACAACGAGTTGCTGAGGCTTCGGCCAGTCAAAGAAGGAGCGGTGGGGAAGGTGGCCGTCTGACCGATGCGTTCAGACAATTCTTTAGTCCGCAGCCCCAAAGTATGATCGGTTCCAGCAACCATCGCCAGCGTCTGATAAACATGGTGCAGGAATATCTAGGGGCAAGGTCAGACTTGGACACCTTCCCCACCGAAAATCCTCTGGCTTACTGGGTCTTGAGGATGGATCACTGGCCAGAGCTTGCACAGTATGCAATTGAGCTACTGGCCTGTCCTGCATCCAGCGTTCTTTCGGAACGCACATTCAGTGCTGCTGGAGGATTTGTCACGGATCACAGGGTGCGCCTGTCCACCGACTCGGTTGATCGACTGACTTTCATCAAGATGAACCAGTCTTGGATCACCACCAGCTACCACACACCTGATGCTGATATAACAGACTAATTGATTTTAACATGTCACATCCCTTCAAGACTGATGCTGATGCTGAGTGCCTGTGCTGTTATGTTGACTGGCTATCCTCCTCCTCCGAGTCCTCAATGATACGATTGATGATGATAGCTTGGAAGATCATTTTTGTTTATGGGTGCCGCCACCAGTGCCTAACGCCCAATTTTTCAGCCCCTGTTTAACAGGGGCGTGTAATTACAATTTTTGAAGCAATACTTTGCAACAGGGCTCATTGCTGTGCTCCAAGTACAGTATCTGTGAGGGGTTGGAGGGTTGTGCCACCAGTGCCTAAGGCCCAATTTTTCAGACCCTGTTTAACAGGGGCGTGTAATTACAATTTTTGAAGCAATACTTTGCAACAGGGCTCATTGCTGTGCTCCAAGTACAGTATCTGTGAGGGGTTGCAGTGTTGTGCCACCAGTGCCTAAGGCCCAATTTTTCAGCCCCTGTTCAACAGGGGCATGTAATTACAATTCTTGATCTAATAATTCACAGCAGGGCCCATTGCTGCACCCACCAAGAGTAACTCTGAGGGCTTACAGTGTTGTGGCAACGCCACCACCACCACCACCACGAAAGGCCCAATTTTTCAGCCCCTGTTCAAAAGGGGCATGTAATTACAATTCTTGATCTAATAATTCACAGCAGGGCCCATTCCTGCACCCACCAAGAGTAACTCTGAGGGCTTACAGTGTTGTGGCAACACCACCACCACCACCACCACCACGAAAGGCCCAATTTTTCAGCCCCTGTTCAACAGGGGCATGCAATTACAATTCTTGATCTAATAATTCACAGCAGGGCCCATTGCTGCACCCACCAAGAGTAACTGTCAGGGCTTACAGTGTTGTGGCACCAGCACCACCATCAAAGGCCCAATTTTTACTACCACTGTTCAACAATTATATGTAATTACAATTCCTGATATAATAGTTGACAGCAGGGCGTTCCAGCACCAACCAAGAGTAACTGTGAGTGCTTACAGTGTTGTGCCAACACCAACAACTAAGGGGCCTATTTCTGCAGAGTATATACGGCAGGTCCCTACTTTCAAACATCCAACTTACAAACGACTCCTACTTGCAAACGAAAGAAGACAACAGGAATTGAGAGGAAATCTACCCCTAGGAAGGAAAATTCTCTCCTGTAAGAATAAATATGGGAGAAAGGTGTCTCCTCTGTACTGATGCTTTATCAGCAATCCTTGTTTCAAGAAAAACACCACATTTCAAAAACAGTTGTCATTGGGATGGAAAGTGAGGTGAAATGTTCTGAACAGGGGCACAGACAGCAAAACAAATGTTACAGGGGTGATAACCCTTACCTATGTTTTTCAAAAAGTTTAAAAATAGATTTTTGGGCTGGAGCTACACTTAAACAATGTACCTGTTCAAAATTACAAACAGATTCTACATAAGAACAAACCTACAGTCCCTGTCTTGTATGCACCGCCTGTATACGGCTGTTCAGAGTATATAGGGCCTTTTTTATTTTATGTGCGGGGTTCCCCTTAATATCCATACAAGACCCAAAGGGGCTGGTAATGGGCTGGGGTAGGGGGGGGGGGGTTCATGGGGTAGCTATGCCATTTTTCTTAAAGATTTTCATCCATATTACCGGGACCAGACATTACATTAAAGCCGCAAGCAGTTTTAAATGGCTTTTTTTTCCTTTAGAAGTGTCATTTTGTGCAGGGACAGTTCTAAACACGGGAAACACGTGGCACTTCACAGGCATACTTTAGACACCCCCCAGGTACGATATTTAAAGGAATATTTGACTTTTTTTTTTTCACTTTATGCATCATTAAAATGACTGCTCCCGAAAAACGACCGTTTTTAAAACTTCTTTTTGCATTGATACATGTCCCCTGGTGCAGAACCCGGGTTCCCAAACCCTTTTTAGGACAATAACATGCATAATAGTCGTTATAATTAGCACTTTAGAATTCGAACGTTCGCATCCATTGTATTTAATAGGGTTCTAATGTTCGTGCGAACCGAACCCGTGGGTGTTCGGCTCATCACTACTTCCTTGCTTTTACCACAAAGAATCTTAAAAGACACAAAGCAAAACATGGTGCGAGGCAGGGCTCATGTGATGAAAGTCCTTTAAACCGGCACCAGTGGAATCCCCCACTCACCTTTTCAGTCTACTCTGACATGTTTCTCCCCTATTGGGCTTAGTCACTATGACTAGGCCTAATAGGGGTAAAAGGCATCAGGGGGAGTGGCCACAACTACCATTAAGCCAGTTTGTGGAATATTTATCACCGGAGTGAAATCATCAATGTGTGGCCTTTACTTAGGATGATTGATAGGGCTCATCTGATGCTCAAAGAACTTCCTCACACAGTAGGCTTGTGCAATTCGTTTCGTAACGAATCGAAATTCGTCCGAATTTAGCAACTTTCGGACATTCGGAAGCATTCGAATTTCCGAACAAAGCAATTACGAATAAAACCGAATCCGAAATAAATTATACCGCAAAATAGCGAATGCCCGAATGTCTTCGGCATAATTCGTTATGAAAAAAGTTACGAATGTACGAATCCATTCGAAGCACAATAACACTCACTCTGCTCTCTGCTTCTCCCTCACCATGCTGAACTCCCTCTCAAAATGGTGTACAGGGGGCGGAGGCTATAGCCGCATGAAAAAACGAAAGTAAAATACGAGATTTCGAATCCATTCGAAGCACAATAACACTCACTCTGCTCTGCTCTCTGCTTCTCCCTCACCGTGCTGAACCCTCTCAAAATGGTGTACAGGGGCGGAGCCTATAGCCGCATGTAAAAAACGAAAGTAAAATACGAGATTTCGAATCGTTACAAATAACCGCTATGTATTTAGAAAAGTACAAATCCATTCGAAGCACATTAGGCATAATAGGCAGCGTCGTTGTGAGAGAGACACGGAAAATTACGAATCAACGAACCCAAAAAAAGTTACGAAAGTAGGAGTTGTGTCCAGAATCAACGAAAAACAACGTACTCTACCGAAAGTACGAATTATAAAGCAACAAAAAATTCAACGAAAAATGTCGCTTGCGAAAATACGAATGAGTCCGAACACGAAAAATCCCGTCTAGCAAAATTACGAATGATTACGAATCAACAGGACCGGAAAGAAACGAACCGAAACGGAACGAATTTTTCCGTTGTGCACAAGTCTATCACACAGTAATGAATATAGATGGCTCAGCCTCAGTGTCAACACACTTCCGGGAGCAGGGGAGCGCATGTGGCAATACATAGATTAGTATATGTGTGTGTGCACCTCCTAATCCAGACACCCTATTTAAGGGAGGGAGCAGTGACAGGTAGTTGCTGGATGATCTTCAGCTTGTCCATGATCCTTGTTTCTGTGTATCCAGATCATGTGTTTACTCTGACTACCTGTTACCTACTCAGCCTGCCCCTGAAGTTCCCTTTGCTTGACTGGTTACTGTGACCTCAGCTCATTGAAGGACCTTGTTTTCATTGATCTACCGTGTATGGCCCTGACTTGGCTCCTGACTTCTCCAATATCTCCAACTATTCTACTCACCTGGCTCCAGACAATGTCTCTGTCATTCACATTCAATTTTCTTACCTGTGTATAACCTAGCCTTTGACTTTGTGACAGACCCAATTGGGACACAGGCTTTTGGAGGGGACTAGGGGCATAGCCTCTTGCCCACTGACTACTATGGGCCCTGGCATTTGAAGGAGGTACAAGTATTTAGGAGGATGCTCTGATATATAATGCAAGAGGACATTATTACATTTTACAATCATGGAAGCCACAATGGTCTCTGCCAACTTGAAACTTAGTGAGAAGATGAAAAAAAGAGCTGGTTAACCACTTTAGCCCGGAAGGATTTACCCTCTTAATGACCAGGGCATTTTTTGCGATACAGCACTGCATTGCTTTAACTGACAATTGCGCGGTTGTGCGATGTTGTACCCAAAAACTGTTTTTATTTTTCCCATAAATAGAGCTTTCTTTTGGTGGTATTTGATTAACTTGGTGTGTTTTTTTATTTTTTGCACTATAAACAAAGAAAGAGCGACAATTTTGAAAAACAAATATATATATTTTTTACTTTTTGCTATAATAAATATCCCTCCAAAAAATGTAAAAAAACGAATTTCTTCATCAATTTAGGCCAATATCTATTCTTCTACATATTTTTGTTAAAAAAATCGCAATAAGCGTATATTGATTGGTTTGCACAAAAGTTATAGCGTCTACAAAATAGGGATAGATTTATGGCATTTTTATTATTATTTTTTTTTTTTACTAGTAATGGTGGTGATCTGCGATTTTTAGAAGGACTGTGACATTGCGGCGGACAGATCTGACACTTTTGACACTTTTTTGGGACCAGTGACATTTATACAGCGATCAGTGCTATAAAAATGCACTGATTACTGTAAAAATGACACTGGCAGGGAAGGGGTTAACACCAGGGGCGATCAAGGGGTTAAGTGTGTACTAGGGAGGTGCTTTCTAACTGGGGGGGGAGTGGACTTACTGGGAGTACAGAGTGATTGCTGTTCCTGATCAATAGAAACAGATGATCATACTGTACTCCCCTAACAGAACAGGGATCTGCTTTGTTTACATTGGCAGATCCCTGTTCTGCCTCTCTGTGGAGCAATCGCAGGTGGCCGGCGGACATCGCGACCGCCGGCCACACACATTGGCTCCTAGCGCCGCACCTGCTGTATCTATTACATGAAGCGCCGTACCGGTATGGCAATTCACACAATAGAGCCGCCCTGCCGCAGTATAACGGCGGCAGCTGTTAGGCAAGTGGCTAATGAGATTTGGACAGCCCTGGGTCTTATTGAATACTGGTGCCGAATTGTTTGGGTGGACAATGACCTGAGTCACCCTAGTCTTGTCTAGGTGACTAGTTGTTAATTAGTTCATGTTAATTAAACCACTGTCAGCTATTATTTGCTAGATGTGAATTAGCATACTGCTTATGTTGGCTGTTCCTGAGATGTGCAAATTGCCCTTACCTGATCTTATGTGCTATATATTAAGTGAGTTTAAAATTAAGAGAGTTCCAGTTTGCACCTGAGCTAATGCCATCTAGTTCTTGGGTACTCAGCTAAAATACATGGTTCTGGTTTCAGACTGGAGGAAGCTGTATCTTGACGGAGGCACCCACAGACTCTAAAGAGGAAGTAAACCTTTTACTTCCACTTTATTCCCCTGCAAAGTCAAAGCATAATGAGCTAGTATGCATTGCATACTAGCCCATTATGTTTCACTTACCTTCAAATAAAGCCCACAATGTCCCAGAGGTCCCCACTGGTGGCCGCGTCCATCTTCATTCCTCTTCCTTCTGGGGCCGTAGACTCCGGCCCTGTTACTGGCTGGAGTTGCGTGACGTCACTCCCGCACATGCGCGTGAGAGCCGACAGTCACGGCATGGGCCCTATAGAAACGGCACGATCGTGCCCTTTCTTTAGTGTGCAGTGCCGATGACGTCATCGGCGCAAGCGTATATGGTAAATATCTCCTAAACCGTGCAGGTTTACGAGATATTTCCAGCACCTACAGGTGAGCCTTATTATAGGCTTACCTGTAGGTAAAGGTGGTTTATAAGGGTTTACAACCACTTTAACACTGCTACGTTCCAGACCTTATTTACCTCTAACTTCTCCTATCCTGCATCATTCTACTGTGGGTGTTAGCAATCTGCTAGCTGCACTGCTTCTCTCTAAGACGCTCATCCTGGAGGAGCCATCAGCAACCTGGATCTTTGGCACCCATGGCACTTTGTGTCTTGAATGTCTTGGGCGACTATGTGGCAGATGAGGTTTAATGTTGATAAATGTAAAGTTATGCACTTGAGAGCTAATAATATGAATGCATCATACATACTAGGGGAGTACAACTGGGGGAATCCATAGTGGAGAAGGATCTGGGGGTTTGGTAGATCATAAGCTCAATAATAACATGCAATGCCAAGCTGCGGTTTCCAAAGCAAGCAAAGTCCTTTCTTGTATTAAGAGAGGTATGGACTCCAGAGAGAGAGATATAATTTTGCCCCCCCGTACAAATCATTAGTAAGACCTGATCTGGAATATGCAGTTCAGTTTTGGGCACCAGTTCTCAAAAAGGATATGGGGGAACTGGAGAAAGTGCAGAGAAGGGCAACCAAACTGATAAGAGGCATGGAGGAGCTCAGCTATGAGGAAAGATTAGAGGAACTGAATTTATTCACTCATGAGAAGAGGAGAATAAGGGGGGATATGAGCAACATGTTAAAATATATAAGGGCTCCATATAGTGAACTTGGTGTTGAGTTATTCACTTTATGGTCAACACAGAGGACAAGGGGGCACTCTTTACGTCTAGAGGAAAAGAGATTTCATCTCCAAATACGGAAAGGTTTCTTCACAGTAAGAGCTGTGAAAATGTGGAATAGACTCCCTCCAGAGGTGGTTCTGGCCAGCTCAGTAGATTGCTTTAAGAAAGGCCTGGATACTTTCCTAAATATACAGAATATAACTGAGTACTGACATTTATAGGTAAAGTTGATCCGGGGAATATCCGATTGCCTCTCGGGGGATCAGGAAGGAATTTTTTCCCCTGCTGTAGCAAATTGGATCATGCTCTGCTGTTTTTTTTTGCCTTCCTCTGGATCAACTGTGGGTATAGAATTGGGTATATGGGAATGCACATAGCTCTGACCAATTCTGGTTTTGACAGCTTCTAAGTAATGCATTTCAGAGGTCCTATCGTTTTCTAAAGTTGGCCTAATTGCCTCCCTGTTGCCTATGATAAGGCCAACATCTCCTAGTAAACTAAAAAGAGACTTTAACCTTTACATTGAAATTAGAATGAGATCTCTTTGCGTATTAGAAATATTATACTGTAGCTGTGTTCAGAAGGGTATAATTTACTGTACATTCATTTGAGTGATCTTAATAAAATAATGACAAGTAACAGTCAGCTTGTGGGAATGCTATAATTTCAAGCTCATTCACTAATCACAAACATTGATGTTTATGTACAAACAGAGAATGGCATACGGCAAGATGACTGTTAGTATCAATTATTCCCTTACTAAGTTCTTTTTGATCTCATACCAAACTTTAATCAGCCAACATAATTTCTGGTTTTACAATTGTTTGTTAATCGCTTGTTAATAAAAACTGAAGTTTTTATTTTTTGCGCTATAAACAAAAAAAATATATATATATATATATATTTATTACTTTCTGCTATAAAACACATCCAATAAAAAAATGAAAAAATCGAATTTCTTAATCAATTTAGCCCAATATGTATTCTGCTACATATTTTTGGCAAAAAAAATAATAATTCCAATAAGCGTATATTGATTGGTTTGCACAAAAGTTATAGCGTCTACAAACTATGGGATATATTTATGGATTTTTTTTCCCCACTTGTAATGGCAATGATCAGCGACTTATAGCGGTACTGTGATATTGCGGCAGACAAATTGGACACTGACACTTTTGACACTTTTTTGGGGACCAGTCACATTATTACATTGATCAGTGCTTAAAATATGCACTGTCACTGCACTGATGACACTGGCTGGAAAGGGTTTAACATCAGGGGCAATCAAAGGGTTACCTGTGTGCCTAGCTGGTGTTTTACTAGAGTGGGGGAGGTGCTTTGACTAAAGGAAGGCATAGATTTGTGTCCCTGCTTTGCCTTACTGACAGAACGACGATCTGCCTTGTACACATAGGCAGATCGTTGTTCTGCCTAAAAACAGAACGATCAGCGGGTGCTGGCAAAGAGGGGACCACCAGGGCCCGAACAACAGGGGGGATCGGTGGCCGTTGGGTGGAGGGGCAGTTGCGTTAAGGATGCCCTGTGTGGCTCTCTGCAGAAGCTGAAAGATGGTTTCTCCCCCTCCTACTGTCTTTCAGCTGCTGCAGGGAGAGACACAGGACATTGTTTATGTAATTGCTTCCCCCGCACCGATCCCCCTCCCTGTTCTGCTTGCTTCTGATCCCGCCTGTGTGCCCCCCTGTCACCGCCCCCCCCCCCCCAGTTGAGCGCACTCGTGCCTAATACCCGGAAGTGCAGGATCATGTATATATACAGTATGTGATCCTGAGCAGAGCGGCTACCCTGTAGCAGTAAAACTGCTATAGGGCAGTCGGCAAGTGGTTAAATAAACCAATGTGTATGAGTGTAAACGGATTGGTGTTTGTGAATGCCCTACCTATTAAAACACCGCTCAGCGCTTAGGACCTAACCATAAGAAGATGTTAAACAGCATGCGATGTGATTCCTTAAATGAATAGCAGCCACTTAAGCGAGAGTCACACCCTCAGACGAAGTCCGGAAGTGACGAAACGCGTCAGTGGTGACTCTCAACCCAATCACCGGAAGTGACGTTAGTGCGTTCCACGGACCAGGAACCAGGAACCAGGAAGGATGCAAGGTCACTGGTAACCTAGACGGCGCGGCCGTCCATTTCCCTGATCTGAGTGCACTTAGTCACGATTTACATTGCCTGTTTATTCACTGCTTCTGGTACGCACATATATGTAAGGGGGCACTGCGGGAAATTCATACTAACGTTTTTTTAAACGGTACTACCCCATGCAACAATTTTTTTTGCCTTATATGTGACCGGACCTTATCCCAAGCAAGCAAGGTATAATTGTGGAGAGTGCGGTGAATACTGGTGAAAGGAACACTGTGCACCTAATGAAATTGCAGTCACATCCATCCCTGTCTACACCAGGGATGAGCCGAACACCCCCCTGTTCGGTTCGCACCAGAACCTGCGAACAGACAAAATGTTCGTGTAAACTTTAGAACCCTATTAAATACAATGGACTCGAACGTTCGAAATCTAAAGTGTTAATTATAAAGGCTAATATGCAATTTATTGTCCTAAAAAGTGTTTGGGGACCCGGGTCCTGCCCCAGGGGACATGTATCAATGCAAAAAGAAGTTTTAAAAACGGCCGTTTTTTCGGGAGCAGTGATTTTAATAATGCTTAAAATGAAAAAATAAAAGTGAAATATTCCTTTAAATTTCGTACCTGGGGGGTGTGTATGATGTGCATGTGAAGTGGCGCATGTTTCCCGTGCTTAGAACTGTCCCTGCAAAAAATTTCATTTTTGAAAGAAAAAAATGCATTTAAAACTGACTCGCGGCTATTAATGAATTGTCGGCTCCCGGCAATACATACAAAAGTCATTGATAAAAAAAAAAAAAAGCGTGGGGGTTCCCCAGAATTCAATTACCAGGCCCTTCAGGTCTGGAATGGATATTAAGGGGAACCCCGCCGCAAATTTAAAAAAAAATTGACGTGGGGTTCCCCCAAATATCCATTCCAGGCCCTTCAGATCTGGCATGGATTTTAAGGGGAACTCCACCCCAAATTTAAAAAAAAAATGGCGTGGAGTCCCCCTAAAAATCCATACCAGACCCCTTATCCGAGCACGCAACCTGGCCGGCCGCAGGGGAAAAGGGGGGGGATGAGAGAGCGGCCCCCCTCCCTCCTGAACCGTACCAGGCCACATGCCCTCAACATGGGGAGGATGTCCCCATGTTGATGGGGACAAGGGCCTCATCCCCACAACCCTTGCCCGGTGGTTGTGGGGGTCTGCGGGCGGGGGGCTTATCGGAATCTGGAAGACCCCTTTAACAAAGGGGACCCCCAGATCCCGGCCCCCCCCCTATGTGAATTGGTAAGGGGTACATTGTACCCCTACCATTTCACAAAGAAAGCGTAAAAAAAAGTTTAAAAAAACACACAAACACCTTGAAAAAGTCCTTTATTAAAAAAAAAACATTCCAGCGTTGAAATCCAGTGTCCTGCGGCGATCCCGATGTCCAGCGCTGTCCTTCATTGGTTGTGCCTGAGCGGACCTGATGGGGAACTCCCTCTCAGTATTTTAAATGTATAGACCCGCCCCTTCTTAAGTTCCCCATCAGGTCCGCTCAGCGGACGAGATGCGGAACATGAGAAGGGGCGGGTCTATACATGTATTACCAAAGTGAGAGCAGTTCCCCATCAGGTCCGCCCCCTCGGTATGTCGGACCCGCCTGCGTCATTGGCTTGAGCGGGGAACTTCCTTCACTATGTAAATTTAAATTACACAGTGAAGGAAGTTCCCCGCTCAAGCCAATGACGTAGGCGGGTCCGACATACCGAGGGGGCGGACCTGATGGGGAACTGCTCTCACTTTGGTAATACATGTATAGACCCGCCCCTTCTCATGTTCCGCATCTGGTCCGCTGAGCGGACCTGATGGGGAACTTAAGAAGGGGCGGGTCTATACATTTAAAATACTGAGAGGGAGTTCCCCATCAGGTCCGCTCAGGCACAACCAATGAAGGACAGCGCTGGACATCGGGATCGCCGCGGGACACTGGATTTCACCGCTGGAATGTTTTTTTTTTTTTTTTTTTTTTAATAAAGGACTTTTTCAAGGTGTTTGTGTGTTTTTTTAAACATTTTTTTACGCTTTCTTTGTGAAATGGTAGGGGTACAATGTACCCCTTACCAATTCACATGGGGGGGGCAGGATCTGGGGGTCCCCTTTGTTAAAGGGGTCTTCCAGATTCCGATAAGCCCCCCGCCCGCAGACCCCCACAACCACTGGGCAAGGGTTGTGGGGATGAGGCCCTTGTCCCCATCAACATGGGGACATCCTCCCCATGTTGAGGGCATGTGGCCTGGTACGGTTCAGGAGGGAGGGGGGCGCTCTCTCGTCCCCCCCTCTTCCCCTGCGGCCGGCCAGGTTGCGTGCTCGGATAAGGGGTCTGGTATGGATTTTTAGGGGGACTCCACGCCATTTTTTTTTTAAATTTGGGGTGGAGTTCCCCTTAAAATCCATGCCAGATCTGAAGGGCCTGGAATGGATATTTGGGGGAACCCCACGTCAATTTTTTTTTTTAATTTGCGGCGGGGTTCCCCTTAATATCCATTCCAGACCTGAAGGGCCTGGTAATTGAATTCTGGGGAACCCCTACGCTTTTTTTTTTTTTTTTTATCAATGACTTTTGTATGTATTGCCGGGAGCCGACAATTCATTAATAGCCGCGAGTCAGTTTTAAAAGACTTTTTTTCTTTCAAAAATGACATTTTTTGCAGGGACAGTTCTAAGCACGGGAAACATGCGCCACTTCACATGCATATCATACACACCCCCCAGGTACGAAATTTAAAGGAATATTTCACTTTTTTTTTTTCATTTTAAGCATTATTAAAATCACTGCTCCCGAAAAAACGGCCGTTTTTAAAACTTCTTTTTGCATTGATACATGTCCCCTGGGGCAGGACCCGGGTCCCCAAACACTTTTTAGGACAATAACTTGCATATAAGCCTTTATAATTAGCACTTTAGATTTCTCCCATAGACTTTTCGAATTTGCCGCGAACACCCCAATTTGTTCGCTGTTCGGCGAACGGGCGAACAGGCAATGTTCGAGTCGAACATGAGTTCGACTCGAACTCGAAGCTCATCCCTAGTCTACACCACTGTCATTACCTATATTGAATATACCGGTATATAGAGGACTTTCAAAATCAGTTTGATTGAAGCGCTGCTACAGCATTATTTTGGACTCTTGGACTTTCTTGAGCTTTAATTTTACTGTTTTATTTATATTCAATGTGTATGAGTGTTAAATTATCCAAAAATAGTCCATAGATAATCTTTAGTGATAACAGTTCAAACAGTGGCAACAATTCTCAATGATGTGTTTAGTCTTATCCAAACTCTTCAACAGAGATTGACAAACATGTCCCTCTACCAATCCATATGCACTCACCAGAAAGCAATGCTGCATAGATTATAGGCAGCAAATTGGGCTCAACAGCATCATCCAAGATCAATGAATCCTTTTGAGCAATACCTTTAAAGGGGAGTTCCAGCCTTTTAATGTTTATTAAAAGTCAACAGCTACAAAAAGTGTAGCTGCTGACTTTTAATAAACAGACACTTACCTGTTCCACGGTCCAGCAATGCGGCCACACGGAGCGTCGCTCCTCTCCCCGCTCCTCTCCTCGGCGCCTCCATTCACATGACAGCTTTCGGCTACACGGCCGGGCACGCACTGCGCATGCGTGAGTCATGCTGCGCTCCCGGAGTGGACAGGTGATCTACTGGGACCTGTCACCTGTGCCAGGAGATCGCCTAGAGGGAGGGGCCACCTAGGGGCAGTGGAGGAGTCGCCTAGGCGGCCCCTAGGGGGAAGTAGGAAGTGGGACAGGAAGTCCCACTCCTAAGGAAGCCCCCACTCCCCCCCAAAAAAAATGACATGCCAAATGTGGAATGTAAGGGGGCGAGGAGTGCTTAAAGCGGAAGTTCCACTTGTGGGTGGAACTCCGCTTTAATGTGATGGCCCTCTTGTAGATGACAGCAACCAGACTATTCCCACTGTGAAAACAGCAAGCGGATGGAAGGACTGAAAATGGGATAAATGGTCCCCAAAAATCAAAAAGATATATATCGTATAGTTTAGTACTTATGAAAAAGTTGTAAAATAAATGTGATCCCATATAATAATATATAATATACAAAAGAGTGCGTGCGTATATGTATACTAAACATCCACAGCGTGCACCACCACCAGTCCAATGCACTTACCAGACCAAATGACTAAACATCGTGTGAACAGCAAATGAGCACAATTACCACAAGGTCTCCGTGGTTCACCCCTCAAGTGTGGTTCCTTTAAGGAAGTTTCCTTGATATACACTTTATTACCAAAAGTATCGGGACGCCTGCCTTTAAACGCACATGAATTTTAATGGCATCCCAGTCTTAGTCCATAGGGTTCAATATTGAGTTGGCCCACCCTTTGCAGCTATAACAGCTACAACTCTTCTGGGAAGGCTGTCCACAAGGTTTAGGAGTGTGTCTATGGGAATGTTTGACCATTCTTCCATAAGCGCATTTGTGAGATCAGGCACTGATGTTGGATGAGAAGGCCTGGCTCGCAGTCTCGGCTCAAATTCATCCCAAAGGTGTTCTATCAGGTTGAGGTCAGGACTCTGTGCAGGCCAGTCAAGTTCCTCCACCTCAAACTCGCTTATCCTGTCTTTATGGACCTTGCTTTGTGCACTGGTGCGCAGTCATGTTGGAACAGGAAGGGGCCATCCCCAAACTGTTCCCAAAAAGTTGGGAGCATGACCAAAATGTCTTGGTATGCTGACGCCTTAAGAGTTCCTTCACTGGAACTAAGGGGCCAAGCCAAACCCCTGAAAAGCAACCCCACACCATAATCCCCCCTCCACCAAATGATTTTGACCAGTGCGCAAAGCAAGGTCCATAAAGACATGGATGAGTGAGATTGGAGTGGAGGAACTTGACTGGCCTGCACCTCAACCAGGTAGAACACCTTTGGGAGAAATCAGAGCAGAGACTGCAAGCCAGTCCTTCTCTACCAACATCAATGCCTGACCTCACAAATGCGCTTCTGGAAGAATGGTCAAACGTTCCCATAGACACACTCCTAAACCCTGTGGACAGCCTTCCCAGAAGAGTTAAAGCTGGTATAGCTGCAAAGGGTGGGCCAACTCAATATTGAATCCTATGGACTAAAACTGGGATGCCATTAAAGTTCATGTGTGCGTAAAGGCAGGCGTCCCAATACTTTGGTAATATAGTGTAGCACCAACCAGAAAAAGTGTCACGTATCAGCACTCAGGCACATGGCAGAACTGTGTGGAGCAAGTGCTCACCGAAAAGAGAGCCAAATTGAAGGCATATAGTGTAGTTATAGCGATACCCTCAGCTTAAGAGGGCTGCTTGTTTGTTTTGGGCCTTGTAGTGCACCACTGTCAACCCCAGGCAATCGGCCCTAACCTCTCGTGGCACAGTTAGGAAAGGGGAAAGGGTGGTATAACTGTATTATCTCTATACTATTATACGGTACAACCCCCCTTGTATACCAGCACAGTAATTGACACTCACAACCAAATTACTTAACTATAACTTTTTTACTAAAGGGTAAAAGTATAAAAGGTAATTTGTATACAATATCTTATGCAGATCCCTGCAATATAGGTGTACACATTAAAAGGGTATGACATTCAATAATGCAATGAACATATATTAACTCCGCTGCAGCTGTCCTCCCTCATGAGCATAAAATGGCGCCCAGCAATACTACCCAGTCAGGCCGGACTATAACTTGGGTATAGTTTGTTGAAGAATCTTCGCTAGCAACTCTCGGTGGTGTACATAAAGAAACAAACTGTAATCCAATAGGGGTAGCAGATGATCGCTAATTTGGTAAAGCTGGAGAGACTGATAAACTCAGTTCAGCAAAACAGTCTCTCCAAAGTATAACTGTGGTCAATGGTGGGCCTAAGCAAAGTTAATAGGCAACAAAGTTACTTAGATGTGGTTCTAAACTGGCGCTCTCTCACCCAGACCGGACCGATTCCTGTCCGGTTCCTCCGCTACTGTGAGTGGCTTCACAGTGCCCACGATGCACCGGGTCTTCGGTCCTCCAGAAGATGGTGGCACCTCAGGTGGATCGGATGCTCCGCAGGGTCCTCGGCGGAGCGGAAGGCTCTCTGGAACAAAGTGCGAGGCCCAGGCTTCAGGCCTTGCACGCGCAGCAGGTGAGTGCAGGGATCCTCTTGCAAGGAGGGCGGCGTTCCAAGAGAAAGAGCGAGGCCCCTCCTTCCCCTTTTAAAGTCCACCCTAGCAGTCCTTGCGCGGGGAAATGCACCCTGGGTACCTCAAAGCGTGCTGGGAACTGTAGTCTCGTGGGTGAGACGATACCCCGCTACATAGTATTTATTAAAACATTAAAAACAGGCAAGAAAAAACAAAAAAAAACACTGAGGTTGATTTACTAAAACTGGAGAGTGCAAAATCTGGTGCAGCTCTGCATAGAAACCAATCAGCCTCCAGTTTTTATTGTCAAAGCTTAATTGAACGAGCTGAAGTTGGAAGCTGATTGGCTGCTATGCAGAGCTGCATCAGATTATAAAACAAACCAGTTTTAGTAAACCAACCCCACAGTGTCCTGGACTAACAGTTTTAGCCACGCCCACCACATGCAAACCATGCAGTGGCAAACATGACAGCACTCTAGTTTATGACGTGTGTACCCAGCACCGTCTTCACATCAACAATATTTTCCAAAATCTTAATATCTTATCATAAATACAAGTGCAAATTAATCTTAAGTGCCAAAGCAAATAAAACAAAAAAACAAAAATGTTCTCTATATATATATTATTGTGAAGTCCTTGTGCAGATGCTTATTCTTATGCAGTGCTGTGCCATGCCATGCTCCCCTCCGCCCACACTCACCAGATATTGGTGGATAATGCGCCTGATAAAAGAGCAATTGCTCATCAGATAGTGTTCTTAGTAGATGGTCTGCTTGTCCTTGTAGTTCTCCAGCAGGTAGGAATAGATCCTTGTGTATATTGTGTATGTATTGTGTTTGTATTTATAGCAGAAAGAAAAAAAAATTAGTTTTTGTTCAAAATTGTCGCTCTTTTTTTTGTTTATAGCGCAAAAAAATAAAAACTGCAGAGAAGATCAAATACCACAAAAAGAAATCTCTATTTGTGGGGGAAAAAAAGGACAAAAATGTATTTGGGTACAGCGATGCACGACCACGCAATTGTCAGCTAAAATAGCGCAGTGCTGTATCGCAAAAAAATTACCTGGTCACGAAGGGGGTAAAACCTTCCGTGGCTGAAGTGGTTAATACAATGTGGCGTGATAAATACTCCAATATCGTTTGTTGTCAAAGCATGCGCAATCAGAACTCCAGAAACCACAACGACCCTCCTCACCTGAGCTTGGGTGTATTGTGCAGTCAGTGCTTTTGCTTCCAAGAGAATCCCATAGGTCTATAATTCACATGGATACACTAAGCAGTTGCAATGATATGTGTTATGGTATGTTTTCCTAACACATGCCAAAGTTGCAAAAAATGTATTCAGTTGTTAACATTTGTTAACATTTGTTTTACCTTCAGGCATTCAGGGGTTAAAGTTCAACTCCTGCTAACACGTTTTAGCAATTTGAGCGACAGCTTTTTTATTATTTAGGAAAAATTGAATTATAAATAAATAAAAAACGAAATTATGAATGAATATAAGCCCCTCTGTTAGTGTTAAAAGCTCAGTTCACTTTAAGTAAAAGTAATGATTTTGCAGTTATAAAAGTGTTTTTTTAACACTGAAGCCTGAAAAACGTTGCACCCGCTATCAGTGGGTCTCAGGTGCAATGCCAGGCTCCAGCAGACACTCAGTGCAGCTCTCTGCCCATACCTCTGTACGGACAGACAGTTACTGAGCTTTAGACATGTGCACTGCCGAAAAATTTGTTTGGTTTCTTTTCATTTGTTTTTTGTTTTGTCTTTTTCATATTTCGAGTCATTCGTTATGATCGAAATTCATTATTTAGAATAAATTCTGAAATTTAAAAATTTGAAAATTTGAAAAAAAGAATGGAAATCCAAAAATAAGAGCAAAAATCTGAAAATCCCAAAAAATAACTAACTAATAATAACTAACTATTAAATTATAGATATGGAAATTTCCTTTCAAATTTGGCTGTTTGTGAATGTAACAAACACAAATTTATGCGAAGTTATGAATTATCCGAAAAAACAAATCAGTCCCAATCAGAAATAATTCCATAACAGTTTTGGCGAGCCAGCCAGGAGTCAAACCTAGAATCTTCTGATTATCTGATATCTGATATCTGCTAAGATAAGAGAACTACAGAATAAGGCCAGAGATATTGCTACAGATGGATGGAACCCCTTTAAGGGTTTAGGAGGTTTCGGTGACTTTTTATATGGCATGACAACATGGTTACAGATATTAGGCGCTTACATTGTGATGTTCCTATTTCTCATATTTGTTATTTACTTACTTATTAGGCTATGCCTCTGTGTGACTACATGCTGTACCAACAAATGGTCCACCAGCCCCGATGATCCCATTATTCTGAGAAAATGAGAAGAGAGCTGAACAGGACACCATCTGTCTGCGCCAATGTAACAGGAGTTACCAGCAATCGGCTGAATGTAACGCAGAGAAGTTGGTGTCAAATAAATTTACACCTAGGAGGCATGCAATGGGGCAAAGACATACATAACACCTTAAACAGATTATAGCAGGAGACCCCAGTATCAGGTTGGTTTGAGCTGCTTATATTAACATCTCACAATCTAATGCACTAATTGCTGGTTTGAGCATAGAGGCCCCAAATATGTATCAGGGTCCTCTAGTTCCCAGAGTCTGTGGGTTTTGGAAAAACATAAACTTGAATCCAAAGCAAGACCACTCCAAGGGTCCCCCAGGCACAAACCTCCCAAGAATAGAGCCTCCTCAAAAGCCAGTACCCATATTCAGTAGGCAAGAGGCTACCATGCAGTCCCCTTCCAAAGCCACTGTCCTGGTTGGGTCTGTCACACTCCCCAGCCAGGCGGTGTGCATCTGTTGACACACACAGTGGCACTCAGCTCCCACCCCCCTGCAGGATTTGATTGACAGCAGCAGCAGCCAATGGCTCCCACTGTTGTTTCTGTAAGCAGAGAGGGAGGAGAGAGCCAGAGCACACAGGCGCTAAATTGAGTTGGACTAGATAGGGAATTTTTCTCTTAAAGTGATTGTAAAGGGAAAAAAATGTTTTGTTTTTAAAATAATTAACGTTATACTTACCTGCTCTCTGCAATGGTTTTTGCATAAAGCAGCCCAGATCCTCCTCTTCTGAGGTCCCCCGCCGGTGCTCCTGGTTTCTCCCCCCTCCCTGGCTGGGTGCTTAGTACAGGCTTTCTTCCGAGCGTGGTTTTGTCCCTTCCCCTCTTCACTGGCTATGACTGACAGCAGCAGAAGCCAATGGCTCCCACTACTGCATCTGAGCCAATGAGAAGAGAGAATGTAGAATATAATTTAATGTTATTAAAAATGAGCTCTGTAGCCAATGTAATTTATTGGAAAAACGCAATGCAATATGGCAACCTGGCAGTGTTCTGTACCTCCAAGTGAGACACACAGCTATTTCTGCATGACCAATCACTGGTAGAGTTGGTGAACAGCTCTGGCTAAGTAAAAGTTTGGCCCAAACATTGCCTGTTCGCCCGTTGAACAAACACCCGAATTTGCAGGGCGTTCAGTGAGTTTTTGCCCCCCTGAAAGCCCTGCAATGTAATGCGTGCTGCAAAGTGCCCTCTAAGCTCTGACTGGGCAAAGCTTTGCCCAATCAGGGCACAGCGAAAAGCTTGTTGTTAAAAAGCAGAGCCAGGAAGCCTACTCATTCACATGGGGGGTGATGTCTGGGGGCCCCCTTGTTAAAGGGGGCTTCCAGATTCCAATAAGAGCCCCCTGCCCCAAACCACCCCCCCATGTTGAGGGCATGTGGCCTAGTATGGTTCAGGGGGGGCACTCACTTGTCCCCCCACCCTTTGCTGGCCTGCCGGGCTGCATGCTCGGATGAGGGTCTGGTATGGATTTGGGGGGGGTTACAATTTTTTATTGCCGGCAATGTTTGTTAATTACATTCAGCTGTCAGCGGAGAACCCCGCTGACAGCTGATAAGTCATTTGTTGTTAGGGATGCAATGGCCGGCTTCCCGGCCTGCTCCTTAACAACCAGCTGGTGTTAAAGATGCCGGTGGATGCCAGCTCCAAAAATTCTCATCTGAACCGCATCTAAATTCACAGCTGAATTAGACATGTGTAAACGTAGCCTAAAGCCTGGTACACACGATCGTATTTTCCGCGGACAAAGCGTAGGACTTTTGTCAAAAGGGTGTTGGCCATGAACTTGACTTGCATACAAACGGCAAAGTATTGTCGGCCAACAAACACCAAACTACGTGTTTTTTCAGCTTTTTAGCGCCACCCTTTGGGAAACTTCTGCTAATGTTGTGTTATGGTGAGCATTGATTCCGAGCATGCGTGTTTGTACTTTGGAGTTTTGTCTTGTGTACACATGCTCCGAAAATCCGACAACACACAATTGTTGGCGGAAAATTTTAAAGCATGCTATCCAACATTTGTCCGCGGAAAATCCGACAACAATTGTCCGATGGACCATACAAACGGTTGGATTTTCCGACAACAGCCTGTCATCACACAATTCCCGCCGGAAAATCCGATCGTGTGTACGAGGGTTTAGGGTTACAAAAGATCCTTTCAACTTTTCTGGATCTTGAACCAAAAATATGTCAATTTCCCTTTGGTGATATATCCTTTTATATGTTAAGTGTTCATTATCTCATGAGTTTCGCACTCTGGGAGTTCTGATGTGTTACTAGGAATCCAACTTATAAATAGATTGTGTGCTATTTCCTGCATTCTAAGTAAGGCTAGACATCCTTGTCCTTGCTGTATGTCCAACCATTCTCTGATGTTCTTGGTCTGCTTAAGGATCCGATCAATAGACTCTAAAAGGTTATATGAGTTTATCTGAGCCGTGTTTATGCAGGAATGCTAATCATATTTCCTGACATTTAGACATGTGTATAAAAAAACAATATGCAACTGCAAGTAAATTTAAAGATGTAATGTGATATACTTTTGAGTACAGTATTTGCCCCCCATACCCAGTTCTCCTCTGAAGACATATACAGTATATATATATATATATATATATATATATATATATAGCGGGTATGTACTTTCCCGGGTGTAAATTTGAACTTGACAGAGACATTGGTGATGTGTAATTCTCTGCAGCCCGGTGGGTGGCGCTGTCGCCCTGGGCTGGGGTTGAATCATTGCTGTGTGCTGTGCCTCCTTTTTGTCCTCCCTCGGCAGCGGTATGGTGGGGCGGGGAACCCGCCGTGCTTGCTGGGAGAGGGTATAAAGGGGCCGGCCATCTTTGTCGCGGGGTCGAAGTCCGAAGCACCTTCAGCTTGTGGACGGTGGTTCGTGTCGGTCCTCTGGGTGGCCTAGGCCTAGAGGACAACCGGAGGACGTGTTCCATCCCAGGCACCTTTAGCCTGGGGTGAGGTCCTCGGATGGAGGTCCGGAGCTCAGTGCCCAACACTGAGTTCCGCGAGGGAAGGAGATCCTAGGGGACCCCAGGAGTGGGTACCCGAATCCGGAAGGCGTAATGGACCGGGGGGAGCTCCTCACTTGAAGACCCGGTGCAGCATATTGCCGGTGACAGGTGAGCTTCTCGTCGGAGACCTCCTGGAAGGAAATCCCCCCTCGTGCGGAGACCGCAACCCACTTTCAGGAAGGAAAGTGGAGAACCAAATTGTGTCTGGGCCTACTCGCATCCACACCTCCTTTCCTGTTCTGTTAACCAAGGGAGTTCAACTGATTGTGTTCATTCGCAGAAGAATAAAGGAGTGTTGAACTTTTACGGTGTGGGGCTCATTTCCTAGCAGACATTGTTCAAGGTAACTCTTGGATGGAGGACCCAGGTGCACAGCACTGACCCGAAGGTAATACAAGAACGTTGCTTATACCGCACTGACACATGTGGTGGAAGCCAGGCGTGGTGTCCCCGCTCCCTCCCCTCTAAGATACCCCTAGACAAGAGAAAGACGAGACAAGAGAAAGAGGGAAGTGAGGAGGGCGCTACATATATATATATATATATATATATATTCAGGGCTTTTTTTCAGGGGGAACGCGGGGGAATGCAGTTCCGACACCTCCAGCAATTAATGTATGTAATAGCAAGAGGTGCTGGGGTGTGCTGGAGGGTCTATTGATGCTGGCTGCTGGGGAATACATTTGTGTAAGGAGGTCTATTGTTGCTGGGTAGGTTTATTGTTGCTGATTGGGGTGTTATTTTGCTGGGGGGGTCAATTGTTGCTGGGAGGGATCTACTGTTAAGAGAGAAGTCTATTGTTGCTGGCTCCTGGAGAGTCTATTGATGCTGGCTGCTGGGGGTCTATTGTTGCTGGGGTGGTATTTTGTTGTGGGGGCCCATTGTTGCTGGGGGGGGTTCATTGTTGTGTGGGGGATCTATTGTTTCTTGGGTGAGGTCTATTGTTGCTGGGGGATCTACTGTTGCTGGGGTGGGGTCTATTGTTGCTTACTGCAGGGGATCTATTTTACTGTCTTCCTTGTTATCCTTAACAAATTCAGTACAAATCACTTAGTAGCACAAGATGATACTTGGTTCTGTATTCTCTAAAAGGGTTGGTAGTGGGAGGTGGAACCAAGGGACAATACTCAGAGGTGGGTAGGGAGCAGAAATGAAGGATAACTCAGAAGGGGGGAGTTCCTGCACCTATTTTTTGAGAAAAAAGCCCTGAATATATATATTTTTTTTATTTTTATTTTTATCAATGTACATACCGATACTCATGTTGTCTTTGGTCTGGTTATGAGAGGTTATGAGTCCTCCCCCATTTTTTTTATTCTGGTGTTATTCTGGTGTTGTATGAATCTGCAGATCCAAAATACTGTAGAGCCTGCCCTTTCCTGTAGGTTCTGGTGGCCTGATGACCTACCCCCAGTAAACTGCTCTTTGACACTTTGACTGGCTGTCATTCAAGCTAGGAGACAAGCAGAGCTGGACCTCAGAGCAGTGAATCTGTGGAGACCAAGGGTGGATAGCAAGTAAGTATTGTGACGTGAGCTGTTATCCTGTTTTTGCAGCAGCTGGGGAATTTATTTTTTCTATTTTTTTTTTCTATTTAAAACGCTAGAGTTAGACTTTAGACTTAACTAAAATTCATTAAAAAACCCCAATAAAACTTTTCCGGTGGTGTGGCCCTTTAAAATAGCCTCTATCAGTTTCAAAAATTCCTGCCGTCTGTTTTGGAAGCTCTACCGACAAGTGTGGCAGATTCAGGTCATTTTTAATACCTTTTATGACTAAGCCCCTGGGGGGCAGGGTGAAATGCGTTAGTATGAGTGGCTTGCGGAGGAGCGACAGCTGAGGCCGATTCCTACATCTGTTTTGCATGGGTCATTCTGTTTACCTGTAATTCTTAATAGTGCCACATTTACAAAGTGGCGCTATGGCTTCACCAAATTAAAAAAGAATGACCTCCAGTTTATAGACACCAGTACTCAGTTGCAAACATATACACCCATTTATTCTCGCATTGTTACATCAGTCAGAAAAGCCATGTTTTGGACTGCACAGGCTCCCTTCCTCAAGGCTACATAGTGACCATGCATAGCACTGTAAGGTTAGCTTATTCTGTGTTGACTAAGCAGGAGGGCAGCAACTGGGCATGGGACCCAGAAGCTAGCGGCAATGACTTTGGTAGTGGTGTCTACAGCTTCCGCAAAGATCCCACAGGTTTCGTGCATACATACCAACATTGATCCAAGCTAAACCAATGTAATTATCCAAACATTGTCATATCTAAAGTTCAGCTTTAACATACATTCTGTTATGGAAATAGGACCCGGCACCAGTGAACATTACTTGTTCTGAAACTGCATGATGGACAATGCTGATCTAACACTGATTTAGCGCACCCCCTAAAGGGGTGCAGATGAACTGGATCCCCCCACCCTGTACAGCCAGGCACACTGAATTTCCACAGACACTCAGAGTTAGAGAACAGTCCAGTACTTTGTTTTTTTTTGTTTTATTGAAGGTAATGAACTTGGATGGGGATTGGGTATTATGGGATGCCCACTTGACTTCAGACAACAAACTTCAGCGACACTTCTCCTATATACAATCCTATTTACAACTCATCTTCTTCCACCAGCACACTCTTGCTTGCAGAAACCCAGCTATGTCACCCTGTTGTGGTTTTGAAGCAAAGGCCCAATACAGGCAGGGACTCGCAGCCCCTATACTTAAAGATAGGGTGACACAGCTAACGCATTTCCAGCACTTCCTCCTCTGGTCACTGAGCCCAACACCACATCTTCTGGCTGCAGCTGCCGCTTTCACTAGCCCTCCTGGCTAACTTCTACGCAGTCCTCCCAGTCTGAACACTCATCGGCCCACCCGGCTGACGTCTCAGGATATCTCCCGGATGTGCTGACCTGCTCCCACTGTTCACTCACTTGCTCTCGTGCCTCCAGGAAAGGAGTGTGTTGTAGAGGGTCCCTCCAGCACCCGAGCCCCAGGCCTGTGACCACCGCCCCAGACTAGGGGATGGCCCTGCAAGGGCCTCTGACAGCCTCCTCAGCACTCCATCTTCCACCCAACTGCCCCTGCCGGCATGACTCATTTATGAAGTGCCAATCCCTTTCCAGACCCTTTTTGATGGGGATTGGTCCAGGACCTCATAAATATGCTTATCAGCTCCTCCTAGTCTCCACCCACTACATCTGGAAGCTTTTCCAAGGTTCCAGAAAACAGGGGGAGGCACCAGAGATGCTGTTTGCTGAGTCATACAGCCTCCCTGAGTCACTCAACCCTGACCCGATTCAACCCAGGCCTGGCTCTCAGCCAAACCAATTTTCCTACACTAAAAAAACTATTTACATCTAGCACACTAGCTAGAGGGTGCTACACTAGTGATTCAGAAAAGCATTGATTGGTTCCTGATCATGTTTTCTCCATGACAGCCAATCATGTTGATTACATTGCTTTATTTCCAAAAGAAAAAAGCTCAGCTGTTCCTTTCACACAAAGATAGACTGCTACAGTCACTACAAGTACCCATCTATTACCAATGTCGAGCATTAAAAGGAGTGTGGTCCTCGTCCTTTAATTCATGCAAGGGTGAAAAGCACACTAACAGCAATGAGCTCAGGCAGGTTCGGACACGAGTCAGAACCTGCCTGGGCACCGGCCGCCGGTCCATAAGGAGCACAGGGGAGCCGCCCCCCTAATCGCCTTGCGCTGGCCCCTAATCTCCATGCAGGGACATAGATTTCTATGAGGTTTTTGTTTATTTTTGAAGCACATGATTAGAGCCTGGGGCTCTAATTGGCTTCAAAAAGGTTGGGCTCAGGGCGCAGAGCACTGCGCCCCCTGAGCCCCCCCCACTTGTGACATTAGCGATATAACATTCGCTATTGACTTCCTGCTTCTCCTCCCGGCCAATCAGGACAGGAAGTGAGTCTTAAGACCGAATTGGCCCGAGAGGAGAAGTGACCACCTTATCCAGGAGGAGAATCTGGGGAAGCCGTCGAAGCCGTCAAAGCCACCCGCGACCTGGATGGAGTAAGTGCGTGGCTGGCAGACTGGCTGACTATGTGGCGGGCGGGTGGGCAGGGGGGGGTTTGTATGCCCCCCCAAAAAAAAATGGAGCACCAGCCGCCATTCTGGCTGAGCTATCCCATTGGAAGGCTCAGCAAATCATTGGCAGCGGAGACATTTCCCCAGCATAGGTGTCAAGGTCACCTGTGGCCAGGTGACAGATGCACACCGTAGGGGGACAGGAGTGCACCGCAAGGTAGTGAACCCTATGGCTGGCTTGTGCGGATAGGAAACTGGGTGGTTGTGGAAAGTGGGACCAGAGGAGCACAACCGGGATCCTAACGGAAGCTAGAGCCAAGATTCCCCAGGGCGCGGAGTCTAAGACCCAGCAGGTCTTCTCCAGAGCCTCTAGTGGTGAGGATGTTATGCTGCAGGCTGGGACCAGGTCGCGGCCCCTGGAGTTTCCTAGCTCACGCCCCATAGGATAAGGGGAAAAGAGGAGAAGCAGCAGCACAAGATATGAGAGAAATGAATAACAAGCTGAAGGTCAGGGGCCACAAGCAGACAAGGATAATGAAAGAACGAGCCGAAGGTCAAGGGTCACGTGCAGACAGGGATAGTCGGGGACAAGCCAAATATGTAACAGAGAGACAGACGTAGCACACGGCAGGCAGGAACCCAAGCACACAATGCCTAACAAACACGTTGATCAGCAAAGCAGGCTTGCAGTGCACAGGTTAATATAGTGTTCTGTGATAGGGCCTGGGGTGGAGTCAGGCTGGGAGGAGATTATAAAGGAAGCCAGGTGAAAGGGCTCAGGCCTCTAAGATGAACACATGGGAAGGAAGGTAAGCTGACAGACAAACACTACTGCATATCCATGACAGTACCCTCCCTCTTATGTGCCCTCCCCCGCCTGGGCCCAGGCTTAAAGGGAAATCTCTGATGAAATCTCCTCAACAGATGAGGTGCAGCGACATCAGATGCAGCGATCCAAGACACCTCCTCAGGACCAAAACCTCTCCAATGCACAAGGTACTGAAGAATGCCTCTGCAGAGCCGAGAATCCAGAACTTGTCTAACCTCGTACTTAAGATTATCCTCAGAGACCGAAAACGAGGTAGGGAGATGACAAGAAGATCTATTGAGGACCAAAGGCTCTCTAGGAATAAGCAAGGGCATGAGAGGATCAACAGGAATCTGAGGAGGGTCCCCTAGACCCTTAAAGGGGGACTGGTCATCTTGCACAGGACCATCAGACTGGGCAGATGTCAGTGGAACCCTGAAGTCAGATTGGTTAGAAGGTGACATGTCGCCGGAGTCAAGCTGAATAGCTGAAGGACAAGCAGAATGTCCTGAACAAGAAAAAGTAGGAGGCTCACTGGGCATGGGCTGGACTGGCATAACTAGTACAGAGGCAGAGTGAATAGCTGAGTCAGGTGTAGCGACTACCTGAATCGCATCGCAAGACGTAGCGACTGCAGGACTTGTAGACAAGCTAGCCTGGCTGTGCGTCCAAGGGTGGTTAGGGACAGAGAAATGTAAATGGTTATGCAACCTGGAATGAATGACCGGCTCAGGTTCACAGGGGGCAACCTTGGGTAGGCAGGACGAGGAACAGGAGGAACCCCAAGCCAGGATCTGTCCAGTAGTCCAGTCCACATGAGGAGAATGGAGCTGTAACCATGGGAGACCCAAAATTATAGGCGTTGAGGCCTTGGGTAAGATAAGGAAGGATATCCACTCCTGGTGGAGTGTCCCTACCGACATCTTAACAGGGAGGATCTGGAAGCGGATAGGTCCCCCTGGGAGAACAGTACCATCAATCGCCAAGACCACCAATGGCATGGTGAGGGGCAAAAGAGTAAGTCACATGGACGATGCGATTTCCCAGTCCATGAAATTACCAGCGGCTCCGGAATCCAGATATGCTGAGACCGAATGAGAAGAAGCACCAACATGAAGGAACACAGAAAGCAGAAGACGAGAAGGTGAAGGTGATATTTCTGGGTCCAATACTCCACTTTCCAGATGAAGTGGACCCAAACGTTTTTCTGGACAAAGAGAGCAAGTGTCACGAAAATGACCTTTGCCCCCACAGTAAAGACACAGACTAAGAGTTCTGCGCCTAGCACGTTCCTCGGGGGATAGCCTGGTCCGACCCAGCTGCATGGGTTCCTCAGCTGGTAGGAGATGCTCTACGGGTCGAAGAGAGGGGAGCTCAGGCTGACTAAGAACCAAGGAGTGCTGGCGTTGCTTTTCTAATGTCCTCTCCTGAAAGCGAATATCGATCTGGTTACACAAGGAGATAACGCCGGCCAGATCAGTGGGGATGGTTCTTCCTGCTAATTCATCCTTCACTCTATCAGACAAGCCATGCAAAAAGGTTGCGACTAAGGCCTCATTGTTCCAGCTCAACTCAGCCGACAGTATGCGGAAATGAAGGGCATACTGTCCCACAGAAGCAGACTCTTGGCGGAGACGTAAAAGGGCGCTGGCCGCTGAAGAGACACGAGCCGGTTCTTCGAAGATATTCCGAAAAAGTTTCAAGAAGCCAGACAGGCTAGAAACCACTGGATCATTCAGTTCCCACAGAGGGGCTGCCCAGGCTAAAGCTTCACCAGAGAGGAGGGAAATGATATAGGCTACCTTAGCCCGATCAGACAGGAAGTTTTGGGGCTGGAGCTCAAAATGAATTGTGCATTGGCTAAGGAACCCCCTGCAAGCCTTGGAGTCCCCAGAGAAACGGGACGGAGCTGGCAGTTGTAGTGAGTGTGTGGCTGCGACTGGTGCAATAGGTGCAGCCGCTGGTTGTATTTGAGGTTGCGGATTCAGGGTTCCCAAGGAGGCCTGAAGCTGCTCGAAGCGAGAAGCCAGATCCTGGAGGAATCGCATCACCTGAGTCTGATTCGATTCCTGGGTTTCAAGTCTGCAAACTATTAGACTTGTGCACAACGGAAAAATTCGTTCCGTTTCGGTTCGTTTCTTTCCGGTCCTGTTGATTCGTAATCATTCGTAATTTTGCTAGACGGGATTTTTCGTGTTCGGACTCATTCGTATTTTTGCAAGCGACATTTTTCGTTGAATTTTTTGTTGCTTTATAATTCGTACTTTCGGTAGAGTACGTTGTTTTTCGTTGATTCTGGACACAACTCCTACTTTCGTAACTTTTTTTGGGTTCGTTGATTCGTAATTTTTCGTGTCTCTCTCACAACGACGCTGCCTATTATGCCTAATGTGCTTCGAATGGATTTGTACTTTTCTAAATACATTGCGGTTATTTGTAACGATTCGAAATCTCGTATTTTACTTTCGTTTTTTACATGCGGCTATAGCCTCTGCCCCTGTACACCATTTTGAGAGGGAGTTCAGCACGGTGTGGGAGAAGCAGAGAGCAGAGTGAGTGTTATTGTGCTTCGTATGGATTCGTACATTCGTAACTTTTTCATAACGAATTATGCCGAAGACATTCGGGCATTCGCTATTTGCGGTATAATTTATTTCGGATTCGGTCTTATTCATAATTGCTTTGTTCGGAAATTCGAATGCTTCCGAATGTCCGAAAGTTGCTAAATTCGGACGAATTTCAATTCGTTACGAAACGAATTGCACAAGCCTACAAACTATGCCCTGCAACGGATCATCCACGGGTAACGGGATGTCAGCCGGGTTCATGGCTGATCAAACTGTCAAGGTCACCTGTGGCCAGGTGACAGATGCACACCGTAGGGGGACAGGAGTGCACCGCAAGGTAGTGAACCCTATGGCTGGCTTGTGCGGATAGGAAACTGGGTGGTTGTGGAAAGTGGGACCAGAGGAGCACAACCGGGATCCTAACGGAAGCTAGAGCCAAGATTCCCCAGGGCGCGGAGTCTAAGACCCAGCAGGTCTTCTCCAGAGCCTCTAGTGGTGAGGATGTTATGCTGCAGGCTGGGACCAGGTCGCGGCCCCTGGAGTTTCCTAGCTCACGCCCCGTAGGATAAGGGGAAAAGAGGAGAAGCAGCAGCACAAGATATGAGAGAAATGAATAACAAGCTGAAGGTCAGGGGCCACAAGCAGACAAGGATAACGAAAGAACGAGCCGAAGGTCAAGGGTCACGAGCAGACAGGGATCGTCGGGGACAAGCCAAATATGTAACAGAGAGACAGACGTAGCACACGGCAGGCAGGAACCCAAACACACAATGCCTAACAAACACGTTGATCAGCAAAGCAGGCTTGCAGTGCACAGGTTAATATAGTGTTCTGTGATGGGGCCTGGGGTGGAGTCAGGCTGGGAGGAGATTATAAAGGAAGCCAGGTGAAAGGGCTCAGGCCTCTAAGATGAACACATGGGAAGGAAGGTAAGCTGACAGACAAACACTACTGCATATCCATGACAATAGGTCAGACAGATTCTGATTCCCACCTAAGCTCATCCTTAGACACCAATAGAAAAATGACTGTAACTAATTCTATTTGCCTCCATGAATTTTCTAGTAGACAATGCATGGAAATGGAGTACGAGATCACCAGCAAACATTTCATGTAAACCTTATGAGATACAATTACGGTATCCATTTATTTATTTTTTTTGTATATTTTTGAAAAGACCTAGTTGCCAAATCGGCAACATAAAAGCAAAGTAAATTGAACACATACAGTAGGAGAACATAACACCTTTCAGAAGTTTAATTCACTGAAAAATGTAATTACCAAACCTGGCCTTGCCACCAGCCTCCAGTCCCCGGATCATACTTCCAGCACTGATCAGACATTCCCGACAATTAAATTGAGACAGCAAAGTTGATTGCCTTGGTTAGGAGCCGACATAGCTCACAGGTGATTGAAAATGACAGCAGACTTGAGACCTTTTTATTTTCCTAGCCTTTGGCTTCTCAGTAGGATTAATTATCAGATAATTCTTGAAAACTGCTGGGAGGATGACCAAGATCCCACCTCAGGCTCTTTATAAGTAAGATTTAAAAAAATATATATTTTTTTTAGAAGGAAATTAAAAGTTTTGTCCTAAATTTAGTAACTGCATATTTTGTTAAATTAAAATTCCTGCAAATAAGGAATAACACAGAAGCAATAACGTAAAACATGCTCTTGATAATTTTTATATAAGTATGTTTGCTACATACAGTGATTGTATTTTGAACCATTTCCTGGCAGCTATATGTAGATTAATATTCCTCAGTAGGATGCCTTCTGCTGAGGGAACATTAATCTTTTGTATGTTCTGTTGTGGAACTAGGACCACACTCTTAGTTCTAAGACTGCACGATAACTGACAATTATAGTCCCACACTAATGATAAAGAACCACAATTGTCTGTGTATTAACCATAACAACACTGTTTTCTTTCAATCCTTCCACATTTCATTCTGTCTTGAGTCCTGATTCCTGATGAAGAATGGTTTCGCCTCGAAACACGTCTGTTATTTTTTAATGATTTCTTTTTAACCAACAATTACAATTTTGTGGGCTCCTTTATCCAATTTTGATCTGGCACTCCTTTACTATGAAAACAAAAATAATTATGTGCTGGGGATATTTCTAATCCTTAAAAGCAGCCTACACCAAAATCTGTGATACCAAATTTGTGCATAAATAAATCAAATAGAGTGGCGCTAAATTAATACAACATGATAGAAAATATAGCATACTTAACTGCTTCAGCCCCGGAAGCTTTTACCCCCTTCCTGACGAGAGCACTTTTTACAATTTGGCACTGCGTCGCTTTAACTGACAATTGTGCGGTCGTTTGACGCCGTACCCAATTTGCGCCCTTTTTTTCCCACAAATAGAGCTTTCTTTTGGTGGTATATGATCACCTCGGCGGTTTTTATTTATTGCGCTATAAACAAAAAAAGAGCGACAATTTTGAAAAAAAAACAATATTTTTTACTTTTTGTTATAATAAATATCCCCAAAAGTATTTTAAAAAACGAATTTCTTCATTAGTTTAGGCCAATATATATTCTTCTACATATTTTTGGTAAAAAAAAACGCAATAAGCGTATATTGATTAGTTTACGCAAAAGTTATAGCGTCTGCAAACTATGGGAAAGATTTATGGCATTTTTATTATTATTATTTTTTTACTAGTAATGGCGGTGATCGGCGATTTTTAGCAGTACTGCAACATTACGACGGACAGATAAGAGATTTTTGACACTTTTTTGGGACCATTGGCATTTATACAGCGATCAGTGCTATAAAAATGCACTGATTACTGTGTAAATGTCACTGGCAGGGAAGAGAGTTAACACTAGGGTGCGATCAAGGGGTTAAAAGCATGTTCTAACTGTGTGGGGATGGGAGTGACTAGGAGAGGAGCCATCTCGTTTTTTTACACACACAAATCCCTGTGCTGGCGCTTGTGCACGCGATCGTGCCCGCCGGCCACATGCATTCGGGTCCCCCGCCGTGCAGCGGGCAGCGCGTGCACGCCCTCTAGTGGCTGAAAACTGGTAGGACCTACCCGTATGGGATTTTGCCCAGGAGAGCTATTGTGCCACAGTATATCTGTGTGACACAGTCAACAAGTGGTAAATGATAATAAAAAACTCTAATATAAATTAATGATAATAATAATCTCAATTCATAAAGGGCAAACATGTGAAATAAATGCAAATTTACATTTCATAAAAAAAATACACCAACATATTAAAATCAATATTCATGGGATAAATGGAAAGTATATTGTAAGTCCTCGGCAAGCCTTTGACTCAGTCAATTTCTAATCCGGAATTAAAACTAGGAGCAGGAAAGCTGCGACTTTCACCAATAACTAAGGTAGATAATGTACCAGACTCCAAGCCTCCCGTCTGAGGCAATATAAGCATATGGAACTTTAATTTAGCTTATATGTTATAGTTATGTATTTATTTTGTCTTATGTTTGATTCAGACCCATTGCTAGTGACTTTTCATGCTCTGTACATTTTGGCAACGATTGTTATACTGTTTATTATTTTTCAATAAAAACTATTGTTAAAAAAAACAAAACAATATACAAATCCTATAAATTAGGGATGCACCGATACCATTTTTTTTCCAACAAGTACGAGTACTGATACTTTTTTTAGTACTCACCGTCACCAATTACTGATACCTACCACAACTGTTTTGTTTACACTTCATCTGTCAGCAATGGTACAAAGCACTGAAAAGTTATTTACAAATGAAATACATATTTTTTTTATTTTTTATATTTTACTCTTTTTTCAACGTGCAGCGTGTAAATATATGTTAAATGTTTAAAAATCTTAACGAACAAGGCAAACAAAAACATTTTTTTTATTATAAATAGTTTATAAAATAGAAGTGAAGAAAAAAAAATCAGCAGAAAAATAATAATTAAATGGAGAAGGAGAATAAGGAGTTAAAGTGTTTGTTACCCTAAAAAAAATAAAGATAAAAAAATGGACCCTGTTCCTTTAAAGCAGTGGTCATCAACCATGTCCTCAGGGCCCACTAACAGGCCAGGTTTGCAAGATAACTGAAATACATCACAGGTGATATCATTTGCTGCTCAGTGATTGCAATATTCTAGTTTGCATCTCCCCAAGGTAATACATAAAAGATGGCCTGTTAGTGGGCCCTGAGGACAGGGTTGATGACCACTGCTTTAAAGCATGTTATTTAACACAGTACTGTTATGCTGTGCAATTTGGCCCCCTGTATCACCTGAAATACCTGGCTGATCCTGTCTTGTTCTGCCCTCCCCCCCTGTAAACTCACCATGGCTGCTGAGCCCTGACACAGTGGTCAATTTACGCGCCTCCGTCATCTGCAGCTCTCCTGTCTTTGCTCTGTCCTCCTCTCCCCTCTACCTGCCTGTCAGCTCACTGTCAGTGTCTGTCCCCTTCCCTCCTGCTGCTGTAATTACATTTAATGTTTCACACTAGCTCTGTGTTTAATAAAGCTTTGTGCCCCAGTGCCTGTGCCTTATAAAAATAAGCTGTTCTATACCTGATTTCAGAGCGCCGCTCGGCGCTCACGTGACTGGTCGCTTCTCTCCTCCTCTCCCGACTGATGTCAGCAGGGATTTCTCAGCCCTGCCCACTGCAGCTGTCAGGTTGGGAGAGGAGAGAGGTGGCCGTTCACGTGAGTGCCGAGTGGAGCTCTGAAATCAGGTATAGAATGGCTTATATTTATAAGGCGCAGGCACTGGGGCACACAGCATTATTAAACACAGAGGGTAGTATGAATTGAATATAGTGGCTTATCAACCACTTTAAATAAGGCTGATTAGAGTAAATTAAGGTTTAATAAGGACCTAAAACAGAGCAGGTTGCTTTAAACTGACTTAATCTGCAGATCGAAGTTCAACCCTTTGATCTGTAGATGAAGAAACAGAAAGATACAAAAAGAAATGTTTCTTTTTACCTTTCTGTTTCTGAAGCTGAGCAATGTTGTTACATAGTTGGTGAGGTTGAAAAAAGTCCATCAAGTCCAACCTATGTGTTTGATTATATGTCAGCATTACATTGTATATCCCTGTATGTTGCGGTCGTTCAGTGCTTATCTAATCGTTTTTTGAAACTATCGATGCCCCCCGCTGAGACCACCGCCTGTGAAGGGGAATTCCACATCCTTGCTGCTCTAAATGGTATTCTTTACACCTTGGATGCAACGAGTGGTTATTTGAGTTACTGTTGCCTTTCTATCAACTAGAACCAGTCTGTCCATTCTCCTCTGACCTCTAACATCAACAAGGCATCTATCTCCACACAACTGCTGCTCACTGGATATTTTCTCTTTTTCAGGTCATTCTCAGTAATTCCCAGAGGTGGTTGTGCATGAACATCCCAGTAGATCAGCTGTTTTTGAAATACCCAGACCAGCCCGTCTGGCACCAACAACCATGCCACGTTCAAAGTCACTTAAATCCCCTTTCTTCCCTATTCTGATGCTCAGTTTGAACTTTAGCAAGTGTTCTTCACCACGTCTAGATGCCTAAATGCATTGAGTTGCTGTCATGTGATTGGCTGATTAGCTGTTTGTGTTACCAAGCAATTGAACAGGTTGACCTAATAAACTGAGTGTAAACCTCATAGTCATTTTATAAATCTAAATCTTAGTAACAGCTCATAATACAGGACCTTGATGTAATATCAGTGTCAGAATTCCTTCACATCAGGTTTAATACTGAATGACAGATCACGTATTCCTGTGTATTTAGCTCAGATACATGAAAAATTGTAACTGTATCTGTTGTGCGTGAGTGGCAGTTGATGGAAGCTGTAGACACGCTCATTAATCACCGGTGTTTAAGTACACATTTTCGCCTTTCGATATCATTCACTCTAAATGGAAATGTATATATTAAGCTACTTCTACCGGAGAAGATTTGGATCTGCTTCTCCCATCAAAGAAAATATTAACGAAGATCCTTAGAGATTAGCCAGAACCTTAAGATGTGCTAGCTGCTGGGTAAACCAATTATACAACATCTGTATGCTGGAAAATCAATGGGAGAGTGTTCCTATTTCCTTGCACAAGCTTGTTGTTAAATGTTAACACCCCGCTGAGCTCTGGGCTTTGAAAACAATGCATTAACAAACTCAAGGTGCAGTGCATTATTACAGTAATGGTGTTTTTAATGTCTGGTGCAAATGTACTTAAAGGGGACTTGTAAGAGTTAAAAAAAAAATGGGTGCAGCCATTGTTTTATTTTTTTTTTAAAGAATTGTCACCCTGATTCTATGTGCACTACCTAGTACACTACAGGCTGAGAAAATTTGTTTTGATCTTTTCAGACTTTGCTGGCCTCATGGAGAAGAGAACTAACTACCGGTACTTTCTTATAGATACACTATAATACCAAAAGTATTGGAACACAAGCCTTTACACGCACATGAACTTTAATGGCATCCCAGTCTTAGTCCGTAGGGTTCAATGTTGAGTTGGCCCACCCTTTGCAGGTATAAGGCTGCATTCACACTTGAGCGTTTTGTAGCCTGAAGCCTTAAGCTACAAAACGCTAGAGGGGAAAAAATCCATTATTCTCTATGGAGATGGTTCACATCTCCACTCCAAAACGTCTGAAGCCGAACGCCTGAAGCTCAAACAAGTTCCGGACCCTTTTTTGTTGCGCGAATCGGGCAGATTTGGGCGTTTTAGGAGTCATAGAATGTAATGGAAACGCTCGATTCAAGCATCTAGCGCGACAACGAGCATTTCTACGGGCGCAAATTCTCGCGACAAAATGCCGGTAAAAACGCTTGAAGCGCTACGCTCAGGTGTGAATGCAGTCTAAGAGCTTCAACTCTTCTAGGAAGGCTGTCCACAAGGTTTAGGAGTGTGTCTATGGGAATGTTTGACCATTCTTCCGGAAGCGCATTTGTGAGGTCAGGCACTGATGTGATCGAGAAGTCCTGGCTCGTAGTTTCCGCTCGAATTAACCCCAAAGGTATTGGATTGAGGTCAGGACTCCGTGGACTCTGTGCAGGCCAGTCAAGTTCCTCCACTGCAAACTCGCTCATCCATGTCTTTATGGACCTTGTTTGCGCAGTCACGTTGGAATCCCCAAACTGTTCCCACAAAGTTGGGGGCATGAAATTGTCCAAATTGTCTTGGTATGCTGACGCCTTAAGAGTTCCTTCACTGGAACTAGGGGGCCAAGCCCAACCCCTGAAAAACAACCCTGCAACATAATCCCCCCTCCACCAAATGATTTGGACCAGTGCACAAAGCAAGGTCCATGGAAGGGGATTATGGTGAGGGCTTGTTTTTCAGGGGTTGGGCTCTAATTCATTCCAAAGGTATTCTATTGGGTTGAGGTCAGGACTCTGTGCTGGCCAGTCAAGTTCCTCCACCCCAAACTCGCTCATCCATGTCTTTATGGACCTTGTTTTGTGCACTGGTCCAAATAATTTGGTGGGGGGGGGGGATATGGTGGGCGGTTGTCAAAGACATTTTGGACAATTTCGTGCTCCCAACACACCATTAGAAATCTAAAAAGCAGTTCTTAAAATGAGTTATTCATATGATAATCCAATCCACCTTTATTCAGTAGAGTCAGATTGGAACCTGATTGATAGGAAGAGGGCACCATTTTACTGTATTTCAAAGATCTTCAAAGGGTTGGGAATATGATTCTTTAATTCTCTGTCTTCAAAGGAGGACAGAACATCTAGAAAGTCTGAAGGTTGAATGCCAGTTTGCTCCTCTGAATATGGCAAAATAATATCATAATGTACTATAGGCAGATACAGTCTTGAAAGTAAACCATAGGGATGGACATATACTTTGTGCAGACTGTGTATCTACTTATGGACCTTCTTGGGCCCTTGGGCCCATTAATAATTGATATGGGTCAGACAGGTGCTAAGGACCCTTCTGCTGTCATGTAGATACCTCACTTTGTGGCTATACCTGCTCATTCTCTCCTGGGAAGACTTTCAAAAAGCTTTTAAAGTGTCTTTGTGAGAATTTATGCCCATTCAACCAAAAGAGCATTTGTGAGGTCATGTACCGATGTCGACAGAGAAGGCCTGGCTCACAATCTGCGTTCTAAGATATTCCAAAGGTGTTTGAGGTCAAGGCTCTGTGCAGAGAACTCAAATTCCTCTACACCAAGCTCATCAATACATGTCTTCATGGAGCTGACTTTGTACACAGGGGCACAGTCATCAGGGAACAGAAAAGGGTCGTCATCAAACTATTATCACAAGGTTAGAAGTACAAAATTGTCTAAAATGTCTATAACAATTTTTAAATAGTTACATGAGTCCAGTTTGGACCAATGGAAGCATGTATTGTACACTATATTACCAAAAGTATTGGACAATGAGGCGCCTGCCTTTACACACACATGAATTTTAATGGCATCCCAGTCTTAGTCTGTAGGGTTCAATATTGAGTTGGCCCACCCTTTGCAGCTATAACAGCTTCAAATCTTCTGGGAAGGCTGTCCACAAATTTTAGGAGTGTGTCTATGGGAATGTTTGACCATTCGTCCAGAAGCGCATTTTTGAGGTCAGGTATTGATGTTGGATGAGAAGGCCTGTCTTGCAGTCTCCGCTCAAATTCATCCCAAAGGTGTTCTATTGGGTTGAGGTCAGGACTCTGTGCAGGCCAGTCAATTTCCTCCACCCCAAACTCGCTCATCCATGTCTTCATGTCTTTATGGAACTTGTTTTGTGCACTGGTGCAAATAATTTGGTGGGGGTGGGGGGGGGGGGTTATGGTGTGGGGTTGTTTTTAATTTCAAATACATTTTGGACAATTTCATGCTCCCAACTTTGTGTGAACAGTTTTGGGACGGCCCCTTCCTGTTCCAACATGACTGCTCACTAGTGCACAAAGCAAGGTCCATAAAGACATGGCTGAGTGAGTTTGGGGTGGAGGAACTTGACTGACCTGCACAGAGTCCTGACCTTAACCTGATAGGACACCTTTGGGATGAATTAGAGTGGAGCTTGCGAGCCAGGCCTTCTCGTCCAACATCAGTGACCGACCCCACAAATGCGCTTCTGGAAGAATGGTGAAATATTCCCATAGACACACTCCTAAACCTTGCATGCGCAATTTTAAAGTGTGACATGTTAGGTATCTGTTTACTCGGCGGACCATCATTTTTCATATTATACAAAAAAATTGGGGTAACTAAGCTGAGGGAGGAGGGGGAGATGGACTTCCTATCACAATTTGAATTAGCAGCAAGGATATGAAGTGATATTATAACGGGGGATTTTAATTACCCAGACATCAACAGGACGGAGGGAACCACGCATTCATCTAAGGCTCGCCAGTTCCTAAATGTCTTGCAGGACAATGTCATGGGTCAGATGGTAGACACACCAACTAGAAACAAGATGTTACTAGATCTACTGATTACCAACAATACAGACCTGATCACGGATGTGGAAATATGGGGAAATTTAGGAAACAGTGATCACAGGTCAATTGGCTTCAGTATAAATCACACAAATAGGAAACACAAGGGGAACACAAAGACACTGAATTTCAAAAGAGCCAAATTCCTTAAACTACGAACCTTGCTAGAAGATATAAATTGGGATAAAATCTTAGAAACAAAGAAAGAGAGATGGGTTTGCTTTAAGAGCATATTAAATAAGGACATTAGCTATTGCATCCCATAGGGAAATACATTTAAAAGAGCAAACAAAAGTCCTGGATGGCTTAACTCTATTTTAAAAATGCATATAAAAGCAAAGGAGAAGGCCTTCAAAAAATAAAGGCTGAGGGATCATCATCAGCATTCAGACTTTACAAAGAATGCAACAAGATATTTAAGGGTGCAATCAGGGTGGCTAAGATACAACACAAAAGGCCATAGCAGAGGAGAGCAAAAAAAATCACAAGAAATTCTTTAAGTATATAAACAGTTAAAAATGGAGGACAGACCATATTGGCCACATAAAGAATGAGGAAGGGAATGTGGTTACAACGGATGGAGAGATGGTGAAGGTATTGAATTTATTCTTCTCCTCAGTCTTCACAAGGGAACCAAAACTGTAGTATTTGTCCTCATGACACATCACAGGAAGCACCATCATGGCTAACAGAGGACAGAATTAGAAATAGACTTGGGATACTTAACATCAATAAATCACCGGGACCAGATGGCTTGCAGACGAGGGTACTTAGGGAACTTAGTCAAGTATTTGCCAGACCATTGTTCCTAATTTTTACTGACAGTCTACTAACTGGAATGGTACCAGCTGATTAGAGAAAAGCCAATGTAGCACCAATATTTTAAAAAGGGCCAAAATACATATCTGGGAATTACAGACCAGTAAGCCTAACATCAATAGTATGAAAGTTCTTGGAGGGGATGATAAGGGACTATATACAAGATTTTAGTAATGAAAACTGTATCATTAGTAGTAATCAGCATGGATTCATGAAGAATCGTTCTTGCCAAACCAATCTATTAATCTTCTATGAGGAGGTGAGCTGCCATCTAGATAAAGGAAGGCCCGTAGACGTGGTATATCTGGACTTTGAAAAAGCATTTGACACAGTTCCCCATAAATGTTTACTGTACAAAATAAGGCCCGTTGGCATGGACCATAGGATGAGTACATGGATTGAAAACTGGCTACAAGGGAGCGTTCAGAGGGTGGTGATAAATGGGGAGTACTAGGAATGGTCAGGGGTGGGAAGTGGGGTCCCCCAGGGTTCTATGCTGGGGCCAATCCTGTTTAATTTGTTCATGTATGTCCTGGAAGATGGGGTAAACAGCTCAATCTCTGTATTTGCAGACGATACTAAGCTAAGCAGGGCAATAACTTTGCAAGAAGATCTGAACAAATTAATGGTGTGGGCAACTACATGGCAAATAAGGTTTAATGTAGAAAAATGTAAAATAATGCATTTGGGTGGAAAAAATATGAATGCAATTTACTCACTATGGGGTGAACCTCTGGGGGAATCTAGCATGGAAAAGGACATGGGGGTCCTAATAGAAGATAGGCTCAGCAATGGCATGCAATGCCAAGCTGCTGCTAACAAAGCAAACAGAATATTGGCATGCATTAAAAAGGGGATTAACTCCAGAGATAAAATGATAATTCTCCCACTCTACAAGACTCTGGTCCGGCCGCACCTGGAGTATGCTGTCCAGTTCTGGAAACCAGTCCTCAGGAAGGATGTACTGGAAATGGAGCGAGTACAAAGAAAGGCAACAAGGCTAATAAAGGGTCTGGAGGATATTAGATGTGAAGAAAGGTTGCGAGCACTGAACTTATTCTCTCTGGAGAAGAGAGGCTTGAGAGGGGATATGATTTCAATTTACAAATACTGTACTGGTGACCCCACATTAGGGATAAAACTTTTTCGCAGAAGGGAGTTTAATAAGACACGTGGTCACTCACTTAAAAAAGAACAGAGGTTTAACCTTAATCTGCGTAGAGGGTTATTTACGGTAAGAGCGGCAAGGATGTGGAAATCCCTTCCACAGGCGGTGGTTTCAGTGAGGGGCATCGATAAAAAACTATTAGATAAGCACCTGAACGACCACAACATACAGGGATATACAGGGTAATACTGACATATAATCACACACATAGGTTGGACTTGATGGACTTGTGTCTTTTATCAACCTCACCTACCATGTAACTAAGTAACGTTTTAAAAATTGCTGCCCAAATACCATGTGACATAAAAGGTTGCCATGACCACCATTTTATTCCCTAGGGTCTCTGCTAAAAAAACATATATAATGTTTGGGGATAATTTTCTAGGAAAAAAATTATGATTTTTACATGTAGGAATGAAGTGCCAGAATTGGCCCGGATAGCAAGTGGTTAAGGGAGCCAAGAGATGGGGTCAATGTAGTGAATGTAGTGAATGATGTGCCTGTGTGTGTGCAAATTGTCAACTTGAGCTAATGAGTTCTGTAAACAACCAGAGAACTAAGAAGCTCAAAGAAGCAGCTTCATCTGCTGATCAACTACAAATTCAAAATCTGGATAGCAATACAGAAACTTCAATTTCAAATGAGGAAAAAAAAAAATATTTAAAATATAATTTTGTAGCCCTCTCCAATATTAATAAATAAATAAATAAATAAATATTAATAAACACATTCTATAATTCATTCTTGGACCGTTGCTTCTAGAAGGAAAAAATGAGCGCACATACAGTGGATGTCTTTATTGTGTGCCGACTCAACAACATTGATTATTCTTTTTTTTCTTAGTTGTTTTGAGATAAACCGGAATCTGCAAATTAATTTATTTTTTATATTTTTTTCATGACAAGGATTTGAAAGCGTGCCTTTTAAATATTTGATATAAGCAATCCTCAGCTGTGTCAATTCCTTTTTATAACGTTAAGCCAGTTAGACGCTATTTATTGACTTAAGTTGTAGTGCTGTAGCTTTAATCTACATAAAAAAAGCTCAGTGTTATTGAGGAAAAAGCATGTAATTCCACTTCAGTTTTTAATTCACTTAATGAGAGTTCTAGAAAATGTTAATTTGTGTAATTTCTAAGCTTTCATTAAAAAAAAATATATATATATATACCGTATATACTCGAGTGTAAGCTGAGTTTTTCAGCCCTTTTTTTAGGGCTGAAAGTACACCCCTCGGCTTATACTCGAGTCAGTACCTGAAAATCTTCTAAAGCCCTGTACACACGATCGGTTTTACCGATGAAAACAGTCCGATGGACTTTTTTCTTTGGACAAACCGATCGTGTATGGGACCCATCGGTCTTTTTTCCATCGGTTTTAAAAAATAGAACATGTTTTAAATGTTTCCGATGGATCAAATACCGATAGAAAATTCCGATCATCTATGGGCAAGTCCATCGGATAAAAAACTCACGCATGCTCAGAATCAAGTCAACGCATGCTCAGAAGCATTAAACGTAATTTTTCTCGGCTCATCAGAGTGTTTTACGACACGGCGTTTGGAACGGTCGGTTTTTTGACTGATGGTGTGTAGGCAAGACTGATAGAAGTCAGCTTCATCGGATTTCCGATGGACAAAACCATCGGATTAGAATCCATAGGATATCCGATCGTGTGTACGAGGCTTTAGACTGCGGGCGGCGTCCGTTGTTTAAATATCGCGGCTAACTCCTGGTCTTGTTCCGTGATAAGCGTTTCCAGCAAACACTGTGTTCAGTGTTCCGCCTATCATGGACATCTGTTGTCCGTGGATGAAAAGACGTCCGTGATTGGCGGAACACTGAACACAGTGCCTGCTGGGAAACGGAGTCCGAGAATGAGAGGACCTCCGTGATAGGCGGAACACTCAACACAGTGTTTGCTGGAAACGCCTATCACGGAACAAGACCAGGAGTTAGCCGCGATATTTAAACAATGGACGCCGCTCGCAGTCTAAGAAGATTTTCAGGTACACTGACTCGGGCACTGTCAATGGGCACAGTAAGGTGGCACAGTGAGGTGGCAATGGGCACAGTGAGGTGTAAATGGGCACAGTGAGGTGGCACAGTGAGGTGGCAATGGGCACAGTGAGGTGGCAATGGGCACAGTGAGGTGGCAATGGGCACCGTGAGGCGTGCAAATGGGCATTGTTGACCCTCTTTTCCGCTTACAGTAGCTGCTGCATTCCCCCCCTAGGCTTATACTCAAGTCAATAAACTTTACCGGTTTATTGGGATAATATTAGGTACCTCGGCTTATACTCGGGTCGGCTTATACTCCGGTATATACGGTATATAAAAAAAAAACTGTCTTGGTCATACAAGGGGAAGAATAAATACTGAAATATTCATTTAAACATAGATTATTATTTATTTGGACTTATTTATTTGATGTAATTGTATTATATCCCATGTGTGTGTATGGGAATGTTGACAAATTTTATAGGGATAATTCTCTAATGCTGGCATATTTAATGTTTTGTGGAAAATGTTTATGATTTTGTGAATGGTAGTGGAATGTCTGTGCAACATTAAGATTAATAATAATAATAATAATAAGTAAAATTATTATTTAAAAATAACGGTAATGCATTTATCCTTTCCAAAGCAAACACAGCATTACATAAACCAATTATATAATCAGGAAATATTTTCAACCAATTCATTAAGTTAAACGTGCCAGGGCTTCGTGACAATCACAGACTGGATTCCAGCTTGAAAAACAGCCAATTGAACACCTTGCGGCCAACTCTTCCTCTAATGTATTTGGCATGGAATCCTGTGTGTTCCTCTAAGGTTGTTTTTGTAACCTTCATGACTACAAAATAATCCATAAATCATTCATGTAGAACATCGTATCGAGTGTACATGGCAAAACATGGTTTATTTGAATTAATCTAGCCAATAACATTGAATTTCCATTACAATGGCAAAACACATTGATTTTTACTCCATAATTAATCACCTTCATTAGGCCTAAGAAAGCATTCATTCTTTGAGTAGATACGTGTGTATATGGTGAGAAACACACATACGTATATACAGTATGTATATATTATGTATGGAAACCGTAGAGTTACATGGAGTTTAAAAGCTGATTTAATGTTCCCAATTTTTTCCCCCTTCGCGCCTAAGGCCCCTTTCACACTGGGGCGTTTTTCATGCGGTTTAGCGCTAATATTATCGCTATTATACCGCATGAAAAATTCGTGCCTGTAGCCTTCAATGTGAAAGCCCGAAGGCTTTCACACTGAAGCGGTGCGCTAGCAGGACCACTCCAAAAGTCCTGCTAGCCGCTTCTTTACAGCGGTGAAGGAGCGGTGTGTTCACCGCTCCTTTATCGCGGCTGCCCATTGAAATCAATGGGACACCGCGGTAATACCGCCCGCAAACCGCGGCAATAGCCGCGGTTTGCGGGCGGTATTAACCCTTTTTCGGCCGCTAGCGGGGGTTAAATTCACCCCCCTAGCGGCCGCATACCGCGGTAAGAACGACGGTATAGCAGCGCTGAAAATCGCGCTGCTATACCGCCACCGCACCTGCCCGCCCCAGTGTGAAAGGGGCCTAAGGGTAAAACAAATCTTAATGCCTAAGCACAATTTTGCAACTTTGACATGTGTTAGTAAAACCGTACATATCATCACAACTGCTTTGTGCAACCAAGCGAATTACACCTTGTTTTTTTTCAGGACAAATTGGGCTTTCATTTGGTGGTAAATGGTAATGGATATCTCCTATTTTTTTTTATTATCAAAGGAAAACTGGCCCAAAATAGTAAAAAAAATAATTGTCTTAAAATGTAGCTGTTTATTTCTTGCTACTACCATAACCTATAACCAAAGAACAACCCAAAACAAATTCTCCTGCTCCTGACGATTGCAGTGATACCACATATGTTAAGGTTAGTTGTTGTATGTGCCCATAGTACAGTCCAGAAACAATAGTGCACATTTTGCTTTTTTTTTTTTTTTATCCTACCTAAAACACACTGACACTGATACTAATAAAAAAAATATATATACAGTATATATATATATATATATATATATATATATATATATATTACCTCTGCTAATACACTGTGTTAAAAGTGCTATAGGTATTAAAGAGTAAAGAGTATAAAGATCGGTGCCTTCGTCCCATCAATTTGTTGTATAGCGAAAAATAGAGGCTTCAATGCACTATATCGGCACCATATAAAAAACTGATAGACAGCTCAAGATATGAGCATAAAAGTTTTTTATTACAAAGATATTGAAAAGAAAAGATTTCACCATGTACACATTCAAAAATAAATAGTTGTGACAATCAACAGTTCATACCATTGTGACACAATGGAAAATCATACAGGTATAGTTACATAGTATGCAGTGCTCAACATGTTTCGCGTTGATTCCAAAAGGAATCCGCTTCTTCAGGACCTGAATATAATGGTATTTTCAATGGATAAAAGCATGAGTTGTCACATAACTAGATAAGAAAGGACATGGTTAATATAAAATCAGAAAAAATGTGGATGTATATAATTGATTTCACAGATAAAGAATATTTAAATGAACAAAAAATACTGGTAATACACAACAACCAGAGGTAATATAATTTTCTGTTGCTTTTGCCTGTGGCATTTGGGTAGACATGAATGTTAGCATCCTTCCAGTGAGATCCTGGGGAATGCTGAGTAGCCCAGCAAGTTTATCCCTCACTCACCATTCCCCAGGGATTTTGTTGAATGAATTATGTTGTCACCCAAAGCAGTACAGAAGACAGAGTGAAGATAATTATGTTAACTTAACACGGTTCGAATTTCGGAAGAATTTTCTTTCGAAAATCGTATCAAAGAATTTTCGTACGAATTTCGCACCGTTAGTGTGCTGCAGCAACAGCCGATTTTCGTGCGGCAATCAAATTTGAGGAATCGGACATGTTGGAATTTTTTTTTAAAAACTAACGATTTTCTAATCAATGATGGGAGAATCGTGCGAGAAATGTAATAGAAAAAAAAATGCGCAAGAAAAGAATATTCCCGGAAAGAAAAGAATATTCCTGGAGAGAAAAAAGAAATTCCCGGAGAGAAACGTATATTCACGGCCGAATTTCGAAAATCAATGGTGGCATCATCAGATCACAAAAAAAACAAACTTTCTGATTTTAAAAAGAAAATTTGTTCGAAATTCGACCGTGTACGGCCTGCTTTACTTTTCATGTGACAACACTGAAGAAATGACACTTTGCTACAATGTAAAGTAGTGAGTGTACAGCTTGTATAACAGTGTAAATTTGCTGCGCCCTCAAAATAACTCAATACACAGCCATTAATGTCTAAACCTGCTGGCAACAAAGTGAGTACACCCCTAAAGCCGCGTACACACGGTCGGAATTTCCGATGAAAAATGTCTGACGGACTTTTTTCATCAGATATTCCGACCGTGTGTATGCCCCATCTGACTTTTTCCGTCGGAAATTCCGACGGAGTTAGAAAGAGAACATGTTCTCTTTTTCTCCGCCGGAAAAAATTCCTATCGGAAATTTTATTCGTCTGTATGGAACTCCGACGTAGAAAAAAACACGCATGCTCAGAATCGAGTCGACGCATACTCGGAAGCATTGAACTTAATTTTTCTCGGCTCGTCGTAGTGTTGTACGTCACCGCGTTCTTGACGGTCGGAATTCGGTGTGACAGTGTGTAGGCAAGACAGCTTGAACGGAATTTCGTCGGAAAAAATCCGTCTGAGTTTATCCCGACGGAAAATCCGACCGTGTGTATAAGGCATAAGTGAAAATGTCCAAATTGGGCTCAAAGTGTCAATATTTTGTGTGGCCACCATTATATTTCAGCACTGTCTTAACCCTCTTGGGCATGGAGGTCACCAGAGCTTCACATGTTGACACTGGAGTCCTCTTCCCCTCCTCCATGACGACATCACAGAGCTGGTGGATGTTGGAGACCTTGCGCTCCTCCACCTTCCGCTTGAGGATGCCCCACAGATGCTCAATAGGGTTTAGGTCTGGAGACATGCTTGGCCAGTTCATTACCTTTACCCTCTGCTTCTTTAGCAAGGCAGTTGGTCATCTTGGAGGTGTGTTTGGGGCCGTTATCATGTTGGAATACTGCCTTGCTGCACTGTAGCTCCCCAGTGCAGCACTCATGCAGCCCCAGACCATGACACTCCCACCACCATGCTTGACTGTAGGCAAGACACACTTGTCTTTGTACTCCTCACCTGGTTGCCGCCACACACGCTTGTCACCATCTGAACCAAATAAGTTTATCTTGGTCTCATCAGACCACGTGACATGGTTCCAGTAATCCACGTCCTTATGCCGCGTACACACGATTGGAATTTCCGACAACAAATATTCTATGTGAGCTTTTCGTCGGATATTCTGACCGTGTGTAGGCTCCATCGGACATTTGCTGTCGGAATTTCCGACAACAAATGATTGAGAGCTTGTTCTCAATTTTTCCGACAACAAAAGTTGTGGTTGGAAATTCTGATTGGGTGTATCCAATTCCGACGCACAAAAATCCTACGCATGCTCGGAATCATTGTACTTCATCGTCGGAAAAATATCAACGGTTTTGTTGTTGGAATGTCCGATCATGTGTACACGGCATCAGTCTGCTTATCTTCAGCAAACTGTTTGCGGCTTTCTTGTGCATCATCTTTAGAAGAGGCTTCCTTCTGGGACAACAGCCATGCAGACCAATTTGATGCAGTGTGCGGCATATGGTCTGAGCACTGACAGGCTGACACCCCCCACCCCTTCAACCTCTGCAGCAATGCTGGCAGCACTCATACGTCTATTTCCCAAAGACAACCTCTGGATATGACGCTGAGCACGTGCACTCAACTTCTTTGGTCCACCATGGCAAGGCCTGTTCTGAGTGGAACCTGTCCTGTTACACCGCTGTATGGTCTTGGCCACCGTGCTGAAGCTCAGTTTCAGGGTCTTGGCAATCTTCTTATAGCCTAGGCCATCAAATTTGAATATCATCAAAAAGTTAATTTATTTCAGTAATTCAATTTAAAGAGTGAAAGTCATATATTATATATAGATGTGTTACACACATTTCAAGCATTTCTTTCTTTTAATTTTGATGATTATGGCTTACAGCTAGTGAAAACTCAAGTTTCAGAAAATTTTAATATTGTGAAAAAGTTAAATATTGTAGACTCATGGTGTCACACTCTAATCAGCTAATTAACTCAAAGCACCTGTAAAGATTTCCTGAGCCTTTAAATGGTCTTACATTCTAGTTCAGTAGGTTACACAATCATGGGGAAGACTGCTGACTTGGCAGAAGACAGTCATTGACGCCCTCCACAAGGAGGGTAAGTCACAAAAGGTCATTGCTAAAGAAGCTGGCTGTTCACAGAGTGCTGTATCCAAGCATGATAATGAAAAGTTGAGTGGAAGGAAAAAGTGTGGTAGAAAAAGATGCACAAGCAACAGGGATAACCACAGCCTTGAGAGGATTGTGAAGCAAAGGCTATTTAAGAATTTGGAGGAAATTCACAAGGAGTGGACTACGGCTGGTGCCAGTGCTTCAAGAGCCATCACACACAGACGTATCCAGGACATGGGCTACAACTGTCGCATTCCTTGTGTCAAGCCACTCCTGAGCCAGAGACAACGTCTGAGTCAGAAGCGCCTTACCTGGGCTAAGGAGAAAAAGGACTGAACTGTTGCTCAGTGGTCCAAAGGCCTCTTTCAGATGAAAGTAAATTTTGCATTTAATTTGGAAATTAAGGTCCCAGAGTCTGGAGGAAGAGTGGAGAGGCACAAGTTGCTTTTAGTCCAGTGTGAAGTTTTCACAGTCCATGAGATTTGGGGAGCCAGGTCATCTGCTGGTTTTGGTCCACTGTGCTTTATCAAGTCCAAAGTCAGCGCAGCCGTCTACCAGGAATTACTGAAATAAATTACCTTTTTGATGATATTCTAATTTTTTACGATGCACCTGTATAAACTTTAAGTGGAACCATAAGGCTGGGTTCACACTTGTGCAGTGCGAATTTCAGCTCTCTTATCTCTGCAAAGAGATAAGAGAGCTGTTCAGCAGATTATCTCTGTTTTAGCTGTGAATTTGGTGACCTGGGAGAGAGGAGGGGGAGGGGGGAAGTGTAGTGAGGAGAAGGAGAGTAATCCTGTTGAGAACTGAACACATCTGCGAATCAGATGCGTGCCAATAGAAGATAATGGGCCTGAATTCGCACCTGAGCCGCACCGCAATGCCTAGAAAACACACATGTTTTTTGGGTGTAGCGGGGCTTTAAAATTTAGGGGGATGTTTAAGTGGTAGTTGTGCTCAAACACATTATTTGATAGGGTTCAGTAAAACCCAATTTTAGCTGCAGACGGGATACTGGTGTGTAGTTCCCCGTGGCCTGTTGGTGGCGCTGCCATCGGAGGCCGGGGTTGAACCGCTGGTACAGTGCTGTGCCTTGGATGTCCCCTGTCGGTGGTGGTATGATGGGCGTGTTGGCCCGCTGTGCATCCCGGGAGGGGATATAAAATGGCAGACCCTGTCTGTCGGGGTGAGTTCCCGGGGGTCCGACACCGGGAGCGTGTGATTCTGTTCATGGCCACCCCAGGCACCTTTAGCTCTGGGGTGGAGTTCCTGGTTCGGTACACTGGCGGATCAGTCCCAGGCACCTTTAGTCCTGGGGCTGCAACTGGAGGCCTTGGGCTCAGCACCTTTGGCTGGGGCCCACAGAGGAACGAGGAATCCCAGGGTGCTGCCTTGCGAGGAGACCCATATCTTAGATGAGGAGGCCGGGGGAGGACCGTTCCGAGGGACTGGTGAGTTACTCACAGTGAAGGTCTGTGGCAGAGACCCAAGTTCACCAGGTCTGTGGCAGAGACCCAAGTTAACCAGGTCTGTGGCAGAGACCCAAGTTCACCAGGTCTGTGGCAGAGACCCAAGTTCACCAGGTCTGTGGCAGAGACAGAGTTCACCAGGTCTGTGGCAGAGACAGAGTTCACCAGGTCTGTGGCAGAGACCCAAGTTCACCAGGTCTGTGGTAGAGACCGCGTGTATCTAGTCCGAGCATCATTCCGGCTGCTAGGGCCCACTCCATTGGGAGACTATCTGGATGGGCTGAGTCTACCTGAAGATATGGGTAGTGAATAAGAACTTCTTTGTGCCTGGACCTATTCCCACACCTTTTACTGTCCTGATCTTCCTCCAACCTTCTCCTGTCCAGTTATCGTGCATGACAGAGAAAATAAACTCTACGTTAGAGTTGCAATCGGTGTGGACCTTAAAGTTATTGGGGAATAGAGACTTGTCTTTGTTACAGTGAAGACGGGAGCCATTCTCTGGGGGAACCTGATCACAGAGAACCAGGTACATTACACCGCTCAACCTCTTTATACAGGAGGGTACGAGCACGTAGCACGGTGGGCCCTTTTTTTCTGCTAATGCCCCGTAGTCCCGTACACACGATCCGAATATCGTATGACAGATCGTACGACTTTTTTCGCTTCATAGTCGCAAGTAAAATTAAATAGGTTATTAAAGTCACGAAAATTCTCGTACGACAGAAAAAAAAAATCGGAAGTGATGTCATGTGTTGTAATGTATTTGTATTGTATTTTCGGACGACAACTGTACTGACTAAACGAAAATCGTATGATTTGTTAACGTACGAGGAAAATTTTCGTGCACGTCCGATTAAATAATATCGGATGAACTGTCCTGATCGGCTCTCGAAGCTCTGTACTAACGATCCGATTATCGTACGATTCTTCCTCGGACGACATTTTTCGTACGATATTCGGATCGTGTGTACGGGGCTTAAAGGAGTAGTAAAGTTACATGTTTTTTCACCTTAATGCATCCTATGCATTAAGGTGAAAAAACATTCGACAATACCGCCCCCCCCCGAGCCCCCGTTTTTCTTACCTGGCCCCTCGAAAGTCCCATGCTCGTCCCCGTCATCCTCTTCGTTTTTCTGCCTGGCCGCCGATTGGCTACACTGGATAGATTGAAAGCAGCGCAGCCATTGGCTGGCGCTGCTGTCAATCACATCCAATGACGCGGCACGCCGGGGGGCGGGGCCGAGTGATACAGTCGGCGGCTATGGCCGCCGCTGTATCACGGGAGCGCGCCCGCAATCACTCCACACCATGCGAGCTCACTCGCATTAAGGTGTGGAGTCCTTGCGGGGAGGAGCCAAGACAGCCGCCGAGGGACCCCAGAAGACCAGGATCGGGGCCACTGTGTGCAAAACGAGCTGCACAGTGGAGGTAAGTATAACATGTTTGTTATTTTTAAGCAAAAAAAAAAAAAGGTTTAGTGCTCCTTTAAGGAGCCAAAAGCAGGAAAGGGGGTTGTGTCGCTACATGGGCAATGCGCAGTGCGAATGCATCGCACATATGTGAACCAGCCTCAATAAAATCAATGCATTTTATAATGTTATGCAAATTGGATGCAGTGTAAGCCGCAACCAATTCGCATAGGTGTGAACGGGGCCTAAAAAAAAAATGTAGGCTGTCTTTACTGACCAAGGTTTGAAAATGCAATTTATCTGACTTACCATGCCAATCCTCCAGTTTCAAGAACGGGTTTTAGGAGCTCTGACTTTTTCTTTAGGCTGGAAGATTCTTTAAATTCTCCAGAGGCTGTTAGGTTATAGGAATTCAGTATTAAGGTTTACTGAAAACTTCTGGAAGGGAACACACAGTACAAATAAATAGCGTGTGCTCCCCAGTTGGCATTATATTAAGGTTGCTAAGAGAGAAGCCAAAGGTTAGATTTTAAGAAACCACAAGAAAACAAACTAAAAGTCAACAGAATACAAATGTTCTCCTCCGCTTTTTTCCTCTTTTTTTTTTTTCTTTTTATGTTCTGTCTACATTGCTTGTATTAGATTCTCCTACCAGTTCCTGGACAATACAAACCTGTCTGCCCCTTTCTTCAAATAATAGAAAATGATGATGTCCTGTTGAAAGCAATCTAAGCTCATCGCATGTGGCTTGAATATTCAAATGTTCAGAATGGTTATAGGTTTGAAAAATGTTTTGTTTATTTCGATCTCATTTATGGGAGCATGTCGACCTTGCACTGAATAATACATAATGTAGTTACGGCATCTTGGCGGTGTCGCTTGAATATTGATTCACCTTTTTTTTTCACAGGAAATTTGTAGGAGAGGTTGAGGATGTGTGATTTACAGTTTTATTTCTGTAGATACTTATATAGGTGGCTTTGCATGGAATTAATGTATTTGCGCCATGTCGATCCTTACGTAAAACCAAGGCCACCTATATTGGTGAAGCTAGTGGTCTTTTTTTAAGCACACCGTTCTTTCATTTTTTTTGAGACGGGAGGGGGGCAAATGCTCCTGGGTTTACTTTAAAGTGGTTGTAAACCCTGGAAACATTATTTTTTTTAAATCCCACCTGCAAGACAAAGCCATAATGAGCTAGTATGACTAGCATACTAGCTCATTATGCATCACTTACCTTAGATCGGGACCCCCGAAGCCATCCTCGTCTCCCTCTTCAGCTGCAGCCATCGCTGCGGCGATAGCCGGAAGGTTACTTCCGGCTATCGCCGCTCCAGCCAATCACAGCGAAGACGTCACTCCGCGCATACGCGCGGGAGCCGTCAAATCCGGCTAAGCTGGATTTGTGAATGGGATTAACCCTGTGAATGCGTCGTTGTCTATGGCGCGCATGTGCCGTAGACACCGGTGCATGTCATTTTTTTGCAAATATCTCCTAAACCGTGTAGGTTTAGGAGATATGTCTTGCACCTACAGGTAAGCCTAAAGCCCTGTACACATGATCGGATTTCCTATGGATTTTAAAACGATGGATTTTTCCATCGGAAAACCGATGAAGCTGACTTCCATCAGTCTTGCCTACACACCATCAGTCAAAAAACCGACCGTTCCAAACGCGGTGACGTAAAACACTCCGATGAGCCGAGAAAAATTAAGTTCAATGCTTCAGAGCATGCGTTGACTTGATTCTGGGCATGCGTGGGTTTTTTATCCAATGGAGTTCCCCACAGACGATAGTAATTTGCTATCGGTTTTTTAACCATCGAAAACATTTAAAACATGTTCTATTTTTAAACACTGACGGAAAATAGACCGATGGGGCCCATACACGATCGGTTTGTCCGATGAAAAAAGTCCATCGGAGTGTTTTCATCGGTAAAACCGATCGTGTGTACACGGCTTTAATCTAGGCTTACCTGTAGGTGCAAGTTGCATAAGTGGGTTTACAACCACTTTAAAATTGTAGAATAAAAGACAAATATATAGAGTCTATTCCCCAGGCTATTTTTTACTTATTATAAAAGGTCACAAAGACATAGGCATAGTTAGAAGAAAAAAACTGCTCTGGCAAGATAACACTCTCTGGTGCTGCCCTACACAGTAAGTCCTTTTTGCCACAAGATACCCATAGTCTTCTAGGTTGGATAAAGCCCAGCACTGAGGTCATACTCTAGGTCAGGGGTGTCAAACTAAAATTTAACTGGGGGCCGCATCTGCAGTATGGTTGTATCTGGGGTGCATTACCTACAGCATGCAGGGTTCAGAGGTTCACTAGGTACAGAGTGTAGTTCCAGGTGTGCCCTATGCACAGATTGCAAAATTCAGGGGTGCACTATGTACAGAGTGCAGAGTTTAAGGATGTGCTATGTACAGAGGGCAGGGTTCAGGAGTGTGTTACGTACAGAGAGCAGAGTTTATCGATGTGCTACGTACAGAGTGCAGGGTTTAGGGGTGCACTATGTGCAGAGTTTAGGGGTGCGCTACATACAGAGTGCAGAGTTTAGGTGTGCGCTATGTACAGAGTGCAGGGTTCAGGAGTGCATTACGTACAGAGTGCAGGGGTGCACTATGTACAGAGTGCAGAGCTTAGGGTTTCACTATGTACAGAGTGCAGAGTTTAGGGGTGCACTATGTACAGAGTACAGGGTTCAGGAGTGCATTACATACAGTGCACAGTTCACTGGTGTGCTGTGCACAGAGTGCAGGGTTTAAGGGTGCGCTATGCAGTGTTCAACCCCAAACCCCCCCACAAAGCTTCCTTGCATCCTTCTCTCCAACATGGCCCATCTTTAGTACAACCCTGTGTAGGCGGCTCTGGCTTACCTTTCAGGGAAATCAATCTCTCTCGCAGATTCTGGAGATCTGTCCCCAATGTGCCCCGCTATACATGCAGGGATCTGTTGGTGCTGGAAGCCGCTGAAAATAAAGCTGTCCCTTGTAAAAACAGAAGGCTTCTGTGTTTACAAGTGACAGCAAGGAGCAAAGGGTGAGAGCTGGAGGTGGCGGGATGGTGTTCCATCATGTTTTGGCTGCAAAACTGCGTGTGAAGGTCACATGACAAGACCCATGGGCCTTGTGTTTGACATAAACTATATTACCAAAAGTTTTTGGACACCTGCCTTTACACGCACATGAACTTTAATGGCATCCCAGTCTTAGTCCTTATGGTTCAATATTAAGTTGGCCCACCCTTTGTAGCTATAATAGCTTCATCTCTTCTGGGAAGACTGGCCATAAGGTTTAGCAGTTTGTCTATGGGAATGTTTGAACATTCTTCCAGAAGGGCATTTGGGATGTCATTTGTGAGGTCAGGCAAAAATTATGGACGAGAAGGCCTAAATCACAATCTCAGTTCTAATTCATCCTAAATGTATCGGGTTGAGGTCAGGGTTTTGTGCAGGCCAGTCAAGTTCCTCCACCCCAAACCTGCTCATCATGTCTTTATGGCGCATTTGTGAGGTCAGGCACCAATGTTTTGGACGAGAAGGCCTGGCTCGCAGTCTCCACTCTAATTCATTCCAAAGGTTTGAATGATGCTAAAACCTAAGCTAGGCTAAATGGGACTTTAAATGAGGCTTTGAACAATTGTGGACAATAGCCTCCATCCCTGCTGCTCTCTCCTTGGCTGCATGATCCATTTAAAGTCCCACCTTCCTCCCCCCTTTCCCTTCATTCCAAGGGTGTTCTATCGGGTTGAGATCAGGACTCTGGGCAGGGCAGTCAAGTTCCTCCATCCCAAACTCACTTATCCATGTCTTTATGGACCTTGCTTTTTGCACTGGTCCAAATCATTTGGTGGAGGGGGGATTAGGATTTGGGGTTGTTTTTCAGGGATTGGGCTTGGCCCCTTAGTTCCAGTGAAAGGATGTAGGAAAGGGATGTAAACCCTCACATATACCCAGTGACGTGAACAGCCTCAGATGATACACGGGGATGAAACAAATCTCCCTACATAAGTTTTACATGTAAATCTGCTGTCTTCTACTCTATATACTGTTTAGAAAGTTCAGATCGTGATAGAAGATTTTCTCTTCCTGTTTAACACGAGTATGAAATCTGGGCAAGCTGATTGGAGGTAAGGCACACATCCCCTCTCCACATAGGCAAAGACTGTCAGAGGTATTCTGTGACGTGGCAAGCTGCCTGCTAATCTATTTATGGCTCCCTCCCGACACAACATTCAGCCTGCTTTTATCTCATGTGTCGGAGAATTTGTCAGAAGTTACCTTGCTGATAACAAAAGAACAATGCAGGAGAAAGCCACGGGACTTAGTGCTTTGAAGAGAGGTAAGAAAACACTGCAGATATACTGTATGTGCCCAGCTCAAATTTCATGAATCGGGTTTACATCCACTTTAAGGCGTCAGGATACCAAGACATTTTGGACAACTTTGTGGGAACAGTTTGGGGATGGCCCCTCGCTTCTTCAACATGACTGCGCACCAGTGCACAAAGCAAGGTCCATAAAGACATGGATGAGCGAGTTTGGGGTGGAGGAACTTGACTGGCCTGCGCAAAGTCCTGACCTCAACCCGATAGAACACCTTTCGGATGAATTAGAGCGGAGACTGTGAGCCAGGCCTTCTTATCCAACATCAGCGCCTGACCTCACAAATGTGCTTCTGGAAAATTGGTCAAACATTCCCATAGACACTCCTAAACCTTTGTGGATAGCCAAGTTGAAGCTGTTAGAGCTACAAAGGGTGGGCCAACTCAATATTGAACCCTACGGACTAATACTGCATACGTAGTTCGCGCCCGCCTATGTAAACTGTGTTCAAACCAAACATCTGAGGTATCGCCGCGATCGTTAGAGCGAGAGCAATAATTCTCGTACAAGACCTCCTCTGTAACTTTAAACAGGAATAACTCCAAACAGCCGTAAACATTTTGAAAGCAATGCCTATGGAGATTTTTAAAGTGGAGTTTTAGCCTGTAAGAAAAAAGTTAGCTGCTAACTTTTAATATAAGGACACTTACCTGCCCAGGGATCTCGGGATGTCGGCACCCCAATCCGATTCGCCCATCGGCTTCGGGTGCAAGCGCCAACATTGCAAGTAAGGGAAACCGGCAGTGAAGTCTTCAGGCTTCCTACTGCGTATGTGCGAGTCGTGCTGAGCTTTCTGAATGGTCTCCTCGTCTTCTGGAACACACACAGGTCCCAGAAGGCATTGGGGGGAAGGAGGAGAAGCCGGACATGACGTAGATCACCGTGCGGCGATCCTACCAAGAAGTGGGAACGAGTAGCTGTCAAAATCAGGTACACGCTCCCCCTCACCCCCAAAAAGTGCCAAATGTGGCAGCGGAGGGAGGGGGGAAAATGCGAACAAGTGTAGCTTCCCCTTTTGGGTGGCGCTCCACTGTAAGTACCGTAGTTTGTCGCCATTCCACAATCGTGGACATGTTAGGTATCTATTTACTCGGTGTAATATCATCTTTCAAATTATATAAAAAATAGGGGGTAACTATTTTGTTTTTTTGTTTTGTTTTTTTATTCATTAACCACTTCAGCCCCAGAAGATTTTCCCCCTTAATGACCAGGCCATTTTCTGCAATACGGCACTGCGTCGCTTTAACTAACAATTGCGCGGTTGTGTGACGTTGTACCCAAACAAAATGTATGTCCTTTTTTCCCACAACTAGAGCTTTCTTTTGGTGGTATTTGATCACCTCTGCGGTATTTATTTTTTGCGCTATAAACAAAAAAAGCGTAATTGAAAAAAAAAATATATATATTTTGTACTTTTTGCTATAATAAATATCCAAAAAAAATAAATAAATTCTTAATCAGTTTAGGCCAATATATATTCTTCTACATATTTTTGGTTAAAAAAAAAATCACAATAACCAACCATATATGAATTGGTTTGCGCAAAAGTTATATCGTCTACAAAATGGGGGATAGATCTATGGCATTTTTATTATTATTATTTTTTTTACTAGTAATGGCGGCGATCTGCGATTTTTCTCCGGACTGTGACATTGTGGCGGACAAATCGGACACTTATGACACTTTTTTGGGACCAGTGACATTTATACAGCGATCAGTGCTATAAATAGCCACTGATTACTGTATAAATGTCACTGGTGGGGAAGGGGTTAACACTAGGGGGTGATCAAGGGGTTAAATGTGTTCCCTCATGTGTTCTAACTGTGGGGGGAATGTGGTTGACTAGAGGAGTATAACTGCGGCGGCTGGTCGGGAAGGGGTTAAATTGCAAAAAATATATATATATATATATATATTTGGCGGTTCTAAGTAATCTTCTAGCAAAAAATACTTGTAAATAAAAAGTTCCAGAAAAGGTTTTTTTTTTTTTCATCATGACAGCGTTGTTTCAAAACAGGCACTACTTTTGTAATAACTCAGTAGGAGACCAAAAACAAAGAAACTAACTACAGTACAAAAAAAAAAAAATCGAATTGGATTTCTCCAGCTACTTCCCTATTGAATAAGTCTTTGTGAAAGTAGCCGGCACTCCGATCTTTCCTTTCCACTTTTATCTTCATACTCTGTATCTCAGTGATGACGAGCCAAGTGATAGCATTTTAGCAGCGGGATTTAAGAGAAGTGGTTAGTCGCCATCATGATACTCTGAGTAATTTTCCTAGAAACAGTTTTATCACTGCTTTTTAAGCTCTGTTTATCATGGAAGGTGTGATTTGCTCTTGAGCTGTAAGCTGAATACAAGTGCTTGCTTATATCTTCACATTTTCAATCTGACTCATACAACAACCCCTCAATTTCATATCTGTCGCTCGGCGCTGAAGGTAATGTTTTTGAAAGATCAATAAAAATAGGATTTTTATAGCAGCTTACCTGTAAAATCCTTTTCTTTATCGTACATCATGGGACGCAGAGCACCATAGTCACTACTATGTGGGTTATACACCACCTTCGGGTGATTGGACACTGGCATAATCAAAGACAGGAAGTTCCCCTCTATATAACCCCTCCCATACAGGGAGTACCTCGGTTTCTGTAGCAAAGCAATGCATACTGTATATAAGTATCCCAAAAAGAGGGGAGGGAGCTCTGTGAAGTGCCGTCTTTACCGCAGGGCAAACCGGGGCATCTGCCCAGGGCCCCGCCATTGTTGGGGGCCCAAAGCAGCTGCTCCTGGTGCCTGCGCTGCCTGCCGGCTTTTTTTTTCATCTGAGTTCCTCCTCCTTTGTCACTGTGATCTGGTGATGGCTGCTTGCAACTCTCTACTGTCACAGTGTCACTTGTAAATCCAGAAGCGCTGCTTGCTTCTGTATTTACAAGTGACAGCGCTCTCCTCCCGACGGCTGTTTAGAATAGGGTGACCAGACATCCCCGGTTTCAGGGGACAGTCCCCGGATTGAGGACACTGACCCCGGACAAAGTCTGTCCCCGGGTTTGTCCCCGGATTGGATTTGAATAGGAGCTGGGGCAATTTTAAAGACAGTCAGTGCAGAATAAAAAATAAATAAATTCTGAATTACACGCCCCCCCCCCCGCTCCGCCGCTCCTACTAGCTTAGGAGGGTGTATTTTTTCCATTATCTGTGCCCCTTTCTGATGATCATGTGCTGGTCGGAGTGGAGTGAATATTTCTTCAGTTTTGGGCGCATGCCCATTCAGCTCCGCTCGCATGTTTTTCTGCCTTGGCTCAAGTCCCGGCCAGCCGCCTGCCTGCTTATCTCCTTGCCTTCCCTGGCGGAGTGATCTTCCTCCGCTCCACACCCAGTAGTAGCCCGGAGAGTAAGACTTGACAGGCTGTGAGGCGGGCGGCGACGGGCAGAGAGTCGCTGATTGCTGCAATTACTAGTAAAACAAAAATATGTCCCCGGATTTTATTTTAAAAATCTGGTCACCTTAGTTTAGAACCCTCTCTGCTCTACAAAACACATCATCTATCTGTCTCTATGTGAGAGCAGAGAGGGGAGGGTGGAGGGGGCGGGGGATGTACAGAGGCAGGAGCTGCTCTCCACGGACATGCGGTGAGTTACAGCTTTTCTTCTGTAGCCCCACTCTGATGTTAGTTAGGTGATCGGAATGCTCACTATTGAAAGGGGGTTGATGCCAGAGGAATTTGTATTGATGGAGGGTCGGCTCCAAACTAATATGGGTAGAGGAGAGCTCTGTACTTGGGAAAGGGAGCGAATTGGACCCCTCAATCCTGCACAGATGACCCCTCAATCCTGCACTCCATCCACTTCATGCACAGATTACCCCTTACACCCATAAAATGCCTGACTGCTTAATTAAACCCTGAGCTGTGTTATTCAACTGTAAAGCTGTGCGTTGCTAAAAGTTCTCTGACTGTCTCCTGTAGCATGTCCGTAGTCTTTAACTGTCTCCTGCAGTATGTCCGCAGTCTGGTAATCTCGTGCAGTATATCTGCAGTCTCTGGTAGTCTCCTGCAGTATGTCCGCAGTCTCTGTTAATCTCCTGCAGTATGTCCACAGTCTCTGGTAGTCTCCTGCAGTATGTCCGCAGTCTCTGGTAATCTCCTGCAGTATGTCCGCAGTCTCTGGTAATCTCCTGCAGTATGTCTGCAGTCTCTGGTAATCTCCTGCAGTATGTCCGCAGTCTCTGGTTGTCTCCTGCAGTATGTACACAGTCTCTGGTAATCTCCTGCAGTATGTCTGAAGTCTCTGGTAATCTCCTGCAGTATGTCCGCAGTCTCTGGTAATCTCCTGCAGTATGTCCGCAGTCTCTGGTTGTCTCCTGCAGTATGTACGCAGTCTCTGGTAATCTCATGCAGTATGTCCGCAGTCTCTGGTAATCTCCTGCAGTATGTCCGCAGTCTCTGGTTGTCTCCTGCAGTATATCCGCAGTCTCTGGTAATCTTGTGCAGTATGTCCGCAGTCTCTGATAATCTCCTGCAGTATGTCGGCAGTCTCTGGTTGTCTCCTGCAGTATGTCGGCAGTCTCTGGTAATCTCCTGCAGTATGTCCGCAGTCTCTGGTAATCTCCTGCAGTATGTCCACAGTCTCTGGTTGTCTCCTGCAGTATGTCCGCAGTCTCTGGTAATCTCGTGCAGTATGTCCGCAGTCTCTGGTAATCTCCTGCAGTATGTCAGCAGTCTCTGGTTGTCTAGTGCAGTATGTCCACAGTCTCTGGTAATCTCCAGCAGTATGTCAGCAGTCTCTGGTTGTCTAGTGCAGTATGTCCGCAGTCTCTGGTAATCTCCAGCAGTATGTCCGCAGTCTCTGGTAATCTCCTGCAGTATGTCCGCAGTCTCTGGTAATCTCCTGCAGTATGCCCGCAGTCTCTGGTTGTCTCCTGCAGTATGTCTGCAGTCTCTGGTAATCTCGTGCAGTATGTCCGCAGTCTCTGGTAATCTCCTGCAGTATGTCAGCAGTCTCTGGTTGTCTAGTGCAGTATGTCCACAGTCTCTGGTAAAATCTCCTACAGTATGTCCGCAGTCTCTGGTAATCTTCTGCAGTATGTCCGCAGTCTCTGGTTGTCTCCTGCAGTATGTCCGCAGTCTCTGGTAATCTCATGCAGTATGTCCGCAGTCTCTGGTAATCTCCTGCAGTATGTCAGCAGTCTCTGGTTGTCTAGTGCAGTATGTCCGCAGTCTCTGGTAATCTCCAGCAGTATGTCCGCAGTCTCTGGTAATCTCCTGCAGTATGTCCGCAGTCTCTGGTAATCTCCTGCAGTATGTCCGCAGTCTCTGGTTGTCTCCTGCAGTATGTCCGCAGTCTCTGGTAATCTCGTGCAGTATGTCCGCAGTCTCTGGTAATCTCCTGCAGTATGTCAGCAGTCTCTGGTTGTCTAGTTCAGTATGTCCACAGTCTCTGGTAAAATCTCCTACAGTATGTCCGCAGTCTCTGGTAATCTTCTGCAGTACGTCCGCAGTCTCTGGTTGTCTCCTGCAGTATGTCCGCAGTCTCTGGTAATCTCGTGCAGTATGTCCGCAGTCTCTGGTAATCTCCTGCAGTATGTCAGCAGTAGGGATGAGCTCAGTCTTCGAGTCGAACATAGGTTAGACTCGAACATCGGCTGTTCGCGCGTTCGGCGAACAACGAACGATTTGGGCCGTTCGCGCCAAATTCGAGTGACGCGAACGGCCCACAATACACTGCGCCATCGCAGTGTAATCCCGGCGCTGTGATTGGCCAAGCATGCACTGTGACCCTGCATGCTTGGCCAATCACAGCGCCGGCAGCGAGGAGAGCAGTAATTGGCCACAGGCAGGATGCCTGTGGCTAATTATAGCTGAGGGGGTTTAGTACACGCCCCACATTATAAAAGGCCGCCAGCGCTGCGGCCTTGTGTAGTGTGTTCCGGAGCAGGGAAAGTGAAGGATAGGCAGGGACAGTGTCAAATCTTGTCAAATCTATTCTTTGCTAAACCTTGTGTGTAGGGACAGAGAAGGATAGGCAGGGAGAGTGTCAGTGTCATATTCTTTGCTAAACCTTGTGTGCAGGGAGAGAGAAGGAATAGGCAGGGAGAGTGTCAGTGTCATATACTTTGATAAACCTTGTGTGCAGGGAGAGAGAAGGATAGGCAGGGGACAGTGTCAGTGTCATTGTTGCTAAGCCTCCTGCACATTATACACCTGAAGTTAGCCCGTATTGCTGCTTTTTCCTGGTGTGTTACACCAACAGGATTTTGCGGCACTTACAGCGGGCGGAGTGTACCTCCTGACCATATTACACCTTAACTTAGCCTGTATTGCTGCTTTTTCCTAGTGTGTTACACCAACAGGATTTTGCGGCACTTACAGCGGGTGGAGTGTACCTTCTGACCATATTACACCTTAACTTAGCCTGTATTGCTGCTTTTTCCTGGTGTGTTACACCAACAGGATTTTGCGGCACTTACAGCGGGCGGAGTGTGCCTCCTGACCATATTACACCTTAACTTAGCCTGTATTGCTGCTTTTTCCTGGTGTGTTACACCAACAGGATTTTGCGGCACTTACAGCGGGCGGAGTGTGCCTCCTGACCATATTACACCTTAACTTAGCCTGTATTGCTGCTTTTTCCTGGTGTGTTACACCAACAGGATTTTGCGGCACTTACAGCGGGCGGAGTGTGCCTCCTGACCATATTACACCTTAACTTAGCCTGTATTGCTGCTTTTCCCATTTCCCTGCAGGCCATTAGAATGTCTGGAAGGCAAACAAGGAGAGGCAGACAGTCAGGAGCCAAAAAAAGAGGGCAAGCAGGCTCTGTGTCTAGAGACAACAGTGCTGGTCGTGGACGCGGTGCATCGCCATCAGCACGTGGCCATGGGACACGCTTGTCCTTCTTTTCGGCAGCTGGACGTGTTGAGCCGCATCATGCTGAAGACTTGGTAGAGTGGATGACCAAGCCCTCCTCATCCTCCTCATCCTCTCTCACCCAGGCTCAGGGTACTGGCAAAGCAGCTGCCAAAGCTTCCTCTTCCCTGGTATCAATGTCATCATCAGTCACTCCTTCCCTAGACCAACCATGTCCTCCGGAGGAGTCCCCCGAACTGTTTGAGCACAGTGTTGGGTACATGCTCCAGGAGGATGCCCAGCGTTTCGAAGGGTCTGATGATGATACCCAGCTAGAGGAAGGCAGTAGCATGAGGGCAGAGAGAGGGGATGCTCAAGAAGGACACCAATCTGGCAGTCATGTTCCAGCAGCTGCAGCATACTGCCAGATTGGCTCCAGTGATGAGGAGGGAGGGGATGATGAGGTCACTGACTCCACGTGGGTGCCTAATAGGAGAGAGGAGGAGGAGGAGGAGGATGAGGAGGAGGCACATCTCCAACGAGGCAGGATGCCCTCGGGGGGCCAGCGTAAGGGCAGCACACCGACGGAATCACACCGCAGAGCTCCGCCTGTGCAGGGTACTGCCTCTGCCCGTTATTCAAAAAGTTCTTTGGTGTGGGCCTTTTTTGAGTTGAGTGCATCAGATCGCACAGCTGCTGTTTGCAACATATGTCTCAAGCGTGGCCAAAACATCAACCGCTTGGGCACCACATGCTTGACCAGACATATGTTGACCTGCCATGCAGCTCGTTGGCAAACCTACCTTAAAGACCCACACCAAAGAACAAAGCTGACCTCTTCTTGCACCGCATCAGCTGGGATCTCCAACCTCACTATACCTTCAGTCCTCTCTGAAACCTGCTCTGAGAGGAATGAAGGTGTAGAATTAGGTGTGTCACAGCCAAGTACTTGCGGGCACTCTGCCAGAAGTACACCAACGTCCGATTCTAGCAGGCAAATTTCCCTGCCCCAGCTGCTGGACCGTCGAAAGAAGTTCACTCCCAGCCATCCACATGCCCAGCGGTTGAATGCTAGCTTGGCTAAATTGCTAGCGCTTCAACTGCTGCCTTTTCAGTTGGTAGACTCGGCCCCCTTCCATGAGTTTGTGCAATGTGCGGTTCCTCAGTGGCAGGTTCCCAAACGCCACTTTTTCTCACGGAAGGCGATTCCGGCTCTCTACCGGCATGTGGAAGGCAATGTCTTGGCCTCGCTGGACAGGGCGGTCAGCAGTAAGGTGCATATTACCGCTGACTCATGGTCCAGCAGGCATGGACAGGGACGTTACCTTTCTTTCACGGCCCATTGGGTCACTCTTTTGGCAGCTGGGAGGGATGCAGGACAAGGTGCAGTAGTGTTGGAGGTTGTTCCACCGCCACGCCTCCAAAATGCTACTACTGGTTGTGACACACCTCTGTCCTCCACCCCCTCCTCTTCTTCTTCCTCCGTGGCCTCTTCCTGTGCTTTGTCCTCGGAACCAGCGGTGCTCCGTAGGCGTTCAAGGGGCTACGCAAGTACGCAGGCAAAAAGATGCCATGCCGTGCTTGCGCTGGTGTGTTTGGGGGACAGGAGCCACACTGGGGCAGAGGTTCTGTCTGCTCTGCAGGGGCAGGCCGAGAGGTGGTTGACGCCACGCCAGCTTAAGCCAGGAATGGTAGTTTGCGACAATGGCACCAACCTCCTCTCCGCTCTCCGACAGGGACAACTGACCCATGTGCCCTGTGTGGCTCACGTCCTTAACCTGGTGGTGCAGCGGTTCTTGGGCAGGTACCCGGGCTTACAGGATGTCCTGAGGCAGGCCAGGAAAGTCTGTGTGCATTTCCGCAGATCTTATAATGCCAGTGCTCGCCTGGCTGAGCTGCAAAAGGAGTTGAACCTGCCCAAGAACCGCCTTATATGTGACATGCCCACCAGGTGGAACTCAACGTTGGCCATGCTGCAGCGGCTTCAAACGCAGCAGAGGGCCATCAATGAGTACCTGTGCGACTACGGCACCAGGACAGGGTCAGGGGAGCTCGGGTTTTTTTCACCACGCCAGTGGGGCATGATCAGGGATGCATGCACTGTCCTGGCACCATTTGAGGAGGCCACAAGGATGGTGAGCAGTGACAGTGCATGCATCAGTGACACTGTACCTCTTGTCCACCTGTTGGAACATACGCTGCATGGAATAATGGACAGGGCACTTGAGGCAGAACAGAGGCAGGAAGAGGAGGACTTCCTTGCCTCTCAAGGCCCCCTTTACCCAGACAGTGTTCCTTCTGTCCCACCCATCGCACAGGAAGAAGAGGAGGAGGAGGAGGAGGAGGAGGATTGTGTCAGCATGGATGTGGAGCCTGGCACTCAGCATCATCAGCAGCAGTCTTTTAGGGATGATTTACAGTCCCAAGAAACCAGTGGACTTGTACGTGGCTGGGAGGAGGTGGCTGCGGATCATGTCGTCCTTTGTGACCCAGAGGACTCCGGACCGAATGCCTCAGCTAACCTACGCTGCATGGCCTCCCTGATAATGCAAAGTCTGCGGAAGGATCCTCGTATTCTTCAGATCAAGGAGAGGGACCATTACTGGCTGGCCACTCTCCTTGATCCACGGTACAAGGGTAAGGTTGCGGACCTTATTTTACCGTCGCAGAGGGAGCAGAGGATGAGACAACCCCGGGAGGCCTTGCAGAAAGGTCTGTGCAACGCGTTCCCAGAGACTGGGAGGTTACAAACTCCTGGTCCTGGACAACGAGTTGCTGAGGCTTCGGTCATTTAAAGAAGGAGCGGTGAAGAAGGTGGCCATCTGACCGAAGCGTTCAGACAATTCTTTAGTCCGCAGCCCCAAGGTATGATCGGTTCCAGCAACCATCGCCAGTGTCTGATATACATGGTGCAGGAATACCTAGGGGCAAGGTCAGACTTGGACACCTTCCCCACCGAAAATCCTCTGGCTTACTGGGTCTTGAGGATAGATCACTGGCCAGAGCTTGCACAGTATGCAATTGAGCTACTGGCCTGTCCTGCATCCAGCGTTCTTTCAGAACGCACATTCAATGCTGCTGGAGGATTTGTCACGGATCACAGGGTGCGCCTGTCCACCGACTCTGTTGATCGACTGACCTTCATAAAGATGAACCAGTCTTGGATCACCACCAGCTACCAAACACCTGAAGCTGATATAACAGACTAATTTATTTTCAAATGTCACATCCCTTCAAGACTGATGCTGATGCTGAGAGACTGTCCTATTATGTTGACTGACTATCCTCCTCCTCCTCAATGATCCGATTGACGATGATAGCTTGGAAGAACATTTTTGTTTCTGGGTGCCGCCACCAGTGGCTAAGGCCCAATTTTTCAGCCCCTGTTTAACAGGGGTGTGTTATTACAATTTTTTATACAATGCTTTGCAGCAGGGCTCATTCCTGTACTCCAACTAGAGTATCTGGGAGTGGTTGCAGTGTCGTGGCACCAGCACCAGTGGCTAAGGCCCAATTTTTCAGCCCCTGTTTAACAGGGGCGTGTAATTACAATTTTTGATGCAATACTTTGCAACAGGGCTCATTGCTGTGCTCCAAGTACAGTATCTGTGAGGGGTTGCAGTGTTGTGGCACCAGTGCCTAAGGCTCAATTTTTCTGCCCCTGTTTAACAGGGGCATGTAATTACAATTCTTGATCTAATAATTCACATCAGGGCCCATTCCTGCGCCCACCAAGACTAACTGTGAGGCCTTACAGTGTTGTGTCAACACCACCACCACCACCACCAAAGGCCCAATTTTTCAGCCCCTGTTTAACAGGGGCGTGTAATTACAATTTTTGATGCAATACTTTGCAACAGGGCTCATTGCTGTGCTCCAAGTACAGTATCTGTGAGGGGTTGCAGTGTTGTGGCACCAGTGCCTAAGGCCCAATTTTTCTGCCCCTGTTTAACAGGGGCATGTAATTACAATTCTTGATCTAATAATTCACAGCAGGGCCCATTCCTGCGCCCACCAAGACTAACTGTGAGGCCTTACAATGTTGTGTCAACACCACCACCACCACCAAAGGCCCAATTTTTCAGCCCCTGTTCAACAGGGGCATGCAATTACAATTCTTGATCTAATAATTCACAGCAGGGCCCATTCATGCGCCCACCAAGAGTAACTGTGAGGGCTCACAGTGTTGTGGCAACACCAACATGTAAGGGGCAAATTTCAGCTGAGTATATACGGCAGGCCCCTACTTTCAAACATCCAACTTACAAACGACTCCTCCTTGCAAACGGAAGGATACAACAGGAAGTGAGAGGAAATCTACCCCTAGGAAGGCAAATTCTCTCCTGTAAGAGTTAATATGGGAAAAAAGTGTCTCCTCTCCACTGATGCTTTATCACCAATTCTTGTTTCAATAAAAAACCCAAATTTTCAAAAAACATTTGTCATTAGGACGGAAAGTGAGGTGAACTGTTCTGAACAGGTGCACACTGCACAGACAGCAAAACAAATGTTACAGGGGTGATAACCCTTCCCTATGTTTTCCAAAAAGCTTAAAAATAGTTTTGTTGGCTGGAGCTACACTTAAACAATGTACCTGTTCAAAATTACAAACAGATTCTACATAAGAACAAACCTACAGTCCCTGTCTTGTATGCACCGCCTGTATACGGCTGTTCAGAGTATATAGGGCCTTTTTTATTTTGTGTGCGGGGTTCCCCTTAATATCCATACAAGACCCACAGGGGCTGGTAATGGGCTGGGGTAGGGGGGGGGGGGTGTGATGGGGTAGCTATGCGATTTTTCTTAAAGATTTTCATCCATATTACCGGGACCAGACATTACATTAAAGCCGCAAGCAGTTTTAAATGGCTTTTTTTCCTTTAGAAATGTAATTTTGTGCAGGGACAGTTCTAAACACGGGAAACACGTGGCACTTCACAGGCATACTTTAGACACCCCCCAGGTACGATATTTAAAGGAATATTTGACTTTTTTTTTTTCACTTTATGCATCATTAAAATGACTGCTCCAGAAAAACGGCCGTTTTTAAAACTTCTTTTTGCATTGATACATGTCCCCTGGTGCAGAACCCGGGTTCCCAAACCCTTTTTAGGACAATAACATGCATAATAGTCGTTATAATTAGCACTTTAGATTTCGAACGTTCGCATCCATTGTATTTAATAGGGTTCTAATGTTCGTACGAACTTTCGGTCCGTTCGCGGGTTCTGGTGCGAACTGAACCCGGGGGTGTTCGGCTCATCACTAGTCAGCAGTCTCTGGTTGTCTAGTGCAGTATGTCCGCAGTCTCTGGTAATCTCCTGCAGTATGTCCGCAGTCTCTGAACCTCTCCTGTATTATGTGTATTAATGTGCCGCTTTACTTGCTTAATTATTTGGGAATGCTCCACTGCTCAGTGAGTGGTAATGATGTGCATTAACCTGTAGCAACCAATCAGCGAACAGTAGCGATCTGCTTTAATCTCTAGCAACCAATCAGTAAATGGTAATGATGTGCTGTAACCCCTAGAAACCAATCAGTGAGCGCTAATAATGTGCAGTAACCCCTATCTACCAATCGGCAAGCAGAAATGATGTGTTGTAACCTTTAGCAACTAGTCAGTGAGCGGTAAGGATAGGCTTTAACCTCTGGCAAACAATTGCAATCGCTGCATGATCTGCTGCAGTAAACTGATTTTGAGTCTGTCTGCAATTTTTTGTACGTCTCAGAATGGAGGGGGGGCCCCCAAGAAAATGTTTGCCCAGGGCCCAATCAAAGTTAAAGACGGCCCTGGCTCTGTGTCCCGTGATATACTTCCAAGAAAAGGATTTTACAGGTAAGTGGTTATAAAAATCCTATTACATGTGGGACGTCCCCCCAAAAAATGCCTTCTGAGGGGAGGGAGACACAAAAATAAGCAGACAGCTATCAGACGTAAGGACTAGACATGTGCGCCGTCAATAAATTTGTTTAGTTTCGTTCTGTTCCGTTTCGTATTAGACGAAAATTCGTATTTCGTAATTCGTGTCCGAAATTCAATTTGGATTCTTTTCGTACAAAATACGAATTTTCGTTCGTTTCATTAACTTTTCGTAACAATTACGAACATTCCTTCTGATGAATTTAAAAAGCAAAAAATACCTTTCTCAATATGGCAGTCGTCGACTCATTATGCTCATTATGAGGGGCTCCCACCATCCCTGTGCTGTCCTCATTATGAGGGGCTCCCACCATCCCTGTGCTGTGCTGACTTCCTCCTGGGGCTGTACCCCTGCTGTGCTCATTATGAGGGGTTCCCATCATCCCTGTACTGTGGTGACTTCCTGGGTTTGTAGTAGCCCGTTAATTAGTATTTCGTAATTCGTGTCCGAAATTCTATTTGGATTCGTACGAAATACGAAAGTTCATTAGGTTCGTTAACTTTTCGTAACAATTACAAACATTCGTTATGAGGGGCTCCCACCATCCCTGTGCTGTGCTGACTTCCTCCTGGGGCTGTACCTCTGCTGTGCTCATTATGAGGGGCTCCCACCATCCCTGTGCTGTGCTGTGCTGACTTCCTGGGTTTTTAACCTTATCATAACGAATAATCGTTATTATTATGACAATAATAAAACAATAAGAACATTCTTATTTTGTCCAATTCTGAATCTCCCATCGACTACCAGTACCAGTCTTAGCAGTCTCCCACTCCCGAAACGAAATTCGTCAACGAAATTTCGTATTTCGTAAAAAATTCGTAAGAATAGAAATTCGTATTTCGGATGCTTCCGAATGTACGAATTTTCGGAAATTCGTACGAATTTTCAATTCGTACGAAACAAATCGCACATGTCTAGTGAGGACCTATACTGCTGCCTGCAGTACACTGCACCCAAATGCGGCATCCTCTTGCTGACCTACATCCACCTGGTAGAATTTCGTGAATGAATGTACTGACGACCATGTTGCGGCCTTGCAAACCTGAGCCATGGAGGCTTGGTGACGCACTGCCCATGAAGCACTTACTGCCCTGGTAGAGTGCGCTCTAGGATGAAAAGGCGGAATCTTCCCTTTTAAATCATAAGCCTGAATAATGACCTGACGAATCCATCTACAAATGGTCAATTTTGACGCTGCCTGTCCTCTCCTGGGGCCCTCTGGCAGCACAAATAAAGCGTCAGTTTTCCGTATCTGAGCAGTTGCCTCCAGATAGAGATTAACCACTCTCACGAGATAGAGAGAATGTAATAATTCTTCTTCTGCAGAACAGGGTTCTGGAAAAAACAAAGGTAGGGAAACATCCTGGTTCATATGAAAACTGGATACTACCTTAGGCAAAAAGGACGGGCGAGGACATAACACCACCTTATCCTTATGAACAACCAAGTATGGCTCTTTACAAGAGAAAGCTGCCAACTCAGAAACTCTTCTTGCGGAGGTTACCGCAATCAAAAATACCAATTTCCTTGTCACTACCTGTGTGGACAGCAGCAAATAACCTCGGCCACCAGCGACCCATCATTATAGTGAATGGTGACAGCAGTCGCACCTGGTTGCTGAGAGCCAGTGGCGGCTGGTGCTCAAATTTTTTGGGGGGGCGCAAACAAACTGAAGAAAAAAAAAATTGCCGCCACTGTGCCCATTAAACGCAGCCACGGTGCCCAAATGCCACTAGTTTGTCCCCAAATGCAGCCAGTTTCCCCCCATATACAGCCAGTTTCCCCCCAAAATACAGCCAGTTTGTCCCCAATATACAGCCAGTTTGTCCCCAATATACAGCCAGTTTATCCCCCAATATACAGCCAGTTTGTCCCCCATAATACAGCCAGTTTGTCCCCCATAATACAGCCAGTTTGTCCCCCATAATACAGCCAGTTTGTCCCCAATAATACAGCCAGTTTGTCCCCAATAATACAGCCAGTTTGTCCCCAATAATGCAGCCAGTTTGTCCCCAAATGCAGCCAGTTTGTCCCCCAAATGCAGCCAGTTTGTCCCCCATATACAGCCAGTTTGTCCCCCATATACAGCCAGTTTGTCCCCCAAATGCAGCCAGTTTGTCCCCAAATGCAGCCAGTTTGTCCCCCAAATGCAGCCAGTTTGTCCCCAATATACAGCCAGTTTGTCCCCAATATACAGCCAGTTTGTCCCCAATATACAGCCAGTTTGTCCCCCATATACAGCCAGTTTGTCCCCCCAATATACAGCCAGTTTGTCCCCAATATGCAGCCAGTTTTCCCCCAAATGCAGCCAGTTTGTCCCCCCCAATATGCAGCCAGTTTGTCCCCCAAATGCAGCCAGTTTGTCCCCCATATGCAGCCAGTTTGTCCCCCCCAATATACAGCCAGTTTGTCCCCCAAATGCAGCCAGTTTGTCCCCCCCAGCCCTGCACTAACCTTCCTCGGGTCAGCGCAGTCCTTCCGTCCTCGATGTCTTCTCCTGCCCTCAATGTCGCTTCAGCCAATCAGGTTACCGGTAACCAGACCCGGTGAACCTGATTGGCCAGGGAACGCACCCCCGTGCGTCCTCTCATTAGGTATTTAGAAGCCGATTACAGCCCTCAGGCTGTAGTTGGGAAGCCTATCAGAGCCGCTGGCTCTGATAGGCACTTCTAAAGGCCAACCAGAGGCCAACCAGAGGCTGTTATTCAGATGGCCGGCGCTCAAGGGGCCGGCCATCTGAATAGTGGGTGGCAGCAATACATAGGTTCATGCAATGCATGAACCTATGTATTGTTGTGGTGAGTGGCGGGCGCAGGAGCGAGCGGGGGTGGCGCACCGTGTGTTGTGAAAAAAAAGACATTTAAAAAAATAAAAAAATAAAATAAAACTCTTAAAGGGCCCTTTTTTTTTGTGATTTCAGGAGGGGGGGGGGCGGCGCCCGGGCACCCCCTATGGACGGGCCGCCACTGCTGAGAGCCGAAGCAGGAATCTCTGATTCCTGCCGCTACTATTCACACCTGCACTAATCGCTGAATGTAGCCTTATGGTACCAAGAAGGCCCATCCCTCCTCCTGTCGCCATTCAGGGTGGTTCCAGAGCTCTCCTATTCCTTCAGGGAGCCCGGGACTTCAGTAAAGGGCTGGGATTCCTTCATACAGCAGTAGTGTATTTAGGTTTTGTGCTGCCCTAGGCCTGACTAAACTTGTGCACCCCCTAATTTAAATATGACCCACCCCTTCCTGTCAAGGACACACCCATTTCTGTTTAAGACACACCCTGAAATTTTCGAGTGGGGACACTAGTTCTTAGGGTCTGGGGGGGGCATTGGATTCCCTTAATTTGCATAGATTTCCTCTCACTTCCTGTTTGGCTATGGGGCAGGAAGTGAAGGGAAATCTCTGCAATGGGACAGGGATGATAAAAAATAAACTGACAGGGGCTATAACCTTCCCTTACTCTATCCAAAATGAAAAAAAAAACGGTTGTCCATAGTTCTACTTTAAGCACAAATTTCTGATAATTTTATGGAGAGGACTAAGAAGATATAACAATGCCAATGGTGCAGCAGAAAATATATAGCACAGTGAGGAAGGTTTGTGGTCCAGGATGATAGGACACTCAAAATTAGAATCAGAATCAGTTTGCGTTACACTAACAGTGTAGCGCAAGCTGGTGGGGACTCTTTCTGTGCTGCCCCCCTGCAAAGTGCTGCCCTAGGCCTGGGCCTTGTTGGCCTAGGCCAGGATACAGCGTTGTCATACAGAGTAGATGGAGGGCCATCCATTCCCCCATCTCCTCTTAGACTAATGTGACGATGTGACAATGAATCAATCTGAGGCGTGGCTATCATTGATACCAACATTTAGTTGGCCAGATTTTGATGATGTGACTCCAGGCACGCTGCAAAAATTAAATGGCAGGTCACATTGGCAGGTGGTAACACTGCTGAATGTGCCTTGTTCAAGTGAATGGGGCTGCACCCTTAGAAATCATTTGGTGATGAAGCTATCATTGCCACCCGCTTGCAAAGTGATCTGGGGTGAATTGCTGAGGGCATTTGACAGAGGCAATATGTTGCCTGCTTACCACCTCTCTAACCCAGAAAATGCCGGCCCACCATTCTCCAATCGCGTGCATTGCACACAGTTGCAGGGTGGTTCCAGCACAGCCCCATTCACTTGAATAGGTTTCGTTCAGTGGCGGTATTACCTGCCAAATATGACATGCCATTTAATTTTTGCATGTGCATGGAGTGACATTATTATGGCTCAGCCAACCAAGTGGTTGAAGAGTTGGAACCCGGAAGGAAGATAAAGGTTATACCCAGTGGCGGCCTGTCCATAATGTCCACAGGGGCGCCTCCCCCCAGATTTGCATGCGGGGTGCCGGACTCATAGCTTTTTATGAGTTTTTATTTTTTCAAGCACATGATTAGAGCCCGAGGCTCTAATTGGTTTGAAAAAGGTTGGGCTCGGGGCACAGTGCTCTGAAGCCCTGTACACACGATCGGATTTCCTATGGATTCTAATCCGATGGATTTTTCCATCGGAAATCCGATGAAGCTGACTTCCATCAGTCTTGCCTACACACCATCTGTCAAAAATCCGACCGTTCCAAACGCCGTGACGTAAAACACTCCGACGAGCCAAGAAAAATTAAGTTCAATGCTTCTGAGCATGTGTCGACTTGACTCTGAGCATGCGTGGGTTTTTTGTCCGATGGAGTTCCACACAGACGATCGGAATTTGCTATCGTTTTTTTTCCCATCGGATAAATTTAAAACATGTTCTATTTTTTCTCACCGATGGAAAAAAGACCGATGGGGCCCATACACGATCAGTTTGTCTGATGAAAAAAGTCCATCGGACTGTTTTCATCGGTAAAACCGATCGTGTGTACACGGCATAACGTGTGACACTAGTGAATAAATATTTGCTATTGGTTTACGGCTTCTTCTCCCGGCCAATCAGAACAGGAGGCGGATCTAAACAAGACCGGGTTACCCAGGAGGGGAAGTCAGGGGAAGCCGTGGTGCCCTGATCTAAGGTGGCCACCCCTTCTCAGGTGCCCATGTGTTGTAGTGTGGCGTGGGGCTCTGGAACATTCGCAGCCATGCACAAGGGATAGAAGAAATACTTTGGCCAGATGTCTCTCAATGAAGTCACTATGGACCTGGGCAGCCTGGGACTGTACAGGAAACTCACTGCCAAGCATTCGTCCTGCCTCTTTAGAACCCTGAAGGGGTGAGTGCAGACCTGGGGGGGAGTTGTTTACCGCCCTCCAAAAAGGTTTAGTACCAGCCGCCACTGATTATACCTAAGCAAAGCATTGGGGCCTGTTTAGTTGTGTGCCTATCATTGTCACCTCTCTAAAAAAACTATCCGCGTTCGAATGCTTAATGCCACATACACACAATCCGTTTTCCCGTCAGAAAAAAGTTGGATGTTTTTTCCGACAGAATTCCTCTCAAGCCTGCCTTGCATACACACGGTCACACAAATGTTTTAATAAACTTTTGACTGCCAAGAACGCGGTGACGTAAAAGACTACGACGAGCCAAGAAAATTAAGTTCTATGCTTCCGAGCATGCGTCGAATTGTGTCCGAGCATGCGTCGATTTGTGTCCGAGCATGCGTGGGAATTTAGCGTGTCGGGATTTGTACACACGATCAGATATTCCGATCAGTTTTTATCCTGACGGGAAAATAGAAAACCTGCTCTCTATCTTTTTCCAGCATTTTTTCCGTTGGAAAAAGTCTGACGGAGCATACACACGGTCGGGATTCCTGACCAAAAGCTCTCATCAGACTTTTTCCAACAGGAAAAACGATCGTGTGTACAGGGCATATCAGAGGGCCCTACCAGCCAACCCTTGTGATTGGGCCCAGTATAGAGGTGAAACTAAAAGTGGTACACACAGATTGTGGTGAAGTTGTGCATAGTAACCAATCAGCTTCTAACTTCAGTTTAACCGCTTCAATACTTTTACCCCCTTCCTGCCCAGGCCATTTTTCAGCTTTCAGAGCTGTCACACTTTGAATGACAATTGCGCGGTCATACAATACTGTACCCATTTAAAAAATGTATCTTTTTTTTCACACAAATAGAGCTTTCTTTTGGTGATATTTTTTCACCACTGGGTTTTTTATTTTCTACAAATAAAAAAATAAAAAAGACAGAAAATTTTGAAAAAAAAATCGTCATTTCTGTCAGTAAATTTAGTAAATAAGTAATTATTCTCCTTCACTGATGTGTGGTGATGAGGTGGCACTGATGGTCATCGATAGGCTGCACTGATTGGCACCAATGAGGCGGCACTTATGGGCATTGATTAGGTGGCACCGATGAGGAGGCACTATTATGCTGCACTGATGGGCACTGATATGCAGCACTGATGAGCACTGATAGTCGGAACTGATAAGCACAGATAGGTGGCACTGCTGGGCACTGATGGGTGGCACTGGTGGGCACTGATAGGTGGCATGGATAGCACTGATGGGTGGCACTGGTGGGCGGCACTGATGGGCAGCACTGATGAGCAGGCAGTGATGGGCACTGAAAGGCTGCACTGACTGGCATCACTAATGGGCACTGATGGGTGTCACTGATGGGCGCTGATTGGTGGCACTGATGGGCACTGATTGGTGGCACTGATGGGCACTAATTGGTGGCACTGATGGGCACTAATTGGTGGCACTAATGGGCACTGCTGGGGCTTTCCTGTAATCAGGGCACTGATCATCAGTGCCCTGATTACCTGCCCTGGTCTCATCTGCGAGGAGATACTGCTGATTGGCACTCCTCGCCACACACTCTGTCATTGTGAGGTGAAGAGAGCCGATTAATGCCACTTTCGCATTTACATGTGATCGACTGTGATTGGACACAGCTGATCACATGGTTAAAGAGCAGTGTCTTCGGCTCTTTACAGAGATCAGGGTTGTGCTGTGTCCTAGGAACAGCGGCGAGAGCGGCCGTTCTGGGGCACCGTCCTCCCAGAACAAGAGCTGCACCGCTTCTCCATCATTTGACGGTGGGCGGGTGGCAAGTGGTTAATTAACATCCTGGCTGTGTCCACCAGACAAATTTACAACTTTAAAAAAACTCGCCATGCCTCTTACTAAATACCTTGGGCTGCCTATGTTTCAAAAACTGGTCATTTGGGTGATATCTGTACTTTCCTGGTATTTTTGTGCCTCAAATAATGAGAAACGTCGTCAGTACATCAGGATTGATCAGTTTTCAGATATATATCATAGTTTTTAGACTCTAACTTTCCTACAGACTAAATAATAAACACTTATTTGGGTTATTTTCACTAAAGAAATGTAGCAGAATACATTTTGGCCTACATTTTTGAAGAAAGATTATTTATTTGCAAAATTTTATAACAGAAACTAAGAAAAAGGGATTTTTATAACAGCTTACCTGTAAAATCCTTTTCTTGGAGTACATCACGGGACACAGAGCGACTTAGTCATTACTAATGGGTTATATAGATTACCTTCAGGTGTTGGCACTGGCCAATTCCAAACCGGAAGTACCCTCCCCTATATAAGCCCCTCCCACCCGGGAGCACCTCAGTTTTGTAGCCAAGCAATAAGTGTCCCAAAAAGAGGGGTGGGAGCTCTGTGTCCCGTGATGTACTCCAAGAAAAGGATTTTACAGGTAAGCTGTTATAAAAATCCCTTTTTCTTTTTCGTACATCACGGGACACAGAGCGACTTAGTCATTACTAATGGGACGTCCCAAAGCAATGCCAAATGAGGGGAGGGATACATAAGCTGGGCGCCATCAGGCATGAGGATCTTTTGCGTCCTGCAACACACTGCGCCCAAAGGCGACATCCTCCTGACTTCTAACGTCTACCTGGTAGAATCTAGTAAACGTGTGTACCGAAGACCATGTTGCGGCCTTACATACTTGAGCCAGGGAGGCCTGGTGATGCACTGCCCATGAAGTTCCAACTGCTCTTGTGGAGTGCGCCCTAACTTTGAACGGAGGCGGTCTCTTTCTCAAGCCATAGGCTTGTATTATGACCTGTCGAATCCACTTGGCTAAAGTAGATTTTGATGCTGCCTGACCCTTTCTGGGGCCTTCCGGCAGAACAAACAAAGAATCCGTTCTGAGAATCTGAGCAGTGGCTTTTAGATAAGCTTTAACTGCTCTTACTACATCCAAAGAATGCAATAACTTTTCCTCTACCGAGCTAGGTTTGGGGAAAAAAGAAGGAAGAACCACATCTTGGTTCAAATGAAACCTCGATACCACCTTAGGAAGAAAGGCTGGATGAGGACGTAATACTACTCTGTCCTTATGGACAACCAGATATGGCTCCTTACAGGACAAGGCGGCTAGTTCCGATACTCTTTTAGCCGAACTAATGGCTACTAAGAAAATCAATTTCCTGGTGAAAAGAACCAAGAAAATGTGCCGCAATGGTTCAAATGGTTGTTTCTGTAGAACCGACAGAACCAGGTTTAAGTCCCATGGACATATGGGAATACTAACCGGAGGGCTAATACGCATCACTCCTTGTATGAAAGCTTTGACTAATGAATGCAAAGCCAAGGGCCTTTGAAAAAAATATTGACAAGGCCGTCTGACCCTTGATAGTACTCAAGGCAAGCTTCCTATGTACAGCCCATTGTAGGAAGTCCAGAATACTACCTATTACGTACTTACGTGGATGCCATTTCCTGGCCTCACCCCACGTGATGTACGCCTTCTAGATCCTATAATAGATCTGCCTGGATACCGGCTTCCTGGCATTGATCATGGTAGATACCACAGGATTAGAGAGCCCTCTCTTTTTTAGAATGTGGGCTTCAATAGCCAGGCCGTCAAACCTAGGGCTGGTAAGGAAGGGTAGTATATCGGTCCTTGCGAAAGCAGGTCCGGACGATGTGGGAGGGTCCAAGGACTTCCCACTGACATTTTTACAATCTCCGCGTACCATGCCCTTCGGGGCCACGCTGGAGCCACCAGAATCACTGGTTTCTTTTCTACCCTGATTCTGCGGATTAATCGCGGTGGGAATGCATATATCAGCTTGAACTGATCCCAAGGGAACACTAGGGCATCCGAACCGCAAGCTAGGGGATCCTTTGTGCGAGACACAAATCTGTCCACCTTTGCGTTGAAACTGGATGCTAGCAGATCTACATCCGGTGTTCCCCACCGCTGGCATATTGCCTGGAAAACCTCGGGGTGAAGAGACCATTCCCCCGGGCATAATTGCTGGCGACTTAAAAAGTCCGCTCTCCAATTTTTCACTCCTGGGATGAAAACCGCGGATATGGCTGTGACATACCTTTCTGCCCATTCCAGGATGCAATTCGCTTCCCTCTGGGCTGCACGACTCCTGGTGCCACCCTGGAGATTGATATATGCCACTGCTGTGGCATTGTCTGATTGAATTCTGACAGGTGACCCTTGGAGTTTGGATGTCCATGCTACTAGGGCATACCGGGCTGCTCGTATCTCTAAGAGATTGGTGGGCAGGGCCTTCTCTGCTTCTGGCCACTTGCCCTGGAGAGACCATTGCTCCAGTACTGCCCCCCAGCCTATGAGGCTGGCAACTGTAGTGACCACCTTCCAAGAAACCGGACTGAAGGGTTTCCCTTCCCAGATTCTGGGGCACCAACCACCAATGGAGGCTCTTGCGAACGGAAGGGGACAGGGACATTGGTAAGTCTAAAGCCTGAACTTTTTTGTTCCAGGCTGACAGTATGGCCCTCTGCAAGTTCCTTGAATGGAATTGACCGTAGGGTACCGCTTCGAATGAAGCCACCATTTTTCCCAGCAGCCTTATACACAGGCGTATGGATGGTTTTTCTTTTTTGTACCCACTAAGTGGGTCAAATCTTTCAAAGACGACACCTTCTCTGGAGGTAAAAAAATCTTTCTCTGATTTGAATCCAGTCTTAGCCCCCAAGTATTCCAGGCTTTTGACTGGTTTTAGGGCTGACTTGTCTCGGTTGATAATGCAACCGTGAGATTCCAGATACTTCATTATCTTGTGAACGACCACTTCTAGTTTTTTTCACTGAGTGGTCTATCAGCAACAAGTCGTCTAGATATGCCATTATCGTTACACCTTGTGTTCCTAGTTTTGCCAATCGTAGGGCCAGAATTTTTGTGAACACTCGTGGTGCCGTGGCCAGACCGAAAGGTAAGGCTCTGAACTGAAAATGGCGCCCTTCTACTGCAAGGCGTAGAAATTTCTGGTGGGCCGGACAGATGGAAATATGCAAATAAGCATCCCTTATGTCGATCGAGGCTAACCATTCCTGCCCTTGTAGGGCGGTGGCCACCGATCGGATCGACTCCATCCGAAAAAGTCCTGATATGTAGGAACTTGTTTAGCCCTTTTATATTTAATATGGGCCTCATGTCCCCATTTGGTTTGGGGACTGTGACAAGGTTCGAGTAAAACCCGAACCCGTTTTCTTTCAAGGGAACCTTCATGATTACCCTTGGGGCAATAGTTGCTCTAGTGCCAGAAGGAGGGATCCACTCTTCTGGGGATCGCTTGGCACGTTTGACCTTATAAAATGGGCAGGAGGAATGTCTTTTAACTCCAGCCTGTATCCCAGACTTACTGCGGAGATCACCCATCTCTGATGGTGTCCCGCCAGGTCTCTGTGAACAACTGAAGTCTTCCCCTCACCCGACTGAGTGGGGGCAACCCTTCATGACTTAGGGGGAGGTTTTGTACCTCTCTTGACCCAGGGTTTCTTGATACCCTGTGATTGTCCCTGATTTCTGCCCCCTGGATTTGACCGCGGAGGCCGTCGGAACTGTTTCACAGCCGATGTGCCAGGGACTGGAGAAGTAGGCCTCTTAAAAGAAGGACTTCTACCCTTGTTCTTAACCGGTAAGAGTGAACTTTTACCGGCAGAAATTTTCTGGATATATTTGTCCAGATCTTCTCCAAATAAGCGTTCTCCATGAAATGGGAAGCTAACCAGCAGTTTTTTACAGGGAGCTTCAGCAGACCAGTTTTTGAGCCACAGAAGCCTACGCATATGTACTATAGACAGCGTAAAGCGGGAGGCCTGTTGGATTGTATCCTTTATGGCGTCCACCGCAAAACACAAGGCTCTAGGCAGGTCAGCTAGGGCAAGAGCCTGCTGATCTGGTAAGTCCCTTAAGACTTGTTTCAACTGATCTTTCACTGCTTGGCAGACTCCAATCGCTGCTACCGCAGGTTGTGTCACCATGCTTGCTGTAGAGAAAGCAGATTTTAGTAAAGACTCCAATTTTTTATCTATTTGGTCTTTGAACATTGGAACATTATCTACTGGACATGTCAGTGATTTGTTAACAGAAGAGATGGCTGAGTCCACTGTAGGGACCCTCCATTTTTTTATGAACTTATCCTCCATGGGATAGATCACCGGAAATCTCTTGGCGGGAAGAAAATATTTTATCAGGATGCTCCCAATCCTGGTAAATAAGCCCTTCTAATAAAGGGTGGATTGGGAAGGAACAGACAGCCTGGGGAGCTTTTAGCGACCCCAGCGAGGAAACCGTAGTGGATGGTGGTTCCGCCAGAGGCATTTTAAATGCTGATCGGACCATATTAGTCAGAGACTGAACCCATAATCTTTCAGCCTGAGATGCTGAGAAAGGTTCTTCCACTGTTGATTCCTCCATAACTGAATCAACCTCATCCTGATCCCCTTCAGGTAGGTCGATCTCTGTGTGGGGCTGTTCCTCCACTAACAGGCACTCTGAAGGAGGAGACGGAGATCGGACGCGCTTTTCCTGAGACAGGGAAGCAGCGATCAATGCTGTTAATCTCTCTTCCAATCCTCCCAGAGTTGAGGATAAAACCTCCTCTGTTATATATACAGGAGCAGGTGGACTGGGGACAGCCGCAGCACCAGGCATTCCTGCGGGGTTTCTACGGCTACTGACCTCTGAATTCTCAGGGGAGATTGGTGCAGTACAAGCATGCCCAATATCCTCAGAGCCCGATGGAGACCCCTTTGGCTTCCTGGAAGATCTATTTCCGGAGCGTCTGGACGACATATCCTTTAAGCACAAAGCTGAGGTATTCCCGTCGTCATACACCAATTTTGCTGGTAATAGTCTAACACAGGTGCTGCTATATACCAGCTGGTGTCCACTAAAGTGCCTTTCTATGGGGATGCCTGCATCAACCGCCTCTGTGTGCCACTGTTTGTTGCTAGCTCTGTTTGCATCCAGCTGACACTTGTACTGTGTCTTTTAACTATGCTGGGACGCCCGCACATGCGCAGAAGCGCCGCGGCGCGCATCGAGCGTCATCCACCCGCCCCGCCCCTTTTTTTCATAGGAGGCGCGTGCACGCGCCCGCGCGCGCGCCCGTGCGCCATTGGCGCCCTTTTCGAAATCAAACAGGGGACTAGGAGCCAGGGCCCTTTTTGCCGGAGGGCCTGTGCGGTGGATGAGCGCAGCAACAGGGCAGAGGAAGTGGATTCCCACAGAGAAACTTACCAGCTGCCTGGATCTTTTGACTTGAGAAAACCAAAGATCCACATGACAAGAAAAATGGACTACAGCGGCCTCTAGTGGTTTAACACAGGTACTGTGGTCCCTTTTTTTTTTTCTTGACTACTATTAAAATTTTACATTTTCAGTAGTTACAGGCAAACACAGATATTTAGCGGGAATACCGTTAGGTAACAGACAGAAAGACAAATTAGGCTTGGGGGTCCCCCAATAGAACCAAGTTCCTGGGGGCCCCCACTTACCTGATCCCCGCCGCAGGACTTTGTTTGGTCCACAGAAGTCCAGACTTCACCTATCACGGCAGGCCTTGTAATTAAACCTTCAGGGACCGGGTTCCCAAGGATTCCACTCCCCTGGACCTGTATAGCACCCTGCACAGACAACATCTTGGTCGTGGGTATGACCAGAGCTCTGGATCCCAGGGTCCAGCCCTCCTAAGAGAAGCATTACAGGCAAAACCTTGCTCTTCTGCTGCAAGGCCCGGGTACCGACCGTTTAGCTATGAAGCTTTTTTGGTGGGATCCGGAACAACTTACTAAGGCCCAAAAGAACCTGTACGCAAGCCCAGTGAAAACACATGTTACTCTTTGGCCAACACCTTAGACACTGGCAAAAAACTGAGGTGCTCCCGGGTGGGAGGGGCTTATATAGGGGAGGGTACTTCCGGTTTGGAATTGGCCAGTGCCAACACCTGAAGGTAATCTATATAACCCATTAGTAATGACTAAGTCGCTCTGTGTCCCGTGATGTACGAAAAAGAAAGGCATGTTTTTTTCAAAATTTTCTAACTTTTTTATTTGCTGTCAGTAGGGCAGTGGATGGTGTCAGTAGGGCAGAGATTGGTGTCAGTAGGGCAGTGGACGGTGTCAGTAGAGCAGAGATTGGTGTCAGTAGGGCAGTGGACGGTGTCAGTAGGGCAGAATTTGGTGTCAGTAGGGCAGAATCTGGTGTCAGTAGGGCAGTGGACGGTGTCAGTAGGGCAGAATTTGGTGTCAGTAGGGCAGTGGATGGTATCAGTAGGGCAGAGGACGGTGTCAGTAGGGCAGAGATTGGTGTCAGTAGGGCAGTGGACAGTGTCAGAAGGGCAGAATTTGGTGTCAGTAGGGCAGAGATTAGTGTCAGTAGGGCTGAATTTGGTGCCAGTAGGGCAGTGGACGGTGTCAGTAGGGCAGTGGATGGTGTCAGTAGGGCAGTGGACGGTGTCAGTAGTTTTTATTTTGATCCATTCTTCCAATTTTATTTTTTAATAATTTTTTTAGGGTTCAGTAGGGTAGAGATTGGTATCAGTACAGTGGTGGAGGGTGTCTGTAGGACAGAGGTTGGTGCCAGTAGGGCAGTGGACGGTTTTAGTAGGGTAGAGGAGGGTGTCAGTAGGGCAAAAATTGGTGTCAATAAGGCAATGGACGGTGTCAGTAGAGCAGGGGACGGTGTCAGAAGAGCAGTGGATGGTGTCAGTAGGGCAGAAATTGGTATCGGTAGGGCAGTGGACGGTGTCAGTAGGGCAGTGGATGGTGTCAGTAGAGCAGTGGGTGGTGTCAGTAGGGCAGAATTTGGTATCAGTAGGGAAGTGGACAGTGTCAGTAGAGCAGAGGACGGTGTCAGTAGAGCAGTGGATGGTGTCAGTAGAGCAGTGGACGGTGTCAGTAGGGCAGTGGATGGTGTCAGTAGAGCAGTGGGTGGTGTCAGTAGGGCAGAAATTGGTATCAGTAGGGAAGTGGACAGTGTAAGTAGAGCAGAGGACGGTGTCAGTAGAGCAGTGGACGGTGTCAGTAGGGCAGTGGATGGTGTCAGTAGAGCAGTGGGTGGTGTCAGTAGGGCAGAAATTGGTATCAGTAGAGCAGTGGATGGTGTCAGTAGAGCAGAGGACGGTGTCAGTAGAGCAGTGGACGGTGTCAGTAGGGCAGTGGATGGTGTCAGTAGAGCAGTGGATGGTGTCAGTAGAGCAGAGGACGGTGTCAGTAGAGCAGAGGACGGTGTCAGTAGAGCAGTGGACGGTGTCAGTAGGGCAGTGGATGGTGTCAGTAGAGCAGTGGATGGTGTCAGTAGAGCAGTGGACGGTGTCAGTAGAGCAGTGGACGGTGTCAGTAGGGCAGTGGATGGTGTCAGTAGAGCAGTGGGTGGTGTCAGTAGGGCAGAAATTGGTATCAGTAGAGCAGTGGACGGTGTCAGTAGAGCAGAGGACGGTGTCAGTAGAGCAGTGGATGGTGTCAGTAGGGCAGTGGATGGTGTCAGTAGAGCAGTGGATGGTGTCAGTAGAGCAGTGGACGGTGTCAGTAGGGCAGTGAATGGTGTCAGTAGAACAGTGGATGGTGTCAGTAGGGCAGAAATTGGTATCAGTAGGGCAGTGGATGGTGTCAGTAGTTTCTATTTTGATAAATTTTTACAATTTTATTTTTCTATTATTTTTTTCTTACAATTCTTTTAGGTGTCAGTAGAGCAGAAATTGGTTAGTAGGGATGTGGTCGGTGTCATTAGAGCAGAGGATGGTGTCAGTAGTGCAGAGATTGGTGTCAGCAAGGCAGTGGATGGTAGTTTTTATTTTGATCAATTTATTATATTTTTAAAAAAAAATTTAGGAGCCCTGTTAGAGAGCTTTGGTGAAATATCAGGGGTGTAAACAGGGGGAATCTGCGCCACACGGGGTGATTAGAGTATGCCTGGCGTGCCCTGTACGCACGCCTATGCAATTGTCATTCAAAGTGTGACCGCGCTGAAAGCTGAAAATGAACCTGGGCAAAGTGCCCGGTATAGAAGTGGTTAAGCTTTGACAATAAAACCTGGAAGCTGATTAGTTACTATGCACAGCTGCACCACATTCTGTGTGCACTAGTTTCAGTAAATCTCTTCCTATGTGTCATCGTAGCCACTCTCTGTTCTAAGTATATTCATACATTTAACTTCCCTGTAGCTACAGCAGCCAGCGCCAGGATGGCTTTCTCCAATATACAAATGAAATCACGCAGTGTGTTTGCAGGTTGCTCTTTGCATACTCAGACTCCATATTAATTGGCCAGTGGCATGCAATGAATCTGTGTACATTGTCTGTCACTGACAATCTGATACGGGAGGCGAGAAACATCCTGCAGCATTACAAAGCATGGCAGCATAAACAATTCATACATTCCTCCAACGCAAGTTTACCTGGGAGATTTGAGGTTTCACTGACAAAATAAAAATGCCAGAGATTTGCTTCCTCCAAGGACCCAAGTCGCTCTATGGAATTTCAAGAGCTTTCTTTGAAATCGTACTTATTCTTTTGTTATTATTCTTGTTTTCACATCGGTATTTTATGTCACAGCAACAGAGTCATTATTATTAGCAATATCTGCATTCCGTACACTATAGCCAAATGTCAAGCAGATGTTAAAAAAAAATAAAAAATATATTGAATTATGTACTATTTGAAGAATAAGTTCAACTTTTTAGAAAATATAATATATGCACATATTTTCGCAGAAAAAAAAAGTGCATTTTTTTTTCTGCAGTCTGGAAAGCATTGTATCTGTGATCAGTGGATGAGGAGTGCAATGTCAGTCTTCTGCAGACAAGCCCTGCAGCTTTCAGCCCGTGCCTCCATACAGGCTGTCAGTTTGAAAGCTGCAGGAAATGTGAATGAACTACAAGGGTGCTCGACGGCGCCCTCGCAGTTCCTTAACGAACTACAAGCCGTCTGCTGTGTTCACCTTTAAAAGTTCACTTTAAACCCCTTGGAGCCGGCGCCTCCCGGCCCTTTAAAAGGTTTAGGATGCCGGGAGGCGGGGTTTATGATCACGTGACTGTTGTGATTGGCTGTCAAGACGGTCACATGATCGGAAAGCTACTTGCGATCGGGAGCTTTCCGTTAGCCTCTGGTAACTGTGTCAGGAGCACGCAAGGGCACACTCTCTCGGCACAGCTGTATTTACACTAATTAATGCAAATAGTTGGCTGCTCGGCACCAAGGCCTACCCGCCGAGAGGCCGTGTGTTTGTGTGCGACCGCCACCGAGGGGTTAAAGTCGTTGTAAAGGAAGAAGGTTTTTTTATCTTTATGCATTAAGATAAAAAAACTTCTGTGTGCAGCAGCCCCCCTCAGCCCCGCCTAATACTTACCTGAGCCCCATCTCGTTCCAGCGATGTTACACCAGCGACTCGGCTGTCCAGTACTCTCCTCATTGGCTGAGACAGCAACGAAGGGCCATTGGCTCCTGTCAATCAAAGTCCTTGAGCCAAAAAGGAAAGAGAGGGGGTGGGGCCAGGCTGCAGCTCCATATCAGAATGGACACAGGGAGCTGTCGTTCGGCTTGGGTGCCCCCATAGCAAGCTGCTTGCTGTGGGGGCACTCAACAGGAGGGAGGGACCAGAAGCTTCAAATAGGGTCCCGATAAGGGGAGGATCTGGGCTGCTCTGTGCAAAACCACTGCACAGAGCAGGTAAGTATAGGCATGTTTGTTATTTTTAACAAAAAAATAAAAAATAAGACTTTAGTATTACTTTAAGAAAAAATAATAAACGCACATATTTTTGCAGGTAAAAAAAGGTGCATTTATAATTGCATTGCACCTGCGATCAACAAATTGTGGGTGCACTGTCAGACTCCTGCAGACTGTCAGTATCTCTCATACGAGCCGGCAGTTACTGATGTCCAGGAAGATCAATAAACTACAAGAGCACTCACCAGTGAACTCGCAGTTCATTGAGAACTACAAGCCGTCTGCCGCGGTGGCAGACAGTACTTGTAGTTTATTCATTCAGGAAGCTGTGAATGATTGATGTAGCCATATGGGTGAAGCATCGCATGGCCACGCTGTTTTTGAATTGTGACAGTGGGTGCGGGAAGAAGATCTCTCACCTGCTATCACACTGCGGGGGGAAAGGCAGCAGGAGCTGGAACATTTTACATGTTCCACTCTAAATACGGGTGGAACGTGTAACATTTTCCAAAAGGTGAACTTATCCTTTAAAAATCTAAATATATAATTAAATTACAACTAATATAATGTACTGATTAATGCCTAGGGAGCCACTAGAAATAGTTGGGTTCTCTCACCTGTCCTGTGGCTACCAGCCCTGGATGTGAACCCAACAGCTCACCGAAAAGCTCCACTCACTAGGGTTCTCTTACAATTTATTGCAGTAGTCAAATACAAGAGCAAGGGTTTTATGGGTGCAGCATACTCACAACACAAAAATGAAGGGCAGAAATACTATATTAGCAGTAGGTCCTGTGGCAGTAACCTCCAAAAGTAGATGCTGATGGACAGAGGGCAACCAAATCCGACTTCTGTACCTCTGTAAGATGAAAAAAGAATCAGACAATCAGATAGACATAGCTTAATTTCTACTACATAGTGCAACCCAGATGAAGGGGAGTGTTTTCTAGCCCCTGAAATGTGTGGGATGTCTTTCAGAGCTCCTGATGGTGTTTCACGTAGATGACAAAACGCGTAGGGAGGGGCTGACATCACTTCCGTATATATAATATATATATATATATATATATATATATATATATATATATATATACACACATACACACACCGTATATACTCGAGTATAAGCCGAGGCCCTGGGAAAACGTATTGACTCGAGTATAAGCCTAGGGGGAGAATGCAGCAGCTACAGTAAGCGGAAAAAAGGGTTAACAATGTCCATTTGCAGCTTCACTGTGCCCATTTGCACGCCTCACTGTGCCAATTTGCAACCTCACTGTGCCCATTGCAACCTCACTGTGCCCATTTCAACCTCACTGTGCCCATTTCAACCTCACTGTGCCCATTTGCAACCTCACTGTGCCCATTTGCAACCTCACTGGGCCCATTGCAACCTCAATGTGCCCATTTGCAACCTCACTGTGCCCATTTGCAACCTCACTGTGCCCATTGCAGCCTCACTGTGCCCGAGTCAGTGTACCTGTATTCTTGACAGGCTGCGGGCGTCCATTTTTCAAAATTCACGGCTTCCTCCTGGTCCCGTTCCATTCTGTGATAGGCGTTTGACACTGTGTTCTGCTACCGCCTATCTTGGAGGTCCTCTCATCCTCGGACTCAGTTTCCCAGCAGACACTGTGTTCAGTGTTCCACCAATCACTGACCTTTTTTCATCCTCGGACAAGAGGACGTCCGTGATAGGCGGAACACTGAACACAGTGTCTGCTGGGAAAGTCCGAGGATGAGAGGACCTCCGTGATAGGCGGTAGCGAAACACAGTGTCAAACGCCTATCATGGAATAGAATGGGACCAGGAGGAAGCCGCGACTTTTGAAAAATAGACGCCCGCAGTCCTTCAGGTACACTGACTCACATCATTGTCAAAAAAATACATTTTGATCTTCCTCCATTTTATAGACAATAGAGACTATACTGCTAGAATAAATTACCATCTTATTCCATTTTTTTCCTCTACTTTTTGGAATGTGTTATGTGCTTGGCCCCCTTTTTTCAGACATTAGCAGCAAATTGGTCTATTTGAGTCCAATTGTTGCTTCTTCAAATGGAATCTGAATTGATCAGAGTATCTCCACATGAAATTGCTATCACACAGTATTCACTCCGGTGATATAACATCTTGTATTCCTGCTGAAAAAGACAAGATATTTTTTTCCATCCCTAAATACAATTTTAGTTTTTCCACTGTTTTAGATATAAAAAATTTTTTTATTCCGGCTGAGATTGCTGAAATGGAAATCTTCCAAGGTGATGTTCAATGTACACTTTACATTTTGGTAACTGAAACTAGTAAAATCACTCCTAAAAAACAAAAGTTTGTTAAGTGTAGCATTACCCACATAGGAGCTGCTGATTAGTTTTGGGTTTTGCACGTTACTTCTTCAGCTTCGTTGTCTGGGTAGGAAAGTCTGTAGTAATGCAATGTCCACACAGATGTAAAACCTCAAACAGTTAGGCTTTATTTTCTTATGCAGAAAACGTTGAGAATTAGAAGGTACAGAAGAGTAGGGGAAGGTTCAGTCACTCAATAATACTAGTCAAAAATATCAGCTCCCAGTCACTTACCACTCTCAGTGTTTAGAGTGGGTATTGGTCACCCGGATAGTCCCCTCTCACATGGCCTATCAGCCGGGATGACACACGAATCAGCAATGGTGTAGTCTCTGCCGCAGACTGCCCAAGATGAAATGGGTCTCTGCCACAGACCTCTTGAAATGAATAAAGTCTCTGCCACAGACCTTTTAAATTCGAATGAAAGGATAGTCCAGGAATCCTCTGCCACAGGATTTCAAAGTCCCAAACTTCCAGCCGTACAGTGAAAGAGCCTTTAAACCAATCCGGCGAACTGCAGGGCTTGTAGTACAGTGGATCCCTCCTTGATAAAGTTACCAGGCCTCACCCGAGACAGCAGCACTTTGTCGGTCCCCTCCAAGGCAGGTCCTCCCCTGGTCTCCTTCACCAAGATAGCTTCCTCCCCATTTGGACGGACAGCTTGGGATCCCCTCTGTAAATGTAGGCCCCAGCCAGACTAGCTGGGCCTACTAGATAGCGATGCTGCCTCGGGCCAACGTGGCACCAAGACCAGAACAACACACACACACCTCACGCCAGAGGGCTGCGGGGCGGGAACTGACCCCGATCAATGGCGTCTGTCTCTTAAGTATCCCCTCCCAGCAGGCAGAGCGGGTCGACCACTCCCACTGTACCGCTGCCAAGAAGGGCCACTCAATGCACCATGGTTTGCCCGTGTTCCAACAGGTACCTGAGGTGGTAACGCCACCTACAGGCAAAAAGGGAAATTACTATCAGGCAATCCACAACTAGAACAGAGGCGAATTTCAATGTAATTCAACCGCCTGAGCCCAACTACTGGCTCAGACATCCCTCTATATTTTAGATAGAGTCCCAACCTTTTGGGGAGGGCGCTACATAAGCTTTCAGTTTTATATAACTCTGCGGTGTGTATTATTGTTATTGTTTTTTTGTATTAATGATACTTATAGAGTTCTTGAATAATTTGTGAAATCTATGATCAAAGGAAATACACATAATACAAATACAAAACACAAAAAACCTCTAATGGCAAATACAAATGTTGTATAAAAGAAAATACATACAGCAATGGAAGCTTACTGGGACAAGTAAATTGACAGCTATTTTTCTATATGTCACGTTTTCTATATACTGTATATACTCGAGTATAAGCTGAGTTTTTCAGCACATTTTTTTGTGCTGAAAATGCCCCCCTCGGCTTATACTCGAGTCACCTTTTTGATCTCCCAGTCTTAAGGAGAAGGCTTACGTAGATGTAGTCCCTGCACTGTCCCTACTCCCCAGAAACTTTCCCTACCTCTATGTAATGTCCCTGCCAGACAGGGAACCTGTCCCTACACTAACCACTCACATAAAGCTTGCCAAACCTGGGAGCTGGAATATTAAATAAACTCTGCCTGACCCAAGGTGGAGTCACATGGGGAACCAGTATCCAGTAGGAAGCTGTCTCCTTGGGACTGCAGAATCATAGAGGAACAAAGTTTATCACAACTTCCTTCCCGTTCTGCATTGCTGCTTCAGTTGAGTGCCACCTGCAGTGGGGAATACATACTGCACCTACCTACAAACTCATCAAAAACTCTTGAAGTTTAGTAGCATAAGAATGGTCTTAATGATTTGTGTGTACCCGTACTCTGTGGTGATGCCAGGATTCTACTGTATGCTGGTAAATGACTGCTGCTTGCACCAAGGATGATCAATGGCCCCACCTTGGTGTTTCCACACTGAGGACGGTGGACAGTTGATCACTCCTTCAAGGGCAGGCCATTTGAGCTAACACTGCAGAGAGCATATGACACATAAAGAGAGACTTTCCCAAAAACTTAGAAGTAACTTAAATGTGAACTTATTGCAAATACATCATATGTCCCCTTTAGGTATATTGAAGCTTGGCGCAATGCACAGAAATGATTGTAGTAAAGCCTATTGGTACACACCATCTGAAATCTAAAAAAGGAGTTCTTAAAATGAGTTATTCATATGATAATCCAATCCACCTTTATTCAGTAGAGTCAGATTGGAAGCTGATTGATAGGAAGAGGGCACCATTTTACTGTATTTCAAAGATCTTCAAAGAGTTGGGAATATGTTTCTTTAATTCTCTGTCTTCAAAGGAGGACAGAACATCTAGAAAGTCTGAAGGTTGAATGCCAGTTTGCTCCTCTGAATATTTCAAAATAATATCATAATGTACTATAGGCAGATACATTATTGAAAGTAAACCATAGGGATGGACATATACTTTGTGCAGACTGTGTATCTATTTATGGACCTTCTTGGGCCCATTAATAATTGATATGGGTCAGGCAGGTGCTAAGGACCCTTCTGCTGTCATGTAGATACCTCACTTTGTGGCTATACCTGCTCATTCTCTCCTGGGAAGACTTTCAAAAAGCTTTTAAAGTGTCTTTGTGAGAATTTATGCCCATTCAACCAAAAGAGCATTTGTGAGGTCATGTACCGATGTCGACAGAGAAGGCCTGGCTCACAATCTGCGTTCTAATATATTCCAAAGGTGTTTGAGGTCAAGGCTCTGTGCAGAGAACTCAAATTCCTCTACACCAAGCTCATCAATACATGTCTTCATGGAGCTGACTTTGTACACAGGGGCACAGTCATCAGGGAACAGAAAAGGGTCGTCATCAAACTATTATCACAAGGTTAGAAGTGAAAAATTGTGTAAAGTGTCTATTTTTAAATAGTTATATCGGTCCAGTTTGGACCAATGTAAGCATGTACACTATATTACCGAAAGTATTGGACAATGGGACGCTTGCCTTTAAACACACATGAACTTTAATGGCATCCCAGTCTTAGTCCGTAGGGTTCAATATTGACTTGGCCCACCCTTTGCAGCTATAACAGCTTCAACTCTTCTAGGAAGGCTGTCTACAAGGTTTAGGAGTGTCTATAGGAATGTTTGACCATTCTTTCAGAAGAGCATTTGTGAGGTCAGGCACTGATGTTGGACGAGAAGGCCTGGCTCGCAGTCTCGGCTCAAATTCATCCCAAAGGTGTTCTATCGGGTTGAGGTCAAGACTCTGTGCTGGCCAGTCAAGTTTCTCCACCCCAAACTCGCTCATCCATGTCTTTATGGACCTTGCTTTGTGCACTGGTCCAAATCATTTTGGGAAGGGGGGATTATGGTGTGGGGTTTGTTTATCAGGGGTTGGGGTTGGCCCCTTAGTTGCATACGTCAGCATACCAAGACATTTTAGTATTCAGGTAGGGTGGGGGGAATAATTAAAGGACAACTGTACTAATGGAACAGTTGTCATTTACCAACCATAGATTGCGATCCATAGGAGTAATATATGTATCAGTTTTCTAACTTTTTCTTTGACATGGTATCATTCTCTGCAGCATCCAGGACCTGCTCCCAACTTTGTGGGAACAGTTTGGGGATGGCCCCTTCCTGTTCCAACATGACTGCGCACCAATGTACAAAGCAAGGTCCATAAAGACATGGATGAGCGAGTTTGAGGTGCAGGAACTTCACTGGCCTGAACAGAGTCCTGACCTCAACCCGATAGAATATCTTTGGGATGAATTAGAGAGGAGACTGCGAGCAAGGCCATTTCGAGCACATCAGTGCCTGGCCTCACAAATACGCTTCTTTAAGAATGGTCAAATAGACACACTTCTAAACCTTGTGGACAGCCTTCCCAGAAGAGTTGAAGCGGTTATAGCTGAAGAGGGTGGGCCAACTCAATATTAAACCCTACAAACTAAAGCCTCGTACACATGGTCGGACATCCATCGGACTTTTCCGTGGATTTTTGTCCGAAGGGAGTTGGCCGGGCACACCCATAGCATACACACCACAGGACTTTTCTGCAAACTTTCCCAAAACTTTTTCCAACATCACGTGGTTGTTCTGCTCTTTACCGCCACCCTTTGGTCAACTTCTGCTATTGTTGGTTGATTTTAACATTATTTGTTTTGTCCATCGGACAAAAGTCCGATGGTTTTCTGTACACACGGTCGGACTTTGCTCCATCGGACTTTTGTTGGCCAAAAGTTTGTCCGTTTGCAGACCGAACTTTTGTCCGATGAAAACCAAAAAAGTTTGTCCGATGGAGCGTACACACGGTTGGATTTTTGGGCAAACTTGCTCAAAATGAAGTTTGTTGGCAAAAAGTCAACACGGTCGGTGTGTACGGGGCTTTAGACTGGGATGCCATTAAAGTTTTATGTGCGTGTAAAGGCAGGTGTCCCAATACTTTTGGTAATATAGTGTATGTTCCATACCTGTGGGTTCCCCAGTACAATCTGGTTGCATTCAGGTAGGGTGGGGGTAATAATTAAAGGACAACTGTACTAATGGAACAGTTGTCATTTACCAACCATAGATTGCGATCCATAGGAGTAATATATGTATCAGTTTTCTAACTTTTTCTTTGACATGGTGTCATTCTCTGTAGCATCCAGGACCTGCTCACTGCCAGAGGAAGAAGAGGAGTAAGAGGAAGAGGGAGACAGGAATTGTGGAAGAGAGGATAACCTGTAGTTGGACTTTACTAAATGACAGTTGTTGCATTACTGACCTTCAGTCAATGCCCCTGTCACTAAATAAAATGGTTAGCTTATAGTGCTGTTTACACCTTGCATTTGCTTGGTGCTTCGATAAGGCTTCGATGAGCCTTTGGTGGAGCTTCGATGAGCCTTTGGTGGGGCTTTGGTGAGCAGTGGTGGCCCGTCCATTAGGGGCGCCCGGATGGCGCCCCCTCTCTTCAATCCACCCCCCTATATGGTAATGGATAGATTCATGCATAGTATAAATCTATCTACGGCCGCGGCGGCCACCCCCTATTCATGCGTCCAGCCCCTTTCAGGGCACTGGGTGTATTGCCGCGTACACAGGACCATTTTTCATGGCGTGAAAAATGCCATTTTTTAAATTGGTCATTAAAAACGATCGTGTGTGGGCTCCAGAGCATTTTTAACTACGTGAAAAATGGCCTAAAAAAAATTAGAACCTGATCTATTTTTTCACGTCGTTTTTCACGTCGTTCTTTTTAACGTCATGAAAAACGGTAGTGTGTATGCTTTTACGAGGGGAAAAAAATGCGCATGCTCAGAATCAAGTATGAGACGTGAGCGCTCCTTCTGGTAAAACTAACGTTCGTAATGGAGATAGCACATTCATCACGCTGTAACGGACTGAAGAGCACGAGGCTGAAAAGCACGAATCGTCTCTCACCAAACTTTACTAATACAAGGATCAGAAAAAGCAGCCCAAAGGGTGGCGCCATCCGAATAGAACTTCCCCTTTATAGTGCCGTCGTACGTGTTGTACGTCACCGCGCTTTGCTCGAGCATTTTTTTTCACGATAGTGTGTATGCAAGGCAGGCTTGAGAGGAAACACGAAAAATCACGTCGAGAAAAACGTCGGTTTTTTCAATGACATTAAAAACCGTCGTGTGTACGCGGCATATGAATTACAGCGGCAGGGTTTTTATATAAATATTCCCATGTGTTTTTGAGTGAAGAAATTGCATTTTGATAAACAGGGAATTTTTTATTTTTTTTGTCTTTGTGGAAAATAATTTAATCTTTTTTTTTTTTTTGTTTCCCGTCAGGCTTATGAACCCATTCTCACTGAAACTACTTTAAAAAAATATCGGTAAACACAAAAATGTCACATTTTTAATCTAGATAATTTTCACAGTGTGCATGATCTGCGAGAAGGAAAGGTGTTGCTTTGGAAACCACAATATATCATTAAAATTAAACAAATAAGGAAAAAGAAAAACTCTTTTGTTACTTTTGTGGCACCCAAGGAGAGAATAAGACAATTTTATTTTCTGTTTTACATAATGTACTTTTTTATTATTGCTTTTTATTGTCATTGTGTTCTGTGTTCATTGCATTGCATGGAAAAAAAAAAAAATGTAAAGATAAAAATTTGTACCTATAAAATTTATATTGAATGTCAAATGCAAAGTCTTCTTTTTTTTTTTTTTTTTTTTAAATATCGCATTGATGCTATATATTTAATTGAAAACTGACAAGAGGGTTTAAATAACATCAGAAACTGTCACAAATATGAAATGAGCAAGAGTCTTCCATATTAAAGAGCTGCATCTTTTAATCTTTTGAAGTTAGGTAATGAAAATGTCAGAAAGGAAGTCACATAAGATCTTCAGATTTATATTTTCCTTTTAAGGTCTAAAGAAAAAAAAAATACAAACCAAAAAAGTAATAAATATTTTCAATCATCCATACTGTGCTTCAAACGGAAAAACAATCTATATATATACATTTCCATGCTGTGATTCATTTTGTCTTGGAATAAAATTGCTGATTGACTGTTTGCTCACAGATGTATAGGAAATGTACAGTATGTGTTCATACCTGTTCAATCTGCTGACGAGTGTTGTATTTAGGTAAGGTAGTCCATTCATTTAGACTGGGCAGCAAACTCAAAGCAATGGAAGTAAAACTGGACCTGCACTTTGCAGTGTGCTTTAGGGCAAGTGCATTGGCACCTACTATAATGGGCAATGAGGTGCCATCCTAAAGAGTGCTTACATTACCATGCATCACAGCAGGGCATACATTTAAAAGGACCTTTAGGGTAGTGTGACCAGACGTCCCCGGTTTCTGGGGACAGTCCTCGCATTGAGGACACTGTCCCCGGAGCCTGTCTGTCCCCAGGTCTGTCCCGGATCTGTCATCTCACCAGGGGGGGGCCCGGAGGTAGAGTGGACGGGGACCCCCAAATCCTGTCCACCAATAAGCTAATCCCCCGCAGTGCAGCTATTTACAAAACAAACGTCTCTGGGCCCCCTGTGCTCAGTGGGGGCCAGGGGGACAGTAAGCGGGCTATTTTTTCATTTTCGGGTTTAGGCAGATTAATCCGCCTCAGCGCGCTACACAGTTGAAGCCTGGGCCTCTTCAATATGAATACACTGCGGTCACCTAAACCCAAAGATGAAGAAATAGTCCGCTTACTGTCACCCGGCTCCCACTGAACACAGGGGGCCCAGAGACGTTTGCATACAATCGTTCCTCTAAAATATTCCACATACACTGCATATATCATTTGAGGAAAATATGCTTATAAAATAGTTTACCATTTGCCAAAAAATATATATATATGTCCCCGGATTTCATTTAAAGTGTTAAGCTCTCTGAATGCCAGCCAATGCCCCTGTCACAAAATAAAATGGTTAGCTTACAGTGCTGTTTACACCTTGCATTTGCTTGGTGCTTCGATGAGCCTTTGGTGGGCCTTCGATGAGCTTTTGGTGGAGCTTCGATGAGCCTTTGTTGGTGCTTTTGTGGGGCTTCGATGAGCCTTTGGTGGGGCTTCGATGAGCCTTTGGTGGGGCTTCGATGAGCCTTTGGTGGGGCTTCGATGAGCCTTTGTTGGTGCTTTTGTGGGGCTTCGATGAACCTTTGGTGGGGCTTCGATGAGCCTTTGGTGGGGCTTTGGTGGGGCTTCGATGAGCCTTTGGTGGGGCTTCGATGAGCCTTTGGTGGGGCTTCGATGAGCCTTTGGTGGAGCTTCGATGAGCCTTTGGTGGAGCTTCGATGAGCCTTTGGTGGTGCTTTTGTGGGGCTTCGATGAGCCTTTGGTGGGGCTTCGATGAGCCTTTGGTGGGGCTTCGATGAGCCTTTGGTGGGGCTTCGATGAGCCTTTGGTGGGGCTTCAATGAGCCTTTGGTGGAGCTTCGATGAGCCTTTGTTGGGGCTTCAGTGAGAAGTGACACATACAAAAATAGAGCGAGCGCTTGTGCCGAACTTAGTGTCTGCCACCAACCTGATTGCTCATGATGGGAAATAATGAAAATTATAAAACGATAAAAAGATAAAAGCAATGACTTAAAACAAGTCCATAAAGTTTGTAGATAGCAACTTTTAGAAGGCAGCCCAGTTGAAGAATAAGAAACGGTCTTCTGGCAAAGCTGTAGATAAAACAAAGGCGCCACTCTAAGTGCAATAGGTCAGATGATTTTAATAGCATTTATACATGAGGTACTCACAACGGTACGATAACAACTGGCATGTAGGCATTGTAATGCCGGACGTCAGTGGAGTGAGTGGAATCCGTGGGCTGGTGGCTGCGGTGTCTAGGAGTAGGCTGCGCCGGTGTATGCTGACACTTCCTGTCTCTTGGAATGCACGCAGGATGACGTCACTACCGGAAGGGATTAGCCAATAGGCGACGCGTTCACGGAGCATGCGCTCCTTCTTCAGGCCTAACGGTGGCTGTAGTAGGTCAAAACTTATATACCCGGCAGATTGCGCCGCTGGATCGTAAATGATCCCAGCTAAATCGGTTTTAAATGTGTCCATCGCAGCATTATACATCACAAACAAAATAACTGTATACCGTACAATAGATTAAGATAAAAACGAACATAAGGTGCAAATATAAAATTTATAAGATTAAAATGAATAATATTCATAATGGGGGTAACGGAAATACAGGACATGATGGGCTAAAAGGAGGCTATGAAATACTGAATGACACAGAATTAGATGTCTAAAAGAAATGACGTGTGCAAGACCACATCTCTTGTATGAAGACTATATTGTCCAAAGGTGGATGTCAATAGTGAGAGACAATGAGTATTGAGTCGGCTTTAGGACAATTTAATGTGTAGCCTTCATACAAGAGATGTGGTCTTGCACACGTCATTTCTTTTAGACATCTAACTCTGTGTCATTCAGTATTTCATTGCCTCCTTTTAGCCCATCATCTCATTGCTAATGGTGTCCCAGTGCTGTCCATTTTCTGTCCTAATGCTGAAGGGACTGTTCTGAGAAGCTGTTGACCAGGGGGGGAGTGTCCTTACATCCCTTTTTTTAATGTTCTGGAGTATCCCGCAGGTCCCTGAACCCCATCCAAGTAAACTTTCAATAAACCTTGAAAAAAGGCAACCCCTAGACTGTTTTTTTTTTCAGCCAGTGGAGTGAAATGTGGCTGCTTCTAAACAGTGGGAAAATACCCTGGGACACAAATCAATAGCCCTGATGAGGGTAGCACTACACTTGCAAGGTCACACATTTAACCCTTTTACACATCAAGACTTCTGATTGGGAGCCAGTGGGACGGGCTGTGAGAGCTGTCCTCATTGGATCTAATTCTTTGCCAGGCTTCAAATCCTCAGCGCCACCATCCTGGATGTGGGAGCCCACTGTGACTTCCTGCTGTTTCACAGCTGGCTCCCCACTGTGCATGTGCAAGATCACGCAGACTGGTTCCTCAGCCTATTGAGACATGTCACATGTCTCTGAAGGTTACGGGCAGGAGAGGGGCAGGCCAAACTTACACAATTCTTGCCTAGGCTAAAATTACAGAAATGGGAACAGGTACCTATCAGTAAAAGGTACCTGTTGCCAGAAAAAGGGGGCACCAATATGTGTTAGAAATGTATGAAGTGACGGGGGCGTGGCTTGGACTCCACCGAGATGGCGGTGTGATCCCTGAGCTCCGGCTAACTGCAGGATAACATAGCGGCTCACAGCAACCAGAGGCATCCAACAGAGCTCCCTACATGGCGATTAACTTCCCCAACACCCTGACAACATGCCTGGGAAGCGACAGGCGGATCGCCCGAAGAAACTGACGGACTATTATACAATGCCGCCGCCGCCTTGTGGGCAAGATGGCGCCGGCTCATCTCCTTCCTCACGAACGGCTTATGGACACCCACAGGGCCGCAAGGATCAAGCAAACGGAAGATCCTCTAACACTGGGGAGACATGACAGACCTCCTCACCCCTCAGCAGGAGCCCAGCTAAAGCTCGCTTCAGGGTGGATGATCCAGAGCTGCAGCAATGCGAGGTAAGGTCTAATACAGACTCGCAGGAGGATACCAGAAAACTCCCTGACTCCATAGTCTCATTCCCCATGCTGCACCAGCCAGTTCTGGAGAAATGTATGAAGTGACTGGCCTCGGGTCATACATGGAGATGAAAAAAAATCTCCTACATAAGTTGTATCTGTTTATCTGCAGTCTTCTTTTCTCTATAGCGATTCAAAGTGCAGAATTTATAAACCTTGCCTGAGCTGTCAAAAAACAGGAGAGCTGAAATTACACTCTGCAGAGCTCTGAGAGCTGATTGGAGGGAATAGACACCCCCCCCCCTTTACAGAGCACACAGGAACAGAGCTGATCCCTCTCCTGGCACCATTTTTATTTCTTGGTGTCATGAAAACTTGTCAAAAGTGATTCATGCTGATAGCAGAGGAAAGAAGCAACAGACAGAAATGACATTTAGTGCTCTGGATTGAGACAAGTACACACTATAGAGGGATGGGATTTGTTCATATTTCACGTCTGAGGTTTACAACCACTTTAACTGGCATATGTGCCCTTGTAAAACACAACTAAAATGAAAACAACTGGCATAGATTTATGACTAGGGCCCAAAAAAAAAAAAAAGAATAGCATATGAGTTAAAATAAAGTAGCACAAATGTATCTATACATTCAAAATTCAAATTTCATAAAGATAATGCAAAATTAAAAGTAAATCTGATGATTGTGGTGATAGGTATGAGTTGATAAAAGTCGTAACAAGTTCTAATCAAGAAAAATGAAGCTCACACCCAGGCCGCTGAGAGAGGCGGCGGTTTAACCTTCCCATACCACGTTATGCAATCATTTTTAAAGGTCATAGAAAATGTCTGTTTAGTGTAGAACACACTAGTTGCATACTCAATCTGAGCACCGCCCTGCCATGAACTTTTTTAACAATCAATGAAACGATAAAAGAAGATGAAGTGCTAAATTATCATGTCTATGTCTTATCGCAAAATAAAGAACTCTTTAAAATATCATCCTCCGCACAGCAAGCACTTCAAGTTGAAGTCCAGGCAGATATAAAAGACACAAATTCATGCTGCTCTGTAATTATTAACTCCTTCAGATCTTACGCCTGTGCATCCCTTGTTTTTACATTTCTGCTATCGCTATGGGCCTTTTGATTTGGTAATAACTTTCTCATAACATACGATAACAAAGTTCCTTGGCCTTCATGATGCTGTTTGTTCACTAAGGTTTTCTAACAAACCTCTGAGGGCTCCACGGTACAGCTGTATTTTATACTGAGATTAAATTACGCACAGCTGGACTCTATTTACTATTTAGGTGACTTCTGAAGGCAATTGTAAAGATAATGGTGACTGTGCTGTGAAAAAAAAGGGATAAGAGGGAGACAGGGCAAGAAAGTGAAGTCTTACCCCTACAGAGCAAAACCGTGTATAAAATAAAAGAAATATAGGAACAATACTGTGAATTCTGGTGTGTACAGTGATATCATCAAACAATATAAAAACACATGTAGTGCATCGCAAGATAAGATCCTTCTATGAATCCAGTGATAAACAATAATACATGTGATTAAATCAAGCAGTATAAAAACACAGATAGGCAATCGCAAAATGAGTGATATAAAGGAAATAAAAAATATAAATCAAAAATATATGTCCAGTTTGATGTACCGTATATACTCGAGTATAAGCCGAGGCACCTAATTTTACCACAAAAACATGGGAAAACATATTGACTTGAGTATAAGCCTAAGGTGTCCATCTGCATGTCTCACTTTGCCTCACTGTGCCCATGCCTCACTGTCACTGTTCCCATGCCTTACTGCGTCCATGGCTCACTGTGCCTAACTGTGCCCATGCCTCACTGTCACTGTGCCCATGCCTCACTGTCACTGTGTCCATGCCTCACTGTGCCCATGCCTCACTGTGCCCATGCCTCACTGTCTCCATGACTAGACTTATGTTTAACATGGGAGTCTATGGAAGGGGTGCCCGGGTTTGAAAAATCGTTGCTCCCCGGCCGTGGGTCCCCCAGACAGCAAACTTTGCAAACTTGTAGCGGAGAACTAGGGCTACATGTGTGCCAAGTTTTGGATCCAGGGGACATACGGCCGGCCAGTACTGGGTCCCCAAAATTACCAGAGAAATTACCGTTTAACATGGGAGTCTATGGAAGGGGTGCCCGGGTTTGAAAAATCAGTGCTCCCCGGCCGTAGGCTGGTACCGGGTCCCCAAAGTCTGGGAGATCAGGCGCAAAAAGATGACTCAAGTATAAGCCGAGGGGGGCATTTTCAGCACAAAAAAAATTGCTGAAAAACTTGGCTTATACTCGAGTATATACTGTAACACAAAAAATTATAAATAAAGTAATAGTCTGGTGTCTAGTAAGTCCCATCACCAAAGTGTAGCATGAAGTGCTGGGAAGAACCTGCAATGTGAGAAACCTCTGTGCTTGCAAGCAGCTCACCTCACTGCTGTCGGATAGACAGCATAAGTATGCCCCAAATATGGATGGAAGTTGCAGCAATGTAGAGGTCTCCTTACAGTGGTTACAATGTACTCAATGGCAGATGCGTAGCATACATAAAAATAAAATATAAAAGAGAATGTTCATCGCATAACTCTATGGGAATCCACAGTGGAGCAACGGCTGGTCATACAATTTTGCACTCACTCTAATTAGGAGGAACGTGGGCATCAATCCACGAACGCCGAGTTCGTCAGTCCCAGCTGTGTGCCTTGGTCCACGCTGAAATCCCGGGTATTATCTCCAGTATTACGTTGGGCAGCGGTGTTAATGAAAAGAATAGGGAATGCTCATAGCATAATTCCGTATAAAAACGTGTTTAATAGCGCAGTCAATAACAGTAGAAACTCACATTTGGCAGAAACTGCAAAGAAATAGTATCCACGAGCGCCGAGCTCGTCTCCTGCCGCCAGGCTGTTGGTGTACCTAGTGCTCCAAACCCGGCGCGTGTTGTCACGTCACGTGACTTCGTCAGGGGATAACACTAGGTAAGGTACATGGGCTTAAATAGTCTTCATAACATTATATTTCCGAAGGCAATTGGTTCCACTAGATTTTAGTTAGGGGTATCAGAATAAAGGGGGCTGAACAAATGCTTGCCACACTTTTCACATATTTATTTGTAAAAAAAAAATTGAAAACCATTTATCATTTTCCTTCTACTTCACAATTATGTGCCACTTTGTGTTGGTCTATCACATAAAATCCCAATAAAATACATTTAGGTTTTTTGGTTGTATCACAACAAAATGTGGAAAATTTCAAAGGGTATTAATACTTTTTCAAGGCACTGTACATACAGAATATTGTTTGATTTTTAGGACAAACAAGTCTTTTTATTAATACTGTCTTGCAAAAATTACTTAACTTTTAATGAAATTCATTGACAAAAAAAACAACAAAACCAAAAAAAGTTGTTTTTTTTTCTACATTGATCAGTGCTGGTTTAAAAAAAATATGTAATTAAAAATGTATTATTATTTATTTATTATAATCTTTTGTCAAATGTAAAATTACACTAAAATTATGACTCAGGTACAAAGCAATTAAATGTGATTTACAATTAAAGCATAACTCCACTTTTGTTGAGAAAAAAACATTCCCCTCTGGGTTATCTATGTACATTGCAAGGATTATAACAACCTTTGTTGCAGATTCCTACCTTTTGTTATTCTGAAGAAATCCCTGTGTGTTTGTCTGTGCCTCTGTATTGAGTGAGTCTAATGGGAGTGATTTCATAATTAACTGTCAGGTGTGCAGCTGCAGAGCACTAATTAGGAAATCTGCTGGGTCTGCATCCCTTTAGACGTGTTCCTATTGTAAGAATCTCTCCAAAAATTTAATTTTTGTTGCAGGGGATGCCTGAAATCTGACTTGTATCTTAGGCAGACTTCTGGGAAAATTGGTGAGCCAATCGCACAAGCAGGAAATGAAGTTTCTGGGGAGTGGTCAGCACACACTCTGTGTACAGAACAACTTCAGGTAGCCATATTGCATTGCATTCTCAGAATATTACAGAGCTGCAGATTGAAAAGGAAAGGGAATTTTTAATAACATTCAATTACAATTATGTGTGCTATATTATTTTTTCTTTATTTGCTATATTTTTTCCCCATGAAAGTGGAGTTACCCTTTAAATAAATAGAAATATAGAAATACAAATATCAGGAAAAAATTAGGGGAGAACACCCTTGTCCGCTGACTATTGCAGCCTAAGGGGCGTGGTTGGCGGAAAAAGGCACGTCTAAATAAAGTCTATCCCACAACTGACCAGTGTTTATAAACACTGTGTAAGACTGACTTTTTTTTATAGCAACAGCTAATACAGCTGTTGTATTAACACTAACTGTAACACAATCTTAAAATGGGTGGAGAGAATCCCTTTGTTGATCAGACTCTCCCCCTTTCACAGATCCTGTTACAGGCAGTGCAACCAGTGAAAGAACCTTTCTCATTGGAGGAGAGGGCAGGAGGGAGCGTGTCCCCACCAATTATCTTTAGTACAGCTGAGCTTTGAGACTGAAAGCTGTTAACCCCCACAGTGCCAGAAGTTCAGCAGAAGGAAGAGAACGGCAGCCCTGCAATGAAGGTTTCTACAGAATCCAGCAGCCTGCACATCATGTAATATCCTTAATTGCATGTAAGTAATGTGACTAAGACTGTAGAGAAAATGTATTTATTTTTAACTAAAATTCAGCTCTAATGCACTTGTGCAAGGTGATGGTAATCCTAAAAAACATGAACTGTTGGGGGTACTTGAGGATTAAGGGTGGAAACCACTGACCAGTGGCATGCCTTAAGGTGATTCTAAAGTTCCATCGACACACACAGTGCGGCTAGACCCCGCCCCTTGTGCCCTCGTCAGTTAGGAGGGAGAGAGAGCAGCTACTCTTGGGCACAGCGCTGCATTGAGATCTGGCTCATGTAAGTAATTGGGGGTGGGGGCTGACAATATACGTTTTTTTTACTTTAATACAGAGAATGCATTACAGCAGAACTACACTGCATCTGAGCACCACAAACCAAAATGACTATATCATTCATTTTTAATATTCACAGCAAACTCCCACATCCATCCATGTCTCAATGCTTTATTTTGCTGAGAAATCTCTTTGAAAACCCACCCCCATCCCCCTAGCATTTCTGGACATTGCCATCTTGAGTAAGGGCAGAGGATTCATGTAGCATTTGCTTCCTGGAATCTATCTGCCGTTAGCTCAGGCATGCAGGCAGGAGGCTGTGCTTAGCTGAGAATGCCCCTCCTCCACTCCTGAAGACTCATTGGGTGTATGACATCTTTGCCTAGGCCTGGAAACCAGGAAGTAACTGAAGAAATGTAAAAAAGAAAAGTTTAAAGCAAGAGTAGCATTTGTCCTGCATATCACACAGCCTGGCCAAGCTGGCCGATATTCCTTTGTGAGGGAGAACGTGCCTGTCAGCATCTGAGAGGGATTTTTCCCCCCTCCCTTTTTTTTCCTCTTCACTGACTCTCACAGAGCTGTGTAGTCCCCATCTAAAATGGCCCCATAGCTTTCTATTGACACAGAACTACAAGAGCCAGCCTGCTCTGGGGAGAGAGAAACAAAATAATCTTTTGTTTCCTGAGGGGATTGAGTTACCACGAGGCGGGGGAAGGAAGTGGACTTAGGGGAGAGATGCTGCCTTCCGGGTGAGTCAACCACGTTGTTCCCGTCACCCACAGCCGGTTGGGGACATCCAGCCTGAGAGAGGGGGATCCCAGGTGTATATCCAGGCACACCTGCATCAACGGTGTGAAGTGCTCCAGTTTGAGGTAACCAGTCAGGTCACTAGAAGAGCCTGCCTTTTCCAGGACGTTTGTTTGGGCCTTAACCACAGAATCGGTGAGAGACCTTTTGCCCATTTGCAGGAAACAAGGACACTGCACACATATAGAGTTGAATGGACACTATATACAGACATCATTGCTGTTAGTCACCTTGCTGACACGTGTAGTGCCACAGGACATCAGGGCACCCATATATAGAGACACTGTATACAGACACCATTGCCCTTATTCACCTTCCCGGGGAACATGCTGAATTCTGTTTGGTAATCCGTGCCAGTTGTATTGATTTGCTCTGCCATTCAGGAGTTTAGGTGCACCAACGAGAGTGGCTAGCTGAAGACACAAGGCCTCTTCCTTCTTTAAGGGACTGAAATTACTGGTGCCATACGGGCACATGTGCAGGGCTCTGTATATGAAGTGGGTGTGCGGCATTGTTTACCTTGAGGGTTAATTCATTGAACGTTGATCTGGGTACAGTGTTTGTAATTGTAGAACAAATGTAAATGAACACTGCAGAAAATAATGTTGGAATGTTTGATAAAGCATTTAATGTCATTTATTGGACATTTCTAACTTGAGCTTTCTTTTGGGAAACAGTTAAATCAGGGGGAGATTTATTTCTGCTGGAGGTTCTCATACCTCCCAACCATCCCGGATTCGCCAGGACTGTCCTGGGATTTGATGTAAGTCCCAGCGTCCCGGCGACTCAAGGGTTTATACTGGAGTGGAGCCCAGTGGAGCCCAGTGCCAGAACCAGTTCCACCACTTGGCTCCAGTGGCTTGCCCACAAGCATGCACTGGCACCAGTAACACCTGCTCTGTGGCTTGTGCGGGGTGTCTGGGGTCCCACATGCCGCAAGCATAGCTGTGTATATGTGAGAGGCACCCGGCGGTGAGAGATGCCTGCTGCCTCACACAGTGTACTGCAGAGCGGTTTGCCGCTGAACCCACCTCCTTTTCCTCCTTGGCTGTGATGCTTTCCTGCACACAGACAGGAGAGGGAGGAAGGGAGGTGTCATTGCAGGGGCAGACAGAGCCGGGGGGCAGGGTGCCATTTGCCCGAAAAAAGGCAGCAGACATGCCCCTTCATGTACCTGTGCAGTACGGGCCACAAGGACGCTGTCTTCTAGCACGTGACTGGCCACCTCCCTCATTTTCTTCCCTCTCACCTCCTTGCCTGAGAATCAGGACACATGACAGAGAGACCCGTCAACTGATCGCTGGACTCAAAAGAAGAGATGGAGCTACCTTCTGTCAGGTACCTGGATGGGGCATGGGGGGGCACCCGTGTGACCAGGGGAGGGGGGCAGTTATTGGGAAGTTTACAGAGTAAAGGCGGGAAAGATTGGGGGGTATAAGAGTAAAGGGGGGATAGACTGGAGATGGAGGATAAAAGGGTAAAGGGGGATAGACTGGGGGGGATGTAAGGTAAAGGGGGGATAGACGAGGGGGGTTTAGTAGGGGGAGGAATAGGGGAGGATTTGTGCTAGAAGGGGTGGGGGGATTTTGGTTAACAGGAGGAAGGGGAAATTTTACCTCCCTGTGCCCTGCCCTACTGACTCCAGTCCTCTGTCCTGATCACTTCTGTACACTGCCCTACTAACTCCCTGTCCTCTGTCCTGCTGACCCCTGTACCCTGCCCTACTGACCCCCTGTCTTCTGTCCTCCTGACCCCTGTATCCTGCCCTACTGAACCCCTGTCTTCTGTCCTGCTGACCCCTGTACCCTGCCCTACTGACCCCCTGTTCTCCATCCTGCTGACCCCTGTACATTGCCCTACTAACCACCTGTCTTCTGTCCTGCTTACTCCTTTACACTGCCCTACTGACCCCCTATCCTCCATCCTGCTGATCCCTGTCCTCTGCCCTTGTGACCCCTCTTCTCTGCCATACTGACCCTTTGGCTCTGCCCTGCATACCCTTCTCTTCTGCCATGCTGATTCCTGTCCTCCACCCTGCTGACCCCTGTCTTCTGCCCTGATAACCCCTGCTCTCAACCCAGCCGACCCATGTCCTCTGCCCTGCTGACCCCCTGTACACTGCCCTACTGACTTTTGTACACTCCCCTGCTGACATCTCATCCACTGCCCTACTGACTCCTATTCACTGCCCTGCTGACCTTGCATTCTCTGTCCTCCTCACAAATTTTTACTGCACCCTCACATCAGACAGGCTAGATCTGACCCTGCTTCTCACCCAAGTGTTCATTATCTAAAAAGTTGCTGGTTGCTATGCCGTCCCTGACTATTTTAATGAAGTTCCTAAGGCAGGCTCAGACAAAGCAATCAAAGCATATTTTATAGGTACAAGGAAGCCTGGGTTTTGTTTATTCACATTCCCTAAGCCCCTCTCACTGTTTAGAGTTTGGCCACACACACATTTTGCTGCGGCACGTTACGCACTCCGCAGATCACTTCCGCAATCAAGTGTCCCTCATTCTAAAGTTCAAAAGTTGGGAGGTATGGGTATTGTTTGCAGGTGAAGGTTGTTAGTTGGAATATTAAATTAGAAAGTTGAACAGCTTGCTTCAAGACAGTCCAACTCTGCAGTAGGCATTGTAAAACAAGCCATTTCTTACTTCAGCAGCTATAAAGACTTAAAAATCGACCCACAAGCATATTTTAGATGACACATTTCACAATGTGTCCATCAAGCGATACTTCACTGCAAGTAAAATAATTATCCCTCTTGATCCCTGCACAGACAGCAACTGAATATCAGTCTAATCTAGCAAGTTGCTTTTTTTTTTTTTCCTCTCTCTTCACAAAAGTTACACATTAGGTGCATGGCATGCTATTGCCTAAAATTGTGAAATTTATCTGTAATGTGTCATTATTTTTGTGTTAAACATTGCTATTGCAACTAGAAAAGAAAATCTGAATAATTGACTTTGCATTAGGAATTCACATAAAAGTTTTGAGCTAAAACAGTTTGTATGTGAAAGCTAATTTGCACCTGATATAAGGCATCGTTAGTCACCAAAATGATTGCTTGGAGGATGAGACCAAAAAGTAAAAAAAAAAATAACCCACTAAAAGCCTTTCTAAATACCTTGCTGCATTAGCTGCCTAGAGGGTTCTTAAGACTTGCTTAGAACAGTAATCGTTTCTTGCTAACAATGCTTCACGAAAAGATGTCTCCATCTATCTCAATTGAAAAACTAGACCATTTAAGTGTTTATCTTTGGATTGTTGGGTTGAGAAGAAAAGGCAGAGCCAGGCAAAGCCCAAGGGTTGCCAGGTTGATATTTTAAAGAGTTACTTAAAGAACTTTAAAGGTCACTTGGGTACGTGCGCCAACAGAAAACAAAAGTCACAATGGCAAGATTGGCAATCAGTTTAAAACGACGTAGGAGGACGGGAAATGGGAGGAAAAATTCACTTAGGGTACAATACAAATTAAAACTCCGGTAATTTCCCAATGGAGACTCGCCTTTACTTTGTACATTGCCATTGCTCTTAGGAGTGCCTTACTTAATAAGGCATTTTACCCCAACTCCAACCTTCTATCAGATCCAACATTGGTCCTTTAATCTTTTACCTGCACTTTGCAAGTACTACCGTACCAACATTCAGCTGTTACGTAAATCACCAAGGCTAGCCATACACATATACACTCTCCGGCCACTTTATAAGGTACACCTGTTCAATTGCTTGATAACACAAATTTCTTATCAGTCAATCACATGGTAGCAGCTCAATGCATTTAGGCACAGTGGTGGCTGGTGGTATATATGTTTTTGGGGGGGCAGCAAACAATGCACCCACAGAACCCCTCCCCCGGTCAGTCAGACAGGTGACGGGCGGCGGCATCGCCAGCGTCTCCTCCTTCTCGGCATCAAGACGGCTTTTGCCGTGCGTCTCCCCCCTCCTCCTCCTAGGCCAATAGTATCGCTTCTCCTTTCGGCCAATCAGGTGACAGGTCTCAGGACCTGAGGAGAATCAGGACAGGAAATCAGCATATTTATTCGCTATTGTCACACAACTAGGTGGGCTCTGGGTGCCGTGCTCTGTGCCCCAAGCCCACCCTTTTTTGCGCCCTACATTACGGGCCGCCACTGTTTAGGCATCTGCAGTGCCTTGAAAAGGTATTCATACCCCTTGAAATTTTCCACATTTTGTCATGTTACAACCAAAAATGTAAATGTATTTTATTGGGATTTGATGTTAAGACCAACACAAAGTGGCACATAATTGTGAAGTGGAAGGAAAATGATAAATGGTTTTCCAAATTTTTTACAAATAAATATCTGAAAAGTGTAGCGTGCATTTGTATTCAGCCCCCTTTCATTGATACCCCTAACTAAAATCTAGTGGAACCAATTGCCTTCAGAAGTCACCTAATTAGTAAATAGAGTCCACCTGTGTGTAATTTCAAGTGTTCTGTGAGGCCCTCAGATGTTTGTTAGAGAACCTTAGTGAACAAACAGCATCATGAAGGCCAACGAACACACCAGACAGGTCAGGGATAAAGTTGTGGAGAAGTTTAAAGCAGGGTTAGGTTTTAAAAATATATCCCAAGCTTTGAACATCTCACGGAGCACTGTCCAATCCATCATCCGAAAATGGAAGTATGGCACAACTGCAAACCTACCAGGACTTGGCCGTCCACCTAAACTGACAGGCCGGGCAAGGAGAACATTCATCAGAGAAGCAGCCAAGAGGCCCATGGTAACTCTGGAGGAGCTGCAGAGATCCACAGCTCAGGTGGAAGAATCTCTCCACAGGACAACTATTAGTCGTGCACTCCACAAATCTGACCTTTATGGAAGAGTGACAAGAAGAAAGCCATTGTTGAAAGAAAGCCATAAGTCCCGTTTATGAAAAGGAAAAGAAGGATATGGACAGCTGCACTCCAAAAACCTTAACGGTCGCCTTTATTGTAAAGGATCGGATAAAATACACCAAAAAATGACAGCATAACCGGGGTAACAGCTGACATGTTTTGCACTGTAACTAGTGCTTACTCGTAGCTTTGAGCTTTTCATATGCTACGTGCATTGCTGGCACCCACGGTGTTCCTGAGACCATAGATTGTTTTCAGCATACTCACCTGGAGCGGTAAAAACTCCCTTTCTCATAAGTCCCATTTGCAGTTTGCGAGAAGCCATGTGGGAGACACAGCAAACATGTGGAAGAAGGTGCTCTGGTTAGATGAGACCAAAATTGAAATTGAACTTTTTGGCCTAAAAGCAAAACGCTATGTGTAGCAGAATATTAACACTGCACATCACCCTGAACAATTCAACCCCACTGTGAAACATGGTGGTGGCAGCATCATGTTGTGGGGATGCTTTTCTTCAACAGGGAAGTTGGTCAGTATTGATTGGGGGAAGGATGGAGCCAAATACAGGGCAATCTTAGAGGAAAACCTGTTAGAGTCTGCAAAAGACTTGAGATTGGGGCGGAGGTTCACCTTCCAGCAGGACAACGACCCTAAACATACAGCCAGAGCTACAATGGAATGGTTTAGATCAAAGCATATTCATGTGTTAGAATGGCCCAGTCACAGTCCAGACCTAAATCCAATTTAGAATCGGGGGCAAGACTTGAAAATTGCTGTTCACAGACGCTCTCCATCCAATCTGACAGAGCTTGAGCTATTTTGCTAAGAAGAATGGGCAAAAATGTTCCTCTCTAGATGTGCAAAGCTGGTAGAGACATCCCCAAAAAGACTTGCAGCTGTAATTGCAGTGAAAGGCGGTTCTACAAACTATTGACTCAGTGGGGCTGAATACAAATGCACCCCATACTTTTCACATTTTTATTTGTAAAAAAATGATGAAAAACATTTATCATTTTCCTTCCACTTCACAATTGTGTGCTACTTTGTGTTGTTCTATCACAAAAAATCCCAATAAAATGCATTTACGTTTTTGGTTGTAATATGACAAATTGTGGAAAATTTCAAGGTGTATGAATACTTTTTCAAGACACTGTAGATGTGACGTTGATATCACTGTCCCAGCATAAACTGATTGGTGATGTCACACACTCTGCCCTCTGCCACATTTCCCCCCCCCACTTTGAGGACATGTGACCTGGTATGGTTCAGGAGGGGGGGGCACTTTTTTGTCCCCCCGTTTCCTGGTTTTAACCACTTGTCCCCCGCCCACTGTCAATTGACGGCGGGCGGAGGATACTCTCGTTCTGGGAGGACGTCATATGACATCCTCCCTTTAAAACGAGCTAGGAGGCGCGCGCTTGCCGCCAGCGGCGCGCGCGCACGCCCGCCGCGTTCACAAGGCCCCGGTGCGCGTGCCCGGTGGCCGCGATTGCCGCCGGGCACCCGCGATTGCCCGGGAAACGAGCAGGAAAGTGGATCTCTGTGTGTAAACACAGAGATCCACGTCCTGTGAGGGAGAGGGGACCGATGGTGTGTCCCTTGTACATAGGGACAACCATCGGTCACCTCCCCCAGTCAGTCACCTCCCCCCACAGTAAGAACACATTGAGGGAACATATTTAACCCCTTCCCGCCCCCTAGTGGTTAACCCCTTCCCTGCCAATCACATTTATACAGTAATCAATGCATTTTTATAGCAGGGATCGCTGTATAAACGTGAATGGTCCCAAAAATGTGTCAAAAGTGTCCGATGTGTCCGCCGCAATATCGCAGTCACAATAAAAAATCGCAGATCGCCGCCATTACTAATAAAAAAATAAAAAAATTAAAATGCTATAAATCTATCCCCTATTTTGTACACGCTATAACTTTTGCGCAAACCAATCAATACGCGCTTATTGCGATTTTTTTTTTTTACCAAAAATATGTAGAAGAATACGTATCGGCCTAAACTGAGGAAAATTTTATTTAAAAAAAAAAATGGGTATTTATTATAGCAAAAAGTAAAAAATAGTGTTTTTTTTTTCAAACTGGACGCTATTCTTTTGTTTATAGCGCAAAAAATAAAAACCGCAGAGGTGATCAAATACCACCAAAAGAAAGCTCTATTTGTGGGAAAAAAAGGACGCAAATTTCGTTTGGGAGCCACGTCGCACGACCGCGCAATTGTCATTCAAAATGTGACAGCGCTGAAAGCTGAAAAATGGCTTGGGCAGGAAGGGGGTTTTTGTGCACAGTAGAGAAGTGGTTAAAGATGGTACAGATGTGCCACTTTACAGGCAGACTAAGGGGACCCCCCAGACACTATATTTAAAGGAATTTTTCATTTTTATTGTTTCACTTTAAGCATTATTAAAAGGACTGCTCCTTTAAAAATTATTGTTTTGCATTGATACATGTCCCCTGGGGCAGTACCCGGACCCCCATACCTTTTTCTATGGACAATAACTTGCATATACTGTAAGCCTTCAAAATTGGTACTTTTGATTCTTCAAGTTTGGGTCCCATATACTTTAATAGGGTTTGTGATTTTGGCCCATCGCTACTGTCATGTTTTTATTGCTGTCTGTGTCCCCAGGTATCTTCTTTTTTTTTAATCCTATCTACCATTATCACCAGGAGTTGCTGTCAATCATAGCCAATGAGGAGAGAGCAGGGAATGGGGCAGAGCCGGGCTCTGTGTGTCAATGAGCACATAGAGAGTGACTAGGGTTTGAGACTGCACTTGCCATGGGGGCACTTGGCGAGGGGGGGGGGAGCCAGGAGTGCCAGTGGGGGACTCAGGAAGAGGAGTATCAGGGCTGCTCTGGAAAAAACATTACACAAAAGCAGGTAAATATAACATAAAAAAAGTTTAAGTTTGCAATCACGTTAAAATAGTCAAAAGGTAAAGTCCCGCTTTTTATCATTAGCATTATTCTAACAATATCCTGTCTTCCCCTCTTCTACAATTATGTTCAGGGTATGCCCTGGGGGGGGGGGGGGGGGGAATTGTGCAGCCTTGTAATTTTTTTAAGTTCTTGATTTTGAAGTTACCTAGAGGTTCTCTGCCTACTGATATATTCTCTAAATGTTTTCATTGCTTGATGTGGAAGTATTATTCATAAGAATGGTGACAGAAGGCTTCTACTACTTCATGCGGTTATTTTATATTGTACAATTCAAGGTCTTCCCTTTGAAAGAGATTGTACGGAGTTAAAATATGAAATAAAAATAGCTGAATCCTGTCCACCGTAGCCAGTTCCCAGGGCACCATGTTGCCTTTGCAAAGCACTTAATTCATCTAATGTTCTGCACCTAAGAGATATACAACATATACAGTTTTAGCAAAATGAATTAATTCTAATAATTATTTAAATGTAATAATTGAAAAAGAACTGTGCTGTGAAACTGCGCCCAAAGAAAATTAAGTATAGGGCAAAGGACTGGTCACCAGTATCACATGAAGGCTTCCTGCAGCTTATCTTTTCCATTTTTTTCCCCCGAGTCCAGATTGAATTTTATTCAGACTCTTAAATCATAAATAGCCACTATGTTTTGAGGGTACAAATGTTTCCCTGTTTTCCAGAACTTGGTGCTTATGAACAAAGTGTGTACAGGATTGATAAAATTGGTGGCTCCTAAGTGGGTAATTAGTATAATTGCCCCCCCCCGATGCTGGTTAAGCCTTAACTGGCTTAACCAGCATCTTGCATGTTCCTACTAATTATTAGACATGTGCATTCATTTTCGTCCGAATGCATTTTCGTCCGAATTTCAGCTATTTTCATTATCGTTTTAACAAACGAAAACGAAAGCACAGAATCCGAAAACCGAAAGATCCGACATAAACAAATGCTTTATTTTCGTTTTCGTTGTGACAACAGTTCGATATAGATAGGAGATTCGACGTGATGCTGACAATAACAATCTGTGTCTATCGAACCTGTGGTCGAATGTGCCTAACCTTAACTCTATTAGTCTAAGATTATTCTACAGAGAGAGAAAATATTCGACATTAAAGAGAGAAAAGATTTGACATAGAGAGAAAAGATTCGACATTATAGAGAGAAAAGATCACTGCTGGAATTGGGTGGGGGAAGTAAAATAAAAATAATGATGATGATGAATGTTATTGGCTGATTGTAACCAAAGGGGAGGAGCAGTAAAATAGCTAGAACGACAAAGATTCGACAAAGCATCGAAAAACATACAAACGTTGAATCTGTCATTGAAGGCTTTTGGTGTCTGTCGAAAGTTAGAAGATTCGACGGAGCAGCTAAACTGTACAACGCTGCAATCGTACATTTCCGGTCAAATGCATCCGCCCATAGGCTATAGAAGAATTCTAATGTTGGTTGACTAGTAATAGTAATTAATAAATGGAATTGGGTGGGGGAAGTAAAATAAAAATAATGATGATGATGAATGTTATTGGCTGATTGTAACCAAAGGGGAGGAGCAGTAAAATAGCTAGAACGACAAAGATTCGACAAAGCATCGAAAAACATACAAACGTTGAATCTGTCATTGAAGGCTTTTGGTGTCTGTCGAAAGTTAGAAGATTCGACGGAGCAGCTAAACTGTACAACGCTGCAATCGTACATTTCCGGTCAAATGCATCCGCCCATAGGCTATAGAAGAATTCTAATGTTGGTTGACTAGTAATAGTAATTAATAAATATAATTATTACTAGTCATACAACATTAGAATTCTTCTATAGCTTGTAGGCGGAACATTCGACCGGAAATGTATGATTGCAGCGTCGTACAGTTTCGCTGCTCTGTCGAATCTTCTTTGAACATTCGACAGACACCATAAGCCTTTAATGACAGATTCAACCTTAATTAATTCAGATTTTCGGACTAATGCAATTTCTAACGAAAAACGAAATAAATAAAAACGAATTTCGGGAGTAACTAAATAAATTTATTTTTCGGACGAAAACGAAATTCCGAAACGAAATATTTCAGTGTGCACATGTCTACTAATTATCCCTTAGGATCCCTGCAATTTTATCAGGGTAGTACATGCTTTGTTCAGAAATACCAAGACCCGATGAAGGGGGACCCTTTGAACACCTGAAACAAGTTGGCTATTTATGAAAAACAAGCATGAATTAAACTTAATCTGGACTTTAATCATTATGCTTTTGGTGCTTTCCTCCTTGCACACAACCAAAAGAGACTTTAGCAAAGAGCAGACCTTTGACCACTGCTGAGACCTGTCTAAGAAGAATCATTACCTGTACACTACTTAACACGTGACTAAGAACACTTACTGCTTTAGGAGATCCACCCCACACCTTTCTTTATGTTTTGCACCCTGTGTGGAGGCTATCCTACTGGTAGAGGCAGGGCTTTCCCCCTTTTAGGTAAAATGACAGGTGTCCAGATGACTGTTGGGGCAATGATCAAAAAGCAGCAGGAGAGATGCAGAAAGCAAAGATTGAGTGAGTGATGCAAAAGTATGGAGATCCTTGAACTGCAGGTGCTCTAGTACAGCTTTCCCTCCAGCAAGGAGAACAGTGAGCAACACAGTAGCCAAATCCGGTAAGACTAGAGGTAGCATATAAAACACGCAGCACTTGATTTACTGTAAATCTATAAAACGAAATATAGGAAAAAAGTCCTTGGGGAAAAAAAGCCGGAAGAGAGAGTGTCCCAGAACTAGCCTTGGCGTAGCACATGGAACCACACACCACCACAGCGATCAAGCAATTCTCCTTACTAGAAGGTGTGGACCCTCAAATTATAGAGAGGTCAAACTCGCTGGATGGACATCAGATGGAACCCTCAATCCAGAAGAGTAGTGACATGTCAAATGGGAGACTCCAACTGGGATAATAAAGTCAGTACCCTAAGGACCACCTCATAGTCTTCAAATCTCCAGCAGTAAATCACATATCCACTTCCGATACTAATGCAGTTGACCTCAGTGTTCAGTGTCCATTACTTTACCATTACTTCCTGGACAGACTTTGGGGCGTGAAAACTTTTATTTTCTCTTAGTAATCTCCACATGTAGCTGAGTAGCTCTCTCAGGTAGTAGCTACCCTGAGTCCCGGCATAGAACGATGACGTGTCACTACTCTTCTGGATTGAGGGTTCCATCTGATGTCCATCCAGCGAGTTTGACCTCTCTATAAATTGAGGGTCCACTCCTTCCCATAAGGAGAATTGTTTGATCACTGTGGTGGTATGCGGTTCCATCTGCTACACCGAGGCTAGTGCTGGGACACTCTCTCTTCTGGCTTTTTTTCCCCCAAGGACTTTTTTCCTAAATTTTGTCTTATAGATTCATATCAAGAGCTGCATTACATTTACATTTTTGATGACAAAATGTGGAAAATTTCAAGGGGTATGTATACTTTTAAATACTTTTTCAAGGCCCTGTATATATAGGCATAGCCATCTTAAAATCATTTATTTAACAGACAACAGACGCCAGCAGGTATTTTTAACTTTCTATATCAAAAGAGAACTTCAAATATTCCAAGTCATTCTTGCTACAATAAATCAATTTTTTAGAGGCACAGAACATACAGAAAAATAGAATCAAAGTCCAATGCTGTGCCCCCTGTGTTTCTTCCAGGCCTTGTGTCTGTTTTCTTACTGCCTGGGGTGTGCTTACTTCTTGCACCACCTTTTGCAGAATTGAAACATACCCTGTAATCTTATTTTGGACAAAACATCCTCCTATCCTATAAACAGGATCTCCGATATTATACTACAGTGGGAGAAGTAGGGCCAAACCTTGTAAGGACTCCTCACAAGGTATATGGGTAAAACCTTTGTTTTACAAATAAACATGTAATATATGAGACAGGATTCCCAGAGCATAGAAGAGAAAGCACAGCAGTAGTCATCTCCTTTCAGGTGAGTTGTCTCTCATCGAAGGCTTGGATAGACCATGGGAATGATTGGGAAGAGTAACTGCACTGACTCATGAACGTGTGTGCTCAAGGCAGCTTGAACAATTAAACACTGTCAACTCATGGCATTCCACAACAGAGGAAAGTTTGGAGAAAATCTGAAGCCCTACTTGTTGACTGTACAGTAAATTGCTCAATATTTATATGCAATATATATATTTTTTTTTAACGTTAAACAAAGGTTTTTATTGCTCAAAGGGTGCATACATGTGAAGTATATTTTGCATATAAACTTGGTAACTGATACATTGAGAGTCATACTTGAGGTAGGTAAGGCAACAGATTCATTATCATTGTCATGTGAGCGTGCTCTACAAGAATACATTGCACATCCAAAGACTTCCTAGGAAAACATATGTCTGAGCATTAATTTCTGACTGATATGGTTTTGTTATGTACAGGTACTCGACTCTTGAAGCCAGCGGTCCCATATCTTATTATATTTATTGGGGCATCCCCTGTTGATATATATACATTTCTTGTATGGCAGGGTATTATTCACTTCTATTTTCCATTCTACTATTTTGGGAGGTGTTTGTCTCATCCATTTTTTAGCAATGATTTTCCTGGCTGAAAACAGTGTCTCATGAAGAAATGTTTTAGTATATTTATCTATTGTGTCTGGTAACATTCCCAGAAGGCATTGTTTGGGGTCTAATGCAAGGGGTGAGCCCATCTCGTCGTGTAGAAATGTCACAATTTGTTTCCACAAACCTTGTATCTTAGGGCAGGCCCAGATCAGGTGGAAAAAAGTGCCCGTCTCTTGTCCACACATCAGACATGTTGTAGAATAGGTGCGCTTGTATCTTGCCACTCTGAGGGGTGTGAGGTATGCTCTATGTAGGACATAAAGTTGCGAAAGTCGATCGGACAGCTTGGGAGACACTGCTTTACAGGATTCCAGCGCCTCGCCCCACTCCTCTTCCTCTATTGGCCCAACCTCCCGCTCCCATCTGGGTTTCAGATTGTACGCTAGTTTGGTAGAAATGGGAGTGGAAAGCATATTGTAAAATGCTGAGATCAGTTTGTGCGAATCTGTGCTCTTAATTACTGCCATAATTACATTGGGCGTGGGGTGTGGGACGGAGTCAGGGAATTGCGATTGCGTCGCGTGGCGGAGTTGTAAAAATCTAAAAAACATTCGGTTTTGAAGTGTAAATTCTTCTCTAAGGGAATCAAAGGTTTTTAGACGTCCCTTGTCTAGGAGGTGATGGAGGTAAAACACCCCCTGTGTGGACCATGTACCCGTATCCTGTATTTTGGTGAGCTCAGGGAGATTCATATTATGCCATAGCGGTGTGTAGTCGTTGTAGTGTGGAGTACTGAGTTTGGAAGAGGCTAAGTCCCATATTTTCCTGTAGTGATATAACATGGTATGCCTATTTGTCCCCGGCTCCGCCCCTCCCGAGCCCGATGCGATTGCATATATCGGGTCTTTGGTGTGCTGTGCCCACTTTGAACATAAGAGGGCGAGGAATCTCTCACTGTCCGTCTTGTCCAAGTGGAACAGCTGTGACAACTGTGATGCAATGTAGTATAGATTGAAGTCAGGGAGAGCCGTGCCACCAAGATCGGTCGGGTTCTTGAGAGTTTGCCATGCTAATTTGTGTCTATTGGCTCCCCACACAAAGGGCTTGAGTATGGCGTTGAGCGATTTGAAATGTTTCAAAGGTAGGTATACTGGGGTGTGCCACAAAACATATAATATCTTCGGGAGTAAGACCATTTTAATTAAATTTATGCGGCCCCAGATCCCAAGTGGAAGTCGGGACCAGATCCGTACTTTGGTTTTAACCATAGAAAGAAGGGGCTCTATATTGAGGGAAATGTAGTCCATCGGGGACCTAGATATATGAACCCCTAGGTATTTAACCACCTCCCACCCCGTCAATAGCAGATTGACGTCCGGGAAGTGGTTCTGTTATCCACACTGGACGTCATATGACGTCCTGCGGGATAACAGCCGCCGCGCACCCGGGGGGGGGGCGCGCATCGCGGCGATCGGTGGAGCGGTGGGTCAGTCTGACCCACCGCTACACTGATCTCGGTAAAAAGCCTCCGTCGGAGCTTTTTACCATGTGATCAGCCGTGTCGAATCACGGCTGATCAGGAAGTAAACAGGAAGAGCCGTTGATCGGTTCTTCCTCACTCGCGTCTGACAGACGCGAGTAGAGGAGAGCCGATCGGCGGCTCTCCTGACAGAGGGGGTTCGCGCTGATTGTTTATCAGCGCAGCCCCCCCTCGGATACCCACACTAGACCACCAGGGAAGCCCCCCAGGACCACCAGGGAAGCCCCAATCATGTGGATGGCCCCCATGGCCATCCACATGTAGTAAAAAAATAAAAATAAAATAAAAACTTTAAAAAATATATGCCAATCAGTGCCCACAAATGGGCACTGACTGGCACTTTCACAATGTGTGGTGGCTGGCATTGCTGGGCACCAGTGCTACCAATGCCACCTACTAGTGTCCATCAGTGCCACCTATCAGTGCCCATCCGTGCCAATCTGTGCCCACCTATCAGTGCCCGTCCATGCCACCTATCAGTGCCACCCATAAGTGCCCATCAGTGCCGCCCATGAGTGCCAATCAGTGCCGCCTATGAGTGCCAATCAGTGCCGCCTATGAGTGCCAATCAGTGCCGCCTATGAGTGCCAATCAATGCCACCTATGAGTGCCCATCAGTGCCGCATACCAGTGCCACATATCAGTGCCCATCAGTGCCGCCTATCAGTGCCCATCATCAGTGCCCATCAGTGCCACCTCATCAGTGCCACCTCATTGGTGCCACCTCATCGGTGCCCATCAGTGTCGCCTTATCAGTGCCCTTCAGTGCCGCCTTATCAGTGCCCGTCATTGAAGTAGAAAAGGTACTTATTTACAAAATGTTTTTACAGAAACAAAGAAAAACGTAGTTTTTTTTTACATTTTCGCTCTTTTTTTATTTGTTGTGCAAAAAATAAAAATCGCAGAGGCGATCAAATACCACTGAAAGAAATCTCTATTTGTGGGAACAAAATGATAAAAAATTTGTTTGGGTGCAGTGTAGCATGACCGCGCAATTGTCATTCAAATTGCGACAGCGCTGAAAGCTCAAAATTGGCTTGGGCAGGAAGCTGTATAAGTGCATGGTATTGAAGTGGTTAATGACATCGACTCTTTGTAGTGGCAATCTGGTTTGGGATTCCGGGGGCGGGAAGCTGTCAACAGGCAGAATTTGGGACTTGTCCCAATTGATTTTCAATCCTGAGAATATCCCAAAGCCTTCGATCGTGCGGAGTGCAGTATGCAGAGATGGGCCCGAATCTGCTAAATATAGCAGCGTATCATCAGCATACATACTGATTTTTTCAATCAGGGAACCCAGTCTCAGACCCCTAATCCCTGGGTTTGCTCGGATGGATATCGCAAGAGGTTCTGCCGCGAGGGCATATAGCAGCGGGGACAAAGGGCAGCCCTGTCTCGTGCCTCTACTGAGGTCAAACATTCGAGACGGCCACCCGTTGGCCACCACCTTGGCTGTGGGCGCCTGATACAGCAATTGAACCCACTTAATGTAGTTGGGACCAAAGCCATATCCCTCCAAGCATCTCCATAGATATTTCCACTCCACCGAGTCGAAAGCCTTCGCCGTATCCAACGTCACTACAACCCGGGACCCAACCTCCTCATGCGTGGCTTGCAGATTTATATATAAATTTCTAAGATTAAACGATGTGTTACGGCCGGGCATGAAACCCGCCTGGTCCGTGTGTATTAGGGACAAGATGACCTGATTGAGCCTAATAGATTGTACTTTGGCTAGTATTTTGATGTCAACCTGTAATAGGGATATGGGGCGGTACGATTCAGGATATCCTGGGTCTTTTCCAGGTTTGGGAATGAGGACTATGGTAGCCTCCGTCATGGATGGAGGTAGTATACCAGACTCAAAGAGATGGTTGTACAGCGCTAGTAATTTAGGAACGAGAGTTTAGCTAAATTGGGAATAAAACTCAATGGGAAGTCCATCCGATCCCGGAGATTTAGACCTGGCAAAGCTAGCAATTGCCTTTGCGATTTCGTCTGTGGTGAGGGGTGCCTCCAAAAGGTCCATCTGTTCCCTGGTCAGTTGCGGGAAAACGACCCCCTCTAGAAAGAGGGACATCGATTCCGACTCGGTAGTGGCTTTCGTTTTGTACAAGTCAGCAAAGAAGTCTCTAAACATTGAAGTTACCATGGGAGGGTCCATAATGCTTTGTCCATCAGGCCCATGTAATGTGATAACCACTGGGGGTCTGTCTTCACTGTGTATCAGGTATGCTAGTAGCTTGCCGGCTTTTTCCCCGTGTTCAAACATTTTTTGTTTAGAGAAAAATTGTTTTTGTCTTGCTTTTTGGAACTGAAGCTGGGCGACTACTCTAGTGTGTAGTTTGAGCTGGTTTGCCTTTGCGGGAGTCGGGGCGGTGGCAAAATCTCGCTCAGAGGATGACAAGTCCGCCATTGCCTTATCAAGGACGGTGGCCGAGTCAGCCTTAATTTTATTGATTCTGGTCGTTAGTGTGGACCGAGCGAACAACTTAAAGGAGTCCCAAACTGCAGAGGGTGACGCTGAGTCGTCGTTCTCTGTAAAGTATAGTGTCCATTCATTCGCAAGCTCGTCATCCTCCGGTAGGAGTGAGAGCCAAAACGGGTTTAGACGCCAGGATCTAGGTGGTTTATTAATGGGTATGCTTAAAGTTATCCAGTAGGGACTATGATCCGAAAGTATTCTGGGACAGAATGCGGCCTCAATTAATCGCGGTGTCAGTCTACGAGATATTAGTATAAAGTCTATGCGAGACAGAGAATTATGGGTAGATGAAAAACAAGAGTATGATTTCGTATGTGGGAACATGTGGCGCCATTTGTCTATTAAGTGAAAGGTGGAAATGAGCTTATAAAACTTAGTTTTGTTGGGAGCGATCAGGGTGGGAGGAGTCAGTTGTAGCCTGTCTAGAGTGGGATTTAGCGTAGTATTGAAATCACCCAACCAAACCGCAGAAATGGCAGGGTGTCGGGCCATGAATGACAATCCCTCTTTAATGATTGTAATGTTGAATGGGGGTGGCACATAGTAGGCCAATATTAGGATGGGTTCACCATATAGTTTAGCTAGGAGAAATATGTGAGTCAGTGGATAGTTCACATAGCTCAAAGTGTACAGATTTAGCTATCAAAATTGACACTCCCCTGGCGTGGGATGTATGGGTAGAATGAAATGCCCACCCAATCCAAGGTCGGCGTAATGCCATCTGGACGCTCCCCTCCACATGTGTCTCCACCAGGACTATCACATCAGCACGTTGTTTCTTAAGGAATGTGAAGACTGCCGCGCGCTTAAGCTTGTCACGCAGGCCCCTCACATTCCACGTAAGAAATTTTAAAGACGCCATCGGGAGAAGGTGTCGGAATCATGCGTCCCAGGCCTGTCATGTAATATTCCCCTAGTGCAGGCATTCCCTAGGTTCCCTATAGTCAGACATAAATGTAGCGGTTCTGTTACACCCAACATATATGAACACTCACATAAACATATCTCTTGTAACGTTACCTGTTCTCTGAAGTTAGTATGCACAATCAAGTTCAACAAAACAATAAACAAATTAACCCCCACCCCCCTCCCTGCCCTGCACCGTCCCCAACTGGTGCGGGCGTAATCCCTTAACTTGTGTAACCCAACTGGGAAAAACTCTATCTGCAAAAGTACATAGACATGAGAATGATTCCCAGTGGTGTATGGGGCAAAGTCTCACTGCACAGTGCACGTTGCTGGCAGGGCCTCTGTATCCCAGAACTCCTGTGGTCAATGTTGTCTGAAATAGTGTATAGTGTCTCAAAAATATAATGGGTATGAATGAATGGACTCCTGTATAGCAGATGCCTGGGGTTCGTATTTTGTACTCACGTTGGTGCACGATCAGTTCCATAGCTCATCAGGGAGCGCGCTGTGTGTGACACGAGACGTTCCATTTCCAGGAGTAGATAGTTGCAAGGAAAAGTCCATGTGGCTCCAGGAAACTGTTCGGCTATGTGACATTGGAACAGAATAGTACTACCAATGATTGTGAGCAAAGTTAGTCATATTTGTATATCTGGGGCTCGGTCAAGCGACTCTCTCAGGGTCAGTGCGGCGATCCAGCCAGGATATTACTTCCTCCGGATCCTCGAAGAAGACAGCACGGCCGTCACATTCCACCCTGAGACGGGCAGGGAAAAGCATGGAATACTTGTAGTGTTTGATCCGGAGCCTGCGTTTGGCCTCAGTGAAGCTCTGGCGGCGGCGCTGCACCTCTGCCGAAAAGTCAGGAAAAATTGCCACCGTAGCATTTCCTATAGGGATGTTTCCTTTCTCTCTTGCCATTCTCAAAGCTGCATCCCTGTCCTTATAGTTAAGGAGCTTGGCTATAAACGTGCGAGGGGGGGCTCCCTGCAGGGGGGGTCTGGCTGGCATGCGGTGCGCTCGTTCCACCGCAAACATGGGGGAGAAGACTTCTCTACCATAGGTGTTGATTAAGAGTTGTTCCAGGAATGTGGTGGTGTCCCTACCTTCGGCCCCCTCCGGCAGACCTATAAGGCGTAGATTACATCTTCTAAGCCTGTTCTCCATGTCATCCTGTTTAGCGAGGATTTGACGTATTTGCTGTTGCATGCGGTCTGACGATGTTTGTAGGGGTGGGATGACATCTTCCACCGTGCTCAGTCTGGTCTCTGTCTCCGTCACCCGGTCCCTGAGCTTTTGAAAATCCTGCCTAAGAAGGGAAATATCCACTTTTACCTCCTCAATTTGCGCTGTAAGGGAAGTTCTGCATAGGGTAATCGCTTCAAGTAGACGGTCAGTATCGCCTGCTGTTCGTTCTCCCCCTCCTGCCTTCTCAGGGGCATCATCTCCCACCATATCTTCCCCTTCCTGACGGCGGTACTGATCAAGTTTCGCCGCCGCTGCCGCCGCTGCCTTCTGGGTTTTGGAAGGCAACATACTGGGGGAATCAGGGGTACAGTAACAAGGCGCCCCTAGCTTGCAGAGGTGAATCAGCAAAACAGTAATGTCAGTTTAGTGCATGTGTCGAGGGACCGAGAGGATCAAAATGGCCACGGATCTCCTGGGGTGTGCCCAAGCTTCCGACTGTCCTGGACGCGGCCGCACAGGCCAAAGGATGGCTAAGGGCCTGTGAAATCAAAGGTTAGGTGTGTTGAGGGGTCCCTGGAAGGCTATCAGTGTTGGGCTGACCGGTGACCGAGCCTAGACACGGCGCTGGCCTGAAGAGGAGGTGTAGCAAGATGGCCGCGGACTTCCGTCTGCAGGCCCAAGCCGCAGACTTTCCTGATCGCGGCCGCACTAGCCGATGGGCGGCCGGGGCTTAGAAAGTCAAAAGGCCAGGTGTGTCGGAGGGCCCCAGGAAAGCAGGCAATGCCAGAGTGGCCGGTAGCAGTGTTAGCCCGGATACTGGGTGTAGCAATATGGCCGCGACCTCCGCGTGAAGGCCGAAGCCGCGGACTTGCCTGGATGCAGCTGGTGGACGGTCAGGGGTCCCTGCAGTCAAAGGCCAGGTGTGTTAAGAGGCTCCAGAGGGGTACTGGCCGGCGGTGTACTGGCCGGCGATAATGGTGGTCTGGAGAGCGGGTGCAGCAAGATGGCCGCGACCTCCGTGTGTAGGCCGAAGCCGCGGACTTGCCTGAATGCGGCCGCCGCGTGCGGGGGATCGTCGATCCATTCGAGCCGTCGGGCGGTTTGGGAGTCAGCGGAGTTCAGGTAGGGTATGTAGAGGGTCCCCAAGCAGTTATCCAAGGTAGATGACAGGAATTGCGGAGTGCAGGATAAGTAATTTCAGGAGTATTAGACGGAGCCCAGGGCACACAGGTCCTACACCATGCTGCATCAGGCCACGCCCCTCGCAATAATTTATTTTTACCACATCTACAATAAGGAAAAATACTACAAATGTTACCCATGCATTCCCTTTAATAAAATCTTCATGAATTCATGAATACAGCAGCCCATAAAGCATTTTATAAACTCATCCAGCATAGCCAAAAAAATTCATAGGAGATATTATTTTCCTTTATATGTACTATTCTACTATAACTGAGCTATTTTATGATTCAGGCATGCTTTGCTGTAGCTCCTTCAGGCCTGATTTACTTTGCACCTCTGAAGACAATGTTTAAATAACTTTAGAGTTATATGTGCGTTCTAGGTGGTACTACCCAATCACAAGTACTATTGAGTATTATTCTTATTCAAGGTGGTCACAATTAAGATATGACTACTAGTCTTGCTCTAGGTTGTATTGCTCAACCACGTGTAATACTGGAATACTGTGAAGCCCTGTACACACGATCGGATTTCCGATGGAATAAAATCCGATGGATTTTTCCATCGGATTTCCGATGAAGCTGACTTCCATCAGTCTTGCCTACACACCATCAGTCGAAAATCCGACCGTCCCAAACGCTGTGACGTAAAACACTCCGACAAGCCGAGAAAAATTAAGTTCAATGCTTCTGAGCATGCGTCGACTTGATTCTGAGCATGCGCGTGTTTTTTCTCCAATGGAATTCCACACAGACGATCGGAATTTGCTATCGTTTTTTTCCCATCGGGCCCATACACGATCGGTTTGTCCGATGAAAAAAGTCCATCGGACTGTTTTCATCTGTAAAACCGATCGTGTTTACAGGGCTTGAATGTTCTAGGTCACACTGCCAAACAAAAGCAACTCTGAAGTTTATGATTGCCCAGCTATAAACACCATTGGAGTTACGTATAAGTGTTCTAGGCAATTTCACCTAATCACAGGTAACATTGGAATTACTGTATATGTGTGTTCTAGATAATATCACCCAATCACAAGTAAAAACCTTTCTACGTGTGTTCTAGGCATCACTACCAAATCACAAGTAACTTTTGAGTATGATCCTCGACTTCTGGGGTCCCTCGGCGGCTCTCGCGGCTCCTCCCCGCATTAGATAACCCCCTTGGAGAAGCGCTCTCCTGAGTGTATGACTCGGCCCCGCCCCCCGGCGGGAGCCAATGGCTGCACTGCTATCAATCTATCCAATCAAAGCCGGGACTCAGTGGAGAGGAGGACGGCGGGGACGCACCGAGGAGACGAACAGGCTCAGGTAAGTAAAACGGAGGGGGGGCCGGTGATTGCCATGTTTTTTTTCACCTTAATGCATAGGATGCATTAAAGGAACACTACAGGTTCCTGTTTTAAAAAAAATAAATAACAAACAGTTTATACTTACCTCCACTGTGCAGCTCGTTTTGCACACAGTGGCTCCGATCCTCCGCTTCTGGGGTCCCTCGGCGGCTGTCTCGGCTCCTCCCCGCAAGGACTCCACACCATAATGCGAGCTCGCATGGTGTGGAGTTACTGCGGGCGCGCTCCCGTGATACAGCGGCGGCCATAGCCGCCAACTGTATCACTCGGCCCCGCCCCCCGACGTGCTGCGTCATTGGATGTGATTGACAGCAGCGCCATCCAATGGCTGCGCTGCTTTCAATCCATCCACAGTAGCCAATCAACGGCCAGGCACAGGAACTCGGAGGATGACGGGAGCGAGCGCGGGACTTTCGAGGGGCCAGGTAAGTAAAACGGGGGCTCGGGGGGGCCGGTATTGTCAAATGTTTTTTCACCTTAATGCATAGGATGCATTAAGGTGAAAAAACATGTAACTTTACTACTCCTTTAAGGTGAAAAAACACGAACCTTTACAACCCCCTTAAAGTCGTCACGATTGCTGAGCATCAGATTTGTTTATTACACCAAAAGACATGTTTTGTGGCTAAAATATGCCACTCTAATGCCGCGTACACACGGTCGGAATTTCCGACAAGAAAAGTTTGTGAGCTTTTCAACGGAAATTCCGACCGAGTGTATGCTCTATCGGACTTTTGCTGTCGGAATTTCCGCCAGCAAAAGATTGAGAGCAGGTTCTCTATTTTTCCGACGGAAAATCCAATCGTCTGTAGCAATTCCGACGCGCAAAATTCCTACGCATGCTCGGAAACAATTTGACGCATGCTCGGAAGCATTGAACTTAATTTTCTCAGCTCGTTGTAGTGTTGTACCTCACCGCGTTCTTGCCGGTTGAAAGTTCAGAGAACTTTTGTGTGACCGTGTGTATGCAAGCCAAGCTTGAGCGGAATTCCGTCAGAAAAACCTTGGAAATTCCGATCGTGTGTACGCGACAATACAGTTTGACGGCATTATACAAGGGTTTGCAGATAAAATTAAATACATACCATAGAATATATAAATAAATGAAATAAATAAATTAATTAAATTAACTCACTAGATAAGAACATGAGATAAGATATGCATCAGTAACAACTTGACCTCCAGAAGGTTTTATTCCCTTCATGCAACACTGTTCCCAAATTAAATTTATATCATTATTTTTACACAAATAGAGCTTTCTTTTGGTGGTATTTGTTCACCACTGGGTTTTGTATTTTTCTATTATATAAACAAAAAAAAACCTGAACATTTAAAAAAAAAAAAAAACTATATTTTCTACTTTCTGTTATAAAACATATCCAATAAGAAATAAAAAAAATCGAATTTCTTTGTACATTAGGGCCAAAATGTATTCTGCTACTTATTTATGGTTAGAAAAAATAATCCTGATAAGTGTATATTAATTGGTTTGTGTAAAAGTTATAGCGTCTACAAACTATGGTATATACTGTATACTGGAATTTCTACAGCTCTGACGCTATACTGGTAATGGCACTGATCAGCGACTTAGGCCCCTTTCACACTGAGGCCTATTTCAGGCATTTTTGCGCTAAAAATAGCGCATTAATAACGCCTGAAATACTCCTGCCCCAGCATTCTCAATGTGAAAGCCCTGAGGGCTTTCACACTGAGGCGGTGCACTGGCAGGAGACAAAAAAATCTCCTGCAAGCCGCATCTTTGGAGCGGTGAAGGAGCGGTGTGTATACCGCTCCTTCCCATTGAAATCAATGGGACACCGCGGTAGTACCGCCCGCAAACCGTGGCTGTAGCTGCGGTTTGCGGGCGGTATTAACCCTTTTTCGGCCGCTAGCGGGGATTAAAATCGCACTGCTAGCGGCCGAATATCGCGGTAAGCACGACGGTATAGGGCGCTGAAAATCGCGCCGCTATACCGTCACTGCATATGCCCACCCCAGTGTGAAAGGGGCCTTATAGTGTGACTGTGATAGGGTGGCAGTCAACCTAGCACTAACAGACACTATCTGGGAGGGTCACTAACTGACAACTGACACTGACGTCACTAGTGACACTAATACAGTGATCAGTGATAACACTGTACACTGACACTGTACTAATGACACTGGCTGGGAAGGAGTTAACATCTAGGGTCAATCAAGGGGTTAACTGTGTGCCTAACAATGTGTAATGTATTAAACCAAGAAAAAAACTCCTCGCGTGCCCAAAAAACTATTGACAATCACAGGTGGTGCAACCTAACACTGAAGTGTGTTCAATTACCAATAAAAATGAAAACTTGAATAAAGTGCAGCACAACCACATGAAATCTACAACTGGAGTATGTTAAAATTGATAGTGCTCTTGTAAAATTCTAAAACAATGTAAAACATACAAATAAGACTTTAACAATTTATGCAGTGCAAACAGTCCATATCCAACCCTGCTCTCGAGGAGGGGCGACGGACGGTGGTCATATACTGAGAGGGACGCCCCCAGTCTACACATCCTGCAGCCAGGATTCATCTCAGACCCCGCAGAGGGCTATATCTGCAGGCGTGTGTGACCTCGCTGCAACAGGAGGTCCACTCCTTCCGGTAAGAGTTTCCATTCCTTCAGGTGATTGCCACACGGAGAGCTCCATCTCTTTCCCTTGGTGGTGGTGAAAGCCCTGAGAATCTTTTAATCCTTCTGGATTTCTTCCATTTTAGAACTTGCTTCATTCCCTGTCTTTGAGGTTTTTACACTCAAGTGATTTACAGCTTTCTAAGGTTTTAGTTTTAAGGTTGTTTCACTATATTTGATCAGCGTGACTATTTTGGCTTACAAACAGTCCATATGCATAGTTTTGTTTCTGCCTCACGGTAGCTGGTCTTCTGTAAAATGGCGGCCGGTGGAGACAATTCAGTGCTGGTGTTTCGTCAGATTAGGCGACCCATCAGAATGTGTAACAGAAGTGACGTTTCGTCGACACCATCTTGCTACACCCCGCACTCCTCCACAGTAAGGATACACTGAGAAGGAGACAAGCGGACATCTTGTTATACCTACCGGAGTCTTGCATTTTACACTTTTTTTTAATGGTAAACTGAGTTTATCTAGTGAAATACAGTACTTAGAACTCTGTGTGAATGTTTATGTAGCACACAGACCCCTATTCCTCACCTTTGGCTCACTTGTAGGAAAAGGGGCACACCATGCCACATGCCCGTACCCTCCTATGTGAAGAGGTTGAGCGGTGTAATGTACCTGGGTCTCTATGGTCAGGTTCTCCAGAGAATGGTTCCCGTCTTCACTGCAATAAAGACAAGTCTCTATTCCCCAATAACTCCAAGGTCCACACCAATTGCAACTCCAACGTAGAGTTTATTTTTCTCTTATGCATAGTCATTTAAATAGGAAAGGTTAGAGGAAGATCAGGACAGCAAGAGGTGTTGGAGTAGGTACAGGCACAAACGAATACTTATTCACTACCCATATCTTCAGGTAGTCTCAGCTCATCCGGATAGTCTCCCATTAGAGTGGATCCTAGCAGCCGGAGTGATGCTCAAATTAGATTACACACAGTCTCTGCACAAACTCTGCCACAGATCTGGTGAACGTTAGGTCTCTGCCACAGACCTGGGGAACGTTAGGTCTCTGCCACAGACCTGGTGGACGTTGGTTCTGGTATTAGGCCTCTATCAGGAAGATGACATCCCTCCAGAGAGTTACCGGGCCCCTTCCTTCACTGTGATCTCTCACCAGTCCCTCGGAACGGTCCTCCCCCGGCCTCCTCTTCTAGATACGGGTCTCCTCGCAAGGCAGCACCCTGGGATTCCTCTTCCCTCCGTGGGCTCCAGCCGAAGGTGCTGGACCCAAGGCCTTCAGTTGCAGCCCCAGGGCTAAAGGTGCCTGGGACTGATCCACCAGTGTACTGTACCAGGAACTCCACCCCAGAGCTAAAGGTGCCTGGAGTGGCCACGAACAGGACAACACACTCCCGGGGTCGGACCCCCGGGACCTCACCCCTACAGACAGGGTCTGCCCCTTTTATATTCTCTCCCGGCATGCACAGCAGGCCGACACGCCCACCACACCACCACCGAGAGGGGACATCCAAGGCACAGCATGGTACCAGCAGTTCAATCCTAGCCTCCGATGGCAGCGCCATCAACAGGCCACAGGGAACTATACACCAGCATCCCACCTGTAGTAAAAGAATGGTTTTACAGAACCCTATCAAATAGTGTGTTTGAGTACAACTACCACTCAAACATTCCCTTAGATTTAAAGCCCCGCTACATTTACATGTTGAATTTTAAAGGCAGCGAACTTCTGTTCTGAGATCAGCAGGCTTGGGGCTGCTTTTAAAATTCAACATCTAAACAGTCAGACGGATTTCTAAGTACTGTATTTTACTATATAAACTCAGTTTACTGTTAAAAAAAATGTGTAAAATGCAAAACTCCGGGGGGTGTAACAAGATGTCCGCGTATCCCCTTCTCACTGTATCCTTACTATGGAGGATTGCGGGGTGTAGCAAGATGGCGGAGACTAAATGTCACTTCCGTTACACAATCTGACGGGTCGCCTAATCTAATGAAACACCGGCCGTGGACCTCTAGTGGCCCAAAAAAATCAAATCGTGAAAACGGGAATATCCTGGGAAATTTCCCAAGAAACGGTAAGACTGGGACAATGGTCTAAATCCCGGGAATGTCCCGGGAAATTCGGGACAGTTGGCGACTATGGATTTATAAAACATTTTTTTTATATGAACAAAGTAGTGTGTACAATCTCCCAATAAGTTTCCATTGTGCTTGGGTTCTCAAAGTTATATATACAACATGGTTTTGTGTGAAAAAAGTGCAGCAGTGCACCCTAGGTGGCTGCCTAGTTCGCCTAGCGGGAGCGCCGGCCCTACCTATGTGTTATAATCTGAAATGTTTCCAAAAAAAGACATAAATAATTCAAAGAAGTTAAGTTAGAAGAATTGCCTGATTGCGTGGGATCCTTGTCTTTCTTCATCTTTTTCTCCACGTTCCCACTCTTTTTTTCTACGGAGGGGGGTGGTGGAAATTGCAAGTCAAAGATGACGGGAGGACCATATTTGCACCAGGACCCTAAAATTTTGGGTTTCATCCCTGTTTTGTTATACTAGAAAACAGTTTAACATTACCAAGATCCATAGCCGGGAATACAAACACGCGCCATCCCTGTGCAAACATTGCCACACGAGTCTCTGTGATCCAGTACTAAGTGCAGACGCAGTTCTCTTTGTGTACACAACTGCTGACTAAACTCTCATAAGAGATGTGCAGCTGCATTGTACCCAGAACTGAAGTCTCAGAGGAAGTCTTATGATACAGTTATCTCTAAATAAAGCATATTATAATATTCTGCACACAGATGTACTTTTTGTTCCATGCTCTGCTAGGCCCTTTATCTGAAGCTGACAAGATGTGCCATGTCCCACTGAGCCTTTTTTTTTTATGAAAACATGCAAGAGGACTGCTGAAAGAGAGAGCAAAGCGTAGAAAACCGCGCTCATCACAAAGCTGAAAAATACAGCATATAGCATTTCTACTTCCCATTTTCATTGTTTAGCTTTATTATGCAACAGATGCATTGCTGACATAACCCCCTGGATGATTTTATAGGCATTTAACCACTTAAGCCCCGGACCAATATGCAGCATAAAGACCAGGCCCCTTTTTGCGATTCGACACTGCGTCGCTTTAACTGACAATTGTGTGGTCGTGCGACGTGGCTCCCAAACAAAATTGACGTCCTTTTTTTCCACAAAGAGAGCTTTCTTTTGGTGGTATTTGATCACCTCTGAGGTTTTTATTTTTTGCGCTATAAACAAAAATAGAGCGACAAATTTTGAAAAAAATTCTATATTTTTTACTTTTTGCTATAATAAATATCCCCAAAAAATATATATAAAAAAAAACATATTTTTTCCTCAGTTTAGGCCGATACGTATTCTTCTACATATTTTTGGTAAAAAAAATCGCAATCGCCATTTATTGATTGGTTTGCGCAAAAGTTATTGCGTTTACAAAATAGGGGGTTCGTTTTATGGCATTTTTATTAATTATTTATTTTTTACTAGTAATGGTGGCGATCAGCGATTTTTTTCTTGACTGCGACATTATGGCGGACACATCGGACACTTTTGACACATTTTTGGGACCATTGTCATTTTTACAGTGATCAGTGCAATAAAAATGCACTGGTTACTGTAAAAATGACACTGGCCACTATGGGCGCTGAAGGGGTTAAGTGTGCCTAAGGGCGTGATTCTAACTGAGGGGGGCGTGGCTACGAGTGACACGTCACCGATCTCCGCTCTGATTTCACAGAGCGGAGATCGGTGACAGTGTCAGTAGGCGAGCGGGGAGATGTTGTGTTTACACTAACATCTCCCCGCTCCATCCCTCCGTGAGACGATCGCGGGGATCCCCACGGCAATCGAGTCCGCGGGACCCGCGGTCAGACTCACGGGGATGACTTCAGCGACCACATGGCAGGCAGTTAAAGGGGACGTACAGGTACGTGATTGTGCCTGTACGAGCCATTCTGCCAAAGTAATATATGCCGTGAGCGGTCGTTAAGCGGTTAAAGTGAAACTCTCTGGCACTCTTTATTCACATGTAACAATCAGCATTTTTTGCTAAAAAATTACTTTGAACCCCCAAACAGATTACATTTTTTATTAAAGCAGAGGCCCTAAAGAATAAATTGGTGGGTTTTGCAATTTTTTATGTCACCAAGTATTTAAGCAGCGGTTTTTCTAGGAAAAAAATACACTTTAAAAAAAAAGCAATTCATAACCTATTTTTTTTTGTAAAGTATAAAAGATGATGTCACGCCGAGTAAATAGATACCAAACACGTCACACTTAGAAATTGCCCACCCACGCGCAATAGCGGCAAACAACGTAAATTTTACTATCCATAGACAACTCTTTAAAAGCCTATACAGGTTACCACTTTAGATTTACAGAGGAGATCTAGTGCTAGAATTACTGCCCATGATCCGACGTTCGCCTTTGTGCGTTAGCACAGGGGAATGGGGCACTTCATTTTTATTTTATTTTTACTTTTTTTACACTATTGCTTTACATTTTTATTTAATCACTTTTATTGCTGCCACAAGGAATGTAAACATCCTTGTGACAGCAGTAGACATGTGACAGGTACTCTTTATGTACGGGCAATATGTAGATGTGATGAGCGCTATATAGGTTAGCTGCTGATGAGTGGCACAAAGGCTGGTGAGCAGGATAAGTGGCATACATCTGTGTACATAAAATTATATATAATGTGTGTACATGATGGGAAGTCTAAAGCCCCATACACACGGTCGGACTTCCATCGGACTTTTCCCTGGATTTTTGTCTGAACGGAGTTGGTCGGGAACACCCATAGCATACACACCACAGGACTTTTCTGCAAACTTTTCCAAAACTTTTTGCAACATCACGTGTTTTTTCTGCTCTTTTCTGCTCTTTAACGCCACCCTTTGGTCAACTTCTGCTATTGTTGGTTGATTTTAATTCAAATAATTTTTATTAAGAAATATAGTCATAGAAACAAGGAATGGAATGAGATAAGCTGTAAATTGCTGTACATTACAAATATTGTTGTCATATGTGAAGGTTATACATAAACTTCTACATCTATGTGACATTACACTCCTTTATCTGTTGCTAGAATCAATTTCAAAAATTTTGAGTAATAACGTAGAACGGTGTTACATCTAGGAGCAACTTTACAATCTGAATCTTGTAGTATAATACGAACTTTAAGCCCTCCATACCAACTATGGAGGATGTGACATTGGTTATAACTGAACTCAGGGTGGGGGAGAGGGGAGAAAGATGAAAAGGAGTGCAGTGAGAAAGTTAATTATGAAAGAGGGTAGGAAATGGTATAGAAAATAGAGTTATGGTACTAGGCATCAATACCCGTGAGATTTGAAATTGGACCTCCATAACATCCAGTGAGATTCATATCTTGAGATGCAACCGTCCCTATATGCTAATATTTTTTCGTATTCTGCTATAGCATTGACTTTTGCGATCACTTCTCTTTTACTGGGAATTTCATTTGTTTCCCACTTACACATTACCAGAGACCTTGCTGCAAACAGAATGTGCATGGCTATGGACCTAACTGATAGTGGGTATTCAGACATGTCAATGCTCAGTAGAGCTTTTTCAATGGTAGGTTGTACAAATACTCCAGTGATTTTCGATATGAGTCTGAACATTTCAGACCAGAAGCTGCGGAGGTGGAGGCATGCCCACACCCTGTGTGACAACGTCCCCACTTGTCCACACCCCCTCCAACATAGATTAGACTGCGCCTCAGAGAACTTGGCCACTATATATGGAGTGTAGTGCCATCTTATCCAAAGTTTTTGAGCTAATTCCTCATAGTTTGAGCAACATGAGAATTGATGTGTGTTTTTAATCGCTAGGAGCCACTGTTGTTCAGAAAAGACCTTGTGCAACTCTTTTTCCCACTTCAGTAATGGGTTGAATTTATAGAAGACCTTTTTGGAATTGAGTATACTATACATAAGAGATATGCCTTTTGCCTTTGGGTCGGATGAATTCAAGTATTTCCATACTATTGTGGGGAAGAGAATGTTTGTGTTGTTGGACTTTTGATAATAGGAAGAGATTTGTTGGTAAGTCAGAAATTCAGATGGTGGTATTCCATATTTGGATTGTATGTCAGAGAACGGGATCAATTTGCTATTTACTACAATATCCTCAAGATGTTTAATTCCTTTCTGTACCCACCGAGTCAGGGAGATATTGGGAATCAACCAGTTGAGGGTTTCCATAAGGATAGGAACCACAGTACGAGGTAGGGTTGAATGTGATACCTCCACAAGGTAAGTCCAAGCTTGCAGTGTTGCCTGTATTGTGGGATGTGCTATTAAAATCTTGGGGGGTGTCAGAGTTTGTGCCTGGATAAGGGAAACCAGCGATCTGGGGTATATCCATGCTTGTTCTAATTGGCTCCAGGGTGTACTCTTGTCTTGTGCATACCAACCTTTAAGCTGGTCTAATATTGACGCTATATAGTAATCTTTCAAAATAGGTACACCCAGGCCGCCAACTGTTTTGTGTTTCTTCTGCATAATTTGGGGAACTCTCGCCTTTTTGCCTGCCCAAATGAAGGTTGATAGTTGTTTTTGTGCTATGATAAAGAAAGACCGTGGAATGGGAATCGGGAGTGCTCTAAAGAGATAGGTTAGTTTTGGTAAAAGTAACATCTTATATGCCGCTATGCGGCCTGACCACGAAATGTAGTGCTTTTGGAGTCTAGACATTTATTTTTGTAAATCTGCTATTAAGGGTACAAAGTTAAGCTCATAGAGGTTTGAGACCGGGGAGGCCAACTTGGTACCCTGGTATGTTATTGAATCTGAAGACCATGGGTATGGTAGGTCCCTCCAGAGGGCTTTTTTAAGTTCTTTGTCAAGTGCTATACCCAGTATGCTAGACTTGGAGGCATTTACTTTATAATAAGCTACCTTACTAAATAGGGTAAGGGTGTCATGTGCAGCCGGAAGGGATACACCAGGATCAGATAATGTCAATATGACATCATCTGCGAAAAGAGATATTTTGTGGTGGGTGTTCTGTGAGGTGATGCCCTGAATTAGTGGGTGAGCCCTGATTTTTTCCGCTAGTGGTTCCATCACCAGGGCGAATATCAATGGGGACAGGGGACATCCCTGCCTAGTCCCATTCGATATTCGAAAGTTCCTGGAGAACATTCCCTCCGTATAGACGAAGGCAGATGGGGTTGAATACAACGCCAGAATTGCTCTTTGGATTGGGCCAGACAGACCAAATTTCTCCAAGACTCTGGTCAAATAGCCCCAGTGCACTCTGTCAAAGGCCTTCTCTGCATCCAAAGTGAGAAGCAGAGAAGGCCTTTTATTTTTTTTGGCCAGGTGAATCAGATTAATCATCCTCCTGGTCGCTTCTGTGGCCTGGCGGCCCAGAACAAAGCCCACCTGGTCCTGGTCAATGAGTTGTGGAAGTAGGCCTGAAATTCTGTTTGCAATTAGTTTGGCATAGACTTTAATGTCCACATTTAAAAGTGAAATGGGTCTAAAGTTTTGTGGGGTAGTTGGTTCCTTACCTGGTTTGGGCAAGGTGATGATGGTAGCAGTGAGCATTTCTTGTGGGAATGAAGCCTGGTTTATTGCAGCCTCAAACATCTGATTCATAAAAGGTGAAAGTTCTGCACTGAACAATTGGTAGTACTCAGAGGAGTAACCATCGGGACCTGGTGCTTTGTTGTGCGGTAATTTTCTAATATGTCTTTCTATTTCAGGTATTGTAAAGGGATGGTTCAGTAAGTCAAGGTCTGTGTTGGACAATGTAGGAATTTTAACCGAGGCCAGGAATTCTCTGATCAATGTGTCTGATGGTTGGGGGGTATTTGGGTCGTCTTTTAGATTATAGAGTGATTCATAGTAGTCGCAGAAGGCTTCTGCGATATCTTTGGGATTGGAAACTTTTAGTCCTGTTTTAGGGTTCAAGATGTGTGTAATCCTTTGTTTAACCACATGATCTTTTAGTTGGTTCGCCAGCAATTTCCCCGCCTTATTGCCACATCTGTAGGTATTTGCTTTTAACGTACATAGGCGGTTATTTTGCTGGGAAATCAAAAGTGTTCTTAATTCCTGTCTGGCGTAGAATAGAGATTCTCGCAAAGCCTGTGTAGTATGTTGTTTATTGAGGGATTCTAGGTTCTGTATTTTGGTTAGCAGATCATCTAGTTGTTTCGACTGTTGCCTCTTGAGTCTAGAGCTAAGTTGTATAAGTAGGCCACGGATATATACCTTATGTGTATTCCAGAGTGTGAAGGGATTGTTGACCGAAGGAGCATTGATATTAAAGAACTCTTTTAGTGCCTTTCTAATTTGTTTTGAGTTTTCGGGGCATGACAAGGAATATATGTCGTTCCGCCACCTGTTAGCTCTGGTTTCGGCTTCACGATCCCCCACCACAATGGAAGTTGGTGCATGATCGGACCAGGTTATCACATGTATTTCAGATTTGAGAATTTTTTGCAACATAAATTTATCTACAAGGCACAAGTCTATGCGCGAGTAGGTATGGTGGACATTTGAAAAAAAAGTAAAGTCTCTCTCTGTGGAGTGTTGACATCTCCACACATCAAAAAGCCCAGAGGACGCTATAAATTGGGCTAGTGTAGCCCTCCGTATGCTGTTGGGGGAATCGCCCGAGTAGTCTAGATCCTTAGCTGGGATCGCATTGAAATCCCCACACATAATGACATGTCCCTGTTTTAGAGAATCAACTTTTTTCCATATTTTTTTCAAAAATCGAATCTGGTTCGTGTTAGGTAGATATAGGTTTACCAACGTGTATTTTATCGTTGAAATTTCGCAGATAAGTATGATGAATCTGCCAGAAACATCTAGATGGGAATCCAGATGTACGAACGGGGTAGAGTCTCTGACGGCAATTGCTACTCCACCTTTTTTTTTCGGGCCATTTGCCATATAGACATGTGGGAACTTACGATGAGTAAATGATGGGGGCCTGTGAGCATTGAAATGGGTCTCTTGAAAACAAATAATGTCACTTGTTAGTCGTGTCGCCTCTTTCCATGCCATTTGACGTTTGTGTGGGCTGTTCAGGCCTTTCACATTAAATGAAGAGATTGTGAAGGGCATTGTAGCAGAAGGAATAGTAGGGAGTCCTAAAATGTGCAGATGCTAAGCAGTGTGGACCATGCGTTACCTTGCACGAAGATAGTTGGAGATAGTGTACAAGCAGGTTTGGACGTAGAGTTGGGATGGGAATTTCCTTCGGGTTCCCTCTTGTTGGAGATTGGGTCCTTGCGTTGGGAGTCCTGTACCGGTAAAATGAAAAATTACGGGGAGAGGGGAGAAAGAGGATAACGAGGAGAACAAAAGAAACAAAACAGTACTCAAGGGGAAAAGAATTATCAAGAACCGTATAAAAACGTGCGATTCCTCAAGGAATCTGTGCGGATTAAATACCGCTATAGAAGGGGGGTATTGAGAAAAAACTCTGTGGCATTCTCCTGGGCTTCCAGGGGGATTGTGATGGATTAAGAAGATCTAGGTATATTTCAGCTTGTTTCTTCATCTGAATTTGCTCGGGAGGAAGAGGGAGAGTGTGTGCCACTTCCCTCATGTGCAGTAGGATCTAAGATTTGCCACTCTCTCATGAGCCTCAGGCCTTCCTTTATGGTGGCTATGGTGTGAGTTGAGCCATCTTTTGTAATCATCAGCTTGGCAGGGTATAGCCACCTGTATGGAATATGATGGTTATTCAACGGTTTGGTAATCGTGGCAAGTTGTCTGCGTTGCTGCATGGTAAACGCAGAGAGGTCTGCAAAGAAGGAGAGCTCCTGTAGGTCTTGTGGTAGTTCATCTCGGTGCCTCACAGACATCATAAACCGGTCCTTTATATGGTAAAAGTGAATCCGGACTATAGTGTCTCTGGGAAGATGTGCCGGAATATTTTTTGGTCTTGGCAGCCGGTGTATACGATCAATTACAAGATCTTCCAGCTGTGTTTCAGGCAGCGCCATTTTCATGATGTTTAGAAAGTGTGCTTTCAAGTCTGGGTAGTTTGACAGATTCGGGGATTCCGCGGATCTTTACGTTGTTACGTCTGGATCTGTCCTCCAAATTTGCTAATTTGGTGTTGATTTTCAGCAGCTCGACATCCCTGTCAGTGTGAGCATCCACCAAATCATTAAACGTGGCCGCAAACTCCCCCATTTTAGATTCTATGTGGGACACTCTATTAGACACCTCCGCCACCTCTGATTTAAACTGCTGGGTGATATTCATCATGTCAGCATGTAATGTTGAGCGTAGGGATACCATCATATCCTTCATGGTAGTGTCCATGATCGGTTGGTTTAGTGTGGGGAAGTCAGTAATGGAGTCCTGCAACTCCCTGGTGTCATCTAAGGTAGAGCTTAAGCCGCTTAACTCCTCCGCTGATGGCGATGTATCCGATGTTCTCTGCTTGCTCTTGGCCAGGCTGGAGGTAGCTGATGGAGGGTGCGAGTAGTGCGAGTGACCCTGCTTGTTGTTATAAGTGCCGCCGGTATAAAGTCTGCGTTGCTGTGCCGGGCCTCGTGTTGTCCCTGTGGAGTAGCCGGCGCCATTTTGGCTGTTATGTCGGCGCGGCTGCACGAAGAAGTCTGACATCTTCCCCAGCTTAGGATATTCCTTCCTTTTGCGGGAAGGCATCTAGGAGGGTGTCCGCTTAGGTTCTGGCTGGTTTGCGGTGAGAAACGAGGCTGTTAGTCGCTCTAATTCCCCTACGAGCCCAGGATGATGAGGAGCTGATTCAGTATGCTGCCATCCGCTCCGGCTGCTAGCCACGCCCCCCATTGTTGGTTGATTTTAACATTAGTTGTTTTGTCCATCGGACAAAAGTCCTATGGTTTTCTGTACACACGGTAGGACTTTGCTCCATCGGACTTCTGTTGGGCAAAAGTTTGTTTGTTTACAGACCCAACTTTTGTCTGATGAAAACAAAAAAAAGTTTGTCCGATGGAGTGTACACACGGTCGGATTGTTGGTCCAACTTGCTTAAAACGAAGTTTGTTAGGCAAAAGTCCGACCGTGTGTACGGGGCTTAAGGGAGAAGTCCATGTAGGAGGATTATTATAGATAGGCAGCCAGCTTGTCAGAGTAAGAAGGAGCTCTGTGGGTAGGCTTTCTCCTGCTTTCCCACTCTTTATGGAGGGATTTGGGGTCAATAAGACCCCAAATCCCTCCTTTGCACTTGAAAGCATTCAAAACGCCAAGATAGGAGTTTTGGAATACGTTACATTTTCCAAAAATGGTCCCGTTGACATCAAGGTAAACCGTAAGTGATGTCATGTCATCGCTTCCTGGGTAACCATAGCGGAGACCCTATCAAAGCCGATTCTAGCTTTGTATGGTTCTCCGACTAGCAGGTTGACGTGCCGAATAGTTGCTCGGGTCTCCCGGTTGGACAGGATAGCCCAAAAGAGACATGGGGGGGGGGCGTCCCCTCCCGCTCATTGTAATAGCAATCGAGTAGCTATTCAGCTGCTCCGATTGTCCGATTGCTAATACAAGGGACCCGACCATTGACTCTAAAAAATGGTACCAGGGTGATACATGCAACTGCAGGCATCATCCCGGTACAACCACTTGGAGTCAAACGACGTACCAGGTACATAATTTGTTGGCAAGTGGTTAATTTACGAGTAAAGTAAAGTAATAAGAATTATATTTTTAAATTATTTTGGTGTTCAGAACCTGTGTAGTGGCTCTTTGGACGTTATCCACACTACCAAAATGGTGTCCTTTCTCGTGTTCAAATCCTGAGTCACGATTTCATAAACAAATAACTTGGTTGAGCTGTAGATCACAGTTGAGAACAGACCTCACTGCATCCACATTCTGTTCTGTTTTTGACCGACGGCTCACTATCAGAATGATTGCAGAGGCAAGTCAAGTCATGAAATCATAACTCAGGATTTGACCATGAGAAAGGACATCATTTTGGTTGTGTGGATAACATCCAAAGAGCCACTACGCAGGCTCTGAAGACTTCTAGAAATGCTTTGAAGAATGGAAAAATCGCTGGGAGCATTGTGCACACTCACAAGGTGCATACTTTGAAGAAGACAATATTTAATTGTAAAAAAAAAAAATATTAAAATATCATTTTCTTTACTCTCTGGACATACCTCTTGAAGTATATACAAACCCAATCATTGATAGCTCATATAAGCTTTAACATGGTAATGTAATTTTTAAAAGTAATTTTTTATGACCAGGGTATTAACCACTTCAATACGGGGCATTTTCACCCCCTTCCTGCCCAGGCCAATTTTCAGCTTTCAGCGCTGTCTCACTTTGAATGAGAATTATGCGGTCATGCGACGCTGTACCCAAAATACATTTTGATCATTTTTTTTCCCACAAATAGAGCTTTCTTTTGGTGGTATTTGATCAACTCTGTGGTTTTTATTTTTCGCGCTATAAACAAAAAAAGAGTGTAAATTTTGAAAAAAAAAAAACACATTATTTATTACTTTTTGCTATAACAAATATCCCAATTTAAAAAAAAAATAATAATAATTTCCCTCAGTTTAGGTCGATATGTATTCTTCTACATTTTTTTGGTAAAAAAAAAGCACAATAAGCGTATATTGATTGTTTTTTTTTTTACTACCAATGGCGGCGATCTGCAATTTTTATCATGACTGTGACATTACGGCGGACACTTTTGACACTATTTTGGGACCATTCACATTTATACAGCGATTAGTGCTATAAATATGCACTGATTACTGTGTAAATGTGACTGGCAGGGAAGGGGTTAACACTAGGGGGTGATCAAGGGGTTAAATGTGTTCCCTAGGGAGTGATTCTAACTGTAGGGGGAGGGGACTGATGAGAGGAGACCACCGATCGTTGTTCCTATATACGAGGAACATACGATCAATTCTCCTCTACCCTGACCGGATATGGATCTGTGTGTTTACACACACACAGATCCACGTCCCTGCTCTGTGATGAGCAATCGCGGGTGCCCGGCGGAAATCGTGGCCGCCAGGCACGCGCATCGGGTCCCCAGTGATGTGGCGACCGGTCGTGTGAGCTGAGGGTGGAACGCAAACTGGAACGCAAGCCGTGAAAACCCATGCTCCGACCTTAGAGATTGCTATCTACCCGGTGCTGCGGTCTTTCACAGCACTGCTTGGATGCTTTTTTATGCTTGTTTTTACTACTTTTAAATAAACTTACCATTTTTGGAATTACACTATGGGAGCCTTTTTTGTCTCTACCCATTTGAGGATTACCTAATTGCCGCTTGCCATTGGTGCTTCCTGTTGGATATCGTGGGAGGTGAGGACTGATCGTCTAGCCCCCTGAATCTAAGGACCCACTGTGTTGAGCGACCAGAGCCAGATCGTATGTGCCCAATACCCCTACAGGGGTTATAGGATCTGGTAAGTGGGGACACACGAGGGGATCACCAAAGTCACCCAATTTCTTGCTGAGAGCACTACCTCACCTTGGAAGCATTTTTGAAGACATATTTTGTGTATCATCTATTCAAACGATTCAACTCCCTGGATGGAGATTTCGCTTGAACTTTTATTAAGGACAGTTGCAAGCCACATCCTCCATATATGTGTGTGTGACTGCTGCAGCTTTTAAAACGTATCTACAATTGTTTGTGGTATTTCACTGGATAAAAGTGGTTGTAAACCCCGGTACACAATTTCTAATTTTCAATTTTTATGCTTCTCCATGTTATTACAATGCTTGTGCAATCTATTACTTCTAAAAACGATGCCCGCAAATACCAGAACATACCTTTATTGTTAGTTGTCTTCTCTCTTTATTTCCGGGTATCAAAATCCCCATTGTTACTCCTGTTCTGCGAAGCTAATTCTGACGTCACTTCCGCCCTTTCTAGGTCCCTTGCAGAAATCTTGCGCATGCGCCGTAGCGCCGCAACCAAGCCTCGATCTGGATAGCGGTTACCGCGGCAACCAGTATAGTAGTAAATGTAAATGAATGACAGTCAAGGAAGTGTGGGTGGTTTTTAATAGCGCGAGACTTCTCCTCTGTGTCTGACAGAGGGGAAGTTCTCGCATACTAATTTCCGGAATTGAAGTGAATGAAATCCGGCTAGCATTACTAGCCGGTTTTCACGCTGTCATCTGCGCATGCGCGGTGACGTCATAGCAAACGAAAAATCTGGTTTTCAAAGAAAGTACAGCGGTGAGTACAGTGAGACAGGAAGCGATCAGCTGCCTGTGTTAGGTACAATATATTTAGGCAATGTTGTTCAAGAGGGTTTACAACCACTTTAAGTGTGTGCGGGATGTCCTAGCACACAAACACTTATCATTATTATCATGCTAACCAATTATTTACTGGCTTTTCACTGTTGGATTGTGGTACTGGTGAATCATATTATTATTATTATTTTATTGATATTTAGTATCAGCATAGGTACACTCACTCAAGCACATACAGGTTTGCCACGGGACGCTAGTTTACCCCACCTGTCACCTGTTATCTCACTGAGTGGTTGCGCCTGCCAGAGGCGACTTTAGTATTTTTCTGATTTCGTTTTAATCATCCTATGTTATATTAACAAAATTATTTCACTTGATTGGTCTTAGTTTGCACCACTTAGACCTTTGGTCTCACCGGTGAAGGTAGCGCCACCACCCCCTTCTTTCCACCTTTAAGTTATATTCTCCTTAGGGAGTTTTTCTGGGGGGGTTGCAACCTCTATGTAACCCATCTAAGCGCGGAGTCCCATTTTTTACCAACCATCCACATAAACTTAAAGAATGGAGGAAGGGTGGGAAGTGTTCCCAACACCAGCTTTCTTCTGACTGAAGACTTCATAGAACCCTCCACCCAACCATCCACTGAAGCCCCTCCTGTTCCTGCCTGACCCATCAATACATTAAGTACCCCTTGAGTTCTTTTTTAATTTTACCTTCCAAAAACCCCTCCTATGCCAAACCTCTGTCAACCCAGTCATGTACAGTAGGCCTGGTGGCCATGTCTCTCCTTTTTATTCTAGGCGTAACTATAGTTTTAAATCTGCAGCGTTCATTAAAATAATTACTGCTGATCCCTCACAAAGGTCCTTGTTTGGGTACTTCCTGTTATAGAATGACTAAGCTCTGTCAATGCCTCCCCAGGGTGCTCCTGTGTTGTAAAACAGACGTTCAGCAGAGACTATACAAGGCCATTACAACACATATGCAAGCTTGATCCACTCTTGCCACTACCAGGGAACCTGTCCTGAGAAATTTCATGTAGCCGTCACCGAGGGTACCCGTAAACGTCTGGTATCAGGACAGATTTGCATACGTATACTAGTGTGGCACTGGCTGGGCTCCAATAAAGCAGAACTAAGCCCTCCTATCCATGACAGCCAAGGAAGTAACAGTCTCTAGTCTCTGATCAGTAGTGGTCATGGTGCACATGTTCAGTTTTGACAAGTCACACGGCTCTGAAAAGTAACCTGAATGTGGATCAGATGCATGCCAATGTTGCCACACATCCAAACAGCTAGGTGTTATGGCATGCTTTTATGATTGACTATAATAAAACCATAGAACCCCTATAAAAAAAACAGAAAGATGTTATTTATCCATTAATACTTCCTCTGATTTGCTAACCAGCAGCACCACTAGTCTGTGTATACCCTGATAATGTGTGTTTTATATACTTAATCAATAAGTGAGCCCTGAGATCTTTATTTTAATTATTCCTTTACCAAGAATCAATCTCATAATCAGTGTTTTTGTATCTAGTCAATAGAGACGTTAGGCCTTGTTAAAATGAGTTATTGTTCTATCATTAAAGCAGCTGTGATTGATGGAACAGTGACGATACAAAAGAGGACGGATCGGTAGTTTTAGGAACCAAGATCCCAGCATCCCTTGTGACATCATGGTGCAGAAGAGCTGGCTTTCAGATCCATTGACTCCAGGGCCTTACAGGATACTTATGAAATTTTAGGAGGTAATCAGCATTAGGAATTAGGTTGAAGATTATGGTAAAATTATTGTTAGGGTTGAAAGTTTAAAAGTTATAAAAGAAAAAAAAAACAGCTTTCGATGCAATACTGATCATTTTTTTTTTTTTTAACGAATGTGGCAAATGTTTTTTTTTTTTAATATTCACTTTTTATTAAAGTTTTTAAACAATACATCAAATCACCAAAGCACATCACTTTTCTGCAAAATATACATATTATTTCTTTTCTTTACAATACCATTCTCTAATTTCAGATAATCTCCAGAATACCATTATGTCACACCTAACAAAACAAACAGACCGCCAAACACGGCTGGGTTCACACTGATACGACACGACATTCATCCGACTTTCATCCTACTTTGCTCTGCGACATCAGTCCTACATTGATCCTACATTGGTCCGACATCCATCCGACATTCATGAACAGGATACTACTTTGATCCGACATTGTGCTAGTCTGACTTGTCCTTTGACCAATCAAAACAATCCCTGGGTGAGATAAATTCCTTTTACTGCTGCTGTAATCACCATGTCGGATGTCAAATGTCGGATGGTTAGGACAAGGATCCTACTTTGATCTGACTTCAATGATATTCAATGGGCTGAAGTAGGATCAAAGTCGGACAGAAGTAGTACAGGGAGCATTTTTAATGTCGGACCGACTTGTGTCAGACCAGTTAAGACGGCTCTCATAGGGATTCATTGATTTTCACACGTCATGCGACATGAGCTCCCAATGTCGGAGCGTTTGTCGGACAGGTGTGAACCAGGCCTCAGACAAACAAACCAACAAACAAACAATACATAAACAACAAAAAAAAAAAAGGAAAACCCCCATAACACTCATCCCCCCCATCTCCTCCAGACCACCACTATCAGTCCTCCCATATAATTTAAAGCGTCCTGTCCAACCCACATTTGCCCACCTATTACCTCATAGATCATTTCTATGATGTTCTATGAGAATTCAAAGAGAAAAAAGCCATTCCTGGGGCTGTTACCCAGGGTCCCCATAACTTGGCTAATATACAGTATCTATTATCCCCCTGTTCTTATAAACCTGTTGTTCCATTAGTATTGTAGCATTTACCTGAGAACGCCATTCCTCAAATACTGGTCTACTAGGGGACATACATTTTCTAGCAATTAGTTTATGCGGAACGTGAGAAGGGCCGGGTCTATTCATGTATTATACTGCAGAGGAAGTTCCCCATCAGGTCATCCAATGACGTAGGCGGGGTCTGACAAACGAGGGGGCGGACCTGATGGGGAACTTCCTCCACAGTTTAATACATGAATAGACCCGCTCCTTCTCACGTTCCGCATCAGGTCCTCAGCCTTACACCTACGTCATTCCCTGAGCGGACCTGATGGGGAACTTTAGAAGGGGCGGGTCTATTCATTTATTACACTGCGGAGGAAGTTCCCCATCAGGTCCGCTCAGGCTGAGCCAATTACGTTTCGTGTGGACAGCGCTGGACATCGGATCACCGTGGGACACTGGATTTCTTCGCTGGAATGTTTTTGTTTTTTTTTAATAAAGGACTTTCCCAACGTTGTCTGTGTATTTTTTTTTTTGCAATTTTTTACACTTTCTTTGTGAAATGGTAGGGGTACAATGTACCCCATTACCAATTCACATAGGGGGGGCCGGGATCTGAGGGTCCCCTTTGTTAAAGGGGTCTTCCAGATACCGATAAGCCCCCTGCCCACAGACCCCCACAACCACCGGGCAAGGTTTGTGGGGATAAGGCCCTCTCCCCATGATCTCAGACATCCTCCCCATGTTAAGGGCATGTGGCCTGGTACGGTTGAGGAGGGGGCGCTCTCTCGTCCCCCCTATTTTCCTGCGGCCTGCCAGGTTGCATGCTCGGATAAAGAGTCTGGTCTGGATTTTTGGGGGTACTCCACGCCATTTTTTTTAAAAATTTGGGGTGGATTTTCCCTTAAAATCCATACCAGACCTGAAGGGCCTGGTAATTGAATTTGGGGGAACCCCCACGCTTTTTTTAATTTTTTTTTAGCAATGACTTTTCTATGTATTGCCGGGAGCCGACTATTCATTATAGCCGCGACTGAGTTTTAAATGACTTTTTTTCCTTCAGAAATGACACTTGGTGCAGGGACAGTTCTAAGCACGGGAAACAAGCGCGAATAGTCCTCAGAAGTTCGGGTCCCCATTGACTTCAATGGGGTTTGGGTTCGGGGTCAAGTTCGGGTCAAGTTCGGTCCCGAACTCGAACTTTTTTTCGAAGTTCGGCCGAACCCGTCGAACCCGAACATCCAGGTGTCCGCTCAACTCTACCCATAACATCATAGGACTGACCAGACCCTTGGATAAAATTTTAAAATGTGCTAAGGGGTTTGACCTGTAACCTGACCTGCGTTCTTCTATTCTGTGTTTGACCTGGCTTGCCTTCTGACTCTTACCTCGGTTTTGTCATGACTAAGGCCCCTTTCACACTGGGGCGGGAGGTGCGCTGGCGGTATAGCGCCGCTATTTTTAGCGTCACTATACCATCGGAATTGCGTCGGAATTGCGTTAGTATTCGGCCGCTAGTGGTGCAGTTTTAACCCACGCTAGTGGCCGGAAAAGGGTTAATACCGCCGGCAATGCGCCTCTGCAGTGGCGCATTTCCGGTGGTATGGCCGCGGTTTCCTATTGCTTTCAATGGGAAGGAGCGGTGGAGGAGTGGTAAACACACCGCTCCTCTCACCGCTCCAAAGATGCTGCTAGCAGGACTTTTGGAGTGGTCCTGCTAGCGCACCGCTCCAGTGTGAAAGCCCTCAGGCTTTCACACTGGAGAAACAGCAGCCGCTGTTTAGGGTCAGTTTGCAGGCGCTATTTTTAGCGCAATAGCGCCTGCAAACCGCTCCAGTGTGAAAGGGGCCTTTGTCTTTAGCCTGTTGACTTGAAACCTATCCTAACTTACTACTATTGACCTTAATCTGAACTCTGACCTTGCTTCTGCCTGCTGACTTGGTACCTCTGCTGCCCAAATGCGCCGGGCTCACCACAGGCACCCAAGCCACTTCTTGTCCTGCTATACCCTGCCTCCATCTCCAGCTGGTAATGGATAAGAGGTGTAAGGAAAGCCCTCTCGTCAACCTGGCCTGGTACATGACAATATAATCACACACACATTATTTTTCCTTTGGTTCATGTCCATTTCTGTGTCTCTGTGCTACCAAGCTCTGTGAAAACAGGTTATTTTTCACTTGTGTCGGGGTTGAGGCCCTGTTGTCTGACATTCTATTTTTCGCCATCCTCATGTAAAACCAGTCAGCAATCATCAATCATTATCAACCCCCTGCTGATTGTCAAGGTGGGAACTTTCTCGTCCTTTGATCCTTGCACAGAGTACATCCTTGTCCTTGAGCTGTAATTGATTACAGTCTAGAAGACAGCAACTAGCACAGTGCCATAGATTGTCATCCCCTGCTGCCAGCAATCCATTCATTACATTCCTCGCTTTTTCCAATGATGTCATCATTTTATAAAGCTTTAAAGAGAGGAGTGACACTTTAGTAGATAAAGAGTTCTTACCACTTGCTTCGATACACTGCATTCTTAATGCATACTGTTGAAAAATACCAGGGGGGGGAATGGACAGTAAATTCCACTAGGACATGGGTACAGTAAGTAGTTGCAAATTATTTCATTTACAGCTTTTCTAGAAATAAGTACCTGAAAAAGGAAAACATTTTTTATTTGACTGCTTTATAAATAGGCAGCTTAGTGAATTATTTTATATCGCTTACAGCAGGACTTACAATTTCAAGTAATGAGCTATTAGCCAGGCCTTAATGCCGCGTACACACGATCGGTTTTTCCGTCGGAAAAACCTTGGATGCTTTTTCCGATGGAATTCTGCTCAAGCTTTGCAAGCAGCATACACACGGTCACACAAAAGTTCTCAGAAATTTTGACGCCAAGAACGCAGTGACGTACAACACTACGACGAGCCGAGAAAATGAAGTTCAATGCTTCCGAGCATGCGTCGCATTGTTTCCGAGCATGCGTAGGAATTTTGCGCGTCGCAATTGCTACAGACGATCGGAATTTCCGTCGGAAAGATAGAGAACCTGCTCTCAATCTTTTCTTGACGGAAATTCAGACAGCAAAAGTCCGATGGAGCATACACACGATCGGAATTTTCAACAAAAAGCTCACATCGGACTTTTCTTGTCGGAATTTCCGATCGTGTGTATGCGGCATTAGAGTTACTTGCCACCAGTTTCCCAACCCCTACCCTGCCCGCCCCTAATTCCACCCCTATGTAATGACATTGTTAAATGTTTTATACAGAATTAAGTTATAAAAATAAATATTAACAGCAACAACTTTATTAGTGCCCATCATAGCAGCCTCATCAGTGCCCATCAATGCAGCCCATCAGTGCCCATCAGTGCAGCCTCATCAGTGCCCATCAGTGCAGCCTCATCAGTGCCCATGAATGCAGCCTCATCAGTGTTCATTAATGCAGCCTATCTCTGCACGGGATTACAGGGAGGAGGGCCGGCCAGATCACAAAGAGGATCTCCCGCTGTGACACAGCTTGTATCTGAAATGCCGGCCACTGTCAAACAAAGTCCCGCCTCCTGGACCGGCTCATATGATAGACGTCACACTATTTCAATTTCCCGGTATTGGACAAGTGTGCTGTCTCTCGTAGGAGCCAGTCCAGGAGGCAGGACTTTGTTTGACAGCAGCCGGCGCTTCAGATCCAAGCTCGGTCAAAGAAGGAGTTCCTATCTCTGTGTAATACGGCCGACTCTCCTCTTCCTCTTCTTTCCCTTCCCCACAGTTTCCTGGCCGATGGCTGGGAGGAGAATCAGCTCCCTTTCAACCTTTCAACCCTGCCTGCCGGTGACAACCGCCCCCCCACCCCCCCACACCCTCCGATGCGACTCCACACTCACACTAAGCTCATTTCCACTCACCAAATGTGAGCAGGCGAGTGGAAATTTTGAGGGCTGTCTTACAGAATGTATGCAGCCCCAATATAAACCGCAGATTTCCTTTACATCCAGAGAATCCTTAGAGTATGAAAGCACATTTAGGCTAAATCTACAGGGTGGATTTTAGTTGCTTTAAAATATACTGTCACTTTACCCATTCAGAGCAAATTGAACGTGCCCAGAACTTCCAACCAGGTATACTCACCCATCCGCACTCTCTCGCCAGCCCCATTTCCTTGGAGCTATTGCTCCTTGGCTTTATTGGTGTGGGTCTTCCAAGTATAGGGGAGCATGTGAGTCCTCCCTATGTGACAATGCTTATGCCTGAACAGTGTGTGAGGAACAGGTATAGTGACATCATTTATGTAGGTAGGCTCCGACACAAGGTCAAGTTGGCAAGAGGGATTCCCTTATTTCTCCAGTCCTAGAAGTAGTAACAGGATGTAGCAGGTTAGTGAATGGCAATGGTGTCTGCAGTAGACCGCGACACAGTGGCTGGTCAGAAGACAACCTCAGCCGGAAGTAGTGCAAGAAGTTGGAATACAGGTTGGGCACTGGAACACACAGGTGCATAGTCTAGGCCAGGGGTCTCCAAACTTTTGAAACAAGGAGCCAATTTACTGTCCTTCATACTTTAGGGGGGGGGTAACTGTAGCCAGTGGGAGTAGAAAATGTCCTGGCATTGCTGGGAGTAAGCAATGCCATAGGCTTGGTGGTCAGTGGGAGTAAAAAATATTACATCATTGATGTTAGTGGGTGAAGTAGTGCCCAATCAATGGTGTCAATGGGAGGAATAGTGCCCCATAATTGGTGTCAGTGGGAGGAATATTGCCCCACAATTGGTGTCAGTGGGGGGGGAATAGTGCCCCATTAATGGTGTCAGTGGGAGGAATAGTGAACCATAATTCGTGTCAGTGGGAGAATTAGTTCCCCACCTCTGGTGTCACTGGGAGGATAAGTACCCCATTGTTGGTGTCAGTGGGAGGCATAGTGCCTCATCTTTGGTGTTAGTGGAAGAAAATGTGCCCAGGGGTCGGATAATGGCAAGCAAAGGGAGTTTGGAGACCCCTGGACTAGGCAAAGGTTAATACCAAAAAGACAGCAAAGGTACAAAGGCGGAAGGTGAAGTCATGTGAAATCAATACACAAGCTGATAGTAGTGGGAGACTGTGTTATCTAAAAGTCAGAATAGCAGAATGCAGGTCAGGACATGGGTCACAAGAGCTGATGACCAAGCTATTATTTTTATTGCAGGTTTCGAAATTAACAGTACATTACAGAACCTATTGGGCATACCCAGGCTCAATTACTGTACATATAAAAAAACAAAAAAACAAACGTATTTATGAAAATACGCACTCTCCCATATCTTATGTGTCAGGAAAGACTCCCTCTAATGAAGCATAAGTGTAGAGTTGTACAACCATATATACCGTTAATTACTTATCCAAGTGTTAACTAGTCATCCGAAGAATCAGCATTAGTATAAGCGGATTCCACCTAAATGTTCCACACTTTATGAAATTTCTTGACACAACCTCTAGACAGATACTGTAGGTGGTTTTGTATAATGGCAGGGCTGAATTGACCAGACGTTTCCATAAGTTAATTGATGGTGCAGAGGAGGATTTCCATCGCATGACGATGGCCTTGCCTGCATAATAAAGTAGTATCCCCAAAAGAGTTCTAATTGCTTGGCTAGGAGCCAGTGAATTTACAAGCCCCAGCAAACATATTTCTACCCTCAATGGAATCTGAACCGTAGTGACTGTCCGAATGAATGTGGTAACCTCATTCCAAAAGGTCTCGACCAGGGAACAGCTCCAAAAAATATGTATAAAGTCCGCCGCAGGCGTGGCACACCTCCAGCAAAAATCTAAAATAGATGGGTATATTTTGTGTAGGCGCATGGGTGTAAAATACACTCTATGCATAATTTTAAACTGGACCAGTCTGTCCCTGGCCGAGAACAGTTGCGAGAAGGGGCAATCCCGTAGGTCTTCCCACTCTTCCGTGTCCATTTCAGGGAAGTCCCCCACCCATTTCGCTTTTAGAACTTCTAGTTCCATGTGCACGTTGGGCAGTAACGTTTTATAAATGCTGGACAAGGGCTTGGACATAGATTCGTCCCTTAGCAAATCTTCCAGAGTAAATGTATATAGGACTACTTGGGAATGCTCAAATTGAGTAGGGAGGTTGTATTTTTGTTTTAGTTCATCAAAGGTTTGTTGTTGTCCCCCAGAACATATTTGGTCCACATATTTAATACTTTTGAGTTCCCACAGACTGGGATCAGGTATTGACATAAACTCCGACAGCTTTGGATTAAACCAAAGAGGATTATGTGGTGAAATATGTCCAGGGGGTACAGGGCGCAGAGAATTAGCTACTAGCCATGTTTTCACGAAAGCCTTCATATCCACTGTCAGGGGAAAAGGTGCACAGGGCCCACGATAGATCAGGTTCCGCAACGCCTTGTAAGAACCCAGGCAGACTGCCTCCAGTGCGCATTAACCAATTATGTGCGTGTGACAACATAGCAGCCAGGAAATATTTATGGAGGTCAGGGCAAGTCGTCTTCCTTCCCCCTAGGTTCTGTCCAATACCGTCAACTAAAATCTAGGCTGACCTTGGCCCCACAGAAATTAGGTCAAAGTGGTATTAATGAGGCAAAACACTCTTTTGGGTATCCATACCGGGGAATGTCTGAGAACATACAGAAATACAGGCAAAAGTTTTACAGTATCTTAAATACATTGATTTGCCTGATCAGGGATAAGGGGAGATGTGCCCACGCCCTTAGTCTATTCTTCATAGTTTGTATCAATGTGGCTAGATTTAATGTATAGTAATCGGAAGATGATGAAATGTAATTGCCAAGGTATTTCATTTTGTTTTGCCATAGTAAAGGGAGGTTGGGATCCGCTAGAGAACAATTGGTAATATTTGAGATTTGTCCCAATTAACCTTGAGGCCGGAGAATTCAGTGAAACTGGAGAGAATACGCAGGGTCTCACGAAGAGAAGGGCCAGGGTCATTTAAAAATAGAATAAGATCGTCTGCATACATGGGCAATTTTTCATGAATGGTACCAACTTGGTTGCCCCTAACCAGGGTGGCCTGTCTGAGGGCCGAGGCAGGCGGCTCCATCGCCAGGGAAAAAATAGCCTCACCTTGTACTTCTCCAGCCTCGCCTTGTACTTCTCCAGACTGCAAAGGGGGGTGAGAGAACACCGCCCATCTTAACAGCTTGCCGACCACTGCACGACTATTTACGTCAGCAGAATGGCACGGCTACGCATATGGACGTACCTGTAAATCCCCTATAAATCGCAGCATTGCAGGCGCACGCCCGCCCGCTGCGAGCTCCGTGAGTGGGACCGTGGGTCCCGCGGACTCGATGTCCGCCGGGTGCCCGCGATCGTGTCACGGAGCTGCAGAACAGGGAGATGCCTTTGTAAATAAGGCATTTCCCTGTTCTACCGAGTGATAGGACAGTGATCTACTGCTCCCTGTGATCGGGAGCAGTGATCACTGTCATGTCACTCGTAGCCCAGCCCCCCCACAGTTGTGTCACTCCCTAGGACACACTTAACCCCTTCCTCGCCCCCTAGTGGTTAACCCCTTTCCCGTCAGTGTAATTTACAAAGTAATCAGTGCATTTTTATAGCACTGATCGCTGTATAAATGACAATGGTCCCAAAATAGCGTCAAAAGTGTCCGATGTGTCCGCCATATCGCAGTCACGATAAAAATCGCAGATCGCCACCACTACTAATAAAAAAAAAATTATAAAAAAAATGCCATAAATCTATCCCCTATTTTGTAGACGCTATATCTTTTGGGCAAACCAATCAATATACACTTATTTCGATTTTTTTTTACCAAAACTATGTAGAAGAATACATATCGGCCTAAACTGAGGGGAAAAAAATGTTATATATATTTTTGGGGAATATTTATTATAGCAAAAAGTAAAAAATATTGCTTTTTTTTTCAAAAATTGTCGCTATTTTTTTGTTTATAGCGCAAAAAATAAAAACCGCAGAGGTGATAAAATAGCACCAAAAGAAAGCTCTATTTGTGGGAAAAAAAAGGACGTCAATTTTGTTTGGGTACAACGTCGCACGACCGCGCAATTGTCAGTTAAAGCGACGCAGTGCCGAATCACAAAAAGTGCTCTGGTCAGGAAGGGGGTAAATTCTTCTGGAGCTGAAGTGGTTAATCTGTGCTGTCGGATATTTATATAAAATTTCCATCCACCCGCGGAACCCAATTCCAAAACGGATGGCTTCTAAAACCGAGGACATGTAAGGCCAGGCCACTTAGTCAAATGCCTTCTCTATGTCCAATGCCACCAGGACCCTAGTGGAGGAATTAGACTCAGGCCTCGTACACACGGCCGAGATCCTCGTTGAAAAAAACATGTCGTTTTTTTCGATGAGATTCTTGGACAAGAAACTTGTCCCGGCCGAGTGTACACACGCTCGTTTCAAAGAACCCGCGGTTCTTTGCAAGGAGCGTACGTGGTGACGTCATCGACTACGTCGAGCATGCGCTCGTCACATTCGATGCCGTCGTTGCCATCTTGGTATACCCTACGTATGCCTAGGAAGCTACCGCGCATGCGTCGAATTCATTTCGAACATGCGCGGGCTTCGGGGAGGACAGGTAAGTGTACACACACTCACTTTTCTCGTCGAGAAACATGCCGACGAGAATCTCGACGAGAAAATAGAGAGCAGGTTCTCTATTTTCTCGTTGAGGTTTCTTGTCGGTTTTCTCGACGAAAAACCCGATAGCAGCGTACACACGACCGATTTACTCGGCAAGACCTCTCTGCCAGCAAGTTTCTTGCTGGTTCTTGCCGAGAAAATCGGTCGTGTGTACGAGGCCTGAGGCAGCTGTAAATGTGTAAAAACTCTGCATAGGTTAATATCTGTCGATTTTCCCTGGTATAAAACCAGTTTAATCGATATTAACAAGAGACGGGAGGATCGTTTGCAACCTAGTTGCTAAGAGTTTGGTCAAAATTTTGAGATTCTAATTTAGCAAAGAAATCGGCCTATAAGAGGTGCATTTAGATTTATCTTTGCCAGGTTTAGGAATAAGGACAATATGTGTCTGATACATAGAGGGGGGCAAGGACATAAGAGGCAACTTCTTAACAGAGTGCTGCTCTTTAAATAAGTTGATTGGCGCCAAGCCAGTACTGGATATGCATGCTTATTGGGTCATTGGATTATGCATTGGGACATAAATTGCAATATGCGCACATGCAGATCTTCAGCATGACTATTGACTTTATCTTCTTAACAACACCATTCGACACTGGAGTCTCAGGGGCTCAAGATCCACTATTGCAGTAGGGAGGCTTTGAAAGAGCATGGATAGGTTGGGGGGCCTTCAGGAGTAAATGTCTTATGCCGCGTACACACGATCGGAAATTCCGCCAGCAAAAGTCCGATGTGAGCTTTTGGTCAGAAATTCCGACCGTGTGTATGCTTCATCGGACTTTTTCTGTCGGAATTTCCACCAGCAAAAGATTGAGAGCAGGTTCTCTATTTTTCCGAAATTCCGATCGTCTGTATGCAATTCCAACGCGCAAAATTCCTACGCATGCTCGGAAACAATTTGACGCATGCTCGGAAGCATTGAACTTAATTTTCTCGGCTTGTCGTAGTGTTTTACGTCACCGCCTTCTTGACGGTCGAAATTTCAGAGAACTATTGTGTGACCGTGGGTTTCTCCGACGGAAATTCTGATCGTGTGTAAGCGGCATCGACAATCTCATGACATTGATCTCTTTGACTGTGTCACAATTATTCAACATGATCTGCTTGTAGGAGGGGTGGTGCTACGCTGGTCAACTAGAACATGGCCACTTGCCTGGCAGATGGGGTACCTTTACTTGTGCTGATCTTTGTATACACTTGAACAAATAAACTGGACTCGATGCATGCACTAAATTAACTCTTCCATACCTGTGCACAGGCTGAGGGCCCCGGCGGTACAGATCTGCTCCAATTACTATGGGAGATGGATCGCTGCAGGAGGAGTGCCGATAAGATCTCCCTCTCTGCAAGAGGCTACCTTACCTGCCACATGAACACATTTAACAACAGGCTGCTTGCCAACCTTTGTTACCCTTTGTAACCACTGTACCTTCACACCGTATTGACTCTTTGTACTGATGTCTTCATACCCCAATGTGCTAGTAACCCTAACCGTAAACTATAAGTGACAGTTACTTGCATTACACCCCTTTAGACCAGGCAGAGGCAAAGTTTCAAAAGCTTTATTTGAGTAATGCAGCATGATGAGAACCACTAAATAGCAGATCAACATAAAGTACAGTCTTTCCCCTAAATACAGTCTTGTAGCTGCCTACCTGCACAGTAAAAAGTCCATTTTTGGCAAAGTCCCCGGTTGATATCTTCAAGGAGGGCTGCAAGTCCCAGCAGACCCCCAACATAGTAGCAGCTTTGCTGGAATCAGGAGCAGAAACACTCTCCCACCTCTTGCTGGCATGGCTGTGCCTTTCCTTCCTTTGCAGCAGGCTTTGTGTTGAAGGACTATAGGGCTCAGCAGTTCAATAGATGTTGGCAGGGATACTTCAGTAAAGACAGATAGTAGAGTAGGCAGCTTAAGGAGAGCCGAGCAGAACCTCCCCTGGGCAGAGAGTGTGCTGGAGGATCGGGCTACATGATAGCTACCAGCCTTTCTTTCTCCCACGTGGCTGGACTTGTTTGGGTAGAGCTCCCTCCAAATTTTTTATGCACAAGAAGGCAGGGAAGAGCCCAGTAGACCCGGGAAGTAAGTTAACCCTTTCCATCCCTGCCAGGAAGCAGCTAACTAGCACTTTCCAACCTGCTTACAAGCTACATAAGAAATTTCCCATTGCACCCTTGAAGGATCGATCTCACAATCTCACACATTTGCAGAAGCTGTAATTCACAGTAGAAACTATTAGAAATGAATCTCCTTTATTCAACTTCATCATAGATGCCTGTGATGGACATGCTTGGCACCCCGATTAGGTGCTTCCTTCCGCAAAACAGTACCTCCTGCCCTCAACACTACTCCAAGCAGACCGAGAGCTAATACCAGCCCTTTTTACCCCAACCACCGTACACAGTCAAGATGTGAAGTAAAATCCAAAATAATGGCTGTTTATTGAAGACACAAACTATATAACCACAGGAGGATATTCCCCTCCTGATCATATCACCTTAACAATACAAACTGTAAACAGGAATATAATTAACATAGTTAAACAACAGCCAACATATACTATAAACATTAAGTTAAAGTAGGACTTGGGCTAAAAACTAAATAACAATACGTGACAAAACTAAGTAGAATGTACAATACGTCTGTCTTGGTTTGTCATGCAAATGCAAGTATATAGACAAATGTACCTGCCCCCCCCCCCCCCCCACAGCCTGTCAGCTTCCTTTATTGTGGAGACAACAGGTCTTCCTCGTTTTCCAATTGTGTCCGTTGTCCCCTTTTGCATTATGCTGCTGTTATTGAGGAGACTATAGCGTGGCAGCTAGTGATGAGCCGAACACCCCCGGGTTCGGTTCGCACCAGAACCCGCGAACGGACCGAAAGTTCGAACGAACATTAGAACCCTATTAAATACAATGGATGCGAACGTTCGAATTCTAAAGTGCTAATTATAACAACTATTATGCATGTTATTGTCCTAAAAAGGGTTTGGGAACCCGGGTTCTGCACCAGGGGACATGTATCAATGCAAAAAGAAGTTTTAAAAACGGTCGTTTTTCGGGAGCAGTCATTTTAATGATGCATAAAGTGAAAAAAAAAAAGTCAAATATTCCTTTAAATATCGTACCTGGGGGGTGTCTAAAGTATGCCTGTGAAGTGCCACGTGTTTCCCGTGTTTAGAACTGTCCCTGCACAAAATGACACTTCTAAAGGAAAAAAAAGCCATTTAAAACTGCTTGCGGCTTTAATGTAATGTCTGGTCCCGGTAATATGGATGAAATTCTTTAAGAAAAATGGCATAGCTACCCCATGACCCCCCCCCCCCTACCCCAGCCCATTACCAGCCCCTTTGGGTCTTGTATGGATATTAAGGGGAACCCCGCACATAAAATAAAAAAGGCCCTATATACTCTGAACAGCCCTATACAGGCGGTGCATACAAGACAGGGACTGTAGGTTTGTTCTTATGTAGAATCTGTTTGTAATTTTGAACAGGTACATTGTTGAAGTGTAGCTCCAGACCAAAAATCTATTTTTAAACTTTTTGGAAAACATAGGTAAGGGTTATCACCCCTGTAACATTTGTTTTGCTGTCTGTGCCCCTGTTCAGAACATTTCACCTCACTTTCCGTCCCAATGACAACTGTTTTTGAAATGTGGTGTTTTTCTTGAAACAAGGATTGCTGATAAAGCATCAGTACAGAGGAGACACCTTTCTCCCATATTTATTCTTACAGGAGAGAATTTTCCTTCCTAGTGGTAGATTTCCTCTCACTTCCTGTTGTCTTCTTGCGTTTGCAAGTAGGAGTCGTTTGTAAGTTGGATGTTTGAAAGTAGGGACCTGCCGTATATACTCTGCAGAAATAGGCCCCTTAGTTGTTGGTGTTGGCACAACACTGTAAGCACTCACAGTTACTCTTGGTTGGTGCTGGAACGCCCTGCTGTCAACTATTATATCAGGAATTTTAATTACATATAATTGTTGAACAGTGGTAGTAAAAATTGGGCCTTTGATGGTGGTGCTGGTGCCACAACACTGTAAGCCCTGACAGTTACTCTTGGTGGGTGCAGCAATGGGCCCTGCTGTGAATTATTAGATCAAGAATTGTAATTACATGCCCCTGTTGAACAGGGGCTGAAAAATTGGGCCTTAGGCACTGGTGGCACAACACTGCAACCCCTCACAGATACTGTACTTGGAGCACAGCAATGAGCCCTGTTGCAAAGTATTGCTTCAAAAATTGTAATTACACGCCCCTGTTAAACAGGGGCTGAAAAATTGGGCGTTAGGCACTGGTGGCGGCACCCATAAACAAAAATGATCTTCCAAGCTATCATCATCAATCGTATCATTGAGGACTCGGAGGAGGAGGATAGCCAGTCAACATAACAGCACAGGCACTCAGCATCAGCATCAGTCTTGAAGGGATGTGACATGTTAAAATCAATTAGTCTGTTATATCAGCATCAGGTGTGTGGTAGCTGGTGGTGATCCAAGACTGGTTCATCTTGATGAAAGTCAGTCGATCAACCGAGTCGGTGGACAGGCGCACCCTGTGATCCGTGACAAATCCTCCAGCAGCACTGAATGTGCGTTCCGAAAGAACGCTGGATGCAGGACAGGCCAGTAGCTCAATTGCATACTGTGCAAGCTCTGGCCAGTGATCCATCCTCAAGACCCAGTAAGCCAGAGGATTTTCGGTGGGGAAGGTGTCCAAGTCTGACCTTGCCCCTAGATATTCCTGCACCATGTTTATCAGACGCTGGCGATGGTTGCTGGAACCGATCATACTTTGGGGCTGCGGACTAAAGAATTGTCTGAACGCATCGGTCAGACGGCCACCTTCCCCACCGCTCCTTCTTTGACTGGCCGAAGCCTCAGCAACTCGTTGTCCAGGACCAGGAGTTTGCAACCTCCCAGTCTCTGGGAACGCGTTGCACAGACCTTTCTGCAAGGCCTCCCGGAGTTGTCTCATCCTCTGCTCCCTCTGCGACGGTAACATAAGGTCCGCAACCTTACCCTTGTACCGTGGATCAAGGAGAGTGGCCAGCCAGTAATGGTCCCTCTCCTTGATCCGAAGAATACGAGGATCCTTCCGCAGACTTTGCAGGATCAGGGAGGCCATGCAGCGTAGGTTTGCTGAGGCATTCGCTCCGGAGTCCTCTGGGTCACTAAGGACGACATGATCCGCAGCCACCTCCTCCCAGCCACGTACAAGTCCACTGGTTTCTTGGGACTGTAAATCATCCCTAAAAGACTGCTGCTGATGATGCTGAGTGCCAGCCTCCACCTCCATGCTGACACAATCCTCCTCCTCCTCCTCCTCCTCCTCTTCCTGTGCGATGGGTGGGACAGAAGGAACACTGTCTGGGTAAAGGGGGCCTTGAGAGGCAAGGAAGTCCTCCTCTTCCTGCCTCTGTTCTGCCTCAAGTGCCCTGTCCATTATTCCACGCAGCGTGTGCTCCAACAGGTGGACAAGAGGTACAGTGTCACTGATGCATGCACTGTCACTGCTCACCATCCTCGTGGCCTCCTCAAATGGTGCCAGGACAGTGCATGCATCCCTGATCATGCCCCACTGGCGTGGAGAAAAAAAACCAAGCTCCCCTGACCCTGTCCTGGTGCCGTAGTCGCACAGGTACTCATTGATGGCCCTCTGCTGCGTGTGCAGCCGCTGCAGCATGGCCAACGTTGAGTTCCACCTGGTGGGCATGTCACATATAAGGCGGTTCTTGGGCAGGTTCAACTCCTTTTGCAGCTCAGCCAGGCGAGCACTGGCATTATAAGATCTGCGGAAATGCACACAGACTTTCCTGGCCTGCCTCAGGACATCCTGTAAGCCCGGGTACCTGCCCAAGAACCGCTGCACCACCAGGTTAAGGACGTGAGCCACACAGGGCACATGGGTCAGTTGTCCCTGTCGGAGGGCGGAGAGGAGGTTGGTGCCATTGTCGCAAACCACCATTCCTGGCTTAAGCTGGCGTGGCGTCAACCACCTCTCGGCCTGGCCCTGCAGAGCAGACAGGACCTCTGCCCCAGTGTGGCTTCTGTCCCCCAAACACACCAGCGCAAGCACGGCATGGCATCTTTTTGCCTGCGTACTTGCGTAGCCCCGTGAACGGCTACGGAGCACCGCTGGTTCATAGGACAAACCACAGGAAGAGGCCATGGAGGAAGAAGAAGAGGAGGGGGTGGAGGAGAGAGGTGTGTCACAACCAGTAGTAGCATTTTGGAGGCGTGGCGGTGGGACAACCTCCAACACTACTGCACCTTGTCCTGAATCCTTCCCAGCTGCCAAAAGAGTGACCCAATGGGCCGTGAAAGAAAGGTAACGTCCCTGTCCATGCCTGCTGGACCATGAGTCAGCGGTAATATGCACCTTACCGCTGACCGCCCTGTCCAGCGAGGCCAAGACATTGCCTTCCACATGCCGGTAGAGAGCCGGAATAGCCTTCCGTGAGAAAAAGTGGCGTTTGGGAACCTGCCACTGAGGAACCGCACATTGCACAAACTCACGGAAGGGGGCCGAGTCTACCAACTGAAAAGGCAGCAGTTGAAGCGCTAGCAATTTAGCCAAGCTAGCATTCAACCGCTGGGCATGTGGATGGCTGGGAGTGAACTTCTTTCGACGGTCCAGCAGCTGGGGCAGGGAAATTTGCCTGCTAGAATCGGACGTCGGTGTACTGCTAGCAGAGTGGGCGCAAGTACTTGGCTGTGACACACCTAATTCTACACCTTCATTCCTCTCAGTGCATGTTTCAGAGAGGACTGAAGTTATAGTGGGGTTGGAGATCCCAGCTGATGCGGTGCAAGGAGAGGTCCGCTTTGTTCTTTGGTGTGGGTCTTTGAGGTAGGCTTGCCAACGAGCTGCATGGCAGGTCAACATATGTCTGGTCAGGCATGTGGTACCCAAGCGGCTGATGTTTTGGCCACGCGATATACGCTTGAGACATATGTTGCAAACAGCAGCTGTGCGATCTGATGCACTAGCCTCAAAAAAGGCCCACACCAAAGAACTTTGACGGGCAGAGGCAGCGCCCTGCACAGGCGGAGCTCTGCGGTGTGATTCCGTCGGTGTACTGCCCTTACGCTGGCCACCAAAGGGCATCCTGCCTCGTTGGAGATGTGCCTCCTCCTCATCCTCCTCCTCCTCCTCTCTCCTATTAGGCACCCACGTGGAGTCAGTGACCTCATCATCCCCTCCCTCCTCATCACTGAAGCCAATCTGGCAGTATGCTGCAGCTGCTGGAACATGACTGCCAGATTGGTGTCCTTCTTGAGCATCCCCTCTGTCTGCTCTCACGCTACTGCCTTCCTCTAGCTGGGTTTCATCATCAGACCCTTCGAAACGCTGGGCATCCTCCTGGAGCATGTACCCAACACTGTGCTGAAACAGTTCGGGGGACTCCTCAGGAGGAGGACATGGTGGGTCTAGGGAAGGAGTGACTGATGATTTGTCTGACATTGATACCAGGGAAGACGACGCTTTGGCAGCTGCTTTTCCAGTACCCTGAGCCTGGGTGAGAGAGGATGAGGAGGAGGAGGAGGGCTTGGTCATCCACTCTACCAAGTCTTCGGCATGATGTGGCTCAACATGTCCAGCTGCCGAAAAGAAGGACAAGCGTGTCCCATGGCCATGTGCTGATGACAATGCACCGCGTCCACGACCAGCACTGTTGCCCCCAGACACAGAGCCTGCTTGCCCTCTTTTATTGCCTCCTGACTGTCTGCCTCTCCTTGTTTGCCTTCCAGACATTCTAATAGATGGCCTGCAGGGAGATGGGAAAAAAGCAATAAGGGCTACCTTCAGGTGTCCTTCTCTGTCCCTTGAAACAAGGACTTTCACAGTGAAAGAAACTGACACTCTCCCTACCTACAGTTTTCTGTCCCTAGAATAAATGTTTTTTTTAAGCACAATATAGCACAAGGACAATTCACTCACTGTCCTTACAGGTCCCTGGAAACAAGGACTTGCAGAGTGAAAGAAAAAAAACACTCTCCCTACCTACAGTTTTCTGTCCCTAGAAAAAATGTTTTTTTTAATCACAATATAGCACAAGGACAATTCACTCACTGTCCTTACAGGTCCCTGGAAACAAGGACTTGCAGAGTGAAAGAAAAAAAACACTCTCCCTACCTACAGTTTTCTGTCCCTAGAAAAAATGTTTTTTTTAATCACAATATAGCACAAGGACAATTCACTCACTGTCCTTACAGGTCCCTGGAAACAAGGACTTGCAGAGTGAAAGAAAAAAAACACTCTCCCTACCTACAGTTTTCTGTCCCTAGAAAAAATGTTTTTTTTAATCACAATATAGCACAAGGACAATTCACTCACTGTCCTTACAGGTCCCTGGAAACAAGGACTTGCAGAGTGAAATAAACTGACACTCTCCCTACCTACAGTTTTCTGTCCCTAGAATAAATGTTTTTTTTAAGCACAATATAGCACAAGGAGAATTCACTCACTGTCCTTCCAGGTCCCTGGAAACAAGGACTTGCAGAGTGAAAGAAAAAAAACACTCTCCCTACCTACAGTTTTCTGTCCCTAGAAAAAATGTTTTTTTTAATCACAATATAGCACAAGGACAATTCACTCACTGTCCTTACAGGTCCCTGGAAACAAGGACTTGCAGAGTGAAATAAACTGACACTCTCCCTACCTACAGTTTTCTGTCCCTAGAATAAATGTTTTTTTTAATCACAATATAGCACAAGGACAATTCACTCACTGTCCTTACAGGTCCCTGGAAACAAGGACTTGCAGAGTGAAAGAAAATAAACACTCTCCCTACCTACAGTTTTCTGTCCCTAGAATAAATGTTTTTTTTAAGCACAATATAGCACAAGGACAATTCACTCACTGTCCTTACAGGTCCCTGGAAACAAGGACTTGCAGAGTGAAATAAACTGACACTCTCCCTACCTACAGTTTTCTGTCCCTAGAATAAATGTTTTTTTAAGCACAATATAGCACAAGGACAATTCACTCACTGTCCTTACAGGTCCCTGGAAACAAGGACTTGCAGAGTGAAAGAAAAAAAACACTCTCCCTACCTACAGTTTTCTGTCCCTAGAAAAAATGTTTTTTTTAATCACAATATAGCACAAGGACAATTCACTCACTGTCCTTACAGGTCCCTGGAAACAAGGACTTGCAGAGTGAAAGAAAAAAAACACTCTCCCTACCTACAGTTTTCTGTCCCTAGAAAAAATGTTTTTTTTAATCACAATATAGCACAAGGACAATTCACTCACTGTCCTTACAGGTCCCTGGAAACAAGGACTTGCAGAGTGAAATAAACTGACACTCTCCCTACCTACAGTTTTCTGTCCCTAGAATAAATGTTTTTTTCAAGCACAATATAGCACAAGGAGAATTCACTCACTGTCCTTCCAGGTCCCTGGAAACAAGGACTTGCAGAGTGAAAGAAAAAAAACACTCTCCCTACCTACAGTTTTCTGTCCCTAGAAAAAATGTTTTTTTTAATCACAATATAGCACAAGGACAATTCACTCACTGTCCTTACAGGTCCCTGGAAACAAGGACTTGCAGAGTGAAATAAACTGACACTCTCCCTACCTACAGTTTTCTGTCCCTAGAATAAATGTTTTTTTTAAGCACAATATAGCACAAGGACAATTCACTCACTGTCCTTACAGGTCCCTGGAAACAAGGACTTGCAGAGTGAAAAAAAAAAAACACTCTCCCTACCTACAGTTTTCTGTCCCTAGAAAAAATGTTTTTTTTTAAGCACAATATAGCACAAGGACAATTCACTCACTGTCCTTCCAGGTCCCTGGAAACAAGGACTTGCAGAGTGAAAGAAAAAAAACACTCTCCCTACCTACAGTTTTCTGTCCCTAGAAAAAATGTTTTTTTTAATCACAATATAGCACAAGGACAATTCACTCACTGTCCTTACAGGTCCCTGGAAACAAGGACTTGCAGAGTGAAAGAAACTGACACTCTCCCTACCTACAGTTTTCTGTCCCTAGAATAAATGTTTTTTTAAGCACAATATAGCACAAGGACAATTCACTCACTGTCCTTCCAGGTCCCTGGAAACAAGGACTTGCAGAGTGAAAGAAACTGACACTGTCCCTACCTACAGTTTTCTGTCCCTACAATAAATGTTTTTTTTAAGCACACTATAGCACAAGCACAAAACACACTGACACTCTCCCTACCTATCCTTCTCTTTCCCTAAACTAAAGGAATCCAGGTTAAGCAAGAAAGAAATAAAAGTCACTGTCCCTGCCTATGCTGCTCTATCCCTGCTCCGGAACACACTACACTAGGCCTTTTATAGTGTGGGGCGTGTACTAAACACCCTCAGCAATAATTGGCCACAGGCATCCTGCCTGTGGCCAATCATTGCTCTCCTCGCTGCCGGCGCTGTGATTGGCCAAGCATGCGGGGTCACAGTGCATGCTTGGCCAATCACAGCGCCTGGATGACACTGCGATGGCGTAGTGCATTGTGGGCCGTTCGCGTCACTCGAATTTGGCGCGAACGGCCCAAATCGTTCGATCTTCGTCGAACGATCGAACAGCCGATGTTCGAGTCGAACGTATGTTCGACTCGAACACGAAGCTCATCCCTAGTGGCAGCATGATGTCATTAGTGGGTATTGCTTCCTATGCTTAGAAAGCCTTAGCGTGTTAATCAACTTAGAAGACACTCTGAGACTCTGCCCACTCTTCTCACATTCAGCTCATTATGCCCTTCCTGTGTCCCGCCTTTGACTCTGTCCACTGCCCATTGAATCAGGGGAACTGTAGTTCCCTGTGCAAGACACAGACGCTAGTATAGAGGAGGGCAATGACATGCTATCTCTGCAAGACTCCTCCCAGCAGCACTATCTGAATCCAGCAGCAGAGGCTCATGGAGAAGGGTGAGAGTAAGCAATTGTAGGTGTAAAATGACATAACAATGATTTTATTCATTATATTTAATAATGTGTGTCATTTTCATGAGCTTTGTTAATGGTTCACTAAAAATATATAGGCTGCCTTTAGTTGTACTTTAATTAAACAACTAGCCACCTGGATGACTCAGTGCCCATCCAGACTATTTGGCACCAAGCCCCTCACACTGGATACAAAGTACATTACACATTATCATAAGCATAAACATCCCACAATGGTTCAATAACAAGGTACAGTGGTCAACTATTATTCACCTGTTCAAGAGATGAACAGACTGACAGAAACAATAGGTGACTTATTTAACACACTTAACAATGGCAGAGACATGAACTTGTGTAATCTTTCCACTAGACAAGTCATCAGACGACAATGTCCCAGCAGTTTGATACAATGGAATTATTTATCTTCATAGATCTCCTGAGGATTATTGTGGATAAATAGTACTGTCCCAAGCAGGCGCGGGCTGGGGCGGGTGGCAAGGTGGAGATTTCCCCCCGGGCCGCTTTCATTATCTTTTAAAACGGCCGCGGTCCGCAGCGCTAGCTGTCTGTTTTTTTTTTTTTCAAAAGTCGGCCGCGGCGGCCGCCGATTGGCTGGCTGGCTGCTGCCTTCTGCACACGCACTGCATTGTGGGAGTTGTAGTTCGGCCGCGCTGTATAGGTAATGAACCTATCAGCGCAGCAAACTACAACTCCCACGAGTCTCAGAGGCAGCCAGGCAGGTCATGTGGAACGTCAGGGGAGGGTCAGGGGGTACGAGCGGCGTCAAGAGCGTCACACTCGTGGGTTGGCTTGGGACTGGCTGCAGAGGAGAGACGTGATCTTATCACGGTGCAAGGCTAAAGTAAGTGTGAATGATGACCCCCCGCCAGCCTCCCCCCCCCTCGGCCAGCCACACTCAGCCAGCCCCCCCCCTCGGCCAGCCACACTCAGCCAGCCCCCCCCCTCGGCCAGCCACACTCAGCCAGCCCCCCCGCCCTCGGCCAGCCACACTCAGCCAGCCCCCCCCCTCGGCCAGCCACAGCCAGCATACTCAGCCCAGCACCCCCCTCCCCAGCCAGCATACTTAGCCCAGCACCCCCCTCCCCAGTCAGCATACTCAGCCCAGCACCCCCCCCCCTCGGCCAGCCACACTCAGCCAGCCCCCCCCGCCCTCTGCCAGCCACACTCAGCCAGCCCCCCCCTCGGCCAGCCACAGCCAGCATACTCAGCCCAGCACCCCCCTCCCCAGCCAGCATACTTAGCCCAGCACCCCCTCCCCAGTCAGCATACTCAGCCCAGCCCCCCCCCGCCCTCGGCCAGCCACACTCAGCCAGCCCCCCCCCTCGGCCAGCCACAGCCAGCATACTCAGCCCAGCACCCCCCTCCCCAGCCAGCATACTCAGCCCAGCACCCCCCTCCCCAGTCAGCATACTCAGCCCAGCACCCCCCCCCTCGGCCAGCCACAGCCAGCATACTCAGCCCAGCACCCCCCTCCCCAGCCAGCATACTCAGCCAGCACCCCAACCCCCCCCGGCCAGCATACTCAGCCCAGCACCCCCCTCCCCAGCCAGCATACTCAGCCAGCACCCCAACCCCCCCCCGGCCAGCATACTCAGCCCAGCACCCCCCTCCCAGCCAGCATACTCAGCCAGCACCCCAACCCCCCCCTCCCACGGCCAGCATACTCAGCCCAGCACCCCCCTCCCCAGCCAGCATACTCAGCCAGCACCCCAACCCCCCCCCGGCCAGCATACTCAGCCCAGCACCCCCCCCTCGGCCAGCCACAGCCAGCATACTCAGCCAGCACCCCAACCCCCCCCCCAGCCAGCATACTCAGCCCAGCACCCCCTCCCCAGCCAGCATACTCAGCCCAGCACCCCCTCCCCAGCCAGCATACTCAGCCCAGCACCCCCCTCCCCAGCCAGCATACTCAGCCCAGCACCCCCCTCCCCAGCCAGCATACTCAGCCCAGCACCCCCTCCCCAGCCAGCATACTCAGCCCAGCACCCCCCTCCCCAGCCAGCATACTCAGCCTAGCATATATTTTTTTTATGAAGTCGGCCAGATGCACGGCCGCATGCTGTGGCATTCTGGGACTTGTAGGCGGCAGGCTACACAAACGCCCTGTGATTGGCCGAACAGGGTCATGTGCGGCCGCACGCTGTGGAATTTTGGGACTTGCAGTCATGATCCGAGACTCGCATCATAAGTCATGATGCGACCCTCGCATCATGACTACAAGTCCCAGAATTCCACAGCGTGCGGCCGCACATGACCCTGTTTGGCCAATCACAGGGCATTTGTGTTGTGCGCGCCCTGCAAATGGATCGGCGGAGCTGGTCACGTGTGGATGCGGCCAAGCGGGGCTGGTCGTTACCACTTGCTGGAGTCCTGCCTCTCTGCGTGTTTCTGAGGTCTCTAAGTCTCATCTACCCCCCTCTCTGTCAGCGCCCCTCCCCTAGCCTCTCCTCTGTCAACCCACCCCTCCTCTGTCAGCCCACCCCCCATCTCAGCCCACCCCGTCAGCCCTGCTCTCTCAGCCCACCCCCCTCTGTCAGCCCACCCCTCCTCTTTTAGCTCCTATCTGTCAGCCCACCCCTCCTCTGTCAGCTCACTCCCTCCTCTGTCAGCCCACCCCCGTCAGCCCTGCTCTGTCAGCCCACCCCCCCTCTCAGCCCACCCCTCCTCTATCAGCTCCCCTCTGTCAGTCCACCCCCCCTCTGTCAGCTCACTCCCCCCTCTGTCAGCCCACCCCCTCTCTGTCAGCCACAGCAGGGAGCCAGGCCAGCCACCTGCAGCAGGGTGCACTGTGCCAGCCAGCCACCCACCCACCCACTGACCCACAGCAGGGAGCCAGGCCAGCCACCCACCCACAGTAGGGTGCACCGTACAAGCCAGCCACTGACCCACAGCAGGGAGCCAGGCCAGCCACCAACAGCAGAGTGCACTGTGCCAGCCAGCCACCCACCCACCCACTGACCCACAGCAGGGAGCCAGGCCAGTCACCCACAGCAGGGTGCACAGTGCAAGCCACCCACTGACCCACAGCAGGGAGCCAGGCCAGCCACCCACAGCAAGGTGCACCGTGCAAGCCAGCCACTGACCCACAGAAGGGAGCCAGGCCAGTCACCCACAGCATGCTGCACCGTGCCAGCCACCGACCCACCCACTGACCCACGGCAGAGAGCCAGGCCAGCCACCAACAGCAGGGTGCCAGGCAGCCACCCACAGAAGCCAGCCACCCAGAGCAGGGCCAGGGTGCCAGCCACCCATGGTGACTCATCCACAGCAGGGTGCCAGCCAGCCACCCACGGTGACCCACCCACACCAGGAAACCAGCCAACCACCCACAGGAGCCAGCCAGCCATGGTGACCCACCCACAGCAGGGAGCCAGCCAGCCACCCACAGAAGCAAACCAGCCACGGTGACTATCCACAGCAGGATGCCAGCCAGCCAGCCACCCACGGTTACCCACCCACACCAGGGATCCAGCCAGCCACAGCAGGGTGCCGGCCAGCCACCAACAGGTGCCAGCTAGCCACCCACAGGAACCAGCATCAGAGGATGCGGGAGCCAGCCACAGCTACAGCACCCATAGTTAAGGTAAGAGTAGTGCTAAAATTTTATTTCTACTTTGTGAGAGGTTGGGGCAGGGGTTAGAGTCATGGCACAAAGAGGGGGTCCCATTAGACTCTGTTGTAGCCTGACAGGGGGCCCTTGCTTTATTTGGTCTGGGGGCCCTGGGTGTTGTCAGTCTACCCCTGGGCAGCAAGGCGCGCCAGGGAGTTGGGACCCACATGACTGGCTTGGGCTGCAAGTTTACTTGACCCCAGGACAGGAGCATCACTTCACACCCCCAGGATCGGAGGAGGCCATGCAAGGACCTGCTGAGCTGGTACTGGCAAGGGCAGCTGCCATCACTGAGGTGAGAGACCCTGACACCCGCAGCTGAACCCCACATCCCATCTACCCCCCCATACACCCTATTTACCCTGCCCCAGGCAAGTGCCCACCCAGTAACCTAAAAATCGCCCTCAACAATGTGGGTCCTGCTGGGAGCTGGCCATGGCCAGCAGGACCCCCAGGTGCACAGGCAGCTCCCAGCAGGACCCACATGTGTGGGTCCTCCTGGGAGCTGGCCACTGACCTGTGGGTCCTGCTGGCCACTGACCTGTGGGTCCTGCTGGCCACTAGCCTAGGGTGACCAGACATCCCCGCACTGAGGACACTGTCCCTGGACCAAGTCTGGCCAATTGGGAGCGGGTGCACCGCAAGATGGGGCAGTGGGAGGGCGCCCAGGGTCTGTGTCCATTGGGCTGCCTCGGAGGGGGAGCGCCACCAGATTTCACAGAGTGGGGATCTCCCACTTACCTGGCGGCCACTGTCATACAAAGTCGCGCCTCCTGGACTGGCTCTTATGATAGACAGCACACTGATGACTTCCATCATGGGAGTGGCCACGCTGGGCAAGTGGGAGATCTCCGCTCTGTGTAATCCGGCTGCTCTCCTCTCTAATCCCCATGCACTGAACAGACTGCGCTGATGGGCACTGGTGAGGCTGCGCTGATGGGCACTGGGGATGGTGAGCTTATTCGGTGGTTCAAAGGGCCACTTAACTGGACTTGCCCCCCAGGCCTAAGGCTGCCAGCCCTCCCCTGGTCCCAATCCAGTCTACATGAGGGCCACCATATCTCTTCTTACCATTACCCTGTACAAGATTAATATTACAAAAAAGGTACATGGTTAGTGGCGCTCACTGAAATATAGCATGGGACACTAGGTCCAAAGAAGTCCTTTAAGCAGTTTGCTTTGTGGTGAGGTAACAGTCTTTTTGCACTTCTAGGCTGCCTTGCAAATAAGGGAGAGCAGAAGCTGTACTCCAGAGCATTTAAAGAGATAAAAAACAAAGGCAGGCGCCGCTGAAGTAAAACTGTGTGATTTTAATATAGCAGTAACATTAAAACACTCACATTAAGGTGTCTTTAGATCGGCATGTGGGGGTCCTGTGGGATGTGCACCTCCGCTTGTGCCAGCAATGTTCAAGCCCAGTGCACTGGAGCCGGTGTTCAATCCTGTGGAGAGTTTTCCGGGTCTCGTGCGGCGGCCGAATGGAGGCCTCGAATGGAGGCCTCGAATGGAGGCCTCTCACAGGACCAAGCATCTTGGTCCTGTGACGCCATCCCGCCCCACGCTGCACCTCAGCACTCAGCACAGACGAGCAGCTTGCGCTCCAGGCCACCATCATTCGTGTTACAAGGTCTCATGTGTGAATGGGGAGCAGGTGTGTTAAATTTGGTGTTATCGCTCTCACTCTCTCACATCGGTCACTGGAAGTTCAACATGGCACCTCATGGCAAAGAACTCACTGAGGATCTGAAAAAATAATTGTTGCTCTACATAAATATGACCTTGGCTATAAGAAGACCCTGAAACTGAGCTGCAGCACGGTGGCCAAGACCATACAGTGGTTTAACAGGACAGGTTCCACAGAACAGGCCTCGCCATGGTCAATCAAAGAAGTTGAGTGCACGTGCTCAGCTTCATATCTAGAGGTTGTCTGTGGGAAATAGACATATGAGTGCTGCCAACATTGCTGAAGAGGTTGAAGAGGTGTGGGATCAGCCTCTCAAACCATACGCCGCACACTGTCTCAAATTGGTCTGCAAGGGCTGTCATCCCAGAAGGAAGCCTCCTCTAAAGATGATGCACAAGAAAGCCTGCAAACAGTTTGCTAAAAACAAGCAGACTAAGGACATGGATTACTGGAACCATGTCCTGTTGTCTGATAAGACCAAGATAAACTTATTTGGATCAGATGGTGTCAAGTGTGTGTGGCGGCAACCAGGAGAGGAATACAAAGACAAGTGTGTCTTGCCTACAGTCAAGCATGGTGGTGGGAGTGTCATGGTCTGGGGCTGCATGAGTGCTCCCGGCAATGGGGAGCTACAGTTCATTGAGGGAACCATGAATGCCAACATGTACTGTGACATACTGAAGCAGAGCATGATCCCCTCCCTTCAGAGACTGGGCCGCAGGGCAGTATTCCAACATGATAAAAACTCCAAACACACCTCCAAGACGACCACTGCCTTGCTAAAGCAGCTGAGGGTAAAGGTGATGGACTGGCCAAGCATGTCTCCAGACCTAAACCCTAATGAGCATCTGTGGGGCATCCTCAAATGGAAGGTGGAGGAGCGCAAGGTCTCTAACATCCACCAGCTTCGTGATGTCGTCATGGAGGAGTGGAAGAGGACTCCAGTGGCAACCTGTGAAGCTCTGGTGAACTCCATGCCCAAGAGGGTTAAGGCAGTGCTGGAAAATAATGGTGGCCAAACAAAATATTGACACTTTGGGCCCAATTTGGACATTTTCACTTAGGGGTGTACTCACTTTTGTTGTCAACGGTTTAGACATTAATGGTTGTGTGTTGAGTTTTTTTGAGGGGACAAAAAAGTTACACTGTTATACAAGCTGTACACTCACTACTTCACATTGTAGCAAAGTGTAATTTCTTCAGTGTTGTCACATGAAAAGATATAATAAAATATTTACAAAAATGTGAGGGGTGTACTCACTTTCGTGAGATACTCTACAAACCATGTGTGTTGCACTGTGTTGTATCTGTAGCCACCCCCTCACCCCGTCCTCTTTAGCTAGGGGTATGTCACGCGACAGAGTGAGGTGCGCTACGGCCCATGTCCTCCCCATTACGGCGGGTGAGGTGAAGGCCAATACCTGATGTTTCCTCGGGCCGGTGTGTCCTGAGCATGTACCGAGTCTGTCGTGCAGAAGTCACCGAACCACCCTTTGCTCCCATTAACAGAGTCCATACACCGATCACAGTCCAACTGTTGGTTTATTTCGTATCTCCACATACAGGCAATGCGATGGCATGATACGGTGAGATGAGCAGGTCGAGGCACTATAATGATCTGGGTCCCTACATCCCCTATGCTATGACCAAGGGTTGTAGGAGTCTTGACATGAATACCTCCGTTGCGTTGCGGCCCCTATCAGGGAAAGATGTCCTCCAAGGGAGTTACCGAAGGCCCACCCGTCACCGGGTTGACACTACACCGGGTCTTCGAACGGGTGACCTCCCCAGCCTCCTCACCTCAGATGCGGGTCCCCTCGCAAGGGGCGCCCTGGAGCAATTTCACCCTCGCGGGACCCAGTTGGAGTCACCGGGTCCCAGGCCTCCTCAATAGTACCTCACCCCAGGCTGAAGGTGCCTGGGATGGACTCCATCTTCATTCCGGCCAGGCCTAGGGCGCCTAGGCCGGAACCTTGAACCGCCCGCACCCAGGCCTAAGGTGCCTGGGTGCGTGAAGAGATGATCCCCGAAAAGACCTTGTGGCGAGGGCGTCTCCCCCTTTTATCGCCTCCCGTCGATACCACGGCGGGTTCCCCGCCCCGGCCGTACCATCTCCAGGAAGGGACAAAGAAGGGTAGCACTCCGGTAGTGATTCTACCCTGAGCCAGTAGGTACACTGACACCCACTGGTCAAGGAGAATATTACACCACCCAATCCTCCACGAATAACAAAAAGGGGTCTGAACCCTAACACAATTACACACTTGGGTCACACTACCCCCAGGTGTATCCCACTAAATTGAGGACCCCACTACATATCCCTTCAATATAATATACATTCTGGTGTGAAAAACAATAAATAAAGCAAGTCCACATAAAAGTCCAAAAGTGATTTCAGATATGTGCATCCACTTGTGAACCTGAAAATTTAATGAATCTCCTTCACCAGCTCCAGTGTTCCAGCCACCACCACAAGAACATGCTTACCAGTGTCCAAGACCTCACAGCACAAGAGGCCTAAAATCACTTTTGATCCCTCTGAAAGGGGATGGATGTCTTTCTCTGTGCAGGATATTGTTCACATTAAAACCTGGTCTCAGGAACCTCATAGTGTAGCAATTTTTACCACCTTTTATTTTTAAAATCCAGCTAACATACTCAGAACATACAAAGGATAGTCAGGCATTAACAAAAAAAATAAATAAATGCTGCTCATCCGAGCCAGCATAATGATGTCACAGCTCCACCCCGCCCTTACGCGTTTCATTCCATAGAAAGTTGTCCAAGGGATGCCAGGGTGCCAAATATACCCAAAAAACAGAAAACGTAGTGCAAGCACTGCTTTTTCAGATCGTGTGGCCCCAACCACATGTGGTTTGATGGAAATAAACGTGCTGCCTTTGAGGCGCCATTATCAATTAATGGTACTGGCATGCGTCTTGCAAGGGCAGTGTGTTCATGTGTGAACAAACTCTAAATATAATAAGAAAGAGGACCTTAAATAGCGGGACTTTAAATAAAGTATGTGCAGGATAAAGGTCTAATTGTTTTGTAGTAGTGGACATATCTATGGTACATTGTATATCTTATATTCACATAATTGATTCATAAGTAACTATATTCTATAATTCAGAGAAATTCATAAATATACACATGAGTAGATACCTGCATGGTTAAAATTCTAATTCATAACAGGGAGGGACGATAGAATGTACAAAATTCAAATTTTACCGCTTTATTATATAAAAGTAAAATTAATGTATGGTTCAATGCAGTCCATACAATGGATAAACATGGAGGAATAATAACGAAGAACAGAGTACACAGACAGGAAACATGCTGTTATGACACATAATTGAAACGTGATATCTGTTTGCTCTACGCGTTTCGCCACTAATTGTCGCTCATCAGGAGAAGCTTGTATTGTGTCTCTGCAATGACATAAATAATAGACATAAATAAAATCTCAGATTGATCCATTGCATTTACACATTTGAGAGACAATGATCAAAGGGTCAGAGTCCCAGCTGGTACTTACAGGGTATCCATGTACTGCTGGCATGGGAGTCGGGAGTCTCCCCCCGGCGGCTGAGACGGGGCACTTCATAGATATACGGGGCTCGCCATAGATATATGTTCCATAGATATGTCCACTACTACAAAACAATTAGACCTTTATCCCGCACATACTTCATTTAAAGTCCCGCTCTTTCTGTCCTCTTTCTAATTATACAAATACAGGGATGGAGGTAAATGAGTAATGCGTCATTACCTCATTTAAAGTCCCACCAAATCCTCTTTTTATTATAAACTCTAAATATGTATTCGTATTTCCTGTTCTTCAGTTCAGGAAATTAGGGGGGAAATCTCTCCAACAGGACACAGCAAAAAATAAACTGACAAGGATTTTACTCTTCCCTGCTTAGTCAAAAAAAAAAAAAACTTTTAGGAGTTTAGTTAGATACTTGTTTGCCTTAAAGCGGTTGTATACCCGCTGACTTTTTTTTTATTTTTATACACCTGTAAAGGAAAAGGCATAATGAGCTTGTATGCACAGCATACAAGCTCATTATGAAATACTTACCTTAGAACGAGGTGTCGGTGTCCCTCCCGGTCCACGCCGAGGCAGCTGACATTATGCCTCGGCGTGTCTTCGGGGTATCGCGGCTCCAGCGCTGTGAGTGGCTGGAGCCGCGATTCGTCAGTCCCGCATGTGCGTGGGAGACTTCTTTCCGGCAAGGTGCGCCGGGCCTTCAGCCGAGAATCCCCTGTGCGCATGCACCGCTGCAGTCAGCGGCGCAGTGCACGGGGAATATCTCCTAAACCGTAAAGGTTTAGGAGATATTTCTTTTACCTACAGGTAAGCCTTAGTATAGGCTTACCTGTAGGTAAAAGTTACAAAAAGACTATACAACCGCTTTAATATGATTGAATAGAACTTGATAAAGTTTATAGAAATAAATCAATTTATAAATCAATGTCTAATTTTGGCATAGTCGGAAAAGTGATGTGCATCCTACTCGCGTATTGCATTAATTCCATGGTATCTGCACAGCCCAAAGATTCCTAGTAACTAACTGAAATTATTCAATGCATTGGTGCAGGCTAAATTTCCAATGCAAATGAAGCCAGTACTCAGGTGAATTACAGTCATAATTGGCACTTTTCTAACAGCTGTTTTTCATGTTGTACAAAAAGGGCAGCTTCATACAACCTATTGGGGTTTGCACTAAGGTCATCCAAAAATGAATAATGACACATTATTCCACAGAGTATTTCATCATGTGTCTGAAATTCATATTTTGAGATAATGTTCAGCGCCTTTCACAAAAATTTTAATATATGCTATTTTGTTTAACCACTTAAGCCCCGGACCAATACGCAGCAGCAGAAACCAGGCCCCTTTTTTGTGATTCGGCACTGCGTCGCTTTAACTGACAATTGCGCGGTCGTGCGATGTGGCTCCCAAACAAAATTGGCGTCCTTTTTTTTCCCACAAATAGAGCTTTCTTTTGGTGGTATTTGATCACCTCTGCGGTTTTTATTTTTGCGCTATAAACAGAAATAGAGCGACAATTTTGAAAAAAATTACATATTTTTTACTTTTTGCTATAATAAATATCCCCAAAAAATATATAAAAAAACAATTTTTTTCCTCAGTTTAGGCCGATACGTATTCTTCTACATATTTTTGGTAAAAAAAAAATCGCAATCGGCTTTTATTGATTGGTTTGCGCAAAAATTATAGCGTTTACAAAATATGGGATAGTTTTAATGCATTTTTATAAAAAAATTTTTTTTACTAGTAATGGCGGCGATCAGCAATTTTTTTCATGACTGCGACATTATGGCGGACACATCGGACACTTTTGACACATTTTCCGGACCATTGTCATTTTTACAGCGATCACACAGAGCGGAGATCACTGACATTGTCAGTAGGGGAGCGGGGAGATGTTGTGTTTACACTAACATCTCCCCGCTCCGTGCCTCCGTGAGATGATCACGGGGATCCCCGTGGCGATCGAGTCCGCTGGACCCACGGTCCGACTCACGGGGAAGGCAGGAGGGGCCGCGCGCGCGACCCCGATGTCGGCAGTTAAAGGGCCACGTACAGGTACGTGATTGTGCCTGCACAGGCCATTCTGCCGACGTATATATACAGTGAGGGGTCTTTAAGTGGTTAAAGGGACCCCAGTAAATGATGTAGTGGATTATATAGCACCTTAAAAGAGAATGCAGGAATAAAAATAACAACGATTCATACTCACCAAGGTGGATGCAACAAAAGTCCGATATTGCATCTGTCCCCTGTCACCTCTACACTTAGAACCGAGCGATCAAACACTGCCGATCTCTCGGTTCTCAGTCTTCAGTGAGCAGAGAGCTGATAACTGTCAGTCACCAGAGATCTTCTCTGCTCCTCCAGCGGTCACTGGAGTGCCGAGCTGTGGAGGCGGCGGGAGTGGCTGGCTCAGGCTCTCGGCAGCTCACTGAGAGGCTGAGCCAGCTGCCGGTCCAGACATCTGGGTGCATCATGACATTAAATTCGGGATATATTCCAGTGGCGGCTGGTGGTTTTTTCTCTTGGGGGATGGCAAACATTCACCCGGCAGCAACCCTCCCGGAGGACAGTCCGTGACATCAAAGCCCTGCACTTACCCCATCTAGGAAGCAGGCAATGTGTCCGGCAGATTTCTTACTCCTCCTGTGGTGTGGATCATGACAGCTTCCTCCGTGCATTCCCCTCCTCCTCCTCTTAGGCGTCCAAGAGGATCGCCTGACCTTTCAGCTAATTAAAAAATGTGTATCAGACCCGCACTTCCTGATTGGCGGAGAGGCAATTCAGTGTTAGAAAAGCGACTATATGTGTGCTTTTCTAACACACCTGGGTGGGCTCCGAACGCAATGCTCTGCGCCACGAGTCCACCCTATTTCAAAGCCTATTAGAGCCTATGGCTGAAAGGGGCCAGACGCATGAATAGGGGGTGGCCGCGGCGGCCGTGGATAGATTCATGCTATGCATGAATCTATCTATTAATCATATAGGGGGTGGCATGGATAGAGAGGGCAGCCCGTGCGCCCGGGCCGCCCCATAATTTATTCAGAGTCTGGACAGGCTGAGTGATGTCAGCCCACAGCAGGCTTTATCTTACTGAATATAACTAAATACGGGTCACAGGAGTGCAGAACTAAGTGGACTCCTGTGATCCCCAAGAGAAGTAGGACCAAAAGAGCTTTGGCCCTACCGCTCCTTTAATTTAACAACGGAGAAAAGAAAAACTAGTGGGTTGTGCCACAATCCAAATTCACACCAGAGTGTACATAATACATATCCAGTAGATCTATAACTAGGGTGATATACACTATATTGTCAAAAGTATTGGGACACCTGCCTATACACGCACATGAACTTTAATGGCATTCCAGTCTTAGGTTTGGCATTTAAAGTCCATTGAACCCAGAGCAGTTCGGCTCATCCCTAACTTTTACCTACAAATCAGATTTAAGCAGTTTTTTTTTTTCTATTGCAGATTACAAATAAAAAGAGGTTTGTTGAATACTTTGGGTAACATTTGCATTTTTCCCTTAAGGCATTTTTTCTAAGACTAGTTTGACAATTTGTGCTGCATATTTGTATGCTTATTAAGCCATCTTGATTAAATTAAAAAAATAAAATAAAACCACAGGATCACATATTTATTCTTTTCTTTTTCATTACTGCCTAAGTTACCCAAAAAAAAAAAAAAAATGCCATCTGTTATTGCTTGAATTTTGATATGAAAGTATTATTGGAATGTTGTCACTGCACTGTAAGGATCCATATGGCATTTTTTTCTCACCCAAATCTCACCGGTTAAGAATATTGGTACACCATATGGGCTTAATGCTATTTTCTTATTATTTCAATGAAACATGTAATTGAATGACATATCCCGTTAAGTCAAGAGTACACAGTTAAACTCTCGAAAACATAGTTGAGTCATTCTGTCCCGTTGTCATTCAGTCTCTCCAAACGAGCTCATTAAGGTTTTTTTTTTTTTGGGTTCTAAGTGCCATAAGCAAACTCTAATTAAGAGTATGTTTGGTATCCAAATATCCATTTAGGAGGGGAAAAAAAGCAGATGGTTTATAAACTTTGAGACATCTAGATTTGCCCTGATTTCTTGTTGCGAAAATGTTTCAAAATATATTTCACAACACTTTAAAATTGTATTTTGCACACAGTGGGGACCTGGGGCATCTTCACAATAATAAGGAGAACTTAATAAAGGCTTCTACTGGATAAGAGTGCTCTTAGCCAAGCTTGGATTGGATATCTGCCAACATTGTTGGGGGATTTACTAAAATTGGAGTGTGCTAAATCTAGTGCAGCTCTGCATAGAAACCAATCAGCTTCTAGATTTTATTTTCAAAGCTTATTTGAAAAAGTTGAAGTTAGAAGCTGATTGGCTACTATGCACCAGAGTTTGCACTCTTCAGTTTTAGTACATTTACCCCAATGTTTTTTAACCAGAAAGACTGGCACGTTGGAGAATGTTTAAAGCCCAACTCTAAATTGCTCAGCCTCTCTCCTCTCTCCACATGCACACGCATGTACCTACCTCCAAATCCCCTTCCCCCTAGACCCCATTTATTTATTTTTTAGCATACATACCTTTTTTCCATCTGTTGCATAGCTGGTCAAATGATGGGTGATGTCTTCTTCCCCCTTAGTGCTCCTCAGATGGTGCTGAATTCTGTAGACAATGGCAGTCAATGTGATTCTCTAAAGCAGGGGTCTACAAACTTTCCAAAGTTTACTGTCCTTCAGACTTCAGACTAGGGGGAAAGACTGTGCCCAGTGGGAGTAAACAATGCCTAATCTTTAGTATTAGAGGGAGAAATAGTTGGTGTCAGTGGAAGGAATTATGCCCCATCGTTGGCATCAGTGGAAAGAATAGTACCCTGTTGTGTTGGTGTCAGTGGCAGAAATAATGCCTCAAGGGCCAAAAAAAGGCATGCAAAGGGCCACATCTGGACCCAGGGCCCCAGTTTAGAGACTACTGTTCTGAAGCGATCGGCAGAGTAAATGTAAGAATCCCTACAATGACAGTAAAAGGGTTCAAATAGATCTAAACCCTAACTATATGACATAGTTTGTACTGTTTATTATAAAACAATTTTATTTTTTCATAAAACACTGTTTTTAGCTCATATTCGATCTGTTTTGCTCTTGGTGCTGCTGGTCTCCTCCAGTCTTTTTCAGGAAATTTATGCCTAGATTTACTCCAGTGTCAGTTGTGCATCATTTTTTGGGATCGGCAACTTGATAGTCACAACAGTGGATTATGCCTGTGCAGAGTGTTTCACGATCAGGCATCAGGCTTGAAGACCAGTTGCTATAGCAGTTGCAGGACTACCACCGACCAGCAGGATAGGTACACAGGCAGTCACCCTGGCAGATTACGTGGGCTCACCTGAGGCACGGAGTCTAAGTACTAACTGGTGTTCGCCAGAGCTCCTGATTGTGGAGATGGATTTAGCTGCATGTTAGTAGCAGGTAGCGGTCCTCAGGATCACTCCACCAGGAGGTGAGCAAGCCAGGGCGAGATACTGGCTGAGAAAGCACAATAACCTGGCAAAGAGGAAGTGCAGAGACACGGCTTAAATAAGAAAGTTCATGGGAGGAGCAAAGAGTTCAAGGTTCAGCAGAAGTCAAGGCACAAGGCAGGGTTGTCCAATGGATCAGACAGGGTGCTGTCCACCATCTCAGGTAGTTCCGCAGGAAGAGAAGAGGTCCCATGTTCAAGCCCAGGCCCTGAGAGTGTGTCAGCATGTATACCTATAGCACGGATTTTGTTCATGGACACTTGTTGTGGACTCACTTCATTGTTGTGTTGTATTTTTCACTTTGAGACCCGTGTCTTGGAGCTCTCTTACAATCATTTCAGCGCTACAGTACATCTTTATTCACATGCATACCTATAGCCTTAAGATTGCCGCACTAAAAGGAGTGATATAACCAAAACACAAAATATAAATGTATATATGTGTATATACAGTGATCAGTCTATGAAGAGATTTAATATGAGTGGCTATACCTGTCACAAGCACTGGTCAAAAGGCTTGACTATGCCCGCCCTTCCCCTTCCACTCCTCCATTCAAGTTGTATTGTGGGTTTGCGCAATAAAAATTGCTCTATGAATGGAAGACCATTGGTTGAACGAAAGGTCCACCTCATCCTGGTTGGGGTGGTTGATAGATTCACTTTAAAAGTACAGTCCAATCAAAACTGAAAACAAAGCCTTAAATTAATACATAAAGCACTGACTCGCTGGTAAGTACAGTGGAACCTCAGATTGCGAGTAACGCGGTTAACGAGCGTTTCGCAATACAAGCACTGTATTTTTAAAAATCGTAACTCGGTTTGCGAGTGTTGTCTCACAAAACGAGCACGATTCAGGCCAAAGCGGTGTGCAGTACCGCGTTTTGCCTGAGGTGGGGGGCGCCGGAGCCGAGCCGAACATCGCCGATGGGCGCGGTTCGGAAATGCACGGAAAGGCCCGAGGACAGCTCTGCTGGTGTGGGGCTGTTTTGCAGCATACGGTACTGGCAAACTTAATATCATTGAGGAAGGATGAATGGAAAAATGTATCAAGACATTCTTGATAAAAATCTACTGCCATCTACCAGGATGATGAAGATGACATGAGGGTGGACATTTCAGCAAGACAATGATCCCAAACACAAAGCCAAGGAAACTCTCAATTGGTTTCAAAGATAGAAAATAAAGCTGCTAGAATGGCCCAGACAATCACATGACTTGAATCCAATAGAAAATATATGGAAAGAACTAAAGATCAGAGTTCATAGAAGAGGCCCACAGAACCTTCAAGATTTGAAGACTGTTTGTGTGGAAGAATGGGCCAAAATCACACCTAAGCAACGCATGGGACTAGTTTCTCAATACAGGAGGCGTCTTAAAGCTGTCATTACCAACAAAGGATTTTGTACGAAGTATTAAATAAATTTCAGTAAGCGTGCTCAATAATTTTTCACTGTGTCATTCCATTTTATTACACATAACTTAATTTCTGAACTTATTTGTTTTGGTTTCTTTGTAAGTGTAGATTGCATGGGTTGTTACCAACATGTGGTGAACATTTCATGTTAATAGCACCTTTAGAAATATATTTATTTCAAAAATGGTGACGTGTTCCATACTTATTTTACCCGCTGTATGTATTAAAGTGATACTAAAGCTTTGTTTTAAATAAAAAATAAATAAAACAAACATGTCATACTTACCTCCACTGTGCAGCTCGTCTTGCACAGAGTGGCCCCGAACATCCTTTTCTGGGGTCCCTCTGCGGCTCTCGTGGCTCCTCCCCACATTAGATAGCTCCCTAGGAGAAGCGCTCTCCCGAGGGGGTTACCTTGCGGCGTGCTCCTGACTCATTCATTCGGCGTCCATAGACGCAGAGTGTATGATTCTGCCCCGCCCCCGGCGCCCGCGTCATTGGATTTGATTGACAGCAGCGGGAGCCAATGGCTGTGCTGCTATCAATCTATCCAAGAAAAGCCGAGACTCCGTGGAGGGAAGGACAGCGGGGACGCGCCGAGGAGATGAAGGGGCTTAGGTAAGTAAAACGGGGGGGGGGCTGGGGGGCCGGTGACTGCCAGGTGTTATTTCACCTTAATAAATAGATGCATTGAGGTGAAAAAACACGAGCCTTTACAACCCCTTTAAGGTAGCTGATCTTTGGAGGCACTACACCCAAAACTGGTTAATTTTATCTGTGGAACAATAGGCCTCCAGCCGCAACACACCGGCTCGGGACAATAACCAAACTATCCACAGAGACCACTATGTTCCCGGTTAACCCATCTGTAACTGGAATGCACCCGAGGACGCCAAAGCACAGATTGGTCCCCAACCATTACTCAAGGACGCCATACCACGGATGGGTCCCCAACCATTAGACTATCACTGATTTTTTACTGCCTCAAAAGACCACAACCGCCAGGCTACTGTGACTTCCTCAAACCATAACATAGGGAGGGTGGGTGGTCAGTTCTCTCTCCATCCGATGACGACCGACTGAGGTATTAATTTCTCCGCCTCTTCCCGTGCTTGCCCAAAAACCCCACCTGGACCCCTCGCTTCCACCAATCAGGTTGTATATAAACCATACCCACCATGCCTTAACCGTTTACCTCCCTGTCTCCCCTTTTCACCCAGTCATGCATGTCCTTTGGTTATTTTTTTTTTTTTTTGTTTCAGGCCCACCTTGAGTTATTTATCTAAGTACTGGTGGACTGCATCAGTCCATTTTCTTGGTAATCTGGTGATCTTGCAACACACCTACTGGGATGGGTATAAGCTGATGCTGGTGGACATTGCAAGGGGAGTTCAGTGATTTCCTAAAGGTTTTGTGATGTTTGAAGCTGCTCAACGGTTTGAAGAATGGAATATGCCAGTCTTGGCTTGAAGGTCCATAGCCTGTTTTGACCATTCCTAGTGAAAATGTCTGGTGTATTTTTGTTGTTTTTTGGGTAACCTATGCCCTAACCCACTCTCCATGAGTTTATTGTGCCTAATAAACTCTTTAAATGTTCTAAAGTGACAAGCTCTCAATTTCTTCCAACCTAAAAAGGGTCAAGGATTCCACACTAAAGCTTGAAATTCTAGCCCACTAAGCCACCTGATGGTTCTCATCTAACTACCAGGGGTGAGGGGGCTCCTCAACAGTTTATGGATACCATTTTTTCTATTATTTTATAAGAATCTAAGAAGGCTACAAAGCAAAACCAAAACGAAGTATATATATATATATATATATATATATATATATATATATATATATAAATAACCTTCAGATCTACAGAAAAGAAAATGCAGCCATCCAAATTTTCCTTTTACATTTCCATGTGAAATAGCAATGCTTTTATTCCAAATGAGCTTTCTTTAAGAACAAAATGAATCTGATAAAATCTATACAAATACAGTAGAGCTTTCACATTTAATTTCACCGGCAGGGCTCAGGATGAATGGGTATTCATTGAACGGGGCCATGTGAATTGACGTCAGCGATGGACCAACTGACAACGGCTTGAAGGCTTGTCTCTTCGTGATCTTATGTGTTTCGCAACAATGATGTCTCCTGCTTTTAATTATCTGTTCATCCGTTTTTATGGCATGTCATCCCTGTAATTACTCGCAAAGAACCACATGACAGAGAAGTAATGAAATCAAATGACCAGTCTAATCTGCCAATGTTCCCAGTTCTTTCCTTTCACTCTGGTCATTACATGTCCTTTCCAAAACACATTAATACTGCGACTCAACATTCTTTGGCTTTGATGTATTGTTTGTGCATATTCAACTGCATTAAAGAAAACCTTTTCTTAGAGAACACACAGATTGGTTTTGATGATGTTCTTCTGAAAATGCTAGGTGTCTGGCTGTGTTATGTTATCACCCCTCCTGACGGGTGAAGTGGGCTCACCTGAGGTGCACCGCCTAAGCACTGGCCAATTTTCACCAGTGGCGATCCAAGTAGAAGTGGGAACAGGTACCTGTCAATACCAGGTACCCATTCCCCCCCCCCAAAAAAAATGTGCCAATTTTTAAAGGGATGGGGGGGGAATATAGATTGAGTTTAAGGAAGTGGTGTGACGTCCAGCCTGATATGTCTGTTAATAAATTAGTGATGCAGAAAGAGACTGAAGGAGTGAGCTGAGGGGTAGTGAGGCACTTACATTGGTTCAAGCTAGTTTGATGTAATTATGGTAGGTTCAAGAGAAGCACCACTCTGAACTATGATATCCAAATAGCAAGGTGCAGGTAAAAACGACACACCCAACTCCAGGTGTTCAGAGGCTCAGGATACCCTTCCCACATCCAAAACAAGTAACATAGTATAATGGAAGAGTCGGCACAACTGGATAATTCATCTGTATTCTTTATTGTAAGACCAAGTTCAAGCCGACAAGCTAATGTAATTATGTACAAATTGCCATACCTAAACTTCAGCTTTAATGGGAAGAAGTATGGGAAATGTCATTGCTGAGTTGATTTGAAGCTCTATTGTCTATTTCAGAGCCAGTTTTAGAAAGTCCCCTTTGTTGCACTACTTCGAAAATAAAATGACCTTTCTAGGTGTAGATATTTACATGCATATGATCATAACATTTCCAGTCGCTTATTAATATATATATATATATATATATATATATATATATATATATATATATATATATGAGAAATGTATTTTCTTCCAAAATTCCCTGAGCAGCCATCATTTGTCATGGGCATGCAAGAAAATATAAATGCACCTAGATATTCACATGTTTTTTTGGCTCCGTCAAAATGTCTCTTAAGGTTTTAGAAGGAAGATATCGGGTTTCTAAGTGCCTTCATTTTAAAAGGCTGAGATCCACACCACTAAGTATTATAATGCGACCATCTCTTTAGTCAGGGTTTTCTTTCACTTACCGGAACCTACCATATCATTCTAATACATTAATCTATATATGTCAGAATGTTAAAGCAAGCAAAAAAGACACATGGGGAGATTTACTAAAACTGGTGCACACAGAATCTGGTGCAACTGTGCATGGTAGCCAATCAACTTTTAGGTTTTAGGCCACTTTCACACAGGAGCGCCTCCATGAAGCAGAATCCATTTGCTCAGCAGGGGATCTCTCCATTGATCCCTGCTGAGCAGGTGGATGACAAGTCCGTGTCCGCTCTGCTATGGAGAGCGGACACAGACACAGTCCTCTATGGGGCAACCAGATGAAAATGATCCACCTGTCTGTTTGCATCCGATGCCATCCGATCCGCCAGACGGATTAGGAATAGGACCACCATCCGTCTGTTTTTGGCAGACAGGATAGGACAGAGGCATTGCTAGGGGGGTGGGGGGTGCATTCCGCACCCGGATAACACCCGCTCGAGGGGTGACACAATCACGAGGCTGACAAAAGCCCAGGCTCCCTCATGCAGTTTTTTTTTTTCAGCCGGCCCACACACCTCCAGCGCCGCAGCCTGTGTCTTCCTCCTCCTCTCTTCACTCCTACGCTAATGCCTGTGCCCTTGACACTATCTATTCTGACTGCTATATTTTATTTATATATATATATATATATATATATATATATATATATTTATATAAATAAAACTAATAGATGTACAGTAGCACCCCCCCCCCCCCATTCCTGGTTATCAGACTAGCGCAGGGTGGGAGGCCCAATCAGCTACTATAACTATATATATAATATAGCTGCAGCACCCCAACCCCCCTCCGCCAGTCATCAGATCGTCTGTTAACGGGGGAGTTGGGGTGCTACAGCTATATTATATATAGTTATAGTAGCTGACTGAGCCACCCACCCTGCGCTGGTTTGATAAACAGGAATATGGGGGGGGGGGACTGCTGCGTCCACCACCCATGTATAGTAGCTGAGCCACCTTAAGCTGGTCTGTTAAGTAGGTGGGGTGTCCACAGCCCAAGTGTAGATAGACAGTGACCTACACCCACATCAGATCCATCCAGCGAGCAGAAGGTCACAGCAGCATCTTGCTGTCTTCCCAGGCTGCAGCCATCTAATACCGTCCACAGTCCAGCAAGCAACTCACCTTGTTGTCGGCAGGTCACAGCATCTTGCCATCTTCCCTGCGGCCTTCAGATTCTGTCCAGCAAGCAACACACTGTGTCAGCAGGTCAGTTTCAAAATCCAAAGCAAATCATCAATGCCAAGTATGCCATTGTCTGCTGTCCCCAGGGCAGTGTTCAAATTCATGGGGGGGTGACACCATGTTTTACCGCAACCAGGTGACACCAACCCAAGTGACGCCACTGGGAAAGGATGGGATGGCAGTGGCGTCACTGCTGCTCCATAGAAGGGTCTGTTCAGGCCCAGCTGAAAAATTGGCCTCATTGGATTGCCCGTTTGAAAGGGGCCTTAGCCCAGGTTCACAATGACTGCGGGTTAGAAATTCAGTCCGAATTCAGGCAAAAATTTGTGCCTGATTCGTCCCTGAAATGGAGAACAGGGATGTACTGGACCCCTGCTGTGAGCCGCATCCGAAGACAGTGTGAATCCAGCCTAAAGTTTGAGATCTCTACTCTGACAGTTGTCATGGGAACCCATTGAAAGTGTAGCGCTCAGTCTTGAAAGGGGTGTGTAGGCACATGCAGTGAAGACTTTATGCAAGGGTGGCACTATTCGGTGCCCTCTGTAGACCACTTCAGGGAAGCAACTGTCCAATTGGACGCTGCTGCCCTGGTTGACCTGGCAGCCATCTTTGAGGTGGGCAGTGCTCACGGCTTTTTTTTCTCAAACAATAAGTGCTGGAACTCAACCACGACCCATCAAATAGTGAGTGTGGTCAGTCAAATTTCACGAACAGTAGGAGGGTCTTAAAGGGGCATTAAATACCAAGATTGCATTACACACAGAGTGCAGAGTTCAGGGGGGGGGGGGGGTTACACACAGAGTGCAGAGCTGTCACTTGTAAACACAGAAACCTGACTTCTGTGTTCACAAGTGATTGTGGTGAGCAGCCCCCCCCCCCCCAAGGGTCTAAGCCAGAGGTGGTGGAACTGAGTTCCACCAAGTTCCCCCTGAAAAAAAGCCCTGGCAGTGCTTATAAAAAGCACTGTCTCTTTGGGATTGGTGCACATTCAACATTGTGGGTAAGTTGAGACAGCTCTCCCACTGGCTAGGGACAGTCAGAGTAGTATTGATAGCGGTCCCGGACGGAGGAGTGACAGAGCAGGGACTCTTGTTGTATGCCATCAGTAGTCTTCCTGTGTTGGTCATGTGTCTTCATTGTGCAATGTACTCTCTGTCTGGCTCATTGTATGCATTCTGGTCTGCTGCATATGCAGAGTTTGCTGTACTCTCTTCACATTACTATGTAGGTATACTTCTCTGCATCAACCAGTCTTTGTGTGAATTATCTTCCTCTGTGGGCAGTGAGCCTGTTCCACACCTACAAGCGCTGGAAATAAACCAAGTGTCCCTTACCTGTTCAGAGGCTGTCAGGCCTAGATACCAGTTCTAGAGCACAGCGACAAACACAGGCTCACTCTTTTTGTAAATCTGTTGCAGTACTTAAATACAGGTGGGCAGGGCCAGTGCTTACCTATTCTGTGCCCTAGGCAAGACTAATACTAATCCCCCCCCCCCGTGCGCCCTGTTCCATTAACCTTGCCTAGGGCCGCGCAGGTGACAGGATCAGAGAGTGGACTCATCGGACTGCAGTTACGTCTCCGCCACCTCCTCCACTGCGCTGACCTCATGCCCGGTGCCTCCTACACCTCCCCAGCTGTTCCTGCCTCCTCCGCCGACCTCATGCCTGGTGCCTCCTCCACCTCCCCAGCTGTGCCTGCCTCCTCCGCCGACCTCATGCCCGGGGCCTCCTCCGCCTCCCCAGCTGTACCCGCTTTTTCCGTCAACCTCATGCCTGGCACCTCCGCCTCCGCTTCTCTGCCTCGTTTTCCACAGCCAGGCTAACAGGGAAGTCAGCGGGCCGTGGCTGCGCCCCTTGGGCAGCAGTGCACCCTAGGTGGCTGCCTAGTTTGCCTGGTGGGAGCACTGACCCTGCAGGTGGGTAGGGGATAAAGTTGCGGGATACTGCAAAACACACACAGGTTTTAGAGGACAGATTCTCAAGCCAAGTTCTTCAGTAGGAGCCTTAAGTAATGCTGGCGATATAGGGGATACTGTAAGGGACACTGTAAGAGACTGTAAGATCAGTCGCTATCTGTGTAGTAACCTGTTGTCTAACCCTCTAAACACAGGCACACCTGAAGCTCTAGGCAAAAGGTCCTACTCAATGTCCAGAGACAGCTCTCGAACCAGCATCTCTGAACACTCTTCAGTGAAAGGGGTCCTTCTCCAGCCCAGCTTCCCCAACCTGCTTCCCTGGAACACTCTTCAATGACAGGGGTCTTTCTTCAGCCCAGATTCCCCAACCAGCTTCCCTGCAACACTCCTCAGTGAAAGGGTCCTTCTCCAGCCCAGGTTCCTAAGGTAGTGTCCTCCAGCAAATTCTCTTTCATCCAGGCTCCTTCAGGCCCTCAACCAAGCACTTACTGAGGCCTGATAGCAACAACTCTTCCGTAACACAGGCTGCATCCAAGGGGCAGAGGCCCCAAGACAGGAAGCTCTGAACAGAGCCTCCCAAACATATATCTTCTCCCCAACCACACCTTCTAGGCCTACCTCCCAGGAATTGGTTTAGGCAAAAATGATTAAGCCAGTGGCTAACCATCATAAATCAAAAAAAAAGTGCAGCGCCACATATAAAAGATGAGCACAGTCCAATATGGAAAGAAACAACCTCCGTGAAATGGGTGCTTGATGTCAGACAAACAGTGTTAGAGGTGAGTCCAGCCCATCCACCACAGACAAATTTAAGCCTCTCACCTCATACATTTGACCTAAAAAGATCACTCAGCATTTTTCCATTTCCTGGAACACAGACCTCCAACGATCGAATAATATATATTTTATGCTCCACTGGGCATGTGTGAAAAAAATAAAAGAGGATCTAGTGCTCTCCGTATTGACAGTTTTTTAAATAAAAAAGGATTAAAAATCACTTACATAAAAGGCACTTGAGCCAAGTACAAACATAAAGGCATGTCATGTAAAAACGCATGCAAACCGCAAAGATGGCCACGGGTAACGTCACACGTGACTCCTCCCCAAGTGCGCGTTATGTCTGTGGGCAGGACTTCTTCAGCGGGATCAGAATCACGTAGATCACCCGCTCTTAAATACCAAATGCCATGACAGCAAGACGCTAAACAATCAGTCTCCCTGGACATAGTGGTGCAGCCACACAAGACCTCTAGCCTGGGAACCCGAGCTATAACGGCACAGCCGCACTAAACATCAAGTCTGGGGATTCAGGCTGCGGAAGGACTAATGGTCACATATTTGAAATAAAAATACAAATATGTAAACCAAAAACACAGAGCCAAAATACAGCCTAGGGCAAGGGCATTACAGAAGATTTTTCTTCCTGTTCTGGTGGCAACTAAAAATTTTGGATTTATCCTCATGTTCATTTTTGGTGACATTGGTGATCAGGACAATTAAAGAGGATGAATCTCCCCAACGGGGACGCAGACAGCAATAAAAACTTGATAGTTGTTTTAACCCCCTTCCACTCTAGCAGCCAGGACTGTATTTACATTTGAGGGCAGACTTTCCGGTGGAAGTGACTGCAAAGCCACTTGATAACTCACACAAGCCAAGGAAGGAAGCTGTAGGTACAGTATGTGGTGTGTGTTTGACAGCACTGAACCAGTAAAAGGCTTGTTATTGGTGGATGCAATGAGAAGTTGATTCAACTTCTGGGGGATAGTACCCAATGAAGGTGTGATGTAGGTGAACCCTGTTATGATCTCAGGCTGCTACCTCTCTTAAAATCGATCAAAAGGATTGCTCCGCAAAAAAACTTTTTATAGGTATAGAGGAGGGCCCTGTACAAAAGTTTGGCACACTCAAGGCTATACAGTATTTAAGAAGTTTATTGAAGATAATAGTTCACAAGTAGCAGGTAAAGCCAACATGTTTCAGGGAAAATTACTCCCTCTTCCTGCGGGGGAACAACATACGAAAAATATCCCATCCAATAATAATGAGTTATTTATAATATTGGATGAGGTATTTATTAGATGTTTTCACTGTTTATTGTTCCCCCGCATTCTAGACCTGATGAAGCAGGAGTCATTTTCTCCCGAAACGCGTTGGCTTTACCTGTTACCTGTGAACTGTTATCTTCCATAAATGTTTTAAATTTTCCCTTGAGGGTGACAAGCCTTTGTACCGGGTACACCTCTATACTCCAACAGCCCACCGCAGGTACTGCCCCCCAATTTGACAGCCTTCACAATGTATCCCAAGCTCCCTTGTCCCAACTGTGGACCCGGGAGTGGTATGGCAGGTGTTGGTGGATGGAATGAAGAGAGACTGTCCAACATTGGCTCATTGATCTACCCTCTGATGAGTGAACACAAGGATGCAATGTGTATCACATCACTTCCCCTGGCTGCTGTGGCTGGGGAAGAAGCTAACAGAGCATTACCTGTGCAGTGTGCACTATTAGCTTCAAATGGAATGCCAGGATATGCTGACTAACCTGTGTAAGAAAGATGTATATACTTACCTATTGTCAGGCTGCTTTGGTCTTGTCACGTGAACTAGCTCCCCTGTGTCAGGCAGCAGTGGCTGCAGGGGAGAGTGTCATGGATATGCATTAATGTCTGTCTGCCATCTTACCTTCCTCCTCATGTGTTCATCTAGAGACCAGACCTCCTTCACCTGGCTTCCTTTATAATCTCCTCCCAGCCTGACTCCACCCCAGGCCCTATCACTGAACACTATATTAACCTGTGCACTGCAAGCCTGCTTTGCTGATCAACGTGTTTGTTAGGCATTGTGTGTTTGGGTTCCTGCCTGCCGTGTGCTACGTCTGTCTCTCTGTTACGTTATTGGCTTGTCCCCGACCATCCCTGTCTGCTCGTGACCCTTGACCTTCGGCTCGTTCTTCGTTATCCTTGTCTGCTTGTGGCCCCTGACCTTCGGCTTGTTATTCGGTTCTCTCTATCGTGTGCTGCTGCTTCCCCTTATCCTACGGGGCGTGAGCTAGGAAACTCCAGGGGCCGCGACCTGGTCCCAGCCTGCAGCGTAACATCCTCACCACTAGAGGCCCTGGAGAAGACCAGCTGGGTCTTAGACTCCGCGCCCTGGGGAATCTTGGCTCTCGCTTCCGTTGGGATCCCGGTTGTGCTCCTCTGGTCCCGCTTTCCACAACCACCCAGTTTCCTATCCACAGAAGCCAGCCATAGGGTTCACTACCTCGCGGTGCACTCCTGTCCCCCTACGGTGTGCATCTGTCACCTGGCCACAGGTGACCCTGACAGTTTGATCAGCCATGAACCCGGCTGACATCCCGCTTCCCGCGGATGATCCATTGCAGGGCATAGTTCGCAGACTTGAGACCCAGGAATCAAATCAGACCCAGGTGATGCGATTCCTCCAGGATCTGGCTTCTCGATTCGAGCAGCTTCAGGTCTCCTTGGGAACCCCGAATCCGCAACCCCAAGTACAACCAGCGGCTGTACCTATCGCACCAGTCGCAGCCTCACACTCACTAAGATTGCCAGCTCCGTTCCGTTTCTCTGGGGACTCCAAGGCCTGCAGGGGGTTTCTCAGCCAATGCACTATTCATTTTGAGCTTCAGCCTCAAAGCTTCCTATCTGACCGGGCTAAGGTAGCCTATATCATTTCCCTCCTCTCCGGTGAAGCTTTGGCCTGGGCTGCCCCCCTGTGGGAGAGGAACGATCCGGTGGTTTCCAGTCTGTCCGAATTCTTGAAGCTCTTTCGTAATATCTTCGAAGAGCCGGCTCGGGCTTCTTCAGCGGCTAGTGCTGTCTTACGTCTTCGCCAAGAATCTAGTTCAGTGGGGCAATATGCTCTTCAGTTCCGTATCCACACAGCTGAATTGAGCTGGAATAATGAGGCCCTGGTCGCTACCTTTTTACATGGCCTCTCTGACCGAGTGAAAGACGAATTAGCGGGAAGAGCCATTCCCGTCGGTCTGGACGATGTAATTTCATTATGCAACCAGATCGACATTCGTTTTCAAGAGAGGTCCTTAGAAAAAAGACGCCAGCACTCTCTGGGTCCTAGCCAGTCTGAGCTCCCCTCCCTTCATTCCGTGGAGCATCCTCTACCTGCTGAAGAACCTATGCAGCTGGGCCGGACCAGACTAACCCCCGAAGAACGTGCTAGGCGCAGAACTCTGGGCTTGTGCCTCTATTGTGGGGGCAAGGGTCATTTTCGTGACTCCTGCTCGCTTCGTCCGGGAAACGCTCGGGTCTAATACATTTGGAAGGTGGAGTATTGGACCCAGAAACATCACCTTCTCGCCTGCTCTTGCCGGTGTCCCTTCATGTAGGCACTTCTCCTCAGTCAACCCTTGCATACCTGGATTCCGGGGCTGCCGGCAATTTCATGGATTGGAGAACTGCTTCTTCTATGAAGCTTACCCTTTCACCTCTCACTACCCCATTGGTAGTCTCGGCAATTGATGGCACTGTTCTCCCAGGGGGCCCTATTCGCTTCCAGACGCTACCCATTAGGATGTCGGTAGGGATTCTCCACCAGGAGTGGATATCCTTTCTTATTCTACCCAAGGCCTCTACCCCAGTTGTATTGGGCCTCCCTTGGCTACAGCTCCACTCTCCACATGTGGACTGGGTCTCTGGGCAGATCCTGGCCTGGGGTTCCTCATGTTTCTCGTCGTGTCTTCTCAAGGTGACCCCCAAGGAGAGTCTTCCGGTTGCTGCCACTTCTGTTTCTTCTGATCTTCCCGCCGCATACAGCGATTACCGGGATGTGTTCTGTAAAAAATCAGCTGAGGTGCTTCCTCCCCACAGGTCTTTTGACTGTGCTATTGATCTTGTCCCCGGAGCAACTCTACCCAGGGGTCGTACCTACCCTCTGTCCATCCCAGAGACCCAGGCCATGTCGGAGTATGTAGCAGAGAATCTGGAGAGAGGGTTCATCCGGAAATCCTCATCGCCTGCAGGGGCAGGGTTCTTTTTTGTTGCCAAAAAGGATGGTACCTTAAGACCCTGCATCGATTATCGGGGTTTAAATGCGGTTACTATTAAAAATCGATACCCCTTACCCTTAATATCTGAGCTATTCGATAGGTTGAAGGGTGCCTCCATTTTCACCAAGTTGGATCTCAGAGGCGCGTACAATCTCATTCGAATACGGGAGGGTGACGAATGGAAGACTGCATTTAACACTAGAGACGGGCATTACGAATATCTGGTGATGCCTTTTGGTCTGTGTAATGCTCCAGCCGTGTTTCAAAACTTTGTCAATGAAATCTTCAGAGATCTGCTGTACCAGTTTGTTGTCATCTATCTGGATGACATTCTGATCTTTTCTGAAAATCTGCTCGTCCACAGAAACCATGTCCGCACTGTACTTCAACGTCTTAGAGAGAACAATCTCTATGCCAAGCTGGAGAAATGTTCCTTTGAATGTTCTGAGGTCCTGTTTTTGGGGTGCTTTGTCTCATGTTCGGGGCTTCGTATGGACCCTGGGAAGGTCTTGGCTATCACCAACTGGCCTCTTCCTGCTAGCCTCAAGGCCACACAGCGCTTTCTTGGCTTCACTAATTATTATAGGCAGTTCATAAGGAATTACTCTTCCATTGCCGCGCCTATTATCGCTTTGACCAAGAAGGGTGTGAATGCCAGAGACTGGCCTCCCGAAGCTGTCTCTGCATTTCACAACCTGAAACAGGCCTTTGTTTCTGGCCCCCTCTTGAGGAGACCAAATCCTGGGAATGCATTTTTTATTGAAGTGGACGCTTCCTCAATGGGGGTGGGAGCTGTGCTTCTTCAAATCTTTGAGAAGAGACGCCAACCATGTGCGTTCTTCTCCAAAAAAATTTCTCAGGCAGAGAGGAATTATGCCATCGGTGATCGGGAACTTCTCGCAATTAAATTGGCGTTAGAGGAGTGGCGTCATCTCTTGGAGGGTTCCCCTCACTCCATAACGATCTTTACCGATCACAAGAATTTACAGTATCTACAGAATGCTAAACGTCTGAATCCTAGACAGGCCAGGTGGAGTCTCTTCTTTGCCCGTTTTAATTTCACGATTACCTACAAACCTGGTTCCTGCAACGGTCGGGCTGATGCGCTCTCTAGGTCATTTGACACTTTGGACGAGGAGTCCGCCCCTGAACCTGAGCCGATCATTCCCACCTCATGCATTGTTGCCCACTCTACCACCCTGAAGTCTAAAATTCCGCCTGGTAAGACCTTTGTCCCCACTGAGCTAAGAGCTAAGATCCTTCGTTGGGGACATGATTCCAAGGTGGCAGGGCATTCTGGATTCCTCCGATCCTTCCTACTCATCAGTCGTCACTACTGGTGGCCTAATCTCCGCTCAGACGTCAAAGACTACGTTAAAGCTTGTCATGTCTGTGCTCAGTCCAAATCCTCCACACAAGCTCCTGCTGGTCTCCTCATGCCCTTGCCTATTCCTAAGGAACCCTGGGCCCATATTGCCATGGATTTTATCACCGATCTCCCACTGTCTGAGAATAATACAGTCATTTGGGTGGTAATCGATCGATTCTCCAAGATGGCTCATTTTGTTCCTCTTCCTGGTCTTCCTTCTGCCCCTGCCTTGGTTCCCATTTTCATTCGAGAAATTCTCCGCCTACATGGGGTCCCTTCTCATATTGTTTCCGACAGGGGAGTCCAATTCACGTCTCGTTTTTGGAGAGCCTTTTGCAAATCCCTCAATATTGTCTTGGATTTTTCTTCTTCTTACCATCCCCAATCCAATGGACAGACTGAGAGGGTTAATCAGGAGTTAGAGGTCTTTCTTCGCACCTTTGTGTCTTCTCACCATGACGATTGGTCCTCTCTACTCCCGTGGGCAGAATTCTCCCATAACAATCATGTGAATACCAGTTCGCAGAAGACACCCTTTTTCACAGTTTATGGAAAACACCCTCAACTTCCTCTTCCTATGATCTGTTCTCCAGACATTCCAGCTTTGGCTTCGGTTCAGGAGTCTCTCAATTCCGTTTGGGGTCACGTTCATGATTCCCTCCAGGCAGCTGCTGAAAAATTCAAAGGCTTTGCCGACCGCCGCAGGCGTAAACCGCCTTCTCTTCAGCCAGGGGACAAAGTCTGGCTCTCTACCAGGAACATCAAGCTCCGAGTTCCTTCTCTGAAGTTTGCTCCACGATTCATCGGTCCATACACGGTAACTGCTAAACTGAATCCGGTTTGTTTCAAACTCCAGATTCCTAAGAGCCTTAAAATCACTAACTCCTTTCATGTTGCTCTTCTAAAGCCTTTAGTCCTCAATAAATTCTCTCGTCCTCTTCCTACCGTGGCGCCTGTCTCTGAGGATAATCAGGAGTACGAGATCAGTCAAATTCTGGACTCCCGACTCTGTAAAGGCGTTCTTCAGTACCTCGTTCATTGGAAAGGGTTTGGTCCTGAGGAGAGGTCTTGGATCACTGCATCTGAGGTCTTTGCACCTCGTCTGTTAAAGGAGTTTCATCTGAAGTTTCCCTCTAAACCTGGGCCCAGGCGGGGAAGGGGGAGGCCTCGTAAGAGGGAGGGTACTGTCATGGATATGCATTAATGTCTGTCTGCCATCTTACCTTCCTCCTCATGTGTTCATCTAGAGACCAGACCTCCTTCACCTGGCTTCCTTTATAATCTCCTCCCAGCCTGACTCCACCCCAGGCCCTATCACTGAACACTATATTAACCTGTGCACTGCAAGCCTGCTTTGCTGATCAACGTGTTTGTTAGGCATTGTGTGTTTGGGTTCCTGCCTGCCGTGTGCTACGTCTGTCTCTCTGTTACGTTATTGGCTTGTCCCCGACCATCCCTGTCTGCCCGTGACCCTTGACCTTCGGCTCGTTCTTCGTTATCCTTGTCTGCTTGTGGCCCCTGACCTTCGGCTTGTTATTCGGTTCTCTCTATCGTGTGCTGCTGCTTCCCCTTATCCTACGGGGCGTGAGCTAGGAAACTCCAGGGGCCGCGACCTGGTCCCAGCCTGCAGCGTAACATCCTCACCACTAGAGGCCCTGGAGAAGACCAGCTGGGTCTTAGACTCCGCGCCCTGGGGAATCTTGGCTCTCGCTTCCGTTGGGATCCCGGTTGTGCTCCTCTGGTCCCGCTTTCCACAACCACCCAGTTTCCTATCCACAGAAGCCAGCCATAGGGTTCACTACCTCGCGGTGCACTCCTGTCCCCCTACGGTGTGCATCTGTCACCTGGCCACAGGTGACCCTGACAGAGAGGAGGAAACACTGACAAGGGATGGGCCATAGAAGCCAATGGGTAACGTCAAAGCTTCAGGCTTTACTAGCCGTTGTGGAATGAAAAAGGGAGGAGAGAGTAGCAGGAGAGGAAGATAGGAGGAGATTGGGGTAGGATTCAGTTGTGTCAAAGTGTGCGCATATATGCAAATTGTAACCCTAGCTACTGAGCTCTGCAAACAGCAGAGCAGCTCAGATCAGTCTGGTAAACAAAAAAAAAAAAAATAGCCTACAGTAATACCTGCTGGTTGCAATTATGAATATGATCAATTCATTTGCGATATTTCATATCTGCCATGGACAAAAAAAAAGAGAAAATATGTACCGTATCTTGCCCTTGTTTCTTTCTTATTTTTGGTTCTGAAAATAATAAAAAAGGAGTTGTATACACAAACACTATGCATACGTTTAAAGCACAAAATTGTCAAGAAAACTGTCTTTGTGATGAGGGACATAACAAATTTCCCTACTTATCCAGGCACATCAGTATTTCCCTACTGTACGTCTCGGAGTGATAGATGTCTGGTCTTCAGATTCAAATCCGAAGTAACTGGGAAATCATTGCAGAGCATTTAGATGTTATTTATGGACTCAGCTTCATGCCGAGTCGAAACGAATGCAGCCTGAGATGTGATCTGGTATCCTATCAACACAATAGATGTTGTTGTCATCCAGTGATAAAGGTGGTTACAGTGTCCTTTAGATAACATTTGAAATACGCCATATATTACGGCAGTTGGGTGACTTCAGGCGATAACACCATATGCTAAGCACCATCTCGCCGTCCTTCTACTACTACCGATATCAATGCTGTTACTGCTTGTACCATAATAATGGTACTGCACTGCTACTAGCATACTGCTATTGCTAATACTACTGCTGATAGCAATATTGTTACTGCATGTACCATAATAATATTGCTGCTTCTAGTGGGTGGTCACTGTTACTACTACTAATGATGTCAGTACTGTTAGTGCTTGTATCATGATATTGCAACTGCTACTAGTGTGCTGTCACTGCTACTTCTGCTACTATTTATATCAGTATTGTTATCACTAGTAGCCATAATAATGTTATGGCTACTAGCATACCACCCAACTTTTTTCGATGGGAATGAGGGACACCTGCTGGCAAAAGTATGTAGGCATAGGACACACCCCCTGCCACAACCCCTTAAAGGGGGAATTATACAAAAAAAAAGATTAGTTAAACCCACAAGTTTCTATTTTTTCACACTTATTCTTTTATATTGGCTTTTGACATTTACAAATGCAACAATTTATAAATTGGATGAAAGGTTTAGTACTGGGAAACACTTTTTGAAAGACAAATAGTGCATTTAATATACAAGTATACAGATCAGACCAAAATGAGGGACAAATTAGGAGTAAAGAAGGACAGAGGGACATTGCTCCAAATCAGGGACAGTCCCTCGAAATCAGGGACAGTTGGGAGCTATGCAATAAACATATACTGTATATAAACATATAATAAGAAAAAGACCTGGATAATTGTGTTGAAATTTGCTTCTGCTCTGGGTGTGATACTGCCTGGTAGTTATATCCCCTGTTCGCCTGTAGGTGGCACTGCCACCACCGGCCCAGGTTGAAATACAGGGGTATCACACCACATTGGGTGTCCCCTCTCGGCAGCCATGCAGTGGGCGTGGTTAACCAGCTGTGCATGCTGGGAGAGAAAACATAAGGAGCAGACGCCATTAGCAGTCGGTTCCTGTGTGTGCGCCTCGTGGCTCGCATGGCACGGGGTGCTTGCGTGTGTTCCAGCCCTGGGCACCTTCAGCCTGAGGCTGCATCGCTGCCTGGTAGGCCCAGCTCTACTGGCTGGGGCCTATGCCTTTGGAAGGGATCCCAAGCTGCCCACTCTTAGGGAAGGAGGCCAGGGAAGGATCTGCCCCAGAGGAGACTGGCGACGGTACTGCTGTCTTGGGAGGGGGCCTGGAGACTCACGTAAGAAGGGATCCATTACTACAAGCCCTGCAATAAGCTAATCTGGCATAAAGGTTCTCTCTATTGCTTGGCTGGGAGGTTTGGGACTTTGATAATCCTGTGGCAGAGGATTCCTGATCGCATCCCTAAATTTTCAGATAAAGTTGATCCCTGCATCATCCCGGCTCCTAGGACCGAAGGAAACGGAACTCTCCGGGTGAGCAATACCCACTCAGGCTTGAGTGGCGACGTTGTGCCTTTAGTGCTGCGTGCCTGAACCTTCCCCTATTCTTCTCTTGTTCCTACTTTCTCTACAAGTTCCCACAGCAAAAGGAGAAAATAAAGCCTTCCTGTTTAGGTTTTACATTTGTGTGGACATTGACTTTTTCTAGAGACTTTCTATACCCTGACAATGGAAGCCATGGAGGTAGTTTGCATGACCCAAAACAAAACAAGCTGGTCCCTTAATTGGGGGTAAGCGCTGCATGTATATACTATTATATATACTATATATGTGCAAACTATACAGGGAAACAAGGCTTTTGGATTGCAAGCTGCACACTAAGCCAATTACATTGACAAATAAAAAAAGACGGAATATTTTACCCTTGTTTTGACCAGCAGAAGACACATCATTTACTACACATCCAAGATTCACAGTTCAGTTATTTTCCCCGCCAGCTAACCCCTGCTGACAGCTCCTGCCTGGAAGTCTGCTGGATTTTAATTGTTGCAGATTAGAGGACAGGAGAGTTCAGAGATCAGAAAATTCTATGAAAGCTGGATGCAGGTCTGACACAGTAAATAAAATAACCTTTCTCAAATGATATACAGGAGCTGTAGATGGAGCAATCCATAATAAACACAGGGTACTGCCTGAATACAATGTGTATGTAGAATCTGAATGCAAACTAAGATAAAAAAAATAAAACATTTGAATAAGCCTTAAAGCTCAACTCTGGGATTAGAATCACCAAAAAACCATTAGGAAAAAAAAGATGAATGCATATCTTTTTTTCCAGATGTTTTCTGTCTGGTGCTGCCCTCCACTGTCGGTATTTGTTAACAATTTTTGAGTTAGTTGGTTACAAACAGGTACCTCCTGTCCCTGCTGGTTGGGACATAAACCATGATTGGAAGACTGTGATGTTATATAAAGGGGAGTTTCCAGGAAGTAGACAGACAGAACGGAGCCCCATGATCTTACACACACAAGAGCTGCTGTTGGTGTATTTCACCCAGACCAGAAACAGAGACTATTAGGCAAGTGGTCATATGGTTTAATTGTTTAACTCCAGCTGCCCATAGTGTTTTTTTCTGAATTCTTGTGACAGATGTATCTCTGGCCTGTTGCTATTATCAGTGGAAGATAGTTAGGGCTGTGCTACTGTATGTGTACTGGTCAGCTTCCATTATATTAGTAGGCAAATCTGTTTATTGACATAGAGTTTATATGCATCTCTGGTCTTTTTAGTTAATCCCATCCCTTCTTGTATGGGATTCTGTAGCTAACTTTAACCTAGGTCTAGACCAGTGTTTCTCAACCTTTTTTCAGTCAAGGCACCTTTTAAAAGTTGTAGACCTGGGATTGTGGTTGTAGGCAGGGTTGGTTTGCAGGTTAGGGTTGGGGTTGTAGGCAGAATTAGTTTGAAGATTAGAGTTGGGGCTATAGGCGGGAATAATGTGAGGGTTAAGTTTGAGGTTGTAGGCAGGATTAGTGTGAGGGTTAAGGTTATAGGCGAGATTAGCGTGAGGGTTAGGGTTGAAGTTGTAGGCAGGATTAGTGTGAGGGTTAGGGTTGTTGCTGTAGGCAGGAATAGTGTGTGGGTTAGGGGTTGGGTTGTAGGCAGGAATAGTTTGAGTGTTAGGATTGTGGTTGTAGGCAGGGTTGGTTTGCAGGTTAGTGTTGTAGGCAAGATTAGCATTAGTGTTAGGGTTGAGTTTGTAGGCAGGATTAGTGTGAGGGTTAGGGCTTAAGTTGTAGGCAGGATTAGTGTGAGGTTTCGGGTTGAAGTTGTAGGCAGGATTAGTGTGAGGGTTAGGGTTGTGGCTGTAGGCAGAAATAGTGTGTGGGTTAGGGTTTGGGTTGTAGGCAGGAATAGTGTGTGGGTTAGGGGTTGGGTTGTAGGCAGGAATAGTGTGAGGACTAAGGTTGGGGTTTCTAGGCAGGATTGGTTTGCAAGTTAGGGATGGGGTTGTAGGCAGAATGTGTGTGAAGATTAGGGGTTGGAGCTATAGGCAGGAATAGTGTGAGGACTAAGGTTTGGGTTGTAAGCAGGAACATTGTGAAGGTTAGGGTTGGGGTTGTAGGAAGAAAAAGTTTAAGTGTTAGGATTGTGGTTGTAGACAGGGTTTGTTGGCAGGTTAGGTTTGGGGTTGTAGGCAGAATTAGTGTGAAGATTAGGATTGGGGTTATAGGCAGGATTAGTGTGAGGGTTGAAGTTGTAGGCAGGATTACTGTGAAGTTTATGGTTGTGGCTGTAGGCAGGAATAGTGTGTGGGTTAGGGTTCGGGTTGTAGGCAGGAATAGTGTGAGGACCAAGGTTGGGGTTTCTAGGCAGGAATATTGTGAAGGTTGGGGTTGGGGTTGTAGGCACAAATAATTTGAGTGTTAGGATTGTGGTTGTAGGCAGGGTTGGTTTGCAGGTTAGGGTTTTGGTTGTAGGCAGAATTAGTGTGAAGATTAGGGTTGGGGCTATAGGTAGGAATAGTGTGAGGGTTAAAGCGGAGCTGCAGCCAAAAAAAAAAAGTCAGCAGCTACTAACAGTGTAGCTGCTGACTTTTAATAAGGACACTTACCTGTCCTACTCACCCGCAATGTCGGTCCCCCAACGGCGATCGATCGCTGCTTGAAGGTCCCGGCTCCTCCATCCTGAGTAAGGGAAACAGGCAGTGAAGCCGTAAGGCTTCACTGCCCATTTCCTACTGCGCATGCGCCACTCGCACGGCGCTTTGTGAATGGGCGGCTTGCCTCCTGGGATACACACAGTTCCCAGAAGGCAGCGCGGGCCATTCACAAGAAGAGGAAATGGAAGGAGACCCACCGCGGACGAGAAGAGGAACATTAGAGGCAGATTAGGGGACTTCCGCATAGCAACAGACATTTAGGGTGAGTATAAAAAAAAAAAATTCTATAAATTTTTTTTTTTTAATGATTTTTAATGTAAAGATTTTTTCAGGGTGGACTTCCGCTTTAAGTTTGAGGTTGTAGGAAGGATTAGTGTGAGGTATAAGGTTGTAGGCAAGTCTGGCATGAGGGTTAGGACTGAGGTTGTAGGCAGGATTAGTGTGAGGTTTAGGGTTGTGACTGTAGGCAGGAATAGTGTGTGGGTTAGGGTTAGGGTTGTAGGCAGGAATAGTGTGAGGACTAAGGTTGGGGCTGTAGGCAGTACTGGTTTGCAGGTTAGGGTTTGGGGCTATAGGTAGGAATAGTGTGAGGGTGAAGTTTGAGGTTGTAGGCAGGATTAATGTGAGGATTGGGATTGTATACAGTAATAGTATGGAGGTTAGGGTTGGGGTTGTAAGTGGGGGTATTACATTTGAGGTTGCAAGCAGGATTAGTGTGATGATTATTGTTGGGGTTGTAGGCAGGATTAAAGTGAGGATTATGGTTGACAGTGGAGGAGCCCCACAGTCAGAGTACAATGGGCACAGCAGGGAGGATTCCTCCATCCACCTTGTGTGTGTGGATAGGGAAATTATTTTTTTGTTTTTTTGTTTTCGATTAGCCCGCTGGCTCTAGCCAGCCTTACCATCCTAGACTTCAGGGCTGCATGTTTCTGTTGATGCACACAGCATAGGGAGACACAACTCTAGTCCCTCAATGCCAGGGTGTCGCCATATAGGACCCTGCAAAAGAAAGGAGCCACCCTGGAACAGGAAACCCGGGTCATGGCACCAGCTTAAACTAAAACATAGGCAAGGATTATAGAAAGAAGAAGTAATATCAAATTGTTTGAAAATGGAAAGAGAAGAATTAACGGAACTTTAAATGTGCCATAGCAAGACTAACACACCAAATGAGTAAAATTACAGATTTTTTTTTTATTATTACAATCATTAAAAAAACAAGGTTAAAATCATTCAAAAGAACCAAACAAGACCTGTATATTTTGTAGACATGTGCACACTGAAATAAAGGGATTTTTATAACAGCTTACCTGTAAAATCCTTTTCTTGGAGTACATCACGGGACACAGAGCGACTTAGTCATTACTAATGGGTTATATAGTTTACCTTCAGGTGCTGGCACTGGCAACTTCCAAACCGGAATACCCTCCCCTATATAAGCCCCTCCCATCCGGGAGCACCTCAGTTTTGTAGCAAAGCAATAAGTGTCCCAAAAAGAGGGGTGGGAGCTCTGTGTCCCGTGATGTACTCCAAGAAAAGGATTTTACAGGTAAGCTGTTATAAAAATCCCTTTTTCTTTTTCGTACATCACGGGACACAGAGCGACTTAGTCATTACTAATGGGACGTCCCAAAGCAATGCCCAATGAGGGGAGGGATACACCATACATAAGCTGGGCGCCATCAGGCATGAGGCTCTTTTGCGGCCTGCAACACACTGCGCCCAAAGGCGACATCCTCCTGACTTCTGACGTCTACCTGGTAGAATCTAGTAAACGTGTGTACTAAGGACCATGTTGTGGCCTTACAGACTTGAGCCAGGGAGGCTTGGTGATGCACTGCCCATGAAGTTCCAACTGCTCTCGTGGAGTGCGCCCTAATTTTGAACGGAGGCGGTCTCCTTTTCAAGCCATAGGCTTGTATTATGACCTGTCGAATCCACTTGGCTAAAGTAGATTTTGATGCTGCCTGACCCTTTCTGGGGCCTTCCGGCAGAACAAACAAAGTATCCGTTCTACGAATCTGAGCAGTGGCTTTAAGATAAGCTTTAACTGCTCTTACTACATCCAAAGAATGCAATAACTTTTCCTCTACCGAACTAGGTTTGGGGAAAAAGGAAGGAAGAACCACATCTTGGTTCAAATGGAACCTCGATACCACCTTAGGAAGAAGGCTGGATGAGGACGTAATACTACTCTGTCCTTATGGATAACCAGATATGGCTCCTTACAGGACAAGGCGGCTAATTCCGATACTCTTTTAGCCGAACAAATGGCTACTAAGAAAATCAATTTCCTGGTGAAAAGAACCAAGGAAATGTGCCGCAATGGTTCAAATGGTTGTTTCTGTAGAACCGACAGAACCAGGTTTAAGTCCCATGGACATATGGGAATACTAACCGGAGGGCTAATACGCATCACTCCTTGTATGAAAGCTTTGACTAATGAATGCAAAGCCAAGGGCCTTTGAAAAAATATTGACAAGGCCGTCTGACCCTTGATAGTACTCAAGGCAAGCTTCCTATGTACAGCCCACTGTAGGAAGTCCAGAATCCTACCTATTACGTACTTACGTGGATGCCATTTCCTGGCCTCACACCACGTGATGTACGCCTTCTAGATCCTATAATAGATCTGCCTGGATACCGGCTTCCTGGCATTGATCATGGTAGATACCACAGGATTAGAGAGCCCTCTCTTTTTTAGAATGTGGGCTTCAATAGCCAGGCCGTCAAACCTAGGGCTGGTAAGGAAGGGTAGTATATCGGTCCTTGCGAAAGCAGGTCCGGACGATGTGGGAGGGTCCAAGGACTTCCCACTGACATTTTTACAATCTCCACGTACCATGCCCTTCGGGGCCACGCTGGAGCCACCAGAATCACTGGTTTCTTTTCTACCCTGATTCTGCGGATTAATCGCGGTGGGAATGCATATATCAGCTTGAACTGATCCCAAGGGAACACTAGGGCATCCGAACCGCAAGCTAGGGGATCCTTTGTGCGAGACACAAATCTGTCCACCTTTGCGTTGAATCTGGATGCTAGCAGATCTACATCTGGTGTTCCCCACCGCTGACATATTGCCTGGAAAACCTCGGGGTGAAGAGACCATTCCCCCGGGCATAATTGCTGGCGACTTAAAAAGTCCGCTCTCCAATTTTCCACTCCTGGGATGAAAACCGCGGATATGGCTGTGACATACCTTTCTGCCCATTCCAGGATGCAATTCGCTTCCCTCTGGGCTGCACGACTCCTGGTGCCACCCTGGTGATTGATATATGCCACTGCTGTGGCATTGTCTGATTGAATTCTGACAGGTGACCCTTGGAGTTTGGATGTCCATGCTACTAGGGCATACCGGGCTGCTCGTATCTCTAAGAGATTGGTGGGCAGGGCTGACCACTTGCCCTGGAGAGACCATTGCTCCAGTACTGCCCCCCAGCCTATGAGGCTGGCATCTGTAGTGACCACCTTCCAAGAAACCGGACTGAAGGGTTTCCCTTTTTCCAGATTCTGGCACCAACCACCAATGGAGGCTCTTGCGAACGGAAGGGGACAGGGACATTGGTAAGTCTAAAGCCTGAACTTTTTTGTTCCAGGCTGACAGTATGGCCCTCTGCAAGTTCCTTGAATGGAATTGACTGTAGGGTACTGCTTCGAATGAAGCCACCATTTTTCCCAGCAGCCTTATACACAGGCGTATGGATGGTTTTCTTTTTTGTACTAAGTGGGTCAAATCTTTCAAAGACGACACCTTCTCTGGAGGTAAGAAAATCTTTCTCTGATTTGAATCCAGTCTTAGCCCCCAAGTATTCCAGGCTTTTGACTGGTTTTAGGGCTGACTTGTCTCGGTTGATAATGCAACCGTGAGATTCCAGATACTTGATTATCTTGTGAACGACCACTTCTAGTTTTTTTTCCACTGAGTGGTCTATCAGCAACAAGTCGTCTAGATATGCCATTATCGTTACACCTTGTGTTCCTAGTTTGGCCAATCGTAGGGCCAGAATTTTTGTGAACACTCGTGGTGCTGTGGCCAGACCGAAAGGTAAGGCTCTGAACTGAAAATGGCGCCCTTCTACTGCAAAGCGTAGAAATTTCTGGTGGGCCGGACAGATGGGAATATGCAAATAAGCATCCCTTATGTCGATCGAGGCTAACCATTCCTGCCCTTGTAGGGCGGTGGCCACCGATCGGATCGACTCCATCCGAAAAAGTCCTGATATGTAGGAACTTGTTTAGCCCTTTTATATTTAATATGGGCCTCATGTCCCCATTTGGTTTGGGGACTGTGACAAGGTTCGAGTAAAACCCGAACCCGTTTTCTTCCAAGGGAACCTTCATGATTACCCTTGGAGCAATAGTTGCTCTAGTGCCAGAAGGAGAGATCCACTCTTCTGGGGATCGCTTGGCACGTTTGACCTTATAAAATGGGCAGGAGGAATGTCTTTTAACTCCAGCCTGTATCCCAGACTTACTGCGGAGATTACCCATCTCTGATGGTGTCCCGCCAGGTCTCTGTGAACAACTGAAGTCTTCCCCTCACCCGATTGAGTGGGGGCAACCCTTCATGACTTGGGGGGAGGTTTTGTACCTCTCTTGACCCAGGGTTTCTTGTTACCCTGTGATTGTCCCTGATTTCTGCCCCCTGGATTTGACCGCGGAGGCCGTCGGAACTGTTTCACAGCCGATGTGCCAGGGACTGGAGAAGTAGGCCTCTTAAAAGAAGGACTTCTACCCTTGTTCTTAACCGGCAAGAGTGTACTTTTACCGGCAGAAGTTTTCTGGATATATTTGTCCAGATCATCTCCAGATAAGCGTTCTCCATGAAATGGGAAGCTAATCAGCAATTTCTTACAGGGAGCTTCAGCAGACCAGTTTTTGAGCCATAGAAGCCTACGCATATGTCTACAGACAGCGTAAAGCGGGATGCCTGTTGGATTGTATCCTTTATGGCGTCCACCGCAACACAAGGCTCTAGGTAGGTCAGCTAGGGCAAGAGCCTGCTGATCTGGTAAGTCCCTTAAGACTTGTTTCAACTGATCTTTCATTGCTTGGCAGACTCCAATCGCTGCTACTGCAGGTTGTGTCACCATGCTTGCTGTAGAGAAAGCAGATTTTAGTAAAGACTCCAATTTTTTATCTATTGGGTCTTTGAACATTGGAACATTATCTACTGGACATGTCAGTGATTTATTTACACAAGAGATGGCTGTGTCCCTATAGGGACCCTCCATTTTTTTTTTTTTTATGAACTTATCCTCCATGGGATAGATCACTGGAAATCTCTTGGGGGGAGTAAATATTTTACAGGATGCTCCCAATCCTGGTAAATAAACCCTTCCAATAAAGGGTGGATTGGGAAGGAACAGACAGTCTGGGGAGCTTTCAGCGACCCCAGCGAGGAGACAGTAGTGGTTGATGGTTCCGCCAGAGGCATTTAAAATGCTGCTCGGACCATGTTAGTCAGAGACTGAACCCATAATCTTTCAGCCTGAGATGCTGAGAAAGGTTCTTCCACTGTTGATTCCTCTATAACTTTATCAACCTCACCTGATCCCCTTCAGGTAGGTCGATCTCTGGGACTGTTCCTCCACTAACAGGCACTCTGCAGGAGGAGACGGAGATCGGACGCGCTTTTCCTGTGACAGGGAAGCAGCGATCAATGCTGTTAATCTCTCTTCCAATCCTCCCAGAGTTGAGGATAAAACCTCCTCTGTTATATATACAGGAGCAGGTGGACTGGGGACAGCCGCAGTACCAGGTACTCCTGCGGGGTTCCTACGGCTACTGACCTCTGAAATTTCAGGGGAGATTGGCGCAGTACAGCATGCCCAAAATCCTCAGAGCCCGACGGAGACCCCTTTCGCTTCTTGGAAGATCTATTTCCAGAGCGTCTGGACGACATATCCTATAAGCACAAAGCTGAGGTATGCCCGTCGTCATACACCAATTTTGCTGGTAATAGTCTAACACAGTTGCTGCTATATACCAGCTGGTGTCCACTAAAGTGTCTTTCTATGGGGATGCCTGCATCAACCGCCTCTGTGTGCCACCGTTTTGTTGCTAGCTCTGCTTGCATCCAGCTGACACTTGTACTGTGTCTTTTACACATGCTGGGATGCCTGCACATGCGCAGAAGCGCCGCGGCGCGCATCGAGCGTCATCCACCCGCCCCGCCCCTTTTTTTTCATAGGAGGCGCGTGCACGCGCCCGCGCGCGCGCCCGTGCGCCATTGGCGCCCTTTTCGAAACCAAGCAGGGACTAGGAGCCAGGGCCCTTTTTGCCCGAGGGCCTGTGCGGTGGATGAGCGCAGCAACAGGGCAGAGGAAGTGGATTCCCACAGAGAACTTACCAACTGCCTGGATCTTTTGACTTGAGAAAACCAAAGATCCCCATGACAAGAAAAAATGGACCACAGCGGCCTCTAGTGGTTTAACACAGGTACCGCGGTCCTCTTTTTTTTTTTTTTCTTGACTACTATTAAAATTTTACATTTTCCAGTAGTTACAGGCATACACAGATATTAGCGGGAATACCATTAGGTAACAGACAGAAAGACAAATTAGGCTTGGGGGTCCCCCAATAGAACCAAGTTCCTGGGGGCCCCCACTTACCTGTTCCCCGCCGCAGGACTCTGTTTGGTCCACAGAAGCCCAAACTTCACCTATCACGGCAGGCATTGTAATTAAACCTTCAGGGACCGGGTTCCCAAGGATTCCACTCCCCTGGACCTGTATAGCACCCTGCACAGAAAACATCTTGGTCGTGGGTATGACCAGAGCTCTGGATCCCAGGGTCCAGCCCTCCTAAGAGAGGCATTACAGGCAAAACCTTGCTCTTCTGTTGCAAGGCCCGGGTACCGACCGTTTAGCTATGAAGCTTTTTTGGTGGGATCCGGAACAGCTTACTAAGGCCCGTAAAAGAACCTGTACGCAAGCCCAGGAAAACACATGTTACTCTTTGCCAACACCTTAGACACTGGCAAAAAAACTGAGGTGCTCCCGGATGGGAGGGGCTTATATAGGGGAGGGTACTTCCGGTTTGGAAGTTGCCAGTGCCAGCACCTGAAGGTAAATTATATAACCCATTAGTAATGACTAAGTCGCTCTGTGTCCCGTGATGTACGAAAAAGAAATTTTGTTTCGGAATTTCGCTTTCGTCTGAAAAATAAAATTATTTACCGTAGTTACTCCCGAAATTCGTTTTTATTTATTTTGTTTCGTTAAAAAATGCATCCGTCCGAAAATCCGAATTAATTAAGGTCAAATTATGGTGTCTGTCGAATGTTCTAAGAAGATATGACGGAGCAGCTAAACGTACAGTTTAGCTGCTCCATCGAATCTTCTTAGAACATTCGATACCGCAATCGTACATTTTTGGTCGAATGTTCTGCCTACAAGCTATAGAAGAATTCCAATGTTGTATGACACTAGTAATAATTATATTTATAAATCATTATTACTAATCAACCAACATTCTAATTCTTCTATAGCCTATGGGCCGAGCATTTGGCAGGAAATGTATGATTTCGGCGTCGTACAGTTTAGCTGCTTGTCGAATCTTCTTAGAACTTTCGACAGACACCATAAGCCTTCAATGACAGATTCAACGTTTGAATGTTTTTCGCTGCTTCATCTAATGTTCGTCGTTCATGTCGAATGGTCTACCCCAACACTGTCTCTATAATGTCGAATCTTTCCTCTCTATGTAGAATAATCTTGGACTAATAGAGTTAAAGCAGAGGTTCTGCGGTCCATACTTTTTTTTAATTTTTTATATGCATTCTATGTAAAAACGTTAGCAATATAAGTACTCACGTATCCGGCACTTTAAAACACCCCTCGTCCGTTTTGCGCTAAAAAAATTACTTTTTAAAACTCTTCCTGCTCTTCCTGCTTTTGCCATTTTGCTTGTGGGCTTGTGGGAGGAAATCCCGGAAGTAGGAGTAAAGAATAAAGAAATAAAGAAAAACTACTGAGAAAAAAAGGTTAGTGTTCTGTTTACTTTCGTGATAAGAGGGACTGCTGATATCAAACTTAAATATGTGGGTGAACCTCCGCTTTAAGGTTAGGCACATTCGACTACAGGTTCGATAGACACAGATTGCTATTGTCAGCGTCATGTCGAATGCCTGGGCACACCCTAATCACCCCGTGTGGCACAGATTCCCCCTGCTGATATTTCCCCAAAGCTCCCAAATGGGCCTGCTAAAAAAAATTGAAAAAATATATAAATTATAATAATAAAAATAAAAAACTACTGACACCGTCTACTGCCCCACTGACACCAACATCTGCCCTACTGACAGGTCCACTGCCCTACTAACACCGTCTATGTTTTAATACATTTGGGGTGCACACCCTAATGAAATAGGTTGTGCACACCTATAAATAGAGGGGATACAGTGGGGCAAAAAAGTATTTAGTCAGCCACCAATTGTGCAAGTTCTCCCACTTAAAAAGATGAGCGAGGCCTGTAATTGTCATCATAGGTATACCTCAACTATGAGAGACAAAATGTGGAAACAAATCCAGACAATCACATTGTCTGATTTGGAAAGATTTTTTTTTTTTGCAAATTATGGTGTAAAATAAGTATTTGGTCACCTACAAACAAGCAAGATTTCTGGCTCTCACAGACCTGTATCTTCTTCTTTAAGAGGCTCCTCTGTCCTCCACTCATTACCTGTATTAATGTCACCTGTTTGAACTTGTTTGAACTTGCTGGACCACCGGATCAGATTCGGTGACGTCAGACGCTTGGCATCATGGGCGTCGTCGGATGGGAGCTCTAGGAGACACAAGCAAAGCAAACACAGCGGTACACACACCAGTGTATAGGAGACGTCTGCACATCCCTATGTAGCATCAATGGTGAGTTTAAGCATTTAATCCTGGTCTTGACTTTTGAACAATGGGGGTTATTTGCAGAATTAAAACAAGTTTATATGTGATTATTACCCACAGAACTTCCATCTCGTGTGGGGCATTTGTCTGATCCAGTGAATTGGGAGTTTTTTCTTTGTATGGTGTATAAATACACTACTTATGCAATCACCACAATACTTTTGAAGGTAAACAATTGATTTCACTGATTATATGTTGTGACAGCAGGAAGGTAAAGTCACCTGGTTGCATCCAGGGGGGTAGATATATTTCGCCCAGATTCAGGCTTTACGCCGACTTATACAACTAGGTGGAGAGTTGTATAAGGCTAGTGGGCTCATGGATGACTCATACCTCTAGGGAGAGTGTGGGGCGTCGTACAGACAGGGAGTTGAAGAGACCAGCTGAAGCTTGTCAGCTCATTTAGGCCTCTATAAGAACTCCCAGCTTCATTAGATGTTAGCTCATGCCTGGAACCAGACCTGTGTGGACTGTCTAGGGAGAGTGAACCCCTGTGCGGTGAGAAAAAGCCTGTGTGGCTATTTGCTTGGACATTTAAAACCAGGGACTTAGGGACTAGGACAGCACTAGGCTGATCCCAGTTGTTAGTTAGGAAACCTGTATGTTTAGTCAGAGGTCAACTTGACCAGGATTTATTTTGGTTATGTTTCTTTTGCTTTGCTGTGTTTTGTCACTGTAAATAGAAAATAAACCGCACCTTTTTGATTTTGAAAACCACAACCTCCGTTTGCTGGGCCTGTTTTGTGTGGGGAGCCCATCCCGGGGGTCACACACACCCGCTGCCGAGCTAACCCCCTCACAGTTGGTGGAGAATGCGTGCAGTTTTTTTAAGCCAGCATGGAGGAGATACTGAAACAGCTGGCTCTAGCAAATGCCAATCAACAGCAGACAAATGCAGGTTTGCAAAGGAGCCTTGCAGCCCAGCAGCAAGCTCATCAACAAGCCCAGCAGCAATCTGAGGCCCGCTTCATAGACCTGTTACAGAAGCAAGAGCAGAGACTACAACAAATGGAAGCAGTAATGCAGCAACGTCCGCAGACCAGTGAGGAAAGCCGTCCCACTAATACCGCGTCCTTTGGGGTGAGTCGTTTATTGACAAAAATGACTGGAGAGGATGATCCAGAGGTATTTTTGACCACATTTGAAAGGACTGCTGAAAGAGAAAAGTGGCCTGAGGAGCAGTGGGCTGGACTGGTGGCTCCTCTGTTAACTGGTGAATCGCAGAAAGCTTACTATGACCTAGAGCCTGACCAAGCAAAAGACTATGTGATGCTAAAAGCTGAAATATTGGCAAGGCTGGGTGTCACCCTGGCTGTCCGGGCTCAGCGTGTGCATAACTGGACTTTCCAGCTTGGAAAACCCCCCAGGTCTCAAATGTATGATCTCATTCACCTGAGCAGGAAGTGGCTACAGCCAGAGACTTTGTCCGCACCAGAGATTGTGGAACGTGTTGTAATGGATCAGTTTTTGAGAGCTCTTCCTACTGCCATCCAAAAGTGGGTAAGCCATGGAGACCCAGAGACGGCCGGTGGTCTTGTGGATCGTGTAGAGAAATACTTGGCTACAGAGAACCTGACGGCCTCTTCCAGAGACTCTCGGACTTTCCACCCTAAGACCAGACCATCCCCAGGGGCGGATAAGAGGATTCCAAGGGGTGAGGGTGGAGAGAGTGAGAGGGTGGGAGCTCTACCCCAAGTTTGGCGAGAACAGCCTGGGAAATCAGCGGCTCAAGAGGCGGCAAGAAGGATCGTTTGCTACCGCTGCCGGCAAGCGGGACATATTGCAGCCAATTGCCCGGTTGTGGAGGAACCCATGCAGTGTGACTTTCTGACGGGCAGACGTCAGTCGCTGTGTGCGACAGTCGCATGCACTGCCATTCGAGGAACTGAGAAACATTTATGCAAAATGTGTGTTAATGGTAGAAATGTTGTGGTATTGCTGGATTCAGGTAGCCTTGTGACCCTGATAAAGGCTGAGTTAGTTAAAACAGAGGTCTCTGGGAATAGCAAGGTAGCTGTTATTTGTGTGCATGGGGACACCCGAGAGTATCCAGTGACTACAGTGTGTTTCGAGACCCCCAAAGGTACCCTCTCTCATCCAGTGGGCTTAGTATCTCAGTTACCGTATGACGCCATTGTGGGAAGGGATTTTCCGAAGTTCTGGGAACTGTGGGATGATCCTGAGCCCCTCACTGGTGCCCCTATGTACCAGAAATGTGATAGCCAGAACTCCCCTGAGAGTGGTGAGGACTCTCCGGAATTTCCCTTATCAGTATTGGCAGGGGAGACTCAAGAAACTGGAGAGGAGCCCACCTCCTCAGACGAAAACCTACCGTCTGTGGAGTTTTCTGATCTTGAGGTTCACAGGGAAAACTTTGCCACAGAACAGTTGAAAGACCCCGCCCTAATAAAGGCACGGGAAAACGTAGTGAAAATAGATGGCGAGTTAGTGAACCCAGATAATACCTGCACTTACCCATACTTCAGCGTAGAGAAGGACCTACTGTATCGGGTGGCAAAAAGGGCAGAAGAAACCGTTGAGCAGCTTGTGGTGCCCAAACCTTACAGGAAGTTGGTGTTGGAGTTGGCCCATGGGCACATTCTTGGAGGTCATCTGGGGACAGAGAAAACCCGAGAGAGGGTATTACAGAGATTCTATTGGCCGGGGGTGATGAAGGACGTCGAAAATTATTGTTCCTCCTGCCCTGTGTGTCAGAGGTTGGCCCCGATGCCACATTTCCGTAGCCCGCTGGTCCCTCTACCCATCATTGAGGTCCCGTTTGAGAGGATCGCCATGGATTTGGTAGGTCCTATAATCAAGTCCGCTAGGGGGCACCAGTACATATTAGTTATAATGGACTATGCCACCCGTTATCCAGAAGCGATCCCTCTCCGAAATACCTCGGCCAAAACCATAGCCAAAGAGCTATCTCTTGTTTTTAGCCGGGTGGGTATTTGTAAAGAACTGCTTACGGACCAAGGTACACCCTTTATGTCCCGGGTTATGAAAGAGCTGTGTAAATTGTTCAAAGTGACGCAATTGCGTACGTCTGTGTATCACCCCCAAACCGATGGGCTGGTTGAAAGATTCAACAAAACCCTAAAACAAATGTTGAAGAAAGTGGTGGATAGAGATGGAAAGGATTGGGCCTCACATCTGCCAAAAGTGCAAGCAGTCCTGGACTCTGTTCGGGAAGCGGGGTTTACGGCTAACCCCAAGAAGTGTACCATTGGGCAGGAGGAGGCCAAATATCTTGGGTACACCATTGGCAGGGGAGTGATAAAACCCCAACTCAACAAAGTCGAGGCCATCCAGAGTTGGCCACGTCCCAACAGCAAGAAGCAGGTACGGGCCTTTCTGGGAATCGCGGGTTATTATCGGCGCTTCATTCCCCACTTTGCTTCTAAGGCTGTGCCCCTAACCAACCTGACGAAAGGGAAAGGGTCGGTCATGATTAAATGGACCCCCGAGGCTGAGGCAGCATTCCAATTCTTGAAACAAGCCTTATGTAGCCAGCCAGTGTTGTACTCACCCGACTTCTCTAAAGACTTTGTCGTACAAAGTGATGCGTCAGATGTGGGGTTAGGAGCAGTATTGTCCCAGGTCTGGAACGGGGAAGAGCACCCAGTCATTTACCTCAGCAGGAAGTTGAAGTCCCATGAGGTAAATTACGCCACCGTTGAAAAGGAGTGTTTAGCGGTGAAGTGGGCTCTAGATTCCCTTCGGTACTACCTGCTAGGTAGGCACTTTGACATGGTTACGGATCACGCTCCGTTAAAGTGGATGGCTCAAAACAAGGAAACAAATAGAAGAGTGAATAGGTGGTTCCTGGCCCTCCAGGAATTCAACTTCACAGTAAAGCATCGCCCTGGCGTTCAAATGGGGAATGTGGATGCTTTGTCTCGAGTACATGAATGCCTGATTGCTGGTGTTCCAACCCCGAGGTTAAAACAAGAGGGGGGGGGGTATGTGACAGCAGGAAGGTAAAGTCACCTGGTTGCATCCAGGGGGGTAGATATATTTCGCCCAGATTCAGGCTTTACGCCGACTTATACAACTAGGTGGAGAGTTGTATAAGGCTAGTGGGCTCATGGATGACTCATACCTCTAGGGAGAGTGTGGGGCGTCGTACAGACAGGGAGTTGAAGAGACCAGCTGAAGCTTGTCAGCTCATTTAGGCCTCTATAAGAACTCCCAGCTTCATTAGATGTTAGCTCATGCCTGGAACCAGACCTGTGTGGACTGTCTAGGGAGAGTGAACCCCTGTGCGGTGAGAAAAAGCCTGTGTGGCTATTTGCTTGGACATTTAAAACCAGGGACTTAGGGACTAGGACAGCACTAGGCTGATCCCAGTTGTTAGTTAGGAAACCTGTATGTTTAGTCAGAGGTCAACTTGACCAGGATTTATTTTGGTTATGTTTCTTTTGCTTTGCTGTGTTTTGTCACTGTAAATAGAAAATAAACCGCACCTTTTTGATTTTGAAAACCACAACCTCCGTTTGCTGGGCCTGTTTTGTGTGGGGAGCCCATCCCGGGGGTCACACACACCCGCTGCCGAGCTAACCCCCTCACAATGTATATTACACATAAGTATGGTATGAAACACTTACTTCAGATTATTTTATAATTCATAATCCCTACATATTCACATATATTTTTCCACACACATTACATATGTGTATATGCTAGAATTATTGCTCTCGCTCTAACGACCGCGGGGATACCTCACATGTGTAGTTTGAACACAGTTTACATATGCGTGCGCGTCTTATGTATCCGTTCGCTTCTGTGTGCGAGCACGGCGGGACAGGGCGCTTTAAAAAAATTTATTTATTTTTTTATTATATATTTTACTTTTTATTTTTACACTGTCCATTTAAATAATGTTTTTTGGGTCACTTTTATTCCTATTACAAGAAATGTAAACATCCTTTGTAATAGAAAAAAAGCATGACAGGACCTCTTTAATGTGAGATCTGGGGGTCAAAAAGACCTCAGATCTCACATTTACACTTAAATGCAGTAAAAAAAAGTTTGTTTGTTTTTTCAATAAAAAAAAAATGTCCCCTTTAAGACCATTGGGCGGAAGTGACGTTTGACGTCGCTTCCATCATCCAATGGTACAGAGCCTGGGTGGGGGCCATCTTTCCCTCACACGACTCCATGCCTCACAGGAGAAAGGACCCGATCGCCTCCGCCGCTACCGACGGCTCCGGTAAGCGGCGGAGACGACCCTCTCTCGCCCCCGATAAAAGTGATCTTGCGGCGAATCCGCCGCAGAGACCACTTTTATCTGAAAGAGAAGAGCCCGCAGTTTTTTTTTAAATACCGGGGTTATGGCAGCTATCTGCTGCCATAACAACGGTATTTAGAGTCAAAATACCGATGTATAATGACGGCGGGCGGTTCGGAAGTGGTTAATACAGTATTAATTTAAATAGATTAAATATGTATTCATATATATGTATATACATTCATTTATATTTTTTTAGGGCTGTGGAAATTAAGTACCGTATATACTCGAGTGTAAGCCGACCCGAATATAAGCCGAGGCACCTAATTTTACCACAAAAAACTGGGAAAACGTATTCAATCGAGTATAAGCCTAGGGTGTCCATTTGCATGCCTCACTGTGCCTCATTTTGCCTCACTGTGTCCATGTGCATTCCTCACTGTGCCCATGCCTCACTGTGTCCATGACTAGACTGACGTTTAACATGGGAGTCTGTGGAGGGGTGCCCGGCTTTGAAAAATTTATGCTCCCCAGCCGTAGGTCCCCCAGACAACAAACTTTGCACACTTGAAGAGGAGAAATGGGGCTACATGTGTGCCGGGTTTCAGGTCCAGGAGACTTACGACTGGCCAGTACCGGGTCCACAGATTTACCGGAGAAATTACAGTTTAACATGGGAGTCTATGGAAGGGGTGCCCGGCTTTGAAAAATCGGTGCTCCCCCGCCGTAGGTCCCCCGGACAATAAACTGGCCAGTACCGGGTCCCCAAAGTCCGGGAGATCAGACGCAAAAAAGTGACTCGAGTATAAGCCGAGGGGGGCATTTTCAGCACAAAAAAATGTGCTGAAAAATTTGGCTTATACTCGAGTATATACAGTATTAATTCCTCGATTAATCGATTAATTTTTTTGATCGCTCAAACTTATTTTAATCGGTACTCACCTCTAGCCGACTTCCGGGTTTTCAGGGAGTTCCGTCAGAGATCCGGTGACGTCACGGACACCGGCGGGGCTTGCGGTGTCCATCTGAAGGGCTCCTTTGCTGTGCCTTCATATCTGCATGCCGGCGGGACCTTACTATCTGCCACACGCAAGGGCTGTTACACTTCCCTCTATCACTTCCCTCTATCAACCTGGGATTCTACAGCCATCCACTGGGAGTTGTGATAGTTCACTTCACGGGACATCTACATGCGGATGGACTGATGTTAACCCCTTCTCATCTGGATTCAGCAGTGGTATCGTTGTACACATTTTTATACCAGTATCATACTTAGCTACATGTTTTTATGACTGCTTTTACTACCGTTTGGTATTACTGGCACCATTTTTACAGTTTATGTAACTACATTGATTTTATCTCCAGTGCAATATTTATTTTGTTACCTACTTGAAGACTATAAAAGTTGTAATGCTATTCCCATCGAGCGCTGCCTTTGTGTGTTTTTTGTATCCTGCTATCTATTTTTCCAGTGGTTGGGAGCTGCACTGGGAATCGACCTGCAAGGAGATCAGCTAAAAGTAGTTGGATCTGTATGTGCGTTATAATTAATCGAAATTAGTCGATTAATCGATTAAAAAAATTAAAATCGATTAATCGAACACAACATTTTTAATCAGTAACAGCCCTATATTTTTTCTTACAATCTGAAAGATGAATATCCACTTTAAAGAGCTTAAGACAAAACCAATAACGGCAAGAAAAAAAAAAGAAAAAAATTAGAGAATGAGCCAGAATTAAAGAGCAGCTTTGTCAAACAGCTGTTACTTAGGAGACTGTACAGATGTTGTGATGCTGTTTGTTCTTTCTTCTTTTCTTTTCTTTTTTTTCTTTTTTTTTTTCTTTTTTTCTTTTTACTCCCATAGTGAAAAGATAATACCTGATTATTTTTGTGTACATAAAAAGAGTCCAGCAAAGAAGCGGCGCCATTTAAGTTTTGCATAGGAAATATAATTTTGTGCGCATTCATGCACTGCACAGACAGATGGGAGCACAGCAGGTAGATAAACTGACATTCCCCTCCATGAATACCTTTAGAAGAAAGGTCAGAGATAAGACAGAGAGGGAAAGGGAATGCAAATAAGGCCGGCCGTCTGTTATAATATGATAGGAGGGGAAAACATATTCACTCCTGTTTCTTTTAGAGTTCTGTGTTCACAAAGCTATCAGACAGCATCTGTTTCATTTGAAAGTCTTTGCCATTTCCAACGCCGCTCAAGCATTTAGCAGCCTTCCCCCAGTAACCCTCAGGAGTCGTCTGCAGGCTCTTTGATACAACCTGAGTTTATGATGAATTCTTTATTATGATCATAAGGCAATATGGTGCTCTCGTTAATTTTAAACTGTCTCGTCTTTGTTCGCGGCCTGGGTGCGCGCTGCTAAAGTTCGCATCAGATGTTCAAATGCAAACAGTACTTGGGGGTAGCCGCATGCTAATAGCTGCTAACGGTCCCACTGTTGTGCGATAAGCAATCTGTTTACACACAAATGTTGCTTCACAGATAAAGACTATTTATAATATTGGTGAAATTTTATTTTTTGGAATAAAATAAATAAAGTAGTATTAACCCCTTTGCGCCTAAGGGCTAGTTTGCACTTGCTTCAAAACATGGCTTCAGACAGGCTTTGTTAAAGCTCTCTAAACTAGGGTGACCAGACATCCCCGGTTTCCGGGGACAGTCCCCGGATTGAGGATACTGTCCCCGGACCAAGTCTGTCCTCGGTTTTGTCCCCGGATTGGATTTGAACAGGGGCTGGGGCAATTTCAAAGACAGTCAGTGCAGAATAAAAAAAAAAAAATCTGAATTACAAACCCCCGCTCTGCCGCTCCTACTAGCTTAGGGGGTGTATTTTTTCCATTATCTGTGCCCCTTTCTGATGATCGCGTGCTGGTCAGAGTGGAGGGAATATTTCTTCAGTTTCGGGTGCATGCCCATTCAGCTCCGCCCACATGTTCTTCTGCCTTGGCAGAGTGATCTTCCTCTGCTCCCCACCCAGTAGTAGCCAGGGCCCGGAGAGCAAGACTTGACAGGCTGAGAGGCGGGGCGGCGGCGACAGGCAGAGAGTTGCTTATTGCCGCCATTACTAGTAAAAAAAAAATGTTCCCGGATTTAATTTTAAAAATCTGGTCACCTTACTCTAAACGTACTCTAAACGCCACTCAAAGCTCCTGTCACTAAATAAAATGGTTAGCTTACAGTCCTGTTTATACCTGCTTATGTTTGGTGCTTCAATGAGGCTTCAATGAGGCTTTGGTGGAGCTTCGATGGGGCTTCTGTGAGGTGTCAGTGAGGCTTCGAAGCGGCTTTGGTGGGGCTTCGATGCGGCTTCGGTGAGGCTTTTTGGGGCTTCGATGAGGTTTCGGTGGGGCTTCAAGGGAACTTTGCCATAGAGTTCTATGGAGGCTTTGAAGACGCTTTGAAGCACCACTGAAGCTACACGGGGTATAATTTTTGATTTTGAAGCCGAAGCAAAGCAAAGCAAAAGCAAGGTGTAAACAGGACTGTAAGCTAACCATTTTATTTAGTGACAGGAGCTTTGACTGGCATTCAGAGAGCTTTAACAAAGCCTGTCCGAAGCCATGTTGAAGCCGAAACAAGTGTAAATGAGCCCTGAGGGTAAAACAAATCTTAATGCCTAAGCCCAATTTTGCAACTTTGACATGTGTTAGTAAAGCTGTACATATCATCAGAACTACAGTAAGGGGGGGAAAAGTATTTGATCCCCTGCTGATTTGGTTACGTTTGCCCACGTTTGCCCACTGACAAAGAAGTGATCAGTCCAGAAAAAACATCCAAAAAGTTATAAATTGATTTGCATTTTAATGAGCAAAATAAGTTGATCCCCTATCAATCAGCAAGATTTCTGGCCCCAGAGCAGGACAGGAGAGCTGCGGATGACAGAGGCATGTAAACTGACCACGATGTCAGGGCTCAGCAGCCATGATAAACCGTGGTCAGTTTACAGTGGGGAGGGTATAGCCAGACAGGATCAGCCAGTTTTTTTTAGGATGATAGACCAGGCCAAATTACACAGCACAAGCACTGTGCTTTATAAAATGCTTTAACCACTTGACTACCGGCCCATAGCCGAATGAAAGGCTACAGGGCCGTTTCTTAACTGTGGGAGGGCGTACATTGACATCCTCCAAGAACCGTGCTCCCGCACGCCCCCTGGGGCACGCACACGGGAGTGTCCCTGACCGCCGAGTCCAGAGGACACGGCGCATCACGGATCACGTAAATGGCCGCTGATATCGGCCGTTTACTACGTGATCGCTCCGTCAAATGATGGAGTGATCACTTGTAAACAAACCGGCGTCATGTCATGACGCCGGTTCCTCTCTCCCCTCTCAGTACCGATCGGTACAGTGTGAGAAGGGGAGAGATCTATCCAGCCATGCTCAGCCATCCCTGTCATACTCGGCAATACACTGCAATACCCTGCCATACTCTGCAATACCCTGCCATACTCTGCAATACCTGGCCATACACTGCAATACCTGGCCATACTCGGTGATACCCAGTCATACTCTGCAATACCCCGCCATACTCGACCATGCCCAGCCATTCCCAGTCATACTCGGCCATGCTCAGCCATGCTCTGCCATGCTCAGCCATACTCTGCCATGCTCAGCTATGCTCAGCTATACTCTGCCATACTCGGCTGTACTCGGCCTCTGTATGTGGCCAGGCTGTGGAAGTCTCACACATGTGTTATCGCCGTACTCAGGAGGAGTAGGAGAATCTATTTTGGGGTGTCATTTTTGGTATGTACATGCTATGTGTTAGAAATATTGTATAAATGGACAACTTTGTGTTAAAAAAAAAAAGTGTTTTAACCACTTCCCGCCCGCCGGCCATCATATAACGTCCTTGACTTTGTGCTGGGATATCTGAACGATGCCTGCAGCTACAGGCATCATTCAGATATCAGCTTTTTCAGGCGGCGATTCCCTACACCATAAGAATGATCATAGCGGCTGTTCCGCCGCTTGATCATTCTTACGGGAGGCGCCCTCCGGTGCTTCTACCGACTCACAGCTACGATCGAAGCCAGGATCAAAATGTGAGAGCACCGAAAGCTGAAAATTGGTCTGGTTATTAACCACATTATGCAACTTAAAAACCTGGCCACTTTTTGCGATTCGGCACTGTGTTGCTTTAACTGACAATTGCGCGGTCGTGCGACGTGGCACCCAAACAAAATTGGCGTCCTTTTTTCCCCACAAATAGAGCTTTCCTTTGGTGGTATTTGATCACCTCTGCGGTTTTTATTTTTTGCGCTATAAACAAAAATAGAGTGTCAATTTTGAAAAAAATCAATATATTCTTTTTGCTATAATAAATATCCCCAAAAAATATATAAAAAAACATTTTTTTTCCTCAGTTTAGGCCGATATGTATTCTTCTACATATTTTTGGTTAAAAAAATCACAATAAGCATTTATTGATTGATTTGCGCAAAAGTTATAGCGTTTACAATATAGGGGATAGTTTTATGGCATTTTTATAATTTTTTTTTTTTACTAGTAATGGTGGCGATCGTGATTTTTTTCGTTACTGCGACATTATGGCGGACACATCGGATACTTTTGACACATTTTTGGGACCATTGTCATTTTCACAGCGATCAGTGCTATAAAAATGCACTGGTTACTGTGAAAATGACACTGGGAGTGAAGGGGTTAACCACGGCTGGGCTCTTAAAGGGGACGTACCTGTACGCCCATGTGCCCAGCCGTGCCATTCTGCCGACGTACATCGGCGTGCGGCGGTCCTCAAGTGGTTAAGGGGGTTTAAGTGCCCAGTTGTCAAGTGGTTAAGGAAACAGGATCTGTGTTTTTTAGGGTAACAAACACTTTAAGCCAACCAAGCCTGTAGTCTCATGCTTGTAATAGTGTATGTAATATGTGTTTAAGCTCTCTGTCTGTCTGTTCTGCTCTGTTGTTTGGATTCCCCTGTTTATGACCTCGGATTGGATATTGACTATTCTCTGAATTCTGCCTGCCTTGTTCCTGGCCTGTCACTTAACCTCTCTGCCTGTCTGCCAACTGCAAGTACCTGTTTGCTTTGCTCAGTTCGCGCCTGCACTGGCATGGTGGCCAGGCACTATAGTATGTGTATAGGACCTGGGGGAAAATGAGTACCGGTAAGCCTGCTTGCCTTGTGGGAAATGGGGGCTGCTATAGGTGAAGAATACAGAAGCGAGCTATAGTGTCTGACCACCTGCATTAGGGGTAAGGGTGACATCAAGCAACAAGAACGCTGAGCTGAAAGCATGTGCTACAAACACTATCACAAGCATGACACTAAGTGCTTGGCAGGCTTAAAACAGATTTGGTCTCCATCCAGAGGCAGGTTGTACATCAATCACCCTGCAGGTGGGCAGTCAGACAGGAAGAGTGCAGGATGATGAAATGAGACCAGAAGTTGCCAAGGAACAGGAGCGTTACTTGAGTTGCTCCTAACACCAGACAAGAAGTGAGGGGAACTCTAAATAAATGGTTTTCCTTAATGGAAGGCCAGAACACTTGTCATATCTTTATGGCTTTGCCCCTTGGTCTGCCTGGCTCTCCAGTTTGCTAAATGAAGCAGTATCCCTAGGATAGGCCCAGCTCCCTTTCGGCTCAAACTGGCCATGCATCAAGCTGCACTTTGTATCCAAAACCTATCATGTTATCAAACCTTGTTATCCTAGGAGTACATCTCAACGCATCTCCTGAAATGATCCAAGCCGTTTGTTAATGGGTGCAAGCTGGTTATAACTTTGTATTCCATGACGTGTAAATATTTCAATATTGTGTTTCTGCTCATGGCGCCAAGACCTGTTTGCTAATCTAATATTTCAAAGCAATGGCTTTTTAATGTAGCTTCTGGGACACAAGAGAAATGGAGTTATAACATTAATAGACGTGATAGGCTATTTGTTTTAATAAATGCTTGGCAAAGCATCCGGGAATTTGGAATCCATTATACGTTACTAAGACCTCAAAGAGACTCTTCAGTTTTGTTTTTTTCTTTTATCAACTCCAAGAAAAATTACTTTGCGGCACGTGCTAATGAAGTTAAACTGTGGCGTCTGTCATCACGGAGTTCACTCGTGATGAGTAGCGGGGAGATATCACCCAAATGATGATACTATCTAAAATATGCTATAAATTATGCACTTGTGCCATACCTATTAAAGTATCTGTGAAGTCAAAAGAAATTAAAGTGGTATTAAACCCAAAAGCAAACATTTATTATATTGCAGCTTACCTATTCTTAGATACCGTGCCTTGAAAAAAGTATTCATACCTCTTGACATTTTCCACATTTTGCCATGTTACAACCAAAAATGCAAATGTATTTTATTGGGATTTTATGTGATAGACCAACACAAAGTGGCACATAATTGTGAAGCTAAAAGAAAATGATAAATCGTTTTCATTTTTTTTTTTACAAATAAATCTGTGATAAGTGTGGGGTACATTTGTATAGCGCCCCCCGGAGTCAATACTTTGTAGAACCACCTTTCTCTGCAATTACAGCAGCAAGTCTTTTTGAGGATGTCTCTACCAGCTTTGCACATCTAGAGAGGGACATTTTTGCCCATTCTTCTTTGCAAAATAGCTCAAGCTCTGTCAGATTGGAAATCTGTTTTCCGCCACACATAGCGTTTTGCTTTTAGGTCAAAAAGTTCCATTTTGGTCTCATCTGACCAGAGCACCTTCTTCCACATGTTTGCTGTGTCCCCCACATGGCTTCTCACAAACTGAAAACGGGACTTCTTATGGCTTTCTTTCACCAATGGCTTTCTTATTGCCACTCTTCCATAAAGGACAGATTTGTGGAGTGCACGACTTAAGCAGGCCATATACGGTCGAATTTCGAACAAATTTTATTTTCAAAATCAGAAAGTACGTTTTTTTCGTGATCCGATGATGCCACCATTGATTTTCTCTCTGGGAATATTCTTTTCTCTCCGGGAATATTCTTTTCTTGCACATGCCCATTTTTTTTTCTATTACATTTCCCGCACGATTCTCCCATCATTGATCAGAAAATTATTTGTTTTTCAAAAAATTTCCAACATGTCGGATTCCTCAAATTTGATTGCCACACGAAAATCGGCTGTTGCTGCAGCCCACTAACGGTGCGAAATTCGTACGAAAATTCTTTGATACGATTTTCGAAAGAACGTTCTTTCGAAATTCGAACCGTGTATGGCCGCCTTAATAGTTGTCCTGTGGACAGATTCTCCCACCTGAGCTGTGGATATAGCTTCGCTGTTGTAACACCTGGGTACAGGAGTTCTCTCTGTTGCTGACTGCTGAGGTGGAGGCAGAAACGTGCCTCTCCATGGTGCATGGAGAAGTGCAGGATCTGGTGAAGGGGTTCTGTCCTCCTCTCTGCTGCCGACTTCTGAGGCAGGGTCAGAGGCGTGCCTCTCCATGGCTGCATGGAGAAGTGCAGGTTCTGTCCTCTTCTCTGCTGTCGGCTACTGAGGTGGGGGCAAAGAGGTGCCTCTCCATGGTCACACGCAGAAGTGCAGGATCTGGTGGAGGAGTCCTGTCCTCCTTTCTGCTGCCGACTGCTGAGACAAGGTGGGGTGGAGAAGAGGGGGTGTCTCAGCTGCAAGATAGGTGACAGGGCCGCATGAAATGGCCTGGCTGGCTGGATTCGGCCCACAGGCCTTGTGTTTGACACATGTGTTTTAAAGGAACTATAAAGGTAAAAAAAAAAAACTGAGAACTTACAGACACGAACCCAACAAACAAAATTGAGGGACATAGGTGTGCACAGCCTATTGCATTAGGGTGTGCACCCCAAAGCTCAAACACACATGTGTGTGTGTGCATGTGTATATATACTGACCCGGTAGGGGGGCTTTTCTGAAATATCAGGGGTCCAAACAGGGAGAATCTGAGCCACACGGGGTGATTAGGCACACCTGGCACACCCTGTGTGCACGCCTATGCTGAGGGAGCAGATTGGGTCTATCAGACATGGAGAGTATTTAAAGTTTTCTCATTGAATTTCACGACTGCAGTATTCAGGACAAGAGGTGTATATTATATTTCACAATAAAGCATTTCTATTATTTGAAGGAGAAATAATCTTCTGTGCAAAAAAAAAGAAAAGAAAAAAAAATCAATGCGTTGGAAGTATTCTGCATGAAACTTCATAAATTGCATTCGTATATGTGAATAAAACCAGTTAAGGGGTCCTTAACAAATAGCACCATGTAATGAAAATGGAATAATTTCCTCCACCTCGTTATGGAGAATAGAAGCATTCTCCAATCCTAATAAAAGCATTTTATTCACTACCACCGGACAATTGCAAACATCAAAGTCTGTTTCTTCCAGATTAAAATCAATGTATGAATCAATTCATAATTAGCTCCATAACCACAGATATGCCATAAATTACAGTGATAGAAGATCTGTTCAATACAGGTTATATGCTTAATATAATTTAAAGATGCTTGTAAAAACTTAAAAAGATTGAAAATGACTTCTGAGAAATATGGCGAGTGCTCGATTCCAGTTCATATTTAAGTGGACGCTGTGGTTACCTTTTATTTTATTCATCATGGCATGATTATTATTATTTTTTTCATATTTGAGGTGTAAAGCATATTTTTTTTCAAATAAGCACAGGGGACGGTACTTACATTTAGGCCTCATGCCCACGGGCGTTTTTTCAGCCGCGTTTTTGAGCGTTTTTTACAGCTTAAAAACGCCTGTCCATGTTAGTCTATAGCTTCATGCCCACCTAGGCGTTTTTGAGCTGTAACGAGCATAGGCGTTTGTAAGCTGTAAAAAAAAACCAGGGCCAGTGCGTTCCTCAGCGTCAGAATTAGGCAGGAAAAAACGCGAGCGTCAAAAAACGCGCAAAAACGCGCAAAAAACGCGCACTAACGCGCGGTCGCGTTTTTAGCTCCGACGTTTTAAAAAAAAAAAAAAAAAAAAAATATTTACAATAACATGGACAGGCGTTTTTAAGCTGCAAAAAACGCAGCTGTAAAAACGCCAGTGGGCATGAGGCCTTAGTGAGAAGAGTGGCTTCTCACTTAAGCCGGCCATAGATGGTTCAAATCTCAGCCAGTTCAGCAGGAACTAACTGAGATTTAAACCATGTTTGGACAGGCTGAATGTACCAAAGTTGATTGATCGATCAGCTTAGGTACAAGCTAGTGGCGGCTGGTGCTCAATATTTTGGGGGGTGGGGGAAAAAAACCTGCCCCCCTTGCTTCCACAAGCGCCACCAAATCCCCCCCGTGGCAGATGAACAGGAAGGCGGCGATCAGTGGCCTGACCTTAGGAGGCTTCTCCTTGCTCCAGCTTGCCGAGGGAAGAGCCAGGGCCATTGCTTCTCGTCCCAGGCCGAACAGGCGTTGCTTCTCCTCCAGGCCAAACAGGTAGTGGGTCCTGAGACCCAATTGGCCGGGAGTCCCAAGACTCCATGGCCAATCGGGTCTTGGGACCTGCTTCCTGATTGGCCGGGAGGAGACACAGGAAGACATTAGGGAATATTAATTTGCTAATGTCACACAACTGGGTGGGCTCAGGGCACACTGCTCTGCGCCCCGAGCCCACCCTTTTTTAAAGCCTATTAGAGGCTCAGGCTCCAATCATGTGCTTAAAAAAAACAAAAAAACATTGAAATCCATGCGTCCGGTGCCCTGCATGTAGATTAGGGGCCAGGCGCATGAATTAGGGGGGTTCCTCTAATAGATGGGCTGCCACTGGTACAACCGGCCTGCTGGATTTTGCATGCGATTGTTGCTAGCGCCTGTTATAGCCTCTAGCAATGATCACTGTGTTCTCCCGGTGGGGACAGCTTCCCCTGCCCCCCCCCCACCTGGAGAACACAATAGCTCAGCGGGAGGGATTCCCCTGTCGGTGGTTGCAGGAAGGAAATTTGCTCCATCTATGGTTGGCTTTAATTGGAATCTTCCATCCTCTGTCCCCCACAAACACCTTGCAGTGGTAATCTTCCAGTACTGCAGGGGTTAATAGTCACTGGATCTGTTATAGGCTCTTGCCATGAGTGCCGACTATGCCTGTCCTTTCTGCCCACCCCCCCCCTCCATTAATAAAAGTAGTACTATAGCTTCCAGTAATGAAAAGTGCTCTATGAATAGAGGTTGCATTCATCCACCCTTCCTCCATTCATAGTACATTTTTCATTGATGGAAGCTATAGTACATGTTCTGTTAACCACTTCAGCTCGCCCTTCCTGACCAGGCCCTTTTTTGCGATACGGCACTGCGTTACTTTAACTGACAATTGCGCGGTCGTGCGACGTTGTACCAAATCAAAATGGATGTCCTTTTTTTCCCACAAATAGAGATTTCTTTTGGTGGTATTTGATCACCTCTGGCGGTTTTTATTTTTTGCGCTATAAACAAAAAAAGACTGACAATTTAAAAAAAAAAAAAAAACAATATTTTTTACTTTCTACTATAAAACACATCAAATAAAAAAATCCAATAAAAAATCTAAATTTCTTCATTAATTTAGGTTATGTATTCTACAAATTTTTGGTAAAAAAAATCCCAGTAAGTGTATATTGATTGGTTTGCCCGAAAGTTATAGAGTCTACAAACTATGGGATATTTAAAAAAATATATATTTTAATGGTGGAGATCAGCGACTTATAGCTGGGCTGCCATATTGCGGCGGATAAATTGGACACCTAACTGACACTTTGACACTTTTTGGGGACCGGTGACACAAAGACAGTGATTAGTGCTAAAAGAATATGCACTGTCACTGTACTAATGACACTGGCTGGGAAGGGGTTAACATCAGAGGCGATCAAAGGGTTAACTGTGTTCCTAGGGAGTGCTTGCTAACTGTGAGGGAGGTGCTTTGAGTGGGGGAAGGTAAAGATCCGTGTTCCTGCTTAGCAGAAACACAGGATCATTACATTCCCCTCTCACAGAACGGCGGTCTGCCTTGTTTACATAGGCAGACCTCAGTTCTGCCCGTCTCCAGAATGATCGGCGGGTCCCGGCGGACATTGCGTCTGCCGGACCCGCTTATTGGCTCACGCACCCCCCAGACTTGGAAGTGTCAGATCACGTACTTGGTACGTGATCTGGCACAATATATGTGTGTGGGGCAGTCTGCAAGAGGTTAATGGAGGAGGTCCAGCAGTTGTTTTAAAGTATATGTAAACCCTCACCTTGTAAGCTGGGAATTTTCTTTGGTTTCGTTTGACATGCGTCACCCTTCCATGTGCTCCTTGCTGCATAGGCCAATTATAGGTGAGGCCAGTGGCCATTTTTTTGTACTGTTGGAATACTGGTGAGGGGGTGCGCTGGACACCTTTGCTGCCATTGTGCTATAAGTTGGGTGTCCAATGCGCCCCTGTGCCTTTAAGGAGGGGTGGGCTCCATCAGGTCTCACCTGCCCTCTGCCCTCTGCCTATCCATTATAATGCATGTGCTTCTGCTTTGAAGGCTCTCAAAATGTAGAGTTAGGACTGCAGATAATACTGGGGTGCTGTGAAGTGGCTCTGTAGCTTACGCATGCATTTGCAAATGTGTGCAAACTAAACCCCTGTTTTTAGGTAATACTATAGACAGGATCATTCGGTTGGTTGTAAGCTGGTCAGTAAGTTGAGCTGGGAATTTTCTTTGATTTTGTTTGACATGGGTCGCCCTTCCATGTGCTCCTTGCTGCAAAGGGTAGTTGAAGAGGGGGCAGTGGCCATTTGTTTGTAATGCAAATACACAAGCTCCTGGTTTCAATTTTTTTTACAATTTTGGGGCTGTATTACCACCACAGTGGGTCCTTTTCCTCCCACTGTAGTTGATAACACAGATTTTATTTTCCGACTGGAGGACATTCTTTTCCAATCAGATAAAATGGGTTTCTATTGCTAGGAGGTGAAAGCCAATCTGGAGAGACAGTGAAGGAAACAAACCCAACTCATGCCAGAGAAGATAATGAAAAAATGGCCTGAAAGTAACTTGGGGGTGTTACATTAGACCAGGGTTTTTGCATCTTATGCCTCGTACACGCGACCGTTTTTTCGACTGTGTGTATGCTCCATCGCAGTTTTTCCGACGGGAAAACTGCCGGACAAAAAAAGAGAGCAGGATCTCTTTTTTCCCGTCAGGAAAAAATCCTGCCGGGAAAACCGTTTGTCTGTATGGTTTTCCGACGGGCAAAAAAAACGCACATGCTCAGAATCAAGTATGAGACGACAGCACTCTTTCTGGTAAAACTAGCGTTCGTAATGGAGATAGCACATTCGTCACGCTGTAACGGACTGAAAAGCACAAGGCTGAAAAGCGCGAATCGTCTCTCACCAAACTTTTACTAACACGAGGATCAGCAAAAGCAAGCCCAAAGGGTGGCGCCGTTGGAATGGAACCTCCCCTTTAAAGTGCCGTCTTACGTGTTGTACGTCACTGTGCTTTGGACGGGCGGACTTTTGTCTGAGCGTGTGTATGCAAGGCAGGCTGAGAGGAATTCTGTCAGGAAAACCGTCAATTTTTTATCAGACGGAAAAACCGGTCGTGTGTACTAGGCATTAGGGTTCCTCCAGAGGTTGCTAAGGGTTCCTTGAGCAATGAGCAATTTCTGCCTCCCAGATAAGTTTCCACTGACACCAATGATATTTTAGCTATCCGTAAGGGGGTAATTCTTCCCAATGTCCACAAGTGTAAGGAACATTCTTCCCAATGACCATCACACTAATGTATCATGGGTTGTAGATAAAGTCATTTTTAGCAGGGGTTCCCTGATGCCAGAAAGTTATTCCAAAGGTTCCAGGGTTCCTCTATGATGAAAAGGTTAAGAAAGGCTGCATTAGACTGTTATTTGTTCTGGATTGGACCACTGAATGGTCTGTTCATGACTTTTTCTCTTTACATGGGTTGTAAATTCAAGGTGAGCCCATAGCACCCACTCAAAGACTCCCCATCACCGCCGTGGTGGAAGTACCTGGAGATGCCAGCCTGATTGAGTTACATGTTATATGGACAATATCATAAGTATAGCTGCAGCCCCAGAACCGAATTACCTGCTCTATTCACCCAGCCCCTGTATCAAAGATGGCTTTAGAGTTACAATATATCAGGTCAATATCTGGATTAGAGTGTTAAAGGAAATCCCCACTTTTTTAAACCACCAAAGTCTTCTAGCATGATGGCCTGCATGATGGATCTTCTGCCTATTTTCATTAAGGTCTTCAATACTGTTTGGAATGGTGCTGTTGTATTGTGAGCCCAGGTCAATGTGATGGTACACCCCCATAGGGCATGTCCATAAAGAGTGGAATGTGTGCAGTAGACAAAGCTTTCCCATTCACACTTGTGCGACTTGTCATTCGACTTTGGACATCAAAGTCGCATGGCAAGTTGTACCCCATGTTTTCCAATGATAATCATTTATATATATGCGTCTTAAAGTCCCAGCGACTTCAAAGTAGTTCATGCACTACTTTGGCCCGACTTTCATGAAACTTGAGGGCCATAGACTTCAATTTTAACCCTCAAAAGTTGCATGAAAGTTGTACCTGAATGTTTTACATACAACAGTGGTGCAACGATGGGCCTGACTTTGCAGAGGGACAAGTCACATCCAAATTTCACCCATCCAAAGTTGCATCAAAGTTACACCACAGTTGCACTCCAAAGTCACATAATTCCAGGATTCAAATAAGTGTGAATGAAGCCTAAAACAAGTATTACAGTGAGCATTACATTTTTTTATTTTTAAAACAGTTGGGCAATTTATTAAAAAAATGGAGATCTGCTTTAATTTTTCTCTAAATCAATGAGACAAGCCACAGAAACCACCAAGCTAATATTTTAATTTTTTTTGATTTGTTTTTATTGGCTGATTTTTATGTTTTTCCTGTAGCACCAGGGGCTTTGTGCGCGACTTTGCGAGGTGTCTTCAGCACGACTTGAGCCTGAACCACAGCGCGACCCACAGCGCGAATAGGGGGCCCTCCAGGACAGGGGACTTTGCCAGTGGCCAATCACAGAGTAATCAGCTCTGTGGGAGGGAGGGGGAGGGAGGGGTTTGCCGAGAAAACTATTTTTATTTCCTGTAAAGTTGCTTCAGTTAAGACAGGGGATCCGACTTGGAGGCGGCTTCCATTGAAATCAATGGGTACAAGTCGCCTAGAAGTCGGATTGAAGTTGTACAGGAACCTTTTCTGAAGTCGGAGCGACTTCAGTAGTGTACATTAAGACGGCTCCATTCACTTCCATTGATTTTCTCAACCGCGCGACTTGGGGCGACTTGGGGCGACTTCAAGTCGGATCCCAAGTCGCCCCTGTGTGAACCGGCTCTTAGATAAAACTTTTTGGAGAGCTTATTTGCCGGCAATGTTATGCATATAACGACTTTCTAAAGTTTGCAAAGTGGTGAAAAGAAAACACATTACTACAACAAATGAATATCTATTTTCTTGGTTACGTGATGACATCTAATTATGAAACAGAAAACTAATTATATAGCAATTAGTGAAGCGAAGACCTTTGGAGCTGCGCTATTCTGTTTACACTTAGCTCAGTTCGAGTTTCCTATACTGGTCAGTAATTAACTGCTTGTGAAATGATTGTCAAATCACATCAGGCTCCACTATGTGTTTAGCAGTCACAAGCTGTGGATCCGAAGACCAGAAGTATAATAGGTTTTTGCCTCTGAATGTTTTCCATGCAAAAACAACATCTGCAAAGTTTCTACCATGATAATGAACTCTTCTGCTAGCTAATATATAAGGTTTCTTAATAACTGTAATTAATGTGTCAAAGTATAACCAAGCCAAAATTGTATTAAAATTTTAGATGCTCATTGTCACCAGGACAGAAAGTGAGCGGAAATTTCTTCAATGGGGGTACAGACAAAAATGGAAATCTAATAGAGGTTATAATTCTTAAACAGACTATCTGGAACAGTGATGGACAATCTATTTGATAGAGGGGCTCGCATTCAGCTTCCGACATTACCAAGGGACTGCAAATAACATTCAGTGTATTCAATGGCACAGAAAATGGTCAGAAACCGGTCACGTTACAGTAAATGGTCAGAGACTGGTCATGCTACAGTAGATGATCAAAGACTAGTCATGCTACAGTAGATGATCAAAGACTAGTCATACTACAGTAGATGGTCAGAGAATGATCATGCTACAATAGATGGTCAAAGAATGATCTTGCTACAGTAGATGGTCAGAGAATGATCATGCTACAATAGATGGTCAAAGAATGATCTTGCTACAGTAGATGGTCAGAGAATGATCATGCTACAATAGATGGTCAAAGAATGATCTTGCTACAGTAGATGGTCAGAGAATGATCATGCTACAATAGATGGTCAAAGAATGATCTTGCTACAGTAGATGGTCAGAGAATGATCATGCTACAGCATATGGCCGGAGACTGGTCCTACTGCAGTAGATGATCAGATACTGGTCATACTACAGTATACGAGGTGGTATCAAAAAGTTTCAACACAAGGCAGCACGCACAGTCACAGATAGCACCAACCTTCATAAGTCAGTGTGCCAAAAGACATCGTCCTGTGTACATCGGGAACTGTGCAACTGGTGCTATTCTGACCATGTGCATTATCACTCTGCTCATTCATCATGGACAGCAAGTTAAAACAAAACGCAAACGTGAAATTGGGAAAACCTGCTTCAGAGACGTTCAACATGATTCGGCAAGTTTACGGCGATGCTGCAATGAGTCAATTGAGGTGTTTTGAGTGGCACGCACCCTTCAAGAGTGGAAGAACATCACTGGAAGATGATGAGAGATCGGGAAGATCTTCAATGAGCTCAACCCCCAAAAATGTCAAAACCATTATTTTGGAATACAAAGGTATTCCAAAATAAAAGAGACAACACATCATCAGAATTCAACACATATTTATTTATTTAACCACTTGAGACCCGCGCTATAGACAAAAGATGTCTGCAGCGCGGCTCTCAAGTGCTGAGTGGACGTCTATGGACGTCCTCCTGTTTCTCTCCCCCCTGCGCGCCGCCGAGGGCGCGCGGCGGGGAACAGCTGTGCCCGCCGTGGTCACGTGATGCCGATGCGCGTGCCTGGCGGCCGCGATGTCCGCCAGGCACCCGCGATCGGCTGTGACAGAGGCAGGACGTGGATCTCTGTGTGTAAACACAGAGATCCACATCCTGTCAGGGAGAGAGGAGACCGATGCTGTGTCCCTTGTACATAGGGACACAGATCGGTCACCTCCCCCAGTCAGTCCCCTCCCCCACACAGTAAGAATCACAAATAGGGAACATAGTTAACCCCTTCCTCGCCCCCTAGTGTTAACCCCTTCCCTGCCAATCACATTTATACAGTAATCAGTGCATATTTATAGCACTGTTCGCTGTATAAATGTGAATGGTCCCAAAATAGTATCAAAAGTGTCCGATATGTCCGCCGCAATATTGCAGGACTGACAAAAATCGCAGATCGCCGTCATTACTAGTAAAAAAAAAAAATATAATAAAAATGTCATAATTCTATCCCCTATTTTGTAGGCGCTATAACTTTTTCGCAAACCAATCGCTATACGCTTATTGCAATTTTTTTTACCAAAAAAATATAGAAGAATACGTATCGGCCTAAACTGAGAAAAAAAAATAGTTTTTTAAAAAAAAATTGGGATATTATTATAGCAAAAAGTAAAAAAAATTTGTTTTTTTTCAAAATTTTCTGTCTTTTTTTGTTTATAGCGCAAAAAATAAAAACCGCAGAGGTGATCAAATACCACCAAAAGAAAGCTCTATTTGTGGGGAAAAAATGATAAAAATAGGATTTTTTACTCACCGTAAAATCCTTTTCTCTGAGTCCATGGACCGACACAGCTTCTCTATTGACAAAGTGGGTATTATCCGTTAATTAGGAGTGACTAGGCAGAAAAACTTGTAAAAAGTGTTGCATCACACCTTCTACAGTACCGCCCAGGGGGCGGACCCTCTGGGTATACCCTCTCAGTCTGCATCTTCGCAGATCAGTTCGTCAAAAAGCAGTACAAACTTAAAAGGAGGGGTGGGTGCTGTGTCGGTCCATGGACTCAGAGAAAAGGATTTTACGGTGAGTAAAAATCCTATTTACTCTTTCGTCCATGGACCGACACAGCTTCTCTATTGACAAAGTGGGGCGTCCCAAAGCAGTGTCAGAGAAAAAACGAGGGGTGGTAACAGCATAAAAATAAACTTCACCCCAAACACAAAACAGCACTCCTCCAACGGAGGAGTTGCAACTCTAAACAGCTGCTTGCAAAACCTTGCGGCCAAAAGAGGCATCCGAAGATGCACCTACATCAATTTTGTAGAATTTTGTGAAAGTGTGAGCGGACGACCAAGTCGCCGCTTTACATAATTGGGAAACAGACGCTTGATGTCGGAAAGCCCAAGAGGCACCTATTGCCCTGGCCGAATGCGCCGTGACAGGAAAGGGGGGCGCCTGACCCTTTAAGGCGTAAGCCTGGATTACTATCTGTCGGATCCACCTAGAGATGGTGGCCGATGAGACTGCTTGGCCCTTCTTGGGACCAGCCACGGAAACAAACAGTGAGTCTGACTTCCGGAACAGGGAAGTAGCAGATAGGTATACTCTCAAAGCTCGCACAACGTCCAAGGAATGCATCGCCGACTCCTTAGGATTCAATGGCTGAGGACACAAGGATGAAAGTACAATGTCTTCGTTGAGATGAAAAGCCGAAACGACTTTCGGAAGAAAGGAAGGCTGCGGCCGCAGCACCACCTTATCCTTGTGGAAAATCAAATAGGGAGCCTTGCAGGACAAGGCTGCCAGCTCAGAGACTTGTCTAACTGACATAACAGCCACCAAAAAGACCACTTTCTGAGAAAGTGTCAACAGGGGAATATCTCTAATATTCTCAAACAGTGCCTTCTGAAGCACCGAGAGGACCAGGTTCAAGTCCCACGGAGGTAACGGGGGACGGACCGGAGGGGCCACCTGTCGGACCCCCTGTACAAATGTACTCACGAGAGAGTGAGTCGCCAGGGGTCGCTGAAAAAAGACAGCCAGGGCAGATATCTGTCCCTTAAATCGTACTTAGGGCAAGCCCTTGGTCCACCCCATGCTGTAAAAACAGCAGGATTCTGGAAACCAAATAGGTACGCGGATGCCATTTCATTTCCTCACACCTGGAGATGTAGGCCCTCCAAGTGCGGTGATAGACCTTCCTAGAGGACGGTTTTCGAGCACTTCTCATAGTAGAGATTACTGAGTCTGACAGGCCCCGGTCTCTCAGTACCTGGTTCTCAACAGCCATGCCGTTAAAGCCAATGACTGTAAAGCAGGATGGAATATGGGACCTTGCGATAGCAGGTCCTTCCATAGTGGTAGGCGCCAGGGGACGTCTGCTACCAGACGTACTAGGTCGTCGTACCAAGGACGCTGAGGCCAATCTGGAGCGATTAGGATCATTGGAATTCCCTCTGCCTCCACTCTGCGGAGCAGAAGAGGAAGAAGCCTTAAGGGAGGGAAGGCATAGATTAGCCGATACTGACCCCACGATGCTACCAACGCGTCCGTTGCGTCTGCCCATGGGTCTCTTGACCGGGCCACAAATCTCAATACCTTCCGATTGAGTCGGGAAGCCAGAAGATCTACGTCTGGTGTGCCCCATCTTTGGCAGAGGAGTTGGAACACCTCTGGGTGTAAGGACCATTCTCCCTGGTCCAGCATCTGGCGGCTCAGGTAGTCCGCCTGCCAGTTTTCCACACCCGGAATGTACACGGCCGACAGTGCCGGTACGCTCCTCTCTGCCCACTTCAGGATGCGAGCGATCTCCGATGCTGCAGCTGAGCTTCTTGTTCCTCCTAGATGATTGACATATGCCACTGCTGTGGCGTTGTCTGACTGGATCCTGACTGGACGCCCTTGCAGTCTCTGAGACCATTTGAAGAGGCACAGCTTGATCGCCCGGATCTCCAGGACATTGATCGGCAGGAGGGCTTCCTCTGGGGTCCAGCGACCCTGCGCCGACTGGACACCCCAGACTCCCCCCCAACCTGTAAGGCTGGCGTCCGTCGTGATCACTATCCAGTAAACCGGAAGAAATGACTTCCCGGCCATTACAGCCGGTGCTGTCAGCCACCATACCAGGGATCTCCTGACTAGGTGGCTCACTCGGATTTGATAATCCAGAGATGAAGGGCATCTGTTCCATCTGGACAGAACTTCCTTCTGTAACACTCGAGTGTGGTATTGAACATATGGGACCGCCTCGAAGGAGGCTACCATGAGGCCCAACACTCGCATGCAAAAACGGAGTGACGACCAATTCCTGGAAGTCAGCTGCCGTACTGCAGCCCGGAGGGTCTGCAACTTCTCCACAAGGAGGAATACCTTTGCCTCTGAGGAATCCAGAATCAACCCCAGGTACACTAGGCGTTGAGTGGGCACCAATACTGACTTTTGCGTGTTTAGTATCCAACCACAGTCTCGAAGAGTCTGACAGGTAATGGACACGCTTACCTCTAATTCTGAGCTTGAAGGGGCCTTCAGCAGAAGGTCGTATAAGTAGCCTGTGATAGCGATACCCCGCTGTCTTAGAAGTGCCAGAATCGGAGCGAGCACCTTGGTGAACGTCCTGGGTGCTGAGGCAAGGCCCAACGGGAGGGCCACAAACTGGTAGTGGTCCTTCCCGATAGCAAATCGCAGAAACCTCTGGTGTCTGGAGTATATGGGGACATGCAGGTATGCGTCCTTGATGTCCAAGGAGGCCAGAAAGTCCCCCGGATGGAGAGCCGTGACTACAGATCGAACCGACTCCATCCGAAAACTTTGTACCTTCACAAAGCAATTGAGGGCTCTGAGATCCAAGCTTGGACGAACCCCCTCCTTCTTCGGCACAATGAACAGATTTGAGTAAAAACCCCGTTCCAGTTCTGGAACTGGAATAACTACCCCGCGTTCCAGTAGACCCTGGACCGCCCCATACAGGGCCTCCCGACGGGTCGGTAGTAGCTGGAGATTGGAGGTGTTGAATCTGTCCGGTGGACAAGAGAGAAACTCTATCTTGTAGCCTGAGGAGATTACTTCGCAAACCCACCTGTCGGAGATTAGTGCTGTCCACTGAGTCGCGAATTTGCGAAGACGTCTCCCCACCCGAGAGCTGGGTGGGGGTGGACCTTCATGCGGACGCAAATTTGTCCGCAGGCTTATTGGGTATGTGGGACCAGGGACGCTTTTGTCCTTGGGCAGGCGCTTTATCGGCCTGGGGTCTTTTCCCTGTCGCCCTAGGGGGACGAAAAAAACACTTGTGTGCAGTAAAGGAGGGCCCTTGCCCTTGGCGTGGCCCCTTACCCTTGCTAATTTGGGGAAGCAAAGTGCTTTTACTCCCTGTGGCATCCTTGATGATGTCATCCAGAGAAGCCCCAAAAAGTCTGTCGCCCTTAAAAGGCAGATCCAACAGGGCTTTCTTGGAAGTCTGGTCCGCAGACCAGCCTTTTAGCCAGATCAGGCGGCGTATTGCTACTGCATAAACCAAAGTTTTAGACAGCAGGGGAATAGTATTCATGTCTGACTCGCAGACAAACCTAAGGCCCTGGACCAACAGGTCGGCCAATGTTATCTCATCAGGAGGAGCATCTCGCTCCTTAACCCCTGGAGTAGCAATCTTGCCCATTCAGTAAGTGTGTGAGACACTAGGGCCCCCGCCAATGCCGGGCGTACTGCCGAGCCTACCACTGAGTATAGGTAGCAAGCGAGTGCTTCAGCCTTCTTATCCACAGGGTCCTAGAAAACAGGAGCCCCTTCTACAGGAATTGTGGTGGCTCTATTAAGTCTGGACACCGGAGGGTCCACTATAGGGGGAGAGGTCCATCTCTTCAGAAAACTCTCCTCAAAAGGGGTACCGTACCGCAAACCTCTTTGGGGCTGTAAAGACCCTCAGTGGGTTCTCCCATTCCTTGTATAAGAGTTTATCAAAAGACACACAAGGGAACACCTTAGCAGTGCGGGCAGGTCTATGAAACCCAAGTGGACCGGAGTCTCTGCTGCTTCTGCAGTATTTTCCAATTTTAGCATATCCCGCACTGCAGTAATAAGGTCAGATACCAAAGCCGTCTCGCGTACTGACCTGGACTTTGAGTCATTCTCACTGTCCGGTCACGGTCTTCAGTCTCTGATGCGTCAGAATCTGGGCCCCGAGCCGTAGCTGGACCTGGTTCTGCACCAGAATTATCCCCAGAAGCTTGCAGGGGATGGGGCGTTTACTACCCCCTGTATTCCCGTGTGCTGCTTCCACCCTGGCAGCAAACGCCTCTAGGATTGCAGTCATTACGTTTATAGACACCTCAGGGGCACCAGCTGCTAAATCTGGTGTTTCAGGGGAGAAGACATCTGAGATGCCATGCTGACCACACGCTGACACTCACAGGGCTCCAGGTAAGATATCAATAGGCCACCCTCCTGTGCTGCAGAGAGGCCGGGTCACCCAGAGGACTCACCACCCTGGATAGGTACTGCTATGCTGCGCCTGTGATGCTGTCCCTCTGCTGCTGTGTCAGTCTGTTAGCTTTTATCAGCACTTCCTGTGTGAATTTTCGCGCCAGTGTAATGCACCCTAGAGGCCGGAGGCTCTCGAAAAATGGTTGCCAAAAACGTCTGTATGGAAGATAATGTGGGCTCTAAAAAAAGGCCGCCGACAGAAGATAGAGGTCAAGCAGCCATAGCCCACAAAAAGATGGCCGCCGAACGGCAATATCTGCATACAGGGTGGACAAACATGGCCGCCGATCAGCTGATAGGGGCCAGTGGGTGTGGCCGAACCACAGGAAGATGGCCGCCGGGCAGTCACAAGAGGCCAAACTTGGCATGGACCACCTCAAAATGGCCGCCGACAGCATGGAGGAGGAAGGACACAAACACAGGTAAGAAAAAATGACATTTCTTTTAAATGTTAGTTACAGCCAGCCCCGCTCCAGTGGGACCCCCTAGGTGACCCCCAGCACCCAGCAACCTTTAGCTAGAAGCCCAGGGAGGAGGGAAAGGCAGGGAGAGAGGGAAGAAAGGGGCCACAACCACTTACTTGATCTCTCCAGGAATGTCCAGCTAAATCACCCAGCCGAGGCAGGGGAGTTTTACTTACCTATCCTGCATGTATTATGCTGGAAGACATTCCAAACAGATCATCGTCCGCGCACGGAAGGTGACTGTTGGCCAGGCATGCTGTGATTGGACCCAGAAGGGACGATCATATGTATGCCCTGGAGCATGACGCTCACCGAACAGGCTGCTGCGACTCGGCCGTAAGGTCAGCCGAAGCTGAGCGGTCCGATGCAAGCCTTGGAGCGTAAGCTCACCGGCCAGGCTGCTGCGACTCAGCCGTAAGGTCAGCCGAAGCTGAGCGGTCCGATGCAGGCCCTGGAGCGTAAGCTCACCGGCCACCCGTGGAGCGACGGGCATGTCGTGGAAAACCCAGCGCGTAGCTAGGGTCGGCACACGCTCGATGGCCGAAACTGGGGAGACTACAAGGATCGAGGATCCAGCCTGTCACCCAGTCGGCAGTTGATCGAAGATCGCAGGAAACAACAAATGTAGCAAAAAATATATATATATATATATATATATATATATATATATATATATATCTTTTTTCCCCGGACCAATGGGCCCGAAGGGAGCCATGTCCTACTCCTTGCTAGACAGAAAAAAACTGATCTGCGAAGATGCAGACTGAGAGGGTATACCCAGAGGGTCCGCCCCCTGGGCGGTACTGTAGAAGGTGTGATGCAACACTTTTTACAAGTTTTTCTGCCTAGTCACTCCTAATTAACGGATAATACCCACTTTGTCAATAGAGAAGCTGTGTCGGTCCATGGACGAAAGAGTAAATATCATTTGGGTACAGCGTTGTATGACCGCGCAATTGTCATTCAAAGTGCGTCAGCGCTGAAAGCTGAAAATTGTTCCGGGCACGAAGGGGGTTTAGTGCCCAGTTGTCAAGTGGTTAAACTTGGTATTTAAATGGCCATGGTGTTATCCATAGGGAGTTAACAAGAATCTTTTAAATTAAAATAAATAAGCGATCTTGGCTAAAATATATTTAACAAAAATTAAATGGTGTCCATCCAGTCAAAGGTGGATGACTAGTCCCCAATTTGGACAATAACATTGACTTTTTCCAAGATAGGGAGGGAAGGTGGGCGTCGCTGTCTGGTCAGGAACGGTCAGTGCGACCACCACTCCCGGTCCTTTTATTGGCTTCTTCCACGTGGGCTAGTAAACCGCCAAATTTGCCCAATCATCTGCTTGCCTGCATCCACCAATCCCATGGCTGTTGCTGCCCAGGGATACCGCAGCAACCATTGGCAACCTGCGGAAACAAAACAAAGCAGGGAGAACTGCAAGCTCCCCCTTTGAGCTAACCCATGGTGATCCAGCTTATTGCTGTGACCTTTTATGGGCTAGCACAAAGGTATTCCAAAATAAAAGAGACAACACATCATCATAATTCAACACATATTTATTTAAACTTGGAATTTAAATGGCCACGGTGTAGAGGGTTAACATGAATCTTTTTATTTAAAATAAATAAGCCATCTTGGCTAAAATATATTTAACAAAAATTAAATGGTGTCCATCCAGTCAAAGCTGGACGACTACTCCCCACCGGCCGGACCCAGTAGTGAATCGACTGGCTGAGGCCCCCTCACCACCGTGGCTGATTCAATCAAGTTTTGTAGACCCATGTTGAAAATGTCCAGGCCTATTAGCGATAAATGAACCTATGTTGTATTACATCGTAAAGCCTAAGAATGTAACCCAACCATCCAGGAGGTCTTTCATCCTCAAAATCAGCATAAAATACGAGGCTTCCAGCTTGTAAAGCATTGACGTTATTCATCGTTGTGTTACCATCCATGAATTATCTACCTGTATGAAAAAATTATTTGTGAAGGTTCTCTGAAAATTTCCCAAATACCCAAGCTTAGATTTCCCTTTATCTTTGCTTTGCTGTAGCTGCCAGAGAAATCTCTAAGCAAATATTTTTTGATAATAAAACAAAGAGCAAGACAATGATATATTGTAATAGCATGGGCGTCAAGAGGCCTGGAAGGAATAACATGTACAGTTATAATCTATGTGCCTTTAAAAGAACATAACACATCCTCTGTTGAATATGTTTAAAAGTTTTTGTCCAGAAGTAGAGATATTGCAGTAACATATATATAATTTCCCTACTATCTATCTATCTATCTATCTATCTATCTATCTATCTATCTATCTATCTATCTATCTATCTATCTATCTATCTATCTACACTATATTACCAAAAGTATTGGGACACCTGCCTTAAAAAGGAAGTAAACCCTCTTTTTTTTTTTCCTGGGAAAAAAAAAACCCCTGCAAGAAAAAGGCATAATGAGCTAGTATGCATAGCATACTAGCTCATTATGAATGACTTACCTGAGATCGAAGCCCCCGAAGCGCTTCTCGTTCCCCTCCTCCGCCGCCGCCATGTCCCCTCCGAGCGCCTTCCGGGTATCGCCGCTCCGGCGCTGTGACTGGCTGGAGCGGCGATGACGTTACTCCTGCGCATGCGCGCGGGACCGGCACGATCCCACGCATGCGTGCGGGACCGGCGTAATCCCGGCATGATCCCATTCATAAAACCGGGATGCTCAGTGCGCATGCGCCGTAGACATCGGTGCAGTGTTTTCTGCAAATATCTCCTTAACCATCAACTTTCGCATCAACAACAAAAAAGATCAATATTACGGACTGGAAAAATGCCTTACACTAATCGACAATTGGATGACAGAGAGCTCCCTCAAGCTTAATGGATCCAAAACAGAACTGCTCATTTTCCATGCTAACTGAAAGGAAAACGCCAGGACCACATGGACGCCACCCACCATCCTTGGACAAAACATAACACCAGGCCCAAAAGTTAAAAGCCTGGGAGTCACCTTTGACTCAGATATGACTATGGACGCACAAATAGGATCAGTAGTCAGCGGATCGCACCACCTTCTCCGCCTGCTACGAAGACTTATCCCCTTCATCCCAGAAAAAGACAGAGCAGTAGTAGTCGGAACCGTCAGCGTATTTAAGCCGGGAATTGATAACTCCCTCTACCTAGGACTACCTAAATACCAGATTGCACGTCTACAAGTCATCCAAAACACAGCGGCCAGACTGGTAATGGGGAAAAAACCCTGGGAATCAATCGCACCGTCCCTGAGAAGCCTCCATTGGCTCGCCGTAAAGGATCGGGTCACATTCAAGACCCTCTGCCTCACCCACAAATGCGCACAAGGAAACGCACCTCAATATTTATGCGAGAAAATAAAACAATACACCACTACTCGCGACCTCTGATCAACCTACCAAAACCTCCTCCACATCCCCAAGACTCGCTACAAAGCCAAGGGAGAACGAAGGTTTGCTGCCCAAGGACCAAGGCTATGGAATGCGCTACCCACGAATATCCGCATGGAAGAAAACCATCGAGCCTTCCGGAAAAAACTAAAGACTCATCTCTTCTAAAGGATCTTAACGACACTGGATGACAAGCGCCTTGAGGCGATTGAGTTCGCATTTGCAGCGCTATACAAGTTCTCACTCACTCACCATGTAGGTTAAGGAGATATTTTTTGCACCTACAGGTAAGCCTTAATCTAGGCTTACCTGTAGGTGCAAGTTGTCAGAGTGGGTTTACAACCACTTTAACATGGACATGAACTTTAATGGCATCCCAGTCTTATTCCGTAGGGTCCAATATTGATTTGGCCCACCCTTTGCAGCTATAACAGCTTCAACTCTTCTGGGAAGGCTGTCCACAAGGTTTAGGAGTGTCTATGGGAATGTTTGACCATTCTTCCAGAAGTGCATTTGTGAGGTCAGGCACTGATGTTGAACTAAAAGTCCTGGCTCGCAGTCTCCGCTCTAATTTATCCCAAAGGTGTTCTATCAGGTTCAGGTCAGGACTCTGTGCAGGCCAGTGAAGTTCCTCCATTCCTACATTCAGCAGTCATTTTGGAACAGGAAAGGGCCATTCCCAAACTGTTCCCATAAAGTTGAGAGCATGAAATTGTCCAAAATGTCTTAGTATGCTGACGCCTTAAGAGTTCCCTTCACTAAGGGGCCAAGCCAGACCCCTGAAAAACAACCCCACACCATAATCCCTCCCTTCACCAAATGATTTGGACCCGTGCACAAAGCTAGGTCTATAAAGACATTGATGAATGAAGTTTGGGGTGGAGTAACTTGGCTGGCCTGCACAGAGTCCTGACCTCAACCAGATAGAACACCTTTGGGATGAATTAGAGCGTAGACTGCAAACCAGGCCTTCTCGTCCAACTTCAGCACCTGACCTCACAAATTCGCTTCTGGAAGAATTTGTCAAACATTCCCATAGACACACTCCTAGTGGAGTGTGGACAGACTTAACAGAAGATTTGAAGCTGTTATAACTGCAAATTCCGCCCCCCAGAATTTAGAAGCTCTTAAAGCGCTGGGAGGCTGCAACGGGAAGGGGTTAGCTTTACTCTGATACCCCTAACTAAAATCTAGTGGAACCAAATGCCATCATAAGTCACTTAATTAGTAAATTGAGTCCACCTGTGTGTAATTTAATCTCAGTATTAATACAGCTGTTCTGTGAAGCCCTCAGAGGTTTGTTGGAGAACCTTAGTGAACAAACAGCATCATGAAGGCCAAGGAACACACCAGACAGGTCAAAAAAATATCCCAAGCTTTGAACATCTCATGGAGCACTGTTTAATCCATCATTTGAAAATGGAAAGAGTATGGCACAACTGCAAACCTACCAAGACATGGCCGTCCACCTAAGCGAGATGAGAGCATTCATCAGAGAAGCAGCCAAGAGGCCCATAGTAACTCTTGAGGAGCTGCCGAGATCCACAGCTCAGGTGGGAGAATCTGTCCACAGGACAACTATTATGCCCTGTACACACGATAGTTTTTTCCGATGAAAAAAGCCAGATGGACTTTTTTCATCGGAAAAAACTATCGCGTGTGAGCCCCATCTGACTTTTTTTCCATCGGTGTAAAAAAATAGAACATGTTTTAAAATTTTCCAATGGAAAAAAAAACAATTGGAAATTTCTATCTTCTGTGTGGAACTCCAACAGAGAAAAAACCCACGCATGCTCAGAATCAAGTCGACGCATGCTCAGAAGCATTGAACTTAATTTTTCTCGGCTCGTCTGAGTATTTTACGTCACAGCGTTTTGGACGGTCTGAATTTTGTCTGATGGTGTGTGGGCAAGACTGATGGAAGTCAGCTTCATCGGAAATTCCGACCGGGAAAATTCCATCGGATTTTATGCCATCGGAAATCCGATCGTGTGTATGAGGCATTAGTGATACACTCCACAAATCTGGCCTTTATGGAAGAGTGGCAAGAAGAAAGCCATTGTTGAAAGAAAACCATAAGAAGTCCCATTTACTGTGTGCGAGAAGCCATGTGGGGGACACAACAAACATGTGGAAGAAGGTGAGACCAAAATTTTAACTTGGCCAAAAAACAAACACTGCACATCACCCTAATCACACCATCCCAACGTGAAACATGGTGGTGGCAGAATCGTGTTGTGGGGATGCTTTTCTTCAGCAGGGACAGGGAAGCTGGTCAGGGTTGATGGGAAGATGGATGGAGCCAAATACAGGGCAATCTTAGAAGAAAACCTGTTAAAGGCTGCAAAAAACTTGAGACTGGGGCGGAGGTTCACCTTCCAGCAGGACAACGACCCTAAACATACAGCCAGAGCTACAATGAAATGGTTTAGATCAAAGCATATTCATGTGTTAGAATGGCCCAGTCACAGTCCAGACCTAAATCCAACTGAGAATCTGTGGCAAGACTTGAAAATTGCTGTTCACAGACACTCTCCATCCAATCTGACAGAGCTTGAGATATTTTGCAAGGATGAATGGGCAGAAATGTCACTCTCTAGATGTGCAAAGCTGGTAGAGACATCCCCAAAAAGACTTGCAGCTGTAATTGCAGTGAAAGGCGATTTTACAAAGTATTGACTCAGGGGGGCTGAATACAAATGTACCCCCCACGCTTTTCATATATTTATTTGTAGAAAATTTTGAAAGCTATTTATCATTTTCCTTCCACTTTACAATTATGTGACACTTTGTGTTGGTCCATCACATAAAATCCCAATAAAACACATTTATGTTTTTGGTTGTAACATGACAAAATGTGGAAAATTTCAATGGGTATGAATACTTTTTCAAGGCACTGTATTCATGACTGTTTTTCTTACTATTGTGATGCAGTGACTGGCCCACAGCTATCACATGGTACCTGGCCCAATCACAGCAACCTGTACCATGTGATTAGCTGTAGCCAATCACATATCACAATAGTAAGCAAGCTGTCATAGCAATTCATGACAGCTATTGCTTATAACAGTCATCATCCCTGTTATAAGCAATAACAGTGATAAAAAAAAAAAAAAACTGATAACCCTCCCAGAGTAGTTCAGTGTCACTATGATGACACTGAATTACTCTGATGGCAGGATAAAAAAAAAAAATTGTAAAAAAAAAAAAGTAAATAAAAGAAAAACAATGTTTACATTTTTTATTTTAATTTTTACACACTGTCACCAGTCAGAATCCCTGATCACCACCACACCAGTCCTATGATGATGCACTGCACTGGTGATAGTATGTAAAAAAATTGTGGGAAAAAAAATAATTTTATTTAATTACTTAATTTTCCCCAAAATTGTGACAAAAATATAAAACTTTAAAAAACTCACTATGACTCTTTACTAAATACCATGCACTGCCTACTTTACAAACAGGGGTCATTTTGAGGGTAATTGTTCCGGCCTGGCATTTTAGGTCCTCAAGAAATTAGATAGACGGTGAAAACATCAGAATTAATCGATTTTCAAATATATATCCCAAGACTCTATAATTTTCACACAGACCAAATAATATACACTGATTTGGGGTATTTTTACCAAAGAAATGTAGCATAATACATCCATCCCCCATTTCTATGTCCCATTTGATGGTTTAAGATGGTCCTATCTATCTTTAATAATATGTTTTTTGGTTTATAATAATGTTTTTTCTTGTTAAATTTCTTTTTATTTTTGTTCATTTGTGATGGAGGGGTTCTTCCCTCTGCCATTATGCTAATCTTAGTCTGCAGCCATCATCAGATACCCGGCACACCCAGGGCCCTGTATTTACTTCATATCCGGGGGCTTTTCTTTCTCCCCAAACTCTTTGAGTGTGGTGCTTTCAGCGCCCTTTCATGGATAGGGTAGAAGTTTTTTTGTGTCTGGGGTTTTAGTTTTTCCTTAGGACCATTTCTTTTGTCCCTGGATGTGTATGTTCTATTATTTGGACCAAGTGCGGTTCATATGGTGCTGAGGGTAATTTCCCAAGCACCTTATTCCTCATGATTTCAGTGATGTCAGACACTGGGTGAGTTATTTCCCCATTTGTCTTATGCACTGTTTTTGGTTTACCGCCATTGCCATCTGACGCTCCGTGTGACGTCATCCTGCTATTCTTTTGCAGATGATGTCATCACGCTGTGCCACTCTCAGCGTTACCAGCGCCTTGAGCTGTGGTGTCCCCCTGCACCATAGGCGGTGTCCTTCCATGCTGCGTGTGAAGTCACTCCGCCCACGCCCTGCGTGTGATGTCACCACGCTGCGTGTGACGTCCCTCCGCTTCTTCTGTGGGTGACGTCACGACGCCATGTTCGGCATCACCGTGCCATGCTTGCTGGTGCGATCACACCGCCTTCCCATGTGCGTTGCCGTTGTATGCTGTGCAGCGTCATACCCGCTGCGACATGTGTGTCATCATATGGCGCCGTGCATGGCTTAATTGGCGATCCACATGGAAAATTCAAGGAAGACGCTGGGGGCCATATCGGCGCCATTGCTCTCCTTACCATTTGGTTGGATGACATCCAGTGAAACTATGGGGGTTATTTACGAAAGGCAAATCCACTTTGCACTACAAGTGCACTTTCAAGTGCAGTCGCTGTAGATCTGAGGGGGGCATGCAAGGAAAATTAAAAAAAACAGTATTTTTTCTTGCACATGATTAGATGATAAAATCAGCAGAGCTTCCCCTCATTTCAGATCTTCCCCTCCGATCTACAGCGACTGCACTTACAAGTGCACTTGTAGTGCAGAGTGGATTTCCTTTTAGTAAATCAACCCCTATGTTTCTCTATTAAGGGGCCAATTTACTATGCACAACCCATCTGGATTGAGCGGTTTTTTCTAACCATATTGCTTAGTCTTTTGGCTGAATAACCTTGAGACTCTATTCAGTAAGTGGTTTTCTTATTTAATTGTTTTTTATTTTTGGTCTTGTATTTTGAAATTTGCCCCCTCTTTTAAGGAGATCCTCATCCTTGGGGATTGGGTGATGCCGTATGTGGAGTCCCCTTCTCTTGTGGGCGGAGTAACTCCTTGTCTAGGGCTCCCTTTCCTCTTTGGACCAGGTAAGTCCCTGTCGGGATATATTTCCAATATTGCATGAATCGTTATAGATATAATTTTTCTTTTTTAGGTTCCCCTTTTTGGTTGGAACTTTTGGGTCCCCCTCATTCCTACTTTTGGTGCCCCTGTTGGGATTTAATCCAGTGGCCTCTTTATGTGATGAAAGGCTGTGCAGACTTCTAGGATGGTCATCGGTGCTCAGGGAATACTCTCTCCAATAATATTGTTGATATGTAAGCTTGATGATTTTTTGAAAAGTATTTCTCTATGTTCCATGTGATATTCATTTATGTGGATTCTAAAATGTATCTATAATTTACTTTATAATTTCAGAAGTGGTATCAGAATTTGTATGGATGGTTCCATTATGTGTAGTGGGGCTTTACCAATTTTTGTGCAATATTATGATACATATACATGTGTTTTTCTACTCTGGTTTCCTATTTGGGAATCTTTTAATAATGTTTAAAATTGTGTATTAATAAATGTCACTTTGTGTGTATATATATACTTTCCATCTTTTTTAAAATTGCCTTAAAAACCCCACTAATACACACGATCGGACATTCCGACAACAAAACCGTGTTTTTTTTTCAGACGGACGTTGGCTCAAACTTGTCTTGCATACACAAATGTTGTCGGAAATTGCGAACGTCAAGAACGCGGTGATGTACAACACGTACGACGAGCCGAGAAAAATGAAGTTCAATAGCCAGTGCGGCTCTTCTGCTTGATTCTGAGCATGCGTGGAATTTTATGACAAGTTACAAGTGACAAGTTTTGTTGTCGAAAATTTGAGAACCAGCTCTCAAACACTTGTTGGAAATTCCGACAGCAAATGTCAGATGGAGCTTACACACGGTCGGAATTTCCGACAACAAGCTCCCATCGAACATTTGTTGTCGGAAATTCCGAGCGTGTGTACGCGGCATAAGAGGTATTCAAATTTTTAATGTAGCAGAATACATTTTAGCCTAAATCTATGAACAAAGATTATTTCTGTGCAAAAATGTATAACAGAAACTAAGAAAAACATGTTTTATTTCTTAATATTCAGTAATTTTTAGTTTATATAGCACAAAATAAAAATAAAAACAGTGATGATCGAATACCACCAAAAGAAAGCTCTATTTGTGTGAAAATAAATACATTTAATTTGCACACAGTGTTGCATGACTGCGCAAATGCCAATTTAAGGTAACATAGTGCTGAAGCGCAAAAAGTGCTCTGGTCATGAAGGTGGTAAAACCTCCCAATGGTCAAGTAATTAAAGGAGTAGTAAAGTTACATGTTTTTTCACCTTAATGCATCCTATGCATTAAGGTGAAAAAACATTCGACAATACCGCCCCCCCCCCCCGAGCCCCCGTTTTTCTTACCTGGCCCCTCGAAAGTCCCATGCTCGTCCCCGTCATCCTCTTCGTTTTTCAGCCTGGCCGCCGATTGGCTACACTGGATGGATTGAAAGCAGCGCAGCCATTGGCTGGCGCTGCTGTCAATCACATCCAATGACGCGGCGCGCGGGGGGCGGGCCGAGTGATACAGTCGGCGGCTATGGCCGCCGCTGTATCACGGGAGCGCGCCCGCAATCACTCCACACCATGCGAGCTCACTTGCATTAAGGTGTGGAGTCCTTGCAGGGAGGAGCCAAGACAGCCGCCGAGGGGCCCCAGAAGACCAGGATCGGGGCCACTGTGTGCAAAACGAGCTACACAGTGGAGGTAAGTATAACATGTTTGTTATTTTTAAGCAAAAAAAAGGGAAGCTTTAGTGCTCCTTTAAACCGTAAGCATAATGTAATCAAAAAGGAGAATTTTTTATATTTACCTACTAATTCTGTTCATGGTATTGCATCTTTAAATAAGGAGGCCTCATTAGTAGGCTTGTGCAATTTGTTTCGTAACAAATCAAAATTCGTCCGAATTTAGCAACTTTCGGACATTCGGAAGCATTTGAATTTCCGAACAAAGCAATTACGAATAAAACCGAATCCGAAATAAATTATACCGCAAATAGCGAATGCCCGAATGTCTTCGGCATAATTCGTTATGAAAAAAGTTACGAATGTACGAATCCATTCGAAGCACAATAACACTCACTCTGCTCTCTGCTTCTCCCTCACCATGCTGAACTCCCTCTCAAAATGATGTACAGGGGCGGAGGCTATAGCCGCATGTAAAAAACGAAAGTAAAATACGAGATTTCGAATCGTTACAAATAACCGCTATGTATTTAGAAAAGTACAAATCCATTCGAAGCACATTAGGCATAATAGGCAGCGTCGTTGTGAGAGAGACACGGAAAATTACGAATCAACGAACCCAAAAAAAGTTACGAAAGTAGTTGTGTCCAGAATCAACGAAAAACAATGTACTCTACCGAAAGTACGAATTATAAATCAACTAAAAATAAGGCTTACATTAATACGAATCATTCCGATTCAACGAAAAATGTCGCTTGCGAAAATACGAATTAGTCCGAACACGAAAAATCCCGTCTAGCAAAATTACGAACGATTACGAATCAACAGGACCGAAAAGAAACAAACCGAAAATAAAAAAAATTTCCGTTGTGCACAAGTCTACTCATTAGATAATATAATTATTTCCTGACAGCTGTGACATTTTCACTTATAGCAATTGCAGAAAGTCACGTTTCCGTATGGTGATGAAAACCTTTCAGCACTGGTGTTAAAGCCTAGGGGTACCATTTTACAAATATATATATCAGCTTTTTTCACCTGTACTTTTCAAGTTATCTGATATGGATTTGAAGCTGCAGCCATATTTATCTGCTACTACCAAATTTTATCCAGTCAATATGGTTACAATAGAAAAGGAATGCTTAAAAGTGCATCCTCACAGGGTGACACTGTGGATGCCCTAGTATAAATGTGCCAACGTCCCGATAATTATGGAAGAACACTGCTTGAACTGAAAGATGGACTTTAAACGGCACATAGGTAAATCCGGTAAAAAATCTATGGGTTTTTATTAGTAGAAAAACTGTAAAAATACATTTATACAAAAATTGTCATTATAATGATCATTGATACATTAGTAGTGCTCGTATCTCACTTCCAAAAGGTACAGTAATATAGATAAACTCAAAATTATTATAAGAGATAAATATCCAACAATCAAAATTGCTTTTGGTTGAACAGTGTATGTAGGAAGTGAGTAGCCTTAATCCGGGGTCCAGTATGTAGAAACGTAGTCTTGCTCTGCTCTACATGTTTCGTGTGTCGTGACGCTTCTTCAGGAGCATAATAGTAAACAGGCCGTATTGAATGATGCAAGACGGCCCTGAGTACCAGTATACTGGCAATCTATCTAAAAAAGATAGCCAGTTGGGTCAATAGAAATCATAATAAACAGCAGCAGGGTAATTTAATGAAGCACAGGCTGCTGGTAAGCAGAAGAGGGTTCCCTCCAGGTGTGTGGAGCTAAAGACGCCAGGGGGTGTGCATCGGTCGGAGCCTGGTGCATGGACTGAGCAGAGATTGATCTGTCCACAGTATAACCCCCAAATGCGGTAGAGTGACCAAGCTGTAATCTTGGACCATACGTCTACTTAGCAGACCTGTGAGGAGCCTCTCCTGTGCGCTGTGAGGAGCCTCTCCTGTGGATGAGCGAGTTTGGGGTGGAATAAACTTTATTGGCCTGCACAGAGTCCTGACCTCAACATGATAGAACACCTTTGGGATGAATTGGAGCAGAGGCTGCGAGCCAGGCCTTCTCGTCCACATCAGTGCCTGACTTCACAAATGCCCTTCTGGAAGAATGGCCAAACATTCCCATAGACACACTTCTAAACCTTGTGGACAGCCTTCCTAGAAGAGTTGAAGCTGTTATAGCTGCAAAGGGTGGGCCAATTCAATATTGAACCCTACGGACTAAGACTGGGATGCCATTAAAGTTCATGTGCGTGTAAAGGCTTGTGTTCCAATACTTTCGGTAATATAGTGTATGAAAGGGTCTCGTTACAAGAGTAATGTTGGAAAGAACAACAGCATGGTTGCTTATAATCTGACAATACTGTATGCATTATGCCTATCTAAGCAGTAGGTGGCGCTGCAGTATTATAGTGTGTATCTACGATATGATATAATGGGAGGAAGTACTGTTTTTACTCTGTGTGTACTTGCTTGTGTTCTCTTCCTGTTCCATGATAAAGATATCCTCCATAAAAGTAAAGCAGTTTGCTGTATCCAAGAAGCTTCCAGTGCATAATTTTAATACTCAGCCAAGAAGTAAAGGGCCCAAGCTTGAAGGGAAGGGCCCCAAGCTAGAAGGGAAGGGCCCCAAGCTCGAAGGGAAGGGCCCCCAAGCTCGAAGGGAAGGGCCCCAAGCTCGAAGGGAAGGGCCCCCAAGCCCAAAGGGAAGGGCCCCCAAGCTCGAAGGGAAGGGCCCCCAAGCTCGAAGGGAAGGGCCCCCAAGCTCGAAGGGAAGGGCCCCCAAGCTCGAAGGGAAGGGCCCCCAAGCTCGAAGGGAAGGGCCCCCAAGCTCGAACGGAAGGGCCCCAGGCAGCGGCCAGGCTTGGAGCGAAGGGCCCTGGCCAGGAGTCATGGTTTCTTTCACCAGGGCCCCGAGGATTCCAGTTATGCCTCTGCTCTTAGAATTATAACCACACTCATTGGCAGATAAAATAAAAACATTAACATTGTGTATTCAGGTCACTTTCCTAATTAAATTATATTTATACATATTGCACCTCGGCTATGTCTACATATAATGTACAGTGCTTTGCTGTGTATAATGCACTCAGACTTCTAAAGTCATTTTCTGCCTGGGATCTGTTTCAAGGACTCGACATCACAGGTAGAGGTAGTATATCGTCTTTTTTAGGCCCTCACATAGCTATGGGGAACCCTTGCTCAAAGCACTTGCACCTGCCATTCTAACTTTTAACAACATAACATTGCTGCAGGTGGAATATTCCCATCAAAAGACCAAGCTTGAAGCTCCTGGATGGCATAACTACTCAAAGGACATGATAAAAATCTTTTGAAACCCTGTAATTCAGTTTTATAGAACACACATCTCTTAGATATGGCTTCTGTGTATGTATTCCATTCTAACGTCAAGCCTCCTGCAGCCAAACCGTCTTTTTTTTTTTTTTGCCCGACATTAATATTCATATATTTCTATCTCGGTTCCTTTTTATCGCAAACATTTCTCAGATGTGTGTTTTTTTTATGTTCTTTTTTTCGTGCATAAAAGCGTTAAATGAAGACTCAGGAACTTTATTTCCGAAGATATCCATAATACCAGCAAAGAGACCTTTTTTTTTTTATTATCTGCTTTGCTTAATTATATGCAGGCCGTCAGCTCGTAATGACGGTAAATGGCCTTACGCCATGCCCGCTTTGGATTTATTTGTTTACTCTCTAGCTTAAAGGACATCTCCATTTACCATAAACATTACCAGTAAAATTATGAAATGTTCGTTTATGTGCGTTTGTTTCTCACATAATATCAGGTTATAGCGAACTTTATTGGCACTTGAACAAAGTGGTTTGCGGCTGTAGACAGCCGATTCTTCAGGTCTGGTGCATAAGAATAATGGATTAACCACTTCACCCCAAGAGGATTTGACTGGCCAATGACCAGGCCATTTTTTGCGATTTGGCACTGCGTCACTTTAACTGACAATTGCGCGGTCATGCTACGTTGCACCCAAACAAAATTGACGTCCTTTTTTTCCCACAAATAGAGCTTTCTTTTGGTGGTATTTGATCACCTCTGCGGTTTTTATTTTTTGCGCTATAAACAAAAAAATGCAACAATTTTGAAAAAAAAAGCTATATCTTTTACTTTTTGCTATAATAAATATCCCCCAAAAATATAAAAAAAAAAAAAAAAACAATTTCTTTCCTCAGTTTAGGCCGATACGTAGTCTTCTACATATTATTGGTAAAAAAAAACGCAATAAGCCTTTATTGATTGGTTTGCGCAAAAGTTATAGCGTCTACAAAATAGGGGACAGATTTATGGCATTTTTATCATGACTGCGACATTATGGCGGACACATCGGACACTTTTGATGCAATTTTGGGACCATTGTCATTTATACAGTGATCAGTGCTATAAAAATGCACTGATTACTGTGTAAATGGCACTGGCAGTGAAGGGGTTAACCACTAGGGGATGAGGAAGGGGTTAAGTGTGTCCTAGGGAGTGATTCTAACTGTGGTGGAGATGGGCTACGATTGACACGACACTGATCACTACTCCTGATCACAGGGAGCAGTAGATCACTGTCCTGTCACTAGGCAGAACAGGGAAATACCTTGTTTACACAGGCATCTCCCCATTCTGCCGCTTCATGAGATGATCGCGGGCACCCGGTGGACATCAAGTCCCCGGGACACGCGGGCACGCTCACCGAGCACCCGGCGGGGACGCGCGCCCGCACGGTGGCAAATTTAAAGGGACGTACAGGTACGTCCCTTTGCGCAGCCATGTCATTTTGCCGACGTATATATACATGCGTCAGTCGGCAAGTGGTTAAAGCTGAACTCAATGAAGATTTTAACCACTTGACCTCTGGAAGGTTTTACTCCCTTAATGACCAGGACCTTTTTTTTGCTATTCGGCACTGTGCTACTTTAACTGGCAATTGCACGGTCATGCAACACCGCAATTAACGACTTGCCAATCATATAACTTAGATATACGGCGGCAAAGTGGCACTGCTGCACCGGATCACGTAGCTAGTATGTGATCCAACACATCCAGGTCTGGGGCACGCATGCACACCACCGATGGCCCGCTCCCGCTGTGGTTATACAGAGCGGGAGCTGATCGACAGGTACCATGGACTCAATAGGGGTTATTTACTAAAGGCAAATCCACTTTGCACTACAAGTGCAAACTACAAGTGCAGTCTCTGTAAATCTGAGGGGGACAACAAGGAAAATAAAAAACAGCATTTTAGCATTTTAGCTTGCACATGATTGGATAATAAAATCAGCAGAGCTTCCCCTCATTTCAGATCTACCCCTCAGATTTACAGCGACTGCACTTCCAAGTGCACTTTCAGTGCAATTTCAAGTGCACGAGAAAATCGACGGGAAAAATGAGGAACGGCTTGGTCCCCTACACACAGCCGTTTTTCCCGTCATTTTTTCTTTTGGTCAAGAAAAACGACCGTGTGTAGGCTCCCTGGCAGTGTTTCCCTATGGGGAAAAATGCTGTGAATCACGATGAGAAAAATTAGAGCATGTTCTAATTTTTCTCGTCGTGATTAATGCCGTTTTTCTCGTCTTGATTAATGCCGTTTTACTCGTCGGGAAAAATGACCAAAAGCCCACACACGGTCGTTTTTCTCGTCAAAGAGAAAAAATTTAATTTTTCCCGACAAGAAAAATGGTCGTGTGTACGTGGCATTAGAACTCCATTGTAAACACACATTTCATGCAAAGCTTTTGCATTGATAGATGCCCCCAAAATGCTCCATTTGACAGTCTCATTTTTCATCGGCAAAACAAACTGATGAATATATTATGTATTTCCAACTCTATAGACTGGAATTTCAAAATAAGCCATGTTCTTCTGAAATAATATGTACCGTATATACTCGAATATAAGCCGGGTTTTCAGCACATTTTTTTGTGCTGAAAATTCCCCCCTCGGCTTATACTCGAGTCACCTTTTTGCGCCTGATCTCCCGGAATTTGGGGACCCAGTACTGGCCGGCCCTAGGTCCCCTGGACCCCAAACTTGGCACACATGTAGCCTCACTCTTCCTCTACAAGTGTGCACAGTTTGTTGTCCGTGGGACCTACGGCCGGGGAGCACCAGTTTTTTCAATGCCGGGCACCCCTTCAATAGACTCCCATGTTAAACGGTAATTTCTCCGGTAATTTTGGGGACCCTGTACTGGCCGGTCGTAGGTCCCCTGGATCCGAAACTTGGCACACATGTAGCCCCATTTCTCCTCTATAAGTGTGCAAAGTTTTCTGTCTGAAGGGCCTACGGCCGGTGAGCACCTATTTTTCAAAGCTGGGCACCCCTTCCATAGACTCCCATGTTAAATGTCAGTCTTGTCATGGACACAGTGAGGCATGGGCACAGTGAGGCATGGGCACAGTGAGGCACGGACACAGTGAGGCATGCACATGGACACAGTGAGGCAAAGTGAGGCATGCAGATGGACACCCTAGGCTTATACTCGAGTCAATATGTTTTCCCAGTTTTTTGTGGTAAAATTAGGTGCCTCGGCTTATATTCGGGTCGGCTTATACTCGAGTATATACTGTAAGTGGCAGAACCCCCTCACTGCAATGTGTATGTTTAAAACTAAAGGAAGCTGCAAAAGATATATAAAGGACACATCAGAGATGAAGATCAGCGAGTTGTGCTCCCAGCATGACGTTTTTTTTTAAGAACAGGCAAAAATGTCAGAAACAGACATTATCTGTACTGACTTATAGTTGCTTAGAGAAGGTGAGGGGGGAAGAGCAGGTGGAGATCATATTCTGCTGTGTGCTCACAGCCATTCTAAACTAAGGTGACCAGATTTTTAAAATGAAATCCGGGCACATATATTTTTTTTACTAGTAATGGCGGCAATCAGGAACTCTTTGCCAGTTGCCGCCGCGGCCCGCCTCACAGCCTGTCCAGTCTCACTCCCCGGGCCTCGGCTACCACTGGGTGGGGAGCAGAGGAAAATCACTCTGTAGGGAAGGCAAGGAGATAAACAGGCAGGCGGCTGGCCGGGACTTGAGCCAAGGCAGAAGAACATGCGAGTGGAGCTGAATGGTCATGCACCCAAAACGGAAGAAATATTCCCTCCGCTCCGACCAGCACATGATCATCAGAAAGGGGCACAAATAATGAAAAAAATACACCCCCCTCCCCCCCTAAGCTAGTAGGAGCGGCGGAGCGGGGTGTGTAATTCAGAATTATTGTTTTTAATTCTGCACTGACTGTCTTTGAAATTGCCCCAGCCCCAGTTCAAATCTAATGCAGGGACAAAACCCGGGGACAGACTTGGTCCGGGGACAGTGTCCTCAATCCGGGGACTGTCCCCTGAAACCGGGGATGTCTGGTCACCCCATTCTAAACGCGGTAATTCATAGGTCAACAGAGAGATAGTAAATAGCCCTGTCCTTGCTTGTATACTTCCTGTAGTAGGAAGGATTCATTATTTGGATGGAAGATGTTTAGATTGCGGTAGGAACGTTTAGAGAAGGAAAGCCTTCAACAATAAAGTTCCCTCACGAAGGATACTGATGACAATTTCCGCTCTACTTGGTTATACTGGAGAAATTTAAATAGATTTTGTTTATCTGAGTCCTGCCCCACCTGTTCTTCTCCCCATTACTGCACAGTACCATTTCTCTAACGTTCTCATCTTTATACTCGCCTAACCACACCTTCTTTGCCTTAAAGGGGTTGTAAAGGTTCGTTTTTTATTTTCCAAATAGCTTCCTTTGGGCTAGTGCATTGTTGGTTCACTTACCTTTTCCTTCTATTTACCTTCTAAATGTTTTTTTTCTTTGTTTGAATTTCTCACTTCCTGTTTCTCCTCAGTAAACTTCACACCATCATCCGAGTGGTGGTTAGTCAGCCAGAACAGCTTACTGAACAGCTTACTGAGGAGGAACAGAAAGTGAGAAATTCAGACAAAGAAAAAAAATATTTAGAAGGGAAATATAAGGAAAAGGTAAGTGAACCAACACTGCACTAGCTTAAAGGAACCTATTTAGAAAATAAAAAACGAACCTTTACAAGCCCTTTAAATGCTTTCTATGTGGTGAGGAGTCATGCCTATCTGGTATATGTTTTTTAATACTTCCTCTCTCTCCCCACTCTCCTTCTCCATCCATCCTTTTGCACCAGAATCTCCTTCCCCTATGTTCACCCTCCCCTATTATCTGCCCTTACAATGTTTCCATGGTACCCCCGATCCCCCTGTTTGGACATGTCCCCATCCCGTCAGAGTGAACTTCTGTGAACAATCGGAAGCATCCAACTTTGCCCTGCCTTACTATCATCGTGATGTCCTACAATTGAACCCAGTGCCTTTTCAATTTCCTCTCTATTTGTACTAACTTTGGGCATTATGTAAAGCCTACTGATTTCTTATGGTACCATCCTAATTCCTGATTATTTTATGTCATATCATATAAATTTTTTTGCTTGCCATCATTTGATTTTATACTGTTGTCAGTTGTGATCAGTATGATCTCTGTACCCCACATTGTATTCCATAAATATTGTATTTTTCCATAATGCTGAAAACTTTAAATAACATATTATAATATTTTTTCATTATGTGACTGCAGATTCCTTGTGTAGCGGACCCCCAAAATTGGGGTCGCTATGCTCTAAATTTAAGGGCAGCCTGAGCAATAGTTTAGCTCAGGTTCTCCAATTCTGCTTAGTATGGACTCTGTTCTGCTGTAATGTTCTCTGGAGTATAGTTCCACTTGACCTGCAGGTGGCGCTGTTGCCCAGGACTTGAGGAGAACCACAGGTGGCGTTACGGTGTGGTTGGGTGTCCTCTCTCGGCTACTGTGCGGTGGGCGGGTTTTGCCTGCTGTGCATTCCCGGGAGAGGGTACATAAAGGGCAGATGCCATGATCTGTGGTGGTGTGCCGGGGGGATTCCAAGGAGGACCCCTGGTGGCGAAGTCGTGCCCTTTGGCCCTGCTGGCTGGGGGGTGCGTGAACTGGTCGAGGAGTCTTGGGCACCTTTAG